>LR990175.1:7879837-9242139 GCA_905147325.1 Notodonta dromedarius | reverse complement strand
TTGCACATGGTTTTTGCACATTTCTTTTTATAAGACCAATTTTTCCCTTGTAGATTTATGACAACTTTTATTTTTTCCCATCGATTTTTTTATAAGAAGCAATCACTTTTAATCTTTTACAGCACTAAATGGCACCAAAATTACACAAACAGTTACAACTGCAAATCGACTGAGTGTTCTCTTTATAAATTTGAATACATGTATAAATTGTAAAGCGTTCTTAATTACGTGACCAGCCAATAAATAGGAATACTATTGAAATAAAACTATTTTTACGGATTATATCGCGTTTATTTACTTTTTATGTTCCCAACGTTTCGGTTGCTTTACAGCAACAGTGGTCACGGGGGGACTGAGGTGTTAGACGTCCTGATGTCAGTAAATAAACGCGATATAATCCGTAAAAATAGGTTTGCCTATTTATTTTTAGTTAAATATGTGTATCAATGAACTCAGTGGTTTTATGGAAATGTTTTATGATACCGAGATAAATAAAAAAAATTGCATGCAATTAGTTATACGTATTAGTTTGAAAAAATCTTCCTATTATATCAGCGTTCTTAATTATATGACCACCAATGTATATAATTTATTGTTAATTATGTTCATAAAATGAGCCCAGTGATCTCCTAGGAATCAAAATTGCCACATCTTGTCATCAAATACATTAAATCATACTATTTATAAAATTACTAAGAAACAAATAAGATACTATCACAAATAAAATACACCATGATGCTTGTATTCCCTGAAGGGGTTAGCAGAGGTCTTCTGCATTGCATCAACATTTCACTGAGAGTATTTAGATCCCAATGTAGCGGGAGAGCCTTTTGCCCATTATACCAGCCACATAGCCCCTAGATGCAAGGAATACAATACTCACAGCAACAGCTGCAGCTAATAGCCATTTATGAGGCAGCAAGTACTGGAAGAACTTGCCCCAGTCAAACTTTGCACTGTCATCTGCTATGTTCGGTCTTCTCTGAATTATCCTAGATGGCGGCAGCGCCTTGCAGAACGCTGACCCGTTACCAACTAACAGACGAGCTGCGAGCCCCAAACTAACACCCGTACACAACTTCCATGGACTACAGAGCAATAACAGCCCATTCTTTGCACTTTTATCTGATGTTTTAATTTCAGAAATGTAACGTTTCACCACATTCGACGGCTTGTTTTTAATGATATTAGCAAAGTATGTATTACTCTTGGTAGTTAACAACCTGAAAATAAGTTCGTAATTAGATTTTTCGGTATTTATTTACAAAAATCGTGTTGATGGTATAATAAATATTTACCTCTGCCGCATTACATGGCATGGCGACATTTGCACTAATTGCCACATGTTTAGTAAAATAGACCAGATTATCTATATAAAAATTGTTATTTATACATATTTTTAACTTAGATTCGTGAGAATTTCAGTAGATTTTCACGGAAATCTATTTTATAACCTCAATCAATGGAACCACCACTGTCACTGTCATTAATTACCGACTGATGACGTAATACCAACAGTTCAGAAACCAACAAACCTTTCCCTTTGCGTTGTAAAATCATTGAGTAAAGTAAAACGATCAGTTTCCAACCTTCCTAAACACAAGAAAATTACCCTTTGCATGAACCATACATAAACATACCCGTTGTTCCTGTTGTCATGTTCACAGATAAGAAACATTGTGCAAATATTATAGGTACAGTCAACAAACTCGACGCTTGACCACCTTAAGGTTGCCTTTAGTGTGCAGTGACCAGCAGCCACCTGCGGCTAGCATGGTCATTAAAACAATTAAAACAAATGGCTAACCAAAAAAGGGCTTTTGTCACATCGGTCGCTTTTCGTCTCATTGGACAACAAAATAATGGGCGAGGCAACCTATGATTACTGCCAGCAAGCAAAAAGTGTTCAAAACTGATCAAGCGTCTACTTTGTTGATGGTACTTTGTTAGTGCTATTATACCTAGGTAGGTACGTTATGACGTGTTTGTTAAACACGGTAGTAAAATAAAACTAACATAAGAAGTGGCTAGAAAAAAGTACTGAGAAAGTAAGTGAGTATGTCGTGTAACTTCGAGAAACTACCCTAGTGAGTGGGTACAACATTGATGTAGGTGTAGATACTAACTACCTACTATCATAGTAGAACTTGGTGAGGTACTTAAATACCTAGATCCTTACATAAGGATCACCTACCTACCTACTTACCTAACAATTACAAATAGCCCGATTTTATACGCCCAAATTACCATAACAATTTAAATTTTAGACGTTAACAATAACCGCATTATTACAAATTTCACCCCTGATAAACTGTGATCAAAACCGCCCTCTCGTTTATAATCCCCCAGCTCTACGATCCCTACGATCCACCCTATCGTAAAGCGGCGGCAATAAAACTTAGCTCCCTAGGTATGAAGACCGGTACTTACTTAAATAGTTTTTAATTACTTTGAATTTTAATTAAATGTGTGATAATGAGTCACATAAACCTATTTTATCAATAATACGGAACGCACGCAACGATTTTTATCGCCAGACAAACGAACATTATAGTTCCATCCTCGTATAGGTCCCTACCTACCTATTATAGGTAGGTAAATTTGTACCTACTGTAAGTAAATAAGTACCAGGAACTGAATCGAACCCGCAACCACTCGGTACAGACGTGGGCCGAGTAGCTTAGTCTCAAAACACTAGACCAAGCTGACCAGGGTATCGTCACTGATATTGGGACACTAATAAACAACGAGATTAGAAATATTAACCTAAGTAAGTAAGTATGTAAGTATTTAACATGGTTCCGTCGGAAGAAATAAGTAATCAATCGATTTTAAATAACAAGGCAAAATACATTTTATAACAATAAATTATTAATTTCACAACACTATTTTGATGCCTTGCCCTTTTATTTCGAATAAAAATCACAGATGGTCAAGTGGCGGGAACTCGGCCGGTTTTGGCGCCAATATGACCTATTGTTTAACACAAGTGGCGCGTTCAAAACGCAATTATTTGTATATCGCTCGGCGTTTTCAAATGGCATAAAATCTTTGAATAAAGGATAAAACAATCAAAGCATTTTTTTTTTTAATGTATGCCTTTTTGAAGTTATCTCAAGTAATTAAGTATTCTAGGGCCGGATCGACAAGACAACCATCATGATGATTATATTTACTCGCTTTTGAGAATATGTTTTTATTGATAATTTTACTCGCCTTTTGAGAAAATGTCATTTTAAATACTGTGTTTTACTACAGTAAAAAGTTTTGTACATTTATTTAATAACGTGTCAAGTAAGGTCTCTGACCCCCATATAAGAGGTGAACGCGGCCGGGCCATAAAGGCCCGGTTTAAAAAAAAAAAAACAATCATGATGTCTTACGATGTCGATCAAAAGAGAGAATAGAAGGAGTTGAAAGGAATTATCCACTTTCTTCCGCTGCAAAGCGGGGGACGAAAGAATGGGGATGACCTATTGAATAAAATACGTTTACATTAGGTTGTGTTCTTTAGTAAGTATCTACTTACTTACCGAATTAGTTCCCACACTGACCATAGACCATTTCCATTGTCCGTCCTATTAGATTAATGATTATCGCAAAATGATGGTTAAACATAATAAATCATACCAAAAATTTAATGCTGGTGGACTGTCAATAATAAATATTAGATTATTCAATCAGCTGTAGGAAGTAATAAGTCTTGCTTCTGCTGCAACCAGCCTATACCGTTATTTTTGTCTTCTGCTTTGCAACGGAGGGAAGTGGATAATTTTCATTCAACTCCTCCTATTCTTTCTTTCGATTAAATTCGTGCGGGTTCCAAGACAAATTAACTTTTCCCCGGGACTCGTCAAAGGTCAAACCTTGGCGTCATCATTGCCTATCCTGGCTTACAAAAGAAACAGTGGTGAGTGTGTGGCCGGACTAGGTCCATTATAAAAAATGCTACGGTAACTGCTTAACATCAAGCAGGTCGTAAGTATGTTTCCAAGCGATGTGATGTCGTACAGGTACTACCTATGATAATTTCAGCTTACTGACTAATCCTATCTATATATATATAACTCAAAGGTGACTGACTGACTGACATAGTGATCTATCAACGCACAGGCCAAACCACTGGACGGATCGGGCTGAAATTTGGCATGCAGGTAGATGTTATGACGTAGGCATCCGCTAAGAAAGGATTTTGATTAATTCTACCCCCAAGGGGACAAAATAGGGGATGAAAGTTTGTATGAAACTTTGTCAATTAAATTCCACGCGGACGAAGTCGCGGGCACAGCTAGTAAATAATATAAGTACTGACCTATCAAATCAAATTTATACTTACCTATTTCAAATAGGATCAACTGACTTTATTGTCATACCATATGCCTGCCCAGTAGCATAATTTCAAATGACAAATATCAATAACGAGGATATCAACTAATACCGTTATTTATGGTTTGTCGCGGCATCAATATGCGGCCCTCACAAATTGTCCTGTCCCTAATGGCGAGGGCGTGATATTACGGAATAGCGTGGGATTATTATGGTTTTATTGGCTTTGTAAATATTAATTTTATCTAGTCAAGAATGCTAGGAAGTTTACCTTTTGGTACTACGAATTTGAATTAATTTGTTGGACCAAAACCTTAGTCTAATTACTTTACCGCTGCAACCAGACTGCAAGCCGACGGACTTCATCAAAACTGCAATCGGACTGCAAGGTTCAAGTCTCACCACTAACTTGCTGGCTGGCTTCTCTTGTCTCAAGTTATCTCACACTGTTTGATTTCACCTCATAGGTCCTTATCTTATTAACCCTTAGGATGTTGATTACACACACTTTTTTATGACATTCGAGGGTTTAATACTGTGCTATTGACCTAAGTCCACCCCCAGAGAAGCATTTTTGCATAGTCCATCAAGAATCTATACGTAGCTCTTAATAATATATGTCTACTAGTTCCTGCCCGCGACTTCGTCCGCGTAGACTTAAGTAAAGGAATCTATGTGTTAATGCAGGGTATAAACTATCTGTGTTCTATATTTAATCCAAATCCGTTCAGTAGTTTTTGCGTGAAGGAGTAACAAACATACATCCACACTAACAAACTTTCGCGTTTATAATATTAGTAGGATGCCTCTAACTTATTTTTCAGTTCTTTCAATAAAACACAACTGGAATTTCTTGATAAGTACTTACTTCTCAAAAAATACTTGCTTCTGTAGTCAGTAGGTACCTATGTCAGATTTTCCATAAAAAAAACCTGTCTTAGGTAATAATGTCCACTCGACTACGGCAATTTGAGTAACTATTGTAAGGGCGGATTCCACCAAAGTAGTGGTAGAAGTTAAGCAGTTTTTCCAAACTCTACTGAACTACTGTGTAAATAAGTTATGAAGAATGTGAATTAAAATAATCTGAAGTCATCCACACACATCTAAGTACGATGGTCCAATAAAACACATAATCCTTTTAGGCACACTTGTTGTGCGCAAGTGGTTAATGAATCGGATTATAGTGGATTCGATTCCCGGTTACCGATAACGGGGGCGGGCGTTAAAATGTTGCTCCAAAAATGCATGTAGGTAGGATTTTTTTTTATTAATTATTTATCTATGTTAATATTTTTTATTAATCCGCCAACCTACACTGGGCCACGGTGGTGGATTATGGCCTGAATCCCCCTCGTTTTGAGGGGAGGCCCGTGCCCAGGAGTGGGACGTCAAAAAGGGCTAAAATTACACATTGAAATAAAACTATTTTTCGGACCATGGCTGCTGTAAAGCAACCGAAACGTCGGGAACATAAAGTTAATAAACGCGATAAAATCCGAAAAATAGTTTTATTTCAATGTCCTTCTAAATCGTTCCGATTAACGGATGTGAATACTTAAACGGTTTCAACGATTAAGCCGCAGCGACATCGCTACGGTTTTGATTACGTGAATCAGGCTACTGAGCGAGGATAACTACTTAGTTTACCATCAGATGGACCGCTTACCGGTGTGCCTACCTAGGCATTACTGTATTGAGAATGTTAGTGACTATGTTAGTTAAAACATTATTCTTAAAGAAAACTTAGCTTAGTTGGCGCTTAAAAATGATATTCACGACGAAATGAGTGGAGCGAAAAGATCGCCCTACTTCATTGCAAGCATGGTAGGTAGGTTTCTTCTTAGTTCAGTGTCCAGGTTTCACCAAAACTCCATTGAGGTCGACTTCTAGTCAACCTGGTTAGACTGCAAAGAGAATACAATACTAGGTTAGACTGATTATCTACTACACGGAACAAATGCCAAAACAAACGACATTTTTTATAATCTTTTAAAATTCTGTCTGAATTTACCAAAGAGTTTTCAATATCTAATAATTAAGTGAGTAATCAAAATTCTTTGGACCTTACCTATGCCCCTACCGGCACTAAGGTAGGCACCTTACGCGATTCTCAATTAATTAACTAAACTAAACTAATATCTAATAAAAACGACATTTTATCACCACTATTGGCGTCATCGCAGCTGGTAATGACCACCCGCGACTCATCCCAACCGCTTGACTTTAATCCACTACCGTGATCATTTTACACCTTATGTAGACCTTATCTCAGCGACACAAGCTTCGTTTTCGTATATTCCAACACTATTCTCTACAATTCAGTAACAAAAATAATCTGTTGAATTTAGCCCTTATAATGTAAGAGATAAGGTTATATTCCGTTAGCAGTGTTTGTAATGTGCTGATACGGGATGTTTGATTCTGTCAACAGATGGCGGTATACGGGAATACATGATAATGGTTATGATATAAAACTATTGAATGGGAGCTCTTTATGACTATTTTGTTTGTTTTATAAACAAACGTTATGTTGTTTATGAGTTTGACGGTTGTATAAGCCAACAGTGTTACAAGGATTTTATGAAACGAATTTTAAGTTTAGATCAATAAAATAAGTAAGTTACTACAACCTACCTATCTACCTAGAAGATCTAAGGGTTGGCTGGACTCCTTGAGCTAGCTGCCCCCCTGCCCCTCTGGCCGGAGCGCACTTGCGCTCGCCCTCTGTCCGGATGAAGTTGTTATGGCCACTCTGGCCAACAACATTTAGTCCATTAAAAAAAAAAGAAAAAAAAAAGGATTGGCTCGACCAGGCTAGTACCAATCTCTCACAGAAATTGGCTTAAAGTAGCTATTATAGCTGCGTTTCGTGTGAGTGAGAGAGCCGGAAGCCCAACCCCCCAGTTCTGCAACTACCTCTATCCCACTACTTTTAGGTCGGCAACGTGCGAGCAATGCCAGTGGTATTGCAAGCATCTATAAGCTACGGTAACTGCTTAACGTCAGGCGGGTCAAACGCTCGTTTGCCGACTTAGTTAGTACGTAATTCACAATCTTTACACACTTTTTTTTTTTTTGATATGACTATATGTTGTCGGCCAGAGTGGCCATAACAACTTCACCCGGACAGAGATACCCGGACAGAGATCTTTACACTACGATAGGACAACTTCTTAGGTACCCATCTACCCCTACTTACTTGAATTGGCACCGACTCCAAATGAAATAAATTATAAGGTCCCTAGTTTTTTGTAGCTATTTAGTGCACTCAGGTTTTTTTGAAGTCGGTTCAATATTTTTATAAAAATATTTACAACCGAATTGAGAACCTCTTCCTTTTTTTTTAGGTCGGTTAAAATTAATCGAGTTTGGCCTTAATATAGGTAACCGTCCTTAACTACACCCACCTAACTATTGTCTTGTCAAACAAAAGTGTTCTTAAGATCGCTCTCAGACTTGAGATAGATTTATGAATACCGGCCTAAGTACCTTAAGTACATTGAAAAGAGTAACCATTGAGTTTCTTGCCTTTGTTGGCTTACATGAATAAAAACAATTTTGGATTTTTTGAATTTTTTTAAAAAATCTTCAATTTATTAGATTTCAATACGGACGTTCAGAGTGCTCGCTGCGCGGCCACTCTACCCGCGCTAAGCGTCAGTAGCGTAACACGATGACGTCAGAACTGCGGCACCCTACGCTTTATACTATAACTAGCGACCCGCCCCGGCTTCGCACGGGTGCAATAAATTATCAGTATTTCTCTACTATATTATGCATGTATTATATATCCTTATCCTTACTTCCTTACTAATATTATAAATGCGAAAGTAACTCTGTCTGTCTGTCTGTCGCTCTTTCACGCCAAAACTACTGAACCGATTTCAATGAAATTTGATACACAGATAGTCTAGAGCCTGAGAAAGGATATAGGCTACTTTTTAATGCGAAAAGAGTTTTAAGGGGTTGAGGGGGGGGGATGAAAAGTTGTATGGAAGTATCGTCATTTTTAGAGCTAGAAGCTTGAAACTTATTTTTTGGCTGTTGATTCGATATAAATAAATATGACATTCAAAGTTTATAAATGTGTTAACCTCAAGGGTGTAAAATAACAATAGGGAATAGGGGATGAAAGTTTGTATGGAAATATAGCTCTTTGCAGTGAAACACTGCAAATAGCTCATTAAAGTATTTATACGTATGTGTCTTATATGTAAAAAAAATAGCCTAAATAATTAAAAATGCTACCCAAAGGCACTATTCCACGCGGACGGAGTCGCGGGCAAAGCTAGCAATAATATAAACCTTCCTCTTGAATCACTTTATCTATTAAACACCGCATCACAATCCGTTGCGTACTTTTAAAGATCTAAGCATAGGTACATAGGGACAGACAGAGGGAAGCGACTTTGTTTTATACTATGTAGTGAACCTTCGCTTCTTTCGGGCGTCCCTAGACGACACTGTTTTTTAGTAGGTAAATCATTCCTTATTATAGATCGTAACAACTTCGATATCATCTAAATTTTAATCTCTAAATCACTGCAAACACGTGACGTTAACGTAAATATTTACCATAGGGTGAGGCGCATTGTTACCGTCCAAGCGAGGATTATGTGTATTTTATTATGAGAAACTCGAGATATTAGGGCTGTACTAACTTGTACAGATGTTGTGTAAACAAACGCGAGTTATTGAGTATTAAAATGTTTAATAGCTTTCAGAAGGGTCGATTTGGTAGATAAAGTAGCTTCTAATGACGACTCTTACAACAATTATTAATTACCTAATAGATTTCACTTCCGCTTGGCGCAGTGGTTCCAGCGGAGGCCGCTCGGTTCTCTGCACATGGTGGTTGAGGATTTGATTCCCGCCGGGCCAAATTTCGAAAATGGCCTTTTCGATATTTGCCCTGGTCTGGGTGTTACTGGCATCGCCCCCAGTCCATTGTATGTACCGTACCCATAGTACACGCGTTACTTAGTTTGGGACCATACAGTTGGTGTGTCAGTCTGCCGATATAATTATTGTTATTTCGGCGGAGTTAAGAAACATGTAACTTACCTTCTCATCAGTAGCTCTACCATAAGTAAAGATTGCCTGGGGGTCGATAAATCGTTAGCCTCTACGTAAAATATTTGTATGACAAATGTTATTTTTTTTTCAGGTGACCCCTTGTCAAATTTACATAGGTAGTCATCAGTGGCCGATTTACCAGCAGGCTGAGTAGATCCAAAAATCCCCAAAAATCTACCGCTCCAGCTAGGGCGGCAGATTTTTGGGGCGGCAAATTTAGGGACCGTTTTTTTTGCTACCTCATAGAAATCAAACGCAATAATAGTACATTGTTACACGAGTGGTGAAAGTGACTTATTTAGTCCCGAGACGGGGTTTGGCGCCCGAGCGTAGCGAGGGCGCTAATAGTTCGAGGGACAAAATAAGTCTTTCACCCGAGGTAAACACTGTGCTTTTCATTACGAATACAAGGAAAGTAAAAATAAAAACAGGAATTGGCTAAAGAAATAATACAAGGAAGTATGAACAATACTCTACAACTCGAAAAAAAAAATAAAGATCGGATTGCCGCCTATTTTGTTTTTTTTTCGTTGGCCGGCCAACTTCATTATTTTTCATCTTTAAATATTTTGCCCAAATCTATGTTATTTTAAAGAAATTGTTGTAACTAAATTATAATTAAGTCATTTAAAAATATATATTCTTTAATTAATACTTAACTTTGTGTTATTTCAATTTTACATCGTGCTGTAATTGAGTGACTGTAGAAAAAGTTTGAACATGGTTCCATAGAAATGTGAAAATGGAACTAGTTTTTTTTTTATAATTTTGACAGCTGTCAGTTGAAAGCAACTCTCCCGGGCCGGAAAAGTATTACTTTCAACCCGCTCCTCAGGCAACTTCATACCTACTTTCAGAGTATGAGTAATGAAAAAATATTTATTCACGTTTACCGAATGTAAATTATTGTGTAAGTAACATACATTACCCCACTTTTATTAATCGTACATGATTGAGCTTTGATTAGCTCGAAAATAAGCCCAAAAAATATTTGGATTGTAAAAATAAATCTAGGACATGACAATTGTAGAGGCAAGAGCGACAAACACTTTACAGCCTATACGTTGGAAATTTGTAAATCCACCACTGGTAGTCATATTTTAGTAGACACTAGCGGTCATGGTAGAGTTTCACATCTATTGCTCTTAGCTTATGGAATATACTTCTTACATTTATAGGTGGTAGAGCCAAGCTGTACATTTACTACAGCCCATATACGGAGTGCCTCGACCGGGGTAGCACCACCCTCTCAGAGTAGATCGTCGTGAGGTAACTATTATAGAGAGAGCCGGAGTAAATCCTCGCCCTCTATCCTACTCTCTTTAGGTCGACAACGTGCGAGCAATGCCTTTGGTATTCCAAGCATCTATATGCTACGGTAATTGCTTAAAATCATGCGGATCGTACGCTTGTTTGCCGACTCTATTATATATAATAAAGACGGTAGAGCTAACAAACATTCTCACACCTACGAACACATCACGAACATTGTTGGAGTCGCATACCTCGCAACCACTACACAACACTTGTGCCATAATTTCCACTTGCCCTTTGACCTGAACTCTATCAAACTCATAATAATATGAGGAACAATTAAAGTCGCCTTCCCTGGGCCTGCCTTTGAGGTCGAACCCATTGCGTTCTATTTCGCTTTGAGCGTTTAATAGAGAGTAACCTCAAAGAAAAATGTACTTTCAAACAATTACACCTATGTATGTAACTATGAGGTACTCGGGAGGGAGCTGAGTCAGGCGGTAGGGATGGGATTATGGGGTTATCGATAATACATTTTAAGTAAACTCATCGTAAAATCTAAGGAATTACGTAAATTATGTTTATTAATGGTAATAAAACTTTAAGCTTAATTGAATAAATAGGTAAGTATATAAATTTCGCCACACTTTTACACGAATTTAATGATTCCAAACTAAGCAACGATAAAATATAATATGCCTACCGTACCTACTCCTGACAATTTACTAGAAGGCCTGAGGCCATTTCCGAATTATGCCCCGCTGGCAATTCTCAGCTACAAAAAATTATCGATCTAACGAAATGTAAAAACAATTTAATTTTGCTCATCAATTTCTTTTCTATACTTATAGGTACGTAGGCACTAGGTGAGACTAGGTATATTAGCCAATACTTAAATAACTACAATGTTTTTTTATCGCTCATTATATTATGAGCGACAAAAAGGCCTGTTATTAAATTGCTATATCAGTGACGCGTTTCATGAATTCTAATTAAAAATATAGGTGCATGCCTATATTTATCAAATAAAACAAAATATTTTTTTGAAGGTAAATATAAAATTATTTTAGCAAAATATTAATCGATATAGAATGCGGCGATGGGTCCATCACTAGCAAGCCTCTGCCAGCCGTGGCCTTTGTGGAGCCTCCTCCAATATTCGCTTTGTTACACTGAAAAATATTCCGTCGGCCGCACAGCCCGTAATACCACGACTTGAATGTTTGCCTTCATATAAATACATGCTATTCCCGCTATTATATTGCTATGTACGATATTCTATTTGTGAGAAAATATATCTTAAATTTGATGTTCTGATCTTGAAGGTTTTCAGCTTAAGACTCTACAAAAACATAGCGCAATATCTAGTACATCCTACTAATATTATAAATGCGAAAGTTTGTGAGTGTGGATGTATGTATGTATGTATGTATGTATGTATGTTTGTTACTCCTTCACGCAAAAACTACTGAACGGATTTGGATGAAATTTGGAACACAGATAGATTATAACCGGGATTAACATATAGGATACTTTTTAACCCAATAATCCAATACTACGCGGATGAAGTCGCGGGGCACAGCTAGTATTATTATACTTTTGTATAGCACAGCATAGAAAGTCTTTAATTTGGCCAATGACCATGACTATTTGTTAATTACCATAACATTAATTTTACTAAATATAAATAAAACGCTAAAAAGCTATGATGAGTGGAGTTTATATTGCAAAGATTTTTTATATTTCTTCTGGTAGATTATATTATATTTTTTTAACATTTCGATTACCTACATTATTTCACGAAACTAAGCGTCGTCATCGAAGTATCCGTCGGCATTGTTCCATTTGCCATGAAACAGAGAGCCAAGCAAAAAATATTCCCAAAAAAAACAAATAATTAATTTATCAACGTATAAAAAATACGACCAACCACATAAACACATCCCCTCGAATAATGTATCAGTATTCTGCAGACAAGCGGGAGAAATATTTTTTCCCAGCAGCAATCTACGGGGATGGCACCTAATGAATTTAGAAGGTTAATGGGAAGGGCCGGCCATCCCGCCCGGCGGACAGCGGTACGTATGGACCGGGCTTGGACTTCGCTTGGGTAATTCGTTTTGAAAGAAACATGAGTGTAGGTATATGTACGAAGTAGTAGATAATTAAGAGTATATTTCTTGTCTAAAAAACATGCCTGTCTAATATCACAAATACCTAAATTAAATTTGAATATATTTTGTTAAAAAAAAGAAATGTAATAAATACACTGCATATAAATTTTAAACACATTCATAATACTCGTATATATTATAAACAATGTTAAATAATGTTTTGTTCAATAATAAAAATATGTAGCTACTGTCACAAGATGATCTAAAATGTTGTTAAAAGGAAATTAAGTTTAAAAAATAAAGGCTACACTATTTATTAGTATATTATAATATTAGTTCATCGTCTAGACAAATCGATGAGCTTTTCTTGGTTGATTATAAAAAAAAACGATTTTTTCCAAAATGGACGGTCACGTTTCTGTTTTGTATCGTTATTAAATGTGTTTAACTGGGTGGGAGATATCTTTAAAAGAAAGAAGAAGGATATAAAATGAGATAAAGAAAAAGAAATACAATTCAAATGTCTATTTGGCGGCATGCCTTGTCAAAGTTCTGTGTATGGAATTTGACGAGAATCGCTCGGTTTAAGATTCTCGTCAAGTTATAAAAATTCCTAGATTCATATAAGTTGCAGTTTTAAATAACCTAGAATCTTTACAACTTCGAATAAACCAAAGAAATTACCACGAACTATGAAATCTTCCATAAAACTAACATAATTCTTCAAATATTGCCCATTTGGCCGTCGAGAAAGATTCCCGGTGGCAGGAATTGTCCATATCGTGTAGTGTGGGGCCGAAGGAAGGCAATCCGCATTGTCGAGTGTAGTCGCGGACGGCAATATCGCGATGGCCGCCGGCTCATTTAATCACGCGACGGAATCTGCGGGATGAGACCTTTCAGATTGACAAGCGTGGAGGAAGCTCGAAAGAAATTTTGTACCATCGTTTAAGAACAAAATCAAAATCACTACAGGGAAGAGCAACCTAGGCCACCTCTGTCGGTCCTTAATAGGGATTCTCTTAGATTCTTTCTCCACACGGACCCTTACGGAGTTTCTTTTTTTCATTTCTCGGACTCTAGCCTCTAGATTTGGTGACTAGGGTCTTAACATTCTTCCACTTGCTACCCTCGTCTACGCAACCTACCTACCTACCTTAAGAGGTATTTTTATAATATGGTTCTTGTCACTAGATTACTTCACTTCTCTTGTCGTTATATTATATAGATAGTGTGATTTAGATAACTTTTCTCAATGGATCCGTGTGGCAACAAACTAACGAATTCCTCTTGGGATCCGTCAAGGGGCCTAAGTGGTGGATGGGTTTTTATAAGGCTCACCATTCGCCAGAGGAACTATTTATCTAACATTCTGTCTCCATACTTCCGTGTCCAGTAACTGATAAAAGGCGCGCGGACATCGCACGCTTATTGGACGAGTCAATAATGTACCCGTTGTAGGGACAAATGCCGGGACGGTACAGCATACTTGTAGATATAGATCAGCAATAAACGGTGTCTACCATAATGTTGGCTTGTCGGTGGAACGAGCGTGATTTGGGTCTTTGTTCTACGGACGTTTGTTAAGGTTTTGTAACTTGATGCTGTTGGGTGTGATTGTCACTGGATTGATGTTCACCTACCATAGGTAGGTTTTTAGAAACAATATTGTCACCTAACTTCGGTATTCGAGAATGGTAAGTTGAACGCTAACTCCCCAGCCAACTAGGTTATTGCATATATCAAACAAGATACCTCTACCAACAAATACAAATATGCAAATTTCACGAAATTCTTCAAAATTACTGACAGTTTATTTCGATATATGTGAAGACTGCTTGGCGCAGTGGTATGAGCGTAGGCCGCTCGGCTCACTGCTTTGGGTGGTTGCGGGTTCGATTCCCGTCGGGGCAAATTTCAGAAATGGCCTTTTCGTAATTTTTCCAAGTCTGGGTGTCACTAGGAACGCTCCCAGCTCCATTATTTTGGGACCATAAAGTTGGTGTGTCAGTCTGGCGATATTTAGGTATATTATTAGATATATAGTTACCTAACAGAAAATAACTTGAGGCAAGAGTATACCTATAAAACATACAGCTCTCCACAACTCACTTCCGAATCAACACGATTCATCCAAAGAGAATGAAAACCCTATACGTACAAAACGCCCCATTGTTGTCGGTCAACATTTCTCATTCAATCGAGTACATCTCGCGCTTTCAAGTGCGTAATCCTTCAGGAATCGCCACTATTGTCGTCACAGACGGAGCATTAATCCTGCCTTTTCAAGACAAGAGATATCCATCAATTGTCAACATTGGACTGGCGGGGACGGCCCCCGCTTCGCTCCCTCGCGCCTCGCCACCCTGCCCCCACACTCACACAGGGAACTCGCAAAGATTAAGTGAGGGTTTCTAAACTGCGGAGGTTTCTGCCTACTTTTTGTAAAAAAAATAATTATTAGGTACCCATTAATATTTGTCTCAAGTTTTGTATTGGTTGGATTACGGATTTGCCATTCCCGCTGGTTTGGTCTGATTTATTTTTTGTACCTAATAACATTCTTATTGGATAAATATCGAAACCAACTCCTGAGACATACAATTTAAGATCTAGACCAGTTTTCAGTTTTATAAAGCCTACTGTAGATATTATATATTATCCTTACTGTTATCTGTTATAGATGTAAGATGACAACAAGTTTCGCCTAACATATGAATCTGATACTCCACTGAAACGAGCTTCTGGTTCTATTCCGATACGGGTGTCGACTCAGAGAAAACATGTAAAAAAATTGGGACGCCCGAAAGCAGCGAAGCTTTATAGTATACCTACAGCTTAGGACGCCGCAGCTGCCACTCTGTATACCTATATATATCGTGTAACGCTACTGACGTCGCGTGTAACGCTAGTGACGCTTAGCACGGATAGTGGCTGCGCGGCGAGCGCCCCGAACGTCCGTATAGAAGCTTCGCTTTGAAACAATCGTTAAGTGTCACTTTAGGCATAAAACAAAATAAATGATTCGAGTTTAAGAATTATGTTTGAGGATTTTCAACCAGGACCACCGACTTATGTCCTTATGGCCTAGTAGTATACCTACGGACTTGATTTTTTTGCTAGAAACTTATTAGGTAGGTACATGCTGCATTATGTGCCCAGCCTCAACTTCCTCATCTTGATAGCATTCAGGTGTTCCAAGCCTTTTTTAACTCTTTGCAAAACCTTTTCGTTCCCGAATGGTGACACTACCTATTAGGAAATTCATTAACTAAATTAAACTATATCCTTCATACCTGTCCCTCGCGATTGTTCTAATCTTTGCCGCGCATCCGCCGCACATAGCTATACGCGAGTGAGCTAGTGATTGTCAAAATTTGGCTTCGTAGAACAAAGCGTTATTTACCGAGCCGGGCGAGCCTTTGTGTCGGCATTACACCACTCTACATAATATTGTGAAAGTTCTCACAATACACTGTTTGCTGGCGGCGGCATTATGAGCGGGCTTTGTGTCGGGATAAAAAATTGAGACTTGTTTCGCTACTTTTGAGGTGACTGTGATTGGTATGTTTTCAATGTTTTGACACTTGTTCTTGAGATTGTGATGAGAAGTTTTAATTAGGTGGCGAACTTCTTTAAATTTTGTTGCTTGCTCTATACTAGGTGTTCAGTTATCGATGGCTGTATATTCTAGATATACTTAACTCATATAAACTCCTATTTTTCATTGTTTTTTTAAACATTGATACAAATTTGTAGCTGTGTCATCATTTTCTATCTCTCAAATAATCACGAAATGAAAATCAACCCTTAAATCAAACAATAATAGCCCTCCATTACGTTCCTGCAATAAAGAACCACAAATTAAATAACAATAAAACATGTCACATACAGAATGCAGCAACGAATTATGTCGAAATTAATTGGCCGAAAACCCGTCTGAACACACGTTCGAAAAGCTCGCGTTCGAAATTCAAATGAGGCGGCACGCCCCACCCCCGGCTCCGCCCCGCCGCCATCTTGGATCCGAGTGGGGGCAACGGAGGGGGGCTATTAAATTATTTCATTCCACATTGGGCCGCGCTCGCTATCGGATTAAAACAATTGCCTGTGAAACCGTAAATGGATAATGAATTTTGCGAAGAAAATAATATGGTACGAAATTTAATTTCGCTTCCAGATATTTGGCTACTTTATTTTTTTAACATTAGGTACATATTTTTTTATAAACGGAGTATGTGGAAAGGTTATAAATAAGTACTTACACAATTTACGTAGGTATGTAAATAATTCAAGGAAAAGTGAGTTACCTAATCATTTAAGAGTTACTCCCATTTTTCATGAAACACAGTTTTCTCTAAGTAGGCATTTGTAAAACAAGGTTCCACCTTCTAACCTCCAACCAATATAATTAATTACTTCCCCGACCAACAATCGATCAAACCAATGAATCGACCAAAAATTCAAGCTCAAAGTGTCACCGGTCAATAGAGTTTCGACGAAACGTGATTCGATGAACTAAAATTCAGCGTACTGGTAGAAGAGTAGGAAATAATAGCATTAAAATAAAGGGCTTAGGTATGTATCATTTGGTTTTAACTGTAGTTTTTTTGTAAAAAATATACTTACTTTGAAATATACTTAAGGTGAAGGCGCCTGTCTAGCCCGCGAAGTTCAAATTTTTTGAGTTCTTTTAGAATTTTTTCAAAATCTGACAATAATAAAAGAAAAATTTTGTAATTCGCGATAAAGACCGTGTGCAGTGCATTTATTAATACATTTATTTTACTCTAAATATTATCACGGTGGATATGATACTAGTAAATCACTAAATATACAAAAATTGCCAGATTATCTGGATAGCTGTTGTTCACGACGCCTCCCACGCCACCTAGCGGCGAGCACCGGAAACAAGCGGTCCGGAGAAACTATATAAGGCGCCGGACCCGTCGGACCGAGCCCTGTCCAAGCAAGACTCGCCTAACACAAATTTGTTAATTTTTAATAAGAAATATACTTGTTTTAAACGTTAAATAAAATAATTATTGAAGCCAGCCCTTACCACGTCAATCGATCCGAGCAAGACACGGAAGAAAGAAGCTATCGTTTCATCAGCAAAACCAACATTTGGACCATCGAAGCCAAATCAAGAATCAGCATTAAATCAACGTGGCATCAGAGGGTTTGGCCAATCAATCGTTCATTTTTATCCTATCCTTGTATTTGCATTTGTACTAATACCGTTCTCAATTATAGCGCCGGCCGGCACGCGAGCCCGAGCGTCCACCCACGCACGGAAAAATTGTGAGTACCCTTGTTTCACATAGACTGCCATAATGACTACCGAAAGTGAATTTAGTGAATGTTTATCCGAAAAATCTACCGGTTTAGCTCGTGAGTTAGTCAGAAAAAGAGGAACAGTTAAGGGTAGACTGACTTTGTTCTCAAAGTTTGTAAATTCTCTTGGGAAAACAGCTTTGTCAGATCCACGTAAATCGGAATTAAAAATACGTAAGCAGGCAGCCATGACATTACTAGTAGAATTTAACGAAATTCAAACTGCGATGGAAACATCTGCATCAGAAAGCGAATTCGAGCAACATCTGGCTGCTCGTGAATCATTCGAAGATTTGTATTTTAAAGTCATGGCTACAGCTGATTGTTTGGTAAATGAGAATGAATTAGAGAACGGATCCAAATGCAATGCTTCAAAATCGTACGTAAAATTGCCCACTATCACACTACCCACATTTGACGGTTCTTATGATCAGTGGCTAGAATTTAGGGATATTTATTCTTCGGTTATTCATGGGTCAAAAGAACTGGATAATATACAAAAATTCCACTATCTGCGTTCGTCACTTAAAGGAAGTGCTTCACAAGTGATTAAATCTCTCGAGTTTTCTTACGATAATTACGAAGTGGCATGGGAATTATTACAAAATAGATACAATAATAACAAATTACTAGTGCATAATCATGTTAAATCATTATTTTCCATGCCATCAATAGGTAAAGAGACTCCAAGTACGATTAGGAAGTTAATCGACACAGTCTTGAAAAACTTACGAACGTTACAGTTATTAGGCGAGCCCACAGAGCAATGGGATACGTTCATCATTTATTTAATTGTCTCCAAGTTAGATGCTGCTATTAAGAAAGAGTGGGAAACACATAAAAATACCCTCATTTCCAATAAACCAGAATGGAAACTGCAATTGAGTGAATTGATAAAATTCTTGAGGGACAGGGCAGATACGCTAGAAATGATAAAAGTTAGTCATCCTAGTCAGAAACCCACACAAAATGAAACCAGTATAACAACTCGGAGTTGTGTTGCTACTCAAGCAAAAAAGGTACCTTCGAAAGCAAAGCGTACCTACACATGCACTTTGTGTAAAAATCATCATCCACTGTATGCTTGTCCCCAGTTTCTTAGTTTAACTAAAGAAGATAGGGCCAGCTTAGTGCAATCTAAAAACGTTTGTAGTAATTGTTTACGCGCAGGGCACACGGATAATGATTGTTATTCAGGACCGTGTAAACGATGCAATCAAAAACACAATAGCCTTCTATGCAAAGAGAACGAGTATGAAGTGAACGGCAAAAATGAGCCCACGGTTCAAGGTTCGATTCCGACCGAGAAGCTCGACGTCCACGCTAACTTCTCAACCTCACTACACGCCACGACATGCAACCCTACTATACACAGCGGTGAGATAGCGAGCCACACAAGCACACAATCATTAAATGATCAGGTTTTGTTATCCACAGCATTGGTAGAAATTGCAGATAGTGACAACAAATATCACACGGCTCGTGCACTACTCGACAATGGTAGCCAGCATTCATTTATAACACAATCATTATGTAATAAATTAAACACAAAAAGCTTACAGTCCACTTATCAAGTCATAGGTGTAGGTAAGTCAGTCACACAGACTACGCACTCATGTGTTATCAATCTTAAATCGCTAGCGAGCGATTATTCCGCACGTATTAATTGTTTAGTTCTACCTAACATATGTACGAACTTACCCTCTTTAAATATAAAACCACACAATATTAATTTACCGGGGAATATAGTTCTTGCAGACCCAGAATATTTTATATCTACTCAGATAGATATACTGATAGGGGCTGATCTGTTCTGGGACTTGTTGAAACGTGATAGGATTCATTTAGCTAGTGGACCTTATCTATACAATACACAACTAGGTTGGATAATATCCGGTCCTATCTACTCTAATTAGTTGCAGTCTAACAGTCAGACTCGTTGTAATTTTACACAATCATTAGACACACAGTTAAGAAAGTTTTGGGAGATCGAAGAAATCACGCAACATAAACCATATTTATCAGCTGACGAGCAAGCCTGTGAGGAACTTTTTATAAACACAACAGAGCGGGTAGATGGAAATCGTTTCTCCGTTAGGATTCCATTGACTGAGTCGGCCGAGGCGCTCGGCGATAGTTATAAAGTAGCAAAAAACAGGTTCTTGTCACTTGAACGTAGATTAGACAAATCACCACAGTATAAAGAAATGTACAGTAGTTTCATGCGCGAATATTTAGCCTTAGGGCACATGACGCGCATAGAAGATTACACAAGTCCTCATTATTTTCTTCCACACCATGGAGTCTTTCGTGAGGAAAGCACCACCACAAAATTACGCATAGTATTTAACGCTAGTGAGAAAACATCGTCAGGAAAATCTTTGAATGATATTCAGTCGCCCGGTCCAGTACTTTTAAATGATTTATTTTCAATTTTATTACGATTTAGGCAATATCGGTATGTCGTATGCGCTGACATTGAGAAAATGTTCAGGCAAATACTCATACAACCACATCAAAGAAATTTACAGTTAATTCTATGGCGCGAAAATAATACAGGGCCAATCGATATGTACCAGCTTAATACCGTAACCTACGGTACTGTTTCTGCACCATATTTAAGCATACGTTGTATTCGACAGTTAGGGTTGGAATGTAACGATAAACAAGTTTCGCGAACGATGTTAGAAGACATATACATGGACGACTTGATTTTTGGAAATGATGATGAAGTACACTTATCACACATTTGTAAAAGGTTATCGGATGAATGTTTGTCAGCCTGTTTTCCCTTACACAAGTGGATATCAAATTCACAAAATGTTCTACATTCTGTGGTGAAGGGTAATAGCACGTCAAAACATCTATCACTAGGCGATAACTGTCAAAGCAAAACGCTAGGGCTTGGTTGGTTAAATGGTAGTGATGAGTTTAACTTTACCTCAAAGGTAAATACGAATGCATCCAAGCTAACTAAACGGTTTATTTTATCCACGGTCTCACAAATCTATGACCCCCTGGGTCTGTTAGCTCCTATTGTTATTATAGCCAAGATATTATTACAAAGTTTATGGTTATGTAAAATAGGATGGGATGATATAGTGCCCCAAGATATAAAACAAAAATGGGAACTTTTCATTACCTCATTAAAAAATTTGCACGAAATTCGCGTACCTAGGCATGTTACATGTGTTAATCCTCACTTAATAGAACTTCACATATTTACGGACGCATGTCAGAAAGGTTTCGGTGCGTGCGCATACATAAAAACAATAAAAAATAACAATATCACAGTGAAGCTACTTTGTGCCAAGAGCAGAGTATCGCCGTTAAAACCGGTTAGTATTCCGCGGCTTGAGTTGTGTGGCGCATTAACGGGTGCTAGGTTATACGAGAAAATAATAAAATCACTTCGTTTGCGATTCCATAATATCGTATTTTGGACGGATTCCACTATTGTATTAGGATGGCTTAAAATGTCTCCTCATTTACTAAAGACATTTGTTCAGAATCGAGTGGTGGAAATAAACGATATAACAAGTGAATCATTGTGGTTACATGTGAGCACTAAGGATAATCCCGCAGATTTAGTTTCGCGTGGTATGTACCTAGATGAGCTCCGTTCATCCTCGTTATGGTGGACAGGACCCAGATTTTTACATGATAAGGTAAATAATTGGTCGCAAAATAATCATAACATCACGAACACTGATTTGCCAGAACTAAAAGCACATACACATATAGTTAGCACAGCGCACAGTGTTGTTTTGACAAACCAGAATGCACAAAGTAAAACTGTAGAATCACAACTATTTCCATTTAGCAGGTTTTCACAGTTTAATAGAATGCACTGTGCCTGTGCATATATGTTTAGATTTGTATACAATATTCATCCCAAAACAAAGGCTAACCGTCTTTCATGTCCATTAACAGTGGAAGAATTAAATAAAGCACTAACATGGCTTGTAAACATAGTACAACGCCAATCATTTTCGACAGAAATTCGCGCATTAATAAACAGAAAACCAATAAAAGGTAATCGTAATGTCTCCGGTCTGAACTTGTTTATGGATGAATGTAGTACTATTCGAGTAGGTGGGAGAATACAAAATTCGACAGATTTTTCATACTGTAAGAAACACCCTATTCTACTGTGTAGTAAACATTATTTTACTGTACTACTTTTCAGATATGAACATAGGCAGTTGCTACACGCTGGACCTCAGTTACTTCTGTCACACATCAAAGATAACTGGTGGCCACTAAGCGGTAGAAACTTGTCAAGAAGGGTTGTGCATCAGTGTGTCACCTGCAGCCGAGTGAGAGGAAAAACGGTACAACCTATAATGGGTAATTTACCAAGGGAAAGATTACAGATAGGTTTTCCTTTCACAAACGTTGGGGTTGACTATGCTGGGCCTATGTTTATATTAAATAAAAAGGGCCGCGGGTCTAGATTAGAGAAATGTTATCTCTGTATTTTTATTTGCTTTTCAACACGCGCATTGCATTTGGAGCTAGTTACTAGTCTCTCTTCGGAAGGGTATCTGTTGGCCTTAAAAAGGTTTATAGGTCGCAGAGGAAAACCTTACCAGATTTTTTCCGATCACGGAAGAAATTTTGTAGGTGCCCAAAAGGAATTTGCAGATTTTTTGAACAAAGAATCTCGGAATATTATTGACTGTATGTCTAACAATAATATTATTTTCAGATTTATTCCACCGTATGCACCTCACTTTGGTGGTCTATGGGAGGCAGGGGTAAAGTCGTGTAAATATCACATAAAACGCGTAGTCGGTAACGCCAACTTAACTTACGAGGAGTTCAGCACGGTATTGGTACAAATCGAAGCCGTCCTGAACTCCCGTCCCATGTGTCCAATGTCCACAGACCCTAACGACTTTAATCCGCTGACACCTTCACACTTCCTGATTGGCCGGCCTCTGACTTCTCCCGGCTGCGATGACGTCACCAAGAAAGCTGCACATCAGCTGTCACGCTACCAGCGTGTCGAGCAAATGCGGCAACACTTCTGGCAGCGCTGGTCCCGAGAGTACATAGCTGAGCTACAGACGCGGACCAAGTGGAAGACAAACCACGATGATCTGGCATTACACACACTTGTGCTGGTAAAGGATGATAACCTGCCTCCGTTAAAATGGCGGATGGGCAGGATTTTAAGTATTTTCACAGGAAAAGATGGCGTTTCCCGTGTGGCCAACATCAGCACGGCCACGGGAACGATTCAGCGGGCCTTTTCGAAGATCTGCCCGCTGCCCTCATCATCAGAGGACATCAATATCACAGATGGCTGAGCACAGATGGCTGAGCACTTTTACGTTGAAAGCTGAAGCTTTCAAGGCGGGCGGCATGTTCACGACGCCTCCCACGCCACCTAGCGGCGAGCACCGGAAACAAGCGGTCCGGAGAAACTATATAAGGCGCCGGACCCGTCGGACCGAGCCCTGTCCAAGCAAGACTCGCCTAACACAAATTTGTTAATTTTTAATAAGAAATATACTTGTTTTAAACGTTAAATAAAATAATTATTGAAGCCAGCCCTTACCACGTCAATCGATCCGAGCAAGACACGGAAGAAAGAAGCTATCGTTTCATCAGCAAAACCAACAGCTGTCGTTCTTGAAATGTTTTAGAGTAAGTTGGATATATTAATAAATGCACTGCACACGGTCTTTTTCGCGAATTACAAAATTTGTCTTTTATTATTGTCAGATTTTGAAAAAATTCTAAAAGAACTCAAAAAATTTGAATTTCGCGGGCTACATGGGCGCTTTAGCCTTAACAACCATTTTTACCTCCTTCGAGTGTAATATTCAATTCTTTATAATGTGGGCAAGATTCAAATTTCCCGATGGTACCTATTAAGTAAGGTCCAAGCTGCTACCGGTCTTTAGAATCTAAAACAAAATTCAAGTAAAAATAAGTCTTACCACAAATAAGTGGGTGAATAGATGTACTCATAGACACAACAGCTGAACTGTGAACTTCTTTTCGATATTCGCTTCGCAACTTACGGCGGTGTTAGCGAAACTTGCGGCTGCTGGCTGCGCGGTTAAGCCGTGCGGAGACAGTTTGTAGAGGCGGACGTTCTGCGGCGCCGTGTCGTGTCGGATCTGTCGGATGGTGTTACGATACGGGAAGATGCTCTACTTCCAAAATTCTGGGAGAAATTTTAAGGAGGTGAGACCCGTTGTTCTGTACATTTATGAGATTTCTCAGTCTGTTCATCATCGTTTCTGAAGTGAGGGACCGTTTATAATATCTACTGTTTCTTTAGTTTGATAGCATTTTGCCGGGTTCACCCGTCACGTAGGTAATTTTAAATCTATATTTTTTAGAAAATCTTGGAGAAACTAATTACGATAAG
Organism: Notodonta dromedarius; assembly: GCA_905147325.1. Lineage (NCBI taxonomy): Eukaryota > Metazoa > Arthropoda > Insecta > Lepidoptera > Notodontidae > Notodonta > Notodonta dromedarius. Next base: position 9,217,641 of record LR990175.1, on the reverse strand, counting down.
TCCACACCTGATTAGTACTTGTAGATAACATAAATCATCACTTGAATATCATGCTTTTCTATGTTGCTGTAGAGCAGATAGGTCCTCGAGGTTGCCTCGACCTGATTGGCATTGCTCACACAAACAGTTCATACGAATTCAAAATGTTAAAAAAAATGTAACAGTTACTGAGTACAAGCAAAGGTACAAATCATTTTTTACTAAGAGAAAATCCCGGAATTTGACACCCCAAGTAAAGCAACTTTCAACACAATAATATTCAGGTGCGAATCGAACACGATTCAGCCATCAGCGCGCGTCGTCAGTCGCCCCCCACCCCCTCCCCGACCACCCCCACTTGTCTCCGATTCAAATTGAATCGCGAGTTGCACTCCGCTTGAACTGTATGCACGCAATTGGGCGTATGTGGCTTCTGTGGAGACAATGAGATGTGGATGTTGGTCGATCGATATTGTGGGTTTTGCACGTAGATATAAAGCCGTATTTTATACGCACGGTTATTTCTTTTGTAACATACTTCTCGGAAATACGTATTTAGGATATAATCAAAATGAAAAACAAATTTACTGAAGTAACTTTTTAAATTACTTAGGTAGTCAAAAATTAGCACAGCGGTTTGGCAAGAGTTAAACCCATACATGAAAGTTTAAAACTGGATCAAAATTAGCTCAGTATTTCGTGATATTAGGTAGCTGTTAGGTAGTGTTGTACATACAGAAGCGTTGTTTGGTCACCTACCTCGTTTGCATTAAGGCTAAAGCGCCCATCTAGCCCGCGAAGTTCAAATTTTTTGAGTTCTTTTAGATTTTTTTCAAAATCTGACAATAATAAAAGGCACATTTTGTAATTCGCGAGAAAGACCGTGTGCAGTGCATTTATGAATATATCCAACTTACTCTAAAACATTTCAAGAACGACAGCTATCCAGATAATCTGGCAATTTTTGTATATTTAGTGATTTACTAGTATCATATCCACCGTGATAATATTTAGAGTAAAATAAATGTATTAATAAATTCACGCAGATTAATAACGGCGTCTCTGTCAACAAATAGAAAGAACCACATACTTCAATATCTGTTTCCCAAGTGCAAATAAAAATGCAAAGGTTCCAGTACTAATTGTATTCATCTGTCAGCTGTCAAAGGTGTGACGTTGACAGCTGACAGATTGAGGTAAATTAATTAAGACACGAGAAGAACGTGTGAACTTAATATTAATTGATTTGATATAGTAATAAATAATAAACGATTAAACTTCAAAGACTACACTAATATCTAGACGGGGAATTTTTTCAAGAGTCGCCACACTTAAAGGTCCCTATTTGCAACGGATTTGGGTTGCAAATGAAGTTAATAAATTATTCATTGGTTAACGTCCTGGTACGTACCCTATTATAATTTGTTAAGTGTTGCAATTATGAAGTGGTATGTCTGCAAGTGCAGCAGTCTTAGCATAGGCGGTTGTGCTCGTGACGTGGCACACAAGGAAATAGACTGAATTATTGTCTCAGTTTCTCTTAAAAAATTAAGAAAGAGAGAAAGCTACTGGGTTCGACATAATTCAGGACGAAAGTCCCGCGTTCTAGAAAAGCTCCTCTTAAATAACAAAGTCGGCAAACAAACGTACGCTCCGCATGATGTGAAGCAGTTATCGTAGCCTATAAATTATTTCAATAAATTCAAATTCAAATCGTTTATTTTGTTTAGGCCTACGGGGGCACTTACAATTGTTAATTTTACATTTTTTTTTTCTTATATCTATAACCAGATCGTAACGCGACCTCGGTTGAGAAGTTCCAGCAAGAAACTCAGCGGGCTTGTCTTTTTACATTTTGTTATACTTATTTTTTTTTTTTATCGCCAGTTTCTTATATATTTAATGATTACAAAGTAGATACCAATATAAATATAATAGCTCCAGTGTGTTGCCTTTTAAGATTACCAAGAATTACATAAGTATATTAGGTACACTAGCGGCCCGCCCCGGCTTCGCACGGGTACATTGCGGTTACATTATTGGAGTTTTAGAAAGGATCCCTACTTTTTTGAAAATATAATATAGCCTATGTCACCCGGGGATAGTGTAGCTTCCCAACAGTGAAATAATTTTTCAAATCGGTTCAGTAGTTTCGGAGCCTATTCATTACAATCAAACAAACAAAGTTTTCCTCTTTATAATATTATTATGATAAGTAATACCAAAGGCTCGCATGTTGGCGACCTGAAAGGAGTGAGTGGGACATGGGACAGAGGAAATGGACAGGGGCTCTCTCACTCACCGTGCGAAACGCACCTATAATACCAACTTGACGCCGATCTTCTGTGACAGGGTGGTACTACCCCGGTCGAGCCAGCCTGTATATGAGCTGTAGTAAATTAGCTACAGCTTAACTCTACCACCTAGGGATGTTTTATGTACCTATAACTTTTAAGATTCTCATTAGGTATACATAATAATGCCTATAGTTAAGGTGAAGGCGCCTGTCTAGCCCGCGAAGTTCCAATTTTTTGAGTTCTTTTAGAATTTTTGTAAAATCTGACAATAGTAAAAGACAAATTTTGTAATTCGCGAAAAAGACCGTGTGCAGTGCATTTATTAATACATTTATTTTACTCTAAATATTATCACGGTGGATATGATACTAGTAAATCACTAAATATACAAAAATTGCCAGATTATCTGGAAAGCTGTCGTTCTTGAAATGTTTTAGAGTAAGTTGGATATATTAATAAATGCACTGCACACGGTCTTTTCGCGAATTACAAAATTTGTCTTTTATTATTGTCAGATTTTGAAAAAAATCTAAAAACACTCAAAAATTTGAACTTCGAGGGCTAGATAGGCGCTTTAGCCTTAAGATACATATAAGTGGATATAAACACCTATCTATGTAGGGTGTGCCCTCGTTCACAGTGAATTGGGAAACCGGCCCGGTGCACATCAATAATGCATGCAAGCGGACAAATCACTTAGCGGGTCGATACCGCCGATGCAGCGTTGCCACCCTAACGGTGCATATTGTACTGGGAATGCACAGAACTGTTCATGGACCTCGTGTATATTTCAGAGGTAACATGATGATATATCAATAAAATATATATTATAGTGGAGAAAGGAAACATCGTGGAATCTGCCACCTTGTGAACTATGCCAGCGTGGTGGATTAAAGCCTTTATATCCCTCGTATTGAGGGGACGCCTGTGCCCAGGACTGGGACATTGAAAATGCTAATTATAATATTAGATATTTTATGCTTTCAATAAACCTATATTTGTGACTAAGCCGAAATAAATCATTTCCTTCAGAAAAAAAACTCAGATGAAATAAGCATGAGATTATGAAGAGGCATTAAAAAAGACATACCTAGGTATATGTTATTATTTTCTTAAAATCAAAACAATAAAATAAAATATGTCACCAGTGAAATGTGATTCGTGGGATTCATTTGAACAGAAAAGAACCAACAGTGTCTGTAGCTATGAAGGCGATGATCTGAAGCCATATTCCGTCGTTTGAAGAAAACATAAAAAAAATCTCCGGAAAAATCCATTGCCAACGAGAAATAAAAAAAACAAAAGGCGAAAGAATTTAAGACAAACGGCATAAAATGAACATTCTTTGTGACAAAAGTCAGTCGTAAGAATGTGAGGCTCTATTCTTTCAAGCTCGCACTCTTTCTATCGGATAAGGACTTAATGAAATACCGCGCTGATGAAGACGCGACGGTCCGACCGATTTTTTAAGAGGAAAATGTTGGACTCTGTATTTATTGAGTCGCCTCATTAAAAAGAAATACTTAATTTTACACTGAGAAAAATAATTAAGCAAGTATCTTATTGTAATTACAGCAACGGTTTGTGTTAGCGGTAATTCACACGGTTGACCCAACACCGACTTGTTCTATACATTTTCAACCGACATCAAAAAGGAGGAGGTTATCAATTCGTGTGTATGTTTTTTTTTTTTAAATGTTTGTTACCTCATAACTCCGTCATTTATAAAACGATTCGAAAAATTCTTGAAAGGATGTCTTGAAAGGATGTCCGTGCAGATTGGTCCCATAATTTTTTTATCAAAATCGGTTGAGTAGTTTGGCATTAAAATCAAAATAACTGAAAAAATACATCATCATCCAAGTAAACGAAATTACGTGATTTGCTTTCCTGTGCCTTTTCAGTGGGGGTTGCCGTCACTAAAATAGTCTCAGTAAACTACCTACCTTCCGGTTTCATCATCAGATGATGAAGAAACTGGAAGGTAGGGGCCGGAACTCCGTAATACCACAATATAACCTAGTCGTGTTTGGGCTTAGTGGAATTATCATGAGATGCATTCTGGCTATAAGTGCCATATATTGGTATAAGTGTGGCCTTTGTTGTCAGGATCCCTTGGTGATACCATGGAAATTTCATAAAAATAGGTTCAGTAGTTTGAGAGATATGGACTGTTTACGGTTGCCAGCATTTCGATAGGTAGAATACCACTAAAAATCGTGAAAAAAAAAAATATTAATAAAAAAAATAAAACCAACTTCAAAAAACCTGGGTGCACTAAAAAGCTAGAAATAACTAGGGACCTTATAATTTCTTTCATTTGGAGTCGGTGCCACTATCTTTACACAACGATATAGGACAACTTCTTAGGCACCTACCCCTACTTGCTTGAATTGGCACCGACTCCATATGAAAGAAATTATAAGGTCCCTAGTTATTTCTAGCTTTTTAGTGCACCCAGGTTTTTTGAAGTCGGTTTAATTTTTTTTATTATACTGTATTTAGGTGTCAAATACGGCAATTAGATAAATATCTGTCAAAATTGTATAGATATAACATATTCGTAGCTAATGCCTCGTTTTCATAGTTATGTTATTTATTGTAATCACGAAACGTTTAGTACATAATACTAAAACCCATACTAGGAACCAACAATCATTTTGTTGTACTTAGTAATTTTTTCCCGGCGTATCGACAGAATAGTGGTTAGAATTATTAATTATGGTTAGAATTAATGGAGAGGTTTTATAATGTGATTATCAAACTAAGGAATAACAGTAATATTGATTTATTATAACAGATTGATGAAATCCGCCAACCCGCACTGGCCCAGCGTGGTGGATTATGGCTTGAATCCCCCTCGTGTTGAGGGGAGGCCCGTGCCCAGGAATGGGACGTCAAAAGGGCTAAATTATTTATTAACAGATAGTTTCTGGGCACTTATTGACAAAATTTATTTCAAGAATGTACTTACTCTATCCCCCTAATCTAAAAAAGTGTCACACTATAAAATTGAAAAACAACAAAATCTCTCTAATACCATTTCCATGGGAACTTCGCAAAGAATATGTGCAAATAGTTCACTACTTCAGCACACTAATATCCTTTGTGCAAACGAAAAACAGACAGATATGCCAATTTACACATGCCTATCACCACAACATACACCGCCCTTATCCCGGAGGGTTATAGCTCAATATTATTTGTCGTTTAACTTTGTAGGTGCAAAAGTTGTGTGGCCGCATGTCCTCGTAACATGTTGACAACTTCTAAAGGGGGGTGAGCAGACAAATAAAAAAGTAATATCGTGTAGTATGGAGAGCGGCACGTGCGGCGGTACAGATCGCTCTAATATTGAGATGGTGTGACGATAATTGGTGTTCAATTTGCCGTTAAAATGGGGTGGGATGTTTCATAGTTTTGAAGCGCAGCTTCTATACGGACGTTCGGGGCGGTCGGCGCGCGGCCACTCTATCAGTGCTAAGCGTCAGACGTCAGTAGCGTTACACGATATATATAGGTATACAGAGTGGCACCTGCGGCGCGCTTGAATATCCGTTGCTCAGCGCGTAGCCTTCTATCTGTCTCTCTTACTCATTTTTAACGCTTAGTTTCTACGCTTTATACTATAAAATTAGTGACAACCTTTACACAACGATATATGTCCTATATCGTTGTGTAAAGATAGTGGCACCGACTCCATATGAAAGAAATTATAAGGTCCCTAGTTATTTCTAGCTTTTTAGTGCACCCAGGTTTTTTGAAGTCGGTTTAATTTTTTTTATTATACTGTATTTAGGTGTCAAATACGGCAATTAGATAAATATCTGTCAAAATTGTATAGATAGAACATATTCGTAGCTAATGCCTCGTTTTCATAGTTATGTTATTTATTGTAATCACGAAACGTTTAGTACATAATACTAAAACCCATACTAGGAACCAACAATCATTTTGTTGTACTTAGTAATTTTTTCCCGGCGTATCGACAGAATAGTGGTTAGAATTATTAATTATGGTTAGAATTAATGGAGAGGTTTTATAATGTGATTATCAAACTAAGGAATAACAGTAATATTGATTTATTATAACAGATTGATGAAATCCGCCAACCCGCACTGGGCCAGCGTGGTCGATTATGGCTTGAATCCCCCTCGTGTTGAGGGGAGGCCCGCGCCCAGGAGTGGGACGTCAAAAGGGCTAAATTATTGATGTAAGATAACAGATAGTTTCTGGGCACTTATTGAAAAAAAATATTTCAAGAATGTACTTACACTATCCCCCTAATCCAAAAAAGTGTCACACTATAACATTGAAAAACAACAAAATCTCTCTAATACCATTTCCATGGGAACTTCGCAAAGAATATGTGCAAATAGTTCACTACTTCAGCACACTAATATCCTTTGTGCAAACGAAAAACAGACAGATATGCCAATTTACACATGCCTATCACCACAACATACACCGCCCTTATCCCGGAGGGTTATAGCTCAATATTATTCTGTCGTTTAACTTTGTAGGTGCAAAAGTTGTGTGGCCGCATGTCCTCGTAACATGTTGACAACTTCTAAAGGGGGGTGAGCAGACAAATAAAAAAGTAATATCGTGTAGTATGGAGAGCGGCACGTGCGGCGGTACAGATCGCTCTAATATTGAGATGGTGTGACGATAATTGGTGTTCAATTTGCCGTTAAAATGGGGTGCGATGTTTGATAGTTTTGAAGCGAAGCTTCTATACGGACGTTTGGGCCGGTCGGCGCGCGGACACTCTATCCGTGCTAAGCGTCAGACGTCAGTAGCGTTACACGATATATATAGGTATACAGAGTGGCACCTGCGGCGCGCTTGAATATCCGTTGCTCAGCGCGCAGCCTTCTATCTGTCTCTCTTACTCATTTTTAACGCTTAGTTTCTACACTTTATACTATAAAATTAGTGACAACATTATGTTTTGCAAATCCAGTAGCTCATCTCTGAATTGGCGCTCACTAGTTCTCGCGACAACGTAGAATAGTTCAACATTCGCCTAATGAATTAACAAAATACCATACGATGCTAACAACTAGCGACTCTATCGAATGTGAACTCTGATAGTGATAGAGCCAATAATAGAGTTGCACTATACCTTCGGTATAGTTCGATCATTAGACGAAGACGCGTGCTGTGACTCTTATGACACAGATACATGGGTCAATTTGCAATAATTCATGCGTCTTCGTAGATTAAACTATACTGGTTTATCTAATTGTAGGTATATTTTATTTTTATCTTTGAATGAACTTTTTTAAAGTCGCCTCTTTCTTATTTGCACCGTATGTAAACAAGTTTTAATTAATGTTTGAATTAATTACGATAATATACTTATAATTAGTGTTTCAGTAAATCAGAAGTACTTAATCTCATAATTAAAAACTTCGCATCCATTACTATGTACGGAAACATTCAAAGGAAAAACAATAATAGCATCTAGCGACAGCGCTTTATTCCTCCGCGCAATAACCGCGCAATTATAATATTTCAATTAAAAAACCAGACGGTTCCATTTTTCATGGTGCCGGTTCATATTGTGACGCGGGAGACATCTCGCGTAATTTTACTCAAATACCAATCATAAATCATACTATATTATAATCATACTAATATTATAAAGAGGAAAACTTTGTTTGTTTGATTGTAATGAATAGGCTCCAAAACTACTGAACCGATTTGAAAAAATTCTTTCACTGTTGGGAAGCTACACTATCCCCGGGTGACATAGGCTATATTATATTTTTAAAAAAATAGGGATCCTTACTAAAACTCCAATAATGTACCCGTGTGAAGCCGGGGCGGGCCGCTAGTGAATTATAATTATAACAACTTGTACCAAAATGTTAGTAAAAAATGTTCAAAAAATCAGCCTATCGATTCAACGAGGAAATGCAGCCAGCATTCTTGGCACCATCCCACGCGGCCAAGGTTTATTTTAATGTTTTAAAGTGTTTCTGTTTTCAATTATAACCATTATAAGTTAATACTAAACTCAGCTCTTAAGCCTGGTGATAAATTAATCTTTACTCTAAAAGCGACTTTGTGAGTGCATTCTTGAGATATTGATTTTGTAATAAAATTATATAAGAATTAAAAAAATGTTAGTATAATAAACGACTTGTAAATGTAGCGGAACGTCGCTTGACTATTAGTAATAATAATCTAGTGTGTAAGGTAATTAGTAATAATAGTCTATTAGTAATAATAATGGGAATATTAGTATCCCCAGATCCAGCGCCTATGTGACAACTTATCATAGGAATCGATACAGTTTGTACAATTAGAGGCAATTAAAAAAGTGTTTATTGCCATTTAGTTGTTTGTGTGATACTTACCTACTAATGCTGTAGTAAGTGTTATTTCGGACTTCTGAAATACTCCGAGGGAGCAAGTTACCATATAGCTATAGATGAAACAATTCCTAAATATGCGTGATTTTTTGTAAAAAACCTAACTTTTCAGCCGAATTTTCATTTCAGCGGTATCTGGCTCTGAACATCCCTGGAAGGGGAAGCGGTTGAACAATATTCATTATTCGAGAGTTAACACTTATTACCGCGCTGTCTAATAGCCGGCTAGAGATTATAATACTGCATTATTGCTGGATTTAACTAAAAACCGGTTTCATGATGAAAAGAGTTCGTTGTACAATAAGTATTTAGATTGAACTTTGTAACTCTAATTGCTTGTAATAAGACACTATATCGACTGCATTACGAAGTGGTGGGCAAAGCTATGGAACACCCACATATAGTATTTTCGTCCTTATAAAGAGCGAGCCTATTGCCGTTACAACAACCACATAGCACCGCCTTCTCACAGACGAACGTCGTAAAGTAGCTATACTAGCTGCGTATCGTAGAGACGGAATCTCAACCCCCGATCACTGGTCCCAATTCCCACTCATCTTCTGGGTCGTACGCTTGTTTGCCGACTTAGTAGGTAATATAAAAAAGAAACTATACAGCTAAAGAAATCACGATTTTCAACAAGAAAAGGTAGCCGGCAACCGTATGGACTGTCTCCCAAGACGATGTTCAAAACACACCAAAAATATTGTTAACAACAAACTACTTAGGTATTAACAATATCTAAATAAATTCAACAACAAACAAATATCTCAATAAAGGCGGGGACAGACACGCGTCAAGCGGGACGCGACAGTGCGAATAGCAAACATGCTCGCGGCGACAAGGGCGCACTAATTACATTCTTGTAATCGACATCAGTTTCATTTTATAGAGGTTTAGTGTAGTGTTTTGTTTGGACTGCCTGGATTGGTAGACGGGTTCAGTGTTTGTTTATCTGAAAATTGTAAATTGAGCCTTTTCTAAACAGTGTTTAAGTACATTTTAATTAATGCGACATGCATACTGAAATAGAAGCGGGTGGCATCCATATTCAAATTGTCGGATAAATAACACAGTGCGTAATCAAATGTTTAATATTTTTTTAAATGACGTTTATAATTAAGGGATGCATAAAAATACATTTTCATAAACGAAATAAAAAAAAAAAAATTGACGCAACACCAATAATTAGGGTAAATTACATTCCAAAGTTAGACGAAACACTTTACCAAGCACTGTAGTGTGAAATTGTGAACGTGTCAACACTTTTGATGTCCCGTGTACCCGCCCGCTTTGTCCCTACCGCCACGTGTCGATGTAATCAATCGACGCCTTTTTATTAATCGCAAACACTTGCGAGTTTGAACATGACATTACACGGATAGTGATAATAAGAGTGTTATGGTGATGTGATATTGAACTGATATTATTATAGTTGAAGTGGTGTAAAATAGTTGCCAAAACTATTTTATTTAATGGAAACCTGGAAATAAAATAATAGTCGTTGTTCTGAACGAAAATCGGTTCATGTTTGTCATCGCCATAAGTTCACAAATAACGTTTATTCCCAAACATGAGCGCCCTTTACTGAAAAAATGAAAAAAGTAAAAATTAACTCGAAGCCTACATGTTTACAAGTTGTAGTTTTTAATAAGTTTACAAATGATGTCCGTAGACTTGAGACACAAAAATACTAATTATTAAAGAATTACTTGTGACCCTTAAACTAGTCATAGTTAATCGTAAGGGCCATAATAAAGAAAAATCTTAGTACCTAAACATTATACGAAATCAACCAGAGCATCATACACAAAGCAGCTAAATACATGTCTGTAGCGAATACTACAGTATAAAGAGATACTGAAAGGGACTTTTCAGTGTAGCTAATACACCACACGCAGGTGTGAGGGACACTAGACGGTACGTCGCTGCTGCTGGCTTAATCTCACTCGTACTGGGCTCACCGGCCTCTTGAAAATGTGTCATCTCACTGAAAGCCACTATTTTCATACGAACGTACCGCGACTGGGTGTCATGATACTTGAATTGATTTTTTTACTTTATTTATTATTGTTGTGTCATCTTCGGTCTTGTCTAGTAGAGGTTGAATAATACCAAAGTGATTGAACTTCAGCTCGATTAGCTTAAGGATACTTAAGATTTCAAGATTAAATTTAAAAATAATAGAAACGGTTATTTTATTATATAATACTAATATTATAAAGAGGAAAACTTTGTTTGATTGTAATGAATAGGCTCCGAAACTACTGAACCGATTTGAAAAATTATTTCACTGTTGGGAAGCTACACTATCCGCGGGTGACATAGGCTATAATATAATTTCAAAAAAATTAGGGATCCTTACTAAAACTCGAATAATGTAACCGCAATGTACCCGTGCGAAGCCGGGGCGGGCCGCTAGTTGGAAAATAAATAAATAAGAAGCAGTAATTAGACTATGCTCCTAATGGTCTAATGTTGTTAATAGCGGCATTTATCACTTTAAGTATATCGATAGCTAAAAGCAAAAAGGCACAGAACAAATTCCCATACATTTTGACTGTATTAGACATGAATGTGAGTTACATTCGGGTTTAGTTCATTTTACAAACTTTAATTTAACTTGCAATGTATGTTTCTCCGGGTGGAATCTTGCAACTGAATTTTAAATCTGTTATCGAGAACACGAATACTAATTAATACAACGTCCCATTAAATTCAAAAAAGCTTGTTAGTAAAATATTATTTTTTTCATTAATTTATTGTGCCTAAAAACCTAGAACGATTAGTTATAAACTGAGGATAAACAATCTAAGTAGAGCAAAGAATCTCATCTTATTGTGTGTGCAGCATTGGCCATCATTACATCATGTGACCGATTACTAGGCATTCTTTGTCTATAGGAAGTTTCAAGATGTCTCCATTGCTTCCCAGGTCTCGGTACAGCCGCGTGGGGGCGCACAGATCCGGTTTATTTGCGCGTATATTGTGTGGACACAATACTTCAGGGGGATCATGTCGCCACGGCCGCGGAGCACACACATAGGTACGTCGTACCTATACCTACACTCGGAATATTTACCATGTGATACTGTGTGATGTACTGTGTGGTGTACACCAATTTTTTTCTACAATTGTGACGACCAGGACCGCTTGGCGCAGTGGTTCGAGCGTAGGCCGCTCGGTTCATTGCACCGGGTGACTGCGGGTTCGATTCCCGTCAGGGTAAATTTAGAAAATAGCCTTTTCCCTTGTCTGAGTGTCCGTAGAACAAGCGATGCTTAGTTCGGGACCACACATTTGGTGGGTTTGTCTGGCGATATTTATTTTATTATTTTTAATTGTGACAGTGGTGGTGCGTTGCATTGCGCTGCTGTTCGCCGTCATTCACACGGTTGACCGACACTGATTATTTTTATACATTTAACTGTATCCGGATGCCAAATACCACAATTACGTATCTGTCATATACCTACGTTTAGAAAAAAAGTTGTCGCCTTCTTTGTGTGACTGACCGCTTCCTAAAGATGAATACATAGTTTTGAACATATCTGTGTATTTTCAAGTGTAGGTACCTATTAAGTTTCTGGGTGGTTTTTTTCAGATAAACACACACAAGGCAAGATGGCTACGATTTTTCCATACATTTTGTCAGATAAGTAGTAAAGCAGGAAAATATTTGGATACCTATAAAGTCATTTTGTTCATGTGAATAATGCGTCACTTCAAGTAAAAGCTTTAACAATCCTCTCCGCACTTCATCCCAAATAATTTGTAACTCCTATTTGTTTAGCCGTGATCCACTTGCAGTATGAGAAGGTGCCCATCTGTGGACAGCAGTAAGCGGCGCTGCAAACAAGCTCCCGCGGCGGCACAGTGGGGTCTTCGCCCTTCAAAAGCCGCCGGTTTTGGTTGCGTCGTTGAAAATTTGTGAAAAATTCACCGGCTTAGTTGTAGGTAAACGGCAGTGTAGGATACGCAGGTGACATCTATATCTTAATACGTGAAGCAAAAACTTTCAACCGCTTAATAAGGAAATTGCGCGGATGGATGATTATGAAATTTGGCACACTTATAGTTTATATAGAGAAGGAGTGCAGAATGCTAATATTTTTATACTATAATACTCAGAGATACATTAAAATCAATAAATAAAACATTACACACACTACCATGAATTGACGCACACACGTTTGTAACCTCCACACCGACTGACTGTCTGACTGACAAACGGTGACAGTTTTTGGAGGGCGGGACTTCCATAGTGCATTCTGCGTGCCAGTATCAAATAGTCTTTGAAAATAAAACCTTAATGACGTTTGAAATTAAAATTTAAATGATTTATGGTCGAATTTCGACCATGGGCGACCGTTAGTAATTATTATTAGTGACTAGCTGTGCCCCGCGACTTCATCCCCGCTCATAATCAGTATTGGATTATTGCGTTAAAAAGTATCCTAAATGTTAATCCCGGTTATAATCTATCTGTGTTCCAAATTTCATCCAAATCCGTTCAGTAGTTTTTGCGTGAAGGAGTAACAAACATACATACATACATACATACATACATCCACACTAACAAACTTTCGCATTTATAATATTAGTAGGATTGTTAAGAGGATTTCATGAAGTATAGTTTCTATTTTTTTAAAAATCTAACCAATTGGACGGTTAATCTTAAGGTACCTCTGCCTATACCTCTTCGGGGAGTATGCAGGCAGCATGCCACATCTCCCAAAGGATTACTTTGATTGCTTCGGTATCCAAACCCTTCTGCGTCGAACAAAACTGCTAAACTGTTGACTTTGTAAACTAAAAACTACAAATAAGATTTAAATGAGCGAGGGAGCGATTGGGGGTTGAATTTAATATTGGGGAACGAATTAGCGGCGCGCAGAATGAATAATGCAGATGCTTGAGTTAAAGTTTTTTCTATTCTCCATATAGCTTTCTCTACATTGTTATAATCAAAATTAATTATTCCTATTTATTAGCAAAGTCGGCGAGCAATTCGGCTTGATGTTAAGCAGTTACCGCAGCCTATAGATGCTTGCAATACCAATGGCATTACTCGCCCGTTGTCACCTTGAAGGATAGTAGGGTCGAAGAAGGGGGAGGGCTTGGGGCTACCGGCTTCCGGCACTCATCGTACGAATCGCAGCTTTAATAGCTACTTTACGATCCTCTGTGAGAGGGTGGTACTACCCTGGTCGAATCAGCTTTTAATGAGCTGTAGGCAATTGGCTACAGCTTGGCTCTACCACCTTCAAAATGAAGGACTAACTAAATTTGTCACCTCTAAAATTGTTTAGTTTTGCTCCTACGTTCCGACTGTGATATGAATGGCAATACCATTCGTTTAGTTAAGTTTAGTTTACATGTTACAGTCCCCTAAATCTCGTAATTAATACACACATCACAGAAAGTTGTCAAGACTATACAAATTTAGTTATTCAAACAACTTTATGTAAAAGGTTATTGCTTATTTATTTATTTACTAGCTGAGCCCGCGACTTCGTACGCGTGGAATTTAACTTAACAAAAAAGCGCATTCTGAGCGTTTTGAGCCCGCGCGACTGGACCCATTTATTTAAATTTTGTTTTTCTAAAATAAAAGTAGCCTTAGTTACTGCTTATAACATCAGCTACCTACCAGTGAAAGTCCCGTCAAAATCGGTCCACCCGTTTCGGAGATACTCTTTGATTTCATGTGTTTTAATTTTTTTACGCGGAACCCTAATTGTTTTTCTAAAATGTAAGTAGCCTAAGTTACTCTTTATAACATCAGCTATCTGCCAGTGAAAGTCCCGTCAAAATAGGTCCAGCCGTTTCGGAGATTACCCGGAACAAACACACAGACAGACAGACAGACAATTTTTTTTTAAATCGCGTTTTTGTTATAGGTGTCGTATGTACTTTCATATGCATTTAGTGAAAAGGTGTTATATTGATATTACAAACAGACACTCCAATTTTATTTATTTGTATAGATTTGTACTCAGGCAACGTAGGCCCATAGATATATCATACTAATAATCATACTAATATTATAAAGAGGAAAACTTTGTTTGTTTGATTGTAATGAATAGGCTCCGAAACTACTGAACCGATTTGAAAAAATCTTTGACTGTTGGGAAGCTAAACTATCCCCGGGTGACATAGGCTATAATATATTTTCAAAAAAATGAGAGATCCTTTCTAAAACTCGAATAATGTAACCGCAATGTACCCGTGCGAAGCCGGGGCGAGCCGCTAGTACCTTATAAACTAACTTATTACTTTTGTCAGTTCAAAGTTCGTGACGTGTGTATTACCAGTACCAACCAGAGACCGCAGCGAATAATTCTCATACAAAAAACTCCAGTAGTTGGTTTCCGCACAATCTCATCCCATACACAATTCATGGTTGTTGGCCGCAAACAATCCGGGCGCTTCGCGAAATGCCCGCGCGGCCGTCAAATTGGGGGCTTGCGCAGCCGGGCGTTATCGAATTTGCCCCACCGGCGTAATGTTTATTTCATTACTCCTATTCATAGGCCCTAATCCGTGTTGCGGGTAAACTATGAAATTTGGCATTTACATATCAACTAAATAATTGTGGTAACAAATCTGAATTCAGAAAATTAATTTATATTTAATTAATGTACAGTTTAATAAAAAAGAGTTTGGAAAAATGAAAGCACCTGCCTATATTATGTGTGTCCACTGCAAACACCAAAGTTACAATAATAATAATATAAAAATAATAATTTAGCCCTTTTTTGACGTCCCACTCCTGGGCACGGGCCTACCCTCAACACGAGGGGGATTCAGGCCATAATCCACCACGCTGGCCCAGTGCCGGTTGGCGCTTTCACATGTCTTTCGAAAATTGGTTAGATATTCAAAGACATGCAGGCTTCCTCACGCTGTTTACAATAAATAAACTTAACTTAAATTAGTGTTTTCTTGCGTCTTTTAAATGCTTTTGTATTCTGAACGTTAAAATACGCTTGATTTTGAATATTTTTGTTTACTTTCAGCTGTTAGCGCGTCATATTGTTTTCTGCCCCATTGTAAGTACTTTCCGGCCATTACAAAAATGCTCCCATTTCATTCTTCCCCCGCAACATAGCAGAATAGGAACAGATCATAGCTTACTTCACGGGGCGTCACTATCAAGGGCTGGATTTTTCAACCCCCGTGGCGGTATTATTATATCAACAAGATAAAAACCAACCTTAACCCACCAATCATAAGGTTGCAAACCGATTGCCAACAATTTGTCAACGTAGCTTCAATGCGGAACACTATTGTGAGGATAATACCGCGATCAAACGTACACCCATTGTCAATAACTTTGTTAAAGTATTTGAGACTTTATTTCTTGTGTGTTAACGTTGAAACTGGTGTGGTCGTGTGTACTGGTGAATAAGGGGTAAGTGAGATTCGTTTAATTCATCTAGACGTGCACAGGGCCTCTTAATTTCGAATGCATTATTTGTAGGGTGTGATCGAGACATTGAAGATTAGTTGTACAATTTACCAACCGACTTAAATAACCTTGTTATATAGGTACCTTTTTATATGTTTACGGGGAGGAAATTTTCCACAAATCCCAAGAATGTGGGATTCTTACCTCCCCGGCGGCCGGCTTCAGCATATATCGAAGCCGGGGTCTCTTTACGGAACGCCTCAGTGCCTCTCATGTGCCGCGCTTCCTGTGGGAGCTCGTCCTGGGGGTAGGTTACCTTAGAGACTTCGCACAACATACTTTATGACCCGTCAGTAGATCATTGGAACCAATTACTCATAAACTTAAATACATGAATGGTCTGTTCAGCATGTCTTTAACACGACAAAGCATACCACAAGATTTTCAAAAATACATTATGACCAATCAATATCAAGTACTATTCAGGCAGATATTTTGGGCAGTGTTTTACCGTTTAAATGAGGCCTTCTGTTAAGGTTAGTTCCAAAAGTTGGCTCGCAAGACTTACACAACAGTAATTGTTGCTAGTATAAATATTGGTACCTGCTATATAAGCACAATCTTTTAAGCCTTGGTAATTTTAAGGAGCCGCCTTTTCTAGACGTGATTAAGTATTTCATGAAATAGTAAATTGTGCAATTAGTATTTTTTTATCACTGAAATTACTGGAAGCAATCCGGAAATTCTAATTAAAATCTTGTATATTAAAGAAGTGACATAAAATTCGTCTTTCCAATATCAATACGTCATATATAGGCAATCTTTACATAACACACAATATACGGATTACAAAGGAAGGGATGACGGCCCTCTGCAAATCTAATAAACATCCCTCCGAGGGACATTTGGAAAACAATTTAGAAACGATTTGATTTCGTGTGTGTAGAGCTATTCTCTGTCTGTAGAGCGTGATAGCTGCTTAATCTACTATCTATATTGGCTCAAGACTACGTCATCGGCTTTGAAGGTGTCAATCAATGACAACGCTGAACGTGACGTAGATTTGGGCCATCAGGTAAAGAGAATACCTGGCTATTATACCGGATTATTATACCAAAACTACCGAAAACAGTCAAGGTTTGTTGACAAACTTTATATATATTCAGTTTGACTTCAATCCATCTATGCTCTACTCTAGATAAGAGGCTTGTGCCGGCTTCTATTCAAACCTCTCAAATCTCCCAAACAGGACGACACAAACTATCAAACGTACTTACGAAATATTCATTCGAAACCCTTGAAAATAGGACAAAAACATCTTCAAACGAAATTGAATAAGAATCGAACTCACACCCATGTGGTCGAGTGTTGTTAGCAGCACTCCACATCAATGCACACGTCATAATAATGTGGATGTTACAGTTGTTCGGGCTTGCATAATTGATGTGCAAGAATTATAGGGGTTCGGGAAAGAATAAGTACATTGCGGATGGCATTTTCGTGTTAGGTAGTAAATATACCTATTTTTATAATGCCTCAGGGAGGCAACGAATAAGGAATTGACCGATTTAGCATTCTTACACCATTATAGGTAGGTAGTCGTTGCGGCAAGTCATACAAATAAAGATAGATATATCATCCCTAGTTGAATCTTATGCTAGGTACTCTACCACTAGTTGGGTCTTGATAGGTAGACAACAGACATTCCGTGTAGATAAGTAAGTAGTAAGGAATTATCTGCAACGCCAGTAAATCATTAAGAAATATCTTATATTTATTCATTTAAATATTACTTTTAGTTATGTTTTGCTTCTTGTGTAAAGTATTTAAATATTATGTTAAGTAATTAAAATTCTGATAAATAAAAAGATTTTTGACTAAATATGGTAGATTGATGTCGGTAAATAACATCCTTCCCGTTTACAAAAACATGTAGCGAAAGTTTGGAAAAAGACTCGTCTATAACACGGCCAACGACAAACAACACAAAATATTTGAGTCATAGTCTGTCACCGCTGGGATCGTGAACACTTGGGCGGCAGTTTTGTGAATTTGTGGATCATACTGTATCGAAAACTGTGATGTTAAAACCATCTATTCATTTTTGAAGCAGTTCTCGGTGGCCTTGGCCAGGCATTTATTTCTTTAATTCATAAATATGGACTATCTGCATATTTTCTTATTCTACAATAATCGACTGAGACGAGACACTTTGTATTGTAAAAATTAACCAAACCGTGGTAACTAGTGATCAATTGTGCGTAAACCGGCGTCAAATCACCGTTCAAGTTTTCACGTTCCGTCAACCGCGGTCCAAAGATGCTGCGGTGACGGTGGGGCGTCTTGTTTTGTTGAAATTGTGTACAATTAAGTGTTGAGGATAATTATTATTTTTACGTAGGCTTGACTATCTTTTCAGTATCACCACAAAGGGAACATCATTTTGGAATGATGTGGGTATTATTTATTGATATTATAATAAAATAAAATTAGGTATGTCAGACCGGCGTCGCATAGTAGTTTTTTGTATAATACAAAGTCGGCAAACAACGATCCGCCTGATGTTAAGCAGTTATCGTACTCAAAGTCAAAGCGTTTATATTGTTTAGGCCTACGGGGGCACTTACAAATTGTCAATTTTACATATTCTTCTTAAAAGCGGTTTCTTAGGCATTTGTCATATAATTCTAAATTAGCACGTAGACAGTTCTCTTATTTTGATAAACTCAAACATTTCAAAATGCACTCATTGGAAAAACGTCGAAAATTAATTGACCTAGTTTACCTTTTTAAAATCTTACGAAATAAATTAGACTGCCCCCAGATTCTTAGCTGTTTCAATTTGAGAATACCTAGGAAATACCCTCGTTCCCCTCTACACCTACTTTGTCCACCATTTCGAAGGACCGTGATTGGCTCTAATTCTCCGGTAGCCAGAATAAGTAAATTGTTTAATACATACAGTGACCACATTGATATTTTCTCCATGTCTTTGCACCGTTTCCGCAAACATTTGTTGGATGCAAAATCGAATTAACTTTAGACTCTTTTTTTGTGTTTTTGTAATCTGTTAAGTTACTCCTTTTGGATTAGTGGTGTTTCAATCATCAATCAATCATCAGCCTATATTTGTCCACTGCAGGACATAGGCCTCCCCTAATGAGCGCCATAGCGCCCTGTCTTCAGCTTGCCGCATCCAGCATCTGCCTGCAGTCTTTCGCAGATCGTCATCCCACCTGGTCGGAGGGCGTCCTACACTACGCTTACGCTAGTGGTGTTTACCACAATTATTTAGTGCCGCTAGTGGTGTTTAGCTAATTGCACAGTAATTGTGCAATTAGCTAAATACTGCTTGTAAGTTATTTTTATTGCTTGAGTTATTGTAACAATTGTTGGTAGACAGACCTTTTTTAATAAATAAATAAATAAAAATCTACAACCGGATCGAAACGCGACCTCGACTAGCGACGCAGCCTATAGATGCTTACAATACCGAAGGCATTGCTCGCACGTTGCCGTCCAGAAGGCAGTAAGGGGACAGTGTGTGGTGAAAGAGGGAGGGGAGGGAGGGGGTTACACTTCCGGCTCCCTCTCATAGTACAAAACGCAGCTACAATAGCTACTTAAGGTGAAGGCGCCTGTCTAGCCCGCGAAATTCAAAATTTTCGAGTATTTTTATAGTTTATCCAAAATCTGAAAACGTTTAAGACAACATTTTGTGATTTGCTAAAAACACAGTATGCAGTGCGTTTATTAATACATTTATTTTACTCTAAATATTATCACGGTGGATATGATACTAGTATATCACTAAATATACAAAAATTGCCAGATTATCTGGATAGCTGTCGTTCTTGAAATGTTTTAGAGTAAGTTGGATATATTAATAAATGCACTGCACACGGTCTTTCTCGCGAATTACAAAATGTGCCTTTTATTATTGTCAGATTTTGAATAAATTCTAAAAAACCTCAAAAAATTTGAACTTCGCGGGCTAGATGGGCGCTTTAGCCTTAACGCTGATCTTCTGTGGAGTTGCACTAGCCGGGTCGAGCTATCCCATATATAGGTACTGTAAGGTCCATGTCGGCGCACTGGCCACTAGCGATAGACGTTCCTGGCTGATGATAAAATAGTAAATTTAAGAAAAGATAAATGTTTTGAAAGTAGAAAAAAACCGGTGCGCTGGCAGTGACAACCGGGATACCGATGTATAAACATGTGTTTTTAAATAAGAATATTAAATAAATTAAACTATAATATAAAGAATTAATAGTTTGATTACTAGCACCGTAAACCCTAAGACCCGGTTGTTACAGTACCTAGTAGGTAGTATAAGGGTAAGTTGTAAGGTAGGCAATTGGCTACAGCTTGAATCTACCATCGTGATCCTGGCCTACAGATGTAACAGTGGTGCGAGTATGTGGCGGTAGACCCATTAAGAAACCAAGTCGACACATGACGTGAAATACAAACATTATCACAATTACAATTATAAAACAAACCAAATAGAGCTATCACAATCATTCGCAAATATCACTGTACAAACCAATTTAATTATTATTGTTGCAACTATGTTGCTAATTCCTGTGTTTTGTTAACGTGAGTGTAGTCTGATATGGAGTTAAATATTTAACAACAAATAATGGAGAAATTTGAGTTTTTTTAATGTAACTGTATCGCACAGTCACGTTTCTAAATACATATATTATTTTAAGAACCATTTTAATAGCATGCTAAAATACAGTGCCGTATAGGGACGCCTGATAGAAGCGAAGCTTTATAGTCTAAAGAGTAGGGCGCCGCAGCTGCCACTCTGCATACCTATATATATCGTGTAATGCTACTGACATCATCATATAACGCTACTGACGCTTAGCACGGGTAGAGTGGCCGCGCAGCGAGCGCCCCGTACGCCCGTATAGAAGTTTCGCTTCAAAAACTTATTAAATGCAGAGGAATTGAAATTCTGTTGCTCTACCATTACTTTTACGGTTGCTATAATCGCGGACTCCATGTTATTTACGGTGATGCCGCGCCTTTTGTTATGCTAGTATGCTCTTTTGGGTGGTGCTTTTCACTAAAAGTTTTTACCAAAAGGGGAAAGTTGGTAGATAAGTCACCGTTTATCTACCAACTTTCCTCTCAACCACATTGTTCTTTACTCCGTTCATTTTATTAGCACGGAACGCTACAAACCCGTGGCAATTATTTTTCATATCTTTCTACCTTTTTACATTAAATTGACTGTCAATTGCGAGTAGGTATGCACACCTCACTAGATCACTAAAGTGAGGTGTGCAAAGTTAGAGCTTTCTAGTTTAGATACCTACATTTTATAGTAAGCCTTAATTAGCTTCGCAATATTGAATTATTAGTATATTATTGTCTGGAACTTTGTAGTCACAATGGAACACCATTGCGTAACGCATTGTGAACAGACAACACACAATGAAAATGCACACTAATATTTAATTCTAATAAAGATGGTATGTTTTTGCCGGATCTCTTCACTGGAAACGGCGTTCAGAACCGGTGTTAGATTTTGAATTTGAATAATTGACTCCTAGCGAGCGTTTAAAGTAAAACTCAATACTGAGCCCGTCACCGAATAAACTAACATTTGTCATACAAATATTTTACGTAGAGTCTCATGACTGGCAACACCTGACGTAAGTAAAAAAAGAATGGTAGAGCTACAGTCATAACTAGCACATTCAGTTTGATTACTAAATTCATTGTTAGTTTTACAGTAACGTGTTATCTTTATTTTCGCTTTTATTTCGTAGCGCCAAGCCAGAGCATTGACTGATAAAAAGAGTACAAAATTGATGTAGAGACACCAACTTACCTGTTCCGGTGGCCAAAACTAGAACTAATGTTCTTATTACGAGAATGCTATTTTTTACAGTTTTGTAAATCCAATCGCGTTGTTGTCACCTCAATATACCAGTTGATGGTAGGTACTCTACCAAAGAGCCGTGGGCTTTATAACCCAAACAAAAGACGGTTGGTTTAATTATGCTCATTTTTTATTATTATTTGTTAAAGAATTAGATTGACAATGCACACGCGACATATTATTACAAACGGTAGAGTTTATAACGCTTTCATTGCAACACAAACAGTAAGTTTGATATCATAGACAAAAGATAGCTGAATAAACAGGCGACTGCATAAATAATTATATCTATTACATTGTCACGCGAGGACAGTCAATAAATATTATCAAATCAACGGTGGTAGAGTCAAAGTGTAGCGCATTGAAAACCGCTCAATAGTACCCTCTCACAGATTAGCTTAAAGTAGCTTTATAGCTGTTTCGTATAATGAGTGAGAGAGGCTGAAGGCCCCTCCACAATTGTATCGTTTCTCGTTGGCCGTGACATAGTAAAATTTTCAATAAAGCCTGACTACAACGTTCTTACTACAAAGTTCAGTGGTATGAAAATAATATATCTAGTCAGGTGCAGCGTTCATTATCAAAACCTCAAGCATGGCACATGTCACAATGTTTTTAAACGAGAACATTGTGTTGTTTGATTAACATGAAATTACTCGCACTGCGTGTGTACTAGGTACAGTCGAGCGCAAGAGTAAAGATTATACTCGTATATCTGAGGCCCGTATTAGTAAATCGATCTCAAGACTGAGAGCGATCTTGGAAATGTCTTATTAGAATAAAATGGCATGTCAATAGCGTACTTAAGACCGCTCTCAGACTTGAGATCGATTTATTGATACGGTCCTTAACTATGGCTCTACCGTGGGGGAAGTATAAAAGCCATTCATCCGAGGAATTAAAAATTAGCTTAACAAATATTTTACGTTGAACTTAGCGCCTCTAGTATCATCCAAGTTCGTTCTTAAAGTTATTTATAATATATATTACTTGCTTGGATGCCTTACATATACCAAAACTGTAATGAAAACATCTGATTCAGAAACTTAAAAAAAAAAAATTGCATGGAACCAGCGGCTCTACTATAAACTTGAGCTTACAAGTAGCTGATAGCTGAATATTTATCCATGGAACTATTTCACGTATTTGCCGTATTAGAATACGTACATAGCTCGTGATAGAGCTGCAGTGGTCTACAACCATATTATATCCGTAAAACCTAGAATATTTCTATAAAAACTCTTTAAACAGAACAAAAGTGCTCGCTGTATTACGTAAACAAAATTATAAAAATAATAAATTCATAGAGAATAACTTGTGTTATCACCAGTACACAAGGCACATCTCTACGCAAATAGAGATTAGTGAGTTTGTATTGCCAGAGACGAAAAGAACTGTGTGTACTTTTTGTATTTATTTACCTAATTCAGTGTTGCCAATGTTTATTAATTGCGAAATGTGGAGACGAATGCCTGTTATCTGTGAAATTAGAACGAAAACCAACATACATTACAATCTTATAATTGCGTAGGAAAGACCTAACTTTAAAGTCACTTTAGAGTGGAAAGATCTGGAACCAATTAAGTAATGACTTTAAACATTTTAACCCCCGACGAAAAAAGAGGGGTGTTAAAAGTTTAACATGTAAATCTGTGCATCTGTGCATCTGTATGTCTGTCTGTGGCATCGCAGCGCCCAAGCGGATGAACCGACTTTAATTTTGTTTTTTTTTATTAGAAAGGTATTCTGATCGAGAGTGGTCTTAGCTATGTTTCATGAAAATCGTTTCAGCCGTTTGAATATTATCAGCTTTTGTAGTTTAAAAAGACGTCGCATCGGTGGTTTCTTAAATTTTCAATTTAGAGTTATTATGATTAACTTCAGATAAGTTAGTCTAAGCGTATTCTGACAGGCAGGCGACGCAGCATAGTATGGTAGACACGGAATTGGAAGGCGCAGTTATATGACCCATGACAGTATCACTTTTCATGCGCGGCTATGCGGCGTCAGTGGCTTATTATGACCCATAACTATCCATTCTCTATGGAAATATTGGTGGAATATTTTATCAAAAATATTTTAATTAATACGCTATTAAAGTTTGCCAAAACTGCTACTCTATTATGACGACATTATATCGGCTTATATCTCAAACTAGGTGCTGCAGTAACTACTTACCTACATAATTTTCAAAAGCAAACAGCACATGCAAAAAGATGTTACATAAGTGGAAGCAACTGAAACGATAACGAAGGTGTTAATATATCAGTTGTTGATATTCGATAGTAAGCACACTTTATACTTACCAATTGTTAATTTTATCGATATTTCGGCGGTGTCAACACAGACCAGACGGAATTTATTAAAATTATTCAACGTAGATCCTACCTACCTAGTTGGCTTCGTCTGTGAATATGAAACGAAATTATAATATAATTAAGTTAATTTCTATAAAAAATAGTGATGCGACAACGCATGCGATATTTGTGTCTCAAACTCCAAGCAGTACAAACATATACCTACTGTTCAAATGAACTCCTCTGCTACCACTGCGGGGATGATTGCTGTTCTATGAATGAGTACGTAGTATGTGCATATGTTGGTACGTATTAAAATTTCTAACTCTTTCTGAGTAACAGATAGAACTTTCTAAACCTACCTACCTACAATGAAAATTTGCTATGTAAAATTTTATTGATTTATTAGGCTACAGTAAGTAGTCTCTACTAGGAACTCTTATAGGATCATTCAGTCCGTCCGCCCGTCCGTATGTCCGTCCGTCCGTCCATCCGTCCGTCTGTCCGTCCGTCCGTCCATCCGTCCGTCCGTCTGCCCATCTGTCCGTCTGTCCGTCGGTCTGACGATTCGTCCGTCCAACCTTCCACCCGTCCGTCTGTCCACCCGTCCTTCCGTCCGTCCTAATTTGTTACAGTGAGTTTTATCTGAATTTACTGTCATATTTTTACTATTTATAAATAAATATCGCTATCCATCTCGATGAACACACATCACTTCCGATTCGGCATCTTTTCAAGGATGTCACTGTTATCTTAGCTTTTTTGTTAATTTCCCACTATTATATTAATAACAATTGCACAAGTGTTCCATTCAGTTCAATGTATGTAGATGTGTCTGGTTTTTCTTGTGGATAAAGTTTAATTTTAGTCTGTTTATCCGTGATCAATTTAAGAATAATGAAATGTAAAGAAGCATTCAAGTTATTAAATTACTACACGACCGTGGTATAAGACTACAGCTCATATACGACTTAACCCGGGCAGTACCGCTCTCTCACAGAAGATTGGCATACAGTAGTTAACATAGCTGCGTTTCGTAGATACACTAAGTAAGAGAACTGGAAGCCCATCCCCCCTACCTACCCCTCTATCCCCACACTTTGTCCCCTCAGTTTGGTAACGTGCGAGCAATGCATTTGGTACGATATTTTACGATCACTGCTTAACAACAGGTAGATCGTACGCTTGTCTACCGACTTCATTAAATAAGTGACCTTATATGACGTAGGTACATAAAAGAGACTTTCGCATTTTGACGTTGCAGTACAAGTTGGTTATTAAATTTATTTTTGTACAGGTTCAAGCTTTGTATCTAGGTACGATTAAAAAGTTTAGCCTAGTGTATTTTCAGTTAAATTTATTACATCATAACAGCCCTAGTTACAGGTGAGTATATATAGCAGCTGGCTTATTACCTAAGTGACAGTATCCGTCTACCTACACAAACAACATGCTGAAACATCTGAAATAACTTAATGTTCTAGAAAACGTTTAACCTTGAACGAATTACGTAAACTTATTTGAGTATTAAAAAATAATTATACTGAAAAATAATGGGTAGTGAATTGTATTGAGACAGTGTTCAAACAAGAGAAATATAATATTGAAGTGAGCCTTTTGCAGTTCACAGTAAACCTAAGGTAAGGTAAGGCAAAGGTAAGGTAAGATCACATAAAATTCCGGCGCAGAACTAAATAATTTAAACAACACCTTTTAGATTTTTGTGGGAGGATGTTTTGCAACAGACTCAAATTTTGTCACGATAAATACGAGTATGTCGAGCAAGCAGCGGGCAAGCGACGCCTAACTTTTTTTTGTTTTTTTATTAATGGCCTCTTCTTCTTCTTACTTTGAAAATATGGCCCACCCAGTTTAATAGGTGTTTCGATAGTGTCAATCCTAGACCATTTAAAAGATTACAAGTAATAAATAGGGCCTCTAAATCGGACGACAGCGTTTGACGTTAAAATAGACTGACAGATATCACCAAAAACAAAATAGGGACTTATGGAATATCATTTTCATGTGAATACTTATTTAACTCCAGCACGCTGCCCGTCCTCCCGTGGATATATAGGGACGATTAAACTGAAGTCACACATGTAACAGACATTATATCCCAAGTAAGGCAAAACTAGTGATAGGCTGAATATAGGGAACTGCCGTTAATAGTTAAAAAAAAATATTAGGCAATTACTGGCCAAGTAACAGGTCCTGGCGGCTTGGACGCTGCTTGTCAAGCGATCACATTGATCGATAGTAATCGAGTTTTTTTTTGTTAATCTCATTGAAGTAGGTATACGACGTGGTTTCTTGGTAACTGATCTAAACACTCAAGTGGCTTTCAGATTTTGAAACTGCGCTTTTCAACCGACCTCTAAAAGTAGGGATCTTTTGTACCTAAGTAAAATCAGGTTCCGAAATTTGAATTTTGATAAAATTTAATTTAGTCCTAAGCTGTGGTCATGGCTGCTGCTATGGTACGACATAAAAATCTGCTACAAGCGGTCATTCACACAAAAAATCCATCACCGTTGTGTTTACATTGTTCACAGGATAATGGCCGTATGTCACATCTGGATACAGTAAGATGTTAGATATTATCAGTGCCAGATTTACCGTGTGAATGACCGTTTACCTGGAGTAAATGTGACGGAACAACGAAAGCTTCCAGGACCACCCAAATACCTCCAGCCAGATAAGTAAGTGACGTAATTCGCGTGTTATCATTACACCTCCGATAAGGCCGGGACAGTAATCCCGGAGCTTGCCGTGTCCCGTTGCCTGAAATGTTTGTTTTGAGACTCACGCCTCACACGTTGTTTGTTGGTTGATTTAGAAAATGTTTGGTGCTAAGCTTATAAGTGGTACTTAGCATGAGGCAGCATGCTTGGGAGATCCTGTAGGTCTATTGCGTAACTGTTGCATACCTGTTTCAATCATAACATTTGGCTAACAGAAATGATATTGAAATTAGTTTAAATCGTGAAGAGTCAAGTCCCGATTCCTATCGATTCTAATCGTCAACACGAGATAGCTGGAAGAAATTGATACATGTATGTTGCAACAGTTATGATAGCATAACAACGTAGCCATATTGTTTTGTGGTATGATTATGAGCAAAATATGCCGGTTTTTATTATTTTTTAAGCATTTTTCAGAACTGAAATGTTTTGTTATATTATTCTAAATCGATCATAGCTTACTATTAGTTTGAGGATTAGGTAGATTGTTTTCTTCTCCGATAGAAAGACATATCTACAATTGATTAAACAATGTATTTGTTCACATTATTTTATTCCTTAAAAATATGATGTAACATAAAAATATACTACAATTATTAAATATTAATATAGGTACACCCCTACCCCCTAGTAGTGGAATAAACACTAAATATTGCAATCAAGTCATTCGTGGCAATTAAAATCCGAGAAAAGAAATTTTAAACACCATAAAAAAAGAACACTGAAAAACTTGGAGCGCAAAAAGTTGAAATAAAATTTAAAAAGTATCATGTGTCACTGTCCGGACAAGTTAACGTTATTATAGAAACAAAGGCAAGAAAAAGCTATTTACATCTTAATACAAATTGAAAAAAAGTAGTATTTGAAGAGTAGTAATTGAAAAAAGTAGGTTTGAACGAATTGTAGCAGTAGGTATTATTATGCCTAAGGACGATAGTAACTTAATTAAATAAAAATAATATTTACAGTGTGACTTAAGTAGTGCCTACTTACATTTTACAACTCGAAACTACTTTGTACACAATGACTAGAGTTACTTAGAAACCGCTATCTTTCACCAAAAATAAAACCTGTAGGTATGGTATTTTTTTACAATTAATAGCTACAATGGAGGCCTTTAGTATCATCAGATTTTTTTTAAAATTCCAAAAACGAAAATAAAATTTAAAGTAATGCAAAAAACAACAAAAGATATCCAATTAAGTATCTGATTTGCGGGAAAAAATTCCATTTCCGATATCTTGGAAATTTAGACTTGGTAATTTTTTGTACGACACAACTGAAAGAAAGTAATTTAAGTTTATTTCGCGAAACTAAATTGCATTAAAAGTGAATGCCTGTTTTAAAGTAAAAAGTGACGTGACAGTGTTTATTTTTTATAAGGTACCGGTCTATTTTATTCGTTCAGATACGACACTCGCAAAAAAACAAGAACGCACAGTTTAAGAAGCAACCGAAAAAATAAACCGTCTCAAATGTCCACGGTCCAAACTGTTCAAATAAAATTAATACGTCCTTACGTATTTTTAGTTTAATAAATTATGGGTAACTATACATTTTATTATTTGGTCATTATTACTAAGACGTTTGGAAATGAGATAAATTTACATCATCATTATAATACAAGTCTTTACAGTCACTATTCGAACACGGCATTTTGATTGGCCACACATCAATCAGTCAATCGGCGACTTCCGACGGGACGTCTTAAAACGGGGATGGAGTGGAAACACACCCGCTTAGATACATTCATCTGGCCCAGTCGTCCGGCGGCCCACTGCCCTGATGGAGCGGCGAGAACGCACTTCTCCTCGGCTCTGAAGCAATGTGGCTCTCCTGAGAACCGATTATCGATTCGATCGAGAATCCGTTCCGGGATCTCTTGGATCGAGGTTCTGTGATTTCTGCGACGCGAGGCGGCAACGGGACGGGGCGCAGTGTCGCCGGCGGTGGCCGGGGCAACGACAGCAACGGTGCCGGCGGCAAATAGCATGGTAGTGGCAGCAGGGGAGCGTAAGCCTCTCTCGCCAGCATAGCAACCATAGCATGAGCGTGCTGAAGCGACGGCGCCGGCCGCTTATACCTCTTCCGCCTCCGCAGAAAGCTCCCGTTATCAAACATATCCTCCGCCAAAGGATCCAGGGTCCAATAATTCCCTTTCCCAGGATTACCTGGCTCCCTAGGTATCTTTATAAAACAATCGTTCAGGCTCAAATTGTGTCTGATAGAGTTTTGCCAGGCTGGAAACTTTTCTCTGTAATAAGGGAATCGCGTCATAATAAACTCACATATTCCACTCAAGGTTAGTTTTTTGTGGGGGGACTGGAGAATTGCCATAGTTATTAGCGCGATGTACGAGTATGGGGGCTTGATGAGCTGTGAAGAAGACTTCGTTTTCGGCTTCTTTGGCGTCAAGGGCTTTGTGTCCGTAGGACTGGATGCGTCGTATCTCTCGGAGTCACTCGACGGCGGTGGTGCGTCTGGCGTGTCTTCATCAACGGATACGTAGGTATCGTCCTGAGGATATTCAGGGGTCTCGTCTCGGAGATAGTGCGGGAGGTAGAGCCTCGGCGGCGGTCGCAGGTCGAGCGGCAATTCACCTTCGATGATCATATCGCGGTATTGGGCAAGATCACAATCTTCCATGCTGTACGTCACATGTCAGAGGTGCGGTGTGGCGCGTGGCGCGGCGCGGACTGCGGCTTCGCCCCCGAGTCGGGGGTCTGCCCCGCGGCCCCGCCCCCGGGGGCCGCCCCGCCGGCCGCGTTTACGTTCCACTAAACACAACAATTGTCGTTATTATTACTGCGGGTCGGAGCTTTGTGCATGAATTTCAGGCCGCCGACTAATAATTATTAGGCCGCGTTGCGGTATCGATTCCATTTCGTTCGTTGCTGCGTTTTTATTTTTAGTTGAATTGTTTGTAACTTTTAATTTTTAATTTTAGAACATTTTTTTTATTCCTTTGTGAGAGGTATATTTCTTGGTACTATTTAAGTCTTGTTGTAAACGATAAAATTAGTTAATGTATTTTGAGAAAGATTTGGAGGCATATTCTCTCTTATCAATTGGTGTCTATCGAAATAACTAAGGTTATTTTTTCCTTTAATTTTCTACTTACCGGCTACCTAAATTTAAAGAAAAATTATGCCTAGTTAAGTCCAAATATTAAGTATCCCTATTCTTTTAACAGAATAATACATAGGTAGATACCTAAAATAGGTATGAAACGACAAATCGATATAACCCCGTGACATTTCAAGCGAAAAACCCTTCATCCAGACAGCCATCCCATAATCCGTTAAAAGAGTCGTCGCCTATCAAGAAAAAATCTCATAAAACGGATTCTAGCACTCCATTCAGGTAGAGATATCTTCAAATAAAAAATGCGTAAAAAATATTTTTGCGAGAGCGACATCACAATGCGAGACCGGTACTAGAAAACCCTCGTATATGTTTGCTAGCATAACATTTACCCCTCGGGCGTCGAGGGAAAAGCTACACGCGGGAATGAGACGCGACACGTTCTGGAGCGAGACGAAAACAAATGCCCACCAATGAACACCGAGAATTCGTTGGGCGGGGCCTCCAAAAGCTAACATGTCAGGGCGTGGCATTAGATCCTATTATTGTCTGGCAAGGCAAATAATATTCTGCACAATGTACACATTGGGTAAGGGGGTGTTCAAGGGGGGGTTGCTAATTTATTCCCAACTTCGGTTAAGGCTTGTTTTTCAGCTTTGCGAGCCTGTTATTTAAATTGGACGGCAGTTATTTGTATGTAGCCTTCTGGAGGCATTGTAGCTTTTAATGAAGGAATTCGTGGGTTTCAGTCGGTACGTTTCGAGATTTAAAGTTAGAAACGCTTTGTTGACTATTTTTGTTTGTGTTGCGGGGTTTTTGTGACAGGAATATTGTCATTTTTGTGTCTGAGTATGAAGTAAAGACTACCTACTTAGTAGGTGTATGTACCTACTCGTCAACAGTCACCTAGCATTCCACTGAGATACCTACAAACACAATGATAAAATATAATTTATGGAATTGTAGAAAAATATTCTTTGGCAGATAAGTAGGTAATCTACCTACTTGACTGACAAAATTTTAAAAAAGAGAGTTTATTATAAAATACGTTAAAATTTCCCGCTAATTTCAAGCTTCATCCGTCGGATGGCGGATTTATCTTAACTTATTTCATTTTTTCTGTATAATTTCCCTTTTTTACGTAAACAAATCGGAAAACAAGCATACGACCAGCCGGATGTTAAGCAGTTATCGAAGACCATAGATGACAAAACTCCCATTGGTATTACCTAGAAGATAAGTACCTACCTAAGTAAGATCTCTAATACAAAATATTCTGTGATCATTTAAGTACTTTCGAGATTTTCTGTCATATTATGATGTGTTGAATAATGCGCTTCTTTTGGAACTTTCAGATACCAAGCTACTGTTGGTGTTGACTGTACCTACCTATCTATCCGACAGCGATCACCGTCGGACTTCCAATATCTAAGGTTCGTATAATTAAATCTAGTTAAGAATCTCAAGTCTGAGAGCGTTCTTGGAATTTTAAGTAATTTTTGTGTCTTAGGTATGAGTACAAAATTACATGTCAAAAGCCTGATTTATAAATAAGTAGGCTACGGGCCTGAGTAACTACGGTGTATTTTTCTTTAAGATTCGGATTTAGTAAACCATCATAGCATGTATTTTTGATGTCATTCGACTTTCAAAGTTATTAAAAGACGTTCGAATAATATATTAACATAAGTATTAACATTTTTTAACCTACCTAATACCATTTGGGAAACCAGCAATTCTATATTATAAACAGAAATGAAACATTAAAAAGGCATGCCTAGATTGTTTATCTACCATATACACATCCTAAGGAAAAATACACGACTGTCATATTCCTCTCAAAAACTGCGAGTATGAAGTCAATCTCTAGCATGCCTTCAGTGGCTATCTCCATTCAAGCTTTAGGCTCAAGCTGAGACGAATCTAGATGTGAAATCTGAGTGCAAGTGTTGCTCGAACTCGGCCTTACCTATCGGTCACCAAATTTTATTATCTAACACCAAGACAATAATAGAACAAATTATGCGAGATTCTTCTTCGCGAGTCTTGTCTTGCAGTAGGTATCTGTCTTGGTCTTGTGGCATTGCAAAACTAAGACTAGCTCGAATGCAACGCTTGAGGTCTTCGCGCACATCCAGGCCGGATGCGGGGACTCGATGTCGGGGCTAGGCCCCCTGATCAAGGTGTCGATCGCCGGCCATAAATATGGTCGGGTCCTTGGGGTCGATGTTGTTCGGTGGGAGATGGCGGGAACGCGTAGATCCCGCGGGGGGGGCCGTCATGAGGGTGTTCACGCCGCTTCCGCGATCAAACCCTGCCGGGGGAGACCACTGGCGAACCAGTGGAGGCCCAGCAAAGCGACCAGCAGGAAATGGCGGCTTCTCGAGGCCCCTCATCATTCTTCGTCCGGTAGGCGATGCGACGCTGCTAAGCTGAGCTTAGCAGGTGATCAAGCACCACCGGGTTGGCTGGGGAGGAAATGGGATGTGAATAGTGTAGGCGTGGGAAGTAAATCCAGAAAAGCTCGAGTGGCGAACTCTAGTGAGTACTTATAGTGTCTAGCTTGAACCGGGTAGAACACTCTCTCACGAAAAATCGGTGCAAAGTTAGGTACTTAAGTAGTTATCTATACAAATAAATAAAATTGGAGTGCCTGTTTGTAATATCAAAATAACACCTTTTCACTAAATGCATATGAAAGTACATGCGACACCTATAACAAAAACGCGATTTAAAAAAAAATTGTCTGTCTGTCTGTCTGTCTGTCTGTCTGTGTGTTTGTTCCGGGTAATCTCCGAAACGGCTGGACCGATTTTGACGGGACTTTCACTGGCAGATAGCTGATGTTATAAGGAGTAACTTAGGCTACTTTAATTTTAGAAAAACAATTAGGGTTCCGCGTAAAAAAAAAAAACACATGAAATCAAAGAGTATCTCCGAAACGGCTGGACCGATTTTGACGGGACTTTCACTGGTAGATAGCTGATGTTATAAGCAGTAACTTAAGCTACTTTTTATTTTAGAAAAACAAAATTTTAAAAAAATGGGTCCTGTCGCGCGGGCTCAGAACGCGGGAGCGGGCTTTTTTGTTAAGTTAAATTCCACGCGGACGAAGTCGCGGGCTCAGCTAGTTATAAATACGATTTGTAGGGTGAGTGGGAGAGCAGGAAGCCCAACCCCACGCTCCCCCTTCCACTCCACTCCCTATCAGGTCGGCAAAGTGCTAGCAATGACATTGGTATTACAAGCATCTATAGGCTACGGTAACTGCTTAACATCAAGAGCATAAGTACGCTTACCTAGGTATTCCAGACTTTATAGGGAAACAAAACAAGTTAGGTCCTTACTTACCCCGTCGGGACAAACAGGCGTAAAGATGCATAAAATTACGCATCTTTCACACCTTTTATTCACTGTACAAATATAACAATGGCTAGGTAATCCGTCAGCTCGCTCCGCTGCCGGCATCCGAACCGCAAACATTTCAATTCATAAGATAAGCTGAGCTGTGCTGAGCGCAGGTAAGCTGGATTAAACGAACTGAGCAAACTTGAAGAGTCGAGTGTAGGTATACTCACCTTCTTTTAGAAGAACGCCTTGCAAGGCGACTGTTTGTGGTTAGGCCTTATATGGACTATTTCATAATTATAACGTCCATAACATAAATTCTTGTTCATTAAGGTGAAGGCGCCTGTCTAGCCCGCGAAATTCAAAATTTTCGAGTATTTTTATAGTTTATCCAAAATCTGAAAACATTTAAGACAACATTTTGTGATTTGCGAAAAACACAGTATGCAGTGCGTTTCTAGGCCCTTTCTTATTTTTAGTATATATTAATGACCTACCGCAGATAATACAGAGAAGGGCAGAAATAGTGTTATTTGCTGATGATACCTCTTTGATTTTTAAAGTAGGTAGACATGTAAATAACTTGGACGACGTGAATAATGCTATTGTTCAAGTCCATAACTGGTTCACTACTAATAATTTGGTATTAAACAGTAAAAAAACTAAATGTGTAAGATTCTCATTACCTAATGTAAGAAGTAGTGAATGCGATGTAGTATTAAATACAGAAAAACTTGAATTTATTAATGACACTGTTTTCTTAGGTATAACGCTTGACTCTAAATTACAGTGGGGCCCACATATAACAGCTTTAGTTAAGCGGCTCAGCTCCGCCGCCTACGCTGTCAGAAAAATCAGACAGCTATCCGATGTCGAAACTGCAAGAATAGTTTATTTCAGTTATTTTCATAGTGTCATGTCGTATGGTATACTATTGTGGGGCAGAGCAGCTGACATCGAATCGGTTTTTATTTTACAAAAGAAGGCCTTTAGGGCCATCTATAATTTAGGAAGTCGCGATTCGCTGAGGGAACTGTTTAAGGAAATAAATGTTATGACTGTTCCATGTCAATATATCTATGAGAACATAATGTATACCAGAAAAAACTTACATCTATTTAAAAAGCTGGGTAATAGTCATCGTTATAATACTAGAAATAAGGACAAATTGGATCAACCACACTTTCGGCTAGCAAAAATTCACACATCTTTCATGAGATACTGTGTTAAGTTCTATAATAAAATACCGTTAAGCATTATCAGTCTTAGTGAATCCAAATTCAAAACGTGTGTAAAACGTACGCTATGCAGGAAGGCTTGCTACACACTAGACGATTATTTGAAAGATAAAGATGCTTGGCTAGGTGCTGGTCCAGCTCCACCGGAACGGGAATAACTAGAATCTTTTGTTATGGTTCATTCCTATATTTTCCCTCTTCCTTCTCTTAATCTAGCACTATTGACATATTTGACACAAATGTTTCCTTTTAAAATATGGGCATCATGTAGCCACTTGAAATATAATTTTAACAAAGTAATATTTATGTCTAATTGTAGCGGGTCTTGCCTCATGCTTATTATACTTTCTGAACTGTTGTCTCTGAGGTGAGGTGTTGGTCATGCTCACTTCAATGTCCTTGTTTGCGGTGGCTTTGTGGAGCGGGTCACCCTCTTCCCTCTATTATGGTTGAGGAGAGTGATGCCGCTTTTCAAGTCATGCTCGTGCGCGGGCGCTGCTTGCGGGGATTGGTCCACTCACTTTCCTCTTAACAACATTGTCGTTAAATACTATTTATTTACTTAGCATGGAAGGCATCACACCAAAGCAATTATCATAATATCCACCCCTGTTTTATCAATTATTATTTGGTTCGTAAACGTTTCATTTGATGTAAGTATGAGTAGGTATGCACATCACACTAAACTAGCATTCTCATTTTATTTACATTATTACATATATGATTATTATTTACTATTAGCTATTTAGTGGCAATGGTGTTGCCTGCTCATATTATTTTTTTTATGCTGTTCCTGAGAATGTACACCATCTTTCATTCATTGAAAAGAGTAACCATTGAGTTTCTTGCCGGCTCTTCTCAGTGGAAGCAGCATTCCGAACCGGTGGTAGATTCTGACTATTCATAAATGCTTTGTTGGCTTACATGAATAAAAACAATTTTGAATTTTGAATTTTTTGAATTTTATCACGGTGGATATGATACTAGTAAATCACTAAATATACAAAAATTGCCAGATTATCTGGATAGCTGTCGTTCTTGAAATGTTTTAGAGTAAGTTGGATATATTAATAAATGCACTGCACACGGTCTTTTTCGCGAATTACAAAATGTGCCCTTTATTATTGTCAGATTTTGAAAAAAATCTAAAAAACCTCAAAAAATTTGAACTTCGCGGGCTAGATGGGCGCTTCAGCCTTAAATTAGTTCGTGATTAAACCGGAACCTAATGATAAACATCTGTTATTTTTCTAAGTCCTAGGTCGAACACTTCCTATGTTCAAACTGCGGCTACCTAACACCTTTATAATTCTGAGGTTTCATGAAATCAGAATATCCCAGCGATGCGAGTGCATTACAGACTTCTATGTTTTCAGAAATGTTATCTGTTGCTGAACGATGAAGGTAAGTAACGTGAGGAAACCTATCTCTGGAATGTCGCGTGAAGTTTGCCAATGTCAACTCCTTCTTGACTAGCGCAGATGTGAAACTCAAAATTGTGAAAGTAATCTATACAACGGCATCTAGCGTAAAAGTCTCATTTCAGCTATAGCGACCTCTATAATTTTATACTTGAACTTTTATAATAGCCACCCGTGCCACTAGTTTAACATTTTGGAATTAGATGGCGCAACTTGTTATCAAGATTAATAATAGTTCATTTATGTGCATATAGATGGCACTTCTTTAACAAAAATGAAATTCCTAAGAGAAAATCTATACATCTATACAAATAAATAAAATTGGAGTGTCTGTTTGTAATATCAAAATAACACCTTTTCACTAAATGCATATGAAAGTACATACTACAAATATAGCAAAAACGCGATTTAAAAAAAAATTGTCTATCTGTCTGTCTGTCTGTCTGTCTGTCTGTCTGTCTGTGTGTTTGTTCCGGGTAATCTCCGAAACGGCTGAACCGATTTTGACGGGACTTTCACTGGCAGATAGCTGTTGTAATAGGGAGTAACTTAGGCTACTTTAATTTTTGAAAAACAATTAGGGTTCCGTGTAAAAAAATAAAAACACATGAAATCAAAGAGTATCTCCGAAACGGGTGGACTGATTTTGACGGGACTTTCACTGGTAGATAGCTGATGTTATAAGCAGTAACTTAGGCTACTTTTATTTTAGAAAAACTCAATTTTTAAAAATGAAAAAATGGGTTCTGTCGTGCGGGCTCAGATCGCGGGAGCGGGCTTTTTTGTTAAGTTAAATTACACGCGGACGAAGTCGCAGGCTCAGCTAGTAACTAACTAAAGTTTGAATCGGGCTTGCACAATGAGCATTTAGGTCATCACGACAGCTTCCATCCTTTATTTACAAATTAATTAGAAGGATCCCATTAGAAAGGATATTAGGCGTTCTAGACAACTTAGGCCGTCGTCCCACTCCCATCCACTATTAGATACGGGCCATAGTCCACCACGTAGACGCAAATCTGAGACTCAGGACGCACGCAGACCCTGTGCGGGTACTGACAACTTCACACTAGAGTTTCCTTAGACCATAGACTTTACCATTGTCTTAGACATACTAGTGACCTCTTCATTTTTACTTCACTGTTGCTTAGCAGGTGATAAATGTAGAAAAAAAGTTTTTTACTTGCCTAAGGCAGGTAAGTAGGTACTTAAATACTTTTTTTTTTAAATCCCAGGTGTTGTCGTCTCAATAGCTACCGACGATTACCTACGGACGGATCCTGTATAAAAGGGCTTCCACACGACACGATTTGAACGTCAATTTGAAAATTAAATGAATTTAAAGAAAATTTCGATATCTATTCTTATGACAATCGAATCAACCTAGTAAGTATTAAAATCAAATAGTTATATCAATTTGAGATTTATCACCGACTGCTCTACATACCGTAGATGGATTTGATGAAAATTTCGAAACTGATTCTTATGACAATTAAATCAGCCTAGTAAAGTACTTAAGTATTAAATTCAAATAGGTATATGTATTTGAGATTCATCACCGACTGCTCTCCAAACGGTAGGTGTGTAGGTAAAATTTGATCCCCATATCGAGTTGACATGTGGAAGCCCACGAATTTGAAAAAAAACGCTTTTGTCGCAACCAATTGCCACGCTCTACCGACTTGACGTGGGATTATGAAACTGGAAAAATAAGTCATGCGTTTATGTTGTCTAGTGAGCATAACATTTAATCAATTGCCTACCACTATCTACCTCTTTTGTACAACAAAATATGTTGTACGGTAACGCAAGAACAGGTTTTGTTTTTAGGTAACTATCCTGTAGATACGAGTATAGTAGGTAAATGTTATTGAGGAGTCTATCAATAGATGACCGACCGAGTTAATTAAATTAGTGTTGTGCCGTTTGTCAGCCAGCCTCGCTCCAAATCAGTTTTTTTTAAAGCGACATCCCTAGCCGGCTTGCCGGCTCGGCTGTCAACATACACACACGTGAATAATAGCGAGCTCTAATCCATGAACGCAGCGTGCTTGTTTCCGAACGCACCGCACCAGTTTGAGCGCGCATGCGCTCCGTGTCTGACGTGTGTTGTGTCAAATTTTATTTTGATTTTTGACTGGAATCGTAACATCGTGTTGTTGTGATAGTGATTTTATTATCCGCGTATATTTTGAATGAACTTTTGGAAAAATGGAGAGAAACGAACGGAAAACTAACAGTCGTAACCATAATGTACATACGATTACATTAGACCGAGATTCCAGGTTTATAATGAGAAAAATATTTTTGGATTTCGCCATCCTATTTTGCGGTAAGTTATTTTCTTGTTATTGTTACCTACTATGTAAAATGATGATAATTTGATTCGTTTTCCGAGTTTGTTTTTATCTAAACTGGTATTTGCAAGGATTATTATTATTAATGGTTATTACGACGATTCGAGCTTCGAGCCATATAAAGTAAGTAGGTACATAATGTAAAGACAGTTGTCAAAAATATCATGTCTTTCTCGCTTTCTTGAACTTTTGCGTAAGAAACTATCACCGACATGATAATGTAACCTGTGAAATAATCGATACAATTTTCGTCATAGTCAGTAAATAACTATAATGTAGGTACATAATGCAATTCACAGGTAATAATTATTAAGTATCGTATCTACCTATTAGAATCATGCTCTATGTCCACCACAGATTAAACAATTAATTAAAACTTACTTAACTACTATATAATTAACTTAATAATAATAAGTTAAGTGCAATGTTTAGGGCCCTTAGTGCCTGATGATATTAATAGAAGTGTCTTCTTTATTCAAATTATGCAAGGTCAGAAAAGTACTGGCATCACTGTACCATTGCTAGATAAGTGCTAAATTATTTTAAAAAATAAGGTCCTCAACGGTCAGTATTTCTTTTGAAACAATTTTTTAATTTAATAAATAACACTTTCCTATGTAGGTATATCATCAGGCACTTAAGGCCCTAAACATAACACATAACTGCCTATTATCCCCTTGTGTACCACAGGCTAGATGTTTATCATTTGTCAGTACAAATCCATGTTTTCTTCTCTCCTAATAATGAGTGACTGATGTAACAGAGTGTACTGACATATTAACACATTATGCTGGATGTTGCAGTGTTGTCTCACAGTTGCCCAGAGAACAGAGGGCCCATTGATGGCTGATACATCCCATACATGTGTAGTCAAACAGTAAATATAGAAAAATAAATTTAAAAAAAATCTTGAACGTTTTTATTAATTTACATTTTTTATTTAATATGATTTTGGTTTGTGATACTTGCCACAGATTCTCAATCTTAATTTTTTGAGCGAAGCTTTATACGGACGCTCGGGGCGCTCGCCGCGCGGCCACTCTATCCGTGTTAAGCGTCAGTAGCGTTACACGATATATGTAGGTAGGTATACAGGGTGGCAGCTGCGGCGCTCTACGCTTTATACTATAAAGCATCGCTTCTTTCGGGTGGCCCTAGACGGCACTGTTTTTTTCATATTAGTAGGTAGATGGATATATCTACTTATTTGTTCTGCACTTTACTTATATAATAGTATTTACAGCTTAACTTATATCTATTCTTAATCAGCTCCCAACACCTCTAGGTACAGGGTGGTTAGATTTGTTGCATTTTAGCTCCTCTATTTTACCCTGCAAGGACTAGGTTGAATTACCAGTAACTAGTGATGGAACATTTCACAGGTAAAGTGTGAAAAATCATATTATATAGGTTTTCATAAGTAGCGCCTGCTACCGAAATAGGTAGAAACTGTTAAAAATCCTTGCAATTAAATCGCACAGCGTTCGGTACTGTCACGGTTTTATGATAAATCATCGACCAGGGACTTCGTAGGATTACGTGTCATAGTGAAAATTCATTATGAATTCAATCACTGACTGTGAAAAATCACAGCGAATGAAAAATATTATTTCTCGTAACGAAAATCAAAGTAGGTAGCAATCATTTCCATGCCTACCAGTAACCATACACTTATAACTTATTTACCTAAGAATATTCTATAAAAAATTCTATAAAATACTCATAAAGGTACATACATTTTCTGTACCAATGAAAACATTGACATTGACATAAACATGTTAGCACACCGTCGTGAATGTTGCACTTCGCAAAGTTCTCATGGGGACAGTGGTTTCATTCACTGTGCTGACCGGTTGCAATTGCAATTGTAAGCACCCATTCATGTACGCTACTCGGAATTATTTGTTTTTAGAATGTTGCCAGTATTGTGCTAAATTTTGCCATTTTTTTTTACTCAAATACGGGTGAAGTGATTTCCATCAGTGAGAAGACTATCTCGTCAATATCGATTAGCCGCCGAATAGGTACTCAAATGCAATTGAAAATTTGAGAGCGCGTATTCACATTGTTTTAATCCATGCCGTGCATGAGCCCAAATCCGAACGTCGCATTTAAGCTTAAGATAATATAGAAGCACCAACCTATGCATCAATACCGACCGCTGTGACGACCGCTTGGTGCAGTGGTTCGAGCGTAAGCGGCTCGGCTTACTGCACATGGTGCAAATGGCCTTTTCGTAATTTGCCCAGGTATGGGTGTCACTGGGATCGCCCTCAGTCCATTGTACGGTACTCATTGTACAAGCGTTGCTTAGTTTGGGACCATACAGTTGGTGTGTTCGTCTGACGATATTTATCTATACAAATACAAATATAAATAAAATTGGAGTGTCTGTTTGTAATATCAAAATAACACCTTTTCACTAAAAGCACATGAAAGTACATACGACACCTATAGCAAAAACGCGATTTAAAAAAAATTGTCTGTCTGTCTGTGTGTTTGTTCCGGGTAATCTCCGAAACGGCTGGACCGATTTCGACGGGACTTTCACTGGCAGATAGCTGATATTATAAGGAGTAACTTAGGCTACTTTTATTTTAGAAACAAAAAAAAATGGGTCCTGTCGCGCGGGCTCAGAACGCGGGAGCGGGCTTTTTTGTTAAGTTAAATTCCACGCGGACGAAGTCGCGGGCTCAGCTAGTTATTTATAAATATTTCAAAAATTACAAATTGTATTCCTTCAGTTTAATCATCGCTATAATATAGGTACTACTATATGCGATAAAATTCGTCAGTAACAAGGTATATAATGATATCATTCAAATAACTATCACGGTATTTACAAATAAGGATATATTGTGAAAATAATAGGTAACTACTTACCTACCTAACTAGATTTAAATTGAAATCGCATCTACCTACTTTTATTTGAAATGTTTAACATTATTACCAATTCTTTGACATTCTTTAATTTGCATAATTGCAAAGCATTGTCATACAATCCATATTAAATAATCGACTATATTTAAACGGGATCTGTAAATTATGATAATGGAAGATCGTAACGTACAAAGTAGCCAAGTAATGACAAATTATTGTGAATCATTACTGTAATACATAATGATATCGTATTGCTATTAGAACCATTATCGTGCTCATAATGAATTGCTATTTCACAGTTTAGTATCCACTTGACACTGTGTGGTTTCTACTATCGGTTATTACGCGACAATGTGTCTACTGATGTTTCTTCCTTTGCCATCACCTTTGCTGACAGTTCAAGCTGAGGCCCACACCTCACTCGAGGTGTTTTTGATCCAGTTTTTCCGGCTTATGAATTAAAAATCACATACGTTATTCGTTGCGCAGTTCCCTATATAAGGAATTTATCGGGGGAAACTAATGATTTAAATGGATTATAGGCTTCAATTGTTTGTTGCTTTTTATTAGGTATAGGTACTAATCGCATGGAACTGACAAGAGGAATAATGATTAATGACCAAAATTTCCCGTGATGTCATTTTACCTATGATTCTTCTACTCCTTTTCAAATAATGATGTTCGTTCGTTAGGAAAGGCGTCACTAGCTGGATACGGGGGCCGCCCTCGTAGCTAAGAGGGTCCAGGTTCGATCCCCATCCTGGCCATTAAACTATTGACGTGGGTCCACTCCTAACACAAGCATTAGCTTAACTGGAGGGGCTAACAGGAATACTAGTAACTAGCTGAGCCCGCGACTTCGTCCGCGTGGAATTTAACTTAACAAAAAAGCCCGCTCCCGCGTTCTGTGCCCACGCGACGAGACCCATTTTTTTTATTTTGTTTTTCTAAAATAAAAGTTGCCTAAGTTACTGCTTATAACATCAGCTATCTGCCAGTGAAAGTCCCGTCAAAATCGGTCCAGCCGTTTCGGAGATTACACGGAACAAACACACAGACAGACAAAAAATGTTTAAATCGCGTTTTTGTTATAGGTGTCGTATGTACTTTCATATGCATTTAGTGAAAAGACACTCCAATTATATTTATTTGTATAGATGTGATAAACTTGCATGGGTATTACTTTTTTAATGAAATGATTTATGAAAATCGTGATTTATTGCAAGTCGTTATAGTTTTTTTTCCAATTACATCGGATTTAATTCCCTGCAGCATTAATGCAACCAGTAATTGCTGATTGCGAAAGGAGGTTAAAAATGAATTGTCTGTGCTATAGGAGAGGAATAGGCCGCTTAAAGCGGGTTTTATTTGAATGACCTTATCATTTTATCACTGCTGCTAACCCTACCTTGATTATACAGACCCCAGGTCTCACCGGTACACTAGTCACTGCGCAGGATGTGAACCCGTTCGCTGCGCCTCCAAACAAAGTGGCAGGTAATTGCGCCGCTGTCAAAACATCCGACGCAAACCGCTGCCTGTCAGATTAAACGTATCCGTTAAGTAGGCATTCGCGGTCGCCGTGACATTACTGCGGGGAGAAGCCGTCGCTCGGGCGAGAGCTTAAAAAAATAAAACTTGCTCCCTCTCATATTAAATTTAATCCTACTAATATTATAAATGCGAAAGTTTGTGAGTGTGGATGTATGTATGTTTGTTACTCCTTCACGCAAAAACTACTGAACGGATTTGGATGAAATTTGGAACACAGATAGATTATAACCGGGATTAACATATAGGATACTTTTTAACCCAATAATCCAATACTACGCGGATGAAGTCGCGGGGCACAGCTAGTTTGAATTATATATTTGGAAGAGTCTTTGCGTCAGTCGGAAAGTTAACACGCGTCATTTTTGCTTGATATCCATATCCAATGGTCTTTGAGGTGAATTTAAAGTGAATGAGGTCTATCAATCAAATGTCCTGTCATTTTGACACAAATTTGACGTCACTAAAACTTACGGCCGCAAAAAAAATTGTTTAAATAGCACCCTAAACCAATCTTTGAGTTATTTCAAGCTAATTCAGTCTTCTTATAACATTTACCATCATAGAAGATTACCATTTAAAGGTTTTACTTGAAGCTAAATTCGATTTAAAACAGAGTATCCGTTAACACGAGGCTCTTTACATTCATTATTCACACGCACGGACGGCTACAAGCCAACGGGCGTGTCAGAACTTCACGACTTCTCTGCTCCTTGAAATTGCATTGTCAAAAGGTTAGCTCGGAAACATGAGAGCAACTTAAATAGTGAAGAAAACATCGGTAAAATCGATGAAAATTTCCGTATGCGCATCATGGACTAGTCTGTACATCTATACAAATAAATACAATTGGAGTGTCTGTTTGTAATATCAAAATAACACATTTTCACTAAATGCATATGAAAGTATATACGACACCTATAGCAAAAACGCGATTTAATTTTTTTTTGTCTGTCTGTCTGTCTGTCTGTGTGTTTGTTCCGGGTAATCTCCGAAACGGCTGGACCGATTTTGACGGGACTTTCACTGGCAGATAGCTGATGTTTTAGGGAGTAACTTAGGCTAACTTTTATTTTAGAAAAACAAAAAGAAAATGGGTCC
This sequence comes from Notodonta dromedarius, assembly GCA_905147325.1. Classification (NCBI taxonomy): domain Eukaryota; kingdom Metazoa; phylum Arthropoda; class Insecta; order Lepidoptera; family Notodontidae; genus Notodonta; species Notodonta dromedarius. Next base: position 9,173,645 of record LR990175.1, on the reverse strand, counting down.
TGTCGCGCGGGCTCAGAACGCGGGAGCAGGCTTTTTTGTTAAGTTAATTTCCACGCGGACGAAGTCGCGGGCTCAGCTAGTATAGAATAATTTATTTCGCTAATCTGTTTGTTGCAATACCTTAGACAGTTTGCCTTGATCACCTAAAGCTTAACTCTGAATCAGCTTAAGTTGGTAATTCCGACGTCATTGCTCAACTATGATAGGTATTAGGGTCGACTGATATCAAATACTGTTTTGCAAGTTTAGATAGATTTCCTGAGTAATCATAATCGTAGACATAACTAAAAAGTATTTAGATTTGAGTATTTTGATACTGATGTAGTACAACTCGTAAAACAAGATACCTGCCAATTCTACAAAGAACACAAATATTATGAATCTGCAACATAATGATAATGATAATGATAATTCTTCCGTGGATTTATTTGGCAGTAACTTTTATGTCTATATATGAGAAAAATCCGAGATATCGTCAAGGACTCAAAATAGCGTTACATTTAGATTAGTTACTAAACATAGATTTAAGTACCTACCTACTTACATCAAATGTTTGTCACTAAAGTAGTTTTAAAATAATTTAATTACTTAGTTAATTAAATTAATTTTATTAGGTTACTAGCGGCCCGCCCCGGCTTCGCACGGGTACGGTTGTGCGGTTTTGCGGTTACATTATTCGAGTTTTAGTAAGGTTCCCTAATTTTTTTGAAAATATATTATAGCCTATGTCACCCGGGGATAGTGTAGCTTCCCAACACTGAAATATTTTTTCAAATCGGTTCAGTAGTTTCGGAGCCTATTCATTACAATCAAACAAACAAAGTTTTCCTCTTTATAATATTAGTATGATTACATTAACTTTAGTTATATTGTCTAACTCGTACCTTCATAATTGTTGACTTTTCGTAACACAAGCTTTTGGGTTATAATTATTATATACGTTATAGAGTTGTAAACATTTACTTCTTGCTAACACGATTGCAAGTATTGCAACCTGTTTTGTGTTCAATAAATAAATAAATTTTGTACAATTTCTCGTCACCTTAATACTTGTAGTTAAACTGTTGCGAGTTATCTTCATAGAACCCACCTGTTAACATTAAAGAGTCCGACCGCACTTATCAGTGAATTTAAGTTTCCTAATGAACAGTTGAGCCGCGCACGCAGTTTAAGTACTTACTTAAGGCACTTAAGTGGTCGCGGGATTGCATCCAAACAGCTTTGCGGTATCTGCACGCAAACATGTTGCCTTCACAATAATTAGGCGGCAGAACGGCTTCTACTTAACGAAGCCGATGGTAGAGAGTAGCTATGATGTAGAACAGAAGGTGTATTTCATTTGTGAGAGTTTTTGCCTATACCACTATAATCACTACTTACATATAATATTAATAATTTAGCCCTTTTTACCGTCCGACTCCTGTGCACGGGCCTCCCGTCACTACGAGGGGATTCAAGCCGTAATCCACCAGCCACGCTGGCCCAGTGCGGGTTGGCGAAATTTCTCATCGCTTTCGAAAATTGGTTAGATTTTCTAAGACATGTAGGTTTCCTCACGATGTTTTCCTTCACCGTAAGCAAGTGATAATCAGATAGAAATTACGATTCGCACATAGATTTCGAAAAACCCAGAGGTGTTAGCCGGGGTTTGAGCCCAGGAGCTGGTGCCCGCAAGATGCGTGTTTAACCAATCGGCTATCACTGCTACCACTAATGAATGGAATCACTACGTATTCGTATATCAGAAAAGTAAACAATATTGATGCAAAGAGAAAGAGGAAAATAGGGATAAAATACTCAGGTTGAAACAATATTCGTTTAAAATTTAAATTGTTGTGCGAGAAAGGGCCGTAACACGGATGCTAGCAAATGTGTCATAGTTCTGCTACGCTCAGGTCTAGTTTAATGACCGCTCATCAGGGTGTCATTAAAATAGTCATATAACCGGTAATTATAATTATTATCACAACTAAAAAGAAGTTCCTGGCAGAACTGAAATTAATGTTTATTAATCATCCGCTCATTAGTCTCATTTAATTTGCAAATTAACCTGTGACGCAAAAGTTATCATAATCGGATAACTCACTCCCATTTCAGAACAAGTATAATATATACTTTCCTGCAACATTTTCTAGGTATGGCTTGAGAAGAATAACAGTTATATCAAGTAAGTGTAATGTTAATTACGTTACTTGTAATATAGTTGTGGGGTATTACGTTGTAATGTAAATGGTACATTAAATGATTATCTCGATCCTACTAATATTATAAATGCGAAAGTTTGTGAGTGTGGATGTATGTATGTTTGTTACTCCTTCACGCAAAAACTACTGAACGGATTTGGATGAAATTTGGAACACAGATAGATTATAACCAGGATTAACATATAGGATACTTTTTAACCCGATAATCCCGAAATTTTTGCTAAGTTTAAATACTACGCGGATGAAGTCGCGGGGCACAGCTAGTATTTAATAAAAGTATGTGTATTTCGAAGTACCTACGAGCAAATATGTTCGATGACAATATACCAAAACAGTAATATCCTTATGACAAAATCTTAACATAGTAGATATATTATTTATTGTATGTTGTCACGTAACTACCTATCTTTTTATGCCGCTAGGTCAAAATCATTAACTTAAACGGGTTGGTTGACATTAACACTGTTTACAAAATTTTTAGTTCAAGCTACTTTAAATCCACATTGAATATTGGCACTCCCTACTTTAATTTTTAATTCCTGTGCTTTTCAAATCGAAATGCTCACTTTGCTTAAGTAATCACGTAGACCTCCACTATGTCATCAGTATGAAAGAGAAGAGATCCTTTTCAAAGCCTCGTCTTCAAGTGTCGGCGTCTTTACTCCATTTCCCACGTGTAGGGCTCTACGCGTATCAATATTTGTATCCACCTGCACTATCAGATGTGATATCCGCGCCTCCGCGTCGCAGCTGCATAAAATCTACGGCCACACTTGAAGTTGTGTAATTTTATTTATGATCTTGTTAAACATGTTTTGAAAGATGCAAGGAGATCAGTGTTTTAGAGTGAAAAAGAATTTCCTACATAAGTTTTGCAGAAGCTGAAATACTGATTTTTATTGAAAAATTTTCTAGCTTACTTACATAGACATAAACAAGCTGCTGAACCTTTCGTTGTTTCAGTAACTGAATCAATTGAAGTTATATCACGAAATATTACTGATGTTACTTAAATAACCATTACCCAGTCATTCGTTGCTTATGACGTATCAGGAGAACTAACTGATATTACTTATATGGTAACAACTAGCTGTGCCCGCGACTTCGTCCGCGTGTAATTTAACTTAACAAAAATTTCGGGATTATTCATCCCCTTTTTTATCCCCTTGGGGGTAGAATTAGTCAAAATCCTTTCTTAGCGGAAGCCTACGTCATAACATCTACCTGCATGCCAAATTTCAGCCCGATCCGTCCAGTGGTTTGGGCTGTGCGTTGATAGATCACTATGTCAGTCAGTCAGTCAGTCACCTTTGAGTTATATATATTTAGATAGCTCCCAACATTTCAATTTATGAATCATGCAATATACCAGTTAATATTTCCTTATTCATACTAATCAATTTATTGGACTTTCGCGACTATTACTCTCAATTGATCTGCCGGTGGCGGAGTCTAAACGATGCCTTCCTGGCGCTGGAATGTGGGCGAGCGATTCCTGGATATTGTTACATAGTCCTGACCGATTTCAATATGGGGAGGAAATTAAATATCCTTGCTGACATCAAATTAGTGTCGGATGTCAATGAAAGGACTTAATAGTTGGATGGGTTTATGAAGAAAGGTGTAATCGTACAGACAGTCAATTAGAAAATGCGGATCATTTTCAGTCTGAAACTTTTCTGCCCAAAGTTTGTACAGAAATAGATTCTTACATTAGACTGAGTATGGATGTAATAACAATATTCGTGTCAATGGTTCATTAATAAAGTATCACTATTATAATTATATAATCATGTCGTAACAAATAGATAACGTTTGTAAACTTGTAATTGATGCGGTTCACGCCAGTCAAATATTTACAATGTGCACTTAGCGTTGGAAACTAATTTATTATGACTGAGGTTTGATTCATGGACACAGAAAAAAATTATAAAAAACATCACAGCACACCTCCTTCAGACGATATGATAGAAAATAATATTTTTGTATTGACGTCCCACTTTTGGGCACTGGCGTTCCCTTACTACGAGGGGAATTCGGGCCGTAATCCACCACGCTGGTCGATTACGGGTTGGCGGATTTCACACGTTTTTCTAAAAATGGTTAGATTTCCTAAGACATGCAGGTTTCTTCGCGATGTTTTCCTTCACCGTAAGGAAGTGATAATCATAAAGCAAATATGATTCGCACATAGATTTCGTAAGACTCAGAGGTGCGAGCCGGGGTTAGAACCCAGGATCTGGTGCTCATAAGACGAATGCTTAACCAATCACAGCTCTTATAATATGATAAATCTATCAAAAGTAGGCATTGGAAATAGGTGATTCAATCTTTATCACCATCTCTCTAACAAGTCACGCCTCTATCGGCTAAGCTGTTCACATTCAATTACAATCCACGCTAGCTACCCATAAACAAGCTTCACGGCGCATAAACGTAATCCCCCGATACCCCACTTAAGCTCCCCGAGAAGTTTTCGCGGCAATTCACAAAGATATGCTTACTGCACCTAATGCTACATATTCACCACTTGAGAGGATGTTTCGAAATTACATCCGATACCTCTAATTGTGCAGTCAGGAATGCTGGAGAGTGAAGCTGGGAAAGAGGAAGCTAGCAATAAAAGCTAGTTGCTCGATGAGCTATAAAATGTCTCGAAATAATGTCATAGATGCTATTTTTATGTTGTCGACCCTTTGGATGAATAACGTTCTTAATTAATAACGGGCCATCTATTTTAATGATGTCTGGCAATTTGGTGTTTTGCGCCAGTAAACAGATAAGTGTTCTAATTTAAAAATAAAATACTTACATCCTGGATTGACAGCTCAAAATTTCAAAGAACGAAAATCTATCCCAGATTAATTCTTTGTTAATTGAAACGATTATCAAATTTCAGAGTCGAGTCTATTGTGTTGTCCGACGTACAGGTGTCCGACAAATCCGATTAAGGATTATTAGTGGCCTCGTAACCTGTTTCTAAAATAAAACGAATATATCAACGCCCCGGGATTGTAGTCCACCCCTTAAAAAGCTTCAAATCCACTCACTGTCTATAGCAGGAAGTGTTCATTTAAATTATGACAGGGATGCCCAGATCAAGACCTATAAATCAACATCAAGCTTTATCTCCCTGTCTAATTAAATATAACTCTTTAACCACCCTCCATCGTCTTCCGAGATGTGAAATAATTAATGCTTTGTATAAGATTTACGATTTCTTAATGCTACGCCCACACGATTTGAACTTCTCTTATCGCCATATCGTTACTGCAGGTACCTTAGGACTTAAAGCGGTAATGCAGGCAAGCATCCGAGTTTATGCCTTATGACAACGCATTAAGGATGTAGACGAGAGCTCTGGTATTGCATAATGTAAGGTCTTTAAGCTCAGCCGGAATGAAATATGATTTGCGGTTGACGACGAAATGAATGAGCATTGTGCGCATTTACAATGTTTTGTTCCTGTCAGGTCCGGTCCATTTGTAAATTTTAATTCATTGTAGCGTGCAGATTAATTTTGCAGTTAACCTTATTTATTAGTGCCGTGAAGGTGGGATACCTAATATTTCAACTTGAAAGCTCATTATGAAACACGTTCTTCACTTGTATTTATGTGTTTTCATTACGTGTTCGAATAAAAGTAAATCATGATGGTATCCTTCAAAATTATTAACATGTATGCTGCAATAGTTTTAATATTTTTTTTGAGAACTAAAGCATATCGTAGTGACAACTTATTCCAGTCAATTATGGAGCTAAATTCGAACAATCGGTGAACACCATGATCCTATCTACGGTATGACTGGCGTTATAAATGATGGGGCCGCCGCAGACACGCCCGAACCGCCTCTGCATAGCATAGATTATCATTAAAATAATGCACCATTGAATATGAAAGTACGAAATGGTATTGTAAGTGAACTCAATGTTATCTGAAAGTTGATTGCTGAGGTTTTTATTTATTTATCTAAGCTATAATAGGATGAAAATGGTTTCATTAATAGCAGGTATCGAAAAACGAATAAAAGATTCATTTGTGTATCTAATCTTATTAGAAGTGCGGCACAACTTCTAAAAGTTGAGATTAATAATCCATAGAGATAAGAATTGATAAAATGGTGATCTGGGAATCTGAGAGTTACAGAATCAGTAAATAAAGTAATTTATCCATTAATAAATTGACTGTAAAAAAGCAATAGATCACGAGAATGATTAGGCAAATTAATTAATTGAAAATATGTGTACACATGGGCCCGTTGACAAAACATGACTCGGTTACACTGTTAATGGAGTAATATATCTTGTTGCATTAGTTATTGTAAACTAAAGCGTATGAGATCTTGAATTTGAATAGTACTTGGTTCAATTTAAAATTTTTGATTCTGCCTGATATGTCATTAGGTTTATTAGTTATCACTGGCCTTCAGGCCGTAATCCGCTGGCCCATTGCGGGTTGGCGGATTTCACATGTCTTTCGGCAATTGTTTAGATTTTCTAAGATACGCAGGTTTCCTCACGATGATTTCCTTCACCGTAAGCAAGTGACAATCATATTGAAATTATGATTCGCAGATATTTTTCGAAAAACCCAGAGGTGTGAGCCGGGGTTTGAAGACCCGGTGCCCGCAAGACGCTTGCTTAACCAGTAGGCTATCACTGCTATAATTCTTGTATTAAAAATTATTAACGACACACGCTGCGCGGGCACATCGCGCTTTCATTAGCGAGCGGCACTATTGACCAATATCAATGTTATTTACCTCTAAGTTAGTAATTAAACATACATTATTGATTAACCGGACCCTGATTTATGCTAAGATCGTGTTAATGGTTGGTTCTCCATCTTTCATCTACCGACTCTTGTTTTCTTAATGGCTTGATAATGTTTACCACGATTTCATTAATTAGGTAAAGTAAGGTTAATTATATCCAAGTTAGTTTTGAAAGTAATTTTGTGAACTATTACGAATGGTTCACATACTAAACTAACTTAATTGGTCATCTTTTTCATGTTCGTAACTTGTGAGCAAGATAGAAAAACTGTTGGATTTATTAAATACAATTTTTTGACATCAGAATTGTCTGCTAATATCTTTTGAAAAATATGCGACAGCTATAAGATCTTTGGAAATTAATTTTCTGTGACCACACGCTGCAAAGATAATGAAAAAGAACTGATTGGAGACCTTCAAGACTTTAGAGTTGATATATGTGGATCTGCATACATCTGCTAATAAAATGCCGTACTTACTAATGTGACCGTCCACTGTGGAAAACCAAAATGGAGGCCCAAAGTTAACTTTGTAAATCTAAAGTGAAGAGGTACTCCCGACATTTCTTTTAAAACGTGATGTCGTATTTTACCTACGAAAGTAATAAACAAATGCGGTCCATAAATGATGATCTATACTCAGATCCGGGTTTCCTCCGTTCAATACAGTATCTCCATTTTAATGGTGACTTTTAACAACCGCCTGTAAGTGGGATGTAGGACCGGGTGTATATTAACGACCGTTTTATTGTGGTGTGAATGGAAACGTTGAATTAGAACTAGTGTGATATACAGGGCGGTATTTATAGCGGGAGATGATCCTGTTTTTTGTGTATCAGGTGAATGAGATGCAACATGAATTACTGATTTAAATTTATTTTCTTTTAACCGTACTATTACTTTAACACCGAAATGTTCGTTCTTTAGTATTCTAGTAAGACTTAGGTCCGGATTAATTAGTCTCAGGCCTGTATTAATAAATCTATCTCAAGTCTGAGAGCGATCTTGAGTACACTTTAGACTTGTCATTTTGTACTAGTATGACGTTAGAATGACATTTCCAGAATCGCAGACTTGATATCAATTTATGAATACGGATCTTAAAAATATCAATTCCAAAAATAATGTTATACAAAGGTCGCATTGTTGGAGTACATTTTCACTGAACTATGCAACTTTATCACTTCCATGCTATCCTTGTTAAGGTATAAGAAGTCATCATTTTAATTATTGTTCTGGGCACATTGCACATAATGTCCCACTTATTCAGCAGTTTTATTCAAATGTGAATTCAATGGTGCATCTTAATGTTCGTATTCTATTTCCAAAATGTTCGTTCGGTGATCATGCATGCTAAAACTACGATTCAACTTTGTTATTCTAGACTTGACATCCATATTTTGGACTGATTGAAGGCTAGTGTTGTCGAAACCATTTGTTTCATTCAAATTATCAAATTGTCGATAACAATAGGGTGTCACGTTTCGGTTTCGACTATACGCTGAATTTTAAATAGGTTTTCAAAATCTTTTGGCAATTCGAATTGCTCATTTGCTTCCTAATGTTGGAATGATTTGTATTAATGATTGTTCCAATGCGTAGATGCTTAGTTGAATTTTATCGTTATTTTATACAGCAAGTAAACATACCTACCGGGCAGATTCCTATTAGACTCTGTGTGTTAAGAATTTTAACGAGATTTTTTATTTAAATTTTTGTCTATTGCATTTTAATACCTACCATTGGTGGTCCTTCTATGGGTGATAAATTGCATAAGATCTCGTGCCTGCACTACCTAATTTACTGTGAAGTATTTAGTTAAAACTGAGCTTCAAATTCTTCCAACATTTATTGTTTTCTTATATTCACGCGAATACTATACATTGAAATTAAACTATTTTCCAAAACCAAGCGTACCATTGCAAGACCTCGAGATACCGTGAGCACTTTCTGCGTGGATCGGAACGCAAACAACAACTAAGTATGAGGGTACCCAGTTATTAACTATGACATCAGGACGTCTAATACCTCAGTCCCCCCGTGACCATGGTTATTGTAAAGCAGCCGAAACGTCGGGAACATAAAAAAATAAATAAACGCGATAAAATCCGTAAAATAGTTTTTCTTACAACATTGCTCTCGTAAAATTTAAATGTGGCAGCTCAAGTATTTCCAACTCCTAATATCGTGGTCGTAGCTTTAATTTACCTCGAATTCTACACAGTACATACGTACGCAGTAGATAAACTGCAAATACTTATAAAAAATAATAAAACCAACATTTCTGGGGTAACATTAATTAAGACGAATGCAATCGCGTGACAAGCGCACAGAGCAATGCAATTGTGCCACCATTTTGATTAATTGTTGTTCTTAATAGAGCAATTATGGTACACAATACACACGCAGTCTGTTACTTTGTAAGTCCTTGTTGGTTTCGCGTTTTCTCATAAAAATATAATTGCTTTTTATTGGTTAACTTTTTGTAAGTACTTGTTTAAAGTCTGGGTCATTCGGTTTATCAGGACTTATGATCATGCATTGGCTTTGAGGAAAATTTTTAATGTACTTATTGGATAACTCCCCTAAATTGTTCATACGATCACGACCGTGCATTTTTCCACTAAAAAATATTACGAAACCGCACGTTTCTAAAATTAAGCTAAAAGCCCTTGCGGCCATTACTACAGCCATAACCTTTTTTTAACAACATACAAAAGAATTTCTCCCTGTTTTCAAACACGACCAACAGTTTATGTTTATAGAAAACTGTTCGTACACAATGCATTGTTATTGTAATTTATGTTAAATTGCCCGCTCGCATTTGTGTTACAAGTTTTGTGCATCGCTTCATTTGCAAGTATACCGTGTCGATGTTTGGTCCGCGGGATATTGAGATATACGTTTCATGTATTCTATTGGGGCTAGGAATATTCCTATTTCTATATCTTTCAAAACTGCATTCCGTAGATTAAATGCTTGGTGTACTAATTTATCTTCCTCTAAGTAAACTTCTATATCCTACTAATATTATAAATGCGAAAGTTTGTGAGTGTGGATGTATGTATGTATGTATGTTTGTTACTCCTTCACGCAAAAACTACTGAACGGATTTGGATGAAATTTGGAACACAGATAAATTATAACCGGGATTGACATATAGGATACTTTTTAACCCAATAATCCAATACTACGCGGATGAAGTCGCGGGGCACCGCTAGTATATAAATAATAATAATAAATATCGCCAGACTGACACACCAACTGTATGGTTCCAAACTAAGCAACGCTTGTACTATGGTATCTGTATACAATAAACTGGGGGCGATCCCAGTGACACCCAGACCAGGGCAAATTATGAAAAGGCCATTTCCGAAATTTTCCCCGGCGGGAATCGAACCCGCAACCACCATGTGCAGTGAGCAGAGCGGCCTATGCTCGAAACACTGCGCCAAGCGGTCGTCAATATACCGAAGTATCTTCTTCTGCTTCAGAAGAAACATTCGCGTATTTTATACATTTTTGTATTTCTTTCTCATTACCATCTTGGAAATGTACTCGCTGTACCTAATTAATTTAAGTCGGGGCCATTATTTTCATAGATATTGTATTACGTGCGTACCTCTTCTCTTGAAAATATACCAATAGATGAATAAGCTCTATTTGCCTTCAATGCAAAACATAATTCTTACACAAGCAAAAACTCTTAAATGGTATTTTAATAAATCTTGGAAACTGTTATAACTCCATCATCAAGGTGATTTGACGGTACCAACTTACTGCATAAAGAACAGATCGTTTAAAGATGCTTGCATTGTTTGGGCGCATATACCGTAAAATGTATTTGTGGTCATCATTGTCTTTCATTATTATTGTTGTTACATATTACCATAATGTTATTTTGATTGTCTGTCAATTGGGTTCAATTATTCTGTTGTTGTTGATCAATAAATTAATAGTCTTCAAATTCAGCAGTACCTTTCGTAAGCTCAGTATCTATAAATAAATAATAATAAATAAATATCGCCAGACGAACACACCAACAGGATGGTCCCAAACTAAGCAACGCTTGTACTATGGGTACCGTACAATGGTCTGGGGGCGATCCCAGTGACACCCAGACCTGGGCAAATTACGTAAAAGCCATTTCCGAAATTTGTTCCGGCGGGTATCGAACCCGCAACCACCATGTGCAGTGAGCCGAGCGGCCTACGCTCGAACCACTGCGCCAAGCGGTCGTCAGTATAGTTCGAACGTCTTAATCCTAAGCTTATTTTAACTAGTAGGAACCGTGTCCCCTTACCTATGACTTACTTTGACACCAGTTTAGCTAACCTTTTCTGTTGTTTGGCAATAATTCTATTATTTATAAACAAAAATCAGTTATTGAATATTTATAACTTTGTAACCTACACGATATAGAAGTAATGTACACCAGCAACTTCGTTCATAACTCTTCATTCTAAATGTCCAAACACTTCTTTATTACCCTCTACCCCACAGAGTCATCGACACGCACAGTTATTGGTCGATCATATCCCAAAAACAAATGCAGTCGGCTTCCCGGCGCGCGCGCAGGAGCGGGGTCATTGCGCGATCGAGTCCATTAAGTGACCAGCGGGCGCCAATACGTGTAGCAAGGGGGAGCTTTCGATAGACGTTAATGGTTTTGGTCGCTCTTCATATTCATAGGTTATGAACGAGAAGTCACAAATTAGTTGTAAAATACTACGTTTACTGATGAAATAAAAAAATGGGTTGGATTGAAGCACGTTGGTATGAACGATTCGAATATTTGAGTTCTTCCTCATATACACTATTAGTTTCAAATTAATTATTCAGTAATTGGATTTAAAAAAACCCCCGACGATTATCCCTGATTAAGAAAGACTTACCTTGCGCTTATGACAATGATAATAATATATAATTTTCACACAGTGGACCTTAAGTGCTTAAGCTGATAGTGATTCCGATTCAAATCATCGCACGCACTTTGAATCTAGTTAAATGCACTTATCTAAAGTACACACATTGATGGACTTGATAACGGGCAGGTGAGTCATGCAATGAGTAAACAAACACAGTGGTTAGTTGAACAGGAATCCCCATAATCGGACGATGACATTGATTTATACAGTTTATTGACGTCTATATGCTAATTAATAAAAAGTGGTTTACACACACATTATATTATTTAAAAAAAACAATGTCGTATGCAATTTTTAACGTTCATAATCTATACAGTTTGTATCTACTGCAAACACTGATGAGGATCATATAAGGAGTAAATTCCTATTGCTATCACCATCCTTAATACGTCCGTCGAAGTTGGAAACAGCGCGCCCATTCATCCAGCAATGTTTTTATTTGAACGCGCCACACATAACATATTAAATAGAATTACCCTTATATCGGTCTCGGTAACTGGAAACCTCAATTGTGTGGACGTTTGGAATTATTACGATGGAAACTTCAACAAGTAAAGAGTTATTGGTCTGGAACTCTGATTCTCTCGCGCTGTTCTATGGAATAGATTCCCGTGTAACAGTCCGACTCTCCTTCTAACTGTTCTTTTTTTATATCCTTATGGATACGCGCACGCCCTGTGAGAGGCGTATCGGTTATGCCGAACTCTTACCGGCAAGCACCCCACGGAGTATCTTCTCCCGCTGAACGACGGGTCCACGGGAACGATTGCGCATACCTCCTCGACTCATTCTGACCTCCTACCCCATTTTACTGAGGTGTATTTTATGTGGTCTGATGAGGCGAGGTTCTTGTCTAATTATCATCATCTATTGAAGTGTCATCATCATCATCTATTAATGTGAAGTGTTTAGTTATTACTAGACACTTCGCATTAATTGGCCTAGTACCTAGTCTTACTAAAAAAATATTAAACATTTAATTTTGTTTCTCCGTTATATGTTTATGCAGCTACATGTTTATTATTAAACATTGTTCCGGATTCCCATTTTCCAAAAGATATAATCTTATTTGGCAATTGAAAGGGTATCTAATCATTATGTCATCAAAATGGGCTTGTTGTAGTTTTCTTTCGTTACGAAATCTTACCATATAAGAATTTGTGATCATGTAGCCTCCTCGTTATGGTGTAGTGGTATTTTTATTTGACTGCTTAATATTTGGACAACTGTTTTCGTTTGAATAATAACTATAATTTGTCAATATTCCGAGACGATGTAGTTGGTTTGTGCCTTCATGTAATTCTGTATAATATCTTCGATGTTATTTCATTCTACGTTTTTAATATTTGTATTATTATCAGTTTATTTTACTTCATTCGTTTTAGGCCTCTTCCAACTTGATTGCTATAGGTCGCAACACACTGTAATTATTGCATTTCTTCGAGGATTACATATCAACAGTGCCCTTGTGTTTCTAAGAGATTGAATTCATAATTGCAATTTTAATTCTAAATTTAATTTCAAACGCGTATGCACAGCGAGGATTAAAATAGTGAATGTAAATGTAATCACATTACCGAGGTCACACTGTGCATCCCGATCTTTCCATACACTGCTTTGAGTGCTAAATAATGCGAAAAAAAAAATACAATATCTTGAGACCTTTCATAACACAATAGCGTAATTAATTACAAATAGTTATTAACTGTTTGATCAGACGCCAGTGTCTTTACCTACCTACCATAACTACTCAAACATAGATATAATGATCACGCGCATTATATTTTATACTTTTAATAAAATAGTTTTTCGTAACTAATCGCTTGTGCAGTAGGTATTAAGTAGATGGGGTAGAAACTAACGAACGATGACTACAATATCAAAAGCAAATCTGTACTGGCTTCGAGACAGTTCATCGGCTATTCAGCTTTATCGATTTATGAGGTATAATACGCCTAACATATAACTATAGGTTCAGCGAAGCGACGGAGACAAGGTGTGGGTGCTGCAATACCGAACCGTACAATACGAAATACGAATCATTAATCTTCGCACTTCGTCCAAAGACATCCTCGAAACCGGTCGCCCGAGCCGGCCGATTCTGAATAGGTTGCTTAATGCACTATACGTACTACGCTGTCATTGACCTACGTTTGGCAACACGAAGGTCGCATTGAACGTACCGTATAAATTATTACCTTTCACATTAAGCTTGTAAAGTCTTAGAACTTGTTCTAAGTCTTTGTACATTCTGCAGAGCTTGCTGTTTGTTGTCAAGACAACAGATCGAGGTTGAATACCTGCCCCTTTAACCAAGAATGTCGGAGACCATAAAACCCCATAAATAACGTAAGCTGCTGATAAGTATACCATGTGATGTGAGGTTGTAGTTAGAAAGGTGCCAGGTTTTGCCGATCGTTGAGAATAAACCACGGCGTCTAATATACCAACATGACGATAAACTAATATTTTTGTGGCATCGTGTTAAGGCTAAAGCGCCCATCTAGCCCGCGAAGTTCAAATTTTTTGAGTAGTTTTAGAATTTTTTCAAAATCTGACAATAATAAAAGACAAATTTTGTAATTCGCGAGAAAGACCGTGCGCAGTGCATTTATTAATATATCCAACTTACTCTAAAACATTTCAAGAACGACAGCTATCCAGATAATCTGGCAATTTTTGTATATTTAGTGATTTACTAGTATCATATCCACCGTGATAATATTTAGAGTAAAATAAATGTATTAATAAATGCACTGCACACATTTGTCTTTTATTATTGTCAGATTTTGAAAAATTTATAAAAGAACTCAAAAAATTTGAACATCGCGGGCTAGACAGGCGCCTTCACCTTAATAGACAAGTTTCCAGCTTTTTTAAAAAAATATTGACGGATCAGTATGACTTCATTTTCGCTTCAGTTTACGAGTAACTTACGTTCTGATAAGGTGATTTATGTCTTTATAAATCAGTTCCGCGTAACGTGACGATGATGTTAATTCTGAGTAAAATATGTTTGTAGATAAACTAGAGGGACAGAGAGAGAGAGAGAGATTTTAAGAGAACTCGAGAGGGTTTACGAAGACATGTTTTCCATGTCTAGGAAATTGTTCTCACTGAATCCATTAAATAAATATGTACCCATATAAATTAAATTAAATCAAATCGTATTAATACCTGGATGCCCAAAGATGGTCACCGACGTCGTGGCAGACCAAGGCGAAGATGGTGCGATAAATCGTGGCCACAACAAGCCGGAGATAGGGACCTGTGGCGTAAAAAAGAGGAGGCCTTTGCCCAGCAGTGGGACATTAAATAGGATAAAAAAATAAAATAGGATTTGAAACTTAAAATGATGCACTTCATAAGGTTGAGTAGGTATCACCTACGTATCCCGTCCTATCTCCACGCTGTGATGTCATTGCTCTGACCCAGTTTACCTGCACGATCCCGACTTAATGTGTGGTCTTATCAGACCAAGCTCGTAACTGATGTTTGAGCTTCATGCAACCCCATTCAAGGTTATAAACCGATTCCAAATGTCAACTTAACGATCTGCTTAAAAAAATGGTGTGCACTACGGTTGTACAGAATTGTTGGAACAAGCGTGACCAACTATCGTAAAACGTTTTATGGGTTTAAGATGGTTTTGTGAGAGTATTTTACGGAAAAGGTTAAGAAATATGTTTATGTAAAAATTCGTTTGTGTAGTAAGCAAATCTTTCATTACATTTTGATACCAAGGATCGTTGACACCAGAGGTTAAACGTACCTATAAAATATTTGTATATAGCTACTTTGGTATTAATAATAATAATAAATAAATATCGACTCACTGACACACCAACTGTACGGTCCCAAACTAAGCAAAGCTTGTACTATGGGTACAATGGACTGGGGGCGATCCCAGTGACACCCAGACCAGGGCAAATTACGAAAAGGCCATTTCCGAAATTTGCCCCGGCGGGAATCGAACCCGCAACTCCCATGCGCAGTGAGCCGAGCGTCCTACGCTCGAACCATTACCGGTGTGAAGTTGGCGGCCTAAAGTTGGCGGCCCTTCATAACCCGACAAAATTAAAATGTTCGAAAATATTATTTGAAATAATATGAAAGAAAATCTCTGTACGCGCTAAACTAAGGGAAATAGAAAAACTGTGACATCCTAGGGCGGACAATCTTCACAAGAAAACTATTTTTAAACGGTTTTCGTACATTTATTTATATCGAATCTTGCGATGGAACTTCAACTACTTCTACCCAACAGATTTTCTTGAAACTTTGCACACGGATGCGGTCATCAAAAAATAATGATATAATAATATAAGATATCTTCGATTATGAAATCTTGATGCTGCAGGGATACTGCCTGCCTAAATCTTGAGTCTGGTGAAAATTTGGTCACTTTTTTCGGGTGCAAACAACCTCCAAAGCCGTTACGCAAGGGGTTACTTGAGGGGTCGTTAGAAAGCTTATGGACAAGGAACGCGCAAGCAAAAGCAACAAAGTGATACCTAGCTCAGTTTCAGAAATACATGTCTAGACAAAAGTAGCAGCTGAAATTTTACCATACTTTTCGGACTTGGGTCCAGACAACCCACAAAAACGGTTCGCAAGGGGTTGTTTGAGGGCTCCTTGGAAAGCTCATGAGACAAGAAACACGCACGCATAAGCCACAAAGTGGTACCTAGCTCAGTTTCAGAAATACATGTCTAGACAAAAGTAGCAGCTGAAATTTTACGATACTTTTCGGGCTTGGGTCCACAAAACCCCCAAGAACGGTTCGCAAGGGGTTGTTTGAGGGCTCCTGGGAAAGCTCATGAGATAGCGAACACGCACGTATAAGCCACAAAGTGATACCTAGCTCAGTTTCAGAAATACATGTCTAGACAAAAGTAGCAGCTGAAATTTTACCATACTTTTCGGACTTGGGTCCAGACAACCCACAAAAACGGTTCGCAAGGGGTTGTTTGAGGGCTCCTTGGAAAGCTCATGAGACAAGGAGTATGCACGCATAAGTCACAAAGTGATACCTAGCTCAGTTTAAGTACTAGGAGTCTAGACTCAGATCATAAAAATCTATTGTACTTTTGCACACTTTTCCGTCAATACAACCCCTAAGGACGGTTCGCAAGGGGTTGTTTGAAGGCTCGTTGGAAAGCTCATGAGACAAGGAATACGCAAGTATAAGCCACAAAGTGATACCTAGCTCAGTTTCAGAAATACATGTCTAGACAAAAGTAGCAGCTGAAATTTTACGATACTTTTCGGACTTGGGTCCACAAAACCCCCAAGAACGGTTCGCAAGGGGTTGTTTGAGGGCTCCTGGGAAAGCTCATGAGATAGCGAACACGCACACATGAGCCACAAAGTGATACCTAGCTCAGTTTCAGAAATACATGTCTAGACAAAAGTAGCAGCTGAAATTTTACCATACTTTTCGGACTTGGGTCCAGACAACCCACAAGGACGGTTCGCAAGGGGTTGTTTGAGGGCTCGTTGGAAAGCTCATGAAGCAAGGAATACGCACGCATAAGTCACAAAGTGATACCTAGCTCAGTTTAAGTACTAGGAGTCTAGACTCAGATCATAAAAATCTATTGTACTTTTGCACACTTTTCCGTCAATACAACCCCTAAGGACGGTTCGCAAGGGGTTGTTTGAAGGCTCGTTGGAAAGCTCATGAGACAAGGAATACGCAAGTATAAGCCACAAAGTGATACCTAGCTCAGTTTCAGAAATACATGTGTAGACAAAAGTAGCAGCTGAAATTTTACCATACTTTTCGGACTTGGGTCCAGACAACCCACAAAAACGGTTCGCAACGGGTTGTTTGAGGGCTCCTTTGAAAGCTCATGAGACAAGAAATACGCAAGTATTAGCCACAAAGTGATACCTAGCTCAGTTTCAGAAATACATGTCTAGACAAAAGTAGCAGCTGAAATTTTACGATACTTTTCGGACTTGGGTCCACAAAACCCCCAAGAACGGTTCGCAAGGGGTTGTTTGAGGGCTCCTGGGAAAGCTCATGAGATAGCGAACACGCACACATGAGCCACAAAGTGATACCTAGCTCAGTTTCAGAAATACATGTCTAGACAAAAGTAGCAGCTGAAATTTTACCATACTTTTCGGACTTGGGTCCAGACAACCCACAAGGACGGTTCGCAAGGGGTTGTTTGAGGGCTCGTTGGAAAGCTCATGAAGCAAGGAATACGCACGCATAAGTCACAAAGTGATACCTAGCTCAGTTTAAGTACTAGGAGTCTAGACTCAGATCATAAAAATCTATTGCACTTTTGCACACTTTTCCGTCAATACAACCCCTAAGGACGGTTCGCAAGGGGTTGTTTGAAGGCTCGTTGGAAAGCTCATGAGACAAGGAATACGCAAGTATAAGCCACAAAGTGATACCTAGCTCAGTTTCAGAAATACATGTGTAGACAAAAGTAGCAGCTGAAATTTTACCATACTTTTCGGACTTGGGTCCAGACAACCCACAAAAACGGTTCGCAACGGGTTGTTTGAGGACTCCTTTGAAAGCTCATGAGACAAGAAATACGCAAGTATTAGCCACAAAGTGATACCTAGCTCAGTTTCAGAAATACATGTGTAGACAAAAGTAGCAGCTGAAATTTTACCATACTTTTCGGACTTGGGTCCAGAAAACCCACAAAAACGGTTCGCAAGGGGTTGTTTGAGAGCTCCTTGGAAAGCTCATGAGACAAGAAACACGCACACATAAGCCACAAAGTGGTACCTAGGTCAGTTTAAGTACTAGGAGTCTAGACTTAAAACATAAAAATCTAATGTACTTTTTTCACACTTTTCCGTCAATACAATCCCTAAGGACGGCTCGCAAGGGGTTGTTTGAAAGCTCGTTGGAAAGCTCATGAGACAAGGAATACGCAAGCATAAGCCACAAAGTGATACCTAGCTCAGTTTAAGTACTAGGAGTCTAGACTTAAAACATAAAAATCTATTGTACTTTTTTCACACTTTTCCGTCAAGACAGACCCTAAGGACAGTTCGCAAGGGGTTGCATGAGAGCTTGTTGGAATGCTCATGAGACAAGGAACACTCACGCATAAGTCCCAAAGTGATACCTAGCTCTGTTTAAGTACTAGGAGTCTAGACTCAGATCATAAAAATCTATTGTACTTTTGCACACTTTTCCGTCAATACAACCCCTAAGGACGATTCGCAAGGGGTTGTTTGAAGGATCCTTGGAAAGCTAATGAGACAAGGAATACGCAAGCATAAGCCACAAAGTGATACCTAGCTCAGTTTCAGAAATACATGTCTAGACAAAAGTAGCAGCTGAAATTTTACGATACTTTTCGGACTTGGGTCCACAAAACCCCCAAGAACGGTTCGCAAGGGGTTGTTTGAGGGCTCCTGTGAAAGCTCATGAGATAGCGAACACGCACGCATAAGCCACAAAGTGATACCTAGCTCAGTTTCAGAAATACATGTCTAGACAAAAGTAGCAGCTGAAATTTTACCATACTTTTCGGACTTGGGTCCAGACAACCCACAAGGACTGTTCGCAAGGGGTTGTTTGAGGGCTCGTTGGAAAGCTCATGAGGCAAGGAGTACGCACGCATAAGTCACAAAGTGATACCTAGCTCAGTTTAAGTACTAGGAGTCTAGACTCAAAACATAAAAATCTATTGTACTTTTTTCACACTTTTCCGTCAAGACAGACCCTAAGGACGGTTCGCAAGGGGTTGCTTGAGGGATCCTTGGAAAGCTCATCAAACAAGGAACACGCACGCATAAGCCACAAAGTGGTACCTAGCTCAGTTTAAGTACTAGGAGTCTAGACTTAAAACATAAAAATCTATTGTACTTTTTTCACACTTTTCCGTCAAGACAGACCCTAAGGACGGTTCGCAAGGGGTTGCTTGAGGGCTCTTTAGAAAGCTCGTGAGACAAGGAACACGCACGCATAAGCCACAAAGTGGTACCTAGCTCAGTTTCAGAAATACATGTCTAGACAAAAGTAACAGCTGAAATTTTACGATACTTTTCGGACTTGGGTCCACGAAACCCCCAAGAACGGTTTGCAAGGAGTTGTTTGAGGGCTCCTTGGAAAGCTCATGAGACAAGGAACACGCACACATAAGTCACAAAGTGATACCTAGCTCAGTTTAAGTACTAGGAGTCTAGACTCAAAACATAAAAATCTATTAATTTATTTTCACACTTTTCCGTCAAGACAACCCCCAAGGACGATTTGCAAGGGGTTGTTTGAGGACTCGTTGGAAAGTTCATCAGACAAGGAACACGCACACATAAGTCACAAAGTGATACCTAGCTCAGTTTAAGTACTAGGAGTCTAGTCTCAAAACATAAAAATCTATTAATTTATTTTCACACTTTTCCGTCAAGACAACCCCCAAGGACGATTTGCAAGGGGTTGTTTGAGGACTCGTTGGAAAGTTCATCAGACAAGGAACACGCACGCATAAGCCACAAAGTGATACCTGTATAATAAAAGTACAATAGATTTATATGTTTTAAGTCTAGACTACTAGCACTTAAACTGAGTTAGGTATCACTTTGTGACTTATGCGTGCGTGTTTCTTGTCTCATGAGCTTTCCAACGAGCCCTCAAAGAACCCCTTGCGAACCGTCCTTAGGGGTTGTCTTAACGGAAAAGTGTGAAAAAAGTACAATAGATTTTTATGTTTTAAGTCTAGACTCCTAGTACTTAAACTGAGCTAGGTATCACTTTGTGACTTAATCGTTCGTGTTTCTTGTCTTATGAGCTTTACAACGAGCCCTCAAACAACCCCTTGCAAACCGTCCTTAGGGTCTGTCTTGACGGAAAAGTGTCTAAAAAGTACAATATATTTGTATGTTTAAGTCTAGACTCCTAGTACTTAAACTGAGCTAGGTACCACTTTGTGGCTTTATGCGTGCGTGTTCCTTGTCTCATGAGCTTTCCAAGGAGCTCTCAAACAACCCCTTGCGAACCGTTCTTGGGGGTTTTGTGGACCCAGGTCCGAAAAGTATCGTAAAATTTCAGCTGCTACTTTTGTCTAGACATGTATTTCTGAAACTGAGCTAGGTACCACTTTGTGGCTTATGCGTGCGAGTTCCTTGTCTCATGAGCTTTCCATGGAGCTCTCAAACAACCCCTTGCGAACCGTTTTTGTGGGTTGTCTGGACCCAAGTCCGAAAAGTATGGTAAAATTTCAGCTGCTACTTTTGTCTACACATGTATTTCTGAAACTGAGCTAGGTATCACTTTGTGGCTTATACTTGCGAATTCCTTGTCTCATGAGCTTTCCAACGAGTCTTCAAACAACCCCTTGCGAACCGTCCTTAGGGGTTGTCTTGGCGGAAAAGTGTGCAAAAGTACAATAGATTTTTATGATCTGAGTCTAGACTCCTAGTACTTAAACTGAGCTAGGTATCACTTTGTGACTTATGCGTGCGTACTCCTTGTCTCATGAGCTTTCCAAGGAGCCCTCAAACAACCCCTTGCGAACCGTTCTTGGGGGTTTTGTGGACCCAAGTCCGAAAAGTATCGTAAAATTCCAGCTGCTACTTTTGTCTAGACATGTATTTCTGAAACTGAGCTAGGTACCACTTTGTGGCTTATGCGTGCGTGTTCCGTGTCTTATGAGCTTTCCAAGGAGCCCTCAAACAACCCCTTGCAAACCGTCCTTAGGGTCTGTCTTGACGGAAAAGTGTGAAAAAAGTACAATAGATTTTTATGTTTTAAGTCTAGACTCCTAGTACTTAAACTGAGCTAGGTATCACTTTGTGACTTAATCGTTCGTGTTTCTTGTCTTATGAGCTTTCCAACGAGCCCTCAAAAAACCCCTTGCAAACCGTCCTTAGGGTCTGTCTTGACGGAAAAGTGTGAAAAAAGTACAATATATTTGTATGTTTTAAGTCTAGACTCCTAGTACTTAAACTGAGCTAGGTACCACTTTGTGGCTTATGCGTTCGTGTTCCTTGTCTCATAAGCTTTCCAAGGAGCCCTCAAACAACCCCTTGCGAACCGTTCTTGGGGGTTTTGTGGACCCAAGTCCGACAAGTATCGTAAAATTTCAGCTGCTACTTTTGTCTAGACATGTATTTCTGAAACTGAGCTAGGTACCACTTTGTGGCTTATGCGTGCGTGTTCCTTGTCTCATGAGCTTTCCAAGGAGCCCTCAAACAACCCCTTGCGAACCGTTTTTGTAGGTTGTCTGGACCCAAGTCCGAAAAGTATGGTAAAATTTCAGCTGCTACTTTTGTCTACACATGTATTTCTGAAACTGAGCTAGGTATCACTTTGTGGCTTATATTCGCGTATTCCTTGTCTCATGAGCTTTCCAACGAGTCTTCAAACAACCCCTTGCGAACCTTCCTTAGGGGTTGTCTTGACGGAAAAGTGTGAAAAGAAATTAATAGATTTTTATGTTTTGAGTCTAGACTCCTAGTACTTAAACTGAGCTAGGTACCACTTTGGGGCTTTATGCTTGCGTGTCTCTTGTCTCATGAGCTTTCCAACGAGCCCTCAAACAACCCCTTGCGAACCGTCCTTGTGGGTTGTCTGGACCCAAGTCCGAAAAGTATGGTAAAATTTCAGCTGCTACTTTTGTCTAGACATATATTTCTGAAACTGAGCTAGGTATCACTTAGTGGCTTATGCGTGCCGTGTTCCCTATCTCATGAGCTTTCCAAGGAGCCCTCAAACAACCCCTTGCGAACCGTCCTTAGGGGTTGTATTGACGGAAAAGTGTGAAAAAAATTCAATAGATTTTTATGTTCTGAGTCTAGACTCCTGGTACTTAAACTGAGCTAGATATCACTTTGTGACTTATGCGTGCGTATTCCTTGTCTCATGAGCTTTCCAAGGAGCCCTCAAACAACCCCTTGCGAACCGTTTTTGTGGGTTGTCTGGACCCAAGTCCGAAAAGTATGGTAAAATTTCAGCTGCTACTTTTGTCTAGACATGTATTTCTGAAACTGAGCTAGGTATCACTTTGTGGCTTTTGCTTGCGCGTTCCTTGTCTCATAAGCGTTCTAACGACTCCTTAAGCAACCCCTTGCATAACGGCTTTGGAGGTTGTTTGCACCCGAAAAAAGTTACCAAATTTTCACCAGACTCAAGATTTAGGCAGGCAGTATCCCTGCAGCATCTAGATTTCATAGTCGAAGATATCTTATATTATTATATCATTATTTTTTGATGACCGCATCCGTGTGCAAAGTTTCAAGAAAATCTGTTGGGTAGAAGTAGTTGAAGTTCCATCGCAAGATTCGATATAAATAAATGTACGAAAACCGTTTAAAAATAGTTTTCTTGTGAAGATTGTCCGCCCTAGGATGTCACAGTTTTTCTATTTCCTTTAGTTTAGCGCGTACAAAGATTTTCTTTCATATTATTTCAAATAATATTTTCTAACATTTTAATTTGGTCGGGTTATGAAGGGCCGCCAACTTTAGGCCGCCAACTTCACACCGGTCGAACCATTGCGCCAAGCGGTCGTTCATTATAATTAATGTTTCTATAACTTCTAATAAAGCTTTAACAGCTCGACCAGGGTATTACCACCTTCTCACAGATGATCGGAAGAATCAGAAGCCCTTCCCTCCCTTCTCCTCCCCCCTATCCCACTCCCCCTAAGGTCGGCGTCGTGCGAACATTGCCTTGGGTACTGCAAGCAAGCGTCGCTCGCAGGCTTGTTGGCCAACTTTGTTTATAAAAAAGGTGATACATTTATGCTGTTGATTGAAGTTATATAAGTAATATTTCAGCTTCCTGTTTATATCTATATATATATTTAATAACTAGCTGTGCCCGCGACTTAGTCCGCGTGGAATTTAATTGACAAAGTTTCATACAAACTTTCATCCCCTATTTTATCCCCTTGGGGGTAGAATTAATCAAAATCCTTTCTTAGCGGATGCCTACGTCATAACATCTACCTGCATGCCAAATTTCAGCCCGATCCGTCCAGTGGTTTGGGCTGTGCGTTGATAGATCACTATGTCAGTCACTCACCTTTGAGTTTTACATTATATAGAAGATTGTTATTGTTAAAAGATTTCATTACTTGATTCGTAATACGTGTATCAGATCTGTTTGCAGTAACAGTTATAGTTTGGTTAAATGCTATCGTTTCACCTCCTTTTAAC
The DNA here is from genome assembly GCA_905147325.1 of Notodonta dromedarius. NCBI lineage: Eukaryota > Metazoa > Arthropoda > Insecta > Lepidoptera > Notodontidae > Notodonta > Notodonta dromedarius. Next base: position 9,149,595 of record LR990175.1, on the reverse strand, counting down.
TTGATCGCGATTAATGTTTTCTCTGCACAATCTATTACGAACTAAATTATCGATAACTTTGTAAGATGTTTCTTCGTGAATTTTATGAATACAGCTAATGTGTAATGATACTTACAGAGAAAGTAAAAATGATTATCGGAAATGTTGATTGTTAAATTTATTACGAGTTAGTTCAAAGGCGTCCATTTTTGATGCAATATTAGGTTAATTGGTTCCACTGAAAGTTCTTCTGCGTCCTGAAACTGATTGTATTTAAATGTAAATATATTATAGAACTAGCTGAGCCCGGGACTTCGTCCGCGTGGAATTTAACTTAACAAAAAAGCCCGCTCCGCGTTCTGAGCCCGCACGACAGGACCCATTCTTTCATTTTTTTTACTTCGTTTTTCTAAAATAAAAGTTACTCCCTATAACATCAGCTATCTGCCAGTGAAAGTCCCGTCAAAATCGGTCCAGCCGTTTTGGAGATTACCCGGAACAAACACACAGACAGACAGACAGACAGACAACAAAAAATTAAATAGCGTTTTTGCTATAGGTGTCGTATGTACTTTCATATGCATTAAGTGAAAAGGTGTTATTTTGATATAACAAACAGACACTCCAATTTATTTATTTGTATAGATGAAAAAGGATGTCTTTATGTAATTATTAAACAAATTATTAATGCAGTCAGAACTAAAGTGTCGAAAGCTATTTGAGTATGATACAAATATATATTTTAGTTGTTTCAACTTGCTATTTGGGTCACAGCATTCACGAAACATGACACTAAACACGTTCACTTCTAACCACGTGAAAATGGAACCAACATACTAATACTAGCGATATCCAAGACGTACATAATCATTTTATTAATTTTGGTAATTTTGTTATTAGATACATATCATGCCCATAATCGGAGCTATAAAAATACTTGAAAATACATTATATTTAGGAGCAACGTCCACTGCGGCAAAAAGTCGTGACGCGCGCGTAGCATAAAAAATACCTTATTACCAACTTTCCTTACTAAACCATAATGTGGCCAACATTGTCACAGTTAATAACGTAGACAGTTTCTTCAATGACTGATGATCGACCAAACACGTACAACGACGATGACCGCTGAAACTACTGACCTATTTAAAATGGGTCTGCTTGGTAGACGTATGTAAGTCCTTCCTTCTAATCTTAGAGTAATACCCATTCTGTGTCTGTACAAGCTATTTCCACCTCTCGATCTAGCTAGAGCAGTCCTTTTACTAAGATGACACAAACCTTTTCGTTTATCAACAGCATGTAACTATTATGTATGTACTACCACATACTAATTAAAAGTGTCTGATAACAATATGCTATGTTGACGTGGCGTCAACTTGGCTCATGTACGGCGTCCCTTAGCGCTCTTAGTTTACACGTAACCCGAGATTACCGCTCCATTATGCAACTGACGGGTCATCGTCCCAAATCGTGGTTGCGGCTGCTGACACCGCTAGCGACGGTGATTCATGGTTGTGGCTTTACGACCTTCTAAACACCGGTAGTACATTCAAGTGTATTTGTTCCGTTTTTGCGCTATGTCGACGATATTCAAGCAGTAAATAATCATCTCGGTGTTGAGATAAGCTAAACACCAAAGCCAATGGTGTTTTTTGCTATTATCAGGCGGACTACGGTATAATGTTTAAGAGCAATTTGAAAGCAGTTTACTGACCATCGTAGGTACTTTGCTAACCCTGTGCTAGATACACATTTTAACACCACTTATGCTAATGGACTTAAGTGGCGGTTTTCTAATCGGCTTTGGTGCCTTCATTGTCAGATGAACTCTTTTCAGGCCCAAGTTTGACCTCAAAACTGTCATTATCATATTTTTCTTGAATAATTCATACGACTCAACCGATTGTCATTCAAGTGACGTAGCCGTACGGTAGAAAATTACTACTCTAACGATATCTATATCAATGTTGTTTTTTCCTGTTAACGATCGTTCCAATGTAATAGCTGGTTCTGGTTACTTTAATAGCATACTTATAACTTGATTAGCTGTTGGTTGATCTGTGGATATACTTACGTAGGAAATACAACGTGAAATTAGGTGATTTGCATTATTTTCGTAGTTAAATTGTATGGGTCTATCAATGTCTAGCTTGTAAGTTTAATGTAGCACTTATGTATTTTGAACCATCTTATTTTCAACCCCTCATGCAACGCTAACATGTCCTTCTTGGGTATTTTACACCTTCATTTATAATTGTGGCGCCTGCTTCTGAGGCGTCGCAATATTTTTTTAAATAAGGGTCGATTTCAGCACGGCTCTTTTAATTATTTATGATTATTAGTTTGGCGTATTTGAGATGAGACGGTGAGCTCTAAAATATATGAATTTGTCGAAGTGTATATTTATCTGTTTCCGAGTTCAATTATTTGTAGATTTCTGTTTTGCAAAGTTCGGGCGCTTCAGTAATTGGTAACAAAGTTATTGAATGACATAGATACACAACATTAACTTTTCTACATGTATCTTGCTCGTTGTCTTTATGGTGCGAGCAGTAGTCTATATCGGCGCTGCCGTCGAAATGGCGTCATGGCAGCCTTTTTAGGGCAATCAGTAGCCAAAGAATTTGACCTTATGCCAAAGTTATGCCCGAAAATTTTTAGAACGACATTCTAGCGCGAGTGCCAAAAATAGCAAGCGAAACATTTCTCATGAGGCACTTTACCAAAATTGCCTTAATATTCGCGCATATTACCATGGGTGAATTTATTGTATCTTCCTCAATTGGATTCCTTTATAGTATTAGGGTCGGCTCCCAGGCAACTCTAATTGGGCTGATAATCATAGACGAATGCTAACTACCAACTGCTTTATTGCTACAGATCATTCTCGACTCCAGAAGGTCTAGACAAGTCACTTAGTGTTCGTTTTAAATATCAGCGTATGTTAAAAAAAATATGAGAGTAAACCCAATATAGTCTCCCTGTATGTCAGATTTATAACCAGAATTATGCTTATTACATCCTCGCTATATCTGTTTGTAATTTTATTGTTCAGACCTCCTTAGAACAAGTGCAGTGTACGTAATACTAACTTAATTCCATTTTTACGGCCTGCATTACATTGTGCCATAATTTTATTGCCATGCAAGCGATGATGTGAATTAATTTTCCATGTATTATGGTCATTTCGTGTTTAAATGCCTACGTCATAAAGTAAAGAGTATATCATCGAGATAATCAAATATGGTCTTGCCTATTTTCAGTTGAACCAATGTAGTAAGTTTTTTTTACAATTTCATATGAATGCAATGGCGAAATAGCCCCCTGTCTCCTCTTATATTATTGTTCTTATCATTTACAAACTATGACTTATGGTCCCACCAATTCCTCGACTCCTTCCTTAACTTGTATGGTTTACATAATTGCTTTTATAACTCCTTTATGGACATCCTGGTCATAGGCTAATAACAAATCTCTCATACCTACCATTTATACGAAATGTTCTATGAACGTTGGCAATACAAACATTGTAAAGATTTGATTGACTCATTAACCTGATATATCAGTTTTGTGCACACTTACTAAAATTCTATGTATTTCTTTATAAAAATCCAATTCCATGTCAAACAGCTGTTGGTAGGACTTGTCCAATCCACTCATGTTTATAGTAGCGGTCGTAACTCGATAATGCGCGGCCCATAAAGCAGTGTTTGTTTTTTTACCGAGATCAATAACAAAAGACTTAAGGCTAAAGCGCCCATCTAGCCCGCGAAGTTCAAATTTTTTGAGTTCTTTTAGAAATTTTTCAAAATCTGACAATAATAAAAGACAAATTTTGTAATTCGCGAAAAAGACCGTGTGCAGTGCATTTATTAATATATCCAACTTACTCTAAAACATTTCAAGAACGACAGCTATCCAGATAATCTGGCAATTTTTGTATATTTAGTGATTTACTAGTATCATATCCACCGTGATAATATTTAGAGTAAAATAAATGCACTGCACACGGTCTTTTTCGCGAATTACAAAATTTGTCTTTTATTATTGTCAGATTTTGAAAAAATTCTAAAGGAACTCAAACAATTTGAACTTCGCGGGCTAGACAGGCGCCTTCACCTTAACAATTGGACTACTTTTCTGGAAGAGCTAGTAGTGGGGGTCCACTGAATATAATGTAGATAAAAATTAACTGAAGTTAATAATTTAATGTTATGGTTAAGATATGTACCTAATGGGTAACTACTATCCGTGTTAAATTATAATTATACATTCTTACATTTAATAGATACTAGATATTCCAAGCATAAAAAGCATTATCTTGCAATCGCGTAAAATTGTTGTCAAACATCTCCCTGCATAAAAATCATAGGATTGCTTGACACCTGGTAGGTAAGTATATCACAAGCAGAAATAATGCTATTCAAACAAAACCTCTATTTATGTCATTAACGTTCGCTCAAAAGCTGTTTTTTTTCCGTAAGCGTTCTTGGTTCCGTAGATCCATCTCCGTGGCCACCCCATTCTGTGTTACCTGCTGTTTTTTGTCCGCTCTTACAAATGTTTGGACAAGAAACAATCCGTGAAACAATAGTTAATTCTGTACCAACGGGGTTAGTTCGTCCCAATTCAAATTCCATCTTGACGACTCGCAGTCCATTTTCATCTATTTTTTTATAACTCGTTCGTTAATTGCCTCTCTTGATTTATTTTTTGAATACATTCTCCAAGATTTATGATGTGTTCCGTGATTGTTTTCGCTGTTATAAAAGCCGTCTCGTATAGTGATTAGAATGTTTTATTTCTCCGCCCTCGGAATAGTTTGTGGATGTTGCCTAATGTTTTGTCTACGACTGTTAATGCGAAATATTTTTAACAAGCCCGTTGGAATTGTGTTGTTCTCTTTGTGGTATAATTTATGTAATCCTGACAATATAGTGATATCTTTGGGTTAAAAAAACAAACTGATAACTTTCCACGAAATGCTGTAACATCTGGAAGTAACGATTAATATAAAATTGGAATAAAAAAGGAACGCAAAGTCGCAGTAATGCATACTCGTATAAGCGAATATCGCGATGTCCGCGATTAGATCTTATCGTTGTAATGAATCTTAAAGCACCTATTGCTTACTAGTTTTAGTATCTTGCTAAGTAATTAACAATTACTATCTGCATACCAGTATAATTCATTTAATAAGTTAAAACACTCTGATGCTTTGATAAAGTTATTATCAAAGCTCTGATGCAGGATAAGCAAAATTTCATAAATAATTTGAGCTCGAGGAAAATTATTGTAAGTAGCGAACGAGCTTTATTATTTATTGATACTGAAGGTTGTTATAGTTCAATATACGTCGTAACTAGTCATGCTCAGCCCAATTATAGCAATTATTTTCTTAATCCCGTTATGTTACAAGTATCTTTAATGACTTTTCTATAAAAATCGCTACAGGCATTTGAAATATTATTTTTAGAATTGTTGTTGAAACAAATACTACTCTATTTTGTCATTTCTCCACTTCACTATTTATCGCAACTACATCTTTATAGTCCTATCGCTCGCGCCTATGTTTGGTTCTAAATTCACGTCTTGTTTGACTTGTGGCTATAAATATTCTCATTAATCAGTAGGTACACTCGTTGTGTGACCCACTAATTCAGCTGATCAATGAGCTATAAATAAATTATGTCTAAGGAGATCGAGGCCTTATTAGCGACAGTAATTTGTGTTCAGTACATTAATTTGCAAGACCGGTTCCTAAATTTAAAACGTATCATTTTACTAGTACACATATTATAGACTTACTGTGCGTAGTAGAAATAATAGCAGCAAAGGAATGGAACAGAAAATTAAGTATAATTAGTTTACTTAGACTCTATAGTATAGTTGGCATAGCGCCTGAGTTCCTGCAGTACTGGAGCGGTGTAGAAGAGGTGTGTCAAATGACGCGTAACTTCATAGTGTACGAGTACATCCCTCCACTACCGCAGGAACCTTCTCAGTTAAGCGATATGCCTATAATAATAGATAGACTATAGTTTTAGCGGAAGTTACCAATAATTGTGCCTCTTAAATGTTTTGCGAATATGATTTACAACACTTCAAGGTCAAATCTGTTTAAATTCCTTTCGTGCCTTGTATAAAATTTGAACCCATCATTCTCACATATTGTTCTTCTTTCAGTATGGCTCCATTTGCTCTAACTTTATCTTCATTGTTCCAGTTGGCTTCCTGATCCTGGTATTCTACTTATGGGGGCAGCCGTACAAACGGGGCTTCTTCTGCGACGATGAGTCATTGAAGCACCCTTACAAGGAATCCACGGTCACCAACTATATGTTATATACCATCGGTCTTGGCCTTCCTGTGCTTACGGTAAGATGTGGGCATATTATTAGATGCTGATTCTCTAATTCACTCAATGTATTATCCCAAGGACATCTGTCGGTTATACGCCGTCAATTTTCTGAGAGTAATACATTAGTGTGACCCGTCATGATATGAGCCTTGCAAAAACATTGTGGATGCGAATGACAGAGGACATGTTGAGATACAAAGTCTAACAGAAGACTATCAAATGATAATTTAGATTAAGATTAGACCCCGGATCGTTATGTGTAGACAACTGTTTGTAGAACAGGCAGTGCCTGAATTTATTAAACTTTCAAACTGACTTAGGCAAATACTAACACAATATGTTTTAATTTACACCTTCATGACACGCTCCTTAGAGCCACAATAAATTATTTTATTGACGCTTCAAGTATTAGGAACCAAACGGTACCTAATGGTACACTTTCACGAAGTCTTCGAGGTATCTAAAGGTGTGAAGTTTTTTACGGTATGTTTATTATCGTTTGTAAATATCGGTACCATAGTACCCGTACTAGGCCGTCGATCATTGTTTGCCCATAATTTTTGTGTCCATACACTTATCTATCGATTGTTGATTCAAGTCATTTCGGATAGGCGCACCATCCTTTAGTACGATTAAGGTTTCGAATTTAGATGTTTGGCTTAACTCACTACAATAGAACTGATAAAAAAGCTTGTTAAATAGTTCACATTCTTCAGCGTTTGTTTATCGATTGGTTTTTTAGGTCTAAATGTTTTGTCAATACGCTTGAGAGCTTTCAAATTATGTGTTACTGATTTCGGTGTATGTAAATATGGATAGATATTTATTGCTGTTACACAAAAATATTTATCCTCGTAATCCCACACAATTCTTCTCAAATATAATAAAATAATTTTACGTTTACTTTGATGATATAGTGGCTGGCACTTATTATTATAGGTTAAGAGTATTCTTCTGTGTTTAACTTATTCAATTCAAATTCAAATCGTCTATTTTGTCTAGGCCTACGGGGCCACTTACAAATTGTCAATTTTACATATTTTTTCTTATACCTACAGCCGGATCGGAATTTAAACCACCTAGAAAATTAACCACTAAGATACTTAACTTTATAGACCAATATCAAATTACTTACGTAACTGTTGTCCGTATCTATCCAAATATTGTCAATATTTGTTGCACCATTCTATAAGCTCCTCTAATTTATTCAGGATAAACTGTTAAATAATTCAGTGCGACCTATAGTTTCTTATCTGCTACCCAATCAAAGTTGGACCCTTCTAATCCCATCACATTCAAAGATACGCAGCAGTTAACGGTCCATGAAACACGTGGGTTGGATTCCCACGTTGTTCTTATCGATCCTAGTTAAACTGTTACATAAATAGCCGATAGAATCAATTAGCCTTGAATTTTACCAAGTATCAATATTTTCATACTCAGTATTTTAATAGTGAATGACATTTTATGATTTCGTTACAACTTACATAATGCATAAAACCGTGATTCATTATTCATACATAAATAATTGTGAATCCACATACAATATCATCAACATAAAACAATGTTTATAATAACTCTATCTTGCCATTGAAAGCTTTGACAATAATTATGGTTTTCAAAATGAGATCACTATGTCATCATATCATTATAATATTTATGTGGCTGTTAATGTTCTTGCTTCTACTGTCATCTGTGTGGATTAAAAATCAACAACTATTAAACAGTAAATTGCTTTATATAGCAATCCAAGCTTCTTATTGATGCAAAACAAGTCATAATTGAGTTCGATCGATTTAAAATATACGCTCGCTAATATACTCGAGTTGTTTATTTGCGTCTGTCCATCCGGTATTCGATTAGTTTTTTATTCGTTCACTAACGTTGCAATACATTGATCATTTATAAGCTAAAGCGAAATTATCGAATAGCTTTTGATTACTAGATAGTTTTCATTGATTTTGATATCGAATCTAAGAAATAGGAACGGTAATTTCGGACAGGTTGTTGCAGGGTGCGAAGCAGAAGATGGTCACGGCAAATGAACTGAGTAATGCCAAATGGTGTTACCGTGAACCATGTAAGTTGAATGCACCCGAGTTATTTTTTGTTTGTAGAAATAAACCATACGGATTTCTTGTTTACAGTGAAGGAAAACATCGTAAGGAAACCTGCATTTCTTAGAAAATCCAACCATTTTTCGAAAGTCGTCTGAAATCCGTCAACACGCGTGGTGTATTATGGCCTGAATCCTCCTCGTACTGAGGGGAGGCCCGTGACAAGGAGTGGGACGTTAAGAGGGTTAACATATTTTATTTATTTATTCACATTATTAGTACAAAATATATTCTGGATATTACCGTGTCGTCGCGTCAGTCAATGTTGCTTCCCAACCCATCATGTTTTAATGGAGTCAAGTATTTTGCTCTTCATCTACTGTGTCATCCACATAAGGTATGCAATCCATAATTAACTGCTTTAATTGATTCTATACTGGTCCGGATTATAATTCCTACACCTGATTGCAATGGAAAACTTATTAATTCGTGTCGTTATAACTGTATTCATCTGTAATAAAATCGCTATCATTATCGGTAGTTCCGAGTTTCCTCTTCCAGATTATTATCTGCGCTGTGTCGGGTATTCGGCTTTGGTGCTTAATAGGTACTGGTATAGTTTTTGATGTGTTTATCGTGACTAACTGTTCATAATCTGTATTAATAATGTGCGATCGAATTGGATAAAACAGCTTTTTCACCGTCATCATTTTGTTTATTGTATTTTTTACTTTCATTAGTTTGTTTGTTATAGTTATTATTATACAGAGTAGAACGAATATGTTGTATTGGTTCATTTGATATATTTGAATCCTGTGGAGTAACATTCATAATTTGTACAGTAATTTCTCTTGCGGTTTAATTGTCTTACCTGCGAATGTTTTACTATTTATTTTAATTACAAGTTGTAGAAAGATAGGCAATCCACAGACCTACTTGTGCATGCCCGCCTTTTCCATGTTTCCGTACATTTTCATTCATTCATTTCTCGACTTAAACTAACTAAACAATCTCTTATGATCTTAAATATCATTGTAGCATATTATTAAATCATCTTCCCAGATTAAATAGTAATTTTTGTCGAGGTCCGGTTCGTGTAATGAAAGGAATATTTACTAAATTAAAAAAAATATTTATTGCGAAAGATCACAGGCAGAGTGAGTACAGTTACGCTTTCATTCCGTTGTTTTCTACAGGAATTAAAATGTCACCTCGGTTGCACGCTCTAATTGCCTTATATGCTTGTTTTCTTTTTTTACCTCTCTCACTAATTATTTAATTACATAAATATGATAAAATAACCTTATTCTTCAGTGCATGTTACTTAACCACTTGAAATTTTCTTTATCTATCTTGTTTGATCTACGCAAAGTGATTTCATTCTTTTATCATGAGATAAAAGTCGTATTTAATTGCTTGTGGTTTCTTGATTTAATTCCACAGTCTCTTAATAAGGCACAACAAAAATGTACTCATTGTTTACGAACCTGGGAATGTCTTTAACTTTCATTTTCAAATTCATGTTCGCTGATACGGGAAGTGATATTGCGGTATTCAATGGTGGCTGAATCACTAATTTTAGTGTGTGTATCGCGCGAGTTACTGTTTTATTAGAAACAACTTTACCAATCATCATAAATCACTAGTAGACTCATAATTTTCGCAGGTAGATTTAAATAATTTAGTTTTTTAAAAATTACGAGTAAACTGGGACGCTCGTCAATTAAACATTCCTTAAAATATCCCACAGTGTAAAGCAGAGAGTTTTATAATTCGTTTACAATGATAATCCGATTTTAAGACCCAGCTTTGTTTAAAAAAGATTCCAGATATCCCACGCTCTTCAAATATTTTGTGGTTTACAAAATTTGTTGGCATTATTGTCAACTTAAATGAATCGTACAATTCCATTAACCTTGACCGTTAAGAGAAGGCGATTCCCTGGCGTCATGCCAAGCTGTTTTATATACTGTTATTTTGACGTACCTACAACTTCTTGTGTGGCTACACTGGCTATACGATCGTTTTTATCATTTGACATTGTATCAATGTATTGGTTAAGAGTATAATTAAATTTAATTAGTTCATTCTTTAAGACTTAAATGAATAAGCAGAGGTTATCAAAGGCGCGTGATTACATATTTTTATATTAATTTCAATGCCTATTGTTATGTGGGTGGTAATGCTAATGATGAACTCTTTAAGAAAATCATGTTTTATATATCAAAGTCCACCAAATACAAAACGGCACAATTGTTTGTAACACAGCTTATCTTACAGCTATGCAATTCGTCGCAGTCGTTTGCCGCAATATTTAGTTTAGTATTAACATGTATTTGCACGTGTCCTTCATCATCTCCACATTGTTCTACGGAAACTTTGTCAGTTACAATGGCGTTATCAACAGAAATATTTGCGAGACATTGGCTATGTTTGACATTTGATATCTGTTATCGTGCCAGTTGTTTTTAATTGGCTAATTTGATAGGGCGGCGTTTTTCGTTAAAAATAATTGGATTGTTGTTATTTGACATTGCGATAACGGACCACACATAGCAGTTATTGAAATGGATTAAAACTATTAACGCTGTGTTATTGCATAGGTTATTGCTATTATCAGAAATACCTACCTACCTTCTTTAATGAATCTCATTTAAGAAGTTTCGTCATATATAGTTATCATATTCTTGTTAACTTTTTTTATACATTTAAGTTTAAATTGGCACTGGAATAGTCTGCATCAAGGTCCTTATTCCAAGTTCATTGGCTCTTTACGTAAAATCACGTACATTGAACTACAGAATTCGCGTCTTACACGACACTGGGTCAAGTGATGAAAGACAGATTGTCGTCGACTTGTTTATCTGTTCCACTTAGTAGCACAACAGTTTTTAAATTTTAAAACGTTTTGAAGAGTATTCGTGCAAGTTCAAAAGAAAATGTTTGATAAACAGAACAATACTCTTGTTAATAACGAATCGAGCATTAAATTTAACTTTCATAGATGCTATTAAAGTCTTCATTAATTACCTTAGTAAAGTTAAAATAATATTTGCCTGTTTTCGATTTATCTCGAAGTGATGGAAGGATGTTGTTATCAAGTGTAATACATTGGAACAGCAGTAGGTAATCTTATGATTATAAGATGATCATCCGCCTCCGCACCACTTGATTCACAATTGGTGGTTATATTTTATGAGCTTCGCTAAAATCATACCTCTCCCACAAGAGATGTGTGAAAACATGGCAGAGGAAACCGCATAATATAATTTATGGCTGAATATAAAAGAAACTGATTCAGAAAAGGTACCGATCAAACAAGTTGGTATAGTTTGTGCAACTAGTAATATTGCCACGAAAAAAATCATAATTATGTATTGAAGAGTGATACATGATATAGAGAATTGTGTAACTGAATTCACAGTTATGATTGCTGAACTAAATCATACTAATCTGTAAGTGTAGTAGTAAATACAGGGATCACAATATTACCTTTCAAAATGCGTGAAATTAACGATAAGGTTAAATAAACGAGGTATAGGAAAAACTTATCATGCCCGCTGTATCGCTGAAACGGTAACTCGGAAATTGTTAAACTATGTCACATTGGCATTGAGTCTCTAAATATAGCATTATGCGGGTGTCATTGCGTACTTTCCACCTTTCGCGTTTAGTTATAAATATAAATCATGATGCCTTTGGTCTTCCTGTAGCCATGAATTGTGTTGTCAATATCAATATAAGAATTACGATTGCACAAATATTTTGTCAGTATCACCCAAAATAATGTTGAAGTTGTCATGTATTCAAGTTGCTGATCCCAGTGCTATCTTGATATTTATAGGAATATTCATATTCGGTCTGGATTTTTTCAACTTTCTCATATCTGAGTAAATGCTGAGCACCATTTTCTTGACTGATAGGTATTTTGTTTCAATTGTTCTAATTGTATTTGACTTCGGCTCTAAGAATAGATTCAGCCGTATTATCTATTTTTATGTATGTATCTACATATGAATACAATTTTTTAATATAATTTTTACTAATAATCCAACAACAGATAAATTTTGTCATTTTTAAACTTTAAAGCGAGGTTCAGATTCTATTGATGTAACTAGCACGTTGATCACTATTTATAGAAAGGTCATATTACATTGCGTGCTAACCACACAATAGTGGGAAAAATGCGTCAAACGATGAATGTCCCAAAATCCGCAGCCAAATACTTCATATAGAACAGGCATGTTAACAAAAAGATATAGAGAAAAGCAAAATGACGATAATAAAGTGATGATATATGACCATCAAGTGTAAACAAACTTTCATAAATTGCTTCATAAAACTAAAGCAAACAAAACTGCATTAAATTTTCTACAATGGAATTTTAGAGTCTACAGGATTATATGCTTGAAATAGTTGCACTGGAAACTTCAAAGACCATGGTGTATACAAAAATTCTTTACCCAAAGTATCACTATTAAACAGTTCGTTATCAGTATATTATAGACACTTGAGCAATGCCGTTAAGTTGACCGAAATAGATAAAAGCTTTATAAGATGCCAAGGTAAACCCTTGACATTCTATTCCCCTGTTTATGAATCCAACATTTTAAGCCTCAACTTACCATAGTACCGATCTACACAGAAATAGCAACTTATTGGGTAATCCATTCTCGTATCCATACACCTCTGAAACAGGAATTTCTTGATGAGCGTCTATAAATTATGCCGTAAAGATAACTGTATCTTACTAAAAAAAATACCACAGCTAAAGAATATTACAGATACGTTTTAATCTTTTTAAAAGCGTCTTCAAAACCCATGGTTTTAAAATTTCCGTCGCTACTTAGATACGTCTCAGTTATGTGCTCGTTTTCAAGATAATAAGACATCACTTTACATTTCAAAAGACAAATTTGTACGTACTTGGTTTGGGTGGCCACTTTATTTCTAAACTATTATTCTTAAGCGTTTTTAATTCAATGTCATCCACGCGGTTTGGCACATGTTCTTATTAACGTATCGCTTAGTTCCTTTGATGATTGCGTTCATGTCGTAAAAGCGGGTATCTTATCTGACGTTTGGTCCATTGCTCTCTCGGTATTTAAAGCAAAAACAGAATCTGGGGTCGCTGCAGCAGCGCACGATACTGCTGTGTTTATGCAATACACTCTGCTGTAATTTGCATCAATATTGTAAGGCAGCACGCTACCAATTTTGCAGCATATCGTTATTGTATTGCATTTAAGACTCACGATATGTTTATGAAACTCCGCTTATGATAATTGCATAGGCATACGTAATATTGAGGGTAATTGCCGTGAAAATAGATGGATAATTTTAGCGCTGTTAGCGTGTCGCTAATGTACCCATCAGTTCGATGCGCATACGGTTGCCAACTAATGATTACTATGATGGAAAGTTCAACGCACCTAAACTATGAAAATAAACAATTTTCATTTCGTTTGACTTTTTTCCAATTGTGTTGGTAATTACGTATGATTGAAAAAAAAGTTGGGTCGCCTGTCAATTGATTTTAAAATCTACAAACGGCTCCTGCAAGAGAATCATTTTAAATGAAGTACACATGTCTCGTTCAATTAAAATTCATTATTCAGGACCCATTTTTTAAGTAATCGGGTTGATTGTGTTGAATATTTATGAAGAACTTTCATCAACGTGGAAATGATTAATGAGGTAAAAACGACGTCTCATTGATTTGTGATTCACTGCTTATCAGACCGATGTATAGATACGTATCGTTGTACAAGGAATCGCTAATATGTATTCGTAGTAGACACACAATAAAAAAAAACATTGCTATAGAATTTCTTGTTATTTGCCTACACGGATCATGAGTTTAGTAAACTGTGCAATTTGTCACTGATAAATCTATTTGCAATCCAAATAAAGCTTAAGGAAAAGCATGTTCCCTCGACTCTTAAAACCAGTTCTAACTTTGTCTCCATTACCGCGATTGATCAAGGAAACTTATCAGGAAACAGGAACATTTGTATTTACTGGATCTTGCACACTACTCTGTTCAATGTTAAACACTAAAGAATACTGTATGCCCTTCCTATCTCGGTCAGTGTTAACACCATATTAGTGTCCATTTACACTCTCCACGTTATCTTCCACTCGTTTGTGTTTCATACTCCTCGATACGGTTGTTTTAGTTGTTTTCTTTACAAGTTACGGTCAAGGTTCCCCTTTATTCAAGTTCAAGGCGTATTGACTCGTGTTGTTTATGTTTGGCTACTAAGACGCGCTGTAATAACGTTTGTGTACTTGATGCTGTTTCGTTGTTGTCATCGTAGCAGTTACTGCAGTTTTGTTTTAAGTGAGTGTTAATGCTAATTTTATTGTTAGATGCGCTATTACTATCATAGTCTTATGCATACATATACTAGCTGTTCATATTTCAGAAATTGTCATGCCAAGTCAGTTACCGTGTATTGTTTTAAATATTTAAGTCTTACTAATCAAAAATGTATGATTGCCATCAAATAACCATTTACAACTACTACAGAAAATATAGTCTATAGCTACTATGGTCCGTATTTCAAAAGTATCTGTAAAATCTAAACCATTAATTCTATTTACATCTTATCTCCTAGATACCTCTTATCCGAGATCTGACAATAGGTCATCTCGACGCCCACAGAGATTCCTGTTGCGTAATATCGCGCTGCGCACTCGGTCTCGTATCAAAGCCGCAAGCACTGTTGATATGACATATGGGTCAGCGATAAATCTATGACTGGTTTTATGAATCCATTGCAATTTTAATCGCACGCAAGAACTTATAGTTACATTTTAATATAGGATAATAAAATATGCACTTCCAAATCTTTAATGTACAATATCTAAGCTATGTTTATCAAGTAACATATCGTAAACTCGAAGGATTTCGGTTAGATGACGAGTCAGGAAGATCCAGCTTCGTCATTTCAGTTTGGGAATCCCAAAAAATCATGAATGTTTGTTGATACTCTGGTTCAAATTCTGGAAAGCGAAAATCCCCAAAATTTCAAGCTCAAGCGTAGCTCCTGTATTGTATCAATTTAAATGATTTAGATTTCAAATCAAAATCTTTGTAGTGACAACCGATAATTTCATCGTTCACACCTACATACTCATATGGAGTGACATTCAGTGTGCGAGCGACCCGACCCTGCGCCGTATCAGTCAGTGCAAGGCCACACACTCTTGCAACAGACGTGGTAGGTAGTTCGCGATTTTATTCGTAAATCCACGTGGTGCTTACGTCTTAAGTTTAAATTATGGCCACATTTGCTAATAATGATGATTAAAGTATTATCATATTTTACAGGTTGAAACAGAAAGGGTAACTTTTTTTTCAAAACTTAACTTTGTAATTCTAAAACGATCAGCTTTGGAGGAAACTTGAAAAACAAAAGTTGTTATAGGAATACAGCTGTTGACAGATTTAATAAGTCTACAAAACCTCTAGTACTTACTTCACCTGTCCCACAGAGCCTATAGTTAGTCTTGAATTAACAAAGTAAAGATGCAAAAAAATAGTATACCCTTTCTGTTTCACCTAGTATATGATTTATTTCGTTAACTTTGTGATGAGCATTCACAAATGTTATACAGGAGATGCGTGGCCTAGTATTTAAATCTAGGTTGCACTAGTTGCCGCTTGATAGCGCCACCTAGTGCATCCAACGGAACTGCATTTCCGATGTCGATTTAAATCAGTCGTATTCCATTCCATTGATGTGCGTTTCCATTCTCCCCAGATGGTTATCACCGAATGGATCAGACTGCGGGACTATGTAGGCGGGCGCTCCAGGAAGGTCCTCGGCAAGGAGATCCCGGCGTGGGTCTGGGAGGTCTACTGTGTGATCGGGGTGTTCCTGTTCGGGTGCGCCTGCCAACAGCTGACCACCGATGTAGCCAAGTACACTATAGGAAGATTGAGACCGCATTTCTTTGATGTGAGTACCCTTTTTCTATTAGTTTTCGCTCACCGTATCTATAAACAAGTATTTCCTTGTTTTTTAATTATTTCATGGTCAGTATATACTGCAATCTGGAATTAACAATAAATAAATCGTATTCTAAAGACAAGTAGTGCAGATGTAAGTCAAAATCGGATTATTATTAATAATAAGCTAAAAATTCGACAGTTCTTAAGTTTTGAACTTTTGAAACTGCTGAATAAAGTGACTAAAGTAATAATTATATTGACTTAAGAACTAAGTAACGTAACGTAATCACTTGTCCATAAATATACGGGGGTTAGTATCCTTTACATAGCCTTGTTTGTTGGTTTTCGTTAGTAATAAATAGAACAATGTTTAGTTTACGATAAGATTGAGCAATATTATTAATTGTAGTGGCGCCTAACACATTAACTTAGAATATTATTGCGGAATGTTGTTTATAGTTATTAACAATAGACCAGAAGGTAGAGCTCAGAATGATAATATATATTTAATATCTATGATAGAGCTAGTTGTTTATGGAATAACAATGATTTAACTTTATCCCACTAAATTAATGTCCTTGATGTCACACAGCAATACTTATCGGAACATTGCGAATCCAATAAACCAAAGCGTACACGCAGTAGCGGAAGTGTGGTTTTCAATTGTTTCGCGATAATTACGAAACAACACGTGTTCGGCGTGACTTGCCAGTCACACGTCTGTAGAGTTGAGACTGAACAAATATAGAAGCCGATACGGACCGTTCTTTATCTGCTCGCGATGAGACAGTTGTCGCTGACTCTGAAATTTGAGAGAATATTCTGTGTTTTTTAAATAAGTAAAATGTGTAGATAGACTTCATGGAAATCTTCGAAAATCTTTCAAGATATAACAGCCTTCTGACCATTAATGCCGGTAGTGTTACACTCATGAAGGATATTACTTACTTGATTGGGTGTGTAAAAAGCAACAGGAACTAAGAACGAAAACAATTCATTCATGATGTAGCCAAATCTCGTTTAGATACTCCACACTGGTTCTCAAAGCGTAAAGAGCCTAAAAATCGTAAAATGATACATTCATATTGTTTGATCACATCCAACAATAACAACAAATATATTTTTTGTTGAGCGTTACCTACATTTTCTATTGGAAATTATAGTTAAATATTTAGAGAGTGCGTTCTTGGTGTCCGAGGTGACAGTTTATGGCTGTGGTCAACATCGTGCGGTGTCATAATTTGTCTGCCTACGTGTTTGATTATGATTTCTAATAGAAATATATTGTTTTGTTTCTCGTTCGTTGTTAACTGGCTGTTGTAATTATGGTTTATTTAGAAAGTTCGCTTGGTTTCTATTCCATTATTTTGATTACTAAAAAGACCGACGACGGTTAAAGTGATATAAAATTGGAATGATTCATCAGCTTTTTATGCAGAGTTGTAGGTACTTAAAACAACACGTCTATGTTGTCATTCTGGTCCTTATAAGCTAGAAGACGATCGAATGCCAAGTCTCTGAGTGCCAAATACCGTCACACACTTGACGTAAAAAAAAAAAAATTATAGATTTCTTTATAAATTATATTTATAGCGGTGATAGCCGATAAGTTAACCACGAATTATAATTTCTATATGATTATCACTTGCTTACGGTGAAGGAAAACATTGTGAGAAAACTTGCATGACTTAGAAAATCTAAAAAAAAATAGTATCATCGGACTAGAGTGACGTTATCTCTCACTTCACTTCCGTCAATGTCACTACAAATACTAATTATAGTCAAATCGGAAAGGGACTGTTATCGTGAGGTCGGAAAAAGCAAAAGAGGCTGTTTAAGCTGATATTGTTAATTTCACCTCGATGCGTGCCCGCCCTGGTCGCATAAAAACCTGGAACACCTCATTGTTTTATGAGTTGTAGTCCATAACTAAAGTCTGTTTTCAATCAAAGTATACTGACACTAATTTTGATATAGCTTATAATATATTTTGGTTGGTAGGACCACATTCAGCTACTCCATCTTAAATATCATCCTTGCAAATGTAAACTGCATAACCCGTTTGACCTCTGCAGTTATCTAATTGAATCCACTTGAACTGATCATTAAATATTACTTTACATGCGAGGATTTGCGGATGTGATGTCATAGGTCGTTTTATTTTCGTACGTCTCAATCCTCCATCCTGTCCATCCAAAGGCTGGCTGGAAAAGATCACGGCTGTGATACTGTTCTATTTGACATTTGTGTAAATACTGTGTACAATAATCTTACTTCTTCAACGTTTATTACTAAATAAAGGTTATCAAAATACCTAGCCTAGGAAAGTGTAGATTATACATTTTACTGGTAGACATTGGAAAAGTATGTTGTATTCAAAAAAAGGCAGGATACATTTTATTTTATATCTTGATTCTCGACTCCACAAAGTCGTTTCCACCTACGACGTTTAAACGAAAACAATCAACTTATTGGATTTATGAAGAATCTAAACCAGACCAATAGCGACAGATTTACAATCAAACACGCAACGTTTGTTCATAAAACAATTTATGACAGTCGTGATCCTAGTATTTACAGAATCGCTAAATCCCCAACCGTGCAAACCAAATAAATTAGGATTTAATTCGACTTCCCGTGTAAAATATCTTATAGCTCCAACGTCCTTTCGTATAACTATAGAGCTACGTATAACTATAATATTCAGTAGCGGTCAGCGATTAGGCCCACGCACACTCGCTTCAAATTTTTATTATAAATCACGGAGGTTGAATAAGGTGAATAGAACATAGAAGCTTATATTATCCTTGAGACAATACATAAGGTGTATAGAAGCTTATGTTCTCCTTGAGACAATACTGATGATCATGAAAAGTCCAAGTTATTTTCTCATTCCGGTCACGTAGTTTCCAGTAGTCCATGCCTTTATGATTCATTATTTTAACTACTAGGCGCCTAGTCTGCCACCTCGGGTGCGAACCCTGAATTAGAATATGCAATTTTATCTGCTCTATATATACGCTTACCACTTTTACTCTACGTTTTACCGTCTGGGTGGCACTTCGATGTCATTACATTCGGAAATACACGGTGTCCGTCTGCGCACGCGCCGGTAACGGCAATTACTTCTAAGAACAGATCGTTTATGATTCGGTTTATCGATTGGGATTCGATCAGTGTCTGAGAACTGCATTATGTTCGAGGAGTTGAATGATGCCGCTTTGATTTATTTTATGATTGATAGTGATGGTATGTTTACTGTCATTTCGGTTTTCAGTATTTATTATTTATGTAGAAGCTTCATCGACCTTGTTATAATAATCTGGCTCTTTAGCATTATTGCGATTGGCTGTTAAATAAAATTCCCTACACATTTGATACACATACATTAATAAATGTAACGTCAAAATATTTTCTATTTCTAGACTTAAATTGTTTCTATAACTAGTAATTTTACTCTTCAATCACTATAATGACTTGATTGTCGTTCCATGATTGTGAGAACCTGTATTTAATTAACTTCATCCTTCTTGATAATATCGGTTTACGCGAAGCACGTGTTATTGCGTGGCCAGTGTGTTTCCACGTTTAAGTAGGTGCAGCCGGTATAAATAATGCACGGCGATACGCTTCACCGCCCACAGTCTTGTGATTTTGACTTACTGGACGTGCACCGTCAACAACGGTTTGTGGCTCTGTTTGCATACCGGTGGTTTCATCTCCATCCATATTTATTGCTTTATTAAGGTTATTTGTAGATTTATTGACTATTTTTAAAACTTTGTCAGTAATATTAGCTCTTTGCTGGGTTATTAGCGGTTATCTTTTATTGTTATCCTGCAATTTATTGAGCGTTTAAATCATAATTTCTTTATAATGAGTCGTTACAACTTTTATGGATGTTGTAAATGGATGCGTTATTCATTATATAACACGCGCTGTTGGAGGTATACATATCGTAAAGTATATTTGGACAGAATTTTAAATTATTATTTGTACTTAATTCGATCGGTTAAAATTAGTTTTGACTTTAATAAATGGCTTCAATTATATCCATGCTTCTAAAAATAACTCTAAATTGAAAATTTAAAAACCCCCGATGCGCGACTTTTTCATCAAATGTATACTTTACCTAGTAGTTCTTCCAAATAATTAGGTGAGCGAGATTTGCGTAGCTCCCGTAGCTCAGTATTCACAGCTCACGTCGCAAATTCATCTGGTACAACTAGTTTCGATGCCAGATTATGAAAGCGCCATTTACATCGCATTAGTCGTTTTGGCTTCCTCATTTATAATCTAAGATAACTAATGCAATGTACAATAGTCAACAGAAAATCTGTGTAAAAGTATGAGACATTATATTGTTATGACATTATAATCATTGACATTAGAATAGACAACGAATCTAAATATTGATGCCACGGAGGTTTAATTCCTAGTAAAAGATTATCAATTATGATTGAATTTGATGTAATAACTCTGGTTGAGGTGGACGGGAGCAGCCCAGGGGAAGAATTTTCAATAACGCTTAAATTATTTTAAATTAGATTTGTTTTTCTGTATTTTTTCTCAATGGCGGAGCAGCGCCCTCTAGAATTATTATTGTGTAATATTCCATGACCATTAACAAAACAAACTAAATTTAACGCATGCGCGTATCCATCATTTGAAACGTGACCTAATGGAACGTCTTTAGTTCATACACAAATCTCATATAAAAATTGATAAAATATCATTTTTTTCCAGAATCCGGGAAACTTTTCAAATTTATAATATTGTAAAAAGCCAGTTCAGACTATTACGATCATTTAAAAATATAATAAAGCGAAATCGTTTCAGCCGTTCTTAAGTGATGCAAAGATATTATTCCAATGAGCCCAAATTTCAAACGGATTCGAGCCGTGGAAGTTCGTTTTGGCCGCGAATGTGGCTTTTTTACCTACAAAAAAGCTGATGATCTTCAAACGGCTGAACCGATTTTCATGAAACATAGCTAAGAACACTCTCGATCAGAATATCTATCTGACAAAAGAAACAAAATTGAAATCGGTTCTTCAGCTTGGGCGCTACGTTGCCACAGACAGACACACAGATACACAGATACACAGATACACAGATACACAGATACACAGATACACAGATACACAGACACACAGATACACAGATACACATGTTAAACTTATAACACCCCTCTTTTTCGTCGGGGGTTAATAAGGTTAGACGGTGACTCGTCTTAAAAACATAAACATTTGTACCTACTTAAGTAGGCGGTGAGGATTCCAAATTTACAAGTGATGCAATGCTTTTGATTTTATGAGCTCTTTTATTGTCGTGGCGTATGATATATTAGAATCTTATTTGGAGACAAAACGATACCGAGAAGGTATTAGTAACAGTAAAAAGGGTTAAAATAAATAAGGGTGCACCCGAAACGATCTACGCTTGAGCGGCGATGCGAGACAACACGTCGTATGCAAAGCGACTTAATGTATTTTATATTTGTTAAGTTATTTTCAATCTGGATTTGGTTTTAATTTAGTGTCTATGTCTCGGTTTATTTTCATCCTTATCCTGCCGATGATCTTTCGTATTTTTTGCACGCTTAGGTACTTCATTTATGAAATTTGTTTGTATAAACTCAAAGTCCTAAATATGTTATAATTGAGAACTATTGTTAATAAAGTAATAAAGTAATAACAGCATTTGCAAAAGACCGGAAGAATCTGATATAATAACGGTTTAGTAGGCGGGAGATTCTCCTCAATAAACTTAAAATTAACTTGATAACACGTCTTCACAAATATCGCGAATTACACACGCTTTGCATTATCATCGCATTTATCTCTTATTTATTAAAATTTCAAACGTGATCGGAGACTATTCAAGTTGCCTTTGTTATTAAATTCTTCAAGATATACGTTAGTATACTTACGTTAGCAATAACGATATTTTTTAATATTCTGTCACGTACTATCGTCCCCTCGTCTCATGCCATGCGTAAATAGCTACCATATGGGATTATTTGTATAACAGTGAGCTGTTTTAATATGCCTACTTTAAATACAGAGCCTATAGCTGGATAGAAAGCACTCATGCCTCCGTTGTTACCATTTACTGTTTTCTTTGGTGCACCTTTTGTGCTCCGTTTTGGTAAACGTCTATCGTCATCTATACTAACATTCGCTTAGTGATTTAGTTTGTCAGTGAGCTTTTCGGATGCCCTTTGATGTGTATTTAGGTAACGCACAATGTCCAGATATGTCGTGTCATTGCGGTCGTTCTCTTTTCCAACGTCATATCAAATAACAATGATTTGCTAAAGTGTTTGTTTGATGATATAATGTGACATGATTTGAAATTTTTGTGCCGATATTTATCGTTCTGTAGGGTAATGGATGACACACATATGTTTTGTGAAGGTAGATATAATCTTTACATCAAAATCAAGTATGTATGATTGAAGAGTTGCCCGATAAACGAATGATCGTTTATCGGGCAACCGAAAATGCTCCTTCCATATGTTCCAAATATGAATTTGGAACATATGGAAGGAGCATTTTCGGTTTTAGTTGCAATACAAATTTGTAGGCAAAGTTTTATTAAACTTCTTATTTCATGACGCTTAATGTATTCTTGCTCATCTTGAATCACTTACCTCGCGGTGGCTATTAAAACTTATTTTATTTTCTCAACTCTTTACTCGTTGACAAACGATGTGTCTGCCGCCTGCGCGTGCACCGACTCTGTGCATCGATCGTCCCATTTTAGTCCATTACAAATATATTCTTGGACACGTTATACAAATTGTAGGAGCCTAAAGATTTATAGTCATACACTAATCTCATTTTAGTTTATAAGTTTAACTTCGCCGTGATAAATCCTTTAAGCGTGTATCAAGTTCAGTATCAAGAGTTCCTTCAAAGAGTGCATAATATTTATGGTATAATTAGTGTTTATTTAAATTAACCATATGAACATCATTGCCGACAGTTTTATTGGTAATTAAAAAGATATAAGCACTGTTCATTACACGTTCTGTTGATATTTTAATAGGTTTCGAAAATGTTTATTTCATATGGCCTTACATTTGTTATCTAAATTATTATTCAGTAGATAGTTGAAGCTTAGCTTCGACTGGGAGTAAGATGACGTCACCTTAGTTTTTACAAACGAATCGAATCAGAGTTCATAGGGCCAAATACTCAAACACTACCTACATATTTGACGATCGCTTGGCGCAGTGGTTCGAGCGTAGGTCGCTCGGCTCACTGCACATAGTGGTTGCGGGTTCGATTCCCGCCGGGGCAAATTTCGGAAATGGCCTTTTCGTAATTTGCCCAGGTCTGGATGTCACAGGGATCGCCCCCGGTCCATTGCACGGTACCCATAGTACAAGCGTTGCTTAAGTTTGGGACCATACAGTTGGTGTGTCAGTCTGGCGATATTTATTTATTATGGTCTAAGTCCAAATTATGTGTTAAAGAAGTAGTTTTTTGGAAGGCGGGCCATAACTTAGCAACTTGCAAATTTGAATTTAGTTTGTGTATTCGGCGCATATACCGCTTACACTTGAATAGGTGCGCCCACATGTACCGGGCAGCCGCGCCTGAACAATCAGTTATGACATTATGTCTACGTGGTCACACGACTTATTGGATTAAATGCCTAGAGTCGCCTTGTTGCACATATTAGGACGGGTAAAACACGTTGCTATTTGATATTTAGACTGATCTCAGCATATCTTGGTTGTTTTAAATCGTTGTTTGTTAATTAGTCTCGCTAGTATTTATATTCAGAACGCAGGTTAAAAGTCACGTATTTGCGTCGCATTTGGTGTCGCTTGAGTATGACTTTTGAAATCGTTTAGTTAATTATTATCACCAATGACGGCAGCAATTCGTTGGACGTATTATTGTACGTCTTATTTTCTACTTTTTACGTTCTTCTTTACAGGTGGTTCTCAATTTATTTTGTTAAACATTTATTTAATTTCTCTTATTGTTGTTTCACCATTAATAACTTTCATTCAAGTGTAAACCGCCGTAGCTGAAATATGAAACTTTCTTTAATTGCCTGCAGCCAGTAACTTGTAATAAACTTTTAAAGGTTTCTTTACAGTGCAAAAGCTATTATTCTCATACTTCACCACAGTGTTTTATCGCTTTCACATTATAATTCAAAGTGTCAATTAGCAAAGATTTTGTTGCTTCCATGAAATTGTAAAAATAATAATAATTATGCCCTTTTGACGCCCCATTTCCGGGCACGGGCCTCCCCTCAACACGAGGGGGATTCAGACCATAATCCACCACCCTGGCCCAATGCGGGTTGGCGGA
Source organism: Notodonta dromedarius (assembly GCA_905147325.1). Lineage (NCBI taxonomy): Eukaryota > Metazoa > Arthropoda > Insecta > Lepidoptera > Notodontidae > Notodonta > Notodonta dromedarius. Next base: position 9,124,899 of record LR990175.1, on the reverse strand, counting down.
TTTCACATGCCTTTCGAAATTTGGTTAGATCTTATGAAATTGTATATGATCTCATGAAATTGCAGAGAAGCTTTGTTAGTGGAATACATTTTCTAAATTTCGATTGTTGCATCATGATGACACTAATACCTTTATATAGAACCAATATCCTTTCCTGACCGCTGCTACTGCTGTATTGACAAGACATTGTAAACGACATTGCTGATCCTTGTGAGTATCGCCTTTCATCTTAAAACTAATGAAAATCGGTTGGAGCACTATAATGCCCACAATTTGCTTCCAGGGTCTGGTAGGACCTTAACTTACTGTGAAATAACTTGTATAATCTGCTGTTATTCATAGAACTGGCCTATTGTTATATCCTCTATCCTTTCTATGTGGTAAGGAGCTGAATCTGTCACTCAGCAGGTCATCGCTCCGCGGCTCGCACGTCGGATCTACCAGCGCGGGCGCATTAACGGCGCGGCTCAAGCAGCCAATTAGCGTTATCTATCCAACGACGATTGAAACGCCATCTAAAGTCCGCCTGGCTCAAATTATAAGAATAGCGAGTAGTAGGTTTTTACCAAAACTTCAACGAATTTTGACTACCAGCAGACATAGGTTAACTCTTCAGTAATGTCATCGAAACTGAATTGCAAGTTGTGAATGAGCTCAATGCGATTACGTCTAATTGAGCTGCAATTTATAAATATATTTTAATAAAGTATTCTATTTACCCGCACAATATATTTATCGTTATGAATTTTACAAATTAATGAACTCGCTGGTCGCTCGTCACTTGCGCAGATCCATTTCACTTAATTGGATTTGTTTTGTATGTAACATGAGTTTGTAATTGAATCGAATCTGTAACGAATGGTGTGTGTGCTTCACTCCTTAACTTGTTCCAGATTTAGTTAATGTGATGTCAACTTGTAAGCGGCTTCCAAAAATATTTTACTCGGTTGTTTTGTATAAGATACTTATTTTAAATATTATTTTCTTTGTTTGGCTTAGTACCGATCTTGAATTTGCTATTATTGCTGCTACTTAATCCAGTGAAAGTACTAGTTGCCATTTCTAGCATTCTATAATGGTTATAAAATATATCAGGACTTGTCACATAAATTAATTTCATGTAATCATATTTTTTTTGTCATCACTGTTTTCAGTGTTTCTGATAATAACTTCCTCAATTTGTATACTAATTTCCCTAATGATGTTTCCAAGGTTGCTTTCTTAATATATTTACTTATATCTACTTGATAACTAGTCGTAGTCTTCGACAAATGATATTGTTTTTCAATTATCAGAAACTCGAGACATTTGATAACATCTTCAGCGCTTAAACTAGTGTTGAAGCCATTCCCGTATCTCCATTCATCTCCATAGACTTGACATACTGTCAATAAGCTTTATTCCATCTGTCCGTTCACACAGATATCTTATACAAACCTACCATCACTTTTTCCTTTCAACCAGAACTCTTAACGCCCGTTACTAAGGTTGAATTTTCTATATAATGTGTTTTCTCATCTACATGTTTATCTTGGTATCCTGATATAGTCCCTGGAGTGGATGGTCTGATGGCGTTTTATAGACCATTCCGTCCCACGCTTATGTTAAAACAATGTACCAAGTAAATCTGTCCGCGTCTAAGATTCGCTCGAACATTTCCTGGATTGTTAGGGAGAAATGTCGCACTCAGTGGGATTAAAAGCATCGCTTTCGAAGCTTAAAATAGAATGACAAATAGTTTGGCGGACTGTGTTTAATGTTTCTAGCTCAAATTCATTCTTGTTAAGTCTCTGTGAAGTTGTTTACACTGAAAGAGATCGTATAAATGATTTATCGTTCAGGGGATCCGTTGGAAACCTTTCGCTTACAAGGCGATCCTTAACTAAATCATCACTGTTGTTTATAACACTGTGTGAATTATTACCGTTATATTCTACCTGGATGTATTGTATTGGAACTGATATCAAAATTATCGGGAGCTTCTACGAATAAAAATCATTGCGTTTATTATTGGAACATTATTATGTTGTTTATCGAAAATATCTGCGGCCGCATAACATAGCGTATTAAACTACCACTTAATATGGAACTCATCCTGGCGTCTGAATTCCCACCAAATATCTATACATAATTAAATTTGAAACCATTAGTATGCGAACAGAAGTCGATAACAAAACACATGGTATCGAATGCGGAATCGAAATGGAATGATTATTCGAATGTAAACGTTACCGAATTAGTACTAGGGAGTTACTGAGGGAGGCACAATTAATTAAATATTCAGTGTAGATATCAACTATAACGTTATGGCTACTTTATACCTAGTAGAATTTGACAAATTAGTTACGCTGTTTATTCTTTAAATTGAAATTCCGTTGGAATTAAAAAGTCTTCCAGCTTTTTTGATGTTAACACTCCATAGTAAAGAAGTGTAATAACACGACATAAATAAGAAAACTATATATATATATATATATATATATATATATACTAGGTGATACAAAATGGGTATACTATTTTTTATGCAACTTAACTTTGTAAATCTCAAACTATAGGCTTTGTGGGACAGTTGAAGTACTAAAGGTTTTGTAGACTTGTGAAATCGGTCAACAGCTGTATTCCTATAACACCTTTTGTTTTTCAAGTTCCCTCCAAAGCTGATGGTTTTAGAATTACAAAGTTAAGTTTTGAAAAAAAAGTATACCCATTATGTGTCACCTTGTATATATGTCGCCGCCAACTGGCTTAATCCGCCGTTCAATTAACAGCCTAGGCACTTTACTAAACAGCGCCGTTCAACTAACGGCCTAAATGATATTCAGCCGTATAGTCTATTACAACATTTAATAAATTGGCTGGCTAATGCTTAGGCAACTGGTTGAAATTTAAGTACTACAAAACTTTTTCAAAATACTACCCAAGCAGAACGACCTGGATGGGTTTAGGTTAGGGTTATTTTTTTTATGACCCCACAGAAACCCCACCCGGCAAATAGATTCGGTGGATCTAAAAAAAAACGTAAAAAACCTAAGTACCTAATAAAATGATTCCATCAAAGTTGTTTTTTTCCGACGCCATATTGACCATAGAGAATATAGAATATAGAGATATTGACAGTTTGGTGAGTTTCGGCGCTAGGTGGCAGAAAGTAAAACTAAATAGAAATGAACAGTCTAGGCAGGTAATTAAACGGCTAGGCAAGTAGTTAAACGTCATCGATCCAAGTCATTTGCCTAGCTGTTTGATCAAATGGCTGAATATCATTTAGGCCGTTAGTTGAACGGCGCTGTTTAGTAAAGTGCCTAGGCTGTTAATTGAACGGCGGATTAAGCTATTTGGCTGCGACATATATATAGGCTCGACATAAAATTTAAATTAAAAACCCCGAGACGACGACTTTTTAAACTGCAAACGGCTGAACCGATTTTCATGAAACATAGCTAAGAACACTTTCGATCAGAATACGTTTCTAACAAAAAAAAACATTATTATAATCGGTTTATCCGCTTGGGCGCTACGATGCCACAGACATACACACAGATACACATGTTAAACTTATAATACCCCTCTTTTTTCGTCGGGGGTTAAAAATACGTGGGGTAAAGACATAATCACATACCATTCAAGATCCTGAAAAAAAAAACATAAATTGTAATCGATCCTTGTACCAAAATCCTTATCTCGGTAAGAGTTATTGTATGTAAATTGACTCTTAACAGTTTTCTTTTCCTTTCACCGTCATTTTAAGCTGATATTGTGTGTACGCTTGACATTATGTAAAATGGGCCAGTGATCTCACTCAGTTGTGTTGGGGCTACGTGGCAAGCGGTGGAAACTTCGTCTGCAAATTGGCTGGTATAAATTGAACTTGATGATGATTTAGTAGAAAATATTCTTCATAAATTGAAGTCTGTAAGAGTAGTTTATCAAGGCATCCTGACTTCGACCACTGATCACGCAGATACATAATACCCTAATTTACTTAACACCAGAATATTAGAAGAAGCAGAAGCTTTGAAAATATTTTCTTTTGTGTAGTACCTACGACGCTTTTGATTTATCGCTAGCGCTACTCTCACATTCACAACCGCTTACTTCATAGTCCCACCTCTCTCGTAAAGATGTTTATTGTCGTTAAAGTAAAGGCAATTTCTTTTTATTAACGTCCACTGTACGCTTCCTGCTAGTTATATTTTACTGTTACTCTTTATGCATTATGAACCGACCAATTTGATTCGTGAAAATTATGCATTGCCTATTATGGTCCACCGTCTGTCAAGTAAGTATACGGACGAAACACCGTTGTCTTAACTATAAGATTGTGGTTTAATGTGTATTTGTTGGAGCGTTAAGTGAATTCCATTTTATACTTTGTATATTTCTGAGTTTCTACCAGTCATACAAGTGTAAATATTAGAACTATCTTTATCGCTTTCAAATCTTCCCAATTTCCATTATCTTCATTGAATGCTTACCTTCCTTCATTACTCTTTTATGTTTACAATTAATTCAGTAAACCTATTGATTATATTACGTTGGTTTCAATTAAAATTAAGTGTGTAGACAATCAAGATCCAATCATTACTTTACTGCAATAAGTACCTACATTGTATGTTTCTAATCAACTATAAATAAAGTACGAAGCCATAAATATCACCGCGAATGCGCGGTTCCTCAAAGCGGCTAACAATTTCCCGTCTTAAATTTATATTGAATAATTAACTGCTTTAAAACTATAAGGTAAAGCTGCATCGATAGCTATTAATAGAAATATATAAACGGTAAGTTCAAAACTACTTTTCGTGGTACAAGTATTTACTTATTTTCTCAAATACCTTTAAAATAATTATTCTCTAATAGAAACCGTCGCACGAGTTTTATTGAAATGCATACCACCGACGTTGATACAGATTACTTGTAAAATAACACGTCGCCCATAATAAATTGTTATACCATTCGTAATATAAATAATACGCTTTAATTCCAAATTAATTCAAAGGTTTGTTATGTATGCAAGTCTGGCATGAACTCAGATTTCTACGATATTGCCTGTAACCGAAAACCTGTTGGTGGTTTACTGATATCTAAGAAACTAAGTTAACCAAACATGTGATCATTCGTATTGATGGCTCCAATATGTGCTACTAAGCTCCGAAACGGTAGTTATAATAAGTACCATATGGAGTATCGTAAATATTATTAAACAAGGCATACGATATCAAGTTTTAGAAATTGGTTGACGTTTATTGCTGTGCTCCACTTCGGCATAATAATTTCATATACCAATTAACTATTATGTGCAGCAATGGACCTGAAACACTATCTGGGTGGGTATGTTGCCAGTTATGTAGTTAGTAAATTGATATAAAGTCTAGCCTGTAAAGATATTTGTATGTATTGAGAAAATAAATAAACAAAATAAATAAAATATTTGAGTAAACTTGAGTTGGTACATTTATTTGAAATTCCGCATATAGTCGAAACATTCGGACTATCCGACCTTATTTTATTAACCCCCGACGAAAAAAGAGGGGTGTTATAAGTTTAACATGTGTATCTGTGTATCTGTGTATCTGTGTGTCTGTGTATCTGTGTATCTGTGTATCTGTGTATCTGTGTATCTGTGTGTCTGTCTGTGGCAACGTAGCGCCCAAGCTGATGAACCGATTTCAATTGTGTTTATTTTGTTAGATAGGTATTCTGATCGAGAGTGTTCTTAGCTATGTTTCATGAAAATCGGTTCAGCCGTTTGAAGATCATCAGCTCTTTTGTAGGTTAAAAAGCCACATTCACGGCCAAAACCAACTTCCACGGCTCGAATCCAATCGAAATTTGAGATTATTGGATTTAGATTTATTATATTTTTAAATGATCGTAATAGTCTGAACTGGCTTTTTACAATATTATAAATATGAAAAGTTTCCCTGATTCTGGATAAAAATTATATTTTATCAATTTTTATATGAGATTTATGTATGAACTAAAGACGTTCCATAAGTCACGTGTCAAATGAGGGATACGCGCATGCGTTAAACTTTGTTTTGTTAATGGTCATGGAATATTACGTTATAATAATTCTAGAGGGCGCTGCTCCGCCATTGAGAAAAAATATAAAAAAACAAATCTAATTTAAAATAATTTTAGCGTTATTGAAAATTCTTCCCCTGGGCTGCTCCCGTCCACCTCAACCAGAGTTATTACATGAAATTGAATCATAATTGATAATATTTTACAAGGAATTAAACCTCCGTGGCATCAATATTTAGATTCGTTGTCTATTCTAATGTCAATTATTATAATGTCATAACAAAATAATGACTCATACTTTTACGCAGATTTTCTGTTGATAAGTTGATAATACGCAGATTATTGTATACATTTGATGAAAAAGTCGTCGCATCGGGGGTTTTTAAATTTTCAATTTAGAGTTATTCATAATATAGTTAAAATTTCGCTATCAAAAGCATATACAGCCATAAATATTTCTCAGATAATCATTATTTCAAATAAACTGCGTTGCTGACGGCCCCCAATTCCAAAACGCGCGTGACAACATTTTCAATATCATCCTGAACAATTTATTATAGTCCAATCTTCCCGTCACATTTCATCACAATGGACTACACGCCAATATCTATTGTTAATTCTGCATCTATCCCGTTCACACTCGGACCTATTTCGATATTTGCCCCGTATTAATGTTCCATTTTAATTAAAACTTATGACGCATCAACATCGCCCCTATGAAAATAAAGCACCTCTATTGTGAGCGGTAACACGTTGATTTGATGGCATTCCCCCTTAGTATGACCTGTGGCATCCAGTTTATCTGGGCCTGTCTTCACTTCATCGTATTCGTTCATTTCTTTTATATTAGATAGATCTTTTATACTGGCCGCATTACGGTCTACACAATACGTATGTCTGCTTGAATGAGCGTTATTCTGTCTCTTTTACACCTTTTGTAATTTTGGTGTCACGGTCATGGCTGCCTAAGGGATTAGTGGAATCACCGTGAAATTGTTCCATTTTTTGCTCTATGAAATCAATGCGCAAAGATTGTCGCGTTGTTTGATCATCGTAGACCTGTATATTTTTTTGTTCACACCTGCTATGCAGTAGATGAATTCTGTACAGCCTATTAAATTTTTTTACTTTCAAATCGATGCGTTTTGAGACTGAAGCAAAAAATTATCTCAATATCGAAACAATATCAATTAACACCCTTTCTTCATGTAACCTTTATATGTATGTCAGCTTGTCATCCTTTAATTTGCAGTGTCTTCAGACTATCAATATTTATTAACAGCTCTTGAAAACTTTAAAACAAAAGGTCCCAACAGCTGGCCCTCAAGTTGATCGGGTGATTGTTAATGCAGCACTTTTATTACCAACAATTGGTTGTGATTACTAAACAGAAGGGGACGTCGCAGTGTTGATTGTTCAGCGGATGCAAATAAAAAATCTAAGAAATCAATAAAGGGAACAAAGTTTGAGGCCAAAGCAAACGCAGTGAGGGATAAATTAAATTGAATTGAACATAAAATACAAGTGGACGATTACTGTTAGTAGCTGTGCTGAGATAACTCTTCAATCTGCTATAACTTATAATGGAATTATAGCTACAGTCTCCCCTCTAGACTTTAAAGATTGAAGAGCTAGTCTAACTCTCACAGACACCCCCCTTTTATTTTAAGGATTATGATACTACTAGCTGTGCCCCGCGACTTCATCGGCGTAGTATTTTAACTTAGCAAAAATTTCGGGATTATCGGGTTAAAAAGTATCCTATATGTTAATCCCGGTTATAATCTCTCTGTGTTCCAAATTTCATCCAAATCCGTTCAGTAGTTTTTGCGTGAAGGAGTAACAAACATACATACATACACCCACACTCACAAACTTTCGCATTTATAATATTAGTAGGATATCACTACGCTTTGGAACATCGAATTGAAAGCCCTCTTAATCTAAATCTTATCGACACTTCATGTTTGAACATTTTAACGTGTCTATAGAAACACTTGTGAATGTAAACAAATAATTTGTCTTCTACTTCCTTCTTCTTTAGGTCTGTAGGTATCTTTCTTTCTTCATCTTCCCTAGCAGATACGACCGATCCGATGTTATCTGATCTTCCTTAACTTGTCTAGAACCCGTTAGTATACGCACGCTGAAGCAAAGTGAACCTAACAGGCTTACACATACCAATAGGCCAATACTAAACACAAACGTCTGTATCTCTCGGCTAATTTCCTCAGCTAACAAATCTCTTTAGTTTACATCTAACCGTAGATGCCACACAGCTGTTATTTCATCCACTAATTGCTAGTCGGCAACTACACACTAATTAGCCATGACAATTCATTATTGCTATGTACAAATGGATTTAAACAAACATACCAAGTGTATCTCCAACTTGTGCAATGGTTCCGTGTGTAATAAAATTTAGTTTAGTAAAGATTTTCGAGTTCCTAAGTAACTTATAGTTTTCTTAAAAAATATGAAAAATGCACCCATTTAAATTCATTTGGATGGAATGAATGTGTGAAATAAAATCTAAATCTAAATTAAAAAGCAATCCTTTGAACATTCTGAATCTATCGTTTCGGCAATTTATACACGGAACACTAATATGAGTATCTAGGTTGCGTGTTGAAAGGGAATTTAATTTGTATGTTTGATTAAACAGATTGTTATCAGTAAGTAAGTACTCAAGTAATGGCTATTTGCGGATGTCCCACATTTTCAAGTATTTTCTGGAGAGCTACCTAACATGTTTGTCTTGTCAACAGTCTCCGCGGTGGAAATCGTTTTCGGAATAAGTATTCACAATTAGTTGCTTTAATTCAATGTTTGGCCTCATTCAGGTTTAGTTTGATTGTATTAATTTTATAAGTCAACTTATTTCACTATCTGAAATATTTATGAGCATAAAATACATAAATTTCATTATCTTTGTGTCATTTTTAAGCCTGAAGTTATTTCTGGATTTGAAAACTGGTTGTAAAATAGCAAGAGTTCAAACATTGACACATGCAGACATGATAGAGTTCCCAATATTTAGAGAGCTATTCCACGCGCCTCGCAAACATCTCTGGCACCTGACAAGCTTTGTGGAGTTTGTTTTACGGAATACTACGGATAACGTTTAGACGTGTTCGCTGGAGATGCTGGATGTAAACAAACAGCAGCCCATTAGACTTGTATTCAGTAAACCAAGATCTATGTTTAACGGATCTTTTTACGGACAAACCAATTTCTCCTGTATATTATGTGCCTGAAATCGATTATTACCTCTATTTGATACCTACATTTATGATTATCGAATTCTGGAAGTCGTCATACTCTGAGTCTTTTGGCCAGAAACCAAATCCTGACAAAAAGTCGATGTATCGAGCCACCAAATCGATCGCACACATATTACACGCGAATTTGTTATCGTTACAAACACGTCCACCGAATAGTTTAACGAATTTGGTGCTAGGGTGTCGGGTGTTATAACAAATGTTTGATTGATAAAGTACACGTATGTACTTTGAGCTAAGCTTAGATTCAAAGCTGAAAATAAGTTGCCAAGAGCAGTGTGTTTTAATTACCTTAAGTAGTTTGTTAAAATGCTCTCTGTCTTAATACAGCTCAATTTTCTTATCTTCTGTACGTTACTATTCACAAACATTTTTAGAGTCAATTAATGCATCATCAACAACCTCAATTGCATCAAACACGTCACTAAAATCAACTATATTCATACAACTAGCTGTGCCCGCCGACTTCGTCCGCGTAGTATTTAACTTAACCAAAATTTCGGGATTATCGGGATAAAAAGTATCCTATGTGTTAATCCAGGTTATAAACTATCTGTGTTCCAAATTTCATCCAAATCCATTCAGTAGTTTTTGCGTGAAGGAATAACAAACATACATCTACACTCACAAACTTTCGCATTTATAATATTAGTAGGAGTATCAATACCCAAAACTATTATTAATTCAATTATAATCTCATTATCATAATTGTTTGTCGTGCATCACTTATGCGCTGTTGGCCGCTAATTACCACTAATAAGCACCCATATGAGCGCTGATCGCCCATTCAAGTGGTATCAGCCAGTTGATCCATTGTTTGCCTTTGCGTCACAAGACCCGACGGAGACAGCCTGACTAGTTATAGGCTGCTTATGCTAATCGTTGGCTTGTAATACACGTGTGGTTTAGATAATTGGAGGAAATACACTTTGCAACGTTGGAGCTACTTACAGTAAGTTGTTTTTGTATGTGCTTTAGTTTAGCGTTTGACTCAATCCAACTTTAAAGTACGAGCAAGTAATCACCAACCAACTGCAACTTTATTAATCCGTTCCTCGTATCCATCATCCTATATACTTGTAAAATATACATCGGTTCCTCTGTGTTATTCTATAACGCCCAGTTTAGCGCGGTTTTTTTTCGGTACACTTCATGGTATAAACTTTCCTACACATTGTCTTTCAAGATGATCAAATATGTTTTTTGTTATAACATTGTTAACTCTTACATCATCTACTTTAGAAAGCTCTTTAAACGACCTATGACTTAATTTTATGAACATTCTGTTGAACCAAACCGGCGCCAGTATGTTTGGAAAGATATTTACTTTTAGAACGCTCTTGTTATATCCTCTGTAACCATGTTTTACGATCCCACTGTTATGATCGCGTTGGATTAAACGATTTCAAAACGAAACTGAAAATTAGAAATTTTTAATCTTTTGACCTAACGAGGTCGAACTCTTTATTGTTATCTCGGACCGTTATAGTAACGGAAGCTATAAAAATATATTTACAAGTCAAATTAAAAGAAGCAATCGTTATTAGATACATACATAGTCCATTTACGACGTCTTCTCCCGAAATAAAATCAATTTTATTGGAGAGCTACCCGAATATAGCTGACCAATTAATTATATTATGATATTTACTACTTCAAAATTGGTCTCTAAATATTTCAAATCACTATCACAAGTGCCTAAACTATCTGATTACAGTAATAAAATGTATGAATCAAGCGTCTGAATAACTACAATCAGAAAGTTATCTATAAACCCTCATGTCTGTCGAAAAGGTTGTATTTTTCCTAAAATTTATTTCTCAATTAGTTATCTAAAATATTTTATATGTATAACGTACGTACGTTATAAATTGATACCCTCGAACTGGCTTCATCTATTATCATATCTTCGCTTACAGCAAATTTATATTCGATTGCCAACCATTCATTATATTCCTCATAAAATTTACGTACCACAGCATGCATTAAAAACACGATACCATTAATAAGTGCTACATCACTCATAAATCCAGCCTCGAGACAATTTCTCACATTCGTTTCTATGATTGCGGTATGTTTCAACACTGGGAACTGGTTGGAGCCCTCGGCTATTCTCAGATGCCGTGATGCGATCCGCCGCAAGTGCCATAATATTTTCACAAAGCGAATGTAATCTTGATTTTGATGGAGTTCCGTAAATTGAACGGATTTGTTTCGCCTTTATCCTTAAAGATTAATAGAATAAATGTGTGCAAGAGCTTTGATTTGCATCCGAGGGATTTTATCTATTGCAAGAGACCGCAGAAAATGTTTGACTGGAAGTAATTCCAGCAAAATCCATGCATGATACTGTTAGTAGTTCCAATATTTTCCATTCTTATATTTGAGAAGTGAATTAAGATAAAATACCTAAGTCGTGTGAAACTAAGGGTACAGAGCTATTGGGCCGCATCGATTCACGGTTTTATTGGAGTGGTTAAATTTAATATGGTGATACGAGGGATGCCTTTTAAGTTTTGTCGTTTGAAGAAAAAAACACAACTAGAACCTTATAGTACTTTTTATTGTTTTTCAAAGTATTCACCACGTAGCTTAATACACTTTTCCATTCGCTCAAACCAGTTATTATAACATTTATTCCACTCTAAAGTGGGGGTGTTCAAAATGGCTGACTTGAAAGCGTCGACTGCTTCTTCACTGGACTGGAACCTTTGACCACGAAGACTTTTCTTAATTTTAGGAAATGTAAAAAAATCGTTAGGGCTTAGGTCAGGACTGTATGGAGGATGGTCAAGAATTTCTACTTTTTCCTGCTTCAAATACTCAATCGTTTGACGAGCGCTGTGTGAACTTGCATTGTCGTGGTGCAGGATGATGCGTCGCTTTGAGTTAGATTTTCGAAGTTCGGCGATGACTTGTGGTAAACAAACTGTGGTATACCACTCTGCGTTAACCGTTCTACGATCATCAAGTGCAATAGTCGCAACATGGCCGGTTTTTCTAACGAACGTGGCCACCATCTTCTTTGAAGTGCTTCGAGAACGAACAACTTTAGTCGGCTTTGGCTCGTCTTGAAAGACCCAGATTGTAGATTGTTGTTTGGAATCAGGATCGTAGGCATAGATCCAAGATTCGTCACCACTGATGATGTCGTAGACATGATTTGACTCTCCTCGGTTGAACCTTTGCAGAGTTTTCTTACACCATCTGACGCGGGCCGCCTTGTGATCGTCGGAAAGCAGATGCGGTATCCAACGGCAAACTAGCTTTCTTACACCAAGCGCTTCATGCAAGATCTTCTGAATGGTTGTCCCTGAGATGCCTAATAGAGCCTCTATCTCTCGATACGTCACATGACGATCTTCGAGAATTAGTTGTCTCACTCCAATGATGTTATCTTCAGTGAATGCAGATTTTGGGCGACCTTCGCGAGATTTGTCACTAACACTAGTATGTCCACGCTGGAATTCTAAATACCAGCGTTCGACAGTCCGCAGACATGGGGCTTCAAAACACTGAAGCCGTGTCAGGCCTCTTCTAAAGTTGTAGAAAATTATTGCACGAACATTTTCCTTAGAAAGATTCATTTTCGTACGTAACCTGACAGATTCTAATCGACGCTGTGACTAAACAATAACATTAATCCTAATACATTCAACTGTTTTGAGATTCGATATTTAAACACATTCGAATATAGAACAGTTCCAAATTCAAAATTGCCGGGAATTATGGAAACGACAGAACTTAAAAGGCATGCCTCGTATCGCCGATTGCGATAATACGAGGCATGCCTTTTAAGTTCTGTCGTTTCCATAATTCCCGGCAATTTTGAATTTGGAACTGTTCTATATTCGAATGTGTTTAAATTTCGAATCTCAAAACAGTTGAATGTATTAGGATTAATGTTATTGTTTAGTCACAGCGTTGATTAGAATCTGTCAGGTTACGTACGAAAATGAATCTTTCTAAGGAAAATGTTCGTGCAATAATTTTCTACAACTTTAGAAGAGGCCTGACACGGCTTCAGTGTTTTGAAGAGCTAATATCTGTATTCAGGGATGAAGCCCCATGTCTGCGGACTGTCGAACGCTGGTATTTAGAATTCCAGCGTGGACATACTAGTGTTAGTGACAAATCTCGCGAAGGTCGCCCAAAATCTGCATTCACTGAAGATAACATCATTGGAGTGAGACAACTAATTCTCGAAGATCGTCATGTGACGTATCGAGAGATAGAGGCTCTATTAGGCATCTCAGGGACAACCATTCAGAAGATCTTGCATGAAGCGCTTGGTGTAAGAAAGCTAGTTTGCCGTTGGATACCGCATCTGCTTTCCGACGATCACAAGGCGGCCCGCGTCAGATGGTGTAAGAAAACTCTGCAAAGGTTCAACCGAGGAGAGTCAAATCACGTCTACGACATCATCAGTGGTGACGAATCTTGGATCTATGCCTACGATCCTGATTCCAAACAACAATCTACAATCTGGGTCTTTCAAGACCAGCCAAAGCCGACTAAAGTTGTTCGTTCTCGAAGCACTTCAAAGAAGATGGTGGCCACGTTCGTTAGAAAAGCCGGCCATGTTGCGACTATTGCACTTGATGATCGTAGAACGGTTAACGCAGAGTGGTATACCACAGTTTGTTTACCACAAGTCATCGCCGAACTTCGAAAATCTAACTCAAAGCGACGCATCATCCTGCACCACGACAATGCAAGTTCACACAGCGCTCGTCAAACGATTGAGTATTTGAAGCAGGAAAAAGTAGAAATTCTTGACCATCCTCCATACAGTCCTGACCTAAGCCCTAACGATTTTTTTACATTTCCTAAAATTAAGAAAAGTCTTCGTGGTCAAAGGTTCCAGTCCAGTGAAGAAGCAGTCGACGCTTTCAAGTCAGCCATTTTGAACACCCCCACTTTAGAGTGGAATAAATGTTATAATAACTGGTTTGAGCGAATGGAAAAGTGTATTAAGCTACGTGGTGAATACTTTGAAAAACAATAAAAAGTACTATAAGGTTCTAGTTGTTTTTTTCTTCAAACGACAAAACTTAAAAGGCATCCCTCGTAGTATAGCATTATCTATAGCAATTCGAAAGTCGCTATTAGTTTATTTTTCAATACGTAATGAGTGCCTGTCTGTACTTTCAAATGCTTCGATTCCCATCGTAATTGTTCCACAGTTTCACTGTTTATAGGTACTTATAATACGTACATTGTTTTTTTCTTCTTCAAGATGATTTTCGGAAATGTTGCTGATAAACAAGAAGAACTTAATTTAAAGTTGATTTAGGTACTTATATACAATTTTTTCACTGTTCATGTTTGTTTTCATAATATTAAAATCATAGCGGCAGAAACCTTAGGAGTAGAAGGCCCTATAATGACCACTTCCCTAAAGAATAATGAATTGTAGTACGGTCGAAGGATCGTCCCCATTCACCCAACGGACTAAATTTAGCTTAAATGTCTCAATTGATTTAACTTCTCAGAGCGTAGTGTTTAGTGTAAAAGCATTTTATGTAGTTAAACTATAGGTACCTTCAACTCCAGAATTACGTCATAAAAACAAAAGTTCTTTGCGAAAACATACATATTTCTTATCTGAATTCCGCGTAGCAGTAACACATTGTTTGATTCAATACATTTATTATTTCGCAAAGCTGATTCGCCACGTGAACCACTTGTTACTACTGAAAGACCGTGAAGTGATTGTTCCTTTTCAGAGACTTCTATGTACTCATTGTTTTCACGATAATTTGCGTTAAAATTTTCCATTCGATACACAAATGCTTAATTAACATCTATGTTACTTTGATAATTTATTTCTCCGGGAATTTCTTCGACCATTGTTCCTTCTTATCTTAATTTTCTCTTCGAGCCTTACACTAGTGTTTTTGAAATAAAACTATTTTTACGGATTATATCGCGTTTATTTACTTTTTATGTTCCCGACGTTTCGGTTGCTTTACAGCAACCGTGGTCACGGGAGGACTGAGGTGTTAGACGTCCTGATGTCATAGTTATAAACTGGGTACCCTCAAAATTTAGTTGGTGTTGCGGTCCGATCCACGCAGAAAGTGCTCACTGTGTCTTGAGGTCTTGCAATGGTACGCTTGGTTTTGGATTTAATTATATTAATTACTGGATCCCAAGTTGGTGGTAGCACCCAGCCATCTTCCCTATTGAAATTAGGATGTTTTTTTAATTTCAATGGCCTCACGTATCATCCTTGGTCGGAATCGGTGTTCTTTTGCGAAGATCTGTGGTTTATCAAATCTGATATAATGGCGGGTGCGGTCCTGTACATGTTCACAGATTGCAGATTTCGTGGAGCGCCGGTGTTTCACGTCAGCTATGTGTTCTTTTACGCGGGTTTTTACTGTTCTTTTAGTTTGCCCTATGTAGGAGAGCCCACATTCACAATCGAGTTTGTATACCCCTGCATCTTGTAGAGGAATGTGACACTTGACAGGTGGTAAGAACTGACTAATCTTCTTGGGTGGCTTGAAGTAAGTTTTGATTGATATAATCCTTAAAAATAGTTTTATTTCAATGTGTAGTATTCGCGTAAATATAAGAAAACAACTAGTGTTTTTGCTAATGCATTTTCTATGTTGCATTGATCTAAACGTTTGTCGGCTCTCCGTGTTTTATCTCTAACACATTTCTTCACGGTCCAGCACGCGTCTAATAGCGTGACCCGATGTGATCTTAATCTCCAGTACCGCCTATCTATTCAACTAGTTTCATATCATATTATGTTGCATGCATCAATAATTTTGCACATTGTGTGTCTAACTATAGATTGATAGATTCGTTTTTTATTAGCTTGTTGGTAAATTTAAATCTAGAAACAGACATACAGAAATTATCCGTTGGTTAGCAAGTAAAACACTGGATTGAATTTCATTTGGCATCCTAAACTATCGCATAATTTTAAACTATGAAATAGTTACCATAAGCATATACAAGGTGAAACATAATGGGTATACTTTGTTTTACAAAACTTAACTTTGTAATTCTAAAACCATCAGCTTTGGAGGAAACTTGAAAAACAAAAGGTGTTATAGGAATACAGCTGTTGACCGATTTCACAAGTCTAAAAAACCTTTAGTACTTCAACTGTCCCACAAAGCCGATAGTTTGAGATTTACAAGGTTAAGTTGCAAAAAAATAGTATACCCTTTTTGTTTCACCTAGTATGTAGTGTCATATTCAGTTCAAGATTTACATAATAACTCTAAATTGAAAATTTAAAAACCCCCGATGCGACGACTTTTTCATCAAATGTATACAATAATCAACAGAAACTCTGCGTAAAAGTAGTCATTATTTTGTTATGACATTTTAATAATTGACATTAGAATAGACAACGAATATAAATATTGATGCCACGGAGGTTTAATTCCTAGTAAAATATTATCAATTATGATTCAATTTCATGTAATAACTCTGGTTGAGGTGGATGGGAGCAGCCCAGGGGAACAATTTTCAATAACGCTAAAATTATTTTAAATTAGATTTGTTTTTTTATATTTTTTCTCAATAGCGGATCAGCGCCCTCTATAATTATTATAACGTAATACTCCATGACCATTAACAAAACAAACAAAGTTTAACGCATGCGCGTATCCCTCATTTGACACGTGACTTATGGAACGTCTTTAGTTCATACACAAATCTCATATAAAAATTGATAAATTATATTTTTTTTCCAGAATCAGGG
Organism: Notodonta dromedarius; assembly: GCA_905147325.1. Classification (NCBI taxonomy): domain Eukaryota; kingdom Metazoa; phylum Arthropoda; class Insecta; order Lepidoptera; family Notodontidae; genus Notodonta; species Notodonta dromedarius. The sequence continues at coordinate 9,107,859 of LR990175.1, read as the reverse complement.
AAACTTTTCATATTTATAATATTGTAAAAAGCCAGTTCAGACTATTACGATCATTTAAAAATATAATAAATCTAAATCCAATAATCTCAAATTTCGATTGGATTCGAGCCGTGGAACTTGGTTTTGGCCGTGAATGTGGCTTTTTTAACCTACAAAAGAGCTGATGATCTTCAAACGGCTGAACCGATTTTCATGAAACATGGCTAAGAACACTCTCGATCAGAATACCTATCTAACAAAATAAACACAATTGAAATCGGTTCATCAGTTTGGGCGCTACGTTGCCACAGACAGACACACAGATACACAGATACACAGATACACAGATACACAGATACACAGACACACAGATACACAGATACACATGTTAAACTTATAACACCCCTCGTTTTTCGTCGGGGGTTAAAAATACAATACAATGTAATGGATAACTCTAAATTGAAATTAAAAAAAAACCCCTGATCCGATTACTTTAATTACAAAAAAGCTGATAATTTTCAAACGGCTGAACCGATTTTCATGAAATAGAGCTAAGAACACTCTCGATCAGAATACCTTTGTAACAAAAAAAAATCGGTTCATCCACTTGGGCGCTACGATACACAGATGCACAAGCACACAGATACGCATGTTAAACTTATAACACCACTCTTTTTTCGTCGGGGGTTAAAAACACAATGGCACCTCGAAGGATATTCCATTAACTACATTTGCGAACATACATCTTACAATAGATACATCTATTACCGTCTTCCATTAATCAATTTAACACGCCAAGCAAGTCCAACGATTACCGATACGGACTGCAATTTGTGCATTAGACCTCACTGATGGACTCCATCCGGAAATCTTTCCTCACACTCCGTTGGTTGCGAGATTAAATGCTTGATACCTTCATAATATGGAGATGCGATAGGTCGTGTCGAGGTTCTTCCGGATTGAATATGCTTCGAAGCGTGGTTGTTGCGGAACAACTCCATTTAGGTAGGTACGTGTTTTTAATTACCACTGGTTATGTGAAAGCTTAAATTTTCACATTTTGGATGAGAAAATCCTCTGTCCTTCTCTCAAGAATTTCAAGGATTTTCTGACTTTACTGATTATGCCCTGTCGAAAGCCTTCGGGCGGCCTGTAATCTCCGACACCAAAAACATCAGAGTCCTGGCCTTACTTACTACCTACGAGCGGACGAACAAACTAATAGGTGGCTCTATTAAATGAGATAATTATTATTGTAGTAACATTGTCATTACTTTCAAAATTCCAATACGTCGTGAATTACAATCGAAATAAATCAATATTTAGTTCCCAAACAAATATTAATCAAAATCCATCATGCGTCCAGAACCCAGACAATCATAACACTAACTAGCATAAAAACAATGTACTTTATCACTATCTACATCTTCATCAGCTATTAGCATTACTCTCGCCGCTCACCGACTATGATATTCAGGCCTCGTAGTGGTTGTCTGTGGGCAATGAGAGCTCATGTGTGTTGTGATGCATGTAAAGCTGCCTCTTTCTAATAATTGCCACGGTTTTGCCACTACGTGATATGTGAATAAGTACTACAATAGCTTGGCTTGAGAATGCTTGAATGTGTCCGCTTTTAAGCTGTAGTCCGAGTTGATAATTATGGAATTATTTTGAGGACGTTTGTACACCCTATTATTAGATGTTACTTCGGATTGACTTGAATGCAAAAACAAATGCATATTGTAAATTACAACAGCATACATGATTGCACCAGGTTCAGAAATCTAAATACCTTAATTATAAAACAGTCACACGGCAAGATACAGGACAGGACATAGTGAAACTAGAAGGGTTCCTAGTGTGACTACGCTATGGAACTCTAGAAATGAACAAAATGTATAGGTAATAAAAAACATATTTGTTATCTAAAAACCAATTTTACGAGAACCCGCATAAAATCGATTCTAATGTTACTCATGCCAAAGCCCATGATGTCGTATATTAATCGTTACTGAAAATATGTAACTAATTTGCAAAGTAAAGAAATTGAGCACAAATTGGTACCGCAATAACAAATACTAACTCTGTAAAAATACGACTATTGCGTTTGAACCTGTAAGGTTAGACCACTTATCCGAGAAATTCCTGATTTTGATAACTCGTTACGACTGTCATAGGCAGATATTAATTAATCGATCTTAGCTCAATCCTAAAAGTGAACTTACATTCAAATTCTAATGTAAGTCCAGTACGAAATGACATCTCAAAAGCAATTAAGGTGCACAATGTCACATTACTTAAATGTCAAATATGACTTTCCTGTATTGTGACATTCTTGATAGTAACTTTTTGGTACCTCCTGTATAAGTATTTGTGTTATTTTATTAGCATAATTGGGACTTTTAAATTTGAGACCCAGGGCTCAAAACTAGGTAGTATCGTGTCTACTCAAGTTGTCTCTCTGAGTTTTGACTTTATTTATACTGGCTACCGATGCTAAAACCGCCAATTGTTTCAAATTTCTACTAAGCACAGTGTTTTCGAAATGCGTTTAGTATATGAAGCGTGTTATAAATTGTGTCAGTCAATCAATGTATTCATATATTCCGTGTTCCAATAACAAATTTTAATCAGTCTGCGCCTGCGCTCACTTTTCGGGGATACGTTATTTGGTATTTATTACACACCTACTACCATTCTTGTTTATTGATTAACATTGTGAACTGATTATAAATTAGTCATAAAGCGTGATTTTATGTAAAATTTATTATTCCATAGTGTTTTTATGTTCCGTGAAATTGTATAAGGGAAACAAAAATGATATTATTTAATGTTAAGCAACTAATAGCTAGAATTTATTAATAAATGTCTCATTGAATCATCATAATATCTTGTATCTTAGATAAACTTATTTTTGAGATAACAGCCTATGAAAACTGATACCAAAAGACTCTACAGGCCAAATACTGAAACAGTAGGTACCCCACGGACTTAAAAATACTACGTAAAAGAGGTACCCAAATTTTGAAGATAGGAAAAAGCTTTTCGCTGCGTAGATTGGATTATGGTTGTACCTTATGCGACAAATTATTTTCTTGCATATACTAATTGCTATATGCTAATTGCAAGCTGTAATAGCCGATTGGTTAAAGCACGCGTCTTGCGAGCACCAGGTCTTGGGTTCAAACCCCGGCTCGCACCTCCGGATTTTTCGAAATCTATATGCCAATCATAATTTCTATATGATTATCACTTGCTTACGGTGAAGGAAAACATCTTGAGGAAACCTGCATGTCTTAGAAGATATAACCAATTTTCGAAAGACATGTGAAATCCGCCAACCCGCACTGGGCCAGCGTGGTGGATTATGGCCTGAATCCCCCTCGTGTTCAAGGGACCCCGTGCCCAGGAGTGGGACGTCAAAAGGACTAAATTATAATTATACCAATTAATAAAACATATCAATGTAGGTACAAAAGCTATTTTCGCACTTACCACGTACTCACGGCTCGCACATTCTTAGCCGCACCGCAACCACCGGCCGCGGGCTTTGAAACCCGTACCGCACCTCGTTACCATAATCACTAAATTACCAAACCACTTCAGTATGCGAAGCACGTAAAATAAATACTTTGCCCGTTGATGAACGCAACAAGACGTTACTTAACTGCCAATTTTGTGCAGAAACTTGAGTAAAATTACCGTATCGATAAAGCTGGAGTTACACCATAAATGGTTGTACAAATTTTACCCAAAAGTAAGTCGTGAACTAGTTTCGTTGATTCCTGGTATGCCATTATAGGTCTTATAGTTGTAAAATACGTCAACCAAATAGTTTAAGACTTAGGACACATTTACACAATTTAAGAACTTATTATTTATTACATTTATTTACTTTATTCGGGTGGACTTCCAAAAGTAAACCTTATGTAATCTCTGTTCGTAGCAATACAAATAGCAGTAAATTTAAGGAAGTAAAGATTGTCTTGCGGATGCAAGAATATATTTTACTGATAATATAAAAAGTCCGGGAAGCTTCAAAGGTCTCCACTAACAGAATGAAGACCAATGTCGTCTTTATATTAGCTATCAAAGTGTTAATGTTCCCGAAACCCGGAAGATTGTATTTAATGTGGCTATCGGGCGCATAAACCATCCCAGTTTCTATATTAAACGAATATTCTGGTAAAATAGACCTTACCACCATTATCTTAGGTGATATTTTACGGCTGCATCTAGCTCATGGAGTTATTTATTGGTCTAATTGCAGGCCAATCCCATTATCATAGGCCATAAATAAATAAAACGTCCTCACCATTTATGGTACATCAGCCTTTACTTGCAAACTCGTTTTTAGGCCAGAGAATGGGCGCCACCGCTTGATTGGATGATTGACTTGGCCGTAAAAAGCGAAAAAAGCGCATAAAAGCACTTAACAACATGTTATCGAGACGGTAAATAAAATTATAAATTTACGTTGTAAATTATAGGTGCAGTGTAGCCTCAGCTAGATGCTTGTACAGCTATGGTAAGCACATGTAAATTGTTACAAGTTTCGCAAAATCAACAAGCCTGGAGGATTGCAATAATTTCTCGATGCGATAGAGTAAACAAACCTTCCTACGGAAATTAAAGTTGAAAACGTCTTGGATAAATAAATAATTACACTCTGTATGTCACAGACGCGGGTTGTCACAATCTCTGTTTGTCTCCTAAGTAGGTACAAATCGTCACGTAGGTACGCAGTACGACACTCTTGAATGGACGAATGTCACCTTAGCCGTTTGTCACAAACGCATAAGCAAATCGTCACATTCATCGAAATAGCTCTGAAATGTTTAAAGAATAAATATCGATTGTAAAACAAAATTTCGTCCATTAACGACTGATTTCTCTCATAATCTAAATCGAATAGTCGCTCCATTAGTTACCCATTACAAAATTTCGCTCAGTCAAAGTACCATATAATTTACGGCTCCATTTCTTTTAATACGGAGAGTATCTCCATTACCTACACTTAATCAAATTACACAGATAATCTAGGCAAAGAGTCGAGGTTAAATGCTAGCTACGATTGCACACGCGAATAACGTAAAACCCGGCTACACGCCCTCGGGTTACAAGTCAGTCAAGAGGTTGTTTTAAACGAAAAAATATTAATTGGTAGACAATTTACTGCACGTCAGTGTGAACGGACACAGAGACTGATAATTGGACCTGCACGCAGCTTACTGCCATGTAACTTTCGATAATGTTTTGCATATTCAATTCGTTGGTACGGCATAATTTTCATGCAAAGTAGCTTGTTTGGATTTTGTAAATGGTTGATATTAGGCGATTTGTTTATAATGTAATTTCGCTTGACAAAATCCTGACTCACCTGTAGGTGATGTGTGATTATGTAGGATTATCATCGCTAATGTCTCTTCGTTGTCAGTTGTTAGTTCAAGGTGGGTTTATGGCCGTTACATTATGGACGCAATGTTACCGTTACAGAAAAATACCATAACATACAACGTTACTGCTTAATTAATTGAAATATCTCAATGCAAACACCCCTATATAAACCAAAGATTTGCAAGCATGGCGGGCTTCGTCATTTATTTTACTTTATACTTCATTATATTCTATGCATAAAGAAAAATATCGAATCCGTGTAATTAGTTTTAGCTACAAATATATCCGATTAAGAGTGACGGAGTTATAGGGAAAGTGTTTTATTTGTTACCGTATGTCCCACTTAGATGGAAATCGGATCAGGGTGATCGCATAATGGGTACTAGTATTTTCTGTGTGTACTAGCGCCACCCTTATCCTCATTGCCAAAACTTATAAAATCAAGTTAAGTTTCAAGTTTTGTAAATTTTTCCTCAGGTTTGCATCCCTGACACGGACTGCACTCTTCCCGAGAACCGATGGCGCTACATTGAGTCCTTCAACTGCTTGGGCACGAACAAGAAGCTGCTGAAAGAGATGAGGCTCTCTTTTCCCAGCGGTCACTCGTCCTTCACCAGTTACACCATGCTTTATTACTGTGTAAGTTGTATCAGACATTAAGATAATATCAGACATTATGATGAATACATCATAATGTCTGATATTTTCTCATTTGTGGGGTCGGTTTTCTGTGTCCTATTGTTTTATTAATCTCTATCCACTTCATACAATACCGCCAAAGTCTATGACATTGTTTTGGTTGATAATTATATTTGTATACCAGGTGAAACAGAAAGGGTATACTATTTTTTGCAACTTTACTTTGTAAATCTAAAACTATCGGCTTTGTGGGACAGTTGAAGTACTAAAGGTTTTGTAGACTTATGAAATCTGTCAACAGCTGTATCTCTATAACACCTTTTGTTCTTCAAGTTTCCTCCAAAGCTGATAGTTTTAGAATTACAAAGTTAGTTTTGAAAAACAAAAGTATACCCTTTTTGTTTCAACCTGTATATTGTTCAGTCACCCCTCTATCTACATTAATTATTAATGCAGCTATGAGGTCTATTAGTCAGGAAATTTCGCTTTGGAGTTTGAGGTTATGCTATAAGTCTACTGAGAGATATTGAAATTGATTTCATGCTAATAAATTCAAATTCCTAACTATTTTTAGACTGCTATAATTGTGTTAAAGATTGCATATGCAAATTTACAACAAAGTGCGAATTTGAATCGTTGTCAGAGCACTCTACAAATATCCGTAATCCGCTTCGCAACATAATTGTAATTTTGTAATGCTTATTCTGCTTTAATGTCAACATCGTAAGCATGACGATGCACTATTGTTGAAGTAGTTCACAGTTCCTCCTGGATACCTGAAAAAGGTTACTACATCTTATACACACACCACTGAGAGTTTAAAATCACTTGTCAGTAATTTTAAAGCCATGTGGTCATTCATCGTGAATGTGCTTGTCCATTATACAGACATACATTCAGAAGCGCTTCACATGGCGCGGCTCCAAGCTCCTCAAGCACGGCATCCAGTTCCTGTTGATGCTGTTCGCCTGGTACACCATCATGACGAGGGTCTCTGACTACAAGCACCACTGGAGCGACGTCATGGCTGGATTCAGCATTGGCATTCTCTACGCTATCGTCATTGTGAGTAGCCTAAATATGGTTGGTACATGTTAAAGCGAGCCTTCTGCTTCTTGTTTGTTATGTTTACCTGGTAGTCCTGGTACAAAATATGATTATAGTAAGTAAGTATATCGAACATGAGACCAGAGTGTTTCGTCTGCGGTTTATAAATCATCAAAAAGCTGTGTAGAATTGCACAAAAGCTTTGCCGAATCGAGCGCGAAGTTGTTGATGGAAACGTCGAAAGCCATTTTTAACATAGATACACATAGGAAGTTTATAGTCTAGCAGACCAACGATTTTGCCAAGTCACAAATTTCTGATTGGCTTTGTGGATAGTAGACTTTCGAAACTTTTTTTATGGAACTAGACCCTCTTCACGCTTCTATCACTGTTTATCCGTTAAGCCAGAAGCAAATAAGCTAGGAGCCCAGGCCTTGCCAGGCCCAGAAAGTGGAAACCAGGCGCGACATTTGAATTAGCAGACTTAAGACCCTAGTCTCCCCTCTCCCTTATTTGTGCTTGCTGCCTTATTGTGGTAGGTCGCTTTGACCGATAGTGTGGCTGAAATAGATGGCGGTTCGATGTGTTTCATTTTGTTTTCCTTGTTGCCATAATAAAATTTCATTTCCAGTACGCCTTCGTATCGAATCTCCGCAAAACCCCGCGCACCCGTCAAGTGAACTTGGAGGCTGAGCTGCGCGCCACCAACGGCAACACTCGCGCGCAGGTCTGACAACCACTGCCCCCCTCCTCGCGCAGTGGGAGCGACGCCGAGGAGCTATGATACGAACAACCCACCGTGTCGTGGATATCGCACGAGTACATGGACGCATGTAGGCAGTGAACGGGTTGGCAGGTTCCGATTTTTTTTTTATTACTTGTATCACAATAAAAAAATACAATAGGTATTCTTTTTTTAAAAATGACTTGCCAGTGTGGTAAAAAATGACAACTGCTTCGATGGTCTTGTGTTGTTGACTGGAACAGAATTAGAGATGGCGCTAGTGGTATAAAGGGTAGAAGAAAACCATGGTGGGTTGTTTTATGTATATATCAAAGTCGCCAAACAAGCATACGACGAATAATGTATTGTAAAAGAAAATAAGCAGTCATAGCTGCTATACTATTCTATCAAAATTTTGAATGTGTCTCATTCTCTCGTTGCAACTCTAAAAATTACTACGTTATTGAGTAAAACATTATTTTCTACACATTTTGTAGTAGCTTTCAGTTTTCAACAAAGATTATATACTATATCGAGTTTATATCGAAGTGTGGTTCAATTATTATAATGTAACATATAGATTTAAAATATTTTCATAGTTTTTAGAGGTACGATTCTCATGTTGTAAAAGTAGAGTTTAATTTATAGATTAGTCTTTACATATCATGTAAGGGCCTTGAGCCCTGTCTCTGTTATAAGCTTGTGTTTATATAAATACGTTACTTCACAGCTTCGTCGTTCAATTATTAAAGCCACAACAATAGTTTTTTTATTGGCTTATTAAAAAGTACATAATATATTAAACATTTTAAAAAGTATTAGTGTTAAAATTGCGGAACCTAGCCTATATTGTTTCATGTCGATCCGACGTGGTATGTTCGTTTTTGCTATAATCATTTTCCAGGTCTGAAGTAATAGTATGGACGCATACATTTATAACAGATATATTTCTGAAGAATTGCGGCTTCTATTGCAAAATGCGAATATTTATAGGGTTACAGCATTCTGAGAGGATTGTGCAATTTTTATTTATAGCTTACTGGATATTATTATCATAGTTTTATAATGCTATCACGTTAACGCGATGTTATCGGGTATTAGAAGTATTATATACTTAAAAGAAAGGGTTTTAGGGTGAAAACATATCAAAATAAATGTATCTTACGCATCTTAGTAAGCAGTGATAGCCGAGTGGTTAAGCACGCGTCTTGCGGGCACCAGGTCTTGGGTTCAAGCCCTGGCTCGCACCTCTGGGTAAGAAATCTATGTGCGAATCATAATTTATGTATGATTATCACTTACTTATGGTGAAGGAAAACATTGTGAGAAAACCTGCATGTCTTAGAAAATCTGACCAATTTTCGAAAGACATGTGAAATCCGCCAACCCGCACTGGGCCAGCGTGGTGGATTATGGCCTGAATCCCCCTCGTTGTGAGGAGAGGTCTGTGCCCAGTAGTGGGACGTCAAAAAGAGCTAAATAATTATTAAACTTATCTTAACAGATTAACTTGTAGTAACGCTTCCAGCTTCAGCATCTTTTGGGTGCGTCTATAGGGGAAATACCTAATAGCCATTAATATTGTTTTCGCCCTTATACGGGACTTATAAAGTTGAGTTGATTGCAGACAGGCATTGGTGCATGCAGATTTTTTTTATACAACATAAATAGGGCTCGGTTTCCTTGCCATAGCAGGGTCCATAGAAAAATCATTTCTTATTAAACGAATTATTATTATACGATTATGGCCTGAATCCCCCTCGTGTTGAGGGGAGGCTCATGCCCAGGAGTGGGACGTCAAAAAGGTTAAATTATTTATTATTATTATTTATATTAAACTAGCTGTGCCCCGCGATTTCATCCGCGTAGTATTGGATTATTGGGTTAAAAAGTATCCTATATGTTAATCCCGGTTATAATCTATCTGTGTTCCAAATTTCATCCAAATCCGTTCAGTAGTTTTTGCGTGAAGGAGTAACAAACATACATACATACATACATACATACATACATACATACATACATACATACATTCATACATCCACACTCACAAACTTTCGCATTTATAATATTAGTAGGACTAATGCAAAAATACCACATTGCCGATGCTGTAATCGAAACTACTGCATGTTGCTGAAAATAAATAAGTCGATTTAAGGTGATGGCGCCTGTTTGGCCAGCGAAATTCAAAATTTTCGAGTATTTTTATAGTTTATCCAAAATCTGAAAACATTTAAGACAACATTTTGTGATTTGCGACAAACACAGTATGCAGTGCGTTTATTAATACATTTATTTTACTCTAAATATTATCACGGTGGATATGATACTAGTTTATCACTAAATATACAAAAATCGCCAGATTATCTGGATAGCTGTCGTTCTTGAAATGTTTTAGAGTAAGCTGGATATATTAATAAATGCACTGCACCCGGTCTTTGTCGCGAATTACAAAATGTGCCTTTTACTATTGTCAGATTTTGAAAAAAATATAAAAAACCTCAAACATTTTAACTTCGCGGGCTAGATGGGCGCTTTATCCTTAACAATAATCAATTGCGTCAAATTGACTTTTTGCGTTAACGTTAAATAGATTTTTCTACTTAATATCTTTAAAAATGTCCTTTGTAAATAGAGACGAAATTCAGTAAGTACATACCTACAGGGTGACTGGTTTAGATTTAGTAATTTAACAAGTCAAAGATTACTTATCCCTGTAATATGGCTTCTGGGACAAAAAGTTTCGTGAGTTGACATTGAAATATTACCAAAATTGAACTATTTCACTCTAGGTATGCTATTTTTATTATTTTTAAGTGTTAATTATTAATGGCCATCGTTTAAAAACGGACCTCCTTTATAAAAAGTTACAACCGATTATAAATAAATGGTAAAAAATTATATATACAAATGAGGGTTAATATTTAAAATTACATAGCAAATAAAAGAACCCTTTTAAATTTAACTACTTAAAATATACACCAATAGTAATAAAACGATGGCATAGTTATACAAAATGGTCTAAAGACATATCTAGTAGATATTAGTACAATGTTATATTGGCATATTATTATTTTATGTTAAGATTATCTTCATTTTATGCACTTGCAGGGAAAACAGACCTAATTGATTCGATTTTACTTATTTTCGCTTGGTTTTCTTAATGAAATGGACTCTGAGATTTTTAGTTTTTACTTATTTTAACCGCTTATCTACATGTTTGTCGAAGTATGAATTAAAAGATGTTTTACGATACATTATATTACTTACTGTTCATTCACTTGAGGCAATTAGTTTGAATATATCCAACATATTTGAAAAAAAAAATGTTTTTTGGAAATGTATTTTCTTAACAAAATAATCCCTCGTGTTCCCTAAACGAAATATTCACGTTAAACATATTTATGTCTCTATTTTATGTAAATAAGAAAACGAAGCCGCCAACATGCTTTCTGAGAATGTTTCATACAATGCAAACGAAGGGCAACATTGAAAATAACTTTAAGTGAGCCTCCAACATCGATGTCAATAATGTTGAAATTAAAACAACAAACATTAGGATCTGTATACATTAAGTCAATTAGGTATAAGCTTATGATTTTATGCGAAAGTTACCTTATCTGCTTATTTAATTTAAGTAACGATGTCAAAACCTACCACCTCCGCTGCACTACTTAAAACACTTGCAATTCTTATTTTTTTTGCATTTTTATTACTTATTTATTTTTTAGTACTACGGTTGCACATTTTACATGTTTATAGTACAAGTTATTATAAGAGTTAATTAAGGTTTATTTTACGTGTGTATATTATCTAGGTATATATATTATTGTTATTTTTCTAAAACTAAAAACAAGTACAGTTTAGACTTTATTTCCATAAATGCTATAGAAAATGAACTATGAACATAATGGTGGTGCATATTGTTTATATGTAAAGCAAGGATGCTAAAGTATCTTAACGCTTGTCATCGATCATTACCACAGATATAGATTTACATAGATAACGCAAATGCATGTACGAAACCCCGACCAAGCGTCAAGGTTGGTCGCCGCTAACTTACAGTCCGCGCGACTACAGATATAAAAAATATGAGTATGAGCGACATAATCACTCGAGAGAATCGTAGCGGGCGGAGGGGCATCGGCGGCATCGGTGTCTTTGAATCGGTTTGGATTTCCCGTCACTAATGACGTCACAGTAGGTGTTAAAAATTCGGCACGCTTGTTTTCAATACAAATCGTGATACATGCGTCATCTATGTAAATCTATATCTGTGATCATTACAAAATGAAACTTAAATGCAACCAGTCACAGGCACTCCTGCGCAGCTCATGTTATTTATTTTAGTTCTAGTAGTCTTTCGGGTCTCTAAGACCTAAGGGGCTATGTATTTTTTAATACTGTGATATAGTTTTGTAATACAAAAGAAATTACAGATCTGGGTTGTATCGACTGTATTTAGTCGATTTATCTATATCGATTAATATATTGCACATATTCAATAATGACGGTAACAGTCAAAAATTTAATCGATGTTTTTGAAAACTACCATAATATTATACGTAAATTTTACAGAAAACTAAGAAATAAATACTACATTGAATTTAAAATAATTATAAATTACCATAAAAGTAGTTTAAATGGTGTGCCGTCGGTTGTTTTCAAAACAATCGATTCAATTCTCCAGTGACTGCAATGGATATGGATATGCATAATTGTCGTCGATATTGACAAAGAAACTAAGCAAAATATGGCCGATATACCTCAATTGCATATATTACAAGTTAGTTTTAAGTCAAATTAGGTGCTAGTTAAGTGTATTATAATAACTGTTCATAAATTATATTGTAACTTGTTGACATTAATATGTCGAGGGTATAAATATATATCTAAAAACTGAGGGTACTTGCTTAAAATGTTTTCTTTTTGTACATACAGTCGAGCCTCAAGAATGCACTGCCTTTAAAACTCTAGATTTAGCTCTTGGGCAGCTATTTATTTACTTATTTTGTAGAGATACCTACTGTTAAAAGTTTAAAAAGCATAATAAATATTATAATAGAATGCACTTTTTTCTTCACCTTTTACTTGGACATTTCAGTATCTTAACTTTCTAAAAATACATGGACGTATTTTTAAGAAAATAAGTGGTTTTCTAAAAGTTACCTTCTCCATCGTAGACTTCATAATATCCATTCCGAAAATAACATAAAAGCGCCATCTATTAATCACTCCTTAAACTAAGTTACACTTGCAAGTGCATTATTAACAAACGCAGGTAGTTCAGAACTGAACATTAGGTTCATTAAATACAAAGTAGATACAATATGTAATTAGGCATAGATGTCGCCACTAAATAACCAAAAGTGTGGAGCAAAGGGAACCCGGATCTCCATAATAAATTATGTCAACAAAATGATAGAGGGAGTACAGTCCACTCAATTACAAAGCGCAAGGACCTTCGTGAATGGGCCTTTTTGCTAATGTATGACTTATGTGTACAATATTTTAGGTCAAACTTTGACAACATGAGACATACCCACCCACCTAAAAGATTATTTATTCCATCATCAGTCGCGCGGTGAATGTTACCGCCGCCTGATGTGTGTCGTGTCGCTCGTGGAAGAACGGTAATAACTATCTGCCTAGGATGTCAAAATGGACCGACTAATATGGAAGATAATATTGGACTTTATCGTGCTAGTATGTGGTAAGTGTGCCCTTTCATTTGAAAATACTATAATGATTTAACGACAGTTTAATTTGAAGGAGAAAGTGTCGCGGCCAAGGACTGTGTTCTTTTGTTTCGTGAATGTTTTTTTGTGCTTTGGAAATATGCACCTATAATTTTTAAGTCGTGTATAGCGATTAGCGCCTATTATAAGGTACGTAGAATAGAGTATCCTGTGTTTTGTCATGCAACTTATCATTAATTTGAGTAAGTAGGTATGTATTAAGTATGATGACAGACGTCGGTGCTTTACTTTTCTTTGTTCCTGCTTAATAAACCTAAATGTTATGTACCTGTTGAAAGATGTAATCAAAAAGAATAATAACCCGTCAAGGTAAATAGTAAATAAACGTATTCAAAAGAAAGTAGAAAGCATAGTAAAAAGGTACATAGGTACATAGGTAGTAAACTCGAAAAATACTACCAATTTAAAAATTAAGTTTCGGACGTGAAGATTTTGAGAGGCAGGTACCTTCGCAAATCTGTTACGCTCCAGTCAACGACTCTTGGAGCGGGCTCGAGTGGTGTCAAGTTACAAGGGAGGGTAGCAAGTTCTACCGTATTTAAACCCCCATACGGGCTTGTGACGTCATCGTACAGTCGGCATCAAAAGTAATTTTATAAAAATACTTGCCGCATCTGTCAACACTCAGCATTACATTATATTGATCTAATAAGTGTTCTTGATACTGTGAGATAATTGAACTAACAAATCAATCTGTAAGGATCTATGCACACCACGTTTTTTAAACGCGCGTCGACGGCGCGTTTTTTTTCCTACAGAGCAGTTTGTTGTCGTTTGTATCGAAACACACGCGCGTCGACGGCGCGTTTTAAAAACGCGGACAGGTGTGCAAAGGTCTACAGGCTGCGTCTGGCTCGCTTATGTATCGCGTCTGTATCGCTACAAACGCATGTCGAGGGCGCGTTTAAAAAACGTTGTGTGCATAGGCCCTAAAAGGTAACTAGGTACTAGGTACACTTACTTAGTGGGTAGTAAGGTTAATTTTCGGACTGAGTGGAGACTGAGGTAAGTACTGGGCTGTTGTTTAGTAACCCTAAGTTGGCACAGCCAAACAATTTTTATTTTCAAAAAAGGCTCAATTTTCAGCTATTTATATAGGTATGTTGTTGTCACTATTTTTGGCGCAAAATAGACAAAACAATGAATCGCTGTAAATATTTCACCAGTAGGTAGGTTCCTACTGTACAAACTCACAGTACCTAAGGCTCTGTAAGCTCTGAAATAGAGAACGTTGTACCCATGAAAATTACTCATAGCCACATTTGTCTTCGAGTTTTGAAACACTTTATTTTTTATTTTGACTAGCTATATATAGCTACATACATATGATTGGTATTATAATTATATTGGTAGGTACTTTCATACCTACATCAATAAGTTATCCCGCTTATCCAAAAGATGTTCGCGGACAATCTTTTACAATGCTTATTTACTTAATTAACTAATATTATAATAAAGTCAAGATATCACGATATGATATGCTAACTGAATCATCAAATATTCAGAATACAGCGATGACGACACACCGGTGAGTGAACTAGGTAGACATTAGTGATGTAACGAATATTCGCATTCGCATTCGCATTCGCGAATATTCGCATATTTTTTGACATTCGCATTCGCATTCGCAAGAATCTATGCGAATGTTTGGCGAATGTTTTTTTAAAAACAAAAAGGAAATTATGTATAGATGGATATGGTTTTAATAGTAAGAATTATATATTTTTTTCAACAAACTTGCTTGTAGAGTGGCCCTTGTTGCACCGCTTTTAGGTTCATAAAGCAGTTTATTACGCACTAGTGATTTTGAATTAACATGTTTTTAATCTTAGTAAAGAGTTATCCTAAAAATAGTAAGCATGTTTATAAAATAAATAAACAATGTTTATTAAAATATTATACATAGATACATTAATTATTTAAATACATTTATTTCTTAATTTTATTATTATAAACATTCGATTTATTATATTTCAAATAATATAATAATTGTTAGGGGCCTTGCCAGACCCATAGATAAATATAACTGGCCAAATGCAAGTCAGACTACGCATACTATAGGGTTCCGTAGACATCCCGCCACTTTTCGATAATATGGAACCCTAAAAATAAAGTAATGTGTTTTTTATTGATATGAAACATCTCAACCGATTAATTTCTGGGAAATAAATAAACTATTGGCAACCGTATGAATAAAATAGTAAGAAATTCTGTTACTTAATTTATTAAACCGGCATTCAAAGACATCTTAAGCAAAGTGACATAAACCTTTATTTTCTTTTTGGACTGATGTAAAGTTCTTATAAGGAGTTTTAATTCAAATAATTAAGTTGTGACTAGACTAGTTGCACAATCAGTGGCGCGTGGGTTTGAGACTCAGTCCAAACTATCGATATTTTTTTAAATAAAATTAGTTATATTCTTTTTAAAAGAATAGAACTATTTATTTCCTATAATGAACCATTTATAATGTGGTTCTAAGATAAACGATGAATCTCGCTAGTCACGAAAAAAAACCACCTTGGAGCTAAATATTTCATAAACGGGAATTAATATTTAAAAAACTGTCAAAGAAACCTTCAAATTATTTTAAAATACCTACTGAACAATACCTCACTCGAGGGGGTGAGTAAACATTTTTTCACTCCCTTTTCTTATGTACGTGAGGTAGAATGAAATAACTTTGCTTTCAAAATTGAAATACACAGTTATGTAGCGGTACAGAAACACTATTTTTTTTGCCAATTTGCAGTATAACAGTCTCTGAATAAAATTACTGCGATGTCAGAGGGACGGGTAGACGGACAGACGGACGTGGCGAAACGATAAGGGTTCCGAGTGTGACTACGGAACTCTAAAAACTTACGGCGCGCCATTTTCTTTGAATTTTCATTCATCCTGCAATTCTCTAGGTCTTAAACAAATTCGTGAACTGTGTTTTCTTTTCAATTAAGATTGTAATATTTTAAATATTTTTTACTCGCGTGTTGTAAACGACGTTTCATACGACAAACGCGTGAACATTGTTCATTACACACTTTGGCTCCATCACAGGCCTGGCGTTAGTCTCGGGCTGCAAACTAGCTTCGATCATAATGTGATTAACAACTTAGCTCACTTGTACATAATGCACTTATTCACTTATTTACTTATATTTGAATAAAAAAAATATGGAACTGTCTTGAGGTAGGCAACTAAATTATGAATAGGATCTTTCCCTATTGTTCTTGTTAGTCTAATTTAAATATTAACAAACTCAATAAAATTTTAATATCAATGAAATTTGATTTATGCAATAATACTAAGCTACCCTGAAATCAAAACAAATCTCTTCATATTAACTTTATGTGACTAACTTCGTTCTTTCAACCTATATGGGTTTGACTATGTTCGGCCGACACGAAATGTCAAACCATTCTAACATTTTGCGCGCTCTTTATTAACCCCCGACGAAAAAAGAGGGGTGTTAGAAGTTTAACATGTGTATCTGTGTGTCTGTCTGTGGCATTGTAGCGCTCAAGCGGATGATCCGATATTATTATTATTTTTTTGTTAGAAAAGTTTTCTGATCGAGAGTGTTCTTAGCTATGCTTCATGAAAATCAGTTCAGCCGTTTAAAAATTATGAGTTGTTTTTTAGTTTAAAAAGTCGTCGCATCGGGATTTCTTTAAATTTTAGTTATTTGAAAGTCAACATTCGCATTCGCATTCGCATTCGCGAATGTTGAAGTCAAATATTCGCATTCGCATTCGCATTCGCGAATGTCAAAAATCCAACATTCGTTACATCACTAGTAGACATATTAAAACTAAGTACCTACCTACCTAACTCGCTCCGATTTAATTAGTGTTAATAGTCACGACATGAACGGTCTTGTAATTCAAGATAAGAAATAATAATTTTATGGTCATAGGTATTTTTTCTACATGGGAAAAAAATACCTATGACCATAAAATTATATGGCGTTCAGTACTTACTTAAGGCTAAAGCGCCCATCTAGCCCGCGAAGTTCAAATTTTTTGAGTTCTTTTAGAAATTTTTCAAAATCTGACAATAATAAAAGACAAATTTTGTAATTCGCGAGAAAGACCGTGTGCAGTGCATTTATTAATATATCCAACTTACTCTAAAACATTTCAAGAACGACAGCTATCCAGATAATCTGGCAATTTTTGTATATTTCGTGATTTACTAGTATCATATCCACCGTGATAATATTTAGAGTAAAATAAATGTATTAATAAATGCACTGCACGGTCTTTTTCGCGAATTACAAAATTTGTCTTTTATTATTGTCAGATTTTGAAAAATTTCTAAAAGAACTCAAAAAATTTGAACTTCGCGGGCTAGATGGGCGCTTTAGCCTTAATGGTTTGTTTGTTTGTGTAGTGTCAATGACAGAAGTGTAGTGACAGATAATATACTTAGGTATTTTCTTAGAACATAAACGACTAGAAATACAATCCGCGTAGGTACCTAGTTGCCTCTTGGTCCCACACAAGGTGTTGCCGACCAAAAAGTTAGTCCCTATATTTGGGGTAATCAATAAATTCGTTCCCTTACCCAAGAAAGTACGTTCTTAAACTTGTGGTAGCAGCTATTTTATTTAAGTACTTTTTCCTCATTTGCATACGGAGTAGGTATGGTGAAATGAAAGACTCATAATCATATTCTATGGCATTATAATTTAACCATAATAAAAATCTACAATATTTCTTATCAATTATAGAAAATGTTACAAGTATCTTAAATAAAATCGTAATTTTATACAATTATTCACTTACTAAACATAACGAAATTTTCCTTTTTATAGAAAGAGATGGTCCGGAAGAACACTCTGTCAACGCCACCTAGAAAAACACGCGGGACTATTTTTATTTCTATGGTTTGACCTGACAGAAAATCCCTTATTGGCAGACTAGTCATTTTAAGGAAAAAACATTATGTATTTGCATTATTAAAATACTAACATGGTACTTTAGAACCGCTAAATTGTTATCAACCATTTTTCTTTTTATAAATATCTGTGGTTCGAAATGAATAGAGCATATTCTCGAAGCTTTATTTGTCATCCATTTAAGGCGTCCCGTAGCCTTAATCCAAATGTTTCTAGCTTGTGGGTCGTTTGGAAAGCTTAAATAAGAAAAGTAAGTGATGTTGAAACGTCAAAATACTAAAAAAAGGCAAAAAAATAACAAGGCCTTCTACACAGCAGCAATATTTTGCGCGCTCGATCAAGTGATAGAACCTATTACCAGGTATATTCTCCCGTTTCATGTATTAATCAAATAACTATTTTCATTCCCAGTAATCCCTAGTGATTACTGGGAAATAAAAATTCCAATACTGGCAACACTAGGCTAATAGGTTATGTTTCGTATTTCTGTAATTATTCAATTATTTCACTGTCTAGAGGGCTAGTACACGAAGTCTAACACAGCCATAATATGCATTACAATTACACCCTTCTAAAATATACACAATAATGACAACTTACGAGTGAAACGTAATTCCCGTATTTTTCACCTCCGTGCGGCTTTGGCAGCCCAAAACACTACAGCCACCCATTGTCCTGACACTAACACTTCACAAAAGTCTCCTTTTCGAGGGTTTAATGTAGTATTTTCAAAAATTTTTAGTAAAATAAAACAATTCAACTTCGGTTTGTTTACGTTCTGGGCGCACTGGAGCAACTGCGCCAAGGGGGCGGAGCCTATTACCCTACCACGCCGATAGGGACAGAAAATATTGTTTTTATCTCTTTCTGCCTAGTGCTAAAATGTATAGCGCTATCCTTCTTACCCATTGTGACGTCATTTCATTACATTTCTAGTAGTTTATGTTCTAAGGGTATTTTAGATAGGTACACGGAGTTTAGGTGCAAACGGTGCAAAGTAAATACAATAGGTAGGCTTTTTTTAAAAATATTTATGTGTAATAAGGTCAACTCGGCGAAGTCCGGCTCATACTTTATTAAAAAAAATATTCATTCGCAAAATTTGGCTATCTCTATAGTATTTTAGGCAAGTATTATTAAATAAGGTGATCAAATATGTTTTCGATCTTTAAAAAAAGCTGTCAAATTAACTTTTAGGTCATAGATTTATAAAATAAACACTAGTTTTGAAAATCTGGCGAAATTTACGATTTCACTGCCACGTCGGATAAGACCGTCTAATAGGAAAAAAAACCTATAAATAGACGGTTTACACGGGCATTGTATATGCGTATGTATTTCAACAGCATTTCAATGTGTGCTACCGATTTTCTTATTAAATGCTCCAATCGGCATGTATTGCAAAAAGAAGCGGTCGCCGGGTAAGTCCGGTATACCTCGCCATTCAGGGGTAAAAAACATATTCATCACTTTTTAAAATAACATGTTTTTTAGTAAATCTGTTTTTACTCATTCACTCGAAAAAATAAATCACGAAAGTTTACATACCGGTAAGTCTCGGGCTACCAGAATCGCCTCGGGTCTACTATTTTAGAGATCAAAAACAAACTTATTTATTCCAATATTTGTAGATACTAAAATAGAACATCTTCCTATACTAGGTGAAACAAAAAGGGTATATACTATTTTTTTTGCAACTTAAGTTTGTAAATCTGAAACTATCGGCTTTGTGGGTCAGTTGAAGTACTAAAGGTTTTGTAGACTTGTGAAGTCTGTCAACAGCTGTATTCCTATAACACCTTTTGTTTTTCAAGTTTCCTCCAAAGCTGATAGTTTTAGATTTACAAAGTTAAGTTTTGAAAAAAAGTATACCCATTATGTTTCACCTTGTATATGTATATAATAACATATTATAATTTTGGTAATTGTTTCGGCACTTATGCAAATCAATTCACAAAAATAACAATTATTTCTCTCTTTCTGCCGCATAAAAAACAACCACTAGAGCAGTAGGTAATATGGCCAGCAAGCACATAAAATAGTACTTATTATATTTTAAAAGAATCAATTACTTACAAGTGAAGGTCAAATATGGTAAAAAACAGAACTCATATGCAATACGACCCAGTTATCGATTACTTTATAAAATTTGCTTAGGCGTAAAAGGTTTATAACATCTGGAAACGGCGAAGACCGGCGTATGCCGATTTTTGCCTTCAAGAACTAGACGGACTTGCCCACTATTGCACTTTGAAGTTAGATCTTTTTCACCAGATGTAACTTCGTAAAAATGTGTTTTATTCTAATCTAATATATTAATTAGGTAACAATATTGATCATTAATGAGCTTACCTACACAAATCCTGATAAAAGTATACAAAAAGCAGTTAAAAAAAATGTTTTTGGCTGCGTGGTGTTGGTCGTAACGGAAGTTGATAACCTGACTAAATTTTAAATGTATTTTTCTCTCTTTGTGTCATAAATAGCGCCATCGCACATTGTGGTATTTGACTCGATTTTCGGACATGGTCTTTTTATTGCAGAATTAGATAATATTATAGATTTATAACGTTAGAGTAGAACTCCCGTGTGTCAATTTCACTTATTTTCAGAGTTATTAATTTTTAAAAAAGACGCTCTTTTTTTCGGTGAAAATTTTTAAAAAATTACTGCTCTCAAATTATATGATTATTGAATGATTCGATTTCAGTGTAGATAAGAATGTCTAAAGCTGCAATTTTTGAAGTACTTTTGGTAATTATATATGCAATGGAACGCGAGTAATTAATTATTTTAACATATTAATTCTTATTTTTTTACTCCTAAACTAAGCTGTAGTAGCAAATAATTTTGATACACCTAGAATAAATATGCCATGAGCAATATGTATAAAAAATACCGAAAGCTAATCTCACTTGGTATAGAAGATAAAGTGACTTAAGTTTTTTGAAAATTTTCGGCGAAAGTTCGGATGATTTTCATCGAAAGTTTTAAACAAGTTATTAACATGCAGTACTATAAAATAA
The DNA here is from genome assembly GCA_905147325.1 of Notodonta dromedarius. Classification (NCBI taxonomy): domain Eukaryota; kingdom Metazoa; phylum Arthropoda; class Insecta; order Lepidoptera; family Notodontidae; genus Notodonta; species Notodonta dromedarius. The sequence continues at coordinate 9,086,391 of LR990175.1, read as the reverse complement.
GCTTTTATTACCTATTCCTCAATTAATTCAGCACTGAGAAATTGCTGATTGTCTTCTGCCAAACCTTAGCACTCATCCAGCACCTGATTTTCAGCATCTGTTCTTGATTCTTTATTGACGTCGGTATCCATTTCTAAATGTTCTTCGTTGACGTTGCTGGCATCTAGTGGTTTTATTAAGGCTAATGCCTGCGGTGGTAGTGCTCATTTTTTTCTGCCTGTTACGCATCCGTATATTTGAAATTAGTTTGTCGGACGACTCCAGAGCCCTGTTAAACAAATCGATCATAGTTGTCATGCGATTAATTTTTCGACAATGATGCCCTCGATCAAGTCTACAGAATTTATTTCTCGATTCGTTAGCTTGCTCGGATAACATGCCAATAGATAAATTCGTAGATTTCATAATATTTGCGCCGTGGACCAGTATTTTATGTATTGAACAATTATTTTCCTCCCTCAAATCTAGCTTCTCCGAACATCAGCACGGTTTCTTTAGGGGTCGCTCCACCACGTCCAATCTTGTAGTTTGTAGTGACGTCATTTCAGAATTTATGTCAATGCGGTCCCAAGTCGACGTCATATACACCGACTTCAGTAAATGTTTTGACAGATTAGACCATATATTGCTTTTACGTAAACTCTTATCGATTGGTATTCGGGGAAATCTTTACCGGTGGCTGTCTTCGTATGTTGCAAATAGATGCCAGACCGTAGTACTCAATGGTTACATGTCAAGGGCAGTACATATCCCGTCGGGAGTTCCTCAGGGCTCTTTGTTAGGTCCACTCCTATTTAATATATTTATTAATGACATAGCTTCATGCTTCCTTAATTCTAGAATTTTACTTTACGCTGATGACATGAAAATCCTGAGAAACATTACATCTATCGTGGACGCTCTTTACTTGCAGCAAGATCTTGACAGGTTTCAGAAGTACTGTGTAGATAATAAGCTTGACCTGAATGTTTCTAAGTGCTATGCCTGTTCGTTTACTCGTAAACGTAACCCAATCATTTATGACTACACACTATCTTGCACCACGATTTCGAGGGTTAATACTATCAAGGACCTTGGAGTCACCTTTGACTCTAAGCTCCTGTTTGACGAACACATTGATAATATTGTGAAGAAAGCATCGAGAGCACTTAGTTTCATTATCAGGATATCGGCCGATTTCAAAAATATTAAAACGATCAAAATTCTATATTGTGCTTTTGTTCGCAGTCACCTCGAATATGCCTCTCAAATCTGGAATCCAAATTATAATATTTACATTAACCGCTTGGAAGGCATTCAAAAGAAATTTCTTAGGTACATTCAGTTTCGCTCAGCTATCTATCTGCCTTATTATGTAAGCCGTTGCAGAAAATTTCATATTCTCCCATTATATGAACGTAGAAAAATAGCAGACATATCATTTTTATTGCGTTTAATGAATGGATCTATAGACATCCCTGAACTAGTGAGCAAAATTGGGCTGCGCGTACCACCTCCGTTTCTCCGAAGATCTCATCTCCTAGACGTCCCTCTCACCAGAAGCATTTATAGAATAAACTCGTATCTGATCAGAGCTTGCCGTACATTTGACACAGTATCTCGGAGGGTTGATGTGGATCTGTTTACCACTAGTGTTTGTAAACTTAAAAATAACCTAAGCAATGACTTCTTTGAAGATTAATGTATTGTTATTTTTATTGTTAAGTTGTATGTATTGTATTGTGTTGTACTTTTTTTCCTATTTACGTTCATAATTTTCCTCTTATCTTCTATTCTTTTTTCACTAGTTTTGTCTACCTGAACCTGTAACTGCTGATACTATTCGTCTACTTACATGTGAAAGCTCATAATTGGCCTTACCTTACTTTATACTTTTTGTTATCGTACTATTTAGCTGTAAGCTTTCCAAAAAGTGTTAAAATAAAATATAATAAATAAACTCTGAAAATAAGTGAAATTGACACACGGGAGTTCTACTCTAACGTTATAAATCTATAATATTATCTAATTCTGCAATAAAAAGACCATGTCCGAAAATCGAGTCAAATACCACAGTGTGCATCGGTGTCAATTAATTGACACTAGAATAGATTTTCGTTTTTGTATTTTGGGTTGTCATCTTTGTAATCATTCAGAATTCGTCGTTTTTCATATTGTAAGGTCTTACCCTCCAGACGGTCTTCGCCGCATTGACCTTAAATGCATTTTCCATGAAAGTAATAGGTATCTAGCTATGGGTAATTGATAACAATTAGGTAGGTACCTACTACTACTAGTCACTACTACCTATAGTAACTATTAGTGATGTAACGAATGTTGGATTTTTGACATTCGCGAATGCGAATGCGAATATTTGGCTTCAACATTCGCGAATGCGAATGCGAATGCGAATGTTGACTTTCAAATAAGAAACCCTAAATTGAAAATTAAAAAACTTTAATAAAAAATAGTAAAAAAAAAATTAACGACTTTTTAAATTACAAAAGAGCTGATAATTTTCAAACGGTTGAATCGATTTTCGTGAAACATAGCTAAGAAAACTCTCGATCAGAACACCTTTCTAAAAAAGAAACAAAATTAAAATCGCATCATTTGTTTGGGCGCTACGATGCCACAGACAGACACAAAAATACACATGTTAAACTTATAACACGCCTATTTCTCGGAGGTTAATGAAGAGCGCGCAAAATGTTAGACTGGATTGAAATTTCGTGTCGGCCAAACATAGCCGAACCCATAGGTTGAAAGAACGAAGTTAGTCACATAAAGTTAATTCGAAGAGATTTGTTTTGATTTGAGGGTAGTTTAATATTATTTCATTAATCAAATTTATTTTGTATTCAAATTCTATTGAGATAATATTTTATTTAGACTAACAAGAGCAATAGAGAAATATCCTATTTATAATTTAGTTGCCTACCTCAATAACATTTTTTTTTTAATTCAAATATAAGTAAATAAATGCATTATGTGCAAGTGAGCTAAGTTACGATCGAGGCTGGTTTGCAGCCAGAGACCAACACGAGGGCTGTGCTGTGATGGAGCCAAGGTGTGTAATTAACAATGCTCACGCATTTCATAGAACATTTTACAACTTACATGCGAGTAAAAAATATTTAGAATAATACAATCTTAATTGAAAAAAAAACACAATTCACGATTTTTTTCTAAGACCTAGAGAATTGCAGGAACCCTTATAGTTTCGGCACGTCCGTTTGCAATCACAGTAATTTTATACAGAGACTATTAGGGCTAAAATACTGCAAACTAGCCAAAAAAAATAGTTTATGTACCGCTAAAAAACTGGTTTGAAAGCAAAGTTATTCCATTGTACCTCTCGTACTTGAAAGGGGAGTTAAAATAATGTTTACACACCCCCTCGATTGAGGTATTGTTCAGTAGTATTTTAAAATTATTTGAAGGTTTCTTTGACAGTTTTTCAATATGAATTCCCGTTTACGAAATATTGTGCTTCATTGTGGATTTTTTTACTTAAGTAGCAAGATTCATCATTTAAATTAGAACCACATTATAAATGGTTTATTATAGGAAATAAATAGTTATTTACTACTATTCAAAATCAATATAAGTAATTAAAAAAAAATCTAAATGAAGTCTCAAACCACGCTCCACTGATTGTGCACCCAGTCTAATCACAACTTAATTATTTGAATTAAAAATCCATATATGAATTTTCATCAGTCCAAAAAGAAAATAAAAGTTTGTCACTTTTGATGTCTATGAAGATGTCTATGATAAATTTAGTAACATAATTTCTTAATTTTTTATTTAAAAAGGTGACTAATAGTTAATTAATTTTGCAGAAATTAATAGGTTACGTGAGCCGCCGTATTCGATGTTTCATATCAATAAAAAAAACATCACTTTTATTTTATGAGTTCCGTAGTATCGAAAAGTGGCAGGATATCTGCGGAACACTAGATTATGCGTAGTCCGACATGCATTTGGCTAGTTAAATTTATCGATGGGTCTGGCAAGGCCGGTGACAATTATTATATTATTTGAAATATAATAAATCGAATGTTTATCATATGTTTTATTTACAATGAAATTGAATGTGAAAGAAATTTATTTGAATAGTTAATGTATTTATGTATAATATTATAATAAACATCGTTTATTTATTTTTTTAAATGTTTACTATTTTTAGGATAAGTCTTTACTAAGATTATTTAAAAAATGTAAAGTCCATAGTGCGTAGTAAGCTGCTTTATGAACCTAAAAGCGATGCAATAAGGGCCAACCTATGAGGAAGTTTGTTTAAATAATATATAATTCTTACTAGTTGTTAGCATTCCATTATCGTCTATAAATAATTTCCTTTTTGTTTTTCAAAAACATTCGCATAGATTCTTGCGAATGCGAATGTCAAAAAACATGCGAATATTCGCGAATGCGAATGCGAATGCGAATATTCGTTACATCACTAGTAACTATACATACGTAGCTAACTAACCAAGGGCCCCGAGCCAAAAAATAAATTGGGGCTGTTTTTAAACTAAGCTGAAGGAAAACTACTTCATGATGATAAACTCATTATCACCCACTGCAGGGCATAATAAAGCAAAGCTAGTTTCTATTAATTAAGTAAAACCATTATGTGTAACGCAGCATGTCCAAAAATCTTTATTCGCCTTGGATATTAAGTAAGAGGTATAATTTTTTCAAGCGTCGTCGTTTATGGCGACCGAGGTGCCCCTTGAGCTTGGGGGCCCCAGGCAACTGCCCCGTGTAGCCCTACGGTAGCTACGTCACTGCCATCTAGGTCATCGGGATCTGAATGTCAATCATTGTCAATGTTGAAGTAAGCAACATATTTTTTCTGATAAATGGCCTTATAAAAACATCTGTAATCAACCTTGGTGCGGCAGGAAGTCACTGCCGGAAAATCAGCTCTGAAATGATTTTTAGGGTTCCGGACCTTACAAGGAAAACCCGGAACCCTTTATAGGATCACTTTGTAAAGATAAGAAGTGTACTCTTAAATGACTAACAGGCCAATATGATGGAATATTAGCGCATAAGCGTTTATTAATAGTCTTAAAAATGGACATTAGAGGCGCCAGGTGGCACCACAACAACTTCACCCGGACAGAGGGCCAGCGCAAGTGCGCTCCAGCCAGAGGGGCAGGGGCGCAGCTAGCTCAAGGGGCACCAAAACAATTTGGTTGATAGCATCTCCACTTAAAGAGTGCGTTGAATATAACTACGGAGGGCAATAAAAATAAACATAAACTGTACATATAATACCAACCGACCCATAAGATTTCTACGAAGATCCCTATTAGTCGCGATCCGTAAAATGAGACCGCAATATGTCGCAGGGGGGCGCCACTTTAGCGTGGACGTTTGCTTATATCACAGACATACTTATAAGTCTGTGGTTTGCAAACTACAAGTGTTTCTAGGAATAAAAGCGATAACCTACTTCACATTTTATAATTTCAGGTTAATTTCACGGCTAATGAGTGAATTACTCGCATCGCACTCGCAAACGCGAGCGTATTATGTAGGTTGGTACTTTTTTTTTTAAACCTGTAGGAAATATGTATTTTGGAGCGACCACAGCCTTCTATTCTAAATACTACGTATAAGGGAGCGACATACCTACTTAGGGACTGGCCTACGTTTCCGTTTAAAAAGACAGTGCCTTCTAGGGACGCTCTTAAGAAGCGAAACTGTATAGTATAAAGCGTAGGGCGCCGCAGCTCTGACGCCATCGCGTAACGCTACTGACGGGGTCAGCTGTTAGACAGAAACCCATCTGATTTTTTTTCGTAGTAGTTAGGTAGGTAAACCTAACGATCGGATCTACGAAGGCGCTATTCACATAGAAATAAGAACCTTATAGTCAGTAAGTTATTGTTTTATTCACCTTGTCCTGTGAAAAAACACCTAAGTGTTATACAATATTCGTAATTATGTGCATGTATATAATGCCTACATCATTTCTTATCTGTAAATCCTTGGCTACCTACCTATTATATCGTTATGTACACCTATTACTAATCTATGTGGGTCCATGTTCCACATACTAACATAAATAATATACCTAATTAGGTGCTGAGTTTCTTGCCGGATCTTCTCAGTCGAGGTCGCGTTCCGATCCGGTGGTAGATTTACCCTCGCCACCTCTCCTGGCAGCGGCCCAAGCCGAGGTCGTGTCCCTTGTGGCGCCCTTGAGCTAGCTGCCCCCCTGCCCCTCTGGCTGGAGCGCACTTGCGTTCGCCCTCTGTCCGGGTGAAGTTGTTATGGCCACTCTGGCCAACAACATATAGTCATATCAAAAAAAACCTAATTAGGTAGTACCTATACCCTGGTTGTCGGTATAATAATGATTGCGATTTCCTCCTACTTAAAGAAACGTGTTAGTAATACAAATTTATTGTAATCCATTATTTTGCTTGGTTTTGCATTATCTAGGTAGGTACCTACTCCTAAAACCTAGTTCTTAAGCTGCAAAATCGAATGGACTAAAAAAATATTGCTACGTGCTTATGTGTAATTCCGATTTTACGCCAAACAATTTATTACACTCTTATCAATTGATAATATTCAATATTCGTGATAAGTGAGTCACGATAACTATTCATAAGCCTGATAAGTTGATTCATCAATTCCAATAGAATGTAATTATTGATTTCATAATGTTGTAATCCCTTCTTTCTTGTTACTCACAGCGACGACGCTCTCTTTTATTGCTATTGAGAAAGAATGAGACAATCATTCCAATAACCAATGACATTCCCCGCACGAACAATGTGCAACTCGCCCTTTACGCGGATGATACCGCGCTTTATTTCTCCCATCGTAACAAGGCTCAAATCACACGCGTTCTCCAACGCGCTGTCAATTCTCTCGGAGAGTGGTTTAGGAAATGGCGAATAGAGGTGAACCCGGACAAAAGCGCAGCCGTGCTTTTTGCCAGGACCACCTCTCGACGCCCCTCCAAACGCCACACTCGCTCCAACTTAGGTACTGTCTCTTTGTACAAGCAGCCTATCCCTTGGTCCAAATCAGTTAAATATCTCGGGGTCACTCTCGATGGCTCCATGACCTTCGGTCCTCACATTAGAAACGTCCGCAATCGAGCCGCCTTTGTGCTCGGTCGCCTTCATTATCTTTTATGCAAGCGGAGTAAAATGTCCCTTAGAAATAAGGTGACACTATACAAAGCTTGCATACGCCCTATCATGTCTTATGCGAGCGTTGTGTTCGCTCACGCGGCCAACTCGCACATTAGTCGCCTCCAGGCCATTCAGTCCCGCTTCCTTCGCCAAGCCGTCGGAGCCCCGTGGTTCGTAAGGAACGTAGACCTTCATTCTGACTTACGCCTCGATTCTATCCAGAAGCACTTCAAAATAGCGTCCGAACGCTATTTCAAGAAGGCTTCTGAACACACCAATGCCTTAATCGTCGCCGCCGCCGATTATGCACCTACACACGCGCCAGTTGCATGCCGCCGCAGGCCGCGGCATGTGTTGCTGGACCCCCCCGACCCACTCACCGCTCTCCTAGACTCAGATGTCGAGGAGAACGACACACGCACACTCCCCACCAGACACCGACCTCGCCGGCGAGGTCGACGAACCCCCGCTTCCGCTAGAAGGTGCGTCTACTTACCTAGACGCACCTTGGCACCCGACAAGCCCGCTGAGTTTCTTGCCGGATCTTCTCAGTCGAGGTCGCGTTCCGATCCGGTGGTAGATTTACCCTCGCCACCTCTCCTGGCAGCGGCCCAAGCCGAGGTCGTGTCCCTTGTGGCGCCCTTGAGCTAGCTGCCCCCCTGCCCCTCTGGCTGGAGCGCACTTGCGCTCGCCCTCTGTCCGGGTGAAGTTGTTATGGCCACTCTGGCCAACAACATATAGTCAATTCAAAAAAAAAAAAAAAAAAAAAAAAAAATCATTCCAATACTGAAATGTGACTTAAATATTTAGCCGTTTGACTAAATGTATTTTTAACCCCCGACGAAAAAAGAGGGGTGTGATAAGTTTAACATGTGTATCCATGTGTCTGTGGAATCGTAGCGCCCAAGCGGATGAACCGATTTCAATTTAGTTTTTTTTGTTAGAAAGGTATCGTGATCGAGAGTGTTCTTAGCTATGTTTAATGGAAATCGGTTCAGCCCTTTGAAAATTATCCGGTCTTTTGTAGTTTAAACAGTAGTCGCGTCGGGCGTTTTTTAAATTTTCAATTTAGAGTTATTTAAATATTTTATCAAGTAACAAACTCGGCAAACAAGCCTACGATACGCCTGATGTTAAGTTTTTACCATATCCTATAGATGCTTGCAATAGCAATGGGTTACTCGCGCATTGCTGACCTGAAGGCGAGGGAGATAGGAGGAGGAGAAAGGGGAGAGGTTGAGCTTCCGGCTCTCTCACTATGAGCTGCACTTTGAATTGCAGCTATAATTGCTACTTACTTTACTTTACTTTAGTTACTTTATATTTACTAGTATGTTACCCACTTAGCTATTAAAGTCGTCGTCTATACATCTATACCAATAAATAAAATTGGAGTGTCTGTTTGTAATATCAAAATAACACCTTTTCACTAAATGCATATGAAAGTACATACGACACCTATAACAAAAACGCAATTTAAATTTTTTTTGTCTGTCTGTCTGTCTGTCTGTGTGTTTGTTCCGGGTAATCTCCGAAACGGGTGGACCGATTTTGACGGGACTTTCACTGGTAGATAGCTGATGTTATAAGCAGTAATTTAGGCTACTTTTATTTAAAAAAAACTAAATTAAAAAAAATGGGTCCTGTCGCGCGGGCTCAGAACGCGGGAGCGGGCTTTTTTGTTAAGTTAAATTCCACGCGGACGAAGTCGCGGGCTCAGCTAGATATCAATAAAACTAATTGCCAAATCATTTACATAGACGCTGACGTCTCTACCGGTCGTAATAAACTCTACCTAGAGCGGGTTTAATTCCTGTATTCAATTCGTCATTTGACGACCGCTTGGCGCTGTGGTTCGAGCGTAGACTGCTCGGCTCACTGCACATGGTGGTAGCGGGTTCGATTCCGCCGGGGAAAATTTCGGAAATTACCTTTTCGTAATTTGCCTTGGTCTGGGTGTCACTGGGATCGCCCGCAGTCCATTGTACGGTACCCATAGTACAAGCGTTGTTTAGTCCTAAGTTGGTTTGTCAGTCTGGCGATATTTATAATATGCATTCCTTAACATTCCAGTGGGCTTCCCTCTCCTGGCGGTAAACATATGGATCGAGCCCTACCACCGCGGCTACTTCCAAGATGACGAGTCTATTCGACTGCCTTATAAGGAGCAGACGGTATCGGTCGCGGCGCTAGCAGCCGCTGGCTTCGTCTTTATCATAGCGACGGTAAGGCTTCAATTTCTTTGCATCAGGCGCGGTCGCAGCCAATGATTTTGGGGAGTCATATTAACAGTAAAATAAAATTGATTGCAGAACAAAGTACTTACGAGAAATTAGTTATCATAAATGAAAAACCGAATTCACAAAACAAATGAGAATCTTCTATTTATTGGCAAATAGGGTAATAATATTTGAGAAGTATGGGGATATCTCTGAGAGGTTCCCGTTGGGACAAATTGCTGAAATGCCTTATGGTAATGTGCCCTAGTCTTGGTGTTACTGGGATCACCCCCAGTCCATTGTACCGTGCCCATAAGCGGCATTTGATGAGGTAAATTCTTTTTGCAGGTGTTGATAACAGAGATAATCCGCGACAGAAGAGGCAAGAGCGTCGGCGAGAAGTTCCTGTCAGGCTCCCTGGTCGCGGGCTGGGTGTGGGAGAGCTACACCACCATCGGGATCTTCACCTTTGGAGCGGCCTGCCAGCAGCTCACATCTGACCTCGCTAAGGTCGTTATTGGAAGACTGAGACCACATTTCTTTGATGTAAGTATGTGATGTGATTGCTGAATGTTCTATGAAATAGCCCTACCAAAAACAGAAGCGCTCATGGCGGACTTCTGGATTGGTGACAGCTAATGGCTTTTACAACTGGATATATCTGGATCCAACCACCCATACTTCTGCAAACTGAAACCAACCTACAACCACTTCAACTGAGGTTGATTTTTGTCTGCAGGAGTAAATGTGGGTGGTGTGTCCTTTTCGCAAAACTAGGTCCAACTGAGCGCTTCTATTAGTTAAGCTGTCGGTCCCGACAGTAGTTAGGCTGTGTCGGAGGCCTTCGGGCGGCCTGAAAACTACAAACTTAGAGTTGCCTACTGGTGAATGAAATAACAATAGGTAGTAAAATTGCAACAGCACCTCGAGCCAAATGGATTAGTCAACAAGCGTTTTTACAAATCATTACTGAAAGGGAATGAAGGGGAAGGAAGAGAAAGGGAAAGGGAATTACACAAGTCATATGCTCTAGGTTTAAACGTAATGATTTGTAGAAATGGTTGTAGGCAAATAAACTTGTCTAGAGGGTTAGGAAGGTCAGATAGGTTGGATGAAAACGGTTATCTATTTCAAATACACGTAGAAATTATTTGATTAAATGATGACCTACATTCGATCTAGGTACTTTACACTGGCTCAACAAGGTACTTAGACTTAGTCAACAAGGTAGTCAACTAATTCGACTGAATTATTATAATTTTCAGGTATGCCGACCGATTCCAGTGGAAAACTCGCCGCTGAACTCGTTGGGGTACATTCAGGATTACACTTGCGCGAGCACCGACGCGTCTCTCCTGAAGGACATGAGGTTGTCCTTCCCGAGCTCGCACGCCAGCTTCTCCATGTACTGCGCCATCTTCTTCATTGTAAGTCAAAGCTAACACTTATTTTTAATCGACTTCAAAGAAAGAAGGTGGTTCTATGTTCGTACTGTACGAGTATGTACCCATTTTTTTATGTATGTTCATCGATATTTCCGTCAAATTGGTGGACCGATTTTTAATTAAATTTAATATTTAATTCTTGTTTCAAAGGGTATACTCTTCAGGGGGTCTCATATACGACTCTAAATTCAAATCGTTTATTTTGTTCAGGCCTACGGGGACACTTACAAATCGTCAATTTTACATTTTTTTCTTATAATTATCTACAACCGGATCGGAACGCGACATGTATAAATGAAATAAATTATAGGTTCCTTAGTTATTTCTAGCTTTTTAGTGCAACCAGGTTTTTTTTTTAATTTCTCTTTTTTATTTTATTTCTATTCTTTATGATATTCTTGTCTTCCAGCTGTACATACAAATGAAGGGCAAATGGCGCGGCTCCAAGCTCCTGCGCCACGGCGTCCAGTTCGCCGTGATGATAGCCGCCTGGTACATCGGCCTGTCCCGCGTGGTGGACCACATGCATCACTGGAGCGACGTCGCTGTCGGCTTCCTTATTGGCGCAGCGTATGCTACAGTTGTGGTGAGGATCTAAATACCAGGGACCCAACTCTGTTAACGACTGAATACGATTTAACCTCAAAGGGCTTGCACCCAGGGCCGTTAAACTAACTATAAAAACTGAATACGTAACTTTAGATATATTGAGACACGCGAAACGTCAGTTTTGACGTATTACGAGTGGAGTGTGAGTCGAGTCGAGAGACAATCGTTAACAGAGTTGGGCTGCAAAATTTTTAGATTATCTTTTTAAAAAATAAAAAAAAAAATTGCCTCACCTAGACCTACCGACCATCAGTCACATAAAACTCTGTTGTTGGCAAAATCATCGACTACCTAACGATGAACCAATATTTTAAAAAAAGAAGAAGAAGAACAGAGTTGGGGCACTGTCATTTTGTTCACTCAAGTAGCCTGGGATGGACTTAAGCCAGGGTCGACAATGATGCCCAATGATGACGCCGCAGTTTGCCCCTCAACGTATGAATAAATCGGTCTCAAGTCTGAGAGCGATCTTGGAAAAGTCATTCTTATGTCATACCAGTACAAAATGGCATGTCAAAAGCGTACTCAAGACCGCTTTCAATTGTCTTGAAACCCGCACAAATTTGTTTTAAAGAAAGAAAAAGGGGAGTTAGCAGAAAATTATCCACTTCCCTCCGTTGCAAAGCGGTGGACAGAAATAACTATATGGGCTGATTGCCACAGAGGCAAGACTGTTACAGCTGATTGAAGACCAGCTGGATAGCTTATTAGCGTAGCGCTTATTGCATTGGCAATAAGGATGTAAATTCCAGTCGTCACCTTGCCGAAAGTCACGATTAAATCGACTCACACGATGCTTGGGCAAGACATTGCGGCAACGCTGAAGCCGCTCAGCTTGTTTTTTCTCACATATGTTTATTTCTCTTTTTTTCAGTTCACCTACATCCTCAAGCCTAAGAAATACGGCCTGCCGCAATCGTGGGAGAACCCTCAGCCCCCACAGAACGTCCTCCCTAGGCCAGTCCTCGCGCGATGACCATCATCATTATATATGACACCCTAGTACAATCGCAATACCATCTTGAAAGTGAGCTGTGAAATAATTAGGAATTAATTGTTATTTAAGCATTGTTTTTGAAGTTTAAATGATGTGATACACTTGTTTACATTTTCCGGATAAAAATCTGGACAAAATATTTCGGGACCAAATTATGGACGTGCATTTTCAAAGCGCAGTGTACATACTCGCACAGGATTTTCTGAAAACATTATTTTTATCATTTATTTTGACGTATGTGAGTTCTTTTTATGGACAAATTCGGAAACTCTGGTGAGTATGTCACCGCCCTAAACCATGGATGTATATTTTGTAAAGGCGTTTAGATATATCTACTATTTATTACTTTACTTTACTTATATGTTGTCATATTATTTGAGGAGAAAAAAAAAGGAATTTGCGTTTCTTTAATTCATAATGATAAACAGTATTCAATATTCATACTAATCTATTAAATCATCTCTTCGCTATGAATGCAGCTCCCAATTTTAAACTATAAACTATATTTAAAACTAGATTTTGTTCCCGCTTCGCTAGTGCCGTGTCTAACCATAGCTAAGAACCTTCCAGGTGACCTGAGTACAACAAAAACCTATGAGTACAACAAAAACATCAAGATCGGTTAAGCCGTTTAGGAAGTGAAGAATTACAAACACACGCACACTGGATTTTTATATATAAAAGAAGATACCTCAACAGTCGTGCACAAAAATACTAAACGATAACTGTTTATGTGTAGTTCTTGTCACACTCAAAGATAAGATAACATATAAAATCAGGACCAATTTTTCTATTGTGGATGTCAAAACTGTAGTCAGCTATTTCTGATCGAATAGAAATTAGTTAAAAGTCTACAATTATTTCTATGTATAGTTAAATACAGGGTTAAAATGTTGTAGTTTTATAAATGAACGACATGTGATGTGAGCTAAGATTTTAGTTAATTAAAGTGATGTACAAATGAGTAAATTCGTGTATTTTTTTTTTAATCCAAGTAACCAGTGATTCCGTAGCTATTTGAATTTAAGGCTAAAGCGCCCATCTAGCCCGCGAAGTTCAAATTTTTGAGTTCTTTAAGAAATTTTTCAAAATCTGACAATAATAAAAGACAAATTTTGTAATTCGCGAAAAAGACCGTGTGCAGTGCATTTATTAATATATCCAACTTACTCTAAAACATTTCAAGAACGACAGCTATCCAGATAATCTGGCAATTTTTGTATATTTACTAGTATCATATCCACCGTGATAATATTTAGAGTAAAATAAATGTATTAATAAACGCACTGCATACTGTGTTTGTCGCAAATCACAAAATGTTGTCTTAAATGTTTTCAGATTTTGGATAAACTATAAAAATACTCGAAAATAGGCACCTTCACCTTAAAAGTTAATATTCTTTTATATTCTTTTACTTGTAGGATAATTTACAAAATATTATAATAAGCCTCTTCTAACGTCCCCCTGAATGCGCGATCATTGCCAAATTTCTATTGAATCTTTTTATCGAATTAAACAATGTGTTAAAGCAGCAATAGCCGATTGGTCAAGCACGCATCTTGCACGCACAAACAATGCCCAGGATTCAAACCCCGGCTCCCACCTGTGGGTTCTTCGAAGTGTAAGTGTGCTTTAGAATTTCAATATTATTTTCACTTGCTAACCGTAAAGCAAAACATCGTGAGGAAACCTGGGTCCCTTAGAAAATTTAAATAATTATTGTAAATTCTGTTTTTTTTCATTCAAACATTCCATGCGTAAGTAGGAAATGATGCAAACGTACAAGTTCAGTACTGTTTTGATAAAACAAGGAAACATTAAATTGATAAATGACGCGATAAAACGATCTAATAAGCAGTAGGGTGTCCACACGTTCGTAGCTATCCCTAAAACAATTCGTATTTTTTTTAACTCGGGAAACATTTTTACTACGCGCCTGATGCTAAGTTACCGTAGCCTATAGATGCCTATAGATATCTGATGGGAAGGGGGCTAGGAAGGGCGTTGTGTTTTCGGTTCTCACATTCATTGTACAAAACGCAGATATTATAGCTACTTAACGTCGATTTTACTACAACTTTAATTTGAGCTCGAATATTTTACATACATTTCAATTTAAATAAAACAGATACCTATTTAACAAGTCCTACCATTTCATGGTAGAGCAATAGTTTAGGGCCCGTATTAATAAATCAATCACAAGTCTGAGAACGGTCTTGAGTAAGCTTTTGACATGTCATTTTGTACTGATATGACATAAGAATGACATTTCCAAGTTCGCTCTCAGACTTGAGATCGATTTATTAATGCGGGCCTCAGTGTAAGCACCAAAACAACATTTGTCCTATAAAAACCATGGCCACAAGAATCTGTTGAAATATTTCCATTCACCCCCTGATCTGACTTATCAAACTATTTATTCACATTGTTTGAACAGCACGAGACCATTTTTAATAGTTCTCTAATCTTACGTCAAGACCTCATGTAGTAGATCACAATGTGATGGCAGCTGGGTCACTCGCTCATTAGTCCAAAGTATGAAGACAGAAACTTGACATCGTTCATAGTCTATTAGTGTCAGAAAGTTGAGGATTGTAGTGTCATATGTTTTACGTGATAAGGGGGAATATTCATGAACATGAATCAATAGTAATAGGTAATTAATACGTGGGTAAAGCCCCTGATGCTATAGTTCATTCATTACATGAAGACGCGTGCTGTGACACTTATGACACTGGCTTACGGGTCAATTTGCAATAAATCAGGCGTCTGAGTGAAATGAACTGACTATACCTATAATTACAGCTCACTACGTAGACATTCGGCAATCGATTCTGCCTCAGTTAAAGATACAAACTAATTTATAATTCTTTATGATGTTTCCAAATTACTGATTAGAGTTTCAGAATCATAAAACGCGCCCCTCCGCCCTTCTCGGCCCCCCTGAGTCACGGCCGAAGCACTATATTGTGACCACCTGTATACAAAAATCGTAATACCTTAGTAGAATATTATATATTCTTAACCGACTTCAAAAAAGGAGGAAGATCTATGTTCGTCTCTGTATTTATATGTATGTTCACCGATTTCCAAGTCAACTATCGATCGATTAAAAAAAAAGGATTGAAAGAAGTACAATATAACATACCCTCTAGGTGGTCTCAAAGAAATTTCATCAAAATCGGTTCAGTAGGTACTTTGAGAGATACGAACAATTTACGGTTAAGTACCAGCCATTCAATGAGTAGTTTAGCAATAAAGATTCATGAAAATTAACAACCAACCCTTAACCCCCCGACGAAATCCTGTAACAGCGGCTCCTTGCTACATTATTTCTTAAGTTTACTAAGATCATTTGTTTTTCCACACATTTATCTGCAGTTCAATGTTTGCAAACCAATATAAGAACTGTAAACAGCCTGTAAGTGTACGGAATATAAACAAACGAGCCGATGCAACGCATTCTGCAACCACAGATCAGCGCGAACCACAATATTTATTCAATTAGTACTTAATTACAACGTTTATAGGTATTATTAGAGTAAACACCCCTGTTTATTCTGACAACGATGGGTCAACGCCGTACGATTTCATTGATAGTAATCTAAATATATATAACTCAAAGGTGACTGACTGACTGACTGACATAGTGATCTATCAACGCACAGCCCAAACCACTGGACGGATCGGGCTGAAATTTGGCATGCAGGTAGATGTTATGACGTAGGCATCCGCTAAGAAACGATTTTGATTAATTCTACCCCCAAGGGGATAAAACAGGGGATGAAAGTTTGTATGAAACTTTGTCAATTAAATTCCACGCGGACGAAGTCGCGGGCACAGCTAGTAATATATATTTGACAAACTCTATTATCGGCACATATGTATGTATTATAAACTAGTTTTTACCACAGCTTTTCTCTGACGTATATTTTTTTAATGTTATTTTATTTTTAAAACGCCACCTACCATGTCTCACTATAGCTAAGAACCATCCAGGTGTCCCATAAGAATACAAAAATATATATAGAAATCGGTCAAGCCGTTCAGGAGGAGAAATATTACCAACACACGCACAGTAACGATGAAACGCACTATGAAAGTAACGTCGTGTCTGATGTGTGAAGGGAAATTGTAAGGGGTTAATTTCTACCTTAGTTCACCACCTTCGTCTATCTACGGTATATAATACAATTTACTGAAACCGTGATAATTGTGACCATTTTCATTGCGCAGACGCGTGGAATAATATACAATTATTCTATTTTTAAATTAGTGACAAAACAAAGTAATTGACCCTCTCTCGATCGTCGCGCGTAATGATAAACAAAAAATATAGTATTATTATTATAATTAAGTTTGCTCAGTAACCTATTTTTAATTTGTAATGAGGTCAGCGATGTGTGACGTCCGTCATATTTGTGTTCGTGTAACTTGTGCGGTTTTAAAAAGACGTTGAATTGTTACCCAATGGGTGAAGGTAACTTATTTTGTCCCGAGACGAGGTTTGGTAATATTCAATAGTTCGAGGGACAAAATAAGTCATTCACCCGAGGTAAACACTGTGATTTTCATTACGAATACAAGGAAAGTAAAAATAAAAACAGGAATTACCTAAAGAAATATGTATACAAGGAAGTATGAACAACTAGCTGTGCCCCGCGACTTCATCCGCGTAGTATTGGATTATTGGGTTAAAAAGTATCCTATATGTTAATCCCGGTTATAATCTATCTGTGTTCCAAATTTCATCCAAATCCGTTCAGTAGTTTTTGCGTGAAGGAGTAACAAACATACATACATACATACATACATACATACATACATCCACACTCACAAACTTTCGCATTTATAATATTAGTAGGATACTCTACAACTCGAAATAACGAAGGAAGTCGGATTGCCATTTGCCGCCTATTTTGTTTTTTTTCCGTTGGCCTGGTTCAATAAATATGTCAAAATAGAAATAATTTCTTTTAAATAATTTGACAGCTGTAAGTTGAAAGCGATTCTCCCTAGGGATGAAAAGTATTACTTTCAACCCGCTCCTCAGGCATCTTCAGACCTACTTTCCGAGTATGAGTAATGAAAAAGTCTCTGTTGGGTTTACAATAAATTGAGTTCAATAGTAAGTAAATAGGTCCGTCTATATTCAAAGTGATCTTTAGAAATAGTAATGAAAGTACTTTTTTACTTTACTTACTTATTACTTTTAGTAAGTAATTGTTTTTTCTCAACGCTACATGTCGTATTCCATTGAACGGTACTTATTGGAAGGATTTCTATAATACGGCAATACGTTACTTCTTTTATCAAAGGCAATACGTAATTCACACGGTTAACAGCCTGTAGCTGTAAAGTAGCTATATAAGCCGCGTTTCATAAGATGAGTGAGAGTGCTGGTAGCCAACTCCCCCTTTCCCTTTCTCTATCGTAATTCTTTCTCCCCTTCAGACCGACAACATTGTTACCCCAAACATCCTTTAGACTACGGTAGCTGCTAACATTGTGTAGCCGGATTTTGACAGACAAACAATGAAACCATAGATCTCAGAGTATATATTACTGTCCCGCGGTCCGTTAAATCTAGGTTTTATCCTGTGCGGTCTTGTCGGCCAGTGGACTGCTAACTGATTGGTTTTGCGCCTTTTAACACCAGGCGGATCGGTTTCTATGCCGACAATGTTATATAAACAAATAAAAATACGCACATGTACATTCAATGATCTGTTATCCACAATGACTAGGTAGGTACAAATGAGCGACACAAATAACTCGCTTGATAAGGAGCATGCGTCAGACGACGCGTACGATTGTGACAAAGGCGTGGTGGGGGCGTGGCCCTTAGGCCCGTATTAATGAATCGATCTCAAGTCTGAGAACGATCTTGAGTATGCTTTTGACACGTCATTTTGTACTGGTATGCCATAAAAATGTCATTTCCAAGATCAGACTTGAGATCGGTTTAATACGGCCCTCAGCGTGCAGCTTAGTAATACCGGTTTACTATGGCAGGCTACAGTTTAAGTAGAAACTGTAGCTACGCTGTAACTGTCCAGGATCCCAACGCTGTAGCATCCCCATCGACTAACGAATAAACTGAATAGGAAAACTGACGTATCGCGTATCTGAATATGTCAGTTTTTACAGATGTTCTATAGGAAAACTGTCAAAACTGACGTATTCACTTACGCGATACGTCAGTTTTCCTATTCAGTTTTTTCGTTAGTCGATGGAGATGGCGGTTAATAGAGTCCCTGTCCGCCTGTCTCTTCTCTCTGTTAAATGTTAGCTATTGATTTTGTTTTGCTGCTCATCCTCGAAGTAGATAGGCGTGATGCTCAACAAACTGTTCTGCCGGATTTGAAATTGGGTTCTTAATCCATTTGGAGTCGTTGTCACTGCGTTATGACTACTTCTTGGGTACCTAACCCTACTTTATTGAATTGGCACCGACTCCAAATGAAATAAATTATAAGGTCCCTAGTTATTTCTATCTTTTTAATGCACCCAGCTTTTTTTGAGTTGGTTTAAGTAATTTTTTTTTTTATTGTTTATTTTTTTGCCTCCCAATTTACAACGGAGGGAAGTAGATAATATTCTTCCAACTCCTGTTTATTTTTATTTCTAATTATTTCGGGTTCCATGACAATATAGATTTACACGACTAGGTAGTCGAGGGTCAAATTCTTCGTGGGACACTACTCTGTTGTTCCTGGCTTACAGGAGTAACAGTAGTTTGAGTGCATGGCTTACCTAATCTCATAAAAAGACACCTATGATTGATAATTATAGTATTTCTAATCGTCTGTGTGTGTGCCGCACCTAACATGATCAATGTCCAAAATGTTATCAGCACGCGAATACGATGTGATTGTAACCGGGACACACCTCTTTCTGCCTAGTAACTGAGTAAGCAGACTAACTGATGTTTAGATTGCTCAGAATGGTGCTCAGTGCAAACCAAATACCTACTTAATTTAGGTGGGTTTTGTTATCTAACCAAATACTAATTGAAAACCAAAATTATTATTTGAATGTATTAGGTATCTACCTAGGTATTATTTTTAATTAATTCCTTATATTTAATTAACTACAGCTTTCCGTATAATATACGGGCTGGCTGGTAGACTATACCACTGTCTAAATTGAAAATTGGCGTATAGTAGCTATTATAGCTACGTTTCGTACGATGGCTTAGAGAACAGTGCACCCATCCGCCCCAGGGGGAGGCCGGCACCGTGCGAGCAATGCCTTTGCTATTGCAAGCATCTATAGGCTACGGTAATTGCTTAACATCAGCCCGGTCGTACGCGCTTGTTTGCCGACTTTTTTCTATATGTATACAAAGAAAAATCAGTGCCGTCTAGGGACGCCCGAAAGAAATCAAGCTTTATAGTATAAAGCGTAGGGCGCTGCAGCCGCCACTCTGTATACATATATACCTATATCGTGTAACGCTACTGACGATTAGCACGGATAGTGGCCGCGCGGCGAGCGCCCCGAATGTCCGTGTAGAAGCTTCGCTTCAAGAAAACGATTTTCGTAGATATATCTAGAAAAAAAAATTAAATCAAGCAGAACAGTTGGTTCGACACTCCGAGGATGAACAGCAAAACAAAATCAATATAACTTTCCGTAGACAAAGTCAAACCAAAACATAGCAATCTTTAGTGCAAACACCCCACATTTAATCTGATACCTACATACATATTTTCACCTATCACAGTCGACACTTAAAAACATATTATTATATGTTATCTCACCACACACCACACGGGTCCCACGCGAGAAAGCACGCGAGCGAGTCATGTCATGCTGAGATTCCAAAGGATTACTGAAACACTATCTCGTTCTATCAGCTCGGCACTATCAGTGGTTATCAGGGAAATCGTGATCATCACTCGCCCTGGAGTGATAGCTATAATGTTTTGGAGAGTTTGTAGGGCACGCTTCATTTTTCATTCGATTTTTTTCATGTGTTTTTTTTCGGTAAAGAAATAAACACGGAATTTATAAAATTTTAAATTACTTGCAGAGTTTAGTTATTATTATTTATTTAATATTTGTAGTATACGTATTAGGGTACTAATGGCTGCGCTACTATTGTGGGAAAACTTGTAATAATGTATTATTATGTATATTATATATAAAATAAATAATAATAACTAAACTCTGGAAGTAATTTAAAATTTTATAAATTCCGTGGTTATTTCGTTACCGAAAAAAAAACATCAAAAAAAATAAAACAGCCTACAGGCTTGGAAAATATATTTTTGTTTTATTTTTTTACCGGATACGGCAAAGCCAAAAAGGGTTATGTTTTTGTAATTAAACGCTCAGTTACATAAAGAAAGAAAGTGCCTATGTAAGACCCCATTTCTGTTTAAAGACAATAACAAAAAATACTAATCTTCTAAATAACATAAAGAAACCGCAGGTATGGAATATTTTAATTTGAATGAGCAAATTGTAGTAGAAGTTGCTAATATTTCTCATAATGTTTTGTTTGATCTAATGTTTTGTATATTCTGACGTACAAGAAGCGTCTGTTGACGTAGGTACCAACATAATACATAAACAGTATTTATAAGTAAAAAAAAATTATAATATAATAATATATACTTACTTTGAATCTTCTGTACGTGTGTTCTTCTGTACTGAACTCATCCTAAAAGACTAGAACGATTGGGATGTTTTTGTGTGTTGATGACCCTTGATGGTTTAGATTTAGGGGGGATGGAGGGGCTTTGGTCTTCGGGCTCACTCACTCATATAATCCTGTGCATTCTGCTCAACGGTTAAGGGTGATTCTATCATTTCGTGCAAATTGGAAGAATTTTGAGATTTTTTTTTACCTATTTTTTTTTTATTTTTATTAAAAAGCTACATGAGAAATAGACATACTGATTTAAGTAATACTATTTTTTTCGCAAAACTGGCGGAGATATAGACCTGATATTTTTTCTGGGAATGGTAATGATAAATGTGATATGGTAATGATATTTATTAAATGGTAATGGAAAAATAATACCGGTAATGAAGATTGAAATAAAACAATTATTTTAGATTAAGGTTATATATTGAAATAAAAAAAAATATTTTTATAGTCTAGCAATGCCTCGTTTCATCGAAGAATTCGTTCAAATGAAGTCAAGTTATTTTAGGTACCATTGCTAATTATTTGAATCATATTCGTCAACTAAAGATACCTACTATATAGTTATATTTTTATCTCGAACAGTAAACATTTTAGTTTTTTCAAGTATCTTATGTTTTTTGAATCTTTCTTTGTTTTTCAAAACGATGTCACTAAACACAAGTTTATCTTTCTTCAGTATGTCAGCGAACCCTTTGGATAAATTTCTGGACACAACCTCCTCAAATAATAATTGCTTCTTAACTTCTTCACGTTTATCAAATTCTACTGTTTCGATTAACTTATCTAGTTTTTGTTCAGTTGAAGGTTTGATTTGTGGTTTTTGTTGTATATGTGTTTTCTTTAATATTCTGGTCAGCATCCTTTTATGGATTTTTTTTTTTTTTTTATTGTTTCAGTTTACCAATCCGTTGTTTGTAATTAAAGCGGAGTTTTCTTATGCAATTGCTTTTTTTTCTCACAAAGGCTACAGTTTTTGATCTTCACTTCTGCTTGGTGTGATGGTCCTTCTAGTGGATCCTGTTGAAGAGCCACATCAATACTATCTTCACGATCGCTTGATGGAGGTGTGTTTTGTAGCATCAACTCCTGTACTCTTGTATTCTTCTTCTTTTTCTCTGCGTATCGTTGGCTGTTTTCCTTCCACTTTTTACTTTGCAGTTGTTTTTCCCTAGAAGTCATATCGGCCACACTCTTAATTTTCTTTTTTTCCTTGCGTTTTAAATATATGTTTATTTCTGTAAAGCGTATTTTTCTGGATCATTTTTAATATCCTCATATTTATTTCTTCTTCGCAATCTTGCTTCAGCTAATAAAGTTTCACGAGATTGTTTGTTAGACATATTTTTACCTGTAAATAAAAATATAATTTTGATTCACAAGCCATCAAAGCGGTAAGTCATTCAGAAGCTTTTGTGAAACATTAGTGAACCAATAAATTATTACAGGCAGTAAACAAAATATAAGATTCACACACTACATTAGCACTTTTGATTTTAGATTGGACAAATAGGTTCGTTCAATAAAATAAGTAAGCAATCATTAGCTCACTACCATAATTTTATCATCATTACCATAATTACAAGATCATCACCATAATTGTATGCTCATTGCCATTTCCATAAAAAATGGATGGTAAATACTGGTGATGAGAAGAACGGTGATGATATTTTTGCACTTTCTTTAGATTTACTCCATTAATAACTACAACACCAAAGTATTAAATATTTAAAAACTATTTGAACTCGATTATTATTATGTCAGCATCAATAATAATCTAACACAAAAAGTAATTACGTATAAAAAGCGCGAATGGTAATGTAAAAAAATACTTACTTAACTTAAAGTCTTGAGCTTGAAAATTCTGTTAAAAAAAAGTAGGACGTGTTAGCCTCCTTCTATGTTTGTTGGTCGACTGCGGGAACACCATGCGCGAGGTGAGGAATGAGTACGGGAAATTATCTCGCTCCTTCGTGAATCTATAGGCTGTTTTCGCAATAAGAAAATGATTGAATGGTAGTGAGTTTATTTTTTTAACGATAATATTTTGTAACCGTGAACAAGTATCAACCATAAAATACTATATTTATTTAAATAGTTTTATAGTTTAATGTGTACTCTAGACATACTTTTACAATAATACATAGTAAAGCATCATACTATTAAGTTATGTCATGTCAAACAAAAAAAAACAAAATCAGGACACTGTTGGTAATGAGATTTCGGTCTATTTTTTATTTATTTTAATACTTAATAGCCAGTTTAATAAACAAAAAAAATATGTCAGCTATGCCTTTTTAACTCATCTAACTAACAAAAAATATTAGGTCGCTTAATAACGTGTAGTTTTGTGAATTTCTCGCTGAACATGTGATTTGCATGAAATGATAGAATCACCGTTAAGCACTTTCACCACTTTAAAAGGGATCCTTCTAAAGCTATATGTCTGTGGCAAGAAACATCCTCTCTTCCATTATCTGTATTCCGCCATAGGAGAACCGTACCAAGATATTATAGTTGACTTAGAAGACGCTCTGGACGAGAAAAAATAATTGTTGCTATTGACACGACAGAACAAGGGTTTCCGAATGGATGGTATAGAGCCCTCATCCTAGAGTCATTGTGCCATCAATCCTAATATTATTAGTTGATATCTTCGACGGTTTACAATTACAGGGTTCCATTAGGTAATAATCGAATATTCGGATTTGATAAGATTATTTACAAGGAAATGTTTTACTCATTACTATTTAAGTTCGCAAGCCGCAGCCCTATTCTACGCAAGTCCTACCTACCATGACGCTTTGTTCAGATACGCCGCTAGTACATATACCCAGGGGCGACGCTCACCGCCGCAGTAGACGCGCGGCCGCTGTTCTGTACACTGTCAGGGATCCCGCGACTTGCCGCCGAGATGTCGAGGGACGACCAATCGATACACATACTGAGGAGGCTCGTGATTGACGGATTCTTATTGGCTGGGTGTAAGTTTTATTGTATATTTGAAAAAAAAAACGATATAGTCTCGTCGTGAAAAAATAGAAATAAAAATTATAATGTTTTCAGCTAAATTATCATAGAATCGAAATACCTTCAATTAAATTAGGTACTTCTTTATACAAAAAGTGAGAGAACGATATTTTTTTTTTTTTAATTTAGTTATACCTAGTCTATTTTAAAGTAGTGTATTGCCATGACATGTAGTATATGCCATGATTTAGTATTACATTGTGTAGAAAATACTCATCACTTAATTTTAAAAAATATATTAATCATTAAGAACTGTGCTATTATTTCCAAAAAACACATTTATTTTTTAATTTTCCAGTGATAGTATGCCTATCAGTGACAAGCCTGGTATGGGAGCCGTTTCAGCGGGGCTTCTTCTGCGGAGACGAGAGCCTCATGTTCCCTTACCGCACGGACACCATCACTGTGCTCATGCTGAGGAGCGTGGGGCTGGCGCTGCCGATATGTGCAGTAAGTACAGATAATAATAGCCTGGTGTAAATTTGCGTATTAGTTATTATTATTTAATTAACAAATTCGGCGAAGAAGCCTGCGACCCGCCTGATGTCAAGTATTTATCGTAGCTTATAGATGCTTCCAGAGGTGCGAGCCGGGATTTGAACCCAAGACCTGGTGCCCGCAAGACGCGTGCTTTAACCAATCGTGCTTTTTTCGAAATCTATGTGCAAATTATAATTTCTATATGATTATCACTTGCTTACGGTGAAGGAAAACATCGTGAGGAAACCTGCATGTCTTAGAAGATCTAACCAATTTTCGAAAGACATGTGAAATCCGCCAACCCGCACTGGGCCAGCGTGGTGGATTATGGCCTGAATCCCCCTCGTGTTGAGGGGAGGCCCGTGCCCAGCAGTGGGACGTCAAAAGGGCTAAATTATTATTATTATTATTATAGATGCTTGCAATACTAAAGGCATTGCCCGCACGTCGCTGTAAATGGGATTGGGACGGCGGGACGGGAAGGGAGGGGGATTGGGCTTCCGGCTCTCTCACACATCGTACGAAACGCAGCGATTATAGTTTCTATACGCCGATCTTCTTCGAAAGGGGGTAATCCGGGGGTAATAGACCAAGTTGTTCTTGAAGTCAGTTGAATAAAACTTCTCGCTTACACCTAATTAATATTTTTTATCGCGTTTCGTAAAGCCACAGTATTGTGATACTACATTTTTCAAGTTAACACCACTTCCAATCAAAACTTATGCGTATCTTGAAATGAGCTGAACCGATCCCTATCACACATAGCTAAGAATCATCTCAGGAATACCAGATATTGAACAAATAGAAGGCGTTTAAATCGGTGTAGCTGTTCGGGTGTTACCACGGCACACGCACACAGGGATGAAACTTATAACATCCCTTTTAACGTTGCGTCGTGGTTTATTAAACGTTCCGTCCGTCCATAAAAACACAAAGTGACAAACCAATTTTTGCTTGACTGCTCAATGGACACGTCTAACCCCCTCGTTTGAATTGACTCAACATTGTACAACAACCGATGTATGTTGCCATCTCTATGTTTTGACTGCACAAATTAAAAACAAACATCATTATCGGCTATTGACGTTTTTCCGTAACCTACTAACCACAGGCTGACACGTGTTGCACGATTTCTACTGTCATTGATCATTGATCAAGCGATCGCCGAAAAACGCTCGCGTTTGGGTTTCCGTTGCGCTTACAGTAGCTATCAGAATTAGGGCCCTGGGTTAATCTTTCGCTAATGAGAACTCTTGGTAAAAAAAGATACTTAAAGATCATCGTGTTCCACAATATCTGGAAACATTACCTACCACTCCGACCTCCTTCTCTCAATTATGGAAAGTTACCCTTTTGAACGACGTTCCTTACAAGCTATGCGCGAGCGCATCAACACTGTAATTGGATGAAATTGAACCAATTCTGTACGTCTTGTCCAGTTCCGGTTAAGACGACTGTGATGCAATATCCGTGGTTATTTTATTGGAATAACATGGGTCGTATGTATTTAGATAGGTGTCTGTTATCTTCCGTATAGATAGGGACTTATATAACTTGCCCGTGTGCGTATGTTCGAAATTCTTCTCCTCCAAAACTGCTTGACCGAATTTGATGATTGTTTGCGCTTAGTAGTTCGCCTAGAGGGTTCTTAGCTATAGTGTGACCGGGTAGGATGATGCGTCGACATACAATCGTCGTCGAAACTACTGGCAAAAGTTAGTTTGTTATAAACTAGCGACCCGCCCCGGCTTCACACGGGTATTTTTATCAGTGTTTCTCTACTATATTGTGCACGTATTATACATATAAACCATCCTCTTGAATCACTCTATCTATTAAAAAAACCGCATCTAGCTCCGTTGCGTAGTTTTATAGATCTAAGCATACATAGGGACAGATAGACAGCGGAAAGCGACTTTGTTTTATACTATGTAGTGATAATTGTTGACTTTTGTAATATGAAAAGAACAAGTATAATGGTGAATTTGAATTCACTTGTGACCTCGTGCTATCTAAACTATTTCTAAAACCGGTACATAATTACAGTTTAGTCGGAAAAACTAAATGAAAACACGCCCTGAAGAGCATGAAGCATGAAAAGTATTTACGGTAATAAATAAAACTGTAATTATATTCTCAGTCGTGCGTTTCTTGTTAATGGCATACTAATGAGCATTACAATCTAAACGTAGATGACAATGTAAATAAGATTTTTAATGTGCAAAGTTAAAGGTATTGTTATTTGTAAATGATTTCCTATTATACTAGGTGAAACAGAAAGGGTATACAATTTTTTTCGCTACTTACCTTTGTAAATCTAAAACTATCGGCTTTGTGGGACAGTTGAAGTACTGAAAATTTTGTAGACTTATGAAATCTGGCAACAGCTGTATCCCTATAACACCTTTTGTTTTTCAAGTTTCCTCGAAAGCTGATAGTTTTAGAAATACAATGTTAAGTTTTGAAAAAAAAGTATACCCTTTGCGTTTCAACCTGTATAGACCAGAATAGTTATTACAAAATCTTTATATACATATTTTATTATACTTAACTCGTATATATATGTATATACAATTCCGCTTTTCGTATGTTCGTTATTCTACTACTCCTAAACGGCTTCACCGATTTTGATGTTGTTTTTTGTACTTACTAAGGGGTCACCTGGACGGTTCTAGTTACAGTTAGACACGGTAGGCGGCGCTTTTGTCGTTATCCAGAAAACACACCAGCCAAGTTAAGGGCAATACCTTTTTAATTTTATTCAGCAACTTGACGGTTTAAAGCAAAATAATGCTGCCATATTTAGACGAGCGCTTGGCGCAGTGGTTCGAGCGTAGGCCGCTTGGCTCACTGCACCCGGTGATTGCGAGTTCGATTCCCGTCAGGGTACATTTTGGAAAAAGCCTTTTCGCAATTTGTCCTGGTCTGGGTGTCACTGGGATCGCCCCTAGACCATTGTACGGTACTCACAGTACAGGCGTTGCTTAGTTTACTAGAACGATTTTCCTAGTTAGTTTGGGACCATACTTTTGGTATGTTCGTCAGGCGAAATTTATTTATTATTCTTTATTTACACTAAAACTGATTGAACAAATACGCCCAAAGTGAAAATGATAAAAATTGTTTAGTTTAAATAAAAGCATTTATAAATAAATTCCTTTAGAATACAAGATGAATAAAGGAGAGTTTTGTTATCTATATTAGACGGCAATTTTATTGGCTGTGTCAAATTAAGTTTAAGTGTCATTTTCACTACAAAACTCACGTCAATACTTTATGCTTCCTGTCCCCAGTTCCTGATATGCGAGTGGGCTCTCCTGCGCAAGGAGGAGGACGACCAGCGCTGCTTCAGGGTTCGGATCCCGGCGTGGGCGCGCGGCTTCTACTGCGCACTGGCATCTTTCGGCATCGGCACATGCTTCGTAGAGCTGGCCTGTAATATCGCCAAGAACACTATTGGTAGACTGAGACCGCATTTCTTTGATGTAAGTAGCCTTTTGAACCTTCAATTGTGTTTATCTGTCAGTGCCCTAAACGGATGCACCGATTTGAATACGGTTCTTTTTGTTCCTAGATAGATTGATTTCGAGCTCATTCCAGGGTCTTAGGCAGCTGTATACATAAAATGTATGGACATAATCGGTGTCGAGTCAATCGTGTGAATCTGCGTTCGAACGTGGACTCTGTGTGAAGGCAGCACAGTTAAAATTGTATAACACAAATCATTTCAATTTCTTAAATAGGTATATCAATTATTTTCGTGTGATTGACGCATATGTTTATATCCATAATTGACAGTTTTGTATTTGTTCCCTTGCGTAGATATGATTCACTTGCCTTGCTAGGCATTATCTTTAAGTAGATAATATATTATTATAAATTAGATATTATTATAAATTCCTTTATGCGTTCATATTAATTCTTCTTCTCCTAAACGGGCTGACCGATTTTGATGTTTTTTGTACTTATGGCGTCACCTGGAGGGTTCTTATCTATAGCTATAGTTAGACCCGCTAGATGGCGCTGTTGTCAAGAACCAGGAAATAAAATCTATGTTATCGAAGATTTGACCAAAATTTAGTATTTCAATGTAAAAAATCAAGCTAGTTTACTCATTTCGTCCTTTCAATCTTCATCGCTTAGTACTCTGTTGTTTATATCGTAGCTCGTAATTATTTACATAGAGCTGTTTACTATTTACGGAAGCTTAGCTATGAGATAAGACTAGGAAATGGTTACAGACTATGACGTATTAAATAGATAAATCCTGTGCTTACCTAAGATTACGGTCAGCCTATGTTGTCGGGAACAAATAGGAAGTAAGTTATTAACTAATCTTATTCTTCCTTTCTTCCATTTATTTAAAATGTATGTTGTTAATAAATCTATATATTTATATTATATAATCTGTATTATTCCTTAAGATTCGGATTTAGTAAACAATCTTAGCATGTCTTTTTAATGTAATTCGTCTTTCAAAATTATTAAACTACATTCTAATAATAATTTCACATAAGTACATATTAACATTTTTTAACCTAATACCATTTGGGAAACTACTAATTCTATAATATTATAATCAGATATTTAAAAATGAAACATTAAAAAGGCATGCCAAGATTCTTAACCAAATCCGCATTCTAAGGAAAAAAACACTATAGGTAGTTTTGTTCTTCTTGAGCAAGAAATAAGAGACATTTCGACGACTGCTTGGCACAGTGGTTCGAGCGTAGGCCGCTCGACTCACTGCACACTGCAATGGTGGTTGCAAGTTCGATTCCCGCCACGGCAAATTTTGGAAATGGCCTTTTCGCAATTTGCCTTGGTCTGGCTGTCACTGGGATCGCCTCCAGTCCATTGTACGGTACCCATAGTACAAGCATTGCTTATTTTGGGACCATACAGTTCGTGTGGCAGTCTGGCGATATTTATTAATATTGTTTCATATTTTATTTATTTTTTATTTATTCCTATTCTTGCTCTATCTTCTCCAGGTTTGCAAGCCGTCCATAGACTGCGGCGTCGCGGAGTGGCGGGGCCGGTACATCCAGTCGCATGAGTACCACTGCACCGGCCCCATGACCGACAAGTTCACCGACATGCGCAGGTCCTTCCTGAGCGGACACTCCGCTTGGTCGGCGTATACTATGATTTATTTAGCTGTGAGTATAATTTGAAAAAAGGAATGCAAACAAACGTATGATAGAGTCATTGCACTGAGCATATATTACGGCGCCTAATGATTTTTGTCATTTTATTTGTATCTATTTAATATTTTTTACTAGCGTTTTCTAAGTTCACCAAATATTTATATAAGTAATCCCTTATTTAATATTTTTTTGCCGTAATTACATAAGGTTTTGTAAAATATACTAAACAGAATACTGGAATCTACAAAGATCATTTGCTGTCGCTTTTTCTCGGTGTAATGGTTAGGGATTCAGGCCATAATCCTCCATGATACAGGCCCGGTGCGGGTTGGCGGATTTCATTATGTATTTCGAAGATTGATTAGATATTTTAATAAATGCATGTTTCCTCACAATGGCAATGTCCATTGTTTTAATACCACAAAAATATTTGTGCTACCAATATCATACATACTTATTAACAAACGTGGTATAGCGGGTGAATTATCGCTTTCTGTCATCAGTAATTCGAAAGAAGAAGACAAAGTACGATATAACTACGTAACCGCTAATCGAAGTTTATTATACTAGGTGATACAAAAAGGGTAGGTATACTATTTTTTTTGCAACTTAACTTTGTAAATCTCAAACTATCGGCTTTGTGGGACAGTTGAAGTACTAAAGGTTTTGTAGACTTGTAAATTCGGTCAACAGCTGTATTCCTATAACACCTTTTGTTTTCCAAGTTCCTCCAAAGCTGATGGTTTTAGAATTACAAAGTTAAGTTTTGAAAAAAAAAGTATACCCATTATGTGTCACCTTGTATAAGGGGGCTAAAGTTTAATTCTCCTTGCAGCTTTACCTCGAAAGCCGCATGACCTGGCGCGGCAGCCGCATCCTCCGGCACGCGCTGCAATTCACTGTCGTGATGCTGAGCTGGTTCACGGCGCTGTCCCGCGTGTCAGACTTCAAGCACCACTGGAGCGACGTGCTGGCTGGGTACAGCCTGGGCGCTGTACTCGCTGTGATTATGGTAATTAACAATTATGTTCAAGTTATCGACGGTTTGTCAATTGTTTTGAGCGGGGATAAATGTGGTCCCGTCGGGAGGTTTAGATTTTGTAGGGTTCTGAAGTCCCTAAAGGGATCGTAAAGGGTCTCGCTCACACAAGAGTTGCGGTGGCGTCGTGACACAGACGGCTTCGTGGCGGCTACGCTATCGCTCATTCCAGCAGCAACGTAATGACATGACAAAAGGGCGGTGGTGTCCATTTATTAAAAAAAAAAAACCTAAATGCGGCACGACGCTTGGGCGCCCGTGCGTACTACTAACCCTTGAATATTGACCACGATCACTTTGCCAAGAGTACAACGGCGAAGAAGAAGACTAGGGCATCCAGTTGAGTTGGGCTCATTATCAATAGTCCCGCTAGCATCTCCAACTAAATTTAACGCTTGTACTACGAGCGGGCTTACGTTAATAGTTTAATGTCCAGGATGGGGATTGAACCAAGGACCACTCAGTTACTAAGGAGGCACCACTAACCAGTAGGCTAATGCTTCACTACTAGTCCAAATATATTGTCCTAATTTTAACACGTTTTTGTTTACAGTGGACATGGGGTACGGAGCTAGTTCAGAAGAAGAAGAACCACACTCCACTGCCGCAGTTCGACATGTCTTTACCGAATCAACAGACGGCATAATTCTCGAATACGATAAATTATTTAAATTATGAGCTGAATTTCCACCAATGCTGTGCGAGTTAGCGGTTTGCAAAGAAAGAATCCACCAATGAGGTCGATTAATTATGCGATACAAAAAAAAGAATTATCGAGTTTGGGTGTTTCAGACCTTCTGTAAGGGGAACCAATGTCTAAAATAATTTAAATGTTAGACATTTTACTTGAATCGCAGAATTTTATAGCAGACTTTTGGCTCTACTTCTAAAACTTGGTGGACAATTTAAGGCTGTGTTCTACGTTGCATCAACGTTTAGGGTTAATCTAGTTATTTTTATTTTTAATATTTATATTTATGACAGTTTTTAATTATGTAATTCCAATTAAGGTACACCATACAATTCGTAAGTGCCTTTAAATAAACTCATAGCAAAGATATGGTTAAGAAATAGTTTTAATTTCCGTAATTTTACACCTTCCTTCCGTCATTGGTTATTATCAGTCAATTCTATGTCCAGTTAATTTTTAATCCTTGCTCAAACAGTAACCTCATTTGCTTATACTATATTCAATTCCCAAATACATTAAATGACACTGTTCGTTGATGTCTTTTCTACTGTGTCCAAAAACTTTAAGCATTCTGTAAGTTATTTCGATGTTATGGGGTTAATAAGGATGTCTTAGTTGTGTTGTTCTGAGCATTACGGATACCTCTGCTTGTCCCTTTGGGGAATTCAGGCGTGGTAGAGTATCATCACAAATATGTGAAAAATATCTAATTCTTTGAGTGTCATTTTAACACGTAGAGTAATAATATTACGTAGAATGTAATTTATACGTAGAATTATAATATTTTTTAGACTGCAGGTTATTAAGATATGGGTAAGTTTACTTCCAAAACGGATAACGAAGGGAAAACGCACTTAAGCTAGTCTTAAAGCAGAAAAGTACTCGCAACCACACCAAGACTATTAACATACAATTAAACGCAGTGAGAAACGAATCCCTTTGAACGTAACATTATACCACCATGTACTGGCCATCAAAATAACTGTATAATCTGTTGCACAATTCCGAACTTTACAGCGATACGTATAGAGTACGGAATTGAAGGTGGGTAGGCCGTGCGGTTCGCGTAAGATTGGTAAAGTTTACTTTCCCCTGCGGACGATCTCGTCCGGAATGCTCGACGACGTGCCGACTGGCCGCGCTGCCGCGTCTACCACCTGTGCAAAGAGTGTGCATGTAAACAGATGCGAAACTAAGTATAGTTATAGATAACACGATAAATTGCACGACTCTCACACTATAACACCTGTCCTTAATGTATCCTCCACACAAGCATCGCGTTGTATCTACTTAAGGAGATAGTTAATATATAAATATCGCCAGACTGATACACTAACTAAATGGGCCCCCACTAAGTAAAGCTTGTACTATGGGTACCGAACAATGGACTGGGGGGATCCCAGTGACACCCAGACGTGGGCAAATTACGAAAAGGCTATTTCCGAAATTTGCCCCGACGGGAATCGAACCCGTAACCACCCAGTGTAGTGAGACGAGCGACCTACGAGCCTAAAATTTGCGTCACGTTTACCTATACAAATCTAGTATCTGTGACAATTATTATAAATGCAGTCAGAAGATCACTGATCTGAAGCAGTTGGAAGATCGAAAATCACTGATTTTACTTCAATGGATATGGTCTAACTAGTTGAAGATCAGACTGAATGCTAGGAAGCAGCCTGCCGATCTTGATTTCAATGTCGTTCTGCGTCATTCAGACTTGTTGAGGATTCCTCTGAAGAATAAACAGCCCACGGTCTAGAAGCATGACAGTAATAGATTCATCACTTGGAAGGTTCACATTGGAACCAATGCTTATGAAAATTTTATGAGAAACCCTAGTATCAAACCTCTATTAAATATGTTAAATATCAGTGATAATTACTTAGCACCTCTCCCTAATCTCAAAATTTCTCACAAAAGCTTCCCCACCATAGCCACAAAGGTTTATTCCACATTTATAGGTTCTTTGCCACCTCAACGGTGAACCCACAGTAAACAATTGCGGGCAGTCTCCGGCCGGCCCCCGCGTGCGCCGCTCGCGCGCTCCCCGTAACCAATGACCTTCTGACAGGTGCCTGTGATACAAATTCAAATATCGAAACCAAAAAAAGAAACAAGATTCGTTCGTTTGCCTTTTTTATTATATTTTTTTTGTTTCAACAAGTTGTATTGTACCGTTGTGTGAACGTGCCCGTTAACCGCGTGTGCTTGTATTGTGCGCTGAGATCCGATGGAGTTTTTCTCGTGGAAATGTATTTTAGTGGGGTTATAACAAATGTTATGTTCTTAACTTCATGTTAAGAGGTGTTGCTGGCCGCGAAAATAAAACAAATCGACGGTTCTCATAAATTTTAGTTCGAACGCAACTGTGTGTTCCAAGTTCAAAACACTTTTTCTAATTTGGAACACGCATATTCTTTTTACACAAACGCTAAATTAGAACAGCTGTCAATTACAAATCAATGAACTAAGAAACTATTTGTAAAGTGATGAACGTAGTAGGTATTATTAAGTTTATGAATGGATTATAACCACAGTAGGCTCTGCAATAGTTATAAAGGCTTATTATTCTTATCTTGTCCTTACAAGGTCGTAATAACCTGCTATGGTCCCCTTAATAAACAGAGTGTAGCATCTGCTGCATTCACTAAGCCGTTTAACTGTTACATAATACAGAAATGAGATGAAATAACTAGTTTCGAACTCGTTATTTTAGTAGGTAGGTAGGTACAACGTTTGGGAAAACCCACTTACTTAAGTTATCGACGTTAAGAATTCGTTGATTTTCTTATTCAGAATTAAATTCATACCTCATTAATAATTTTATTGTTTTAATATAATTAATAATAAAAATATAAAAAGTAATTTAGCCCTTTTGACGTCCCACTCCTGGGCACGGGCCTCCCCTCAACATGAGGGGGATTCAGGCCATAATCCACCACGCTGGCCCAGTGCGGGTTGGCGGATTTCAGATGTCTTTCGAAAATTTATTAGATGTTCTTAGACATGCAGGTTTCCTCACGATGTTTTCCTTCACCGTAAGCAAGTGATAATCATATAGAAATTATGATTCGCACATAGATTTCGAAAAATCCAGAGGTGCGATCCAGGGTTTGAACCCAAGACCAGGTGCCCGCAAGACGCGTGCTTTAACCAATCGGCTATCACTGCTTATATGGATTTGTATTGTTTTAATATTTTATTATTAATATTGTCACTATATACGACTTGGCTGAGTTTTCATAATATGCTGAAAAACTTTTTTTTTATAATTTATCAAGCCAAATAATATTATTGAAGATTAGTACTTATATTCTGTAGTCAGAAAAAATTACCTTGAAGTTACCAGGCAGAGACATAATGTCAAATTGCCTAAAACTTCTCTTATCTATGTAGACCCGCATAGTGTCTTATACCTATATAATACGTTACATATCCTATGTATAAAATTCTCGTGTCACAATGTTAGTTACCATACTCCTCCGAACATACCTCTCGACCGATTTTCATGAAATTTTGTGTGCATATCGGGTAGGTCTGAGAATCGGCTACTATATATTTTTCATACCCCTAAATGTTAAGGGTGGTCTACATTATTGGTATAGGTAGGTAGGTAAGTAAATTCCAATGGCGACTAAAACTCAAGTAGCTCAAATAGCATAAAGTTATGTGAGCACTTAACGCGAACGCACTAAGGTTACTAAACAATTTTGTAACTCAGTTTTGCAAATTTTGCAACTTTTGATTGAGTGCAGGTACACACGATACGATCTTGTGTATTGCAACTAGATGTTATTAAAATATTAAGTATATTTAGTAATTGTGATTTTACAACACTGGGCCTAGACTATAAAAGTATAAAGAAAACCTAAATAAACCGTTAATAGTGGTCAAAGAGTAACTGGTTGGACGGATTTTTTTCTTAGTGTAAAACCACAATTTCCTTGAGTGGAAACTAGTTAAGATTTTCATTTTTATTACAGTTTTGCTACGGTAAATTAACTTAAATCTTAGCTCAAATCTAGCCTGAATGTTTCAAAACTTCATTGATAACAATCTAGACCCAAAACCAGGTATAACCTTTACTCAAGGATACTAATTCATATGTAAATAATTTTATTTCAATGTGATTATTATATAAAACAGTAAATTGAATTCAAAAGATAAATAAACATCGCTGTGTTGAATGAAACAACGCCACCAGCCACATTTAGCGACGCAAAAATGTCAGGGTCTCGGTATAAAAATTTTACATTCCACAAAATGCCGGATATTGTTTAAATATTTCACAAGACTAATAAATTCTGTGCTAAGATTATTACTTCTTATAAAACAAGAATTATATCCTCTGCAACCTACTACTAGAAACCAATTAGCAAAAATACCTGTGTTGTTTAGTATTATTTTATTTGTATTCAGTGTAAATTTGCAATTATTAGTTTACAATCTACACAATTTACACTACGCCAAATATAGGCATTGAATAATAGAGTACTCCAGTTGGTATGTAATATTTATGTTCCGTGATAAGTTTCTGAAACTCTACATTTTTCGGAGGATTAAAATAGTATTTTTTTATAAAACAAAGTCTTCAAACAAGCGTACGGAACCGTGCTAGTTACTACCCCGGTCGAGACTGACCGGATATATCGTTTTCACAAATAAGTGAAATCCCTGAAAACGAATTCCACAATTCAGTCACATTTTCTTGTCAAAAACGTTATCGTCTTTACTCTTTCACATTCGTTAACTGACATGAAAGCAATCTCAAATAACAGTGATTCAATGGGTCGGTGTCTAGGACTATTTAAACACTGGACGTGCAATCTTGCATTTCTCACGGATGCCCGCTAGCCACGCACTAAGAAACATTAGCCTTGGTCGTTGTTACGCTGCCTGCATGAAGTGCTGTCACTGTCTAATGTCCAAAGTATCACTGTTGTAATGTAATGTCTAAAGTTATTGGACAGTAACAGAGCCTCATGCTAGAGTAGTGCAACAACAGTCTTCCCCCCACGAAGGTTGGTCGAACGTGTTTTCATACTTTAACGAGTACGTCCAGTAGTTAATTCGTCTTAGGTATGTGTGACAATATCTAGAAGTGTAATACATTTTGCTGATCCACTGCGCAGACTGCACTGCAGTTTGCCTTCGCCTCGTCTGAGGATGTGGGCAAACTGCATGCCACACAATGGCAAGTAGGCACGTTCGTAGTACTTGTGCTGAGAATTTTCGATGATATTATTGTCGACAAATATCAATGAATTTATCGACTCAACTTTTTTAAATTTACGTCTTACGCAAGTTATCGTATTATCGTATTTTTGTAACTAGAATGCTTCTGTAGAGCCGACCATCAACCCATTTAAAAATTCATCCCTACTCGATGTCTATCGATTATCGATACTACCCGTCACATCACTAAACAAAACAAGATCACTATGTGACACCCAGTATGCAAATATATAGCGATAAAACTGAGCATGTATGTTCATGAATATGTAGGGTAAGCAGGGGGAATGCCGTTCCCTTAAGGAAAACACACTATATTTTTTAAATTATTTGTTTTATTTTAAAATTTAGAACATTAACATAAACTTTAACTATTAAATAATCAACTTTTTAATAGGAATCGTATTTATCTTAGAATTATTAGAAGTAGTAAACATTTAAAAAAAATAAAGGTTTGAGCGTCATTGCCCCTGTCATTGGGTAATGCCGCTCAGGCGAAGGGGTACTGATGCCCAAACCCGTTTGTTTGTAATATAACAAGTACGATCCTTTATCATTATCAAATAAGAATGATATCAAAGTATACAATTATAGTACAGTCTATAATCATAAAATGGCATCAAATATTTGTATTTGTACCTGAGATCAGCCTTATACAATGCATTTCATCGCCCACATTCGTTTCGTCATCAATGTCATCGTCACAGATGTTTTCATGCTCTTCAACTTCACTCTCTGAAGAACTTTTTTGGGATGTTTTTCTATTGTAATTTTTTTCGTATTGGCATGTCTATAACAATAAAAAATAAGTCACTAAAGGGTAATGGCGCTCATGTGAGCGGGATAACCCCAAACGGTCGTTAGGAATTTAACTTTAAATTAAACAAACATAGAAAAGCAATTGTTGAAAATTGACTAATTCATCATAAAATAGAATGATTAAGTACCTAGGAAAGCTATATTAACAATATAATAAATATCAAAATTCTGAACTTACCGAAAAAAAGATCGCAACGAAAATTAGTTCAGCGCAGCCGCATACAAACAAACGCACTTCACCGTCGCTTACCAGGAGCTGACTGCCCCCGCGCATCGCTACGTGTTAGAGGCCCTTCCCCTCCCCCTTTTTACGTATGGTGGCATGTTGTTATGCACCATTTTCATAGACTTATAGAGGTGCGCGCCATTACCCGTTGAGCGCCATTTCCCCTGCTTACCCTACAGCGCTGTGGCTACTAGCCTGTGGTGGCTGCCACATTTGTGGTAGCTCTACTTGTTAGGCGATTACCAGGTAGAGTTGTGGTTGTGGTTGGCAATCGATTAACCCAGCTTTATAGAAGATAAAATATCTGTAAAATACCGTGTTGAATATCATCACTCCCTACTCTTTGTGAGGAACCGTCGAAGACTGAAGGAATCAACACCACCACATGACAGTGGTAGAGCCAAGCTGTAGCCACATGACTACAGATCAAATACGGGCTTGATCGACCGGGTTAGTACCGCCCTCATTCAGAAAATTGGTATAGACTAGCTATTTAAAGCCGTGTTGGGTATAATGAGCGAGTTAGATACCCAAAATCTCCACCATCCCCTTCTACCCCAATCTTCATCAGGTCGGTGGCAGGTGCTCAGTATAATGGCAAGAGGCTCGCCCACTATTACATTGAAGTCAAAATACCTTCGGCGAAAAGTCTGTGCTCTACAATCTCTACCTACCCCTATGAGGAATAAAGACATGATACTGTGTTCTAAAATTCATTGACCGTGTCATATAACGTTCAAGTAATTAAGTTGTTACATCACATTAAAACAATGCAAGTAAGCCACCTGCCGCATACTACATCAGATACCATTGAGTAATCCAAAGTAAAAGTAGTTTTTGGAGATCAACCGATCGCTGCCCACGCTTGGGCCCACGCGGAGCAAACACACCGACCATTGACCAATGCTACTAGCCAAAATACTCACCTACGTTCGCGAAGATAGAGTATCGATTTCGAAATCGATATGAACATTGCATTATCAACGTATGTCAAGGGGGTGGTTCTAGGTATCCCTAACAGCTCTACCATTAGTTTTACGCTTGGTAGAGTCACAAGTCGCCAGCGTGCATGTAAAATTGTATACCTACATCTTATATACACTTGTATTGTCAACTCTTGTGGTTATCACATTAGATAGATCCCGTTAGCCGCTCCAAGTAAAATAAATGCTTGTGCTAAGAGTGTATCAGACCTTCTAATCACTGGGCTTTTCGTCTACCAATCCACACACATTTTAGCAGACCAAAATCAACCCTAGAACAAGCGGTTGCAGGTTGGTTTCAGTTTACAGAAGCAAGTGTGGGTTGGCTCCAATTCGCAAAACGAAATACACTTGTATTTGACATTCAATATTAATCAATAGCGGAAACTGGCCAACTTCCTGCGTGAATGAATACTAATTGACCTTTACATAAGCTAGGATATATATTTCAGTCGGAAATAAAGTTACGTAAATAAATCGGTAACCAGAGGATATTCAAATTCAAATCGTTTATTTTGTTTAGGCCTACGGGGGCACTTACAAATTGTCAATACTACATTTTTTTTTCTTATATCTACAACCGGATCGGAACGCGTCCTCGACAGGGATGATCGGGCAAGAAACTCAGCGGGCTTAATATAATATCAATTTGCTGTTTATTTTAAAATATTTATTTATTTAACATTTAAGCTCCTGATGATATGCAGTTACCGTACCATATACAAGGTGACACATAATGGGTATACTTTTTTTTTCAAAACTTAACTTTGTAATTCTAAAACCATCAGCTTTGGAGGGAACTTGAAAATTAAAAGGTGTTATAGGAATACAGCTGTTGACCGATTTCACAAGTCTACAAAACCTTTAGTACTTCAACTGTCCCACGAAGCTGATAGTTTGAGATTTACAAAGATAAGTTACAAAAAAAATAGTATACCCATTTTGTATCACCTAGTAGATGCTTGCAATACCGAAGGCTTTACTCGCACGTTGTTGGGACATAAGGAGAGGAATCCTCCGGCTTTCCCACTCATCGGACGAAACACAGTTATAATAGCTACTTTACGCCCATCTTCTGTGAGGGTGGTACTACTCCCGTTGAGCTAGCGCGTAGAGTCAAATAATATGTCACAAATCTATCACACTTCAAAATCCGCATCGTGTGCCGACGAGGTACAAAACCCGTTAAATGGTCGTTCTCCATTTTTAAATATAAAAAAACAAAATCATTTTGTCCGCCGTCTTAGATTGTATCTTCATTTATGACAAAGCTATTAATATATTATAAAATTCCTTTTATGTATCCGATTGTGTGGCCGCTGATGTCATTGCTAATAAACCACATAACTCGATGGATAGCAGTTCTTTATAATATAACTTAATTTATGGAAATACTAGCTGTGCCCCGCGACTTCATCCGCGTAGTATTGGATTATTGGGTTAAAAAGTATCCTATATGTTAATCCCGGTTATAATCTATCTGTGTTCCAAATTTCATCCAAATCGTTCAGTAGTTTTTGCGTGAAGGAGTAACAAACATACATACATACATACATACATCCACACTCACAAACTTTCGCATTTATAATATTAGTAGGAAGTTTCGGATATTGAAAATTGTTTCGATGCCGGCTCCGAAACGTCTGTTTGTCTGAGTAGTTACGAAATTTTCTTCCAGCGGGAAAATGCGGGTAACATCTTGGGTACGCTTCCGCATGAGCTAAATGTTGTGATCTTTATAAAACTTATTTATATAATACTAGTTTCTGCCCGGAACTTCGTCCGCATAGACTTAAGTAAAGTATCATATGTGTTAATCCAGGTTATAAACTATGTGCGTCCAAATTTCATTCAAATCCGTTCAGTAGTTTTTGCGTGAAAGAGTAACACACATACATCCACACTCACAAACTTTCGCATTTATAATATTAGTAGGATTTACACGTAAACTGCGCTTTAATCCTTGGCACTTTAAGCTCTTGTTATATTCTATAAACCGTGACTAAATTCCGTAATGATTAGGTTACAAAGTTGATGATTAACATAAAAATAGAAACTTGGGATCCAGTAATTAATACGGACCGCAAACAACAACTAAATATGAGGGTACCCAGTTACTAACTATGACATCAGGACGTCTAACACCTCAGTCCCCCCGTGACCATGGCTGCTGTAAAGCAACCGAAACGTCGGGAACATAAAGTTAATAAACGCGATAAAATCCGAAAAATAGTTTTATTTCAATAAAAATAGAATCTAAGGTTGATACTAACCTTAGCATTTCGATATTTATATAGTGAAATTAAAATAATTATTGAATTATTCATTTCCCAAACGCGGATATAAGTAATTATTTTAATATTAATTATTCAAATGAAGTCTGATTTGTTTGAACCTGCGAACAGGTTCAATTCATTCAAGTTTTAAAGCCCCCTTCACTTAGATTTTTACCGCCTAAGTAGGTATATAAAATATTTGACTAGAGAGCTTGTAACTTCAATATGACTTACATAATCTGGTTTAGATGATAAAAATAATTAGATTCATTCCAACACGAGACTTAATTTGCGAATTTTTCACAATCTTTAATTTGAGTTTTGGCTTTGGAGCCACCAGCGAACTAGTTGCATGCACTTGCAAAAAATACAAGCATGTCGTGTGACGACATGATTAAAAAATTATCTAATGCATTTAGACAATTTTTAATAGGTACTCAAAAAATTATGGATTATCTCTAAAATTAACATTTAAATTTTTTTATAAAAAAAATAAAACCGACTTCAAAAAACCTGGGTGCACTAAAAAGCTAGAAATAACTAGGGACCTTATAATTTCTGTCATATGGAGTTCAGACCAAAAAAAATTCGAATCGGTTTATAAATGACGGAGTTATGAAGGTAACAAACAAAAAAGGTTTGTTAAATACCTGTGCTATCGACAAAAAATAGCGTATCACTCACTCAACTACTATGATCTCTGCAAGAAGTTCCATCTGCTACCCCTGAAAAATCGACGCGACATTGCTGACTTCCTATTCTTTCTAAAAATAATGTCTAACAAAATTGATTCCCCTGAGCTACTTAGTAAATTCTCTTTTAATGTGCCCCTTAAATCTCCCAGATTTAATCCACCTATTCGTATTCCTTATGCATCTACTAACTATAGGCTATACTAGTATATATAAAACACTTACATTGTGCGAGCAAGCAAGTATGTTAATGAGATATGCAAGCAATGCGATCTGGATCTCTTCACTTGTAGTGTTAACTCGGTTAAGCAGTGCCTAAGCCAAAAATTTTTTCTTCTTCCTGTAGGACTTGAATAGTAACCTAACAACTAATATTAATTTTATTCTTTTTTTTTTATGACTCTTCGTGCAGAGCTTAGTTTGTATAATTACTTAGATTTAAATTTTTGTTTACACCTTTGCTACTTCTTCAACTGCTATGCGTGAAGACCTATAATTGGCTTTATGACTTTTTACTTGTGTCTATAATTGTTATTTCTAGCTGTTGGTCTTCCTATCAATAAATAAATAAATAAAAAAAATAATAAAAAAAAAACATACACACGAATTGATAACCTCCTCCTTTTTGGAGTCGGTTGAAAAACCCGCGATAATGTTCAAGAGGATGAACCGATTTGAATGAAAAAAAAACAGTGCCGTCTAGGGGCGCCCGAAAGAAAGCGTAGGAACTAAGCGTTAATGCCACAGACAGACACACAGATACACATGTTAAACTTATAACGCCCCTTTTTTTCGTCGGGGGTTGAACACCGTGTTCATGATGCCTTATATATTTTCAGGCCCTGCCAATACTTAGTTTATAATTTATCCGAACAAGTACAATGGTTATAATTCTACTGTTCACGAGTCTCGCGCATCCGAGATGTAACACACAAATATATTACGCAAAACTATCATTACCACCGCACGTTCTGATGATTTGCCGGCATCTTTGTTGTGTGGCCCAAGTATGACACTATTGCTGTCACTGATTTTATGCATACTTTTTGATACTAGATGTTTCTCAAGTTTTTTTTATTTTGTTTCTCAAGATCTGAGTAAATAAAGGCCAAAAAGAATGCGTATGCAAGCATTCTAGTTTATTTTATTTATACCTAGTCCGATTAAAGATTTTGTTTCACTTTAAACTTTTTATTTTATTAAATAGGTTACTCCTTAATAAATAATGACTAGTTATCACGCGTATGTAAAATAGTTAATATGACGTATTTTAATAATTTTGAATGACGAATTACATTAAAAAGACTCGTCAAAATTATTACTACCTACAGGTAAGGGAAAATTATGTGTATGGTCTATTTCACATACGCAGTCCCGTGGATGCATCAGTGAAGTCCTGGTAGTCATGTGTCGGCAATATAATTTTCACTGTGTATTTAATTACATACTTTTTCGCGGGACTCCCTATGTGAAATATACGGTGGTTTCGGAGATTTCGTGATGACTAACTACTGACAATTAGGTAAGAAAAATTTAAAGTGTAGTTCCTGAGATTCCATGATGAATGGGTTTTGTTGGATCGTTGTCGTCTTTGTCGATGAATGTAGTGATGGCGTTATCGTCGTCTCTCGCTCTAGCTCTTAATTCGTACCACTCTAAGTCGGCGGCAACACGCAACTGGCACGCGTAGCTCCGTTAATAAACTACACTCGTGTACAGACCGCGGTGTTGTGAAGATTAACAATAGCAGCCGATGCGAGATGCACCACGCTCGGCCGGCGGCGAGGCATGCCACTTACTCTGAACTAGCTAAGCAGCTAGCTAAATAAAATAAACCTCATTTACTGCTTATAATATCAGCTATATGCCGGTGAAAGTCCCGTCAAACTCGGTCCAGCCGTTTCGGAGATTAGCCGGGACAAACAGCCAGACAGACACAACTTTAAAAGTTTTTTTGTTTGAAGTACCTACCCTATATACTTTCATAAATGCATTTACTAAAAAACTGTTATTTTCACATAACAAATCAATACTCAATTATATTTATTTGTATATATATACTTATTGATACTGTGATTAATCAGCTTGTTATCGTAGAATCCCAAATCTGAGAGCAATCTTGAAAATGTCATTCTTATGTCATACCAGTACAAAATGATTTGTCAAAAGTGAATTCAAGATAGCTGACAGACTTGGAATCGACTAATTAAGATGAACTTTAGGATTCTAAATTAAGGTCTCATTTGTAGAACTAAACTGTGGTTTAGAATATTACCCTCATGTTTTAACGTGTATAAAGTTTAAGTGACCTAATTGTTTACTTTGCCAGCACATTTCAGAACGGATGCTTAATGTGTGATATTAAGTATGGCACGCTCCATCAGTTTTTCCTTCTGATTCGTAAAGTAAATAAATAACTGTAGCTATTACTTACCACTACTACAGTGAGCATGTAAACTTTCTTTTATGAAAGTTCCAAAATTATAAACAAGTACCATACCGGTCAATGGACTTGGTCATTCAGTAAGAGGGTGATTCTGGATCAATAAAGTCGCGTGGGTGAGGGTAGCGACTGGCGGCGATCAAAATGCATGTAATAACACAAAATATATTAAAGAACTACGAATAGTATGACATAATTAGTAATAAATATCGCCAGACTAACACACACTGTCTGTATGGTCCCAAACGAAGAAAAGCTTTTTCAAATGGGTACTGTATGACTGGGGGCGAGGAACAGTACACCCAGACGAAAAGGGAATTTTCAAAATTTACCCTGACGGGAATAGAACCTGTCACCCTCAGGGCAGTGAGACGAGTGGCTTACGTGCGTAAGCGGTCGTAAAAAAAAATAATAATAAGAAAGACCACACTAAAAAAATGCAAAGTATTGGTTACCACTCCCATTAGGTGAAAATAAATTCCTAGATAGACTAAGTTTCATTATGTAAAAGCTACATTCAACGCCATTATAAAAGATATTACTTAGTAGTAGCAAATTAATAATAATAACTGTTAATACTTAAAATTAAAGTTTTGACACGAACGAATCTTGTTTACGAGTAACCATCCCAGTAAACCCGAACTCCCAAACAATAACATCATATTTTCAGGAATCCAAATGAGTGAATAAGTGAGAGTGTGACCCCAGTGCAGTGTCCCCACAGTGTTCTAGTGCCAATGATGACTTGAGGCCATCCACCATGTACCGGCCAAACTTCTACGAGAGTACTTG
This sequence comes from Notodonta dromedarius, assembly GCA_905147325.1. Taxonomy (NCBI): domain Eukaryota; kingdom Metazoa; phylum Arthropoda; class Insecta; order Lepidoptera; family Notodontidae; genus Notodonta; species Notodonta dromedarius. Next base: position 9,041,458 of record LR990175.1, on the reverse strand, counting down.
CTTCAGGTGCAATGAGATAGTGTACCAGGTGGACCGAGTGGGCCCACTGAAAGACTTCACCTTCTTCCATAGCGGGTGCTTCAAATGCGCCGTGTGCGGAACCAAATTGACTTTGAAGGTAAGACCCATAATGGCATTATCAGTCAGTTTCAGATTCCTCTTTAGGGGCGCTGAAAAAATTACACCCAGCATTTTTTTTTTCTAAGTTACAGCGCCAAAGCGCCCGCAAGGATACACCCCAATCCTTGTAGTATGGGTACCGTACAATGGACTGAGGCCGATCCTAGTGACACCCAGACCTGGGCAAATTACAAAAAGGCCGTTTCCGAAATTAGCCCTGACGGGAATCGAACCCGCAACCACTCAGTGCAGTGAGCCGAGTGGCCTACGCTCAAACCCCTGTGCCAAGCGGTCGTCTAATGTAGTCAGAATGCTCAAATGCTACTCAAATTAAAGGGTTGCTAAATTAAAAGTATTATGTAAAGAGAAATGTGATCGAGTATAAGGCCTCAAGCTTAGGCAGATAAATAATAATAAAGATAGGTGCAGGTAGAAAGCGTCTTCAGGTTAGAAGCTTCTACTTGCGTCTAGTAGTCGCAAGCGTGGCCAAGAAATCATAAAATTCAAATCGTTTAGTTTGTTAAGGCCTACGGGGGCACAATAAGGTCCTTCTTCGATGTTCTAGTGATGCAGTCCTCTTTGAATTTTCCGTGATGTACGTAGTTGTGTCTATTCTACAATTATCTTAGTATTTTGTAACGAATGTAATAAACTTTATCAAAGTGCTTTTATTTTAGTAGGTGAGTACTTAACACTGTCCTATAGCCGTCAGAGAGCACTGGGCGGCCTTGGAGCCATCTCCGCGACCTTCCAGCCCGTCTGGCATTTGTCCGACCTTGCCAACTTGCTTTTATGGCTGTTTTTACATTGATAATATCGACATAATTCAACCATATCCAATACTACAAGTTAAGTCTACTTATTATGAAGTAATTTCTTCATAATTTCATAGCCGAGACATGATGACAGTTTAGAATTCCTAATAAATAAATCATTATATAGCTAAGTTAATCAACTGTCAAAACGAGAGCTTGCTTAAATGATCGACAATGGGGTTTTAATACTTGGCTAAGAATTGACATGTTTGACATTGTCTATTGTACACAGTTCTGTGTACAATAAAATTAACTATTATTCCCGTTATAATGGTCGAAATTCGACAATAATTAATTTTAATTTTAAACATCATTAAAGTTCTATTCCATGACTATTTGATTTTTTTTTTTTTTTTTTTTTTTAATTGACTATATGTTGTTGGCCAGAGTGGCCATAACAACTTCACCCGGACAGAGGGCGAGCGCAAGTGCGCTCCAGCCAGAGGGGCAGGGGGGCAGCTAGCTCAAGGGCGCCACAAGGGACACGACCTCGGCTTGGGCCGCTGCCAGGAGAGGTGGCGAGGGTAAATCTACCACCGGATCGGAACGCGACCTCGACTGAGAAGATCCGGCAAGAAACTCAGCGGGCTTGTCGGGTGCCAAGGTGCGTCTAGGTAAGTAGACGCACCTTCTAGCGGAAGCGGGGGTTCGTCGACCTCGCCGGCGAGGTCGGTGTCTGGTGGGGAGTGTGCGTGTGTCGTTCTCCTCGACATCTGAGTCTAGGAGAGCGGTGAGTGGGTCGGGGGGGTCCAGCAACACATGCCGCGGCCTGCGGCGGCATGCAACTGGCGCGTGTGTAGGTGCATAATCGGCGGCGGCGACGATTAAGGCATTGGTGTGTTCAGAAGCCTTCTTGAAATAGCGTTCGGACGCTATTTTGAAGTGCTTCTGGATAGAATCGAGGCGTAAGTCAGAATGAAGGTCTACGTTCCTTACGAACCACGGGGCTCCGACGGCTTGGCGAAGGAAGCGGGACTGAATGGCCTGGAGGCGACTAATGTGCGAGTTGGCCGCGTGAGCGAACACAACGCTCGCATAAGACATGATAGGGCGTATGCAAGCTTTGTATAGTGTCACCTTATTTCTAAGGGACATTTTACTCCGCTTGCATAAGAGATAATGAAGGCGACCGAGCACAAAGGCGGCTCGATTGCGGACGTTTCTAATGTGAGGACCGAAGGTCATGGAGCCATCAAGAGTGACCCCGAGATATTTAACTGATTTGGACCAAGGGATAGGCTGCTTGTACAAAGAGACAGTACCTAAGTTGGAGCGAGTGTGGCGTTTGGAGGGGCGTCGAGAGGTGGTCCTGGCAAAAAGCACGGCTGCGCTTTTGTCCGGGTTCACCTCTATTCGCCATTTCCTAAACTACTCTCCGAGAGAATTGACAGCGCGTTGGAGAACGCGTGTGATTTGAGCCTTGTTACGATGGGAGAAATAAAGCGCGGTATCATCCGCGTAAAGGGCGAGTTGCACATTGTTCGTGCGGGGAATGTCATTGGTGTACAGACTGTACAAGAGGGGGGAGAGCACGGAGCCCTGCGGGACTCCTGCCCTGATAGGGTGGGGTGAGGAGAGCGTGCCCTCGACTCGATATCGAAAGGTACGGTTTGACAAGAAGTCTCGTAAGATGAGCACGAGACTGTCCGGCACGCCTAAGAGGTACAGCTTGTAAATCAAGCCGTTGTGCCAGACTTTGTCAAACGCCTTAGCGACGTCAAAGAAGAGAGCTCCCGTGGATAGGGGGCGACCGGGGGAGGAGTTGAGACCTTTGAGAACGTACTCCGTGATGCGGTGTACTTGGTGGACACAAGAGTGGCCAGCCCGAAAGCCGAACTGCTCGTGACTATTTGATACGGATACGCAGAATGCACTTTGGAAGTCCAAAAAAAAACCGTCACCGTTTGTCAGTTAGACAGTCAGTCAGTTACCAAGTGGAAGTTACAAATGTGTGTGTAATGTTTTATTTATTTATTTTAATGTATTTCTAAGTACTATAATATAAAAATATTAGCATTCTGCACTCCTTCTCTATATAAGCTGTAAGTGTGCCAAATTTCATCCTCCTCCGTCCGCGCAATTTTCGTAAAAAGTGCTACAAAGATTTTCCTTCACGTATTAATATATAGATAACTTTTAATAAAACCAAGTTATCATTAACTAGCGGCCCGCCCCGGCTTCGCACGGGTTACATCATTGGAGTTTTAGTAAGGATCCCTATTATTATTTTTTATATAATATAGCCTATGTCACCCGGGGATAATGTAGCTTCCCAACAGTGAAAGAATTGTTCAAATCGGTTCAGTAGTTTCGGAGCCTATTCATTACAATCAAACAAACAAAGTTTTCCTCTTTATAATATTAGTATGATTTAAATACGCGTGTAAATTTCTAACCACCAGTATTTTTTAACCCCCGACGAAAAAAGAGGGGTGTTATAAGTTTAACATGTGTATCTGTGTATCTGTGTGTCTGTGTATCTGTGTATCTGTGTATCTGTGTATCTGTGTATCTGTGTATCTGTGTGTCTGTCTGTGGCAACGTAGCGCCCAAGCTGATGAACCGATTTCAATTTTGTTTCTTTTGTTAGATATATATTCTGATCGAGAGTGTTCTTAGCTATGTTTCATGAAAATCGGTTCAGCCGTTTGAAGATCATCAGCTTTTTTGTAGGTAAAAAAGCCACATTCGCGGCCAAAACGAACTTCCACGGCTCGAATCCGTTCGAAATTTGGGCTCATTGGAATAATATCTTTGCATCACTTGAGAACGGCTGAAACGATTTCGCTTTATTATATTTTTAAATGATCGTAATAGTCTGAACTGGCTTTTTACAATATTATAAATTTGAAAAGTTTCCCGGATTCTGAAAAAAAATGATATTTTATCATTTTTTATATGAGATTTGTGTATGAACTAAAGACGTTCCATTAGGTCACGTTTCAAATGATGGATACGCGCATGCGTAAATTTAGTTTGTTTTGTTAATGGTCATGGAATATTACGCAATAATAATTCTAGAGGTCGCTGCTCCGCCATTGAGAAAAAATACAGAAAAACAAATCTAATTTAAAATAATTTAAGCGTTATTGAAAATTCTTCCCCTGGGCTGCTCCCGTCCACCTCAACCAGAGTTATTACATCAAATTCAATCATAATTGATAATCTTTTACTAGGAATTAAACCTCCGTGGCATGAATATTTAGATTCGTTGTCTATTCTAATGTCAATGATTATAATGTCATAACAAGATAATGTCTCATACTTTTACACAGATTTTCTGTTGATTATTGTACATTGCATTGGCTATCTTAGATTATAAATGAGGAAGCCAAAACGAATGATATAAATGGCGCTTTCATAATCTGGCATCGAAACTAGTTGTACCAGATGAATTTGCGACGTGAGCTATGAATACTGAGCTACGGGAGCTACGCAAATCTCGCTTATTTATTTGGAAGAACTAATTGGTAAAGTATACATTTGATGAAAAAGTCGTCGCATCGGGGGTTTTTAAATTTTCAATTTAGATTTATAACACGTTCATATTGATAAGTCAAACTCGTGTCAAACTCTTTTGTAACAACACCATTAGTCTTAGGCAATGGTTTGAAACGACGTCTCTACATTATTATACAGTTTATTTTAAGGATTTTTTTTCCTTATTCGGGTCCATATCCGTACTGTGATATATCTCAGTCTATTGTATGGTCCACGGTACAAGCGATGCATGGCTCGGGAACATGTGTGCTGTATAACTAGCGGTGCCCGCGACTTCGTCCGCGTGGAATTTAATTGACAAAGTTTCATACAATCTTTCATCCCCTATTTTATCCCCTTGGGGGTAGAATTAAACAAAATCCTTTCTTAGCGGATGCCTACGTCATAACCTCTACCTGCATGCCAAATGTCAGCCCGTCCAGTGGTTTGGGCTGTGCGTTGATAGATCACTATGTCAGTCAGTCAGTCACCTTTGAGTTATATATATATAGATATATACGTATATTTTGTTATTTAGTATATATTTCTTATATATAAAATTCTCGTGTTACAATGTTAGTTACCATACTCCTCCTAAACGGCTCGACCGATTTTTATGACATTTTATATGCATATTCAGTAGGTCTGAGAATCGACTACTATCTATTTTTCATACCCCTAAAAGACATATTTAGATAAACTATATTTATTTACTTTACAATTTTTTCAAGAAAAGTTGCGGAAATAGACTTCACCTCACTTTCACAGATGATAGGTGCTAGTAGTTATTGTAGGTAGCTGCATTTCGTGCAATGAGTGAGAGAGCTGGAAACCCAACCAGCCCCTCTGTCCCACTTCCCTTCAAGTCAATGGGGCCACGATAACTGCTTAACATCAGGCAGACGCCAATTTGCCAACTTGTTCTATAAATAAAAAACTTACAACAGCGCCAAAAATAGAACTGCAAGTATCACTTACAACCTTAATTTAATTACAATAATAATGAATGTAGTTAAGTATATACCTGCTATGATTCATACAGATAGAGATCGCGGCATGCGCGTGCGTCACGCGGCCTTATTCTGCAAATAATTCAATTAACTGTTGTTGTCTGATAGTATTATAATGCTTAAACAATAACGAACTGTGTTATGGGTCATACCTTTTTTGTTATGAGGCAAAATACGGTTTCGATCAGCTGATTTCGTGTGAAAACATTGCCAGTGTATACTTACTTATGTACAGGGTGTAATGGGCATCGTAACGAAAACTGATACCATGCATTAAACTCATGATTCTGGAGTCCCCACAGTTGCTATTTTCCGTCGATATTTTCATGATATATGCAAAGAAAAATCAGTATTTTTAAATTGATTTTAGCCTGAAATCGTTAAACAAATCTATCTATCTATGAAACATACTGTATAATTTAATAAAGACCATTCACTTTGTCACAAATTAATTGGCCATAACATTATTGTAGGCACCTGTAACCCTTTCATTGATGACCAAAATAACTTGACCTTTCATCCGCTTAAAAATAGGTTTAAATAGTCAAATTTTGGTCAGATGTCATAGCTCAAATTACGCCGGAATTTAGTTCTATTGTATATCATCTACAAATTGTTGTAAAGTGAATCTGTTCCACTCACAATGATTGTATGAAAGCGATGTAATTGAACTTTTGTAATTGACAATGGAGTATTGAATGTTCGGGATATATTTTTTTAAATATACTGATAAGTAAGTATCGATTTTTTAACGATTCTCGTGTCAGATAAATTCAGAAAGAACGCCTAGCCAAAATTTCCGAACCAGAATTACTAAATGCGATTGAAATTATGTTGAAAATTGATTTGAACAACAATTTAGTGACACTAAGAACAGGTTATTATAACAGTTGTTATTTAGGTACTTAAACCAAAAACTGTGTATTTTTTTTTACTTTTTTATACTGCAAAATCAGTATGCAACCATGCTTGCAATACCAAAGTTGTTTTACTCGTGTGAGCTCTTCAGACGGGAGGGGAATTTAAAGAGAGGTTGGGCATTAACGGCTAAATAAAAAATAATCTAACAATAACTTTCAATAAATAGGTAGGTATAGTCCATACTTGCATTCTCCCTTAGACATGTTTTATTTCACTTCCTTATCGCTCTTTAGATATAGGGATTACAAATATTATCGCATATATAGGTCCACTGCAGTGCACCACTGCCTGGCACCTTGGGGGAACCCTTAACTCTCTAAAACGATGAAATGAGTAATACATGCAGCTGGACAATTGGACTCATTCACCTTCATTTTTATATCGAATTACCTTCATCATATCCTTTCAATGCATTTTATTTCCATGCCAAGGATTCAATGACGCATAATATTACATATCCTTACATAAAACATGAATCACCTACTTTTCAGTTAGTAACAAGATTTAATTAATAACCCCTACAAATTACCAGGTTCGTCCAGAGAATGTGACTATCAGAATTTGTTTAAAAGCTGAAAACGATTACGATTTAAACTATCTCTCCATATAGGTACTCAAATACAACTCAAATGTGATGACTTCTGTGAATGACTGAAATTGAAGGCCTCATACACAAATGTAAGATAATGATGAAACAACACAGGACCCCACAGTACACATTATTTGAGTAGGACTTAGGCTTATTAATATTTGAGTATTCGTACTGTATGCTACGTTTCACGTTGTACTTCTCTGACTACGCCTTCCCTGGACAGTCTTAATACAATATTTTTACCTATTATTTTCATCTAGCAGTGATTGGTTAAGCATCCCCTGCTTACACCTCTGGGTTTTTCTAAAATCTATGCGCAAGGCATAATTTCTATAGGATTATCAAGTGCTTACGATGAAGAAAAATATCGTGAGGAAACCTGCATGTCTTAGAAAATTAAACCAATTTCCGATCGACATGATGTGTAACACGCACTGGGCCAGCGTGGTAGGTTATGGCCTGAATCACCCTCGTATTTAGGGAGTAAATAATGCCCCCAGGAGTAAATAATAATAATGATTATAATTATAATAATATTTCCTTCGCAGACATACTACAACAACCAGCATTGGACTGAGGACAAGGAAGTTTACTGTTCGAGCCATGTGCCGAAGATCGGGCCGGGCCACCTGGACAACTCGTCCGTGGGCATCAGGAGCGCGCTGAACGTGCCCAGGAGCAATAACTACGTCAACGAACAAATCAGAGGCCTCGCAAGGAACAGTCATGAAACTGAGCGTGAGTATTAACAACTATACTAAACCCGCAGGTCCTCAATATAATACTTGCAACCCGCCCGAAGACATTGATTTCGAGTAGGCTGTATGTACAGTACTATATGAAGTATCATTCTAAAGTTTTGTCGACCGCTTAGCGTAATAATTCAAGCGTAGGCCACTCGACTGACCTACCACACCGGGTGGTTGCGGGTCGATCCCGCCGGGCCAAATATCGGAAATAGTATTTTTATAATTTTGCCCTGGTCTGGGTGTCACTGGGATCGCTACCAGTCCGTTGTACGTACAGTACCCATAGTGCGAGCGTTGCTTAGTTTGGGACCTTGTATGTTAGTCTTTTTTTAATGGGACTGGACTGGCAACACACTCCCACCACTGTTACTCCTGTAAACCAGGATCGACAATGGCGACCAATAATGACGTCGAGGTTTGACCCTCGACGAATCCTGGGCAAAAGTTAAATTGTCTTGGAACCCGCACAAATTTAATCGAAAGAAATAATAGGAGGAGTTGGATGAAAAAAATTCCACTTCCTTCCGGTGCAAATCGGGAGACAAAAATAGCTGCTATAGGCTGATTGCCATAGAAGCAAGACTGTTACAGCTGATTGAAGACTAGTTATAAGGCACCACAGATCGTAATTAGACTAATTGGACCTAAACTCGAGAGCTGATTATACTTGATTCCAATAATATGTATGGCAAAAGCGCTTGAACGCACGGAAATTGTATGTTAGACTGCCGATATTTTGTTTATGACTTGACGTTAAAAGAATTGGTATCAATAATAATATGTCTTCTACATTAGACGATGCCAAAACACTGCTTAACAAGATGACGTAACAAACGAATCTGATTGATCGGCTCCACCTCGATAGGCTCGTTGCATTGTGTGCAGGCGCACGCCGAGGTCCGTCGGACGGAACAATGGCTGCCCTTGCCCGGCCGGCATTGTCCCGGTTTGTTGACCACCGGCTTGTGATGCAGCGGCGCCCGCATCCTTTGAAGTTTTAATGAAGTTATTTATAAGATTATATACAGGTTGAAATATAAACTTAACTTTACTTTGTAATCCTAACACTATCAGCTTTGAAGGAAACTTGAAAACCAAAAGGTGTTACAGGGATACAGCTGTTGACAGATTTCATAAGTCTACTTAACCTTAAGTACTTCAACTGTCCCACAAAGCCGATGGTTTTAGATTTACAAAGTAAAGTTGCAAAAAAATAGTATGCCATTTCTGTTTCACCTAGTACATTACCGTTATCACTCTCCGATAAGATTAAATAGGGCGGTAGAGCCAAGCAGTAGCTAATTAACTTACAATTCATATACGGGTTGGCTAGACCGGGGTAGTACCACCCTCTTGCGGAATATCGGCGTTAAGTAGCTATTAAAGCTGCTTTTCGTACGATGTGTGAGACAGCCGGTCGAAAATTAACACGTTTTGACCATATTCAGAATCCACACATAACATACATATATCCATAGTCAAAATATATGGAAAAACGTTGTCGTCTTTACCGTGTGAATGAAGCCTAGTCAGGACAGGAACGATATGCAGGTAGGTACAATAGTACAAAACTTACGAATCCCATAGGCTAATTTCTTGATGCACCTATTTGTAAAAAATATGCTAGAGTTTTCGACTACACAGAGAGTTAATCGTTCTCTTTCATCCACCGGACTCCTCAGTCGATTTCAAGTCCAATACCAATCTGGATAGGGTTCAGAAATCCACAACAAAATCCTCGTTGAAGGTAAATGCACTCATCACGGATCAGTAGTTATCATTGACGGAGGCTGTCAAGCGGAACGCTGAGGAGAGCAAGTGCCGCGATGACGTCACACGCGGAACGTGGCGTCAACCGGTCAAGATGATGACGTCACATGCGGAAAACGCGTCACGGAATGGCTAATAATAATAATATACTATCACGCTTATGCTCCCCGAAGGACTTGATAGAGGGGCAATGCTTGCACCGATATTTCGCCAATGGGGTGATTTGGTCCCAATGCAATAGGGGGCAAGCCTTGTACCAATGGTTCTCAATCAGTGGTCTATTGACCATAGAAGGTCCGTGAAAGGGTCGAATATATATAAAATGTTGCCAATAAATACAAATTTTGATAGCAATATACATTCAACAATATTGAGTTAAAACATGTGTGGTGATGCTAATCTGATGAATTAATAATATCCTCAAAATTATCACAACTTTTGTTTACACAACAGGCAATGGCCACAGGCCACAGATCTTCTGGTTCCTTCTACTAACGAAACAGTTAAAGTGGTTCTTGGTTGAAAAAAAGTTGGGAACCACTGTTTTATACGAATGGCATGGGAGCGAGCATAATAGTGAAGAGGATTTAAGCTATGGGCCACCTCGCTGCTGGCCCAGTGACGATTGGCAACCTCTACAACGTCCTGTAAAAGACGCACAGGCTTCCTCACGATGTTTTCCTTCGACTCCTATTTCACCATTAACATGTGAGCCTACTGTAATTATTCATTTTGGCCAAAAATAAAGAATAGTAGAAGTAATATTCGTCCAATAGGACAGGCGAGGGAACTAGTTCATACTGCCAAATCTGAAGTTGGCAATGACGTTGATCATACTTATTTATTTACTAGCTGAGCCCGCGACTTCGTCCGCGTGGAATTTAACTTTACAGAAATTTAATTGAACAAAAAATGTTCGTCATTTTCTTTTTTGCGAGTCGATGTTTCGTGTTTTATGTGTCGCAAAAGCCCGCTCGCGCGTTCTGAGCCAGCGCAACAGGCAGCACTTGTGATATTTTTTTTTGTTTTTTATTTTCTAAAATAAAAGTTGCTTAATTTACTGCTTATAACATTATCTATCTGCCAGTGTAAATCTCGTCAAAATCGGTCCAGCCGTTTCGGAGATACTCTTGAATTTCCTCTGTTTTAATTTTTTTACGCGGAACCCTAATTGTTTTTGTATAATTAAAGTAGCCTAAGTTACTCCTTATAAGATGAGCTATCTGTCAGTGAAAGTCCCGTCGAAATCGGTCCAGCCGTTTCGGAGATTACCCGGAACAAACACACAGACTGACAGACAGACAGACAAAAAATGTTTAAATCGCAGTTTTGTTATAAGTACCGTTTGTTCTTTCATATGCATTTAGTGAATAGGTGTTATTTGGATATTACAAACAGACACTCCAATTTTATTTATTTGTATAGATCAATTTTACTTGCATCTGGGTTCCAAAAACAGTGAATCTTGTGCTTGGTGTCGTCATTCAAACTAGTGTTTGTTTTGTAACACTGGTCAGCCCGCACGAACGTGGCATGTGACCGATTCGCCGCCGGCCCGCGCCAAACTTTATTGTGGTCATATAAAATCTTTACACCATTCATTGATAAACTTCGAAACTTGTACAAGAATATTCGTTAATTTTTATTGGTGGTATCATAAAAAGTGAGGTGAGGTTTCCACAAAATCTCCCCATCACCATAGACATATCTATACAAATAAATAAAATTGGAGTGTCTGTTTGTAATATCAAAATAACACCTTTTCACTAAATGCATATGAAAGTACATACAACACCTATAACAAAAACGCGATTTAAAAATTTTTTGCCTGTCTGTCTGTCTGTGTGTTTGTTCCGGGTAATCTCCGAAACGGCTGGACCGATTTTGACGGGACTTTCACTGGTAGATAGCTGATGTTATAAGCAGTAACTTAGGCTACTTTTATTTAAGAAAAACAAAATTAAAAAAAATGGGTCCTGTCGCGCGGGCTCAGAACGCGGGAGCGGGATTTTTTTGTTAAGTGAAATTCCACGCGGACGAAGTCGCGGGCTCAGCTAGTACAAAATGTAATAAGTTAAGTGCGTATAAAAACAAATATTTCAGTATGCAAAACCCTTATAATTTTCATTGAATTAAAACGTGCCAATTTGATGAAGTAATCGATAACGGATCGGAATTAAAACTACGCTTATAGCTATTATATGAATATGTATATTTGTGAAGGCTTTTTTGCGCAGTTCACTAGACGAGACAAAAACAGAAACAAAAAAAAAAACAATTATTTTGGTTGAATGAATTTGCTTATTTTGCTCAAGTGCCTAAGCATACAGGTTGAAATAAACGAAGGCAACAAATAATACGACATCCGAAACGCATATACAACCTATTTATTAAAAAATTGGCCGCATTCATGTTAACCAGTGCGAACGTAAAAAGAAACGTAAGTTCTATTTAAAGTACGATGGCCATGTTTAAACCCTTAAATGAAAGAAAACCATTAAATCTTATATACTTACTAGCTGTGCCCGCGACTTCGTCCGCGTGGAATTGAATTGACAAAGTTTCATACAAACTTTCATGCCCTATTTTATCCCCTTGGGGGTAGAATTAATCAAAATCCTTTCTTAGCGGATGCCTACGTCATAACATCTACCTGCATGCCAAATTTCAGCCCGATCCGTCCAGTGGTTTGGGCTGTGCGTTGATAGATCACTATGTCAGTCAGTCAGTCAGTCAGTCACCTTTGAGTTATATATATATAGATACCTGTTTGGGTATCACTGAAATCCTAAATGTGGAAAGTCTGTAGTTACACAATAGTTTCTATAAAAATCATAAGATACGAAAGCTTTCTCATTTAGGTACTTCTACAAAAAAACGGTTACACAAAACCGCAAACGTCAATTAATTCATAATACAAAGAATTTCATTCCAATACTTATGTGTTACAGGGAAGGTTGAGTCCGTTATTTTTGGAAATGTCTATCGCGAATTCCCATCAAAAGGCATAAATTATTCGCCCGTTACTGGAATCCAGTCTTATTTCCGAAGAAGGTTCGATACCTTCGGCACACTTCGGGTGGTAGAGCGAGAGATTGCGTGGGAGAGAGAGGGAAGAACTTGTTGCAAAACTACGGGCCACATTCCGCCGGCGGCCAGCCCAGTGACCTAAAGCTTGGTACCATTGGGACTTGTGGACTTTGAACCACTATTTAAACTTAAACTTTAATAAGGTATTTTATAAATATATTTTTATTGCATTGTTTATTTGTATTGTGTCAGGATTGAGCAACAATGAAATAATTTTCAAAATAACAAATGTGGTTCATAGTTTTAGCAAACTTTAATAGTGAATAGCTATGCGCGATGCAATATTTTACAATATATCAATAAAGAATTGGTACTTATAACTTTATATATAAAAATATAAGTATATTCTATAATAACCATAATATTCTAATTGACAGAAACTATATAAGTCCGTAATAACCTCATGTCTCTACCTATTTTATTCAGAACTCTACCATGAGTGTTACGCGTGTATAATACGTCAAATATTTGTATTACAAACTGCACAACGCCTCTATCATCCCCTCGAACAACAATTTTGCGTAATTTTTTTACGTAGAGTCTAGTGAGTCTCCTATAATATTAATTGTAGAGCTACAGTGTATCTCGGTAAAGGCATAAGTGTTTCATTGGAGCTGGTCTTGCGTTATCAACCTGCGTAATTTGTCGGCTAGATCGACTTACTTAGACATTCCATAAACGAAGTAAATTCCGGTCAATTTGCGGCATAACTGGTAAAGCTTTTATGGGCAGACCACCTGTTTGCGAGGTTTTTTTAATCCTCAAATGGGTACATAATATTACATCATTATGTTTATGCCTATATTTATATTGTCAATGTTTAATGTATTGAAAATTAAAAACATTTAGTATAAAAAATACAATAAAGTAATTATTTTTAACCAGCTTTTTAGGGTTCTGTAAGTAGCTCCTACGAAAAACCATGGTCCATCATCCAGTTCAACAAGCAATCTTTATGAGATAAAATATTCAGAACACAAAATTTGTAACAATTACAGTACATTTACGATGGCATTACAAAATATTTTAAGGAACCAAATTATAATGTTTGAAAACCCTTTATAAATAATAAGCTTCAACTAATAATCAAAACCGTTGCTCTCAAAACAACGGTTATATCTTAAATATTACTTACTAATTAGACCGCAAATACCACTTAGCAATACCTAATTCGCGTGACAAATATCTAACTACTCCGATAAATTGTCACAAAATTCAACCTTCATCCGCGCCATTAGGGTGACCGTCTACTTGGCTGTGCAATGTATGACGGGCGCGTCCACTTCGTTCAATAGGATTATTTATTTCCTGTCAACTTGAGCAAAGTCGAGTGAAACTATTGGTCGAAGCGCGCGGGACCGCCCGGGCGCCCCTCACAGCATATCTAAGTGGACGTTCACCCTTAAGAACAGAAAAAAATGGCTTTTGATAAAAAAACCGGCGGCAATCAAGCGGCACCCGAGACAATAACTGTAGTCTTCAGATAATAGTCAGTAATAATAGAATAAGGGATTACTGTTTGTTGATCGAAGTTTGAAGGGCTTATTTTGTACATGCAAGTGAGAAATTTAGCCAACGAGAATCAATGCAAAATTGTAATAGGTAACATTCAGACGGTCATTTTATACATTCATGGTTAATTCTAGTCGGCAACCTAATGTTAATAAAAAAATAATAATTTATTAATCTACCCATTCATTTTCGTATCGTTTCTTATTGGCCGCAGTAAATTATGTCATATGCCTTAGATCTAAGTATATTTCTGTCATATACAGGTACTTATAACTAAGATAATAATATACTAGTAATTCTGTAGTTAATAGGACATTAACACACTTGTAGAGATATCGTTGCGGGTGCGGCACGACGCGACAGTTTTACGCAACTCCCGCGCACGCATCCCGCACGCATGCGAGTACCGACACTTTGCGTAAGCGCCGCGGGATCTTGGCAAATTGTACGATAACGACATACGAATAACACGGTTCCTTTCGTAACTTCTACATAAAAGATAAAATCGTGACAAAGGTAATGCCCGAAGGGGTGTCCAGATTGTTCCAAACAGTTGGAAACATTTGAAACATGGACCTACCTACATATCAACCAAGGTTCTTCTTCTTCTTCTTCTGCGGGCGGTATCCACAAATCGACGTCAGTAGCGCCTGTTTTGTGTGTTGGATGGTGGTGAGCCCGTCATTCCAACCATCCAAGTTGTGCCAGGAAGTTCCCCAACTTCTTGATTTCGCTGAATACTTCCTGGAAGTTGCCTGGTGAACCCAGGTAGCTTACCCGGTATGTGGCCACTCCGCTGCATTCCAGCAGGACGTGAGCAGCTGTTCCTTCCGCCTGCATGCAGGCTCTGCATAGGGGGCTGTCCGTGATACATAAGTTATCAACCAAGGTTACTTCAGTACGATAAATAGTCTTGTAAGCGACTCATTAGAACCGATTTTTAATTGACAATTCTCGGCATATACGTAGAGTAGAATTTAAAAAAGTGTTTCATGCCACTCCGTTGGCTACTTTTCTCTAACTCTACCACCTTCGAACAATAGACGTGACTGACGCTACTGAACACTATACTACATTCTAGTCGCCCTACCTATTAACTAGGTGAAAACATACAGTTATCGTCTACTACTTTATTTAATCCATGATAAAAAAAATAATTAAAAGTCGAACTATATAACAGTGAACGACTACTTAACTGTGATATGAAGCAGGCCCGCCCGCTTCGACCAATAGGATTGCTTCATTTCCTCAGCTTCACCCGGCCGAAGCGGGCGGTCCCGCTTCATAAGACAGCCAGTAAGTAAGATAAGTGGATGGGTACCTAAATATTGGAGAGTATTTAGGATCACGCTCACGCCGAATTGAATGTGAAATCTTAGATTAGATAGGTGCCCACCAATTCCCCTTTCAATTCGCTAGCCATATCTGGATGAAACACCTAAGGCAACACTTGCCATATACAGCTGTAAACGATGTAATTGAGGCACCACGGTTGCGACATGGATTCCGAATACGGATTAATGTGACATTTCGCTACGAATTATAAATGTAGAACTACAATATTATACCTATTAGCAAACCGTATCACGATACTGCTATCGTGATCCATGTTCGCGATGTTCCTGGGGTGCTACTCTTAGCAACAATGGTATGAAACGTGGAGTCATTTGGAGATAGCCTCATGGGTGTAGTAAGGGCTAATAAAGGACTATACCTACAGATTGGAGCTATTATATTTACAACTAGCAGCCCGCCCCGGCTTCGCACGGGTACATTGCGGTTACATTATTCGAGTTTAAGTAAGGATCCCTAATTTTTTTGAGAATATATTATAGCCTATGTCACCCGGGGATAGTGTAGCTTCCCAACAGTGAAAGAATTTTTCAAATCGGTTCAGTAGTTTCGGAGCCTATTAATTACAATCAAACAAACAAAGTTTTCCTCTTTATAATATTAGTATGATAATACCTGGGTACTCTTTGTAATTATTATATAAGCAACTGGATATTAAAAAAAAAAACATTAAAAATTTTAAAAGACAAGCCCGCTGAGTTTCTTTCCGGATCTTCTCAGTCGAGGTCGCGTTCCGATCCGGTTGTAGATTTAGGAATAATATGTAAAACTGACACTCTGTAAGTGACTTTGATTTTGACTATAGTTTCTGTTTCTCTCACTCATCGTACAAAACGAGAGGGAGTAGGTACTACTCTGGTCGAGCCAACCCGTATATGAGCTGGGCCCTAACCACGCTAGCTACTCAAATCGTAATAGAAAGGCAAAAGCTAGCGATTACGTTTCAAACGCTCCGCTTTTGACGTTTTGCTACGGACATTGCAATGGTATGGTGTCAGCAAAACGTCAAAAGCGGAGCGTTTGAAACGTAATCGCTAGCTTTTGCCTTTCTATTACGATTTGAGTAGCTAGCGTGGTTAGGGCCGTAGTCAATTAGCTACAGCTCGGTTCTACACCGTTATCCTACTAATATTACAAATGCGAAAGTTTGTGAGTGTGGATGTTGTTACTCTTTCAGGCAAAAACTACTGAACGGATTTGGATGAAATTTGGGAATCACAGATAGTTTATAACCGGGATTAACACATAGGATACTTTTTATCCAGATAATCCCGATTTTTTTTTTAAGTTAAATACTAGGCGGACGAAGTCGCGGGCACATCTAGTCCTTCATAATCTATTTTTAAATAGTGGTAAATCAGTGCTAGAGTCGACAATCTTCGGTGCCTAAAAGTTAGCGAACTTTTAGGAACCAACCTAGATAAGAGAATTAATCGTTTTCGAGATCGCCTTTCTGCATCAATACTCAATGCTAATTTAATGTTTGTTCACTGTTTTCGCTGTGCCGATTACGGGAGGCCATCGACTCGAAACTACAGTAACCCAATTACAACCACAGCAATCTTAATTTACCGCCATCAGTGGCGCATCATTCGGGTATTTAAAATTCCTACCAAAACTCGTATGTAAACACGAAACAATTTAAATACCTACTACCGACAACTGTTTCTTCGGTAGATTGTATGCTTACTTCTCGCGAGGGGTTTCATTTATACCCACTAAAGTGTGCCACACATAGTACAAGACACATTCCATAATTATTTTAATTTTCTATTTTTTTCTTAGATTGCCACGACTGTTGTTAATCAATAATACGTATTTTTAGGGTTCAATAATCCCTACGAGGTAGGTGTCTTTGTAAGATCATCTTGTCTGTCCATCCATCGTGTCTTAGGGCCGTACTAATAAATATATCTCAAGTTTGAAAGCGATCTTGAGTGCGTACACAACAGCGTTTTTGACGAGTAATTGTACTGGAATGACATGAGATTGACGTCTCCGAGATCGCTCTCAGACTTGAGATCGATTTATTAATACGGGCCTCAGTCCTTCTTTTTTCGCCCCCTTGTCGTCTGTAGCCAGCTTTACGTACGACAGTCGGCGAAATAGTGTGTAACTTATGGAGTACCTATACGCCAGGGTCATCGACACCATTCCATCGTTGCGACACCACACGATTCAATTTCAGCTTTAGTTACTTTCGTTAAAGTTTACTTTCGGGTAATGCTTGTTATTACATAATATCAATTAACGTAATTATATTTATTGTCCATTACCGACAGGTATCAAGTAAGTGTAGTTAATGGTATTCATAATTAGGGATATCTCTGCAACATTTTTTTATATAAAAATATTATGCAAAATCTATAAAAAATGTTGATATAACGTATTCGAATCACACATTTATTTATGTCATATCACTACGGAAGTCTAGAGACTATAACATTAATTTGTTGTGTAATCTGAAGCCTAGTCGTAAAATTAAGTGATGAAAATAATCAAGTAAGGCCTGACATTCTTTCCTCTTATTTTAGTCAGGCTAGAATTAACTATTGAAAGGCGAAAAACCAGCTACTTATAAGCAGCCGCCAACTACATCAATCGCTATTATTTTTCTTATCACGTAAGTTGCACCTAACTGAATCAATTAAAGTTTATTGGTCTGTGTTCGTGACACACGATTCCTGAACTAAATCCTAATTTTTATGCGATCATTTTCGTACTAGATAGCTATGTTCACTATACATAGACACTTATTAACTTGATTACGTCGAACAAACCAGATGATTACTTAGCTACAGTTACGTCAAGGTTAAGGTGAAGGCGCCTGTCTAGCCCGCGAAGTTCAAATTTTTTGAGTTCTTTTAGAAATTTTTCAAAATCTGACAATAATAAAAGACAAATTTTGTAATTCGCGAAAAAGACCGTGTGTAGTGCATTTATTAATACATTTATTTTACTCTAAATATTATCATGGTGGATATGATACTAGTAAATCACTAAATATACAAAAATTGCCATATTATCTGGATAGCTGTCGTTCTTGAAATGTTTTAGAGTAAGTTGGATATATTAATAAATGCACTGCACACGGTCTTTTTCGCGAATTACAAAATTTGTCTTTTATTATAGTCCGATTTTGAAAAATTTCTAAAAGAACTCAAAAAATTTGAACTTCGCGGGCTAGATGGGCGCTTTAGCCTTAAGTGACACCATGAAAAGGATCAGTTTAATTCTATTATAATAATCTTTCTTCTTTATCATTCTTCTTCTATTTGTAATTCTTCTCCTACTAAACGGCTTGACCGAATCCGATTTTTTTTTTACTTATAGGGTCACTTATGGGATTGTTTTACAAAAGCTGGTATTTTTTATAAATCTATTATTGACTAGCTGAGCCCGCGACTTCGTCCGCGTGGAATTTAATTTAACAAAAAAGCCCGCTCCCGCGTTCTGAGCCCGCACGACAGAACCCAATTTTTTTAATTTTGTTTTTCTAAAATAAAAGTAGCCTAAGTTACTGCTTATAACATCAGCTATCTACCAGTGAAAGTCCCGTCAAAATCGGTCCAGCCGTTTCGGAAATACTCTTTGATTTAATGTGTTTTTATTTTTTTACGCGGAACCCTAATTGTTTTTCAAAAATTAAAGTAGCCTAAGTTATTCCCTATTACATCAGCTATCTGCCAGTGAAAGTCCCGTTAAAATCGGTCCAGCCGTTTCGGAGATTACCCGGAACAAACACAGAGACAGACAGACAGACAGATAGACAAACAGACAAAAATTTTTTAAATCGCGTTTTTGCTATAGGTGTCGTATGTACTTTCATATGCATTTAGTGAAAAGGTGTTATTTTGATATTACAAACAGACACTCCAATTTTATTTATTTGTATAGATTTAAAATATTGGCTAAACAACTTAAGTGGTAAATATTTAAGCTATGGGCCAAATTGGCGTGAGATTGGGTGAGTCGTGGATAACCGATTTACGCTTGCCAGTTTTTGAACGCAGCAAGGTAGCACAACCTGCCGCTCGCTTGCTCGCTTTTAACGCTTTAGAAATATCGCTCGATATATCGCTAGACTGACTCACCAACTGTATGGTCCCAAACTAAGGAATGCTAGCACTATGGGTTCCGCACAATGGACTGGAGGCGATACCCGGACCTGGACAAATTACGAAAAGGCCATTTCCGAAATTAGCCCTGACGAGAATCGAACCCGTAGCCACCCGGCCCTAGTCTGGGTGTCACTGGGTTCGCCCCCAGTCCATTGTACGGTACCCATAGCACAAGCATTGTTTAGTTTGGGTCCATACAGTTGGTGTGTCAGTCTGGCGATATATATTTATTTATTTTATTTACAAAGCGTCTTATAAAGAGGTGACTTATCTCATGCCACAGGCACCGGCGGCGAGTCTCGTCGAGTTAAATATGCTAATTACACAATTAATACTGAATGGACAGAGTGCCTGTTGCAATTACCATACTCTACTTATCTGATACAACTATTAATGGTGCTTAGACGATTGAATATCTCATCTCGTTGGAATTTGAGCTTAGGCATTAGGAATATACAAGCTGTTTCATTAGTCCGAAATAATAATTTAAGCGCATGTTGGTACTTAGTATGTATATATGTATGTATGCCTCGTGAAGGCAGATTAATACGTAACTATAGTTATGCTGAGTTACGCGGCGGGTGCTTGAATATTTGACCACTTATTTTGTGTTGCGGCCTTAGTATGGCCTATAAAACAGTGTTACTACTACTAAATTGACGCAGCAACTTGCATTTATGAAACAGTTTCTTAAAAAAATCGTATAAGTGAGATATTACAGTTTAAATAATTGACGGAGGAAAAAAATAATTAAAAAATCAGTGTTCGTATTTTGATATCTTTTTCATGCCATACTTGCATTTGCCCGATACTCAACCAAACCCTTAAGTTTTATTTCGAACGTTTGAAATACTTTATAGAAACTTAAACATAGCTATAGCTAATTCGTCGCTAATTAGCATTTGCGTTTGATCAATTTAATTAGTACTACTCTTCATACGTTCGTAGGGCTCACGGGCGCGGAGCTACATGGAATCAAACCGCCTTGCCCTGTAGTACCAGTGCGTAATTTAAAGTCAAAGTCAAAGCGTTTATTTTATTTAGGCCTACGGGGGCACTTACAAATTGTCAATTAGGTATACTTTTTTTTTATATCTACAACCGGATCGGAACGCAACCTCGACTGAGAAGATCCGGCAAGAAACTCAGCGGGCTTGTCTTTTTACATTTTGTTATATTTCTCTGTTTTTTTTTAGTAATCGCCAGTTGCTCATATAAATAACAAAGGGTAGTGGAATTATAATTACCGCTCATGGACAACAAACCAGAAGTATGCCACCCTCTAATCAATGGCACTTAGCATCACGCGCTAGATTGTGCTAATAGTTTGGTGTCGTTACGGTGGACACGGCGCAATTAATGCGAGCGTACCTATACGATCGATCCGAGCCGATGCGCACGAGCAGACGCACGTACAATACACCGCTAATCACTCGTTTGTTATTCGATTTGCCGTTAGTGTAGACTACTATCTTCAACCTAGTAATACTCTACGATAGTATGGATAATTGTTTTGAAGCGAAGCTTTTATACGAACGTTCGGGGCGCTCGCCGCGCGGCCACTCTATTCGTGCTAAGCGTCAGTGGCGTTACACGATATGTATAGGTATACAGAGTGCCAGCTGCAGCGCCCTACGCTTTATACTATAAAGCTTCACTTCTTTCGGGCGTCCCTAGTTTTATGCAGAGCAGGTAAAACTGTCACTACGATATATCTGTTGATACCTAGCTGGTATTACCGGTATGATATAAAATGGGACGCAGTTTTCAAGCATTCCATTGAGAAGGTATCCCGATGCAAAAGATTTCAACGCGATAACTTCATTTTTCTGTAATATGGATACGCGCGACACTTGAGGTATTACTGACAGTATATAGGATTATTGGTAAAACAACAACCTCTCAGGATTATGTTATGAGTCCACAATGAATCCACTTACATGGTTTTTGGCGCTAGGTATTTAACTGACTAAACATTTGTATATCATATAAGACCTACTTAATAAATAAATGAATTAATAATTGTTGCGAATTTCGCTGAATTAATATATTGTGTTGTTGATTGTTAGACGACCGCTTGGCGCAGTGGTTTGAGCGTAGGCCGCTCTGCTCACTGCACATGGTGGTTGCGGGTTCGATTCCCGCCGGGGCAAATTTCCGGAAATGGCCTTTTCGTAATTTACCCTGGTCTGGGTGTCACTGGAATCGCCCCCAGTCCATTCTAAGGTACCCATAGTACAAGCGTTGCTTAGTTTGGGACCATACAGTTGGTGTGTCAGTCTGGCGATATTTATTTATTATTATTTATTTATTGTCCTCAGTATCGCCAACCCGCACGACCAATGGCGGTGGCGGTGGAATCAGCAGTGCGCACGCGTCGCCCGCGCGTGAATTGTCGCGCGACACGCCCGACTACCAGTACGGGCGGTTCGACGCGAGCGCACTGCACATCGCGCATGCGCTCAAACAGACAGAGCTGCAAAAGGCTTACCACAGGCCTAGGGAGAAACCTATAGACTGTTATTTGGTAAGTACTTGATAATATAGATCTGCTGCCGATGTACTAGGGTCGTTTATTGTTTAATTAACGAATTAATATATTTTGTGTATGGTTTTCGATCAGCTTGATAACAGATTGAAAACGAAAACTATATCCAATAAAACCTATAACACAGATAAAATAATAGTAGGTATCTAAGGCATAGATTAAGGAGTGTCAAGCAAAAATTTCAAAGAGGTTTTTGATGTGTGGTACATAATCAAGTTCACGGACTTTGTAATTGACAAACTTTTGCCAGCTATCTATCCCACTAATTTACATGAGTTCCTGTCTTTGCATTGACAAGTCATTTAGGGTCTGTCATGGTCTTGCTTTATAGCAATACCACGTCTGCAAGACCAAAATCGAATTTGGTCTAAACTACACTGTGAACAAAAAAAATCATGAAATTATTTTATAGTTCCTAGTATTATTTTGAGAATATTATACTAATTTTGTAATTACAGTAAAAAAATAAGTATCGTGTCATGTTGTGATTACAAAATGTTACACTGAGAAAATTATCAATGTTAAATTTCGTTTTATTATGTTCAACTCAGCTACGGGTCATTTCTGCTTGTATTCTAAACTTCAGAGCCTTGGTAATATATCCAAAATATTATATTCGTGACTTATAATATACTATCTAACACAGCGTGCAATATAGTGCAATATAGCGTGGCATAATTGCGTTGAGTTTGTATACAGAATTTCTTACGTCATTTTATGGTACCAAATCAAAATACCAAGACCCAGTTTTGATAGCGATTCGTATTCCATCGCTAATAGCTTTTCCGTGTTACCAGAGATCGAGTACGCAAATCGCCCGACTGTTGCGCAACAATCTCGCAACGACAACACTAGGTTGGCATGACGGAACCAATAACATTTCACACTGTTGCCGGTAACAAATAATGCAACTATTTTGTAAGTTAACGGCTTTGCGGTTTGTCGAAATTGTATCGAGTTACGATAATTGGATTATCGGATGGGTTGCCAGTTGCAAGGATTGGATTTGTTTTTTTTATGACGTCATGAGTTGGTAAATAATTCCCTTCACTGCCCTACTGCGCCAACAATGTAAATACTCTTTTGTTCTACCCTCGACAAAGGCTGTTGCAAAATCTTCTCTTGCCCTTTCCTATTCCATAGGTCCACATAGTCCTTTAATTCCATGATTGGTGCAAAATCATTCTAGTAGTTCCTAGGATATTTTACTAAACTTTTTGTAACTGCAACAAAGATTCGTATTCATAAATTATTTTCTGTAATTACAAATTGTATGGTACAATACTCAAAGGGATACTAGGACTACAAAAATCATTTGTGGCTATTTTTTTTTCTCAGTGTGTACTGGCGAAATTAAATTGCATTATAGTACATCTCTGCGGGCAATACAGAGACGACGATATATTATTCTCTTGGAAACATACAACATAATGATGACAATAAAGCATAGTACATGAGGCAAATATTTTCCAGCTGCGATTGCTCTGAGAGCAATATCGCCAGATCTGGTCCACATTCCTGTCCTTTCGACTAGAACGGATCGCGTGTTCGCTAAGAATGCACTCTTCTGCCGTAGGCCGTAACTCATGAGAGAGTGCTACACAATATCCCCGACAGACTGGGATCACTGGGTGTCACTGGGATCGCCCCCAGTCCATGTACCCATAGTACAAGCGTTGCTTAGTTTAGGACCATACAGTTGATGTCTGTTGATATAAAAAAAATATAAAACTATTTGACGAACTCTAGCAGAGAGGGACAGCGGTATATAGAGGCATAAGACATATTTTTGCCTGTTTTTGGTAAAATTGTCTATATAACTCAAACATTCTTATATGAGATGGTTCGTCTCTTGTCTGATTAAACCATATGTAGTGGGTGTAAATAGAGCCATTCTATGGTGAAGGAAAATATCCTTATGAATAACGCCTTTTGAAAGACGAGTGAAATTCGCTAACCCACACTATTAAACCCATCTTTACGCTACATTCGCACCGGTTACAATGAACTTGGACGAAATTATTTTTTTTAAATAGCCTTTATAGTCGTCTAGGTGACTATTACGACTATCTAAGAAATTGATGACGCAATATTTGTGATGTTGCATGAATATCATATCCATCTGTATTGATATAGTAATGTCGCGTCATCCAATGCCTTGCACCGCATCGAACCCGCTCTCTCGGACCGGCAGCCATCATTTAGCGGCGAGAAATCTGCCGTGACTGGCGATTACGTACCGAACGATAATCGTAGTTAACATAGCTGATGAGACGATACTTACATGAGCAAAAGTTAATTGAATTAAAACCGAACAAATACTTACCTTTTGAAAGATGGTTAAGGTCACTAGAGATACCTCTTATCTTATGGCGGAGACGGGGACATGATGATTAAGAAGGAAACTAGATGGTAGTTCCTCACAGAAACGATTCTAACTGTCTATGTTTACGAAAACTATTATACAAACGTTTAGAACCCAGAATATAGTGATCTAGATGACTGTAGGCCCCAACCATAATCACGAAATACATATACTTACATGTATTTTAACCGTATATGCGTAAGCTAGTTTCATTTTTTTTTTTGGTACAGCTGGTTGGTAGCGAGTGATTTAATCAAAGGTCAGCTGTTAGAAAGAAACCCTACAGGTGATTGTCTTGGCGGGAGACATATGCAAAATATCGTGCATTACTAAAATAAGACCTTATAACAGCAACTATTACTTGTCGAAACATAAACCCAATAAAGCATGAAAAGTTCCACCCAGTTCTATGTTAAAACAGACATAGGTGCCTATCGCCGACAAAATACAGCCTTTCTAGTTGTGAGTCACTGATTGACATTTCTATACTTATATCCGCACCTTATCTGACCAAGACTGGTGATTGTTTCAGGGTTTCGCATTAGAAGAAAAAATAAAATATAAGGTTTTACGTATAATCGAGACCTGAATCCTCCACAGATTGGTTAAAAACAACCCACACAGTTAAACAATTTAAAATACCTATATGTCACTCAACATAAGTATACAGGGCGATATGATTTTAAACAGTCCATTTGTTAACAATAATTGGCCCTAAAATAATCTAAAACATATATATGTACTAGCTGTGCCCCGCGACTTCATCCGCGTAGTATTGGATTATTGGGTTAAAAAGTATCCTATATGTTAATCCCGGTTATAATCTATCTGTGTTCCAAATTTCATCCAAATCCGTTCAGTAGTTTTTGCGTGAAGGAGTAACAAACATACATACATACATACATACATACATCCACACTCACAAACTTTCGCATTTATAATATTAGTAGGATATTCTTATGTAAAGACACAAGTTGTTAAAAATTTGCCTACGTTTTGTATAGGTAAGTGCGTGGTCAATAGTAGGTAAGCCCAATTCGAACATAGTTCCTATGATGGTCCATGGTATCACCGATATACGGAACTTTCAGAATAACTTGCCGATTCTATCGTGCCATGTAAATGACTCTACAAACCATATTTATTTTTATTATCGATGACTTGTCACCGGCAGTTTATATCAAAACAATACCTACAATACGCGGTATATTCTTATATGGTCAATAATGGATTGAAGGAAAACGGGCGGGTGGCCCATAAATGGCGAGGTGGTTGTCATAGCACGTGGGCAGATTTCTACGTTACATAATTATTGTACAACTATCAGTTCTGTCCAACGCCAAGACGGTATCTGGAAGAATTGTTGGTCACCACTGTTGGACCCAAACATATGAACTTACCGCTGTAATAAAAATGTTGGCCAAGCTTGGTAGAGGTTGGTCCCAAGCGGGGCGGGAGTCGTACCATGTTGGGAGACAATCAGAGACCCAGTTCATATAAAAACAATGAATTGTCTGTGGAAATTACGTAGCAAGCGAATGTTTCTCACGGGCCAATCGTTTCGCCCGCAGCTGTGGAGAATTTTCTCAGAGTTTAAAGTAACAAAAATTGTATAAAGAACCTTCTTTATACAATTTTTGTATAAAAAAGATTCTTTATGCAATTACCAATAATACTGGCAGGAAGAGGTAATTAAAAATAATAATAATAATTTAGCCCTTTTGACGTCCCACTGCTGGGCACGGGCCTCCCCTCAACATGAGGGGGATTCAGGCCATAATCCACCACGCTGGCCCAGTGCGGGTTGGCGGATTTCACATGTCTTTCGAAAATTGGTTAGACCTTCTAAGACATGCAGGTTTCCTCACGATGTTTTCCTTCACCGTAAGCAAGTGATAATCATATAGAAATTATGAATCGCACATAGATTTCGATAAATCCAGAGGTGCGAGCCGGGATTTGAACCCAAGACCTGGGGCCCGCAAGACGCGTGCTTTAACCAATCGGCTATCACTGCTTTTTAAGAGGTAATTAACCCTGTATAAAACTATATAGAATTTTTTGGTATGCTGCGCTTGCAATCAAGACCAAGCAAAATCACTAAACAATTGCGAGGATAAATAGGATTCTCTTTAAGTTTTATTCGAATATAGAATCTATCTCTGGCATCAAGTCTTCAAATTAGAAAACTTATTTATTCTTGTTCTTCATTCAAACTAAAATTAGAAACCTTTTTGTTTATAGTCATTTTATTATTAACAAGCTATGCCCCGCGACTTCATCCGCGTAGTATTTTAACTTAGCAAAAATTTCGGGATTATCGGGTTAAAAAGTATCCTATATGTTAATCCCGGTTATAACCTATCTGTGTTCCAAATTTCATCCAAATCCGTTTAGTAGTTTTTGCGTGAAGGAGTAACAAACATACATACATTCATACATCCACACTCACAAACTTTCGCATTTATAATATTAGTAGGGATTATAATCAATGTTAAGAATTTCCAAGAACAATAAAGTCTATCAAAAACATTTCTATAGAAACTCCTCATGTCAACTCCATAAAAGGCTATTTGAAGAGCGAGCACCGCGCGGCATGCGCAAGCGCATCGCTCTCTGAATTAAACATGATGACCCAGTGGGTGCGCAGTGAACGGGGCCATTCTTTGGCACGGGCTGGTGAAAACCGGACCCTGCCTTTTGATGGCATTCTAGAGACGCTTCGAAGGGCTCTATGTAGAGTATAGATCTGCCATACTGATTATTAAATGAACTTTCGTTCATTTGTTTTTATAGACTATAGAGTTACGACTATAGAGTTAAGACGTCCTATTTTTAAGGTTATAATACCTACTTAAAAACAAAAGGGTTTCTTGCAATAAATGTATGCTATTTTCATTTCCTACAATACATTATTGAGCGCAAGGGATGGTCTGAAACTCCTCGCAGTGTGTGGAGGTCCCTAAACCTCACTTGCCTGTAGGTAGAGACCTACGCTATATTCCGCTTATGGAGTTCCATATTTTAAAAGATAAGTCTCCTCTCTACTCCTGTCACTTTAAATTTTCATGATTAAGTTTGAACTGGCAACCGAACCTAGAATCTATTGGCAACGGTACTTTCAACTCGTTAGCAATATAATTGTTCAGGTTCTCACATCCTTATCGTCATATATGCACTAGTTTGCCTTCATGATACCCGATATCAACTACATTTGCAAACAAGTGGACTAATAAAACAGGATTGCAGTGGACACCGAGCGAGGTATCAAGATGCGACCTTGAGCCTACGCATCTACGATTGCATTTCCATTATCATATATATACGTACTACCTACTTTAAGATCATAAGAGTAGTATCACAGATTTTGAATCTGAGATGAAATTGGAACATCCAGTGTACCAAATTTTGATATAGAAAACTGTACACATGTCAGATGATGAGCCTATCTATTGCAAGTAGTGTTGCTCAAAATCGCCCTTAGTCTTACAGTCTGCAAGACTTCATCAATAGAATCAGACTCCAAGACCTTGCACTCAGTCTTCTTCTTGCTGGAGCAGACCATTACATTGGTCTTGATCTTTTTGATAATTAGGTGGTCTTCGTCTTTTGAAAATGCAAAATGATGATCAGCGACGCTAGGAAGAAACCTTGTCTTAGAAATAAACATATTCTTAAGTGAAGTTCAAGAGGCTTCACAGCCGTAGTGATTTTATCAATCGTTGAGCGGTAGGAACCACAGCCTGTTGATGGTTGATAGTTACCAGTAGCGGATCCACAAATTCGCAAGGTATAAGCTGTAAAGTTTTGCCGCCCTTGCCTCTACAATTGTCATATCCTAGATTATTTTTACATCCAAAAATTTCGTTGAATTTGCATGTAAAATAGTCATACGCAAAATTGTTTTTTTTTTTTTTTTTAATGGGACTAGTCCCGCCACACGCTCCCACCACTGTATCTCCTGTAAGCCAGGATCTACAATGGTGACCAATAATGACGTCGAGGTTTGACCCTCGACGAGTCCCGGGGAAAAGTTAAATTGTCTTGGAACCCGCACGAATTTAATCGAAAGAAATAATAGGAGGAGTTGGAAGAAAATATTTCCACTTCCCTCCGGTGCAAAGCGGGAGACAAAATATATTATTATGTAGCTGATTGAAGACCAGTTGTAAGGCACCACGGATATGACTAATTGGACCTAAACTCGTGAGCTGATTATACTTGATTCCAATAATAGGTAAGGCAAAAGCGCTTGAACGCACGGAAATTGTCCCTGGAACGGAAATGCGGAATTGTCACGGAAATGCACGCAAAATTTGTTGCACA
This sequence comes from Notodonta dromedarius, assembly GCA_905147325.1. Classification (NCBI taxonomy): domain Eukaryota; kingdom Metazoa; phylum Arthropoda; class Insecta; order Lepidoptera; family Notodontidae; genus Notodonta; species Notodonta dromedarius. The sequence goes on along the minus strand of LR990175.1, from coordinate 9,012,686 downwards.
GTTCTATCTGTAAAACATCAGACAACCGTCATGCAGAAATCTTTTTGATTCCTATGAGGAAGCAAAAAAAAAATTTGCTCCCCAAATTTGCCGCCCTAGCCTACTCAGCCTGCTGGTAAATCCGCCACTGATAGTTACGTATTATATACAAATTGCATTGCACTGGACAATGCAACAGAGACTGCCAACTGCGACAGCCCTAGGAATACCTGCCGGCGGCCTTGCGCCCACGCAGCGAAATGCAATACTGGGGCAATGACAAGTGCCTACACGGTACAATTTCAATTCACTTAGGAATATTTATCAGGGTCCCGGATGTCAAGAGAAAAGGTAAAGACGGCCTTGAACACACCATCTGTATGTTCCCAAACTAAGCAATGGTTGAATTATGGGTACCTACCGCATAATGGACTAAATCAGCAACCCTTCCAAACCTGCTAATGCATTTGGATGTACTTTTGCACAATGGAACTACTTCTGCAATCTCAAACCAACCTACAATCACTTGAACTAGGGTTTGTTTTTAGTCTGTAAAACTACTTATTGAACTAAATTTATAGGGATAATAATTGTTAAGTGTTACTTACCTGCTTTTAAGTTGCTTATAGTCTAGCAAATGAGCTATGAATATTTAATTTCATGATGGTGACTCTGTCATATAACATAGCTACGCAACAATTTTTTTAATAATGGGTAGGTACATGTCATGTTATACAAGTATTTCCCATAGTGTGTACACAGCACCTTCCGTATCAACAATGACGACTTTCCTCTCTTTTTCACATTGCACAATGGTCGTTAGAGTGAATGAGAGGAAGAAAATGACGTTGCAAAATAGCGAAGTGCCTGGAAAGTAAAAGTTTAGTGTTACCAAAGAGTTAGCACGTTAGGTTAAGCGAGGTGGTCTGCAGGTGGACTAAGATGCTTTGTCATCTTATACCTGGTTTATACGGAGGCTGGCGTCATGTTTTATTATATCAATGTGCCGAGTCAGTTCATAGTCCTTTGATAAAATTATCATACGTACTCGTAATAGGTAGGTATTTAAATTATTTCAACAATTCCTTATTATGTTTGCATGACTTTATAGTATAAGATTTTTGCACAGCTATACATCGATAATGGTTTATGATTATCGAGGAAGAGAAATGGGATCAATCCAATTATGTGAAACCTGAAACACTGCATTAAAAAATGTCTCTAACCAATTTTAGAAAATTAATCAAAATTTTATGACTCACATAAAATACCTAATGCAATTAACAATAATTGCATGTTTATATGCAAAATTGCTATCAATTAAAACTGCTACAGAACATGCCGACGAGAGTTGCTGCAGATGATCTGGTGAAAGCTAATAATGTCAGCCAAACGCTTCAAACCAGCGATCGTACGATTTATAATGCAATATAACAACAAATACATATTCATACATTCATAAATCTACGTTAAATTGCACGCTATTGTATCGTAAATTTCACAAAATAAATATCTAGTTTAAAATTCAAGTTATTACAACACATTACATAAATCATTTTCAACATAAGTCTGCGCCAATTATCCCCGTCAAGTTAATAAAGTTGTTAAGTTTAACGTCCACGCGTATTTAAATTCAAAGTTTTTGACAATTTATTATGTGGACACTGGCAATAGATCACTATGAATGAGCAAATAAATGTTTAGAAAAAAAACAAATAGACTGTTAATTCGCGCCAAAGACTTAATGTTGCCATTAATTTTGACCACAGATAAAACAAATATAAATAAATATGGCGGTATTGTTAAAAATATGTGTTTTAAACTGGTTTTTAATTAGAACAACAATTACTGAGAACAACTGGGTAAGATTTTGCCAAAGCTTGAATCATATAGAGGCTGGTGACCTCCTGACCTTTCGCCAGTTCTCACGTTGCCATATAAAATATACCGTAACATTATTTAACACAATGTTTGAGTTTTAGGTCGCGCAGATAAGCTAATTCACACAAAAGATAGAAATGGGGATTTTTTAATCTGTCAATTTCATCTTCGACAATGGATTTTGTAGTTACGGACATAAAAAAGTGAATGTAACTTAATAGTTTACGGAGCTTTTTATAATGAATGGGTCTTGACGGTGTAGCTGATAAAGCTGTTTCCATATCTCTCAACCGTCTGTACGACACGTCACAACACCATGCTTTTCTTATATTTGTGTAGTGAAACTTTAATTGATCTCAATTTTGAGAACGAGCTTGGAAACAAACTCACCAATGCAAAATTTCTTGTCAAAAGAGTACTTACACAAGATTGCTCTCATACATGAAATCAAACTTTATTATCAGCCTGCCTTTTCCACGTTTTCCTCTTTCGAGATAAGTGTCTCATAAAAACGTATACAGCTTAAAGTCGCTACATCATCATACTAATATTATAAAGAGGAAAACTTTGTTTGTTTGATTGTAATGAATAGGCACCGAAACTACGGAACCCATTTGAAGAATGCTTTAACTGTTGGGAAGCTACACTATCCCCGGGTGACATAGGCTATATTATATTAAAAAAAAATATTAGGGATCCTTACTAAAACTCCAATAATGTAACTGTAATGTACCCGTGCGAAGCCGGGGCGGGCCGCTAGTTTTTATTAAATCGAGTCAAATACACGGCACTGTGTCACATAATGTATAAATGTATGTCTATGGTACAGATTTAACTATTGGTACAACAAATCCTTGCAACTTTACAGATGAAAGAAGCTTATTGTCCGCAGCATCAGTGAATAGACGTTATTTGTTTATCTATTTAGCACATCTATAGGCGAAGTATCTTACGACATCTTGTACCTAATGCCAAACATGTGCACATGTATACAGATTTAAATAGATTTGGTTTTTCCTTTCGTTTGACTTTGTTACTTGTCAGTAGCAAAAATGAGGATGTTACTCACTTACCTTATAAAGAAATCGCATAATCCAAACAGCGCAGTGCGCATATTAAATTCTACGTTCAATCCATAAAAAATTTCCATAAAAAACAAGACTTACGAAGAACGTCTTATCGAACTTAACTTATCAACATTGGAACTAAGACGAAAGAGAGGAGATCTCATAGAGACTTACAAGATACTCAATGACCACTACAACGTGAAAGATGAAGAACTTGTACACGATGAACCAGAATAAGCAACTAAGGGGCCACACCTTGAAGTTAACCAAGCCTCCGGCTACTAGCAACCCCAGATCAAATTTCTTGACACCTAGAGTGATAAACTTGTGGAATTCTCTCCCTGAAACAGTAATAAGTGCTCCGACAGTGAATAGTTTCAAAAATAGACTTGACAGACATTTAAAATTATCTATACAAATAAATAAAATTGGAGTGTCTGTTTGTAATATCAAAATAACACCTTTTAACTAAATGCATATGAAATTACAAAAGACACTAGCTAGCAAAAACGCGATTTAAAAATGTTTTGTCTGTCTGTCTGTCTGTGTGTTTGTTCCGGGTAATCTCCGAAACGGCTGGACCGATTTTGACGGGACTTTCACTGGTAGATAGCTGATGTAATAGGGAGTAACTTGGGCTACTTTAATTTTAGAAAAACAATTAGGGTTCCGCGTTAAAAAATAAAAACACATGAAATCAAAGAGTATCTCCGAAACGGGTGGACCGATTTTGACGGGACTTTCACTGGTAGATAGCTGATGTTATAAGCAGTAACTTAGGCTACTTTTATTTTAGAAAAACAAAATTTTCAATAATGAAAATATGGGTTCCGTCGTGCGGGCTCAGAACGCGGGAGCGGGCTTTTTTGTTAAGTTAAATTCCACGCGGACGAAGTCGCGGCCTCAGCTAGTAATTATAATAAAATACAAGTGTCGTGAACGTGATATACACGCATCAGATCAAAGCTGCTAGTGTATCAATAAATAAATAAATAAATCACAACAACTCTTCTCCATACAAATAATACGAGGTTCGTACTCTCATATTTACTCTCCTCACAGGACAGAACGTATTTTAAAACTCGAAAAAGTAGTTCCATTTTATCATCCAAAGAGGTTTCATACTGATTATATCAATCAATACAATCAGCACAGTCAGTACCAAGTTTTTGTACTGACCAGTCACATCACCTAAGGAACAAAACCAATTCGCACGCTGTACGTGTGTGTTCAGAGCTCGGTACCTACTTCCATTGAACAATAACTATGAATGACTACAGTAAGTAGGTAGTGGGGTACGTGGGTGGATGGGTTGTGAACCGCAGACACTGCAGTTAATGTGAGTGCACTTGACTCCGTGGGAATAACTGTTATAATAACAGTCCGCGCCGTTTTCGCGACGACGAACCATCAAAAAAAAAAATTACTCGGCAAGACGGAGGCAATGCTACTGTGGGAAAGCTTTTTGGGAAGTAGACTAGGTGTCTCCGCCATTTTTAATAAATAAGACGTTCTCCGTTTGAAAATATTTAAGGTGAAGGCGCCTGTCTAGCCCGCGATATTCAAAATTTTCGAGTATTTTTATAGTTTATCCAAAATCTGAAAACATTTAAGACAACATTTTGTGATTTGCGACAAACACAGTATGCAATGCGTTTATTAATACATTTATTTTACTCTAAATATTATCACGGTGGATATGATACTAGTAAATAACTAAATATACAAAAATTGCCAGATTATCTGGATAGCTGTCGTTCTTGAAATGTTTTAGAATAAGTTGGATATATTAATAAATGCACTGCACACGATCTTTTTCGAGAATTACAAAATGTGCCTTTTATATTATTGTCAGATTTTGAAAAAAATCTAAAAAACCTCACAAAATTTGAACTTCGCGGGCTAGGTGGGCGCTTTAGCCTTAATGGAAACTATGCATTTATCTTTTCTACGCATGTTTATGAGTAACTATAGGGAAGTGTTTTACGTAATATTTATTACTAGATGAAAACCCAGCTTCGCTCGGGTGAAATAATGTGTTTTCCGATTACGATTTTCGACATGATGTGTGTACTTAATCCAAACAAACTAAATCACTATGCAAAGCAAAACTAAATGAAATGAATACAGACAAAAAATAAAAACTGAATTTGTTTGTTCTGATCTGACAGCTCAATCAATAAAGACTCTATTTCTTCTTCTTATTTTAAAAATATGGCCCACCCAAGTTAATAGGTTTCATTTGCACACTGAGAACACTGTGTCATCACTGACAGGGATACGTTCATAGAAAATATGGCGGTGCTGTGCCGAATATTATAATTATAATATTGTTTATCACAACAATCCGAATGTTGCCGACTCGAAATCATTATTTTTTTATGTTTTATTATTCTGGTAACGTTTCAATCGAGTCTACCGTACCCCTTGACGGAATTATTAATATAGATGATTATAAAAACGCAAAATCAATTTATAATTGAAATTTCGTAACGTAAAGGCCTGAAAACTACACTACTGGAAACTACCTTCGATTCCTCATCGTTGCTAAGAAAGTTGCTAGTCGAACTCGGTCCTCCATATTTCCAACTCAATATTATAAGTCGAGAATTTAAATGGCTAAATTACTATTAGCGATAGCTCTAAGAGCAAACAAATTGATTCAAACCCATCGTTTTTTGGATTATGCAACCCTGAAACGGCAATCAAACCCACATTGGCCCATCACTACCCACACTTAGTTCGAAACTACAAGATATTCAAGTAATTCTTTTGCCAACATCACGGGTGCCCACATCACTATAAATTACCTAATTCTAACATCCAGCCTACGCGGTTCCCTCAAGCTAAGGATACACAGACTTAGCTAGTGAGAGTGAACGAAGAGGTTCGATGTTTACTTGTTTACCACCACTACCACCTTTCCTTCACCGTAAGCAAGTGACAATCATTATTGAAATTATGATTTGAACATAGATTTCGAAAAAGTCGAGTTGCGAGCTGGGTTTCGAACCCTGGATCTTGTGCAACGCGTGCTTAACCAATCGGCTATAATAAATAGGAAGCAGTTGCTTGTATTTCTCGTATCAACAGATTTATGTTAATTAAATTTAATCCAGTAGAAATGAATATAAAACTATTTTCTCTCTACTAGGTGAAACAGAAAGGGTACACAATTTTTTTTTGCAACTTTACTTTGTAAATATAAATCTATCGTAAAATAGTATACCCTTTCTGTTTCACTTAGTATAAGTAGGTGGTGGTATTTTTTTACAAAAGGAGTAGGTATTGAGAAAGAGGTTTCATATATTGGACGTAACATTAATTATTATAGCATGACTTGGTTTTTGTTAAATCTAAATGACATCGCTGAACCGACATAAGACTGGAAAGTCTTTAGAAGAATAGTCACATTAAAAGTTTCATATGAGAAGGAAACAACTGTGATTAAATTAAATAAATCCATGATCACATCTACAAATTACTGCGTCCCTAAAAACGAAATTCCACGGGACATTAATTACATTTTCACGTTAACGGCGCGCAACCTGTCCTACAACCGTCGTGATCTAAATAAGATTTCTAAACGCATACTTGTACGTAGACACAAAAACTGACATTACAGTATGTAGCGGTGTATAATTTACATCGAGCGGTATTAAGTACGACAAGTGTAGGGAGTCCATGAGTTGCGGGATCGAAAGGATAAGTACCCACCAAATATCTATGGCACTGTTTACATAATGTTGACCAAAAATTACTTGTACAAAAACCTCTGTTCGTCTTCATTACATAAGCATCAAAATGTTATGTAATAGGTCTATAATGCAAACTAGTGATCTCTCTCTGGCTTCTATTTTTAATATCATTGCTAGTCTAGTGTAGTGTAAACATGAAATTATTTTAAACCTCTATTCTGTATTTTTTATTTCACGCGATCCGAAATAACTCATGGTGGTACGCACACTATTCAAATATTATGACGAACAACATCACACATTTTCTGTGAATCTATTTACTGTACAACAAAAAATAGAAAGTCGAGTGGTTTATTCAATATTTGCGCCGTGTCACATTTCTCACACATGACCCTGCGGACGAAAACAGTCAGTGGCCGACTTTGTTGATGACAAAATAGAACATGACGTCCAATACAAATTATAACCGTCTTTTGATATTTGTACTCTACAAAATGTGCTGCCTACCACTGTGCTGTAAGTGATAAGTCGAGATCTACAGTGATATCTACTACTCTAGACGCTGAGATTTGATCCATCTCCAAGTCACACGTAGTAGACGTAATATCCCACAGTGTCCTCGAATCGTGGTCACAGTAGCCACATGCTAATGTTGTAGGAAACGCAAGCGAGGCATGTCGGGACCGTTGATGGGGTCCGAAGCGATATGGCTACTTCACAATCACAATAACTGCAAAATACCATAGCGACTAAACTTTCTCTACCACGGTTAGTGTGTACCCTAAGAAATATTCGGTGCATTGTAGGGAATTTTACTGATAACGATGGCAAGGAATAAAAGTTGGACAACTTTGTAAGAAGGCGATTTCAACTTCATAATTTAAGTACTTCCTACTAAACGACTAACACTGTCACTAGAAGGACCTCCTATCATCAAGCCAGCTCCCTTAAAAAATGAACAGAGAAAATAAAGTTCTTAAGGCTAAAACACCCATCTACCTCGCGAAATTCAAAATTTACGAGTATTTTTATAGTTTATCCATAATCTGAAAACATTTAAGACAACATTTTGTAATTGGCGACAAAGACCGTATGCAATGCATTTATTAATATATCCAACTTACTCTAACACATTTCAAGAACGACAGATAACCAGAAAGACTGGGTTTTTTTGTATATTTAGTGATTTACTAGTATCATATCCACCGTGATAATATTTAGAGTAAAATAAATGTATTAATAAACGCACTGCATACTGTGTTTGTCGCAAATCACAAAATTTTGTCTTAAATGTTTTCAGATTTTGAATCCTACTAATATTATAAATGCGAAAGTTTGTGAGTGTGGATGTATGTATGTATGTATGTATGTATGTATGTATGTATGTATGTATGTATGTATGTATGTATGCATGTATGTATGTATGTATGTATGTATGTATGTATGTATGTATGTATGTATGTATGTATTTATGTATGTATGTATGTATGTATGTTTGTTACTCCTTCACGCAAAAACTACTGAACGGATTTGGATGAAATTTGGAACACATATAGATTATAACCGGTATTAACATATAGGATACTGTTTAACCCAATAATCCAATACTACGCGGATGAAGTCGCGGGGCACAGCTAGTAAACTATAAAAATACTCGAAAATTTTGAATTTCGCGGGCTAGACAGGCGCCATCACCTTAAGGTACCTGCGACTTATACCTACTACCATAGATATAGATAGTATTTTCAATCATAATCCTCACTCAATCAAAGATCTTAATCTATTTTTTACTCTTATATCCATTGGTAATTTCTCAGTACTTGTTAAGTAAGGCACGTACAACTTGCTTCGTAGAAGCGGCGTGATGACGTCACTGCACCTAATTTGGGAACAGCCAACCTCGGACTAGTCCGTGCAGCCAACGTCCACATACGGACTACCATATAAGTTCATTAGGACGGAAAATAATAAGATTCTGTTACGAATTACCTACTCACGTTTGAGGGTTTTTTTTCTTTGATTTTCGCCTCGCTTCCGCGTTTGGCCAGTGTCAAATAAAATAGGTTGGTGTAAAATAGGTACTAATACATTTTCATGGCCCAAACACTATCAGTAAAATGGCGGATACTTACTTTACAAAAAAAATACCTTGATTTATTAGGGAACCCTAAAAATTATGTTACACCACTTTAATTCCAATTGCCCACACAATCACACATATAATAATAATAGAACGGTTAACATTCCACCAGGATTACGTATTATAATTCAAGGAAACATCGTTTAGAAAAAAAAAATACACCTCTGCCTCCCATCAAAAAGACCCAAACAAACATACTAAAACCTCATCGAATTAACAAGTAAAAAAACAACAGATAAAAAACTAATTATTTTCCACTCGCTAACTTTTTAATTATTTTTTTTAAGTAGTATTAACAACGGCGGCAGTTTGCACAGCCTACTCGCAGATAGAAAGTTGTTAATTAAGAACGCGGCTGATTGGCCGATTGTGTAACAGACGCAACAAATCAAGCATGTGACTGGTTGAGGAAATGCATTTGCCTAAGAAAATACACAAGTAATTTTGTTGAGTAATTTAATTTCACCTTAGATGATCTTAGCGAGTTGATAGATAGGGCTTAGACTACTAAAATTACACAAGTAATGTTATTTAATTTTTTTATACGGGTGGACGTATCATAAGTAACAGGCACAGATGCCCATTGCCCAGTATTCGGCAATGGCAATAGTATTGCCAAGGGGCAATACTATTGCCATTTACTCGACACATGGGCAATGAGAGTTGCATTCATTGCCCATTGGAAAAAATGATCATGATAACATCGCTACTTACATACCATCGATGTGTTCTAAAAGTATCGGTGGTACCTATTTACCTAAATGGTCTCATTCAGAATAATGTTCTTACAAAGTTGTTCCTTAGGTTCAATTTGCGATGGAATTTTCACATAAATATCAATCTAACCAACATCAAGCATGGTGCGTTAATGTCCCAGCAAAGTGTGATATATTGCAAAGCTCGTGTTTCAGGAAGTACGGTACAGTCATGCTTTTAAAATTTGTTCCATTTAAAACACCTGTTAGTTACATAAGGCTTTTGCTGACTGATTCGTTCATGACCGTAATCAATTTCCCAGATTTTATAAGTTGCATAATAAAAAGCAAATAAAATACATAATACAAAAAAGCTAAATATTTGATAGCCCATTGGTCAAACACAAGCCTTGCGTGCACAAGATAGGGTTCAAACCCCGATTCGAACCTCTGGGTTGTTCAAAATCTATGTAGCAGTCATAATTTCAATTATTATTTTTATGTCATTATAATTTTGTTAACTTATTCTGTATTTGGAAAATTTGTGATATTATTTTGTAAAACATGTTTCCTCAGCATGAAACCTGACTTAAAAAAAAAAAAAAAATACTTACCCCAAAATAAGTTGAGAGAAAAAAATTGGTACCTACTTATTAAGTACTAAGTACCTACCTATCTATCCGAAGCTACCTAATATTCGAATGAATTTTCATTATTCGAATTCATTTCTATAGCTTTTTCGAAATTGACAAATGAGTTACCTACACAGAAGCTTCGATTACTGAATGAATTCATAGAAAATTATTATGAATGGTCAGTGATGTGTACATTAACTCTTAGTGCTGGCGAATAGATTTTCTTTTGAAGAATTCCAGCTGGGGAAAAAATAATGCATGTTACTCGACCACCGTTGCGACTGGAAAGCGTAAAATACACGTAAAATACCGCGAATCTGGATCGTATGAGCGGTCATTAAGTTTCTAATCAATAAGCATTATTATAGGTACCTACTTACTTACTTAATGAAGTCTGTAGCTACTCAAGTGAGATAAAAATATTGTGTTAAATAAAAAAGACATGTAATAGTTTCAGCGACCTAGCCCGAGTTTATTTACGGGAGTTTATCATACGTATTGTCTTTTGTTTTATGCTCACAAATGTGTCCAAAACGTGGCTAAATATTTGCCACAGTTAACACACCTAATACTAATCAAGGTACTCGTATATCCAAAATGGGGACTACTGTATTATGTTACTTAATGTCAAATTCAAACTCTTGTGTGGGTACAATTAAGAGTTATTATATTATATTATATTATATTATATTATATTATATTATATTATATTATATTATATTTTATTATATTATATTATATTATATTTTATTATATTATATTATATTATATTATATTATATTATATTATATTATATTATATTATATTATATTATATTATATTATATTATATTATATTATATTATATTATAGTCAATGTCCTGAATCTCTCTTATATATTTTGATATGTGACCTTTCTGACAGTGAGTTATTAACACCATGGGTACCGGGAAATAAGCAACACAAAGTTGTTGACGTCTCGTTATCTATAACAAAAATCATATTATAACAGCCTTGTTGAGACGAGCCGGTGGCAAAAGTGAATGGCTGATATCCTATTGTTAACACTTGAACTTACTGTGACGGGTCAATGTATATCATTTACATACTAATTTGATGAACGTGCTATATGGACAGAGTGTAGCCACGGCTAACTAGAACCGACTCATTTTATTAAATCAGTTGTATATCCTACTAATATTATAAATGCGAAAGTTTGTGAGTGTGGATGTATGTATGTATGTATGTATGTTTGTTACTGCTTCACGCAAAAACTACTGAACGGATTTGGATGAAATTTGGAACACAGATAGATTATAACCGGGATTAACATATAGGATACTTTTAACCCTATAATCCAATACTACGCGGATGAAGTCGCGGGGCACAGCTAGTCATACATATATACTTGATTTGTTTTGAATAAACATTACGGGTATGGTACGGTACGAGCAAAACAAAGTATATTTGAGAAAAAAACATCTGAAAATCAGTGATAATGTCTTTATATTCGTAGTTATACTAGGTCACAGCTATAAGAATAAAAAAAAACAAAATGAAAATATAACCACGGCTCTAAGCTGTAAGGCCGATAAGTACTTACTTATTTTATTAATTAATCGATCTCCCTATTAATTATTCCCAAAATGTCATTTTGTACTAGACTGGTTACAAAAGAGTGGCATTTCCAAATTCACTCTCAGAGTGGAGATTTAAGTATTTATTAATTTAGATATCTCTTAAACAACACTGATGCTAATTATGCGTATTACCAACGAATTTCCTCCAAGGTCACCATTCGGCGGTTAAATAAATAATTAATGTAAATATGTACTTAATTAAGTAGATTGGTACAAAAAGAAGGCGATAAATTAAATCGAGTTTATTTTACCAAATCGTATTGAGCAAATAATAGTGACGAATACTTTATTGATATTGATGTGTCATTGGAAAGGAAACACCTGTGGCAATATTTGACCGCCAGTGGTACAGAGATGGTACTTACTTAGACTTACTATATCAATGCTGCAGTACTTAGACGTGAAGAGTGCCATAAAAAATATTTTACCCATAGACAACCATATTTGGAAAGACGTTTTCATAGACAATATCCAAGATGAAATAAACAATAGTCTTTACACAGGAACCTTGAAAACTTATTATTTGAAGCAAGTAAAATAAATAATTCCCATTGATGGTAAAGTAAATTCATAGCTTAGGCTACCTCTTGTTAACATGAGCGATAGAATAATTCGAATTAATTTAGATGTTAGTCAAATAAGCAGCTTGTATAATTAAAGGCATATCAAAATCATTTTTTGAACGAAATACTAACGTTGTTAATTTAAATTAAGAAATTGACTTTACATTGACCTTTCATTATAAGTTTATGATCACTTATCTGCGATGAAAGGTCAAACAGAGCATTACTATTAATGAATTTATATTACTAAAATGTTGTTGTGTAGGTTTGAAGGACAAAGGTGTGTATCATCTATAAAATACACTACACTTATTAACAATTATGGAAATCTAAACTCTGTTACCTAGCAAACAAAACAGATAAAGCATTAGCAACGACAATCGCTTTCGATAAGATACACAATCAACTATTATTCCAATGAGAAAATCAGAAACGACTTTATCACAATTAATTAGAAGATAATTCGACCACAACAAGCAGTATTAATAAGTTTGTCCAACTTGGAATATGCAATCAGTGTAACACGTTTATTTGCTGATAAGAATTTCGTCATACAAGTCTTTATCACTTCACATTCTGAATATACCGAACTTGCTGTCTCTGAACGGAGCATTCAATGCAGCTGACAAACTTAGACCTATAACTTTTCTAGTGTCCTTAGGAGCGACTACTCCGTCATCCCACAGTCGCGCAGTGCTATAATAAGGTCTTCCTTCTCTCTCGAACTTTTCTTCTAGCGGTGCTTTTATTTTTCTATCGTCTTCTTCGGTCCATGGTTTGCCTTCTCTGACAGCTTTGTCTTTGGCGATCAAAGAGAGCACTGTTCCCGCTTGAGGTCCACCCATTACAGATATTCTGGCATTAGGCCACATGTAAAGGAAGCTAGGGGAGTACGCTCGACCACACATCCCGTAGTTTCCTGCGCCAAAACTGCCTCCAACTATCACGGTAATTTTAGGTCCTCGGAAACAACTGACCGCCGTCACCATTTTCGCACCATTCTTCGCGATACCACTCATCTCAGCATCACGGCCAGCCATAAACCCTGTTATGTTTTGAAGGAAAAGCAAAGGAATCTTTCTGGCTGCGCAAAGTTGGATGAAGTGAGCTCCTTTTAACGCCGCCTCTGATTGCAACACGCCGTTGTTGCCGATTACTCCGACTGGTTGGCCGTAGAGAGACGCAAAACCACAAATAAGAGTATCACCGTACAGTTGCTTGAACTCATGAAATCTGCTGCCGTCAACTAATCTGGCGATGACCTCTCGAATGTCGTAGGGTCTCTGGATGTTTGCGCCGACGATTCCGTGGAGATCGTCAATATCGTGCAGTGGTTCCACTACTTTTGGGGCATACATTCTGGTCCTCTGATCGCTGTTCCAATTCAAATTAGCTACAGCGTTCCTAGCCAAATTCAAAGCGTGTTCGTCATCTAGAGCGTAGTGATCCGTCACACCAGACTGACGGCAATGCAAATCAGCGCCTCCCAAGTCTTCGGCTGAGACCACTTCACCCGTAGCCGCCTTCACCAGAGGCGGTCCCGCTAGGAAAATCGTTCCTTGATTCTTAATTATAATACTCTCGTCCGACATGCTAGGAATGTACGCCCCGCCAGCGGTACAGGAGCCCATAACGACCGATATTTGCGGTATACCTTCAGCGGACATGTTCGCTTGATTGTAAAATATGCGTCCGAAGTGTTCCTTGTCCGGGAACACGTCCGCTTGGCTGGGTAAGTGAGCGCCTCCGGAGTCCACGAGATAAATGCACGGAAGCCGGCACTCGAGCGCGATCGCCTGCGCCCGTAGGTGTTTCTTCACCGTAATGGGGAAGTATGTGCCTCCTTTAACTGTGGTGTCGTTACCGACTATCATGCAGTCGCGACCGTGAACTTTTCCAATGGCGGTGACGATGCCGGCGCTCGGGACCTGCCCTTCATACATGTCGTGCGCGGCGAGCGTGCTCAGTTCCAGCACGTCGCTGCCCTCGTCCACCAACCGGTTAATCCTGTCTCTGACGAGCAGTTTTCCTCTCGCGATGTGCCTCTTCACAGCGTTCTCTGGCCCGCCTTTGATCGCGTCACCGGTTTTCTGTCGCAAATCATCGACGAGCTCGTCCATCCGCGCCTTATTCTCCTGGTAGTACGGATCATTTTTATTTGGCTCTGTACCGATGACGGTTGCGTGATTGTGCCGGCACTGGTTGAGCCGGCGTATCCCTCGCACTAGTTTGAGCATTTTGAACGTGTATACAGAAATACACGACCGGTCGGCGAGTGAGCGTCGCACTACTGGCGATAATGTTGTCCCGTTATCTGTGATTAACTCGCGCACAAACAAATTCCTCGTTTCGTTCTACTCGACCCTCCGCTGAGCGATAATAACATGAATTATATACGAAATGTTAATGTATACTTACGTAGGTATCGTTAATCGACAACTTCACTGTTTACGTAATGTTATTATGCATGATATGGGTGCCTCGTGGGGCGCATTCGTTCATTCATTCGCGGTGCACTTCGCTGTAGCAAAATGCCGGTTTATTTTGTGGCGCGCGTTTGTTGCTCGTTTTGAAGAGTGAATGATGGCGTCGTGACCTAGTTAAGCTAAGTTCATGTTAAAAGTAGTGGGCTAACCTTGAACGGGTTACAATTCGTACCTACGTTTGTGTACAGATAGGTACTTATATTTTCTTTAAAACTTCCACATCTGTTCAATTATAATAATATTATTTTAAATGTTAATGTAAATAACGTAAATTTGGTATGAAACTTGGGACTAATTTATGGAAGTTCTCAACTCAACGATTACCTACTTTTTAAGAATAATCCGTACAGACTTAAGTTGGCTAAGAATCATAAATAGTAAAATCTTATAATAACTTATGTAAGTCGCCGTCTGCTTCTTATTACGATGGTAAATCGGCTTACCTATTCGCACAGTGGCCATTGGAGGCTAATACGTAGATAGCCTAAATATTTAAAACAAGTTTTCGAGTTTTGCACCGATTAATCTATTTTGTAAACTATATATACCGTATACGGTACAATAGACTGGGGGCGATCCCAATGACATCCAGACCAGGGCAAATTACGAAAAGGCCATTTCCAAAATTTGCCCCGGCGGTAATCGAACTCGCAACCACCATGTGCAGTGAGCCGAGCGGCCTACGTTCGAACCACTGCGCCAAGCGGTCGTCTAGAATTAAAGATTTGCGTCGTAGTATCAAATTAACTGGAGCAGTCACAACTACCGTAACCCACAATTCACGTTACGCAAAAACGACACCTAACGGTCCCTAAAATTATTATTTACCGTCGTCAAATATTAAAAAAAATATAGGCAATCATTAAGATCTGAAGCGGAGATCGCCGACTGCGCAGATAATGTATACTGTTATGTTAGTTGCCAGTGCAAAAAAATCTCATTAAGTATTGCCATCATCTCACAACTTGTGACATGGACATTCAATTTTTTTTTAGTACGTTTGTAAGTACTTGCCTACTTGTTAAACGATTACAGTTACCTAATACGTCATATCAATTACTAGATACAAATTGATTTTGATGCCGACTCTGTTGTCATCAAACTTAAAGTTGAGCCTTTATTTACTGTTAAATACGGTTTCCGACGCAGGATGAAACACGAATTTATAAAATGGCCATTAGAATGTTGGCAAGATTAACACACAAATTAATTAAGTACTATTTCGTATAACTTCTTCTTGACCATGGCTTAGTGCGGCATTACCGGGAATATCCCGTGCCCATCTTAATTAGTATTCCTAATATTCCCGGGAACGGCACATCATTAGGCTTGAGTTGATCAAACCAAAATAAGGACGATATCATAAATCGGTGTACCTATATATTTCGTTAGTGCATACTAGGGGTATCAAAAATTTGTCTTCGAGCCCTTAAAAGGTCTCAATACTGGCCTTCTGTCACTTAACATTCGTATCAAACCGGTGGTACTACTTTGACAGCCGTCGCTTCGGGGTTGGGCATCCTACTACGGTATAATTTTACCAACATTATTGCAGCAACTCAGAATATTATCTGCACATCTATACAAATAAACAAAATTGAAGTATCTGTTTGTAATGTAAAAATAACAGATTTTTACTAAATACATGTAAGGATGAACGGATTTAATGATAAAAATAAAAGAAGTCTGTGTGTTTGTTCCGCCTTACCTCCGAAACGACTGGACCGTTTTTCACGGGACTTTCACTGGCAGGTAGCTGATGTTATAAGGAGTTACTAAGGCTATTTATTTAATCAGAGTACCACGTGAGCGGAGCTGTAGGCAACGGCTTGTCTTTTATTAACGTCGCCTGGGGGAACCTATCATGTCTCAACTGCTTGTCGCTTTTACATGCCAAAGCGATGGAATTGCAATACCTGTCATAATAGCCTCGTTAGGAGGCTGTTAGTCTGACGATTTAAACCTGTTTTTATGAATTTCTGATTATTAAATACTCATAAGTTGGTAGGTATTTATTTGCATTTCCACAATGTGAAGTTACTTAGATGATAGGTGTTCCAATTCCAATTAAAGTTTATGGCCCCATCGACTACCGATGATTCTGCCAACGACAAGTTTATGGATGATAGGTGTTAATAATGTTAATTATGATCATAGTGGACCCTGTGCAGTCATTCAGACAGACAGACGGGTAATGGCCGTATTTAATTTTGACATATGGATACAAATGTATGGAAATTATCGGAGCAGGGTTAACTTTGTGAATGCCCACTGACAGGTACAAACAGAAAACTAGGAGAAGAGGAAGACTGGAACTAATTTCATACTTAAAAATAAGAAATAAAGTAAAATTGCCTAAGCATTGACACTAAAAAATCCTGTTTTTGAAACTTGACATTAGAAGCTTGATAATTTTAAGTAGGTAACCTACTCCAAAGGAAGATTCCGCAATCATACGTACCATTTACATTAAAATAAGCACCGGCTAACCAATGCGTCTACTTAGTTAATGATAGGCTTAATACTACTAATCTGAAATAATCTCTATAACAAGATCAAGCTATGATCGACTAATCACGGAATAATCGCTGTACCTAAAACTATCCGGGGCGCGCGCGCGGGTGAACGACACGATCGTTTTACTTTCATTGGCGCGCGACGCCAGGTGGCGACACTTTCCTATGTGAGTGACGTTAAGCCGGTGAACCGTTACCTACTGCTTACTTCCTAATTGGATTATCTAGGATGAAGTCAACATTGCTTCTATCCATTGGGCTTATAGGGTAGTGGATAAATGAATCCCCCGTGAGGAGCTGCTTTAGTAGGTAGACTTCCTATGGATATCCTGTAAAGTGGTTAAAAATCTAGTTTCATCTTTGGATTGTATATTAGAGATAGTGTCACTAACAGGGTACTTATGCCATTTCCTATACCCATCTAATCTGGATGGACAGAGGACGTTCGAAATCCTGTTCAACTGTATTGCTTCGTATCATCATTTCATATCTCCTGTGTTAACATATACCATATTTTCATTCCAGGATCGAGATGAACAAACAAAATTGGAGATGAAACACAGGCAAGAAGAGGATGACTTGTACAGAAAATTCTCGAAACACCGCGAAGAGGAAAACAGAAGAATTCGAGATGAAATACAGGTGCTAAGCATTCAAATAATAAGTAAACAATAGGTATTTATTTTTAGAGTTTACCAGCAATGTCAGGTCATCACATTACTAGTAGTTCTGTTAGCCCCTCCTAATGCTCTGTGTTAGGAGTGGGTGAGGTGCTTGAACAAAAAAAGGAACTACTTAAGTACATTTTACAGGACGAATGGGAACGCGAGCTAGAAAGGCTGACGAGCAGGTTTCAGCAAGAGATGCAAGTGAAGAAAAGACGGCCGGATGCGGAGATCGGGGCGCTCACGTTGCGCCACCAGCAGGAGAGAGCAGACCTCGAGAAGAACATGACGTTGAGGAGGGACAAGAAGAAGGAGAGCCTCACGAGGAAGATGCTGGAGCATGAGAGGTAGAGATCCTAAATCCTTGATTATTATTTACTATTCGGTACTTATTTAGTGACAATGGTGTTGCCTGCTCATATATTTTTTATGCTGTTCCTGAGAATGTACACCATCTTTAATTCATTTAAAAGAGTAACCATTGAGTTTCTTGCCGGATCTTCTCAGTGGAAGCAGCATTCCGAACCGGTGGTAGATTCTGACTATTCATAAATGCTTTGTTGGCTTACGTGAATAAAAACAATTTTGAGGTTTTTTTTAAGTTTCTGATCGAATCTTGTTATATAATTAGACGCTGCCTAGATCAAGTACTTGTTGCTTAAATAAAGAGCCAGTGCCGTATTCCTTCGTATGACCCAAATGTACGTAACTACCTAATTTAAAAAAATACTCCCCAGGGCAGCAACAGCAGCGCTAGTGGAGAAACAAAGCCACGAGATGATGGAGCTGATCCAGGAGCGGCGGTCCGAGTACATGGCGGAGTCGTCTCTATTCGTGGACGGAGAGGAGGCGCAGCCCTACCCGGCGCGGGCGCCGCCCCCGCAGCCGCCACTTGTCTCCAAGTTCCACATCTACACAGACCCTGTGGAGTTCACTGATGTGGACAAAATCGCTATTTCGGTACGTGTACGGCTTTACTTTGGGGGTAGATAGGTCCTTATAAAGATGTAGGTATAATTTGGTTGTGATGGTTTAATGTAGGGTGAATGTTGGAATGGGTAGGTAGGTTTAATTTAATTTTATCGCCATCTGGTCATCCGATGTCTAGACCAGACGTTTAGTTTTGCGATTTCCTTCCTTCCTCCAGGCCCCCTCGGACCCAAGTCTTAGTCCTAATGTGGCCCCTTATTCCAGGTAGCACAAGAAGACCAAAAAACCTTCACCGACCTAGTCCGGCAGCTAGTCGGACGGTGCGCAAGCGACGTCGAGAAGGCGCGCACCATATTCCGCTGGATCACAGTGAAGAACCTGAACAACATTCAGTTCGACGACAACCTGCGCGGGGACTCGCCACTCGGCCTCCTGCGAGGCATCAAGCACGGGACGGAGAGCTACCACGTGCTGTTTAAAAGATTATGCAGGTAATTCTCTTCTGCTTATTTAAACTGACTGACACACAAGCGCACAGCCTAAGCCTGTGGGTCTAGAAGCATGCAATTTTGCACTGGAGTTCCTTATATAACGTAAACACGCATAAAGAAAGAATTTTTGAAAATGTACCCTAAAAGTTTGTATGGAAACCCTGGCCTACGAGTATAAAAATATTCTACTGGAGTTTGTTTCTTCTTCCCTACGTTCTACTTGCGTGCAATCAAAAGCGTCCTCGAATTTTAGCGATGAATAATCATTTTGACATAGACCATATTTTTTCATGTCTTCGCCACAACGTTAATCGATTTTGTAAGAATCATATAAGGCCTTGCTGCATAGAAAGATAACCATTATGGGTAACAAAAAAGCATCCCTGCGGAGGATTTCATATAGCCTAATACCTCCTAATATTACTTTATTTTATAATATTACTGACTGCTAATAACAAAGTATGAAGACCTCTAGAAGATCACCTCTAGAACGCCGATTGTCTGGTTAATGCACACTTTAAACAGCCACACACGATATTAGCGCCCAAAATTACTGTCATTATTCAGTAAGTCAATAGAACGTAAGTAACCCACATTGTAATAATGGTTACATATAATATATCATGTTCTTTTCCGTTCGACAGTTACGCAGGTCTTCACTGCGTAGTAATCAAAGGGTACAGCAAGTCCGCCGGCTACCAACCAGGAGTGCGGTTCGAAGACAACAGGTTCCGCAACTCGTGGAATGCGGTGTACGTGGCGGGCGCGTGGCGGTTCGTGCAGTGCAACTGGGGCGCGAGGCATCTGGTCAACGCTAAGGATGCGCCAAAGCCAGGAAACAGAGGGAAGAGTGATAGCTTGAGGTTAGTTTATAGATGAGAACCGAAGATGGTGCGGACAAATGGGTACTGTATAACTATAGATTTTTTTGGAAACTCGTAACTGGTGGTTTTTCTATGGTTGTTACGTATATGAATTGCCTCGATTGTATAGCCGAGCCGTCAGAGCTTGCAACCCTTATCCTGAATTAACATTTGAACTCTATAAACACTATAGACCTGAGTTATGTAAGCTTTTACAAGCAAAATTTGCAATAACTCAAGTATTTAGCGTGTTTTTATAGTTATACGGTTCTAGTTTTACACCCATAAACAAAATCAAAAAGAGTTTATAAGTTACTTTGACGAACGCTTGGCGCAGTGGTATGAGCCTAGGCCGCTTAGCCACTGCACATGGTGGTTGTGGGTTGGATCCCGCCGGGGCAAATTTCGGAAATGGCCTTTTCGTTATTTGCCCAGGTCTAGGTGTCACTGGGATCGCCCCCAGTTCATGGTACGGACTTATAGTACAAGCGTTGCTTAGTTTGGGACGATATAGTTGGTGAGACAGTCTGGCGATAACTAATGGCACCATAATCCTCATGTCTCCAGGTACGAATACGATGACCACTACTTCTTGACGGACCCTCGCGAGTTCATCTACGAGTTCTTCCCCCTGCAGCCGGACTGGCAGCTGCTGAAAACCCCCATCACGCTGCATGACTTCGAGGAGCTGCCGTTTGTCAGGTCACTGTTCTTCAGATACGGCCTATACTTCAGCGATCCGAATACAAAGGCAGTTATGTACACTGATTCGACAGGTGAGTTCGATTCAATCACTCATGGAAGAATAAAAAAACCAACATGAGCTTTCTCATAAACAAAGAGGAGTTGCTTGTAGGGGCTATGAAACTATAAAAGTAATTGAAATAAAACTAGTTTACGGATTTTATCGCGTTTATTAAGTTTGTTATGTTCCCGACACTTGAGCACTTGAGCACGTCCCGTGAGCACTTTCTGCGTGGATCGGACCTCAAACAACTAAATATGAGGGTACCCAGTTATTAACTATGATATCAGGACGTCTAACACCTCAATCCCCCGTAAAGCGGCCGAAACGTCGGGAACATAACGAACTTAATAAACGCGATAAAATCCGTAAAATAGTTTTATTTCAATGTGTAGTATTCGCGTAAATATAAGAAAACAATATCTCTAAAAGTAATATAATAGACATTATTTGGTACCTTCTGTTAAACCAGAAAATATCATTTCAGCCAAAATCAAATATTTACCACGATTGTTTGGTAGAAGTAGTACCTAATTTTACCCATTATCCAGACATGTAAGTTTCCTGCGTATTTTATAGTAGCAATAGTGAGGTTATATTCTCACAATAGGTATATGACAAGGACAACTGTTTCCAATAAAATAATTTGAAGTGAGAAGACCATAGGCCTCCATTTTGGTTTTCCGAAGTGGACGGTCACATTTTTGCATTGTATTGTTATTAAATGTGTTTGTACCGCTACTTGACACTGACGAAATACCTATTACACTGGGTGGGCCATATTTTTAAAAAAAGAAGAAGAAAAGACAATAGTTAGCGTCAAGTGAGCGTCAATTCTGCGTGCTAATGTGTGGTGTGTGTGTGTGCAGGTGCGGCGACTATGCGCATAGCCATGCCCGCACACATGCAGAGCTCGCTGATCTTCCACTACAACCTAAAGTTCTACGACACCGAGGGCGACGGCTTCGATGGCGTCAGCCTCAAGAGATTCGTTATGCAGGTACGGAATTGAAATAGCTACCTACCTGTTCCTTTTCTACGACGAATCTAGACACGCGGTAGCGTGTCAGCCAAGTTCTAGTAGAACTAGCGTGCAGCACCGTGTTATAGACTTACTTAAATAAACTTGGACTATAGTTAACAGATATACTCCTTATAAACTGAACAAAGGCCACGACCAAATAATTAAAAAGCTTTGCTTAATAATGATAGGTTATTTAGAAATAGATACCCAAAAAGATAGTTATTTACGACATTACAAAGCACTATTGTTATGAAACATTTTATAGAACGATGTAAATGGGTTAAGATGTCTATAAAGGGGTAAGTAAGACTCAGTCTCTTTAGAAATATAATGAAAATAGCACTACTGCTTCAACTATGCATCCACACAGACATTCCGCTACAAATGGCTGTCACCTGTATTGGCTCAAAGCACCTACTCTGTATGTTGTTTATACAGCGTCTGTTGTCTGCGCTGGTCCCTAATGTTCTGTGTTGATGCAGTCGGTGGTGGGTAACGTGGTGTCGTTCCGCGTGCACGCCCCGTGCAGCGGCGCCTTCCTGCTGGACATCTTCGCGAACGCAGTCACGCCGCGCGAGTACCTCACCGGCGAACCCATGAAGTTCAAAAGCGTTTGCAAGTTCAAGGTATAAGTATACCCATTTGCGGGACTAAGGCCTGTATTATACAGGTTGAAACAGAAAGGGGATACTTTTTTTTCAAAACTTAACTTTGTAATTCTTAAACTATCAGCTTTGGAGGAAACTTAAAAACAAGTGTTAAAGGACACAGCTGTTGACAGATTTCACTAGTCTACAAAACCTTTAGTACCTACTTCAACTGTCCCACAAAGCTGATAGTTTTAGATTTACAAAGTTAAGTTGCAAAAAAATACCTACCCTTTTTGTTTCACCTAGTATGTCTGTATGTAGTAAGTCTTAGAAATGTCATTCTTATGTCATACCAGTACAAAATGAAATGTCAAAAGCACACTCAAGACCACTCTTAGACTTGAGATCGATTTATTAATACGGGCCTTAGACGTGCTAAATAGGCTTCAACCGGCACGAATTCGTGTGGTTGTCGTGTGTGTTTGTCGGCCATTGTGCCGAATTTAGTTGCCAATCAAGTGATTGACAACTAAATTGACACGATTCGTTAAGCAACTAAATTTGCATTACATTTGCAAATTAGGCGAGATCAGATCAACCGTCCACGCGGCGACAATGCAGTTCCTGATCCAATCTCAATTTAAGTAGTGTTGTGTGGATTGATTGTTACAATAATATTTTTTATGATTGATTCATAATAGATATGTTGCGCGGAACTGCAAACGGTGATGGTTCCTTTGCCGGACTGCGCCAGCGGCGAGTGGGGGCCCACTAAGGCCACGAGGCTCTTCGGCCTTGTGCCCATCACTCATCAGGTAACGTCATATTTTTTCTAAATCAGCTGGATCGACACCCGGCTATGGAAATTCATTTTTCAAATTCTAATTATTCGGCTTTGATTTTCATCTAAATCGGTTACTTCCATTTTTTGCACATCCCTAGTTTCTGATTTGGCCATCTCTTTCTTGATCTTAGAAAAATTAACCCTTCTCAGTTAGAAGAAACCACGCACATAAAAATGTTCATAGCATCACTGATACTCGTACGTCATACTCATATCTGCGATCCGGTGGTAGATTTACCCTCGCCACCTCTCCTGGCAGCGGCCCAAGCCGAGGTCGTGTCCCTTGTGGCGCCCTTGAGCTAGCTGCCCCCCTGCCCACTTTGGCCAACAACATATAGTCATACCAAAAAAAACTCATATGTGATACGTTTAGCAACAGCTAAACCCTATACACGAACCAACCAATAAATTCATCAATTTCCACTCCAGGAAGCGCTAGTGTTCGCGGGCCGAGAACTGGAGCTCCAGTTCCGCATGTCGCGCCCCCTGGCGGACTTCATGGCGACTCTGCACAAGAATGGCGTCGACGAGAAGCGCCTCTCCAAGTACGTGCAGCAGAACGTGTCGGACGACATCGTCTCGTTCTACATCACCTTCCCCGAGGAAGGTAAGTGGTCGAAACCTTTCTTTAACCCTCCTTAATTTTGCGGACCATTGTTGCTAGTGGTCGCCCGTGGTCGAAATGCGACCATAATTCATTTAAATTTTAATCTTAAACGTCATTAAGGTTCTATTGTCAAAGACTATTTGATACTGGCACGCAGAATGCACTATGGAAGTCCCGCCCTCCGAAATAAAAATAAATCTGTAGTCGTTTGTCAGTCAGACAGTCAGTCAGTTACCAAGTAGAAGTTACCAATGTGTGTGGGACTCTTTAAACGACTTATGTTTTAAGGTGGGACTCCATTTTGGTTTTCCAAAATGGACGCTCACATTTTTGTATTGTACTGTTATTAAGTGTGTTTGTTATTTCAATTCGTTACTCGACATTGGCAGAATCATATTGGGCTTGACCCAATTTTAAGAGGCCATTAATATTAAAAAAGTGTGTTTAATGTTTTATTTATTGATTTAATGTATTTTTTATGCATAATTTAAAAAAATATTAGCATTCTGCACTCTTTCTCTATAATATATAAACTATAAGTGTGACAAATTTCATACTCCTCCGTCCACGCAATTTTCGTAAAAAGTGGTACAAAGTTTTTGCTTCACGAATTAATATTAGATAACAAAAACTGACCATCAATCATTTTGGACTCTAACTCTAGGGCAATACGGGCTGGACATCTACACGCGCGAGCGCGGTGGACCCACAGCTATCCACCAAAACGGCTCCACTGAGAAGGAGAAGCACCTCCTCACGCACTGCTGCAAATACCTCATCAACAGCAGCAAGAGGAACTAAAGTGGATTATCAATGATTAAGACCAAACTGACAGATAATAATGTCACTTAACTAGAACAGATAAGGTTCAAATTCATAGAAAAGTGACATTTTAAGCTGTCATTTTTGTCGAGATCATTAAAAGTTCTACTTTATATATTAGCCTATCATACTGCGAGAATTT
Organism: Notodonta dromedarius; assembly: GCA_905147325.1. NCBI lineage: Eukaryota > Metazoa > Arthropoda > Insecta > Lepidoptera > Notodontidae > Notodonta > Notodonta dromedarius. Next base: position 8,987,685 of record LR990175.1, on the reverse strand, counting down.
ACTGTAAACTTTTGATTCATAGCTACCGATTTTTAATGAGGTTTGATGTCTGATAAATATCACTGATTATATATAATAGCCTACTTATCACCCCGGACACAGAATATTACCCTAAGGTAATTGGCCACAAAAGCCCACTATAGCCTGGCCCACTACGAGGCCAGGCCTATGCCTGACTCAGAGTTGGGTATACCTATCTACAATACAGATTTTAACAAAAATACGTTGGATATGACTCTACCGTGAGTTGTAATTGCTAGAACTAAAACTGGTTAAGAATCTGTGTAAAAAAAAAACTCTGTATTGGATCAAGGGTTTATGGTATTGGCATAATGGCGAAAATGTATAAAATATTTAAGTTTTATGACCAACTGTATTCTAATTTAATGTAAGGCATAATTAACTTGAACCTATAAATTGTTAAAATATTCAATAATATGGAATTTGTTTAATATTTTTTTTATTATTTAGGCATTTTTATTGAAATTGCAATATTTTTAGCGTAGCCTAGTGAGAGTAATGCAATGTTTAGTATAGTCACAACCAAAAGCCGTGTAATATTAGAAATAGAAGAAAATATTCTGTTAACATTTATCCATAGAAACACTTATTTTATTATATTTACCGAATAACATGCGACTCTTCTAGCTGGAACGTTAAGGCCGGTATCAGATCAATCACAACCATGAGATCGGACTTGAAATGTGGATACGTGCTAGGTGTAAGTTCATTGAAAAACCGCCCTTATCATAAAACAAAAAACATTTATTAAGATACTACATTTTTATAATTGTTTTGTAAATTATATAAAATTGGATATTATTTGAATTAAGTACGTAATAAGGTTGTGCACAAGCAATTTAATTGCTTGTCTATATATTTTTTTATAATCTTATTAATTTTGTATAAATTTATAAGTAAATCGGTTGAATTCGAGTTAACATTGTAGGCGTAGGCTAAACCATATTCACTAAAGCTATACATCGGTCTATATCTAGAAGCTAGAATTTTATGTTATCATGATATAGGTATAGATATTATATACGCCCAAAATCTAGGTTAAGTTAGAGATTGTTAGAGTTGGTACTTAGGTACTAAAAGTTACATAAAATTGACACATACAGGCCACAAATTAAAACATAATGAGGCCTAAGTACTTTTTCCAGACCATGGCCTGGAGGCCTCATCAGATCCGTCATTCAGTGTTCATATAATGTTCATACCTTAACGACGTCATACGCTTAACTTAATGAAAACAAAATAGATTGCTCTATTTTATTAATATATTACTATTATTTACCTGTTAAACGCACAAAATGAAATGTAGCAATTTATTATTAATCAACGCTAGCGCAGCCTTAACATTAAGGTTTTTATATGTAATGACAATTTATATTTTTTTATTATTTAATAAACACGACAATGTATGTACATTTTTATACTTTAATATAAAATATATGGCATGTTACTTTTCTAAATGCATATTTCATTCAGATCACGTTGAGCACCAAAAATGGACGGCAGGATACTTAAACTACTATAAAAAAGACAATCAGAAAATAATTTAAGTTTTAAATTTGAGCATACTTAATTTCTCAAAAAAACTACCTAAGTAATCACATTTTTATAGGTAAAACAAAGATCATAAGAAAATGGCAATTAAGTTGAGTATTTTACATTATAAGAAAACGCGTGTCCTCACAACCAAACGACAGTGCAATAACCAATCAGAACAATAATAGCACACAAAACCAGGGCTTGAAACTGGAAAGCCAAATATTACGCGCGCGTTTTTTACGCGCCAGTCGGTTGGACTATTTCACTGAGAGACCATGGCGGCGCAACCAGTCGCCTCTACCAACATAATGTATACAGTTCTATAGTGCATCTCACCTGGTATCCGTTTAGTCGCACAACCAATTTGGCGGCGCGACCAGCGGCGACGCGCGCACAGAACAAGCCTGGCGGCGCCGCCGCGCTGGTCGCGCGACCATTAATTAGAATACCGTGACCGATGACCTCGACGTCATCATTGGTCACCATTGTCGATCCTGGCTTACAGGAGTTACAGTGGTGGGAGTGTGTGGCGGGACCAGTCCCAATTATAATTAGTATACCCCTGTATACTAATTATAATTGGGACTGTTATACTATACTGTTATATTATAGTATACCCCGAGTTCCTTAAACCGCGAGACCGCTCTAAAATCGCTAGATTATTTAGTCCGATATCTGTCGTTTACGAAGATCTTCTGACCGAATGGCAATCCAGATGGGATACAACAACTAAGGGCCGCCACCTCCACCAATTCTTTCCATGCGTTCGTGAACGTCTGGAGAGAGCGTGGTTGGAGGTGGACCACTGTGTGGCTCAATTTCTGACTGGGCATGGCAACTTTAGGAGCAAATTATTCTACTTCACGTTAGTTCCTTCACCTTTCTGTCAATGCTCGACGCCGCAAAACAATCATGAACAATCTGCACATCACATCCTGTGGGAGTGCAGTCTCTGGCACAACGAACGGACTACTATGCTAAATAGCCTGCAAGTGACATCTGGAGTAGTTTATTACACAGACCTTGTGGAAACCAGGGACAATTTCCGTGCGTTCAAGCGCTTTTGCCATACCTATTATTGGAATCAAATATAATCAGCTCACGAGTTTAGGTCCAATTAGTCATATTACGATCCGTGGTGCCTTACAACTGGTCTTCAATCAGCTGTAACAGTCTTGTTTCTATGGCAATTAGCCCATACCAGCTACATATATTTTGTCTCCCGCTTTGCACCGGAGGGAAGTGGAAATATTTTCTTCCAACTCCTCCTATTATTTCTTTCGATTAAATTCGTGCGGGTTCCAAGACAATTTAACTTTTCCCGGGGACTCGTCGAGGGTCAAACCTCGACGTCATTATTGGTCACCATTGTCGATCCTGGCTTACAGGAGTTACAGTGGTGGGAGTGTGTGGCGGGACTAGTCCCATTAAAAAATAAAAAAAAAATACCCCTGTATAGTGTCTCACTCACTCAGCCGCCAGTCGCTGCTAGAATGTATTGTGACCACCCCGAATATAATTTAGAGTCTCTATGGTCTCTCGGTTTGGTAAATCAAATAAAACAGGGTTACGCGACTGGTTGCGTCACAACATAGAACGGTGAAATAGTTCTCTAAGATCCGTATTAATAAATCGATTTCAAGTATGAGAGCGATCTTGGAAATGTCATATGTCATTCCAGTACAAAATTACACGTCAAAAGCTTACTCAAGACCGCTCTCAGACATGAGATTGATTTATGAATACGGGCCTAAGTATCAAAACAGTATCATACGAGTCCCTTGGTGGCGTTGAGCGTGGCTCGTTGCTCGACGCCACGAATCAAAGTGCCGAGCAGTCCTTCCATCTCGTTCGCCGTCTCACGCAGTTGCGTGTTGTCGAAACAAGAGTCTGAAAAAAAAAATATAATATCGCCAAACTGACACACCAAAAGTATGGCCCCAAAATAAACAGCGCTTGTACTATGGGTACCGTATAATGGACTGGGGACGATCCCAGTGATACCCAGACCTGGGAAAATTACGAAAAGGACATTTCCGAAATTTGCCCCGGCGAAAGTCGAACCCGCAGCCACCATGCGCAGTGAGCCGAGCGGCCTACGCTCGAAACACTGCGCCAAGCGGTCGTCAAGATGACAGTACTCTTATTCTAATACCATTACCTGCAGCTTCGCGTGCGCATTTTTTCGATACCCATAAAATGTTTTTATTATTTATTGCAGCTCGACCCCCAATGGTCATAGCATGAAAACTACGTTGAAATCGGTGCCACCGAGCATGCAGACAAACAGGCAACTATTCCAAACACTGGACTGGCCTTTCCCAACTTCACCCACGCGAACATAGCGACATTTTTTGCCCTCATTGTGTCGATGCAAAAGGAATCGGTCTAATATCGGCCTAATAATAATTTTACTCTCGCTCTAGGTGGTTTAACTTTCCACTTAAAGGACAGCTACATAGGGTCCATAATTATTCCACTTACCATCCATAGCGAAATTGTGTGTCAATATCTGCTGCAGTCTGTCGAGTACAGTGTCCAAGTCCGCGTTCAACTCCTTCATCTTGTCGTTACTGGACTCCACGGAGCGGATGTCTGCCGCGAACTTCTGTTCCGCGGCGCATAGAGACTGGTCCGAGTCCGCCGGTGGACTGACTCTTTGGACTGGCCGTGAGTTGGGCGGTTTTAACCTCTTTTCGGGAAGGGATTCGGTTTCTGTAGAATTCAATATGACTGTGTTATTTGCAACTATATTTCTAAAAGTGAAAACTGATCAAGGCTTTCTTATGTCTATTTTCATGTAAAAACTATATGATTTACCCTTCTAATGATACCCACCTCAGAGCGCCCTCTGCCCTCAGTGTCGCTATATTTCGGAAGCTTTTTTTTGCGCCCATCAATAACATTTTTTTACAAAAATCGATACTAAAGTATAACGTCTTTCACATAATCGATCTATGAAACCCTATTATCGTTAACCGTAACGTGTCACTAAACGTAGCAAATAAACAATCAATGGCCCCTCGCGTTTTATACCCACCCGTAGGTGAACGCGACACTTGGAGCATTCAAATCTTATACAGTAACAAATCACTCACCATTATACCAATTGCTAATATCATTCATAGACACAGTAGATATACTGTCGGAAGTCGCGTGCACCACCACCGGCTTTAGAGCGTCCCCGGACATGGTCATCAGGTTCTGACTCTCATGCTTCGACACCACGGAGAAGTTCCCGGAGTCCATGCTCAGGACCCTGGGCTGGTTCTTCAGCTCCGCCATTTTGGACTCCTTCTCGTCTATGATAGGTATAGGGCTGAAGAGATCGAAGGCCTGGGGACGCTCGTTCTTATCAGGTTTGGTGGCTTCTGTGTGAATGTTTTGTGAGGTTGTTGATAGGTTTTCCTGGAAGACAAAAATTGAATTAAAATCCTGACATATACAGGTTGAAACAGTAGCATATACTTTTTTTCAAAACATCACACGTCTTTATTTAACTTTGTAATTCTAATCAGCTTTGGAGGAAACTTCAATAACAGAAGTTGTTATAGTGTAGGGATACAGGTGTTTTTTTTTTTTAAATGGACGGTCACATATATGTTTTGTATTGTTATTAATGTGTTTGTTATGGCTATTTGTTACTCGACGTTGGAGAATCACATTGGGCCTGACCCAAATATAGGGATACAGCTGTTGACAAATTTCATAAGTCTACAAAACCTTTAGTACTTCAACTGTCCCACAATGCTGATAGTTTTAGATTTACAAAGTTGCAAAAAAAATTGTATACCCTTTCTGTTTCACCTAGTATAAGTAAGCTAATGCAATAAGTGTATTTGTTTTTGTTAGTACCTTTAGCAATTTAAGTCTACTAATTTGAGTGGATATATGGGTCCAATGCGCGTCTACCGTCACCAGCAGTCCGTCGTTGTCGCTGCTCTTAGCCTCGCCCTGCAGCTGGGTAGACAATTCTTTGAGCGCTCTGGGAAATATATCACCAATTTCAGAAAAATAAAGTCAAAAATACGAGGAAGGCGAAGAAGCACTGTACAACGCTCACATATATATCGCCAACAGGGGGAATATTTACAGTTGACGACAAGTTTTCGATGTCGAAAACGACAGGTTCAATCCTTCTTTTGCTGTAGTTTCCGCAACGGAAACTTTCCGTCGACTGTAAATACCCTAAAGTGCGTGAAGGGTGGATTATCCGTGATTGCTTCAAAGTCAAAGCGTTTATTTTGTTGAGGCCTACGGGGCACTTACAAATTGTCATTACTAATTTTTTTTCTTATATCTACGACTGAGAAGATTCGGCAAGAAAGTTAGCGGGCTTGTGTTTTTACATTTTGAAACATATTTTTTTAAATCGCCAGTTGCTTATACCATGAATAATAACAAAGTGTAGTAGATATTAATGTAAATACATATAATAGCTGCAGTGTGCTGCCTTTTGGAAAAAGCTTCATCCTACTAATATTATAAATAACTAGCTGTGTCCCGCGACTTCATCCGCGTAGTATTGAATTGTTAAAAAGTATCCTATATGTTAATCCCGGTTATAATCTATCTGTGTTCCAAATTTCATCCAAATCCGTTCAGTAGTTTTTGCGTGAAGGAGTAACAAACATACATACATACATACATACATACATACATACATACATACATACTCACAAACTTTCGCATTTATAATATTAGTAGGATTACTTTCATAATTTCTGACATGTTTCCAACTCACTTGTTCTGCGTTTCCAACTGCGTGATGATATCCTGCAGCATGGTCGTAGGGTTGCTAGCGCTGTGTCCGGACGCCTTGCCGACTGTCGACGTGAACATGGCCGGCTTGCCATCCTTGCGCCGCCTCCCCGACGCCCGCCCCTCCACTTTGTCCGCCTTCTTAGAACTCTTCTTAGGCCTCTTCTTCTTGGTCTTCGTGCAGAAGAAAAATCGCTTGATGCCTTTCATGAAACTGAGGCATTCCGAAGACTTAATCTGTAAGTTCAAAGTTGGAGCTCAAACTTTTATTGTTCAATCTCTGTATCTATGAAATAATTGGCTGAGAATGAGGCAGTAAGAGAACGCGGCTATGTTTTCACAGAGTTTCTGCACAATGTGTACTTGATACACACGTCATAAAAAGTTTGGAATGACTTATGCAATTTGATTGCAAATTTACATCACAGCTTATGCACTGCATACTCTTATGATACTGGACGACCGCTTGGCGCTGTGGTTCGAGCTTTGGCCGCTCGGTCCATTACAAACTGGTGGTAACGGGTTCGATTTCGGAAATGGCCTTTTCGTCATTTGCCTTGGTCTGGGCGTCACTGGGGTCGCCCCCAGTCCACTGTACGGTACCCCTAATACAAGCGTTGCTTAGTTTGGAGCCATACAGTTGATGTGTCAGTTTGGCGATATTTATTTTTTTATTATATGGGTCAATATCATATAATATGCTATTTACGCGTCATCGTGAACTAAATTTTCTATTTTCGTGGCTAACCCATCCCAATCTTCTGATTATTGTTATTTTCTCACCTGTCCATCGATGACTTCATGCACCAGATGCGTTTTCTTGTGTCCACTGACTGTCGTCAAGTCTTTGTCATACAAATAACATGTCTCGCAGAAATATACATGGCTACACTTGGAGCATTTGAATGTGAGCACCTGGGAAACAAAATGCCTAATTATGCATTTCGTTATATTCTCATTTAATAGTAGATTATTTAAATTGAACCAATCTATAACTAAAAAGCTACCAATTTTAAACAACAATTAAGTGTCATCAGCATACAACACAACGTCGTGCGTAATTATGTTCTACATAGAAGGCAGATCATTGATATAGATTAGAAACTAGAATGGACCCAGTATCCAACCTTGCGGTACTCCCATGCCGTTGAGACTACAGAGCCTGTCGATGTCTTGCCAAGAACATTGACCTTTTGAATTCGATTGTTCAAATATGAAGTCAAAAGGTTAAGGGTCTTGTTCCTGATACCATAGTGGTGTAATTTGGCAAGTGTTTCATGTCATGATAGATGCAATCGAATTATTGGTTCTAATTCTGTTTGTACACAAAATGAAACGGACTGAATTCTCATGATCGTAATTTATGAATAAGACAACAATATTTTTAGTAAATTGCAAATTTAGTTTATCAACATGATTGTGTAGGCAAAACAAGTAAAATCTTTAATTGTTGTGCAAGTTATTAACCAACAGCCATTACTGTCAAGTCAGCAGATTTCAGATTGAAAACAACACTGGTGGTTTTAACAGACTCCGAACATGGATAAGCTGCTGCAAGGTGAGCTCTAACACCAAGTAAAAAAAAATCTATACAACATAAATATTTATAGCTATAAAATCGTATTTACAAAACGCACTATGGACGATGCAAACTCGTTCATTCTCTACTGAAATTTAGAGCTGTTTCGGGCGGTTACCTGAATCAATGTTTGTTGGCATTTGGCGCATGTGGCGCCGCTCCTGCCGGCGGCGGCGGCGCCCCTGCTGGCCAGCACGCGCTGCGCGGGCGCCAGCCAGCGCGCCGCCGCCCCCCGCGCCGCCCCCCACTCCGCCACCGCGCGCGCGCTCATGCCCAGCATGCCCGCGCTCTGACCTCACACATAGACACATTATACTACCACATTATAGACCGCTTGACGCAGTTGTTCGAGCGTAGGCCGCTCGATCCATTGCACACTGGTGGTTGCAGGTTCGATTCCCACTGTGGCAAATTTCGGAAATGGTCTTTTCGTAATTTGCCCTGGTCTGGGTGTCACTGGGATCGCCCCCGGTCCACTGTATGGTACCCATAGTACAAGCATTGCTTAGTTTGGGACTATAGAGTTGGTTTATTCGTCTGGCGATATTTATTTATTTACTAGGTGAAACAGAAAGGGTATACTATTTTTTTACAACTTGACTTTGTAAATCTAAAACTATCGGCTTTGTGGGACAATTGAAGTACTATAGTACATTGTTACACGAGTGGTGAAAGTGACTTATTTCGAGGGACAAAATAAGTCTTTCACCCGAGGTAAACACTGTGCTTTTCATTACGAATACAAGAAAAGTAAAAATAAAAACAGGAATTGGCTAAAAAAATAATACCAGGAAGTATACTCTACAACTCAAAAAAAAAAAGATCGGATTGCCGCCAATTTTTTTTTTTTTCGTAGGCTGGCCAACTTCATTATTTAGCCATTATTTTTCATTTTCATCTTTTAATATTTTGCCCAAATCTAAGTTATTTTAAAGAAATTCTTAAAACTAAATTATAATTAAGTCATTTAAATATATATTTTCTTTAATTAATACTTAACTTTATGTTATTTCAATTTTACATCATGCTGTAATTGAGTGACTGTAGAAAAAGTTTGAACATGGTTCCATAGAAATGTGAAAATGGAACTAGTTTTTTTTTAATAATTTGACAGCTGTCAGTTGAAAGCGATTCTCCCGGGCCGGAAAAGTATTACTTTCAACCCGCTCCTCAGGGACTTCAGACCTACTTTCAGAGTATGAGTATTGAAAAAGATTTTGTAGACTTATGAAATCTGTCAACAGCTGTATCCCTGTAACACCTTTTGTTTTTCAAGTTTCCTCCAAAGCTCATAGTTTTACATTTACAAAGTTAAGTTTTGAAAAAACCCTTTTGTACGTGTGTACAAAAGGGTTTTTTCAAATTAAAAGCCCGCCTGTTTAGCGTGTGCTAAACAGGCGGGCTTTTAATTTTTAGTCACCTTGTCTGTGTATAAGTACCTTGTCAAAGCAGGCATCGACATCTGCCTGCGTGTGGTCGGCGCTGTAGCCCAGGAACCGCGCCAGCGCCGCCACGTGCGCCAGCAGGCCCGCCAGCCGCTTCGGGGACACGCACCCGTTGTGGTCCGCGCAACAGTTGGCAAGGGCCAGCCACTTGTCCATAGTAGATTCCTCGCTGAGGATGATGAGGAGGGTTTTGGCTGCTAGCACTCTGATTGGTTCTTTCCTATCTCTGTAAAAAAGGTATAGGTTAAGAAAGATATAGAGTATACTGGCAGTTGTTTTTATTGTATTAGTCCAAAGCATCTCATCTCTGTTCTTAGTTTAAAAATATATAAAAAGCAAAAAGTTATAAAGGCTGCAGATCATGCTTGACTGGACACCATGAAGCAGTCAATTGTTATGAAGCAGGTACTAGACACTACAATTACTTATGTACTGAATATTTTATTTTATTTTTCTTTAAAAGGAGGCTTCAACATCTGTGCTATATTAGATGAATAAGATTATTTTTATATATAGTGAAAATATATTATTTTCTTTGCCGTTACAATGTCAAAATCATACTTACTTATCATAAACATTGAGTAACAAATTAATGACCAGATCCACTGTTAAATCCACATCCCCAGTGAAGAGGGCCTCCTTCTCCGCAGCAAAGTATATATCGGCCAGTACAGCTTCCAGCTCTACAGTGTCTAAGGACAGGCTGCTCTCGGAGAGGCTGAGCTGATGACGGGCGAACACACCGGAGCTGATACGGAGGGGGGGAACTGGAAATAGTTGTCAAAATTAGATTCGAAACCAAAAATAATTTATGAATTTTTATCACCAAATTCTGATGTGTTTTGTTACTTAAAGTTTTATATTTTTGGTGTTATTAATTATTTTTGTGTTGATATATATGTTATAAATAAAATCGGAATGGATGCCGCCGCCTGCGCGGAATCCCTCAAACGGCGCAAATATAGCAACCTTGATCCAGGTTATATGTTTGAGCCCTTTGGGGTAGAGACCCTGGGACCGTGGGGCCCGGGCGCCCATCGCATTTTTTGCGATTTGGGAAAGCGGCTGGTCAAAGCAACTGGTGACCAGAGGGCTGGTACATATCTCGCACAGAGAATTAGCATTGCCATTCAACGTGGCAATGCTGCCAGTCTTCTGGGCACTTTGCCAAGCGACGGCGGTCTGGCACAAGTATATTTTTTATGAAATTGTACATCGTGGGTGTATATTTGTTAGTTTTTATAATATTGAGAACAATTAATTTTACTCAAATTACTTAACAGTTAAATGAATAAAATAGATATTATTTGTATTTTTTTACCTATCCAGGGTACTTGAATTATTTTACATACCTGTCTATTTTATAATTAGGTAGGTATGGTTTAAAACATCCAGTATTTTACTGGGGTAGGTACCTGTTTTACCTGGGTTGCTAGTATAATGTATATTATACAATAATAGTTGCCTACCAATTTATATTTTATATGTAGATGTCTCATATAAAGTGCTGATTACGCAAGATTACCTTTGAGTTGTCTTTGTAATGCAAATATCTTGAATGCAACACGATAGGTGCTGTACTTTATACCGTCAAAATCGTCCAGCGTTTCTATAATCTTCTTGAATTCAGGATGATCATTCTGTACTTTGCCCGTCGTTTCGCTATAATATCAAGAAAAACTTTTACGAAACTTTCAAACATCGAAGCAACTTTACCCTGTCAACCAATGTTAACTTACTCAACGTAGCAAGGGTATCCCGCTTCATTTTCTCCTTTTTTCCACTTGTTTGATTCCATAGCTGTTTAATTCGATAACATATTATCAGTAATTCAGTATTTATCACGAAAAATGTATTAACTTTCAAGTTCTATCTAACCGCCGTAAAATATTCAAACAAAAAAATAATACTTTGCCCAGGTCATAGAAATTACGAAAATGACCAATAAAATTGCTGCTTAATTATACCCATTGGTGCAAAAACAGTAAGCACTGAAATATCATTGGTTGATTTACCCTATGTTTATACAAGAAGCATACAATAAGCATAGCATAGATATTCGAAAATATCATAGAGTAAGAAAACTGAATTCCTGGATAGATTCAGTGTAACCAAGGATTTTATAATAAAATTTATATTGTGTTGTATAATATCAAGAAGCTGACAGACTTATAAATACCACGTAAAACAGCACATGTAACATATTATAAACTTCTTGACCACAGGTAACTGCCGCAGACTATAACCAAGAAGATTATATACATATTATCATCTTCTTGATAACATTTTGATTTGAGTCAGCTATGGAAATATAAAGAGAAAATGAAAATGTCTTCTGTAATCTGCAACACCTACTTCCGATCAACGATCACAGATTAGTAAAATGTAACTAGCACATTGTTTCGTTTTCTAATTTTATACGGAAGATTTAGTTGACTCTGCGTAAAACAGATTGTTGTTTGATGACATTAGTAGGTTCTCACTGACAATTTCGAAAATTTTGCTGGAGATAGCCAATCACAGTTAAGATTGTTTTGTTTACGTGTCATTATAACCAATCAGGGGCTCGTATACGACTGTGATTTTTCTGCCATTTTCTCAGTGTAAAGGAGACGCCATTTTGCAAGCGTCACTTGGCGGCGTGTCGGGTTCCCGCATTTTGACCCGAAATACCTTCATTGAAATCATAATATTGTTTTGTTTCGCATAATATGTCGTATTCGTCGAGTGTAGCGCAGGACACCTTAGCTGCGGCTCATTTGGAAATGTCCGGTAACCCCAATGCTTTGGCCCTGCGTCGGCCATTCGACCCGGTGGCACACGACTTGGAAGCTAGTTTTCGTTTGACACGATTCGCCGATCTGAAAGGAAGGAGCTGCAAAGTGCCGCAAGATGTTCTGGGTAAACTGGTGGAGTCATTACAACAAGACTACTCTCAGCAGGACCAAGATCAGTTCATGCATGTGGCGGTCCCGCGCATCGGCATCGGCTTGGACTGCTCCGTGACGCCGCTTAGACACGGCGGGCTGTGTTTGGTGCAAACTACTGACTTTTTCTATCCCCTAGTTGACGACCCCTACATGATGGGGAAGATTGCGTGTGCTAATGTACTGAGCGACTTGTACGCTATGGGAGTGACGGAATGTGACAACATGCTCATGCTGCTTGGAGTGTCAACTAAAATGACCGAGAAGGAGCGCGATGTCGTGATTCCTCTTATCATGCGAGGGTTCAAAGACTCTGCTTTGGAGGCTGGTACATCCGTGACAGGCGGACAGACTGTCATCAACCCGTGGTGCGCTATCGGTGGGGTCGCCACCACCATCTGCCAACCTAATGAATACATAGTTCCCGACAATGCCGTCATGGGCGATGTACTCGTCCTTACAAAGCCTCTAGGAACCCAGGTGGCAGTGAACGCTCACCAATGGCTCGACCAGCCCGAGCGCTGGAACCGTATCAAGTTGGTTGTCTCTGAAGAGGATGTGCGTAAGGCGTATCACCGTGCGATGGACTCCATGAGCCGTCTCAACCGTATTGCTGCTCGCCTGATGCATAAATACAATGCTCATGGTTCTACAGATGTCACAGGTTTCGGTTTACTTGGGCATGCACAGAACTTGGCTTCTCATCAAAAGAACGAAGTTTCCTTTGTTATCCATAATCTCCCTGTGATCGCTAAGATGGCAGCAGTGGCTAAGGCATGTGGTAATATGTTCCAATTGCTGCAAGGCCACGCTCCTGAAACGTCCGGTGGACTGCTGATCTGTTTGCCACGTGAACAGGCTGCCGCATACTGCAAAGACATTGAGAAACAGGAAGGCTACCAGGCATGGATCATTGGTATTGTTGAGAAGGGCAACCGCACCGCTCGCATAATTGACAAACCCCGAGTCATTGAAGTGCCCGCTAAAGATTAAATTAAATTCAGTTTAAGACAATACAGCAGTTTTTTTACAATATTCTAAAATATGACTTCAGAGCTGGATAAATCTTAAATTTGATTTTGAATTTATTATGTTAGACTCGATCTTACACATATAAGTTTGATCTTTTCTTTCAGACTTGTGAGATAAGATACAGTTTTTATTATTGAAATAAAATTGATGTAAGAAAGCTTTTAGGAAACTTGGTCCTAGTAACTTGGTGTTAATTTTAGATAAGGTATCACTAATGAAAATAAGATATGATTCCATTAGGTACAGTAAACCTATTCTTTTGCAGCTTGTGGAATGTTTCTGCAAATTGTGAGATAAGTATAATAATTATTAGAATAAAGTTATTTTTCAGTCAATTTTGTTTTATTTCAAATAAGGAATACATATAATGTTATACATTCATTATACTGGCAGTCCTGATGGTAACCCCTCACAGGCTCAGGCTAACCAATACAATTAACAAACTTTTTTTATGGCCTCTTGCTGTTGAGTCAGCCCAATGTGCCCAATGTGATTCTGCCAATGTCAACAAATTAACATACATACTATCATGCATGGCTACCCCTGACTGGGTAGGTATGTCATGTTCTACACACACAAATTTTAGTACTGTGAGAGAAACAAGCAGTCTGATTATAGGGTTGTCACTTCGTAGAAATCAAATGAAATTCATATTGTTGTATGCAATTTTTTTTTTATTCACCAGTACCTACCTAGAAGTGATTGAAACCAAGTTATCAATTTGCAATTGGGATAAAGACGTCAGTAAAATTACTGAAAATACAATAGTTAATATAGATATTCTAAAACTAACACAATATTTATTTTAGACAGGAGTGGTCTAATGTAGTAAATAAAATATACCTAAACTAGCAATGTGACAAAGTTATCACCAGTAGTTTGTATGAAACAGTATAAACAGTAACCAATATCTTGCATCAACTGTCTTTAAAGATTAGCCCTGACGCGAGAATACTTGCGATTCGGTAACTTGCTCGCTCGCGCGTTCATACAATCCGCGCTAGCACAACCAGCGTGAGCGAAACACTCATGTCATGTCATTCCAATTCGTTCGAAGATGCTTTACAAGTAGTTAAGATCAAAGGTAATTAATAAACATTCAAGAGCATTATGAATAGTTCAAATTGTACTGACAAGATTAAAATTGACACACCTATGATGTTTTATTAGGTAGGTAGGTATTTAATTATAATGATGTAGAGGTTCAAATACCGAAAAGGGCAGTTTCTGAAATAACATATCTAAGTTACAGTATTTGCTTCCAAATGTTTCGCAACATGTGCCAGATGTTTTTCTTCATAAAACATTGGTAGGTAAATAATTATGAAACCACTGTTTTTCTGTGACTAACATTTCAAAATAGAATAAGTACTTAACTATTAAAATCATAGAAAATTTCCAAATGTCTAGTAGATAATTTTCACATCATCCTATAAAAGCTGTTTCAGTAATTATGTATCGTTGTAAGACAATCCTGAAGGTAGGTACTAATACATAGGTGTAAAATCCTGGTGAATAAATTATACTTAAAATATAAATAAATCGCTTTCTAGCACTTGCTAGATAATTTCAACATTAAAATTGTAGTCCTTTTCTCTAGCAAGGTTAATTTAAATTGATTATGATTTTATATTTTTTTATGAGAACTAGTAGGTGCAATTTAAACATTATGATATCATAAACCACGATCATTGTGACAGCTGACAAACAATCATAAATCGATAAACACAAGGTTCATTTTCGAGCGCTTAAAATACTGAACACATCTATGAAATTTTATGCTATTCTTGTTAACTATTATCAGGTGCTTTTGCATTCATTACGTAAAAAAAAACTTAATATAAATGGAAAGTATATTCACACATTGATTTTCGGTATCCCAGTGGCCACGTACCTAATTAAAAGGTGCAGTGAGTGCCATTTAAATTGGCCGGTCTAAAGCTAACTCAAGCAATGTTGCAATAAGTAGATATTGTACTACTTAAACAAATTATTTTGCGACCTTTAGAACCAATCTCAGGGTGGTCAATTTAAATGGCGTGTACTGTATGCGTCGTTATGTCAGGACTACACGAACTCGTTTTGGTCAAAACCTCTATGAAAATCTTTAACGAACGAAATCCGTTGCGTCTTGTATGCATAGGTACTAGACGCGTGCCTTCAGAACTCACAATGAATTTGTAATAGCGATTTCACAGCATGTTCACACCAAACTGTAGGTCCCGTAAGGTTGAAAATACTGCAGCATTTTGTCCCAGTGGACCTTAAAGGGTGAGGAAGTAAGTTTAAATCTTAGTCTAAATTTGTATGTATATTTTTACATTGCTGTGTCATATGACTTTACCGACTTGTGCAAGGCGTACGACATGGATCAGTGATGAGAATCGCATCCGAGACCTCTCCTGCAGGCGAATTTGACCGTTACGTTGGTAATAATAGTCACGCTTGTAGCGTGAGAAAACCATAATATTAAAAATGAGCAAAGAAATGCTATACTTCTAAAGAACGTGGAACAGCCGTCTTATACCGCGATTTGGCGATTTGTACAGGCCAGGTCACATGATTTGACCACCCTAGACTTTTTCTACGGGATAAAGTCATGGGTTTATGCGAGCAAGCCAGACTCTAGCTGCCCTCAAGTATAACATCCGTCGAGAAGTGGACAATATATCTCCCGAAATTCTGAAGAAAGCCATGGAAAATGACGTAACTAAGTCCAAATGCGGTGACCACATAAATGATATGTTCATAACATGACGGAAAAAAACTTTAAAAATACCGCATAATATTTTTATTATAATTCCAAAGATACCTATTGCCTGAGAAAATAGGGCCACTCTGGGCAGTCTGATGCAACGCCACCCTCCCAAAATACACGAGATCAATGAGTTTGGACATCGTTTCGATATTAAAAGTGTGGAATAAAAACGTTACAAAAATGCCGTACACTGTAAAGTCTATAGGCACGAACTATTTGCGGGCGCGCGGCTTCAGTTGAGCTGCGCGCTGAGGCAGGGCCTCTTGCGCGGCCGGCTCTCGTCGCCATTCTGCTCTATGTGGCTCTGGTCGCGCTTCTTGGGTGAATTGTTGTTCTGAAAACAATTTTATTATACACTAGTTTCTGCCCGCGACTTCGTCCGCGTAGACTTAAATAAAGTATTATATCTGTTAATCCAGGTTATAAACTATCTGTGTTCCAAATTTCATCCAAATCCGTTCAGTAGTTTTTGCGTGAAAGAGAAACATACATCCACACTCACAAACTTTCACATTTATAATATTATAATATAATAAGCAAGAAGTGAGATATTTCATCCAGTCTTCGAACTAAATAAATATATTAAGGATGTACAATAATTTAATTTTGTAACTCTTAAACTATAGGCTAAGGGACATTTGAAGCTTTGTATAGTTACATCTTTAGTTTAAGAAACTTTCCTCCAAAGCCGATAGTTTTAGAGTTACAACATACCAAACCAAATAAACTATATATCGCCTTCTAATTCAACTTGAGATAATACAATGTACTATGTACTAATAAAATATCATAAGTATATTTGTTTGTTTGTTAGTATGGCTGTAAGAAGTAATCCGTAGAACTACAGATCTAAGTGACAGTCTGTTTTAAATTTACCCGCGGCGGGTGAAACCGCAGCATGCAACAGCTGGTATTCATAAATTTATATTAAATCACTCTTGAATAGGTATCCTTTTGACATGTTATTTTTTATTGATATAACATATGAATTACATAAGAATGATTTCAGATTAGAGATAGATTTATTAAAAATGGCCTAGATGTATTAAAATATTTAAATACTAATTTAAAGGTAGTTTAAGGCAAGTTGAGACATATCCCAACTTCATCCCTTAAGCTACCTTTAAAGTAGTATTCACAAAACAGGGATGGACTCACTTTATGTAGAGAGCATTTTGGATGTGTGAGTGAGACAGACGATGATGTCCCACTACTGCTTTATAAGTGGTGTCTCCAAATACATTATAAATGCTTATTTAGTATTAAAGAGTCATTGCAAAAATACTTGTATCAATGAATATACAAGGTTCATAAAATATAGAGAACCTCACCTAGCATCTTGCATCAGTGAAGATAAACAATCTCAAAGATCTTAGGGCATGTAGTGCAACCAATAAAACATTATCAACTTAAAAAATAAATTACCTTTTTCTCCCACTGCTGATATAAATATCTTAATAGTATATTTGTCTTTTCTGTTACAATTACTGAAAATAGACAAAACAATTATGTTTAATTGTATACTATTGAATAAATAACTAAATACATTAATAAGATTGCAGATAGGATTATATTCTCTAATGATTAAATAACAAAGTTCAAAATTAATTTATCATGCACATGGAATAGATTGTTATTAAGAAAGCCTTATCAATGATCTTCACAACTGTGTTCTAAATACCAATAGGAATTTCAGTTTGTTACTATATAAATAAATGTTGAATTAAAAGGTATTTGCTTGCAGACCAAAGTGCGCTAAAATTTTCTGCTTGCAGATTTATCTAAGTCACAGCCTCCTCTATTGGTAGTATTGGCACCCCTCTCTTAACATATTCATTAAAAACACATACCTACTTAACATAACAACTGTTTAATTTCAAGATAAGACTAAAGAAGTAAATGCAGTTTCATTTTTTTTTTATTATTGCCACATGAACACACCCAGTTTATCGTACAATGGACTGGGGGCGGTCCCAGTGACACCTAGACCAGGGCAAATAACGAAAAGGCCATTTCCCAAATTTACCCTGATGGGAATCAAACCCGCGACCACCCATGCAGTGAGCTGAGCGGCCTACGCTTGCACCACTGCGGCAAGTGGTCATCAATAGAATAGACATGATGTCTGTATCAAATTTGAAAAAAAAATATCAACCTCTAGTAAATTATGTGGTTATTTCATAGCCCTCTGGATTCCCCCTACTAAGGTGTTAAGGTTTAATGATAATATAAATATAATCATTGTACTCACTCTGTTCAGAAGGTATGTCCTTTGTGGGTAAATATATTGACGGCCTCTTTGAACAATTTCTAATGCCATGATCCGTATTGAATAAGGTGAAGTTGTGTTCGTCGTAAGACGGCAGGTCCTTCAGGAATTCCATCACCGACTGTCAAATTAATGTTAGGATTGATTAGCCAATAATTTCAAGTCATTAAAACATCAGTTATAATAATAATATCCCCAGACTAACACACAAAGTGTATGGTTCCAAACTTAGTATATTGTACAATTAAATGAGGGTGATCCCAGTGACACACAAAACAGACAATTCCTGACATTTTCTTTGTGAGAATAATTTTTAATAAGTGTGTTTTTCTTACTAGAATATTTATCATTATGCCTAAGTTACCTAAGACATTATTCCAGGAATCGTAGATTAAAAAAAAATATAGTAGTCCTTTTGTTACTTTGTCAAGTATGATCAGTCAAGGTTTTAACATACAAGAAACAATCTTTGTTGCAAAAAGTATCTTCATTGTATGTATGAAAAGAGCATTCAAATTAATGGGTATATTATCTCAAGTTTAAAGTAATAGAAAATAGGCGGGATTTTTATTAGGTACTTCTGGTTTCCACTGACAAAATATTACACAGATTTCTGATGTTCTCCATATTTTTTGAAAACAAGAAAACGATAATAAATAAATCGATACAAATGTTTCACCAGTGTATACTCCCAGTTCTAACAACTAGATACTGACTAAGTTGATAGTTGCGACTTACAGTGACCATGTCGCAAGAAAACCAGATGAGATAGGTCTTTCATCAATACCCACTCTAATGACACCGTTCATATAGATACAACTACCGCAAATGCATCACAAAACACGCAATATTTTGTTATTCAGTAAATTACGACGCTGGGTTTCAAGCTCACTGAGCAATTATTGGAAATTACCAATATGCTTTGACATTTTCGACGGTCATCAACGAAGGCCCACCAGCAGATACCTTTGCTCACACCGCATTCTATTCCAGCATTTTATGAACATAAAGGCAACACTCACCATTATAATCCTATAATGATATAATTGGGAATCGTTACTAAACAATCAGCAACTTGATAAATCAAACAATAAAGCCAAAATAATCAAAAATAAAATTCTCGATGCACCACGAGCAATCAGATGAGAATGTCATGCATGACAGATGACATCAAAGAGAATAGACAAGTTTGTCCGCTCTGTGGATGACGTGAAGCATGACACTTCAGCTATAATGACAGTGTCTACAAAAATCTCGAGAGGTATCCACATCTCTGCTAGCCTTAGACAATCTATCTCTAGCAGAGGATTCGGCGGAGCGAATAATTATTGTCTCTAAAAACTTACATGCTCTATGTCAATTTCATAAAAAAAAAACGCTGGCGGGAAAAATGACGCGGGAAATTTAAAACAACGAACCGATTTCGAAACTAACAATTTTAGAAATAATTTAATCAAAACAAAAATGTACAGTTTAGTGAATTCTACATTTAACAGGACCTACAATCCGAGTGGTGGGCAAAATGCTTTGTCTGACATAAAGAGATTGCTAACATCCCGCGATACGAGTGCTCAAAACAAGGCGTGCGGGTATTTGATACAAGTTATTAATCGGTACAATAGCAACTGTGATCAGGGAGCTCGGATGGTGGAATATTTACTTGACAACGATATCACCGTGTTCCTGTGTGAAGCCACTTCTAATTTAGACTTTTCTCTGTTCAGGTTGGCAAGTTACTTACCCACATTTTCCTTACTCATGTATGTTATGTACAACTTACCTAATTAGTTATCCAACGGTTAGATTTATAACAAATATATAAGTAGGTAGGTACCTAAGTAAGTACTTAATAAAATTATATTTATTTGTAAAAAAAATGGATAAAGATTAGCTAGTTGGTCTAAGCTCTAGCAATATTATAGACGCCGCAAGCGCGGCCTATTCTGTTCCTGGTTTCAAAACCTACGCCACAGTCTAGTATATCATGCAGGATTGCTTGGATTAGGTATGATTGTTAGCTCAGGCTTTTTATCAGCCGAGTGTGTGTTTTATTAGGATGTGCCTATGCTGTTAGTCTTTCTTTAGCTCACGCATAGTCTTTCCATAAATTGCAACAAAATAGTTTCCTACTCGTGTTACTACTAGGTTCTATAGCATTTACCGTAAACTAGTTAAATTAAGATATTTTTTCGTTCGTACCTCAGATCTATCCTCACCTGCCTCCGTCTGCTGTGGCGCGAGCGCCGCTTCTTCGCCGAAGAGCACGCGGCGCACGCCATGACAGCTGTACTGCGTGCCCTTGCGCACTACGCTGGCAGTGGATCACTCGCGCCAATCACAACCAGCCTGCATTTCTTATGCGATCTACTTAATGAGTAAGATTGTTACTTCATAATGTACGTAAATTAGTCGAGATTGTACAAAAATGTCAAGAAGAGTTTGAACACGGTCAATGTTCTTGTCATTTGACGACCGCTTGGCGCAGTGGTTCGAGCGTAGGCCGCTCCGCTCACTGCACACGGTGGTTGCGGGTTTGATTCCCGCCGGGGTAAATTTCGGAAATGACCTTTTCGTAATTTGCCCTGGTCTGGGTGTCACTGGGATCGCCCCCAGTCCATTGTACGGTACCCTTAGTACAAGCGTTGCTTAGTTTGGGACCATACAGTTGGTGCGTGTTCGTCTGGCGATATTTATTTATTTACAGGAATAGCTGACAAAGTTATCTATGTAATGTTTAGTCAACAATTCTTGCCAATGAAGTTTCCCGTATTCTTGCCAAGAAAACTGTCAGATCCAAAGACCTTTTAGAAATTCTCGCTGTCAGATCATTATTCGCATGAAAGTTGACAAGAATACTCCATGTGCCGTAAAGATAACTAACCGAAGAAACCCTAAATTATTTCCAGAATCTCAACTCACAAAACCAACCCA
The DNA here is from genome assembly GCA_905147325.1 of Notodonta dromedarius. Taxonomy (NCBI): domain Eukaryota; kingdom Metazoa; phylum Arthropoda; class Insecta; order Lepidoptera; family Notodontidae; genus Notodonta; species Notodonta dromedarius. The sequence goes on along the minus strand of LR990175.1, from coordinate 8,966,426 downwards.
CCACTATCCCACCAAAGCGCTTACAGCGCTATCCAGCTGTTAGCTTGTTTAAACTCGCTCTCTCAACACATGAACACAAACCCCAACACCATACTACCCACCGCTTTAGTCCTTCAAGCCCTCATATCCTACCAACCGGATAACTTGACCGTCAATATCAATACCGCCAAAGCTTTACTAGAGGTCTTGGAGAAATGGTTTGGGTTACTCGTAGGAGCATTGAACCATTCGATCCTGATGGAAGAAGGCAGTTCTGAAATGTTCTTCGTGGTAATTTGTCAGATTGGTATGGATGTCCTCAGGTTAGTAATAAATGAAGAATATAGAAATTAAACCTTGTCATCAGGTCTTAACTAATGAGTCGAATAGGCAATTCACCTCAGTGGTGATATTTTAGCTAGGATGCATTTTAACCACAATAACTATACAGAAATTCAAACATATTTAAAGCCACATTCTACAATTTATTACCTAAGCTAAAACAGTATGTAGACAACCAGCAATTAGTTTCGTCTGTCTACCACCGGTCTATCTCGTAATAATATATGACGATAATAATTATTATAACATAGAAAATTTCTTCAAGCAAATATAATCATAATATATCATAGATAGACTCTATCTAAAAGTCAAAAAACTTTCTGAAACATTTAAAGATTTATGGGCTCTACTTATTATTCTATTAATAACTCATTGAGATTCTATGTACAATTACATATTTTTAATGATCATAACCTACTTTTTATTCTGCCGCATCTCTCCGTAATAAACAGGCTAATAAAACTGCTCCAAGCCGATCAGAAAGCCGACTTCGTCCACACAATCTTGACCGGCGATCACGAGATGAACGCACTCAAACAATGCGCGTACCAAATGGGGAGTTCTGTTAGGAAAATCATATCAGAAATGGTTGTTTTTACTAAGGTAACATAACATTATACAGTCCAAATTATATAGATAGACTACCGCGACTTCGTCCGCGTGGAATTTAATTGACAAAGTTTCATACAAACTTTCATCCCCTTGGGGGTAGAATTAATCAAAATCCTTTCTTAGCGGATAACATCGGATAACGTCATAACATCTACCTGCATGCCAAATTTCAGCCCGATCCGTCCAGTGGTTTGGGCTGTGCGTTGATAGATCACTATGTCAGTCAGTCACCTTTGAATTATATATATTTAGATTTCTTATAAACTAGCTATCTTATATTGTAGGAGCATCAGACTCAAATACCAACAGAAGAATACAACGTCTTCTTAAAGTTTCTTCTGAATTACTTTTACGACAACACCAACGCTGAATGTTTATCGGACTTTTGTGACATGTTGTTCTCTAAAGGATATTTGATCATGCTGCCACAAGTTCAGATAACAAGGCAAGTACCTATATAAGATTGTATGATTTATTCAAAGATCTTGCTTGCTACTCCAACAAATTAAGCCTCGTATTGTGAAGATTTGAAACTGCTAAGATTAATTGTAATGTCTTTGTAAGTAAATAGATAGAAATTGCGATTTTTATTTTCAGAAACGACGTCACCGTCCGCAAAGTGAGCACTTTAGTGCTTGGTGAAATGCTGAAAGTGCTAGCCGATAAATATCTTAGCGTTAACATTGATGGCGACACTGAAACTTGTGCTAACGATATTCACGTGAGTCAAGTAACCAACGCATTTAACACCTTAAAGATATCATATTGAAGCTTCAAACTTGAGTACCACTTATTGTATTTTTGCTGAAATTAAACCTTACCTACATTTTATTTTAGATGGGATTGCTAGAAATACAGTATGGCATAGAGAAACCTCAACAAATCGGCATTCAACTGCAGAAAGGACAACCTTACAGTTTGCTTATATACATTTACTTTTATTGCCAGTCTTCAGAGAAGTATGACGTCAATTTTATCCTACATTAAACTTTCTTTCGGTGTTAGTGGTTAATATTCATTACAGTAAAATTCAAACCCAACTTTCAGTCCCGAAGAAGCAACGGCGCCACTGCTACCTTTCTTAGTAGAGCATATCTTGAAACTTCCCAAAACTCTCGTACCTCCACCATACATAGTAAAAGCTTTGTGGCTCGTGTTTGCGGTAATACATTTTACAGATATTTTACTCCAGTATTGCTGACAAATGTTTGTCAGGATATCTCTCATTTGTTCTGCTCAAAATTTGTTGATCCCTTATTTAATTTAATGTATTTTTATCAAATCCCATGATAAATATTTCATCACTATGATCTTAAAGAAGAAGGGATAACATTCATAAACATATCAAATCGTTTTTTTTGTTATGGCCTCTGTTCTTACGTCCTTGTGTATGGCTAATTGTATACAACCGAATCGGAACGCGGTCTCGACTAACAAGATCCAGCAAGAAACACTGCTTGTCTTTTTACATAGTACCTATAGCAATTTTTTTTATCGCCACTTGCTTATAATATTTGATAGGTACTAAATATTGGTACCTATTGTTACGGTAATAGACACGTATTTCTTAGATGTCGTCAATATCAAACGGTTCGCTAGAGTCCTTAGACGAGAGGGTGTACTTGGAGAAAGCGACTGACCGTCTAGTTTCTATGCTGCGGCCCGAACCCTCCGTTTTCTACACGCACAACCCAGCGATATTGTTATGGGCTTTCACTTCGCAAAGGATTCCAAACTACGTGAGGTTACAAGTGGTGAGTACCTTCCACTTACACACATGACAAAAAATTTAGTCATTCCAAGTTATTCAAGAATTATAAAGTGGTCTCAAACTTTTGTAGTGTCGTACAAGGTTTGCCTAACAACGGTTCTTAGTAAAATTACCATGAAACCGTGTCCTGGTTAACGTTAGTAAATTAACTTACTTCGTGATGTTGTAAACGCAATGTAATAAATGCCAATGGGGATTCTTGCAAAATACCTTTAATGAGGCCAGTCATTTGGCACTTGTCTGGTTTATTGATTAGAGACCTAAATACTTTAGGTATTTAGACAAAAGGTTGCTTACCCAAACAGATAATTTATTGAATAATCGGTTCATGGAGCGAAAACTATTTTTAACCGACTTCAAAAAGAGGAAGTGCTCAATTCGGTTGTATTTTTATTTTTAATTAAATTGGTTACCAATAGCTTGATGTAGGTACTTAAGACTTCTTATAGCTATAATATTCTCTCCAAAATTATTATATTTTTTAACGTGTCCCAAAGTTTTATTTTTATTAAGCCTAGTTTGGGCCACCTTTATCTACTACCAACTCAAAAAATATTTGTAATTATTACAAGTTTTTCATTTTATGTGTAGACTTTCCACAATGATTATATATTTTTTGGATCTTCAGCTGTCCCAATGGCTAAAACTGGAAGACTACCTGCCTACCGATCTAACAACCCAGCCGATGGTGTGGGAGCTTCTTCTAAACATTCTCATCCAGTGCAAGGATAGCGGAACCGTTGAGAACTGTATGGAGGCGCTGCAAGTGTGCGTGGAAGATGGGAACGAGGAAGCGAGGCAGGACTTCGCAGTGTTAATATGGTCTATGCTGCCAAGTGTGTTGTCGAAGGCTTTGATTGATTCTGAAGACCGTATAGGTGTGGTTTGATTCATTTGATTAATTTGATATATTTATAATTACTTGCGTTATGGTTTGTTTTTGTTTGGAAACTGGAATTTTAATTTCTTCTTCGGTTTTCAATCTTGCCACAAAAAGCTTTTTCGTCCCCTAATTATATGCAAATCGTCTATACCTATTTTATTTCTACCTTCAGTCATTAGATATTTAATTGCGTTCTTATTTCTTATCAATATCCACCAAATGCGATCCTATCAAATCAACATCGCTGTTAGTTAGAGTTAGAATATGGTCCTCTCGCAAAATTTAAGGAATATAAGCTTTAAGTGAAATAAATGTAAATATTGAAAATAGGTTCGAATGTTTTCCAGACGCAAATACCTGTTATTACCTCGACCTAGTCACCACATTGCTACCTCTAGAAGTAGATCAGACAGTGTACCTGAAGGCAGCAGTGCTGGTCACAGCGATATTTGCTAAGCCCCCAGAGAACGTCAATGAGAAAGCTCGATACCATTATGAATACGTGTGCTTGAAGCTCAGTCTGTACTTGTTGACGTTAGCCAATAAGCAGCATGATAATAGAGGTACGTATATTTGGGTAAATAAATAATAATATTATAGTCCTAAACTAAGCAACGCTTATACTATGGGTCCCGTACAATGGACTGGAGACGAACCTAATACCACCCAGACCAGGGTAAACTAGTAATATTTTTAGCTGTCTCAAATTCATTTCAGATGTTGTAGATAGTCAACAGAATTAGCGTCATTATTTATATGGGAAACATTTTGTTGATGTGAAGCTTCTATACTGAAGTTTGGGGCGCTCGCCGCGCGGCCACTGTATCCGTGCGTCAGTAGCGTTACACGATATATATAGGTAATAGGTATACAGAGTGGCAGCTGCGGCGCCCTACGCTTTATACTATAAAGCTTCGCTTCTTTCGGGCGTCCTTAGACGGCACTGTTTTTACACTTTCTCCTAAGTTCTTCTAACGTATGTGAACCGGCCTGGGTTCTTGCCGGGTGTTCTGACTGCGTCTGAGAGCGCCGATGAGAGGATCTCGTGCGCAGCGCTGCAACTGCTCTCATACATCATACATTACTTCGCCAATAACAACTATCAGGTATGTATTTTGCAAATTTTAACACTCCAATTTACATGTTAATAATTTTCTGTAGACCTAATGATACTGTGGAATTTAGTTTTAAACACCATATCCCATAATTCATATTAGTAGGTATCTAAAGTTAATTCAATTTTCGTACTTATGTCCAACATTTTGCGGAAATCGATCCGGCTTTTATATTAGATGGCAAATCAGAGTGTGAGTAATACTGAAATTAGATCGTGCGGTAAGAGATGAGACAAATTTAGACGCTTCTAAGAAACTCGTACTGCAGCAAATTACTTCACCTAGTATTATGTCCTACTATTCTTAGTTTATACAGGGTGAGATTACCAAATAAAATCTATAAAATCTAAGGAATATTTTCTCTTGTGTTGTTCCGTTAAAACCTTGAATTGAAAATTAGATTAGTCCATTAAATTTATTTCTGCAATCAGATTAATAAAAATTAATATGCGCTTATAATATAATTATCGCATTACACCTGACCTCGAGGTTAGAACGATATATTGAATTTGCAACCTTACTGGATTTGAGATGAAATTCTAAATTCAGAAACTGTTTATACCGAATGCCTAGTGTTCGGGCTCCAGGTATAATTATTATCCAAAATAAAATTGTTGTTTTAATTTAACACGTCGTTTATTGAAGAAGGCAAAAAGTGAAGAGAAAATCATAGAGATAACAAAAACAATTTAAAAAAAGGTAGGCACCGGAACGAAATCATCATGCCAGTAGATGGTCTTCAACATATCCCCGCGCGTTGAAAGCTCGTCTTTCAACAGCTGGAATCATCCTTGCCAGGGAGAGGGCAGATCTTGCTAAAACATCTTCTCAGAATGCCGTTAGCAGTCTTAATATCTGCAACTCTGCTTATACCATCAGCACCAGGGTGAACAGATGTGATGCGCCCGAGTTTCCACTTCAACGGTGGATTGTTGTCCTCCTTCAACAGAACTAGCATATTAGGTTGGAGGGAATATTCGCCAGATCTCCATTTAACTCTCTGCTGAAGTTCCGCGATGTACTCCTTATTCCATCTTTTCCAATAATGCTGGCGTATCTGTTCAATGCGCTGGAAGCGAGTCAATCGATTCACAGGTAGGTCATGGTGGTCTTTCTCGGGAAGGGCAGTAAGAGGCCGGCCAATGAGAAAATGACCGGGCGTGAGTGGCGTCAAGTCTTCTGGATCCGACGATAGCGGTGTGAGTGGCCGAGAGTTAAGGATTGCCTCAATCTGAATTAACGTGGTATTTAGCTCCTCAAAAGTTAAATTACAATTTCCCAACACTCTAGTTAAGTGATATTTGGTCGACTTGACACCTGCCTCCCAAAGACCTCCGAAATGTGGAGAATACGCAGGTATAAAATGAAAATTAATAGTTTGTTGAGCTGCACTCGCAGCCAAGGAATCAAAATTGGTTTTCAAAAACTTAGACAAATCATTATATGCTCCCACGAAAGAGGTCCCATTATCAGAAAATATATCATTGGGTTTCCCTCGACGAGAAATAAATCGGCGCAACGCGAGTACATAGTTATTGCTTGTCAAATCACTCACCAATTCTAGATGAATGGCCTTAGTAGTGAAACATATGAAAATGGCTATGTAAGATTTAGTGAGTCTACAACCGCGACCTACGCGAGTAGCGCAAGACACTGGTCCAGCATAGTCTACGCCTACACTTTCGAATGGGTGTCCTCCAGGGGTGAGTCGCTGCTGTGGTAAGTTTCCCATCAATGGAGCAAGAACCTTGCCTTTCGCGCGACTGCACCGCATACATTGACGAAAACATTTTTTCGCAAGATTCCGACCACCAATTGGCCAATAAGTTTCCCTAATTGTGGCCAATAAAAGCTGAGGGCCGGCATGCATTAATCTTTTATGTTCGAATAGAAATAACAACTTCGTTAATTGATGTGTGGACTGTAAAAGAATAGGATGCTTTTTATCATATGAAAAATTTGAATGTTCTAACCGCCCTCCAACGCGTATAATTTTGTCACTGTCTAAATATACATTAAATTTTACCAAAGGACTTTTACGTGGTAAGTTTTGGTTTTTTATTAAATTATTATATTCAGGAAAAGATTGCATCTGTGACAGCCTAACTAATAACTTTAAAGCATTTTGCAATTCGTCGCTAGTTAAATAAGAAGTCTTAAGATTAGTACATTTCCTTGAAAGATTAACAAAACGTAACACATAAGCAGTAGCATGTCGAAGCCTTGAAAGGTTAGAAAAGCGATTAAAATCTATGATTTTGTGTGGTGAGTTGACACTAGGACATAATAATGAAACTTCAGATCGAGTTTCAGGCAGCCGTTCCGAAGTACTCGGAGTGATAGGCCAACGTGATTCATCATGCTTCAAAAACTCAGGACCATGCCACCATAAACTGCTGGTCTGAAGTGAATCGACGCTGACGCCGCGAGATACCAAGTCCGCTGGATTTTCGTCGGTCGGCACATGTCGCCATGAACAATTGCTAGTAGTCTCTAATATTTCAGCAATGCGATTACGCACAAAAGGCTGCAGCTTAGAAGGCAGCATTTTAAGCCACCCTAGCACGATAGTGGAGTCTGTCCAACAAACAGTGCGACCTATTTGTGCTCGTAAAGCATTAACAACCTTATCATACAAACGGGTTGCAATTAAAGCCCCCAAAAGCTCCAAGCGTGGAATTGTGACAGGCTTAATGGAAGCGACACGACTTTTAGCAATTAATAAATCAACTGAAACCTCATTTTTTACATTTAAGCTACGAATATAGATGCAAGCGCCATATGCACGTTCGGATGCATCGCAAAATATGTGTAATTCTAGGTAAGAATAGGAATCACATATGACACGTCGCGGGATGCGCACGTCATTTAATCCCGGCAGGCTACTGACCATCTCGACCCAAACCTGAGTTATCTCAGGCGGTAACTTATCGTCCCAGGACAGCCGGAGGAGCCACAACTTCTGTAATAAAATTTTCATCAGGATAATACAAGGGGCTAGAAGCCCTAACGGATCAAAAATTTGAGCAATGACCGACAATATATCACGCTTCGTGGACTCTTTAGGTTTGGCAGGACCGATAGTAAAATAAAGTTGGTCTGACAATGGATGCCAGCCGAGGCCTAATGTTTTATTAGGTTCTGTTATGCCTATATTTAAATCCAAAGGCGACTGATTGGGTTCTAATAACAATTGAGGTTCGTTAGATTTCCACTTTCGTAGAGGCAGACAGGCTGAGGCAAGTTCGGCAGTCACCTGTTCTCGTATGTGCAGAACTTTACCAATCTCATCTCCTCCTGTCAGCAGATCATCTACGTAAAAATCATGAAGTATGACCTCTGATACTTTAGGATCCTTACAGTCTAAACCTATTTGCTTGAGACATCGTGTCGCAAGATAGGGCGCACTAGCCGTCCCGTAAGTGACTGTATTTAACATAAAATTCTTGATGGAGTCCGTATCACTTTCGCGCCAAATTATTTTTTGCAGCGGTCTATCGTTTTCATGCACCATGATCTGCCGGTACATTTTTTCTACGTCGGCTGAAATAACGTACTTGTGTTGCCGAAATCGTAGAAGTATCGACAGTAAGTCGTCCTGAACCGTGGGCCCAATTAATTGAATATTATTCAGTGAAATTCCTGAAGTTGTAGGGCTACTCGCATTAAAAACAACTCTAAGTTTGGTGGTTGTACTGCCTTCACGGAGGACTCCATGGTGGGGGATGAAATAACTAGGCCCTGAAGTATCTAGACTGCACTTTGTCATATGACCTAACGTTTCATACTGGGCCATGAACTCTCTATACATTATGCTAAATGAATTATTGTTATTCTTCAATCTTCGCTCTAATGAAAGAAAACAATTTTTAGCTCGCTGATACGAATCTCCTAACACGTTTGGTGTTTGTTTTAATGGGATCCTTACACAAAACCGTCCGTCTGCAAGACGAGTGGTGTTTTTTATGAAATGCTCTTCACATAATTTTTCATCCGGAAATAACTGAGATGACTGAGGGCTAACCTCTTCTAGTTGCCAAAACCGCATTAACTGAGTTTGTATGTCATCATCAGCACAACGAGGAGTCCCAGAATCAATTTGTGTAAAATTACATTGAATGTTATGTGGTAAGGTAGATACACGGTCGCCGTTAACTGGACCGGAAACAATCCAACCAAGTCTTGTTTCATAAAGTATTGGCCTTCCATCTCCTAACTTAATATTTTGCGAGCCTAAAATGTCCCAAAATATATCGGCACCTAGGATTATGTCCACGTCTGCGGGCGCATAAAACTGAGGGTCCGCTAAACAAATATTAAGTGGAATATTTAAATTCCGTACGTCTATGTGACACCCAGGCACATTATCGGTAATAGACGGTAAAATGTAACAACTTATACAACAAGAATAATCTTCACTCAACGACTTAATTGGCAGGCGACACATCTTACTAATGCGCGATGTCCTGTTGTTAATACCTACGACTGACCTATCAACTCGATCAGCTGACACGTTTAATTTTTTATGCAATCTTTCGGTCAACAGACACGAAGTGCTGCCGCTGTCAAGGATGGCGCGGGCAATTATTTCACGATTATTACAATCATAAACCTTTACTAATGCCGTAGACAATAAAACATCACACTGTCCTGGTCCCTCACAAGGAAAAGTGATACTGCTTGTCAGTGTCACACTGGAATTCTGACTAGAACTTGTCGCAGATGCAACCTGCATACCTTTATTTGTGTTATCATTGTTATCATTCTCAGTGTTCGAAGCCTGCTTCACACTGTAGTCATTTATGTGTAGAAGTGTGTGGTGTTTACGTTTGCAAATTTTACAACCTTGTTTTTTACATTTATTTGCGTAATGTCCACTCCGAAAACAATTAAAACATATTTTATAATTCGGCAATATCTTATATCTTTCCTCACTACTTAACGCCAGAAAATTAGGACAATTATTTAAATAATGTTCATCACTGCAATTAGGGCATGGTTTCATTGAGGGTGTGTTAGACTTTCCATTATCAGTTACATTATCTATGGAAACCAGAGCTTTAATCTTAGGCGCATTCGAAGTATTCTTACTACCTATATTTGTGTGTGACATCTCTATGGTCTCAAGTAAATCAGTTCGATTACGTATGAAAACTAAAAATGAGTCCAGATTAATCGTATTTTTATTGTCTAACCGACCCTTATATTCTTCCCACTCGCGATATGTTTTTGAGTCCAGTTTACGAGTTACAATATAAATTAAAAGGGTATCCCAGTAATCAACCGGTTCTCCCAAAGATTGCAAGGAACGTAAATTCTTATTTATTTGATCAATCATATGTTTAAGGGCAGTAGATGACTCCTTTGTGAGTGATTCTATGTTGAATAATGCCGCTACATGGTTTTGAATCAGCAAGCGCTTGTTGTCAAACCGCTCACATAGAAGTTTCCATGCCACAGAATAATTGTTTGATGAAAATTCAATGGATTGGATTACCACAGCAGCAGAACCCTGTAACGATGATCTCAAGTAGTGAAATTTGTTAATATCATCAATTTCCTTGTTATTGTGAATTAAACTGAAAAAGGTATCATGGAACTCAAGCCAAGTTTCATATGTGCCACTAAATTTAGGCAATTGAATTGTGGGCAATTTAACAGGATTAATACGAGAATTAGACACAGTTTCCACCTTATCATGAGACTTCTTAGAAGGTTCAACAATTTCTTGAGCATTTGCAAGCAATTTATAATACTGTTTTTCAAATTCAGTTCGCTCCGTTAACTGTATATCCATGTTGTCCATAGAGCATTCTATTTGTGTTTGTATCTCGTCATATTGATCATATAATGATTCGATCTTACCAATGCGCAATTGTAACTCCCTGGACTCCGAGGAACTCAGCATTGAAACTTTCAATGATGACAAAAATGTAGCAAATGCGGTCAGACGACCCTTGATGCTCCCCCGTTTCTTAATAAGTTCCTTTTCATCAGTCATTTTGGGAAACAGGTGGTGTCGATGTAACAGTGCTAGTCCTATACAGAAAAATAATATTATAGGTAACTAGCCTTAGATACTTACTAACAACAATTATTGACAAACACAAATTTAACCAACAGATAAACCAAATGCTTTTGTTGCCTAATAATTATAAACAAAGAAGGTTATGTAACCCAAATTATAGCTTTATATTGAATTTAACTTATATATAAAGGAATTACAAACAAATACTGAATGGTTACAACAAAATTATGTATCTTTACTTAAGTACTAACCTACTAACTTGTAAACAACAAACTGTTTCAGTGCAAAGTGATCAAAACTAATAAATCGGTTCAAAATTATAATGTTAGTCAACATGTGAACAATATAGTATCACTAACATAAGTTTGACTAACTAACCTGACTTTTACGAACTTTGCACAGCACAAAATGGTGGACAAATGCACACTTTTTAAGCAGTAGGTATGTAAAAGATATGAGATTAGATACTGACCTTCACAAACAATGACTTAAGACTAATTATACCTGAATAGTGTTGGGTTCGAAATTACGATGAAACATTATTTTACTTAGTTTTCACTAAACACGCGACGTAGATTTCGAACTCTCAGCCACGTTTTCCAACCAATTGACATTTTCGTATTCAATCCTCCAGTATCGTATCCGGCTTATATAGGACCATGTTCGGGCTCCAGGTATAATTATTATCCAAAATAAAATTGTTGTTTTAATTTAACACGTCGTTTATTGAAGAAGGCAAAAAGTGAAGAGAAAATCATAGAGATAACAAAAACAATTTAAAAAAAGGTAGGCACCGGAACGAAATCATCATGCCAGTAGATGGTCTTCAACACCTAGTCTCAAATATATTTTAATCTATGATTCTTGTATACATCATTATTTTTCAGCCAAAATCAGTTCTCCAAATACAGACTCAATCCATCATAACGTCTCTCCGTCGAGACAGTGCCAGCGAGCGGGGCGCCTCTCTACTCCAGCTGGTGTATTTAGTGCTCAACTGTGGGCTGAGTTCACCTCTAGCCTTAGCTTATAACGTGGGAGACACCCCAGCAGTGAGCGTGCAGTGTAACGCACTGAGAGCTCTAATGTTCAGAATACAGATGATGTTGTGTTGTAGGGTTAGTTGTGTCTTGATATTTAGGTAACTATGGGTACGCAAATATGTCCCATGTGAATTGACCATTATGTGTAGTATTGCCCCTAATTATACGACTGTGTCAAAGAATATGTTAAAATGAACCTATATTCCAGTAAAAGCCACATTATGTCGCTCGACTCAGAAGTAAAAATACAGGAGTAATTAACACAAACCTTATCAGTTAGAACATATTGGAAATCAATGGAATTACGAGGTTTTGCACTCACGATCGAAGACTAAACGAAATCGCTTTTAAAGGAATCGATCGACATCGCCCTTCAGTCATTCAGGCGTGGTTTTTGGAAAGTTGCAACAGTTTTAAAATATCAATGTTTAATGTTTACGTAATACATATATTCAATTCCACAGGACTCTGAAAATCAAACATCAGCCGGCTGGAAAACCCTAAGCTCTATTTTCAAACATGCAATAGTCGCTAAAAACGACACGAAACTGATAGCCACACTCACATCCCAGCCGTGGACCCACGCCTTAATACAATTCCAACTAATCCAGAACATATCGATTGAATTCTTAACTTTCGTACACAATTGGCTGACTTTACTGAAAATAACGATGTGTAAAGGTCAAGAAATGAATAAGATACACTTTTGTAAGTACAGCTTGGTCATCAAGACTATGGTGATGATGAAGAAAAATTTGGTGGGCGATGATGACTTGAAGAAGAAGATTCTGGGGATTGTTAAAGAGATTTTAGACGGCGCTGGGATTAAAATTCGTTAAGTCTTATGTTCTGAAACTTTGTTGTATTCCTTTAATTAAACATAATGATGATAATTGTTTTTATTTGTAGATGGATAAAGGCTTTGAAGCTATTTTTAATACAATTCTCCAATACGGAAACACCGTTTTTTTACTTGTTTATGATTTACCTAGTATTAACGTTTTGAAGTACACACCCCTCCATTATAACACATTGTTTGCAAACGTAACATGGCGTCAAAACTAATTAACTTTCTATTTTAACGAGTGCCCAAAAATATTCCGGAACCACTTTCCATCATCGCTTTCCAAAGGACGAGAGAAATTATATCGTCCAAGCCCATATGCGCCCATGCAACTTGACTTGAATAGGAATGAGCGTGGAAAGCCAACACAATAGATATTAATTTATTTATCTATGCAGTAACTCGATAGCCACTCATTTATATGCTATGGTAAAATTGTATATGGCTTTTTGTCATATTGATAAGTTAGCCAGAGAAAGCACTGAAGATGTCGACCATAAACTTGATGCTTCGAGATTGTACGCAGTAATTGCGGGCGAAGGTAATGATTGTGACTTATGGCATCGTTGACTACAGAAGCGTGACGATATTGAAGATGCAAAAGGTCCCGTGGAATATTTTCTTTGACCATGAATTGAATTTATTGATTCCAAATTGGTATAGTTTAGATCATTTCTTTCTTTAAAATCTATGTGTAACAAATTCGCATTGTATAAATCTACAAGAGTTCACGTGTTGTAAATTAACAACCAGTAAATACTCTTCAGTTCGGTCCACCTCCCTTTACTTCACAAGCACACTCATAAATTTATTTACAAATAGGCATATCTGTTATATCCGGTTATTTATTATAACAATAAAAGACATAACGTTACGAGCTTACATTTAACTTTCCACATACTTTTAGAACGTTAAATAACAATTTCTCAGTAGCAAGTCATGTTCGCATTACCAGTGTTATGGTTGTGCCATTACCAAGAAAAAACATTTTGTAAATCACATTAAGTGGTGGTTAAGTACAGGGCTATTACTGGTTCAAGACAAGCCGACGCGGCAATTTTCCGTGTAGAGACCGGAATCTGGAATACTTCTAGATAAATGCGGTCCTAGCAAGTCTCAAGTACGGTTTGAAATGGATCTGTTGTTAATAGATGCATTCACGAGTTCGAGAACCTTTTGTAACATTTCGGTGTAAAAAAATTGACTGAATCACTCAACTTTATACTTTACTAGTACATGTTGTTTGAATTTCCCATGTAACTTATTATGTACTTTTGTGTTACCTGGGACAGGTCCTAGCGGAGATTTTCTAGACTCTACAAAGTTACCTTAAGAACATACGAAACTTTGGACACCATTAGGTTTTGGATTGAAAAACTGAGTCACCAATTCTACGTCACGTGACGTCACAGACGTACCTACCACTATTTTCATTTTTTCGGTGGTGGCCAGTGCTCCCCCGGCAGCGGTGAGCAGCCGGAGCAGTCGACCGCAAACCACTGCGCACGCGCCACTTTCCACCGACTCGCGCACCCAGCTCGACTGTACCCAGTGAATACAGAACCTACTAAATATTATTGTGCAGTGACAGTGATGCAATCGTGTTCATTTAATCTGTGATCATAATGTTCGTTTTGCGGACTTTTTGCTGTGTTAAAATGAATGGTGAGATTTTTTTGTCAGTTTTTCGGATGTTAATTTGTTTATTGTCCAGTTTTTTTTATTGATGTTGTTGTCGATTGAATGGAATATTTATCAAGACTTAACTTGAATTATATAACAAAGTTAAAATATTTTTGGTAAAATTTATGCCTGCCTATAAACAACAAACGTTCCGCTTCTATTATTACCTTATAAACTTAGTCTTACTTGTTTACCGTAAAATATAATTAAAAGAATATAATGAGCTGCTAAAATTATACATAACAGTAATTAACTTCATTAATTAGACAAACATTAGTTAACACCTGAACATTAAAAATAATGAAAAGAGACAACTTTCGGCGATTTGAAAACTCGTAAATAACATCGTTTATAACCATTTATTTACATGATTTTGCATAACAGTGTTGTGACAAAAAACCGGATAGGATATTTGTATAATTATTATGGATTTAACTATTTTCCACCTAAGCAGAAATCTCGCGTATAAATTAGTAAATTTCTTTATAATCTATTAGCATAATGTATACCAACCTGTTGCTTATGATATAAATTGGACATAAATCATAACAACTCATGTTATAACACGTTATGTTAGAAAATAACAAAAGTAAACCGAATGAAAATGCACTTTTGATGATAGGTACAGAATGCTACAGTAGCTTATACATTAACTTAATTAAAATGGGTTTGGAAAAAATCATGCATAAATATGCAAAAATTGCATAAATATACGGAGAATAAATACAAACTCCTTTTTTTGAAGTCGATTAAAACAGATTTTTCTACAAAAATTAAGATTAAAAATAATAAATATCCAAGTAGCAGTAGAAAAGGATATGTAGACAAAAAAAGCTAATCTCAAGTAAGTTTGCGTCGCAGAATTGGATCGAATACTGAATTTGGCCATGAATGGTAGTAAAGTTGTTTGTTGATATGATACTGATCTTCGTTATACAGTCTGGTAGACATCTAAATATATATAACTCAAAGGTGGACTGACTGAACTGTGACTGACTGGACTGAACGGTGGCTGACAGGACTGACTGACTGACTGACAGTGATCTATCAACGCACAGCCCAAACCACTGGACGGATCGGGCTGAAATTTGGCATGCAGTTAGATGTTATGACGTTATCCGATGTTATCCGCTAAGAAAGGATTTTGATTAATTCTACCCCCAAGGGGATAAAATAGGGGATGAAAGTTGGTATAAAACTTTGTCAATTAAATTCCACGCGGACGAAGTCGCGGGCACAGCTAGTCAATACATATGTATGATAGAAACCCCGTTAGCAGTTATTAGCGCGTACGCAGCCGCCGACCGGACGAAACGGCTGCCATTTCTAGATCGGATGCTCATGTCGAGATAACTAGGGCTATTTTTTATCTAATTCATTTATAAGTTGGCTAGCGTTGCTTCCCGTCCGTGTAACGGACTCTAAATTTAATCAACTCATTTGAAAACGCCCAAGGCGGAAAATACCACTGTTCTGGCGAATTTTGTAAGTATTTTAAATTGATAAACTGAGTAATAATTAGTGAGACTGATGGGGTTGTCACCGGGATCGCCCCCAGTCCAATATACGGCACCCATAGTAGGTACAAGCTCAGCTAGGTTGTCTCACCTCGGCCAGGTAGGTGCTCAGCTAGGCACCACACAGTTGGTGTGTTAGTCTGGCGATAATACCTATAAGGGCATACATACAGCTGATAAAGATTTTCTTCCTATTTAAGATTATCTTTTAATAGTAGCTCTACTGGTGGTCTCCACTACTACTCTTCTCTCCACTCGTAACTCGAGGTTTAGATAATTATTTGTAGTTTTACTTAAAAACTATGGAAATGGAGCACCCTACTATAAGTTCTACCGTAGCCCGTCAAAATCGGCGCAGCTCGCTAGTACCTCAGGAAATTCTTGGATATTTACAATCAAGGGTTACCTATAATTGTATAGCACTGGTAACACTAAAATGGAAAAATACGGGCGTAAACGCATCGGGGGTTTAAAATTCCAGTCTTGTATTTTTAAAAGGCTTTGTTTAGTTATTATGATTGTTTCTATTGGGAAAAAAATAGAAAGCAGTCGTGATCGTTTATCCATTTTCACTTTTATTTATCTATGAGTTATACGAAATCGGATTATTCACGAGCATAGCTCTTTTGTGTATTTATCTGTGATTCTTGTCTGTGGAGTTATATTATGATTATTTATTTAAGTATTTTTTTAGGAAAGCTTCAGACAAACCAACAAAATTATATTAAATTAGATGGATGATGAAATTAATACTAAATTTCTAACAATCAGCATACCTATAATCTGTGAAAAATGCAAAACAGTTTATTTTGGATACTATAAATATTACTTCTAATCAATAGTAGATTTCATTTATACATTTGAAACGGTAAACACTTACATAATTTCCTATATTGATTGGTATTTAGTAAGAAAGGTCGTAATAAGATGCGGCGGAACTTTGTAATTATTTCCTTATGGCTTACGTAATCAATCATCATAGTTATGGTAAAATCAAACAAGAATGATCATGATAGAGAATAGATTTTCATATGTTAATACTTTTTAATACTTTTATACTTGTTAATACTTTTTAATTTTCCGATCATATCTTCGCTTAAATGGAAGCATTCGATAAGTACCTACAAATTATTCAATCTTAAAAGATTAATAAACGCACACTCATATATCGTTAGTATCCCTCCAACTGAAGGAACTTCTGAGCTAAACACAGCACGTGGGCTACAGGCACAGTATATTAGGTACTAGACTCCGTGCCGGCTTTACTGTAAGGGCACATGAATACGAGGCCAGAGTCCTCTGTCAAGCGCATGGCCTAAGACAAGCCTCACTAAACTGCGGCTGGTCATCTTACTTGTTTCCATCTCATCTATTTATTAGCGATACCTACTAGTTGGCTTCTAGCAATATACGTACCTCAAATGGCCTGTATGAAGTGGCGTTTCGATAGGAAATCAGTATCACTGACAAAACAATTCTTATAATGGAACAAACATAACAGGGAAAGCCTCGTAGCCGCATACGTAACCACAGCCTACAAACTAAGATATAGCTCTAGGTTACATGCTCGAAAATCGATTTAAATCGATCACGACATCGAGTTCTCGTTATTCAATATGTAGGAACAGTTTACATCACATCACGATATTTTTGGTGAAATTGAGAAATGATTTGTGTAATTGGAACGAACAGTAATTGAACATGTGGGTTTACGAAAAATTCTTGTTTTCAACCAGCTATAGTGGCATTGTATTTTATTGACATAGTGCTTTGGAATTATTTAATTCTCAACTTATTGATACTTAAATAATTTATGATATGAGTTAAAATGAATTATACGGCATTGCACGGGTCATTCTTTCCTAGAATGAAATAACATAACATTAATTCTTACATGAAAACCCAAAATAAAATAATTTCGGACAAGTCTGATCAGGATGACAGACAGACGCACTGCAGGACTTCGTTACATGCAGTGATTGTTTGATTTAGTTTGGCACGTACAAATAAAAGTACCCAAATAACATTATAAAAATGAACTGCCAAATAATCGCATTTATTTTACCTAAATTTATAGCTTGCTTCCATGGATGCCCGTTTATGCTTTCTAATTACTGAGGCAAAGGAAACGTTTCCGCCATAGCCGTCGCGTTAATTTACCCAAGGGTCTAATTTAATTTCCTCAAGTGCACCACAAAGTAAATTGTAAAATGGTGAATTATTGTGTTTTGAAATATAGCAAACAACACCAGTTATTACGCAAAGTAATAATGTCGTATCTGAAAGTAAAAGTTGAGCCATGGTTGTTATTACAAAATCATGGTCTCCTTTTTTAATGGGACCTATTATCGTCACACACTCTCACCACTGCCACTGTTACTTCTATAAGCCAGGATTGACAATGTTGTCCAATGATCAGGCTGAGGTTAGACCCTCGACGAGTCCCGGGGAAAAGTTAAATTGTCTTGGAACCCGCACGAATTTCATCTAAATAAATAATAGGAGGAGTTTGAAAATCATGGTCCTTGAACCCTCATTGCTCTTATGACTTATTGATTGAGCAATTGTTTTTTTAAGATCGATCGATTCCCGATATCATACATTGTTCGTTTACAGGAGTTATCACCAGTTATTAATAAGTGTTCCTTCTACAATGTACAATTAACTTTCACCGGAGGAAGTGCAGGGCTTAGTTAAGCTTCTGTACCTGACCGCTTGCGTGTCGTGTTATTTCTGTTACGCTGTAAGTTACTACTGTTGTGACGTAAACAATGAATAGTGTGAAATGTTACTTTATGTAATATGACAGTTTATGCCACTGTGTTTTTATTATGTACACGACTTTTTTCAACTGTTTGAAAATATTTCACGACCGCTTGGCGCAGTGGTTCGAGCGTAGCCCGCTCGGCTTACTGCACGCACATGGTGGTTGTGCGTTCGATTCCCGCCGGGGCAAATTTCGTAAAATGCCCTCGTCTGGGTGTCACTGGGATCGCCCCCAGTCCATTGTGCGGTACCCATAGTACAAGGGTTGCTTAGCTTGGGACCATACAGTTGGTGTGTCAGTCTGGCGTGTTATTATTATTATTTATAAATTAAATTAGAATGTATTATAAACTTTTCGGAAGGAATTAGCTGAATATAGGGAATACCGCAAAAAAGCTGTTTAGAAGAAAATAACTAAGCGGACAAACAGACAGACTCATGTCGCTTCTTTGACTGCTTTAACCTGTCGTAGGTAAGTCACAGAAAAAAGAAAACTAAAGAACATCTAATGCATTAATTATGCACCTACCTAAGTGAGAATATGCATTCGACTTCCAATCGGTTAAGCGATTAATATTCATTAAAAGTTACGTTACGTTAGTTAGTTTTCTGATTATTGATAACGATTATCGATTTAACGGTACATGTCAAATATTACAAGTCATTGATTTCACCGGTTTCACTCGGCGCCGGATCAGTCATATGTACCTATTTGCTTTCGGCCTATTGTTGCAACGCGTCTGTGTGACACGTAGACAGGTGGTATTGCAATGAATCAGTGTATAACTTTCTTTTACAACATAAATAATGGATTTGATAGCCAAGCAGATATCTAATCGTGTTCTGCAGGTACAGTCATCAACAAAGTACGAAGCTGAAATGTTTGTAATTCAAAACATACATTTAATTCATTGGTATTGAGCTGCAAGTTTGTCTAATAAATTTAAAGGTTTTTTTTCGCTGTTCAAATCATAGATTTAGAATGTTTTACCATAGTCTTTAGCCAGTTTATTTTATATCACCCCTTTTCAGTTACCTTAAAGTTACTCAAACTAGTATTACTGGTGCCTAAACAGACTTATTGAAAAGACGTGTATGAGGTCCCAGTCAGTTTTGGAAAATTTATCTACTATATAAAAATAAGTCGGGTTTTCCTTCCTGACGCTATAACTCCAGAACGCACGAACCGATTTCCACGGTTTTGCATTCGTTGGAAAGGTCTCGGGCTCCGTGAGGTTTATAGCAAAGAAAATTCAGGAAAAATGTTAAGGGTGGTCCACATTCCATGCGGACGGAGTCGCGGGGCACAGCTAGTGTGGTATAAAATACAATTTACTGATTTAAACTAAGTTATTGAACTCTACTGCACTTATATTCCATGAATAACCATAGTCTTCGAGTAGCTCATCCATCAGTTACCATGAGACTTCAATGATGTACATCAATCACTTTCGATGTCACTGTACTCACACATATTTTCCTAAAATGAGGCCATCAGAACATTAGATATTAAAAATGATTATGTTATCGCTGTCATAATAGCAGCGTTCTGCAGCCCTTATAGAAACAAAACGATAGAAAGTGTATTGTGCATCCGTAACCGGGGCGCGGTATTCCGCTCGCGTCTCCATGGAAAGTGGTGAGTGGTGACGTCTCCGCTGCCATGGACAACCGCGAAGGTCACGGTCGGTGAATGGCAATGAAATCTGTAGGTACGCCAAACAATCAGAGCTGGATTACCGGTTCTTTTTAAAGGTAAAAAAATGGCCAATGATATAAAAATTGACATGAATTGTCACTTTTCTATCGGACATTACTTTTATTCCTTTTCAAAAATAACAAAATAACGATCGCAAAAAATGCAGATTTATATAATAACTAGCTGTGCCCCGCGACTTCATCCGCGTAGTATTGGATTATTGGGTTAAAAAGTATCCTATATGTTAATCCCGGTTATAATCTATCTGCGTTCCAAATTTCATCCAAATCCGTTCAGTAGTTTTTGCGTGAAGGAGTAACAAACATACATACATACATACATACATACATCCACACTCACAAACTTTTGCATTTATAATATTAGTAGGATACTCAGCATCTCGTCCTATTAGTATGCGCCATTAGTATGGGTAATATATCATTTTTGATTAGAAATTGCGAAATAGCGTTTAAAGATTTGCTATCTACTCACCCCTTACACAATGCATATTTATACTTTTATACTAGTACAAACAAAACATATAACAAACAATGGTGGACTGTTCCCACAACTTCCAACGTCTTTTAATCAACCGAACCTTTTTTTTATATACGGCAATGAAAGTGAATGATTTTCGTTGTGAAGCCAATCAATTGTTACACTGTCGTGTGAAATTATCCATTATTCAAAGAATTTGTTGTTCATTGAACCGTCGTTCTATAAATGGCAGAAACGTTTGAGAAAAAGTACGACAGTTTTTAACAGAATTAATGTAATTATTATCTCAAAACCACTTAGTCGATATAAGTTAAATTAAATATTATTATTAATATGGGGCAAGCGTATAATTGTCTGTCATTATACCGCGCACATTCCCCCTAAATGCGAGAGGGATTTGATCTGTCATTCAGTTGTACGAGCCTTAAATTACCATTACTTATTGATCCTTCCATTTTATGACCCATTCTACAACATTTTTGTTAATCACGTTTGTGTTTTCTCGTAGCGTATTCTCGAGATGACCGACAGTACTTGGTGTGAAATGTAAATCGGTGGGTAAGGCGGCAAGTAGGGCGGCAAGTAGGGCGTGAAGTTCTCTAAACTTCACCGACGATTAAACTGTTTACATTCGCATTAAACTATCGTGAATGGGTTGTCATTATCCAATGACGGTTGCTTCAACTATATTTAGGCTGAGTGGAATAATAAGAGTAGATTAGCCGTGATAGCCGATTGGTCAAGCACGCGTTTTGCGAGCACAAGGTTCTAGGTTCAAAGCCCGGCTCGCACCTCTGGGTTTTTAGAAATCCATGTGCGAATCATAAAGCCAATATCATTATCACTTCTTACAGTGAAGGAAAACATTTGTTGTACATTTTGCTATGCTATGATAAAACGTAGAACCATCGACGACCGCCGCATTCTCATGTGGAGAACAACTTGGTGATCATTCAACTAACATTGGGTATTAATAATTAATTTTAAAAATGTTAATTTTATAAAAACTCTATGTAGAGTAGACAGGTACAAAATGTAAAGCGACATACATGGCAATCGAATCAATTAAGCACAGCAATCAAATTTAAAAAGGAACATTTTTTTATTATTGCTATAAAAAAAGAATTAAAAAGTAAAAACAAGCACAGATAAATAAATAAGGTAATTTTACGCGCTGCGTACCGGTTTAAACGCAAAAAGAGACGTTCCAAAGTGGAGCTGCCTCACCGCACGGTAGCCGGAACTGATTGATGGTAAACGTTATGGTTGTTTTCTTTAGACGGTGTTTACCATGACTGGCTGGTATAGAACAGGCCTGTACTGTCACTCCAATTCAGCTAATTACGAGCATTTCCATTCCACATCGGTAATTAATATTAATCTTCGCACCTATAATCGGTAGTCCTAACGGACTACTAAGTCCGACGTCTTTACAGACTAATCACTAGCGGTCGACTTGGTGTCAGTCAGTGCATTGCAAAAATAATGTTTTTTTTTAAATTAGGTCCGCTCCTTCGCGTTGCGGAGACTACTAAAATCGTCCAAAGTTACCAAAAACCAATGGTTTTTAATTTTTCCTTCGAGCTATTTGATTAGCAGACTCACGGAATCAGGTCTACCGACATAAAGAAGGCTCTATTAATTTTTTTGCTGAAGATTTAACACAAATTTTAGTAGGTATGCCTATGGTGTGGCTTTTTTAATATTATTATACAAACCTATCTGATAATTTGACGTCTCTATGAATTACCTAAAGCCAGGTTGTTCACAAAAACGCTAGAAACAATTACAACAATAAACTTTGTCATGTATACCACCATACTGATAATGTAAAACCAAATGAGTGTAATTTTACTAATTGACATTAAAATTTGCATACAACCCCATTGCAAAAAAATAGAGTAATTTTACTAATTGACATTACAATTTGCATAAAACGCATGCAACCACTAACTATATTGTTTAGCACGCAAACCTCGATACGCTCGTAAATCGTATAAACAGTTAATTTTAGATGATGTGTCATCGTTGACGGTTGAGTCGAAAAACGACCATTTATCGATACTATTTGCATATCGGTTTCGTGCACACGAATCGCAAATCGAGTGCACCAGGAAAACAACTTTTATTTTCGCACGAACAAGGAATATTTTGTGTTGTATGTATTGAATATGCGGTGTGCTCTCTCGAGCGAGATAAAAGCATAAAAATGTGGTTGGTAGGTAGTGTTTTCTAGAGGCGAATAGCTGTAGTGAAACGTGCCACGCTCTGCGGAGCAGGCACGAATGCTCGTAGAGGACCGTTGAACTGCAATGGCGTCTCAATAAGAAAATACTGTGAATTCAGTCCACGCAATCTTAAATGGCCAGTTAATAGCACTCGATGTGTTCTGTTATGTATAATTTGATTTGAAACACACGCATCGATAGCGCACGCATAAGACGGCCTGGATGACACAATCTTGAATCTATATAGTACGTAGCCACTATACTTATGGACACAATACTATAAAAACATACACCAATAACATACACACATAAGACCGCTTGGCGCAGTGGCTTGAGGGTAAGCCGCTCGGCTCACTGCACCAGGTACTTGCGGTAATTCCCGCCAGTGCAAATTTCGGAAATAGCCTTTTCGTAATTTACCCAGGTCTAGATGTCACTGGTATCACCCCGAGTCCATTGTACGGTACCCATAATGCAAGCGTTGCCTAGTTTTGGACCATACATTTGGTGTGTCAGTCTTTATTACTTCTTTTTATTACATAAACCCAACTGGACTTCCGACTTTCCCAAACCCAGCTATAATGAGGTACTTTACGTCGATCTTCTGTTGGAGGTAGACACTTCTCCGGTCGAAGTAGCCCATTTATAAGCTGTAGTCTGGTTACAGCTTGGCTCTACCACCGTTAACGTTGCAGGTAGGATTTCCTTCAGGATTAATTTCGAAATTGGCGTTTTCGTAATTTACCTTGGCCTGTGTGCCTTTGTGATCCATACTTATTATACTTCTTTCTTTGATTATCCTGTGTATGCTTGCTTATTTATACATATAGGTAGGAATTTATCAATTCTTATTAGTACGGCAAGATGGCTCTGTGTTGTTTTATGGAAATAATTGTTCCAGCTGTTTTGACGATAGGTACTAAAATACACATGTTGCGAGTCATAAAAAGTTGTTTCCATGATTTTCAAAGGAACTAAACCTTTCCGTAACGACCTGACGCCATTGTCACTTGCATAAGTCACATACAACGATCGATCGGCACCACTTTCACTGCTCACACCCATAAACGGGACATTATAACAATAATACAACATTTGAATTCTTCCCGTATCCAGGTCATACGGGGTTTATGGCGAACATTAAATCTCATTGTTTATGTTATAACATAACATAATGATAGGTAAGTATCCATATAAAGCACCGCTCATGTAACTAACGGAAACTTTTAGGCCCTCATTAATAAATCGGTCTCAAGTCTGAGAGTGATCTTAAGTACGGTTGTGGCATGTCATTTTGTACTGGAATGACATTTCCAAGATCGCTCTCAGACTTGAGATCGATACGGGCCTTAGGAATGTTTCAAAAATACGAAGTATTACGGGCTTGTATGAGTATCGGATAGGTATATACTTTGATAAAAGAAGTCCTTTATCAAAGGGTATATAGCATTAAAAGGTATAAAATATTGATTGAAATTTAGTTTTTTTTGTTCCCGGGAAATTTTAAAAAAAGCTTCATACCTCAAGTAGGTACTAAGAATGCCAAATTATTAAAAGTTTTTTCTTGATTATTGGGTGGCTGCTACTTTTAAATGCAGTTTTACCCTGTTTTCCATGCCATTGGTCTAAGGCTGCAACACGAAAGGTGAGACAAATATTCAAAGACCCATAACTCAGAAAATGTGATATGAAATTTGAGTGCAAAGCCGGGCTACCCTGGCTACGCCTTCAAGGATTAACAGGCGCGATAATGTACAATGGTTTAATGACGTCACTAATGTTCCCATAATACCCTAGTTCCGTTCCGCCGCTTTGCCTTCCAAAGTCAAGTCAAAGCGTTTAATTTGTTTAGGCCTACAGCGGCACTATCAAATTGTCAATTTTAAATATTTTTCTTATACCTACAAGGTGAAGGAAAACATCCTGAGGAAACCTGCATGTCTTAGAAGATCTAACCAATTTTCGCAAGATGTGAAATCCGCCAACCCGCACTGGGCCAGCGTGGTTGATTATGACCTGAATCCCCCTCGTGTTGAGGGGAGGCCCGTGCCCAGGAGTGGGACGTCAAAAGGGCAAACTTTTTTTTTATATTTATACTAGCTGTGCCCCGCGACTTCATCCGCGTAGTATTGGATTATTGGGTTAAAAAGTATCCTATATGTTAATCCCGGTTATAATCTATCTGTATTCCAAATTTCATCCAAATCCGTTCAGTAGTTTTTGCATGAAGGAGTAACAAACATACATACATACATACATACATACATACATACATACATACATACATACATACATACATACATACATACATACATCCACACTCACAAACTTTCGCATTTATAATATTAGTAGGATAGGTACTACAACCGGATTAGAACGCGACCTCGACTGAGAAGATTCGGCAAGAAACTTAGCGGGCTTGTCTTTTTACATTTTGCTATACTCCTTTTTTATCCCCAGTTGCATATATCGTTAATAATTACAAAGGGTAGTAATATTAATATAAACTTAATAGCTCCAGTGTGTTGCCTTTGAATGAAGAAAACGTAATGCTGTGAACACGTAGTATCTACGTGGTTACAGAATTACGTGACAATCCCATAAACGGGGCAGTTACCACACACCAGTGAGCACCATACAAATGGTAGAAAACCATATAGAGGATCTACGTGACTGTATGCCACTAAGTGACAAACACGGCCAGTAGAAAGTGATACCACACACGTACTGATGTGGCGTTTCTAACAGTTTTCTATATCAGCTCATATTGAAATAGAATTTCTGGATCTTCGATGCTCCTATCCTCTATCTGGTTGGTTACAATATATGGAGAGGTTATAAACATTTCATAATAATAATTTAGCCTTTAGCGTCCGACCCCTGGACCCGTGCCCTTCCTCAATACAAGACGGATTCAGGTCATAATCAACGCACGCTGCCCCGGTGCGGGTTGGCGGGTTATACATGTCTTGCGAAATTTGGATAGATTTTCTAAAGCAGGTTTCCTCACGATGTTTTCCTTCACAGTAAAAGTAACCATTTTATTTTTTTTACTAACAGAGTGGAAGCTTGGTTAAGGCTGAAAAATCCGGACAAAAACTTGGGACTAATATTTCGCAGAACAACTTTAATAGTGGCAGAGCCCTGTAGCTATGCACTATATCTCATATTCAGGCTCACTTGGCCGGGGTAATACCACCCCCTTATAGAAGATTGGCGTGAACTATTATAGGTGCCATTCATACGATGAGTGAGAGAACCGGAAGACCAACTTTCCCACCCTCCTTTCGGCTTCCTCTGTACGAATCTCTTTTACATAGGCGTCGTGAGCAATGCCTTTGGTATTGCAAACGCAACTACAATAACTGCTTAACATCCGGCGGGTCGTACGCTTGTATGCCGACTTTTTTACATAATAACTAGCTGTGCCCCGCGACTCCGCCCGCGTGGAATGTGGACCACCCTTAAGATTTAATGGTATGAAAAATAGATAGTAGCCCCTACCCGATTTGCACACAAAATTTCATGAAAATCGGTCGAGCCGTTTCGGAGGAGTATGGTAACTAACATTGTGACACGAGAATTTGATTTACCTATAAGAATATAAAAGAACTGCAGGTGTATATTTCGTACGCCTTCTGTACTTTTCAACTACATAATATGTGATAGCTTCCGAACGCGCTTCACTATATCCCAAAATTTTGATACTATATTACAAAGGCAACAATTTGTAAGAAAATTACTGATATTTTCCAAGTTTCCCACAAACTTACCTAATGACTTGTCGTAAAGTTAATTCAAAGCAATTTCATGTCGTGAGACGGACAGTATGTCTATGTATGTTCTATTCTTGCACACAATAATAAGGAATTGTTAGAAAGTGCCGCCCTAATATCCGTTATTAGTTTGAAATTGCTGTAACTCTTAATTCACTACGAGAATGACGCAAATCGTGGAAACCCCATTGTCCAATAAAGTACACTATAAATTGTATGCAGTTTTGCAGATTGGAACTAACCCACACGCACTCCTGAAGACAAAAAGCAACCCTAGCACAAGTCATTTTAGGTTGGTTTCATTTTGAGTAAGTATGTATGGATTGGATTCATTCTGCGAAGCTATATACACTGTTACAATACTAGGGCCCGTATTAAAAATCGATCTCAAGTCTGGGAGCGATACAAAAGCGTACTCAAGACGGCTCTCAGACTTGAGATTGATTTATCAATACGGGCCTAAGTATGCTGTTGCAATAGTGACATTTCATATTCATTCAACAGCATATTATGATCGACAAGTAACTTGGGCGGTACACATCGCAGCAAAGCTTTTATGTGTGCTACTTTCATAGGCTCAGCAAACTCAAGATCAATGACAGCCAGGGGAAACTGCAATGACTTGCAAATCATTCGACCATTGATGATTGATTACAGCGTCTGTGAGATGATCATTGATCAGGTTCTAATGCAAGTCAACGAAAAATGATGTCATGGGTCATTGTAGCGTGTTAAGCTACTTCGCTTGCTTTTGTAGGGATTCAGCGCCATCTATCGTCGGCGGCGATAATATGAGGTCGCTACAGTAAAGTTCATAGAACTTATTTATTATTTCTTAATTTCAGACTTGCGGCCATGGCTGGTAGTGGCCATCGTGCACACACTATTTCTATCTGCCAATGGTGGCCACCACAGACGTTCCATGGCTCCACAAGCAGTAAGTCCTAGCTGTTAGTCGCCCTAGGTTCAAAAAAATAGCCCTACGACTATTTTAAAATGACTTGACAAAAGCCTACTTAAGATCGCTCTCAGACTTGAGATAGATTAACTAATACGGGCCTAAGTTTAGTTGTATCTTTTCCAGGGCCTACCAGTATCGAAAGGTGGCTGGAGACCGGTAGTCGGGTCAGGCGGCCTCGTCTACGGATCAATCAACACAGCTCCGCTGCACTCACCCTATAAGATACCAGTTCCGGTTCTGGACCCCTACTCGCACGCGTCCTCCTCACGTCCGCTCGTCGCGAGAGACGTAGCCAAACTGACGCCCAGCGCACAATCCTACCGACCGACCACATTAAGAACAGTGCCCTCATCGTCACCAGCTATTAACCAACCAGTGAACTCATACCATAACCCTTTCGCATTACAAAACAACGGCTTTTCAAGCTACAAGTTCATACAGAACTTCCCAGTCGAAAGCGTCCTAGTGAGGAATCCTCACAACCCGTACTCCCCACGTCCGGCTTACTCCAAATACCCTACAAAGTACAATCAGAACGCGCTACAGAACGCAATGTTACAGCAACTGAATAACATCCAGCCGTTACAGTTTGGGTACCCTACATCTAAACCTTTGGATTTGTTCGGGAAGCCGATTGAATTTGGAAGACCAGCTGAGGTGAAAAGACCTCAGAGTAATGGACTGGAAGTGTTTAAGCCAGAGGTGTTTAAGTTGCCTGATACGGACGCCGGTTCGCAGTCGGTGAGCCAGCAAGTGAGGACGGCGCAGCAACAAGCCGTTGGAACTAACACAGCCAACCCCTATGCACAGTACACGTTCCAAGATCCCGTTTTCCCGCCGAATATATTAGGTAAGACGCCAATGATCTCGAATAATTTGTTTAATGACAGATGTAAAATACCATCAATTAAAATTCGAATCAATCAAGATGTAGGTTCTTTACTGCGTACTTAAAAGATTAATTAACTTACCCCGCTTTATTGATATGTGTTGAAACCTTGGTTTTTGTTTCACAGGCACATTTGGCAGCTTTGGACTACCACAAGTGAAAGGGAGAGATCCGTACCAATTCCAAACGAAGACCACGTATTTACCACCTCAGCCGAACAAACAAACTATATTCAACTCATTCAATTATTCCCCTAATTTCAAAACCACGCAAGCTCCATACAGTTCCACTACTCCTAGGACCACAGCCAACCAACTCTACTTTGGCACTACATATAACGATTATAAGGTTACACCTGCACCACAAACGAAGGTGTACGTCCCACCAAAGATTGATCCCAACGCAGGCATCAAAGACAACTTCAAACCGAGCCCGCAAGACCCATTCAGCAAGCTTCATCAGACCAACTATAATAAAATATCCGTCACCACGTACAACCCTGTTCAGACGACAACCCTAGCGAACAACTTCTACGATTATAACTTCCAACAGAATCAACATTTGCAGAACTTCTATGATCAGAACTACAATTATGACACGAATAAGAATAAAGTTCACGATAGCCAAGCCGCGGGTGGAAACCAGCAATCTTCGCAGCAATACGCAGTGGCTCCTGTTAAAACTGAACTTCAAGGTACCGCCAACGCCCCGTACCGCGCTACGTACGAAGTAACCGAAACCACTGAATCAAACCCCGAAAGCCACTCCTCAAACGCACCGTGGACGCTGACGTCTCAGTCCTACGAATACAACAACCAGAAACCAACAGAGGAGTCCAAGAATCAAGATTATACCGACTCAGTCAGTAAACCTGATACGACCACACTGCCCGACTTTCCTGAGGAGTACGCTATTGTGACCGAGGCCGAGAAGGGCCATGACAACTCTTTGAGCTACGACAGCCAGTTCGAATCTCAAAGCAGACGACCTCTAGGTGACGATTTCGAACCCATTGGGAAGCATAAACTCAAGGACTACTACTATAAAGTCTCGACTCCCTCGTATGAGTTGAGCACGTCGAGACGAACGAAGAAGCCGACTGAGGCGAAACTGACTACAACGGCAGGAACGACCACGGAGTTAATCGCTAACAAGGAGAAAGATGTGACACTCGCAGACGCTTTACCAACACTCCCTCCTAACCTACACTTCAAGCGACCACAGTCCAGTCAAGAACCTTTAGATAAAGATAGAATTCGTAAGAGGAACAAGATTAGGAGACGTCGTCCCCCTCTAGCTAACATCAACCGCTTTAGAGAAGAAACTACTACACGTAAGGTCTCCTCAACTGAAGCACCACAAACTACCGTGGCCGATGAAGTCTACACAATCAGACCCCGAGTGAGGCCGACTTCGAAACCACAACCCAACCTCACCACTCCTACCGTCACCACTGATCTCACGACCAGTGCATTGCCCACCATTTCCCCAACAATACCCACAATAGTGAAGAAGAAATTAGCCCATCGTAGGCCAGTGACCACTCCCGCTGATAAAACTGACACAACGACGCAATCATATTATGGTGCAGAAGACTTGAACAAGGAGTCTCAGATAATGAAAATTGGTAGTCGTCCACAGTTCCCTAAGCAAGCTTTGAAGGCTAATCTGAAAACAATTGATATTCCAGATTTTACACACAAGCAAGACGAAAAAGACAATCCCACCAGTGACGTCGATGTTAGTCTGACAGATTCCCTAAAAACTACTGTTGATTCTGAATTAGATTTCTCATTCCATAAGGATGTTAAACCGATTGAAGCGTATAAGGAAACGACGACGGATTTATCTAAAGACTATGATACAACCGAAGGCACCACACTTCGTCCGGACACGACGACCGAAAGAATTCCAAGACCAAGACTTAGGAACAAATATAACAGAACAAGGTTCAATGTCAAAGATTACAGAAATAGACTTGGTTCTACCACGAGCACTACTGAAAAACCTGTTGAAAACACGCCTAAAGTACGATTCCCTCATAGAAGAATACCTTACAGCGAAAATGATAACGAGAGCACAACAGAACGCAAGAGGTTCACACCTAAAGACCCGAGACACAGGCTCAACAGCACAGAGCTTGACGAACAGTCAGAGAAAGAGATACATTCATTCAAACACAACAGACAGAGACAAACCACGGTGGAAAACTATGAAGTGACGACAGCAAGAATATCTGCGCGAATTCGTAACGGACAACGAAGAACGAGGCCTACAGAAGAAACGACTGAAGCATCCAGCCCCACAACGCCCTATAGCAGACGACCACTTAGAACGAAGATCAAGGACTCTGAATTTGAAGAATCAGAGAATATTGCAGTAACAGAAACGACAATTTACGATAGAAACGAAATAACTTCAGAGAGGGCACGCTCAGAGAGCGCTATTATGAAAATAGCCGATAAGAAACACCATCCAGACCAGTTAGAGCACCTGTTTGAGCATTCTAAGCGAGTGTCAGATCTGACTTTAGCTGCCAGCAAAGATTACAATAAGCCGGGAATGTTTAAGACGATCGCGTCGAATAGCAGAAGAATACCGAACTATTTTACGATAGCAACAGACGATCCAATATTGCCTATAGAAGCATTCTTCCCGCAGCTGCACCAGAGGAGGGAATCGTAACTCGTAGTTAATTATGACCTCTTTCACTGCCAAAGCTTTTCTGTAAGTCTCTTGTAACGTTGATAGAAATACAATCCACAATAAGAAAGACTTGAATTATGAAATAGTACCTAAATAGTCTGATCAAAATCTTTGAGAATTTTACAATATGAGGCTATATTATTATTTTTTATATTATTCTATAAACGTAAATATTGTACGTCTTTAGAAAAAATCACGGTTAAATATATTTATTTCACGTTCAGTATTGAAATTTGAAATATTATATAAATATTCTTTGATGCAATCTTCAGTTGCGACTTTAAGAAAATATTTTGTGTTCAATAATTAATTAAATAATCAAATTTGTGAACGAACCGAAATGCTTGACGTATCAAACACATAAATGCTTCACACGAACTCTGATGTTATCTAGAAAGCTTTGACGAATCATTTTTGAATAACAAGTTTAAAAACATTGTTACTTGAGTACAATTGTATAATACTGTGTACTTACGTTTCTGTTAAAGTATAGCTCTCTACCGGTGCTCATTTAGTTAATAACTATATTTAATGTTGTATTAAAGTGATATGAAAGTGTTACATTGCATTAACTAAGTATATTATTATGTAACTTGTATGTTTGGGCAGTTTTACTAATGCTTGCTACTGAGTAGCATGTTGTGACTAATTACAAGCATTATGTTTTAAATAGCACACATTTATATCTAGGTTTGTGCTAATTTTGCAACAAATAGCATTGGCTCAAACAAAGCATATGCTATTAAGTAGCACGCTTGTTGCATTTATGTTTAAACAATATTATATGCGGCACAATAAAACTGCTGTGTATATGAATTATGTGTGAATGGAATCAATGAATATTTATACGCTAGTTTTTAATATTGTAAATAAATAAGTTTCTTAACGAGTTCATAAAATATGGTTTTATTAAGTATATAAATAAAAAACTAATACAAAGGTTCCGGTCTCACAATCCTTAGATAACGATTGTTCTCCAAATAAATCCGACGTTTTGACAGATATTCTATGGAAAATAATGTCAAAACGTCATTTTTTGTTGAGATTATAAAATTCAACTATCTGTGGATTGTGAAACAGGCCTTTAAGTAGGAAGGTATATTAACCGGCGGCGTTGGCTTCCTCCGCTTCCATTTTCCCCATCCTCTGTATGCACTTCTGAGCGGCCTGGTGTATAGTCTTATCCAATGCATCTGTGAAGAAGAATATATAATTCTTATGAACCACTATTCCTGGGCTGTACTTTCGATTTTGTAATGAGTAAGTGAGACAAATCTGGGTGTTTACACTGGTTACGCAACGCATTACTCTGTGTGGGACCATAAAGTTAGTTATTTTATACAAGGTGAAACATAATGGGCATACTTTTTTTTTCAAAACTTAACTTTGTAATTCTAAAACCATCAGCTTTGGAAGTATCGTGAAAAACAAAAGGTGTTATAGGAATACAGCTGTTGACCGATTTCACAAGTCTACAAAACCTTTAGTACTTCAACTGTCCAACGAAGCCGATAGTTTGAGATTTACAAAGTTAAGTTGCAAAAAAATTGTATACCCTTTTTGTTTCACCTAGTATAAATTTATAACAAAGTCGGCAAGAAGGCGTACGACCCGCCTGATGTTAAGCAGTTACCGTAGCCTATAGACGCTTGAAATGCCAAAGGCATTGCTCGCACGTTCCGGCCTAAATTCAACTGAAAATCAAGCAAATACCAAATTAAAGAGTTCTTCTTACATATTTTGTGCTGTCCTTTGACTGGGAACCGAAGTCGTAAGCTGGTCGGGTTAGAGCAGATGAACACATAGGGGCTCTCGCTCTCACCGCCCGGGTACCTGCACAATACATATTGATTTGTATCATTTGCCTTATAAAAATAGACCTTGCTACATGCAAATTAAGAGTTACTTTGATTTGACAGAATAAAGCAAATATTATATTATTATTGTATACAAATCTCACTTTTTCTGATACTCCTCTTGCGGCAAACAGTCGTCTACGTTGACACAGCCTAGAAGACAGCCAGTCGGATAGAACGATGGAAACTTCATTGGCTTATCTGAGAACAATTCATTTACTGAATACACAGGACCCAGACATCACGAATAATACAATAAACTCATCTATTAATATGGTCGAGGGTTTTGTTTATTCAGAATTAAAAGGACTAATTTCATTGGGGGGAAAATATGTTATTTTACAGACTTGATAAGAGTCTGTACCGATTTGGCAACGTCCGGCTCCTAAATAACAAAATAATATAAAGGGAAGGGGGCAGGCACACCAATAAAGTAGTACCAAAATACTGTTAACGTAACGCTAAGTTAAGCGTGCGCACGCGGCGATTGTACGGAGCGGGCGCAAAGCTGTGTAAAAGCTCGTCGCACGCGTCCGCGCCAGTTAGCGCTGCTCAGTGCTCAGACTCGTACTATCTTTCAATACAAACATGCGAGGCGGGCGCCCGCCGCGTGTGCACGCCTAACGTAGCGAAGACCCTAAAAGTGTACCTACCAAAATCGCGCTCAGACTTTACATTACATACCAACCCTAGACCTGACTTACTCAATGTGAAAAGGTTTGTGCTAGTACCTGGATAAAGCACCCTGTACTGGTTCTCCAGCGCTCTGACCACGTCCTGGTCCGGCGGCTTCACGGTGGACGCGATCCACAGCCGGCCGCGGTGGCTGGAGTACCACGTGCGACCCTCGTGACTGGAATTGATGCAACCATTCAGTATACTAAAGATATATTTTTCTCGGCTCTATTAGATAACTCGAAATTGTACACTAGTATTTCCATTCAAATACACGAGTGGTGAAAATAAATCTTTCACCCGAGGTAAACACTGTGCTTTTCATTACGAATACAAGGAAAGTAAAAATAAAAACAGGAATTGGCTAAAGAAATAATACAAGAAAGTATGAACAATACTCTACATGTCGAAAAAAAAAAGATCGGATTGCCGCCTATTTTGTTTTTTTTTCGTTGGCTGGCCAACTTTATTATTTAGCCATTATTTTTCATTTTCATCTTTAAATATTTTGCTCAAATCTATGTTATTTTAAAGAAATTGTTGAAACTAAATTATAATTAAGTCATTTAAAAATATATATTCTTTAATTAATACTTAACTTTATGTTATTTCAATTTTACATCGTGCTGTAATTGAGTGACTGTAGAAAATGTTTGAACATGGTTCCATAGAAATGTGCAAATGGAACTAGTTTTTTTTTATAATTTGACAGCTGTCAGTTGAAAGCGATTCTCCCGGGCCGGAAAAGTATTACTTTCAACCCGCTCCTCAGGCAACTTCAGACCTACTTTCAGAGTATGAGTAATGAAAAGTCCCTTAATATTAACCCCCCATTGGGATTAGATCGGTCCCAGGGTTTTGACTGACTTGGCAAGATTTATTTTCAAGTTTCCTTGACTCTTAAAAGTAGTTACTAAAGTATTAAACACAGTAGAGTTGTGTAGCTCGCGAGCTAATGACACAAAAAATATATATCGGTACCAAAAAGCTAATCTCTCTTTAGCTCATCTGATTTCAAATTATATCTCTATATCTCTACGGATATAGCTCTCAGGATATAGACAGATGACATAGCTCACTAGCTATGTCATCTGTCTACTACATGTCAATCACTTAGTTCAGTAACTCGAATTGAATTACTAAATTGCACACGACGTAAAAAAGAAAGAGACTAGCGATACAAAGCACTGCGTTGGCCGGCCGTCCGTTATTGGATAATAGATCGTTGGAAAATCGACCTTTAAATCAAGTGAATAGAGTACACATTTTGAGACTTTGTTTTTGTAAACATTCAAAGATGCTTGTATTATTTCAAACCGTTTTGTTTTAGTTACTTGCGAATTACGCCTATGACTGAAGACTGTTAATAACTGTGTAGATAAAGACTTGTGTAGATAAAGACTGTTAATAACATACGTGATCTGTTCACTGAGCTGAAAAGATATATATGTCGCAGCCAAATAGCTTAATCCGCCGTTCAATTAACAGCCTAGGCACTTTACTAAACAGCGCCGTTCAACTAACGGCCTAAATGATATTCAGCCATTTGATCAAACAGCTAGGCAAATGACTTGGATCGATGACGTTTAACTACTTGCCTAGCCGTTTAATTACCTGCCTAGACTGTTCATTTCTATTTAGTTTTACTTTCTGCCACCTAGCGCCGAAACTCACCAAACTGTCAATATCTCTATATTCTATATTCTCTATGGTCAATATGGCGTCGGAAAAAAACAACTTTGATGGAATCATTTTATTAGGTACTTAGGTTTTTTACGTTTTTTTTTAGATCCACCGAATCTATTTGCCGGGTGGGGTTTCTGTGGGGTCATAAAAAAAATAACCCTAACCTAAACCCATCCAGGTCGTTCTGCTTGGGTAGTATTTTGAAAAAGTTTTGTAGTACTTAAATTTCAACCAGTTGCCTAAGCATTAGCCAGCCAATTTATTAAATGTTGTAATAGACTATACGGCTGAATATCATTAAGGCCGTTAGTTGAACGGCGCTGTTTAGTAAAGTGCCTAGGCTGTTAATTGAACGGCGGATTAAGCCAGTTGGCGGCGACATATATATATCGGTTCAGCTCAGTGATACATTCTGCGCATCTTTAAAACACAGTATTACTGCTGTTTAGAGTTTATATAACTCTAAATTGAAAATTTAAAAACCCCCGATGCGACGACATTTTTATCAAATGTATACTTTACCTAGTTCGTCCAAATAACGCTAAAATTATATTAAATTAGTTTCTTTTCTGTATTTTTTCTCAATGGCGGAGCAGCGCCCTCTAGAATTATTATTGCGTAATATTCCATGACCATTAACAAAATTTTACGCGTGCGCGTATCCATCATTTGACACGTGACTTATGGAACGTCTTTAGTTCATACACAAATCTCATATAAAAATTGATAAAATATCATTTTTTTCCAGAATCCGGGAAACTTTTCAAATTTATAATATTGTAAAAAGCCAGTTCAGACTATTACGATTATTTAAAAATATAATAAAGCGAAATCGTTTCAGCCGTTCTCAAGTGATGCAAAGATATTATTCCAATGAGCCCAAATTTCGATCGGATTCGAGCCGTGGAAGTTGGTTTTGCCCGTGAATGTGGCTTTTTCAACCTACAAAAGAGCTGATGATCTTCAAACGGCTGAACCGATTTTCATGAAACATAGCTAAGAACACTCTCGATCAGAATACCTATCTAACAAAAGAAACAAAATTGAAATCGGTTCATCAGCTTGGGCGCTACGTTGCCACAGACAGACACACAGATACACAGATACACAGATACACAGATACACATGTTAAACTTATAACACCCGTCGTTTTTCGTCGGGGGTTAAAAAGGGTTCAAAAAACTGCTCAGAAAGCGACAGCGGCCCACCCTCCCCCGAGGGGGAGTGAACGATCATCGAGGGCTGCGGGCGGAGCGCCCGCGCCCGCCTCACGCTCAGGCCGCCGCGCCACCTCTCCTCATCGCAGCTTTCGGGGACTCACATAGTGTGAAAGTCTCGGGAAGAGCTTACTATAGAAATGATCCTATGAAGTAAGGTCTTAACTCGACTGCGTCGAACGAGTCGAGTCATTAAATCGATCGCGGTCTTAACACCGCGATCCCAAAATCAAGGTGTACGATACAGCGACATCTAGTTAAAAATAAGGTACTCAAACAACGGCGACAAATCTTCCTAAAGTCAACTCCACATGGTCCCCAGCTGCGCTAAAAAGTAGGGTTAAGTTCACGCGTACGTCATCCGACACCTGACGTCACAGATGACCTTGAGCCACTTTCCGATAGATAAGGTCGTCCAACTTTACACACGTGTTGCGTATAAATATGACATAATAATGTAGATAAGTTTCATATAATAATTCGTTGTTATATGTAATTGCGAAATGAGGTATCTCCAAAACTCACAATAAGTAGGTACTTAACTAAAAAGTTCATTATTTACAAAAAAAAATAAGATTAACTTTATTTTTTTACCAAAATAGGCCCCGAGACTGTCAAGATTTATCGGTATTCCCCAAGAACTTTATACATAACACTGGATGTTTTAACACGAACAATGTTTTGAAGCAAAAAAATATGACCTTGAATAACGTCACGTGTTTGTTGCTTCTCTCTTTAGGGTGACAACATCGGATCTCAAGTTTAGGACTGACGGTTTCGGGCCCATATTAATAAATCGATCTCAAGTCTGAGAGAGCGATCTTAGAAATGTCAATGTTTCTTATGTCATACCAGTACAAAATGACATATCGAAAGCGCAGTCAAGATCGTTACAAGACTTATGTGTTAACAATGTACACTGCTTATTAGATGCTACGCATATTTTAAAGCTTACTAGAAATGTCTGATTATAGGTACATTAACAACGCCGGACGGAAATGTCATTTAAATTTATTAAAGAACTTCACATGGTGCAATTGAAAGAAGGGTTAAAATTGTCCAAAAAGTTACAGGTGGACATGTCAACTAACATAGTATAAAAATAAATACATATATGTACGTCTTGCAGCGCAGACACTCAGTTCTTCTGTCGCTGATGCTATTGATTTCTTGTGCAACAGTGGTGATCCCAATTTCAGTGGAAGTTAAGCTACCACAAAATTTATTAGAATAGTAAATAGATTGTTTGATGATAATGAATAGTCATGTCATCGTGACTTTTCTAATCTTAATCACATCACACCTGTTTTTTGTATTGTATTGTTATTAAATGTGTTTGTTATTGCTATTACTGGAACATATTTTTAAAGAAAGAAGAAGAATCAATAATTTATAAAACTTCCAGGTCACCGCAACCAAAAGATACAACCATTTAAGTCACATCACATATGTTGATACGCGTTACAAACTCACTCATCATAAACAAGTAAAAAAAAATGAAACAAGCCAGTGAAACCATTTCCAAAATTATTTAAAATTTAAAAATATAAATATGCGGTATGTATCAGCTAATATATTTCAGCTATCTGTGGAAGTCCCGTCAAAATCGGTCCAGCCGTTTCGGAGATTACCTGGAACAAACCGCTTCAACCCGCTTTTTTGTTACTTATGTATTGTACGAGTATCTACTTGCATATGGATTTAGTGAAAAGGTGTTATTTTGATATTACAAACAGGCACTCAAATTTTATTTGTTTTTATAAATAACCCAACCGGCATTCGAGCTTACGCGCGTTCTCTGCGTGACGATCTAACTGTCACTAACTCACAGCGCGGTACCAGCGCGAGCACGTATGCGAGCCGAACGCCGCGCCGGCTCGGCTCCTGCCTAGGGTCGAAGTGTGCAGGGGGCAAAGTGAGGTATACGCACCCGTCATAAAATAGGTACCCATTGTGATTGTGGTACTTATAAACTTAGCACAATCACAATATATGGTGGGTACTCATATTGTTAAGGCTTGAACAACCTTTTTGGTATATAGTTTCTCTTTTGACTTTATGGTGTTTGTAGCCTAGCAACAATAACAATATAGATTTTCATTAGCACATTTTCTACAGCATTTTTACTTTATCAATAACCCATTGGAGCAGGCTTGGGGACCGAACACATATAAGTGTAATAAGATGATTGACTTTGGAACATATGATTAGTATAATACTTATGTATCCTTCCTCACTCAGAAAATCTGAAATACAGTGAGATGATGGTCACCCTTCTTAGGTCAAATGTTCATGTAAAAACTAAATGAATATAGTACGAAAAGTACAACATAAACTGTTATATCATTAATCAATAGCCACACAATACTAATAATAATCATTTATTGATGTTTTATTACGTCTCCCATTAAAAATAATATAAATATGGTTAAATACGGTGATTAGCGTAAAATACAATTACCCGTGTAACTTAATGTTTGAGTTTGGTATCCATACACTTCTGCAATTTAGCACAACACAATACATCGTTTAAATTACAAGAATACACTTTTATTTAAGCATTAAACTAATTTAAAAATGCGAAGTGCTTGAAAATCTTTGACAGTTTGGCCATAGTGTCAAAATGAGTGTTCTATCAGTGTTGCTAAATTATTAAAATAACAGCTACCGACAATCAGGAAAGTGAACGGTTGATATATTTTTTGGTTTTCTATATAAAAATAAATACTGAAGTCAAAAGAGGATTCTCAAATTGAGCATATGTAATATGTAAATAAAATCCATAAAAAAACAGACACGAAAACCATGGACTTGCGAAATCTTGGCTCATCACACGTTAGTTTGGGTATTTTTTTGTGTTTATCATGGCAATTTCAGATGAAGTGTGAGAGGGTCAGAGCATATGTATGTATGTAAAAAAACCTGTCTTCACTCCATAGTTCTACGTGATATCTCCAGTGGTATTCTAACCTTCTTGGTATTCCCTGTACAAGGTGAAGTAGAGAGGTTATACAATGTTTATTTTGTTGTAAATCTATCTATTTCGGCTTTGGGAGAAATTTTAAGAATTCATTTAATTTGGTGTAGACTTGCAGCTACTTACATCCCTACAACATCACATGTGCTATAATTTTTCCCCAAAGTCGATAGTTTTAGACTTACAACAAAAAAAAATTATACCCATTCTGTTTCATAATGTAGTTTCAGATATGGCCATTCGCGCCTACTTGAAAAATTCACCATGTATAGGAGAAGCCCTTGTTAAATAGGATACTAGCGGCCCGCCCCGGCTTCGCACGGGTAAATTACGGTTACATTATTGGAGTTCTAGTAAGGATCCCATTTTTTTTTGAAAATATAATATAGCCTATGTCACCCGGTGTTAATGTAGGTTCCCATCTGTGAAAGAATTTTTCAAATAGGTACAGTAGTTTTGGAGCCTATTCAATGCAAACAAGCAAACAAACAATCAAATCTTTCCTCTTTATAATATTAATAATTAATATGTCTCTCTGAATCACGGGCTCTGTCCGGTCCTTTGGAAGGCTTAAATGGGGACATGGGTCCAACATGTAGAGGCCCTTTGTGAGAAGTGTATTGTCATGTAAGGCACATGTTGAGGTTCACCGCTGCAAATGACGGGACATATAGAGCGACTTGACCCTAACAGGTGCAGAAACTATTGCAAATATGGAAAGATAAAAAAGGTTATATTGATGGAGTTTGGATGGACTGGGGATTGAGCTATTGAAAAGAAATCGGACACCTGCTATAATCAGTATTATCACAGATATAGATTTACATAGATAACGTAAGTATCACGATTTGTATTGAAACCAAGCGTGCCGAATTTTTAACACCTACTGTGACGTCATTAGTGACGGGAAATCCAAACCGATTCAAAGACACCGATGCCGCCGATGCCCCTCCGCCCGCTACGATTCTCTCGAGTGATTATCTCGCTCATACTCATATTTTTTATATCTGTAGTCGCGCGGACTGTAAGTTAGCGGCGTCCAACCTCGATGCTTGGTCGGGGTATCGTACACGCGAAGTACATGCATTTGCGTTATCTATATAAATCTATATCTGTGAGTATTATCCAACTATCTTATTATTATTAGTATACATAGAGTATAGATAGGCACTCACAGCTTGATGCCGTCGACGAGCAGCGACGCCCAGGGCTGGTGCATGGAGAGGCAGCGGCCCGCGTCGCTCATCTCCTGCAGCGGCGCGTCCTGCACGCGCGGCGCCGCCCGCCCGCCGCCCCCCGCACCCGCCGCGCCCGCCGCGCCCCCCGCCCGCCCGGGACCCGAGCCTCCCACCGACTCGTCGAACTGGAGGAAACAGTTTTCAAACTAGAGACTTGACAGTTGTCTTCGGCGCTTATGTTTCATACTATAAAAACATGGCAGCGATAGTGGTCCGATGTAATTGTACGCCAAAACATTTATATACTCTACATATAAATTTCCCACGCCCATTTTCTCGTTAGATTTTAATTTAATTTAATCATCATTAAGTACCACCATACAAATTAATAACAAAATTTTAGAACAATAATGTTATTATTAATTCCATATTCCGGTGTGCGTGTGTCCCAAACTACGAGTGTATTAAGTCTTACATTACAGTTTATGTCTAAAATAGTATTAATTTATTTATTTATGTAAAATCACTTAATGTAGATTTTTATAATGATAACATGTACTTCAAAATGAACATTTTAGCATATTTTATCATGAAAATATCGACGGAATATTCCAACTCTGGGGTCCTGGATCATGAGTTGAATCCAAAGTATCAGTTTCAATTGCAATGCCCCTTACACCCTGTCAGTGGCGGATTTAAAAATTTCCAAGGGCTAGGCTAGGCTAGGCTATTATTTTTACAATCCAACAATTTCGTTGAAATTGCACGTAAAATACTAATCGGCAAAATTAGTTGCAGAGTTCTAGTTGTAGTGCTGCACCA
The DNA here is from genome assembly GCA_905147325.1 of Notodonta dromedarius. Classification (NCBI taxonomy): domain Eukaryota; kingdom Metazoa; phylum Arthropoda; class Insecta; order Lepidoptera; family Notodontidae; genus Notodonta; species Notodonta dromedarius. The sequence continues at coordinate 8,924,675 of LR990175.1, read as the reverse complement.
TGTATAATATATTCCGAGTACCTGCAGCAGCGGTGCATTGACCCCGGGCGCCACGTCCCGGTCCCCCGGCACGCCGATGTACAAGTCAGTGGCTAGCAGCTTCCCCCCCCCGCCGCCGCCGCCGCCGCCGCTGTTCGTCATCTGCCGGATTTGATCCTCGTCCGCCTCATAGTCTATGGTATTGTCTTCGACGATCTGACGACCTGAAAACACAGACGACAACTTGAATGTAGTTTAAAGTCTCCGAAAGCAGTGATAGCCGGTTGGTTAAGCACGCGTCTTTCCCGCTAAGTCCTGGGTTCAAAACCTAACTCGTACCTCTGGCAACCACATGGCTAGTAATTTTGAATAAAAAAAAATATATAAATTAAAATCTCGTGTCACGGTGTTTGTAGTCACACTCCTCCTAAACGGCTCGACCGAATTTTATGAAAAAAAATGTATATTTGGTAGGTATGGGAATAGGTCGTAATAGTACATCGTGGTGAAAGTGTCTTATTTAGTCCCGAGACGGGGTTTGGCTATTAGTTCGAGGGACAAAATAAGTCTTTCACCCGAGGTAAACACTGTGCTTTTCATTACGAATACAAGGAAAGTAAAAATATAAACAGGAATTGGCTAAAGAAATAATACAAGGAAGTATGAACAATACTCTGCAACTCGAACAAAAAAAAAAGATCGGATTGCCGCCTATTTTGTTTTTTTTCGTTGGCCGGCCAACTTCATTATTTAGCCATTATTTTTCATTTTCATCTCTAAATATTTTGCCCAAATCTATGTTATTTTAAATAAATTCTTGAAACTAAATTATAATTGAGTCATTTAAAAATATATATTCTTCAATTAATACTTAACTTTATGTTATTTCAATTTTACATCGTGCTGTAATTGAGTGACTGTAGAAAAAGTTTGAACATGGTTCCATAGAAATGTGAAAATGGAACTAGTTCTTTTTTTTTAATAATTTGACAGCTGTCAGTTGAAAGCGATTCTCCCGGGCCGGAAAATTATTACTTTCAACCCGCTCCTCAGGCAACTTCAGACCTACTTTCAGAGTATGAGTAATGAAAAAGTGTTTTTTTGTCTACTCACCAGCGAAGTCAAAGGTCATCTTCTTGGTGAGCCTGGAAGCGTGCTTCTTGTCGTGCAGCGAGCGCTGGTACTGCTCCAGCTTCTCCTTCTCGCCGGCATTCAGCCACACGCTGCCCGCGCTGAAGTAGTCGCTGTCGTCGTCGGTCACCCGCGTCCGACGCTCGCTGGGAACAATATTATTTACGAACAATTGCTACTTTACTCTACATTGTAGATTAATGTAGTGTCTACAATATGTCCAGTATTGTAGAGTCCACAATATGTCCAGTAATCGACAGTACAAACTTTCAATTAGTACAGTATGCTCAATTTAATCAATAAAATAGTAATATAATATCGCCAGACTGACACACCAAATGTATGATCCCATGCTAAGCAACGCTTGTACTATGGGTACCGTACAATACAATGGACTAGGGGCAATCCCAGTGACACCCAGACGTCGGTAAATTACGAAAAGGCCATTTCTGTAATTTGCACTGGTGGGAATCGAACCCGCAATTACCCGATGCAGTGAGCCGAGCGGCCTACGCTCGAACCTCTGCGCCAAGAGGTCGTCCAAGTTCTATATGAGAATGGCAAATGGTATACCTAAACTGTCAGCTTTGAAGGAAACTTGAAAAACAAAAGGTGTTGTGCAGCTGTTGAGAGATTTCACAAGTCTACAAAACCTTTAGTACTTCAACTGTTCCACAAAGCCTGTAGTTTTAGATTTACAAAGTGAAGTTGCAAAACAAATAGTATACCCTTTTTGTTTCACCTATTATAATGTTCATAAAAATATTATTATGTTTAATTCTGACCTAGTGCGATCATACTCCAGCAGTCTGTTCCTGTGCAGCACAGCTGACTCCCAGCCCTTAGGACGTTTCTTTTCCATCAGCGACTCCATTAACTTCGCGCCGCCTTTCGTTTTGGTGTTTATCTCCTTCTGTTCTTCGGGAGTGCAAACCTGAGGACAACAAAGGTTTTATTTGGTAGTATTTTTTTATATTCGCCATAGGAAGTATTTGTTCTGGTGGAGCATCTTAAATAAGGAAAATAGTATACTTATTATTAAAAAGTATACAAACTCCAGTAACTGATGGTGTGTCTTTGTGCACCACTGTAGCTAAACACTGGAGCGCACTTGCGCTCGCCCTCTGTCCGGGTGAAGTTGTTATGGCCACTCTGGCCAACAACTTATAGTCATATAAAAAAAAAAATTAAAAAAAAAAATGTAGCTAAACACCTATTAACTAAGGTGTAACCTTTTCACCACCCAGAGTCATATTTCTTAATATAGTCTAACTCCATATAAAAAGAAGATGGGCAGAGCTGATGTACAAAAAGATCTTTACTCTACCTTTGAGTAAAGATTTTCTGTACCATTAGAAGTACTAAATTTTTAAATATTATTACTTACGTAAATAAAAGGCAAATTCGACATAAAATATTTGTCTAGAAAACCTTTTATTTCATAGTAAATTTATGTTTAGTTGTTAATGTCCATTCCAGACGCTTAGAAAGTAACATTTGAATTCATAACTAGTAAATGGTGTTGTGATAAATATTTGTTGGCTTTACTATAATTACCAGATTTCCACAGAAGAGGCACGGGCCAGAGCCCTCTTGCTTGCAGACCACTCGGCCGCATTGCAGACAGTTGTTTATCAGGTCGTGTTTAGATGCCTGACAATCACAGTAGTGTCTGCCTGCAAAATACACAATTAATAATGATAAATAAGTAACTCAATACCGCAAGACTAACGCCCTGATATTAATAAACGTGTCTGTTTGAGTTAGTAAGAAGGTTTTACTATGTTTTATGTAATCAACCTGGCCGGAAAAAAGTGTTTGTTTTTTTCTGTCGTTTTTTCGTTTCAATTGTTTCTGTCACTCATGTTTTTTCACGATTCAATGTAAAATTCCTTTTGCTAATAAAATATTTAAATTCACACTACCGGTGCCTAATTAATCGAAAACAGACCCCTCATTTGGACATTTTGGTCCTTCGAGCCGGATTATTCTTACTTTCGCGAGTGAATGTGCATAATATCTAGACGACTCGAACAATAACGCAATCGACGTGGTGTGTGGTAAGAGTATCTCGAGTAGATTGGAAGACGAACTGTAAGTACTTTATTACAAGCTGAGCGTAATAAATAGTGCGATCTGTGGACTTGGGCGTGTTTCAAAAAATATTTACATAGTGTTACGTAGTGGACTTTTTACAGTAAAACAATACAAAAGCTAAAATGGATAAATTGATTACTACGCAAGATGAAACAGGGAATCAAATCACTAGATTGTTATCAAACTTTAAGAAATCTAAGTCTCGCGCCACGGAAGCTTACATAGAGGCTAGATTAGAGTTACTGGAGTCTTATTGGTCAAATTACAAGGCTAATCATTTTAACGTCTTAAAGGAGATAACCGATGAAGCTAGAAAGAAAACCACTTATTTCACTGAGGATAGATATTACTGTACTGAAGATAATTACTTAGAATTAAAGACGCTCATGAAGGAAACGTTACAACAGTTACCACGTTCAGCTAATGTCACACAGCCAACTACTAAGGCGACCACCACTACAACATTAAGAACCAAGTTACCAGCTATTGAGATACCATCGTTTTCAGGAGACTACAAAGATTGGCAAAGCTTCTATGATTTGTTTAAGTCAGTTATCCATGACAACGATTCACTTTCAAAGATCCAGAAGTATCATTATTTAAAGAGTAATCTTTCGGGAGAAGCTGATGCGTTGCTACGACAATTTCCGTTAACTGATGCGAATTATGACAAGGCATTAGAATTTTTGAAGTCTAGATACTGTAACAAGAGATTAATAGTACATGCACATTTAGAGCGATTGTTTTCACTTAAGAAATTGACCAGCGAATCACCAAAAGGCATCCGTGAATTGCTTGATGTAACAAGGGAATGCTTGAGTTCACTAACCAATATTGGCATTAGCACAAAGGAGTGGGATGCGATGATTATTTATCTCATTGTAGGTAAATTTGACAATGAGAGCCACAGACAGTGGGAACAAGGTTTAGGAGGGTCCTGTGAAGTGCCTACGTCTGATCAGCTGTTTAAGTATATGGAAACTCGGTTCAGATCGCTAGAGGTTCTTGAAGTTGCACGGCCGAAAGAAACTACATCACGTACAGTCCATAAAATCAAAAGTTTCAAGACCAACGTGACTCGAGTTTGCGCATATTGCTCACAAGATCATTACTTGTCGTATTGCAAGGACTTTGCTGAAAAGAGCGTTGAGGAGCGGAGAAACTTTGTACAGGACAAACAACTGTGCTTCAACTGTCTTGTTCCTAAGCACAATGTCAAGTCTTGTAGGCAAACCACAGCTTGCAAAATCTGTCAACGACGTCACCATACTCTTTTGCATTCTCCATACGTACAAGCAAATCAGACCAACATCGAGCCTAACGATAATACGCCGCCTCAAGAGGATGAATCTCAAGTATTAGTACACAAAGCACACATCACCGGTAGTCAAGTTTTATTAGCCACAGCTGTTGTCCGAGTTATTTCACAAACTGGTAAAACTCTCACGTTACGTGCGTTGGTTGATCAGGGGTCACAAGCCTCGTTCATCACGACGTCCGTTGCACAAAGATTGGGTTTAAAGAGAACACCGGTTTATAGTAAAGTCACGGGAGTCAACTCGACAATGGTCACTGTTTCGAAAGGAATAGTACAGTTTGATTTATATTCACAATACGAAGACAAACCCGTTGCCATTATAAATGCACACGTTTTGGTCAGCATTTCTTCTATCTTGCCTAGTAAAGAGGTAAAGCACGAGCCTATATCGGAGTTCAGAGGATTGAAACTGGCAGATCCAGATTTCAGGAAACCAGGAGGCATAGATTTGTTACTACTAGGTGCGGAGGCATACCCGCTGATTATCACTAATGGTTTGAGAAAACATGACAATCTCATCGCCCAGAATTCACATCTCGGTTGGCTTATTTCAGGGAAGGTTAATCACACAGGACATAACAATGTTCTTTTATTGCACAACCAACTCGAGATTGATAGTTTGTTACGCAAATTCTGGGAATTAGAAGAACTCACAAACACTCACGCTTGGACTGCAAGCGAGCAACTGTGCGAGAATATCTTTGTCACTTCACACTCTCGTACAGGCTCTGGACGTTACATTGTCGCACTTCCGTTCTCACCAGAGAATATCACACCGCTCGGAAATTCGAGAAAACTTGCTGTCACGCGCTTAATGCAAATGGAAAAGAGATTCCAACGAGATTCCAAATTTCACGAACGATACACAAGCTTTATACAAGAGTATTTGGAATTGGGTCACATGGAGCGAGTACCCCACAATGAATTACACAAAGATGAAAGTTTTTACCTACCCCACCATGGTGTGCTCAGAGAGGACAGCATAACCACAAAACTCAGAGTAGTATTTGACGGCTCTGCTGTTACGAGTACAGGAGTTTCACTGAATGATAAATTTTTGATTGGACCTTCTCTCCTACAGGATATAAGGGACATTTTCTTACGTTGGCGAACTCACAAGATTTGTCTGGTATAGGTCTACCAGAATCTCATGGCAAATGGGGAAATAAAAATTTGTTGTGTGCAATACTGGGGAAATTGGATTAAACGATCTTGATACTGTTTAATTTTTATTTATATCTTTAGTCATTAATTAATATGAAGTATACTAGGTATGTGTATGAAGAATGTTGTTATACATCGGGTTCTTAACATAGGAAAATATGACAAAAAAAATAAAGCCAATCATATATTACTTTATGTACTAATTTATTATAATATCGTTTAAAAGTTAATAACTCATTCAGAGCTAGAAAATGATTCCAAGAACTCCACTTGCATTTCTTGTTCTTCATCAGATGATGAAGATAAAGAGGTATTTATTATAAATTGCTCTTCCAGCATTTTAATTATTTTATCTTGCTCGAAGAAATCGTTTTCAATTTTCTTTACATGTTCACAACATTTTCGCCAATCCTCTGCACCAATTTGTGAGAAAGCTTCTTCTGTTAATAATTTAATGTCACTTGCAGGCCTATTAACATTTTTATCGACAACTTTTTGCTTCATTATACCCCAAATCATTTCTATAGGATTCAATGTGCAATGATAAGGTGGGAGCCTTAAAACTTCGTGACCGTGCGATTTTAATACTTTATCTATCTCATATAAGGGCATGTTTTGTTTCACTACTTCAAGTAGTTGACATTTACGCCAAAGATCATCATAATGTACATCATTCGCACGAAGCCATTCTTTTATATCAGGGATACGATTGGATTGTGTGGGCGGTTTGTTCAAACGTACGGAATGATAACTAGCATTGTCCATAACGATTAGTGAAGGTCTTGTCAAATTTGGAATCAACTGTAAATCGAAACTGTCCAAGTTGATTTTCTTCTTCCCCCCTCTCCTCTTTTTACCAGGCGTGGAAAATACACCATCGTTCGATGTGCCCTCACCTATGATTCGCCGTATAGTAGTACTGGAAACCCCTATAAAGAAGCTATAATTAAGTAAGAAAAATATAAAATAAACTAGAAGTATCAAAACAACTCAGTCCAACTTACCGGTCAACTCTACGACGCGCTTTAAAATCCAAGATTTAGTTTGATTTACGCCTTCTTCTTCCCTTATTTTACGATACACATTGAAAACAATATTTCTCGCTTGAGATCGAAGTGGCTTTTTCGACATTTTCACAAAAACAATGAATTGCCAAGAAGATATCACAAAATCTCAACAGCGGTTGACAAACCTTGTACTTTGATTTGGCAGGTGACAATTGACATTGCCATATGAAAATCATATTTTTTTATATTTTTTTAATGCCATGAGATTCTGGTAGACCTATAGGCGATGTTAAACAAATGTACAGGCAAATTCTCGTAAGAAAAGAAGACCGCGACTACCAACGTATTGTATGGCGATCCAAAATTGGTGGAGAGATAGAGGACTATCGGTTAAACACGGTTACTTACGGAACATCATGTGCACCTTACCTTGCGATCCGTGTATTGCGCCAGTTAGCCAGTGATGAAAGTGACAAGTTTCCAAATGCAAGTCGAGTGCTTTTGACTAATTTTTATATGGACGATTTGCTTTCGGGATGTGACTCAGAGTGCGAAGTTATAGAACTATGCGCTGAGCTTACAGACTTGTTGAATAGGGGAGGTTTAGTATTACACAAATGGTGTTCTAATTCTGAAAATGTACTAAAGAGTTTACGCTCCGAAGATAACCAGGGAAAGGAGACACACACGGTCATAAATAACGAGGTCACCAAAACACTAGGAATTAAATGGAATTCTAAACACGATACCTTTGAATTGGGAATAGAGTTTTCTAAGGTTTCAACTTCAGGTAGTCTCACAAAACGCGAAGTTTTATCTGACGTTGCAAAGATTTATGATCCTCTTGGCTGGTTATCTCCGGTAGTAATCGTAGCAAAAACTTTCTTGCAAAAACTGTGGCTACTTGGTCTTCGCTGGGACGATCCACTTCCGGTCAATTACAAGCAAGAGTGGTTGGACTTTCGTCAAAAAATGAACTCTATGCCAAAATTGTACATAACTAGATGGTTAGGAATATCTAAAAGTAATAAAAGGGTAGAGATTCATGGGTTCGGAGATGCTTCCACTATAGCTTATGCGAGTGTAGTGTATGCGCGTATTGTTCACGAAGATTATACTATCACAGTTAAACTAGTTGCTGCCAAAACCAAGGTAGCGCCAGTTAAACAACTCACTTTGCCTCGATTAGAGCTATGCGGTGCTGTGCTCACTGCCAAGTTAGTACATAAGGTGAAGGTTAGTCTCAATGTACTTGATGAAAATGTTTACACATGGACCGACTCTACAATAGTTCTTGCGTGGTTGCAGAAGCATCCAAATACTTGGAAAATGTTTGTGGGTAATAGAGTCTCTGAGGTTTTGAACGTCACTCAGGCTAGTCAGTGGCATCACATTTCTTCAAAAGAAAACCCTGCTGATATTGCCTCTCGTGGGTTGTCGCCTTTAGAATTACAAAACCAAGAACTATGGTGGAGGGGACTAACATGGTTGTCTTCTAGCTATGTAATTAATAGAGACGAAGTACATTCAATTCCGGAGACTAATTTAGAAAGTAAGATTTCGGTACATAATGTATTGTGTGATGAAACTAGCAATGAATTTATAATCAACAAATTTTCAAATTTAACAAGATTAACTGGAGTATTTGCTTATTGTTTTAGATTTTTCAAGTTGTGCAAGCGTAAAGTCAGCTTGAGAACAAGCAATATTGACCCTTATCCAGACTTGCAAGTGTTTTTAACTAGCGACGAACTGAAATTTGCGATGAATCGTTGTATTATTATTTCTCAGGCATACTATTTTTCTGAGGAATTTGATGATTTGTTGATCAATCAGGTAGTAGATAGGAAAAGTGTGTTATATACTTTAAACCCGTTCCTTGATTGCAATAATATAATAAGAGTTGGAGGGAGACTACACAACTTTCAATTACCCTTTGATACTAAGCATCTAATTGTGTTGTCTGGTAAATCTCGATTAGCATATCTAATTGTTGATCAAATACATAAAATAACTCTACACGGCGGACCTTTGCTAATGTCAAAATGGTATTTTTAAGAGACCCATAAACAAAGTTATGACCGCTGCCCGTGTATTCGTAAGAATATTGAATATTTTAGTGTCTACATAATAGTAGATTAGTTTGTTCTTTTTAAGGACTCTATGGTCCTTGGCCGGCGGCATGTTTGAGTTAGTAAGAAGGTTTTACTATGTTTTATGTAATCAACCTGGCCGGAAAAAAGTGTTTGTTTTTTTCTGTCGTTTTTTCGTTTCAATTGTTTCTTTCACTCATGTTTTTTCACGATTCAATGTAAAATTCCTTTTGCTAATAAAATATTTAAATTCACACTACCGGTGCCTAATTAATCGAAAACAGACCCCTCATTTGGACAGTGTCATAGCGGCTGTATAATTTGATTAGTAATGATAAATAAGTAAATCAATATCGCGAGAATTACACACTTACTCGCTTATTAATAAACGTGTTTTAGCGGTTGTATAGGTACGCCATGCTTTGTCTTCTTCTTTTGAATGTCAAACTACTGATCACAGAAAGGGATAATTCGGTGTGTAACTATTCGCTCGCTATACCACGTTTATTCCTAAATTTATTATTTATTAAACATGTGGTCCTAAATTTAGTAATGTTAGATCAACAGCCTTTTTTTCCCACCAGGGCAGCGTCACGTTGGAATGGGTGACCATAGACAATAAAGTGTGTACACATATGTGTGTATTGCGGTAATTTGTCTTTGTAAAAATAAAAATGAAATTTAATGAAATGACAGGTAATGTCACCCAGTCGAATGGAGCGACATCTAGTGAAGTAAATTATATTTATTTTATTACAATTGCTTGTCAGTTTAGTGACATGGAGCTATACCTTTTATCATCACCACTTGAGCATTCTTCCCCTCTTGAGAGTACAAGTTGACAAATTTGGTCTTCTTCTTGGCTTTAGCCTCTGGTTCAACAGCCTGGGGCGGCGGCGGCTGTGTGTCAGCACTGATGAAGTCTTGCTGCTGTTTGTTCTTTGATATCTTCTTTTTCTGTTGTCTTGGTAATGAGGTGCCTGAAGTTTAAATACTTATTTAAAAAGGTATATTCACAAAAAAAAACTGTAAGCAGTTATGGACATTTTCCTGATTAGACTTAATCCATAATTTAGTTCTGATCATAAATTATGAGGATAGTAAAAATCTTTTACAAACAAGAACATGCAGGATTTAATGGTTTGTGTCTTTTGATAAGAGTTTTACATCATTATTTATTAAAACGAAATGAAAATTCAAATAAGTTTTTTTTTTAGATTCCACATCATTATTCATGCCTTTTATAAAATAACTTTGAATTAAAATAATTTAAGCATGAGGACTAATACTTACTCCAAGATTATTTATATTTTTTAGAGTGATGGCAATGGTTTACATGAATAGTGTAACTGCATAATTAACTCTATTGCTTTGATAAAAAAAGTTCTTATCTTACCTCTGGAGGGAAATTTCTTCTTTGACAACTCCAAAAAGAAATTCTTATGTTGTGTATTATCAAAATCCAGCAGAGTTTTCATATACTCATTCAAATCACTCTCGTTTTCTATAGATTGAATGTATCTGAAAATAACATTTTTACTTTTATAATACATAATTCACTACAACTATCTTCGTCGCTATGAAGTGTCCCATATACTACTTACAACAGCAACAGGATATAATCTTATACTTGCATATGATTTTATAAATATTAAAAAAATAATAATCAAATCTTGTGCAAGTAAATAGGTTAGGGTAATACACAGGAACCTATGTACTATAAATATATACCTTTTAATATAAATACATGGTTTTCTGTGGCATGTAACAACAAATATTACAAACGAAACTTACTGTATTAAATCATCCGGTATTTCGAAGTCTAAAATTCTAGACAGACCTTCACTTATCCACTGTTCCATTTTTTATTAAATACCTCTGAATGAATAATGTTGTAATAAGAGATATCGTGTATTTTCTATTTTATTTACGTTTACCAACAAACATTTACAGACGTAAATTAAATTAAATTTTCTTTGATTTACGTGTCACATCCAGCTGATTTTGAGTGACAGCTATCTACAAGGGTCGGCCTTACCAGTATACAATAGTAGTCTTTGGGTCGGCCGGCATTGCTATTCGCATTTAGCCAGTGTCAAGTAAAATTAGCTTAAATTTAATTTACGCAAGCAAATGATTTACACACGATGACTTTCCAGTTGGCTTAACCCCTCCCCCAAACCCTATCAGTAACCTTCCCATACCTTTTGGGGCCGAAAATCAATCAATCAGCGAGATAAATACGAAAGGAAAGGTATTGCTAATATATGTGTTTGTATCACAGACTTATATAATAAAACTAGCTGTGCCCCGCGACTTCATCCGCGTAGTATTGGATTATTGGGTTAAAAAGTATCCTATATGTTAATCCCGGTTATAATCTATCTGTGTTCCAAATTTCATCCAAATCCGTTCAGTAGTTTTTGCGTGAAGGAGTAACAAACATACATACCAACATACATACATACATACATACATACATCCACACTCACAAACTTTCGCATTTATACTATTAGTAGGATACTACGCGAATACTATACATTGAAGTAAACTATTATACGGATTTTATCGCGTTTATTTACTTTTTTATGTTCCCGACGTTTCGGTTGCTTTACAGCAGCCATGGTCACGCCGGGACTGAGGTGTTAGACGTCCTGACGTCATAGTTAATAACTGGGTACCCTCATATTATTTAGTTGTTGTTCGCGGTCCGATCCAGGCAGAAAGTGCTCACAGTATCTTGAGGTCTTGCAATGGTACACTTGGTTTTGGATTTAATTATATTAATTACTGGATCTCAAGTTGGTGGTAGCACCCAGCCATCTTCCCTATTGAAATTACGATGTTTTTTAATTTCAATGGCCTCACGTATCATCCTTGGTCGGAATCGGTGTTCTTTTGCGAGGACTGTGGGTGCGGTCCTGTACATGTTCACAGATTGCAGACTTTGTGGAGCGCCGGTGTTTTACGTCAGCTATGTGTTCTTTTACGCGGGTTTTTATTGATCTTTTAGTTTGCCATATGTAAGAGAGCCCACATTCACAATCGAGTTTGTATACCCCTGCATCTTGTAAAGGAATGTGACACTTGACAGGTGGTAAGAACTGACTAATCTTCTTCGGTGGCTTGAAGTAAGTTTTGATTGAAGCACGTTTCAAGATGTAGCCAATCTTGTCTGTGACACCTCTTATGTATGGTAGTACAGCAGGCTAAAGATGCGCAGAATGTATCACTGAGCTGAACCGATATATATATATCTTTTCAGCTCAGTGATATATATCACTCTTGTATATCAGTAGCTCACTAGTGATATAAAGATTTGTTTGAAGAGCGAACTAGCAAGGTTTTTTTTACAACGCTATAGCTCAGAAGACCTACTTATAAGTAAAAACCAATACTATATACCGTGCTAGCAATATGTTTAATAGGTAATAAAATGCGAAAGCGTGTTTGTTGGTTTGCCCTTCTTTTACGCAGCAACAGATCACGTATATGTTACTAACAGTCTTTATCTACACAAAATAAAATTATTACAATCCGATATAGTAATAGTAATTTAGTTTTTGGTATGTAGTGACATACCAAAAACTAAATTACTATTACTCAGTTCAGTCATAGGCGTAATTCGCAAGTAACTAAAACAAAACGGTTTGAAATAATACAAGCATCTTTGAATGTTTACAAAAACAAAGTCTCAAAATGTGTACTCTATTCATTTGATTTAAAGGTCGATTTTCCAACGATCTATTATCCAATAACGGACGGCCGGCCAACGCAGTGCTTTGTATCGCTAGTCTCTTTCTTTTTTACGTCGTGTGCAATTTCTATCTCATCTGAGCCAAAGAGCTAGTGAGCTATGTCATCTGTCTACTACATGTCAATCAGTTCAGTAACTCAAATTGAAACCATGTCCGTAGAGATATAGAGATATAATTTGAAATCAGATGAGCTAAAGAGAGATTAGCTCTTTGGTACCGATATATATCTTTTGTGTCATTAGCTCGCGAGCTACACAACTCTACAGCAGGCAAAGAGTATGTAATCACTACTGACAGCAGGTAGACGCTCGACTGTGGCTGGTTTCACTCGGTCACTGTAATGGCGGCGCGGGACCCGAAACTTGTTGTCATGCAATACTTGCTTGACATGATGGATCTCGGCAGTCAGGTGTTGCTCATCACAGATCCCTTGTGCTCTCTGAAACAAAGATTTACCTAGCTTGCTACATATCTCTAATCTGTGGATTTACCCACGGTAGCTAACTGTGTTGGATGGTAGTGAGATTCACCGTTTAAGTACCTATCGGTATGGGTGTTTTTCCTATACACAGTATGGCCTAATGTCTTATCAGGATTACGGATTACTAAAACATCTAAGAATGCTAGAGTGTTGTTGGCCTCTAACTCCATTGTAAATTTGATTATAGAGTGTATGGCCCCGTGACCATGGCTGCTGTAAAGCAACCGAAACATTGGGAACATAAAAAAGTAAATAAACGTGATAAAATCCGTAGAATAGTTTTATTTAAATTATAATTACTACATAATATTATCTCTGTGGTTTGTTTTGGTATTTGTTACTGGCGAAATACCTATTAAACTGGGCCATATTTTTAAGAAAGATTAAATGAAAAATCTGACTGAATCTGAATTCTGACAACTAAACTAGGGATGGGCAAGTGAAAAAAATATATCGTTATTTATCGTATCGATATTTTTAAACAGTATTGATAATTATCGAGTGAAAAATATCGATATATCGTCAGTTTGCGCATGATTATTAAAACTTCGTAAAAAAGAATAAACGAAAATAGTATTTTTTATTAATTCTCGAGCCAAAACAATTATATACAATTTAATCAAACCAGTAGTCATCAGATATGGTCATTAGGAGCACCTTCTGTGTGTCTACATGTGCATTTTTTTTGTCATTGATTTGTAGAAAAAAAATCGGAATTGATACAAATTCGATACTCTAAAATAAATATCGAATATTGATATATCGTGATTAAAAATATCGACGATATAGTATATCGATATTTTAACATATCGATATTTTTTGCCTGTGCCTAAACTAAACTGTCAACTAACAACTGTCAGTCAAGTTTTTGTTTCTTCGAATTTCGATTTTTAAAAATTAAAAACAGGTAAATTTGTTTATAAAAACAAGTGTTTACGATCTATTTTTTGTTCTATAACATTTATTAAAAACAAAACTAAACTGATAGTGACTTTAATGTCGCTGTTAATCACTAAATTGAAATGTCCCATTTGTTTACGTAATTTTGTAACCTAACAAAAAATAACCCTTTATGTAGATAATCATAATAATTTATTATTGTAGCCATAATGTCGATCTCGCCATTCCTACGCTCTCCGTTCACGGACCTGACGGGCGGCATGATTTCTCACCAGCAACTGGGCCGTTGTCAGGTAGAAGAAGCCCGCTACATGGAGTGCCTCGAAGCCTACGGGCTGGAGCGCGGAAAAGTCAAATGCGCACATCTGTTCGGAGACTTCCATGAATGCCAGACTTTGACGAAGCAATACAAACGTTTTATTGTAAGTAAGACCAACCATTTAATTTCTGATACTCTTCAAAAAGGTCCACTCAGAACCTCAAGTCGGGTTGGGCTCACTTGGTGAAAACATCTACACTGGTGCGCCCCTTCAATTGCGCTCGAATAAGTTGAGTTTGCACCTTATTTGTGCATGGTGAGAGTAGCTTATAGTTGACAGTCTTCTTTGTATGACTAATTAAAAGTTTCGGATATCATCTGCTATTCAGAACATAATTTAAATGAAATTTTTGGAATGCGATAAAAATCGATTGATTTATGTTCAAAATTAGAAATCACTTTCATGAAACAAGAATAAGGCTTTATAAATTATGAAACTCGTCAGGTGTTGTATATACACCTGTGTGCCGATATACAATGAACAATAAATTATATTTTGTAGCCGGCATGACATAAGTATATTAGCTTAAGTAACTGTGACTACTGTTTCTAATATGATATGTTTTATTTTTAAGGCAATGAGAAATGAAAGAGACAGACAAATTGCAGATGGCAAGCTAAAGGGAGACAATAAGTATGTCTCACCGAAAATCGACAGTTATTAACATTATTTAGCAAGACAAATCTGGTTATAGTCATAAATCAATAAATCTGTTCCAATGGTGTAAATAAAAATAATTTATTAATACCACACTTGACTTTATTTATAAGTTTAGTTTAGTTATCAAAGTGTTCTTGCACATTACTCCAGCTACAGCTATGATATCTTGCATAAAGGGCAGCCAAACTGGGCATATATCAACCAATCAAGGCATATAGTAAGTAAGTATAGATGGAAATAAGTGAATCCACAGCATTAAATATGTGACATAATGATTACTTATGAGAATTCATGAGTTTGATATAAGAACATAAGACCTGCTTGCAGTACTAATTTATATTATGTCAGAGAGATGCCATAAGCGCATAAAAAAATGACATTATTACAAACGTCATCATAAACTCTTTGGTCACATAGTACTATTTACTAGTAAGAGAGTATCAGAAAGTCGGCTTAAACATGAACAGTATATCCCCATTCTTCCGCTCCCCGTTCACCGACATCACGGGGGGCATGATCTCGCACCAGCTGCTGGGCAGGTGCCAGCTGCAGGAGATGGACCTGATGGACTGCCTCGAGGGCTACGGGCTGGGCCGCGGGGTAAAGAAGTGCAAGCATTTAATTGAAGAATATACCGAATGCCATACACTGAACAAGCAATATAAGAGGTTTTATGTAAGTTTAATAACTAGCTAAGCTATTTGTAGCTATACCATGAGTTTTACGCGCTGTTTACGCTAGTCGTATAGCGTCTACTTAACATAATATATTATGTATACAAATAGTATAGCTCCCCTTCCGACCAATTTAGGAACACTAACAATTGGACTTATTTTTGTAAAATTGGACCAAACCACTGACACGTCTGCAAATTGAAACCAACAGCAGTTTTGGTCTACAGCAGTGCATGTGGGTTGATTCCGTTCTGCAAAACTGTATCCTATTGTCCATATTATGAATAATTTAGTAGCCATATAAACACGTACGCTTCTGGATTGGCCAAACAGCGGGCTAAATACGGGGTTTGTCGTCATAAAATACCAATCGATTAATGATTGGTCAAATCGCTTATAGAAGTGCGCAGCTTCACTCGTGAATGTAGGAAGTTGAAATCGCTGCCGTGCAATTGGTTGCTATTGTAGTAACGGAAGGCGCTTCAATAATACTGCCGACAACCACGACTTGAGCGTAGGGCGACCATACGGCAAATTGTTAGTTTCTCAGATGGACACTATTCAAATTGCCATGAAAATATTTAACGTAGTCGCTAGCGACTATCGAGCGTAATATTCGTAGTGGCTTCACCATATAAGGTAGTCAGTGCAACATCTAAATTAGTTAGGTACCAAGGTAAGTACCTATAAGTATTTTAATATCCTTTAAAATGTTTTATTTTAGGAAATGCGCAAGGAACGTGACAGGCAAATAAAATGCGGGGAGCTGCCTCCTGAAAAGCACTATGTAAGCCCCAGGATCGACAGCTACTGAACATTTCAAGATACCGAAAGATTAACATACACTAAATTAGAATTGAATACCCCTAAGTATGTTTTGCTCGAGTAGGTATGACGTCGCACACTGTTTTTGATGAAACAATATCCTGATCGTGTATGTTATCAATACGTGAACATTTAAAATTAAAATATTGAATAATAATGCATACTTATGTACTCACTGATCTTTTTTTTCAAAGACCTTGTCCGCACGACCTTCTGAAAGGCGTCGAGACTAATTATTTATCCGACTTACGTACAGTACCTACGTATAGCAGGTAAGGTACCTAATATACCAACATACAGTATCTGCATGTAGGTATAAGTACATCCACGAGGGGAATCCAGTTAGTGGCGGATTTACCAGTAGGCTGGAGCCTAGGGCGGCAAATTTGGGGAACCATTTTTTTTTTGCTACCCCATAGAAATCAAGCGCAATAATAGTACATTGTTACACGAGTGGTGAAAGTGACTTATTTTTGGCCCCGAGACGGGGTTTGGCGTATGAGGGTGAGGCGTTGAGTGACTGTAGAAAAAGTTTGAACATGGTTCCATAGAAATGTGAAAATGGAACTAGTTTTTTTTTTATAATTTGACAGCTGTCAGTTGAAAGCGATTCTCCCGGGCCGGAAAAGTATTACTTTCAACCCGCTCCTCAGGCAACTTCAGACCTACTTTCAGAGTATGAGTAATGAAAAGATTATTTGTTCACGTTTACCGAATGTACATTATTGTATAAGTAGCATACATGACCCCACTTTTATTAATTGTACATGATTGAGTTTTGATTAGCTCAAAAATATACCCAAAAAATATTTTACGTGCAATTTCAACGAAATTTTTGGATTGTAAAAATTATCTAGGACATGACAATTGTAGGAGGCAAGGGCGGCAAAAACTTTACAGCCTATACCTTGGAAATTTTTAAATCCGCCACTGAATCGAGTAGACTATGGGCCGCAATTAAAAAATATGCACTTTAAGCCAAAATATACCGGAACACATAGAAACAATGGAACTATCCAATGGTTCTTAGATGGTTTTTAGTCGCCATGTACAAGGTTCAATATGATGGCTGGGAGTAGTATTATTCCAATCAGCACCACTAGTAGGTATTATTATAAAATATGTGTACCTTGTTATTGAATCTAAATCACCAGTTCAATACACAATCAATAGTTGACTTTTTTGCTCGCTAGAGTCACGGCCGGTCGGCGCGTTTTTGCTTGGAATTTTGGCGCCAAACCGCGCTACCATCAATCATTATGTATTAGACGTAGGTAAGTATGTAAATTAAATATTTTGATAATGAATATCAAAGGTACAATGTGGCTATTTTTCTGCGCAGATGTTGTACATAGGTGACGTGACTTGTTTTTGAGATGACCGCTGCTTGTTGTCTATTATTGAATTTTGTATTTATTTATGAGGGGCCTGAATAGGTGAAAATTGGCACGGAAGTTTCGTTTCGTATAAGCTACCAAACAACCTTAATTTTAAATCAAGGGGTACAAACATTGAGCAATGGTTTTTGACCTCTATGAGGCTCTATGGTTGACTGAAATTATGGCATAGATAAAGTATGGAAATATATTCAGGACGCCATTGGAACACCTGGCCATCGGTCGGATTTAAATTAGGCAGAAAACATAAATCGCGTTTGTTTACGACATAACGAATTAGCTGCTTTACCAACGATAAAATAAAATAAAGCCATCCGCTAGACATTTAATTCGAACACACCCAATAATAATTAGATTCAATTAAAGATCAGATAATACGTTCAAATACCAACTTATGGAGCAAAAAAGTGTTTGTTACAATCCTCAGCAGGTACCTACCTACCTACCTATGTACAAAAATAACGAAACGTGATCCTTGTTCGCAAACTGTTTTAATTGCAAAATAATGTTCGCTATTATCGGACTCATGGTAAATAGTTCATTGACCGCTGATTTTCGTGATGAAATATGCTCGATCGAAGGTTGTAGGTATCAGATCACGCCAAAGTGATGCCGTGGTGAGGATTAGAAAAAAAAATGTACTTTTTATGTGCGGAACTGTCAAAGGTGTTTGACCTCCAATAAGATTCTTGAACTTACGATGTTCGAGCCAAGCTATAGCCAGCTGACTACAGCTCTAATACGGGCTGGCCCACCGGGATAGTACCACCCTCATACAGAAAATCGGCGTAAAGTAGCTATTATAGCTGCGTTTCGTTCGATAAGTGACAGAGCCGGAAGCCTAATTAACGCCCTTCGTCTATCCCACTTCCATTCAGGGCGACAATGTGCGAACAATGCCATTGGTATTGCAAAGCTTATAAATGGCTACGGTAACTGCTTAACATCAGGCGGATCGTTCGCAAGCTTGCCGACTTTGTTACTTAACAAAAAAAATATTTAGTTGGATATGCGATGATCATATTAATGAATTAGGTAGGCTGTTATTCCCCACGGATGGTTGAATTAGAGGTAGGCCGTCAACCCTCCGGCCTGGTCTTCGAACTTTGAAAAATGCAAAACTTGTACCCTAAGTTTTAGGTAGACATCCATTCAAACAGTTATTAACCCGATAAATTGAGGTTGCTGCAAGTTGATGTCCTCCGGTCAGATCAACAAACTTTGTGTCGCGCTCAATTTAGTTCAAAGCTGTGACTTACCCATTAGATGCGATCTTGCATCCAAATCTTAGTTGTAATATACTACATACATTGAGATATCAAACTAAAAGTATTAGCCACCACACTAGGAATTTAAAGTCTTTAACAGTGCAATGACTAGGTTACTCTGAAACAAAGAAGATTAGCCGCTAGGACTACTGGGGACTCGAAACGTAATATAACCAAAATTGAAAATTTTTAAAACCCCCGATGCGACGACTTTTAAACAACAAAAGAGCTGATAACTTTCAAACGGCTGAACCGATTTTCATGAAACATAGCTAAGAACATTCTCGATCAGAACACCTATCTACCGAAAAAAACAAAATTGAAATCGGTTCATCCGCTTGGGCGCTACGATGCCACATACAGACACACAGATACACAAATACACATGTCAAACTCATAACACCCCTCTTTATTGTCGGGGGTTAAAAATAGTTGTGTGTAAAAACCTCTCGACTACAACATGTACATACATACAAACACCACATTTATATGATTTTATACGTAGGTATAATCTATATCCAGAACCCACTGTGTTGGGATAACTGGCATAAACATTCAAATCGATCCCGAAGTCCGTCAGACGAATCGATCACCAGTGCTTTATCACTTTATCAGGGGCAAATATCGATTCATTATGCATTGAAATCAATTCCGATTTGTGATCGTTATGAACGATATAGCACGACTACATTATATAAGTAGGTATACCTTTTCGTCTGAGTCTTATCTTTGTTTGTTTGATTGTAATGAATAGGCTCCGAAACTACTGAACCGATTTGATAAAATATTTTACTGTTGGGAAGCTACACTATCCCCGGGTGCCATAGGCTATATTATATTTTTTTTAAAATTAGGGATTTTTACTAAAACTCCAATAATGTAACCATAATGTACCCGTGCGAAGCCGGGGCAGGCCGCTAGTATATTATAATTGGTCTGTACGTGTGTTTATCACTGAACTCCTCCTAAACGGCTGGACTGATGTTGGTGATTTTTTGTATGTGTTTGAGAAGGTGGTTGATGGTTTGGATTCATAATTGTATCCGGTAGGTGGCGTTGAAATCAGGTTCTAAGTAGGGCAGGACAACGTCTGCCGGGCCCACTGGTATACTATTAACATACCGAGGACATAAGGACATACGAATATCTACCAGTTAGGAAATGTCAAGTTTTAAACAAAGTGGAAACAGGTGAACCGCTAAGGATTTAACGATTTACCAATTTTAAGCACGAGGAAAATTTTAATTAGGTACGTATTTCACATGTCTTTCGAAAATTGGTTGGATTTTCTAAGACATGCAGGTTTCGTCACGATGTTTTCCTTTACCGCTTTCTTCATATAGAATGGAAATATAGGAATCTAATAGACCTGGGGCCTTGTGCCTGTACGAAGATCATGAAAACTCAGGTTTTGTTATTATTCATTCAAACAAATGCTATTTGTATTATCGGTAGGTGCCGGTAGTAGATAGGTATCTACTATTACACTATTACATAAGTAAGATTCAAATTTGCAATAAGACATTAAAAAGTACCCAGTAGGTACCTACTATTATAGTTACTTACCCACTAACGCAAATAGATATTGACGTAGGTTAAAAAAAACTTAACAATTTATCCAAAACAAAATTTCTCAATGCTCAAGTTTATTGACATTGCTTTTAAAAGTAAATGAAAGGACAAAATGTCCTATTTGTACAGATGTTAATTTAACGCCTATCATACTCCGTAGCCAGGAAGTGCCGCGCGTGGAGCAGTCGCGTTACACAAAAGCAAGAAGTCCAACTTGATACCGCGGACGGCAGACATTAGAATTTCAAAATATAGTGTTTTTTGTGTGGTCTGGCGCCGATCGATATTAACCAGTGCATGCATAACAAATGTACAGCTCTAGCTCTTAGGGAGCTCAGGGCGAAATCACAATGGTGGGCGGTTGGCGAGCACGTTTAAAAAAAAAGATCGATGAACGCGCTCGCAGCGTATGCGCAGCAACATCGGTCTCGACTTCTCGAGCGAGTGAGACGAGAGAGACCCTCATTGCAGGCACGTCACTGCTGGAGGCACGCTCGCAAACCCAGAGTGATCTATCTAAGGCCCGTATTAATAAATCGATCTCAAGTCTGTGAGCGATCTTGGAAATGTCGTTGCAGTACGAAATCACATGTCAAAAGCATACTCAAGACCGCTCTCAGACTTTACATATTATATTTATTAATACGGGCCTAAGTTAGATATTAAAGTTAGAACCTAGGTAGTATAATAGTTGTTTAAGTTGTTGTTGCCAAGAATTCACGAGGATAATAGGTATTACTAATGAATGGTTTTCGATTAGTTTAAAATTAGCAGACATGAGACCCAGTGTCGGGATCCGGATTGACAATGTCATCCGCGCTAAAAGCCTCGTGTTCCTTCGCCCACGTGCTAGTTCTGATGCTAATACAATTTGAGGCGTAATTATTTCGTCTGTCGTAAATCGAAATCAGCTAATTAGATACGCTTTTTGGCCATAAACCGTGCCCGCCGACGACGTTAGTGGGTTATTGTGCTACTAATGTTATTCCATGACGTCAACTTAACCGGTTTACTTTACTACTTATCTGTCACACCTTAAAAATAAAGAGCGTAATACTTACCTATTTATATCTATTCGAATGATTCTGGTGGCCCACAGCTGGACGTGTTTCCGTGAAGAATGAATACATAATACCTACAGTCTATTTCACATAGGAAGTCCCGCGGAAAAGTTCTGAACTAAATTGTACACAGTGTAAAGTATATTGCCAAACAGGCGACTACAGCGCCGCGTCTACGAGACTTCATTTTATGTGAAATATACTACATCCTGTCGAGTTTGTAAAATGACAATTGTAAGTTCCCCGTTAAAATAAATAAATAAATATACACTAACACACCAACTGTATGGACCCAAACAAAGCAACGTTTACACTATATGGATACCGTACAATAGACTGTGGGCGATCCATTTACCCTGGGAATCGAACCGGGAAAGAAAAGTAATAAATGAAAACTTTCATAAAACATTTAGGCAGACATACCCGCGGTCCGCTCCAATCAAAAATGGAATGGTCAATAGCCAATCATTAGGAAAATCGAATATTCGATGGTAAGTAATCGAGTATTCGATTCATAATGTTCACGGGATCGAATCATTCATATTCTCTGGGGGCTCGCAGGGCTACAATGAACTTTACACATTTGTTGGACATGCGAGGTCGCGCGCTGTTTGTAGTGGCAAACTCCTGAAGTGGCTTTCTTTACGAGTGTACTTTGAAGGTGTACCTTCGTAATTTTGAGGCTTATTTGATAGGGTAGGGACGGTTTCGTGTACAGTCGTGTGCAGAGAATTCTGAACTTTAGAAAAGGTCACAAAGCTAAGCAATATTTTTTCGAACTGGCGCTATACTTACCCGACTATCATCTTTCACATACTATGAAACGCATTCTAATTAGGCTCGTGAAAGGTATATAATATACAGTTTTCTGGTTTACCACTGTTCTATTCGTACAGTTAGTGACATAAGTCGCTGAACATTGTCAATACCAATATGAGTAGGTAAATCAAGAACAATAAAGGATCAGATGCATAACGAAATTACTTGAACAGCAAACTACTTGAAAAATGCAACGACTTTTCAGCGACCTATATCGCTTGCCGTACCTACGTAGATATACGAGGAAGTTTGTAGAGTGCTAGATAAGCCCGTCACAGCAGGTGAGGTGAAGGTGACCGCCACGCGCGCCCGCGCTGCCGGCCAAGTGTGAAGGGTACGGCGCCGCGGCCGATCACCTCATAGACAACCTTATGTAAGCGATACAACTATGTACTTGTCGGAAGTCGAGCGCAGGACGATTTTATCACATCGAGATATTTTTGTAGTAGTTGTGAAAATACCTGTTTTAAGTCCGTGATGTATCAAAGTCGAATGTTTATTTTTATTGGCACCTCCTTGGCGAGTTGGACAAACACCGCCTATGTATATTGTGATGAGTAAGTCAGGATCTATAGCCTAGTGCTAAGTCATCTATCCATCAGCACAAAGCCGTCCACTGCTGGAGGAAGGCTTCCCTTCATGTCTTCCACACATCCCGGCGACCGACAACTAACGGACGGCTTACCGCGACAAATGCGATGTCAGCGGTGAACCTTGTGGTAGACCGTAGTACAGTAGGTGTAGATACTAATGCCCAGGCATATCATATGGTTTAGATTTGACACCGCCCGCCCTCGTACAGGTAATATTTAGGTACACGGTTTTTTTAAACTAGGCTAAGAGCTTTTCAGCGTCATCATTGTGGAGTCAACATTTCGTCCGAGATATATAATTAATCGAAAGCGAGAAGTTACCTACATACTCACCTTTTTAAATAATCTGGTTAATACGGTCAGCGACATAAGTTGCTCAACACTCTCAGTTTTCAAATATTTTGCACACTTTTGTTCTGCATCAAATTTATGATTATTTTTCTTGTTCTTAAGTATTGCAATATTTTAAAAAGTTCCAAATTTTTGCTATTGACAATGGTCACCAACATTTGTAAAATAACGAGAACCTATTCCTGATTAGAAAAATGAGAATGTCCTTTATAGCTGACTGTACATTATTTGACAGTAGGCACAGAAATATAATTTCGCAATTACATGTATGTAACAGAAAGTTGTTTTTTCAGTGCGGACATTGATTACGTATGAATGAGAGGTGCAATTAATTTTTAACTGCACGTCCAATGATGAGAGCTGATGAAGATATCCGCCCGTTTCCGGAATATTATTTGATCCTATCAAAAACAAAAGTTGTAAAAAAACCAAGTCTCGCAACTCAGTTCTTCTACCATAAAAACTTGTGATATCCATGTAATACCAAGTCGGTTACTTTATTAAGTCCCTACTTAAGGGACTTTCCGTCTTAAGTTATTACGTAATTAGCTAACCTAACAACATCTGATAGTGACCATATCAATATTAAAAATCTTTTATGTTTTAAGTAAATAAAATAGATAGTGCCGCGCTCGACCACAGGGCGTGCTCGACTTGGGGGGGCACTGGCCTGCCCCTTAAGCTAGCTATAGCTCGAAAAATAAAAATATATCTATTTGTGTACAGGGGGGCAGTGTATAAAATCATTTCCCGAAATAAAGAGTTTTGTGTAGACTCTGCAGTGAAGAAGCCTGGGATATAAAGTTTGAGAATAGGTTGAGGTCGTTTCGGCCCCAATGCCTCTAATCATTCGCTTTACCGGATGAGACTGTTCAAATCGGGCGGCGCCTATTAATAAGGGCGATAGGGTTTGGGGCATAAGTTTGGGGTTATATTAGGCCTACCCAAAATCCTTGACAGTGGCTAAAAGCGCAAAAATAACGTCTGTGCTTACTCGTTTTAACCGACTTCAAAAAATGGAGGGGGTTCTCAATTCGGTTGTATTTTTTTTATAGTCTATTAATATGCTGTAGCCAGCTAGAGGGATCTATATTGTAACTAATGAGGTAGGTATTTGAATCTTTAACTATATTTTCTGGAAAACAAGATACACGCTCGCTCGGTATCAATGTAAATAAGCCTATAAAGTATAATTCCTACTTACGATGTGCGTTGTACGCGTATAGGCTAGTCGGTACTGGAAATTCGAGATTGCGTGTCAGGTACTCATTGTTAGGCTCAATGTACACCACCGCGGAATGAAATGGAAACGACTTTTTTGTACATAGCATAATGAACTTTATGTCAATTTTGTAACGTACAAACCTAAATACGAGCAAGAAAAAAGGTCGCGCGTCTTCCGGGGAATCCTCGCGCATTCTCGAGAGTTTTTGGCTCGTATTTAGTTTGTATGTTACACAATTGACATAGAGTTCATTATGCTATTGTACAAAAAAGTCGCTTCCATTCCATTCCGCGGCGGTGTAAATTGAGCCTTAGTCAGTTTTGACAGTATTTTTGTTATTGCAGTAAGTAGTTACTAATATTAATTCTATTAAAAAAACTAGCTGTGCCCGCCACTTCGTCCGCGTGGACTTTCATATTTATTCACCTTTTAAACCTTCTCTGGACTTCCACAATTAATTCAAGACCAAAATTAGCCAAATCGGTCCAGCCGTTCTCGAGTTTTAGCGAGACTAACGAACAGCAATTCATTTATATATATATAGATAAATAAAGTAATAATAATACATTTGTAATATTTAATAAGGCAGGTAGGTAATATGCCTTGGAAACGAATTTGAACTCGACTTTCCTTCTGCTTTAATCGCGTTTTAACTAAACCACCATAATGGTAATTCCATGTTCTATAGATACCTAGATACTTACCGAATCGGACTACGACGCTGGGGTAACCCATTAAACAAAATCTACCTATCGTTCGTTAATTCCACGAAGACACATGCCATCACTCTTATGGCCCTGGCATATGGGGCATTTTGCAATAACTCACGCGCTTTCGTGAAATGAACTGGCCATACCTATCTACCTAACTGTTATAACACAACCTACCCGAACACAGAATACGTTGCACGCTGCGTGTTACCGCTTTCTAATGATCAGAATTGAATTGGAGAATTTTAAATTGGAATAGGTACCTATAGGTATATAGCCATGCTGTATCCAATGCCTACAGCTCATATAACTACTAAGGGGTTGGCTCAAACGGGGTAGTAGGTAGGCTCCTCTCTCAGAAGATCCCTCCTACCTAACCCTCTCCCATCCATCTGCATAAAGTCAATATTATAGGTTCGTTTCGTACGATGTGTGATAGGGTCGGAAGCCCGTCCCCGATAAAACAAACCACCAATTCATAAAATCGCCGCGCGATAGTTGGCGAGCGCGGCGGTGACCTACTTGAACTCGAACATTACCACCATTTCGTATCACTTATCGCTTGCCGTGGTAAGCTATAATTAATTCGCGTATTGAGTACGTGTTTTAAAACACTACCTGTATAGTTCATTAACTTCTACGGAATTTAAGTTAATGTATTCTACTCAGCAATTTTATTGACGGATTCAGTAAAATATTTAAATGTTTTATTTTCGAACTTCAACGAGATGAATCATGGCGATTATTTAATATGGTGTAATTACTTGTTTTAATGTACCTACGTAGGTACCAACTCAGACCAAAGTAATAGCATAAACGGAGCGCGATGATCTTGTGAATGAAAGTGTGAGCTAACAAAAGTAATGCCAATAGCATCAAACCGGATTCTTAATTAAGATTTGCTGATCGCTCGGGAGGTTAAGTCTATAGGTGCGTCTAATCATATGAGCATACTTAACACTTATTTGTATTTGTGCCGTCTTGTGTCGTATAAACATGGCAAAAACACATGAGAAAATCTAAAAAAATGCTATTTGGTATTAAGTACTTTATTAAGACCTCTGTCTAAATTATTATTATATTCGTCTCAAGTACTAGGCATGGAAATGATTGCTACTTTCAATTCATTTTCATTCCGTGAAATTATATTTTTTCTTTCACTGTTATTTCACACGTGGTTTTTCACAGTTGATGATTTTATTCATGGTGAATTTTCACTATGACACGTTATCATGAAGTCACTGGTCGATGATTTATCATAAAAACCGTGGTAGCACCAAACGATTACCGATGATTTTTAACAGTTTCTACCTGTGTCGGTAGCAGGTGCTACTTATGAAAACCTATATAATATGATTTTTCACACGCTACCTGTGAAATGTTCCATCACTAGTAGGTACCGACTACAGAGTAAATTAAGTAAGTATTAGCACCGCTCTTGAAATGAGCGCTTGATTCAACAATGTAGATAGGCTTTTATGTGGATGTAAAAGTTTTAGATGAACACGTGTGACGTAGGCCACTCTAGAACAGAGCTTCGGCGACACCCTACCTTGCAGTTACCTACTCGTAAGCACGGTCTCGGCGCCCCAGTTACGACTCGAGGGCACTCGAGGCGGGCGGCCAGCGCGCGCGAACCCGACCGATCACATTACCGCGAACGCGGCAGTTATCCTGCGGAAACGTTCGAAGTCGGTTTTAAAATTTAAAGTGTCAATAACGCCACATTTTTAGAAGACTTTATTTGACAGTGCGATATTTAAAAAACGAATAATAAGTAGTATCAATTTATGTACATACTAGAGGGTAGTTGTTGCGAGTGAGACAATTTTTTATTCGATCTGCGTGGTACAAATTTAAGATCGGTATTTATTATTTTTTTTAATTACCCAATACACATGTTTATTGCACAAAAATGTTTTGCAAAAAAATTAAGAACACTTTGTTAGTGATAGGAATATTATTAATACATCACGTGGCAACTGATCCTGTACATGTTCAGAAGCTTTTCAAGGAAGCTCCACTAAATGAAGTTTCTTTTTTCATTTGTGGAGCCTTGATATACAGTCTCAATATGGTAAGTTGAGAAATAAAATAATTAAATTTAAATATATTTTACGACTAGATTATCCACATTAAAATTGCATACATTTTTGGCAGCCCCTTTCTAAAGTATACCTATGTTACTCCACTTGCCCCTAGGAGGCAGGGCGCACGGAGGGCTCTTATTCTAGCCGTAGTTGGTTCTGCGGTAATCCTGACAGCTGCCGCTTCTGCTTACTAGTCCTTGACCACACTGGTTCCCCAACGAGATAGTTACGAAACGTTCAGTATAGTCTTTTGACTAAAATATTTACCTCGACTGCGTGACGAAAGACCAAAGACAGAGAGAAGTCGCTGTTATTTTATTATTTTACAAGTCCTACTGAACTGACTGCTCTGAAAATAGGACAAACCGCCCCACCGCCATATCAATAGTACCTATTCTCATCATTCCCCATGAATCAGTGAGTAGGTACCTACCAAACAAATATCAACATTTCCTTCCTTCAAGGTACATACAAGTAGATAGGTATTGAGATAATATTTGAGAAATCATAAGAGTGCCTCTTATGATCTTTGTTTTAGTTCAACTTGGAGGAAAATATTCCAGGAATGGATACAAATAGGTATCTCTCGACCTTACTAGTACCATCACGTGACTTTGCTTATTTTTACAAGAACTCTCATTAGTTTATTTATTACAACATACCTAATTAAAGAGCATTTCATTGATTGAGGATCAATTACAAAGCACCCGAATTTATTACTGATTTATTATTTACTACTGATGACAGAGGTTGCATTAAAAGGTGCAATGGGCCATAAAGGCATATTCTGGAATGACATAGTAGGCTTAATAAACAGTCATAATGATCGCCAATCGCATTCCCGAGGTGAACTAGCAAACTAGCTGTTATCGTAGAGATCGTCCAAAACATGGATACCTGTTACGAGATATCGCTCAATCAATATGCCGAAATATTGACTGCACAAGTGCCTAATTATTGGTATAACATAGATACTGTATCGCGTATCGTTCTTCGTTATGAACTTGAACATAATAAGAGCTATTTTTAGTAACACAGAGATGCTTGGAAAATCATTTACGAAGATCCGTTCCTATCGATTCATAGGTGCCTAGAAGAATTATTGCAAATACAGCCACTGCAATGCTATTCCAAAAATATAATTGGATCCCATGGAAGCTACTAAAGGTTCTATAATATAACTAGCTGTGCCCGCGACTTCCTCCGCGTGGAATTTAATTGACAAAGTTTCATACAAACTTTCATCCCCTATTTTATTCCCTTGGGGGTAGTATTAATCAAAATCCTTTCTTAGCGGATGCCTACGTCATAACATCTACCTGTATGCCAAATTTCAGCCCGATCCGTCCAGTGGTTTGGGCTGTGCGTTGATAGATCACTATGTCAGTCAGTCAGTCAGTCACCTTTGAGTTATATATATATAGATAAGCACGATAAAATTAGAATGATGTTCAAAGGAACCTTACACGCTCAAAATACTTGTAGGTCTACTAATCTACTACATTCGAATTCCGTCAACCAGATCTAGATTAAACGACTCAAGTCAGAATCTCATCATCTCAATAACACGCTTGGAAAATTTTATACGTACCTATCAGAGGTATTTGCAAATCCTACTTCTTTGACCTCGGCCATTTTCCCAATGTCGACAATTTAAATGTTAAATCCACCCATGGCCATGTTATATCGATTACACTTTGAAATATTCCTGCCGAAAGCGAAATCATTATCCATTGGTTGTTTCATCGCCAGACTAACGACTAACTTAATGGTTCAAACTTAGCAACGCTTGTACTATGAGTACCATACAGCTAGACCGGGGCAAATTACAAAAAGGCCGGTTCCGAAATTTTCGCCGGCGTGAATCGAACCCGCAGCCACATGGAGCAGTGCACACCCGCAACCACTACGCTAAGCGGTAGTAAATGAAATAATTGTCATGACAAGTAGTTACCTAGGTACTTTAATTTCTACGATTCACCTAGGCACATCGAAATAATTAATTTTTAGCGGGTTATTCACACGAAGAAACCGACACCGTTCTGTCTATACATTTTTGACAAATAATGCCCATTAGGATACTGTAAATTATTGGATAGAGTTAGATAGAGTTTATTGGATGACCGCTTATTCGAGAATTTTCACGATGGACATCAAAATCATAGCTGTTTTCTCATAATACCATATCAGATCACATTGCTCAAACTTGAATTTGTCAATTGTTGAGTAGAGAAATACAATTTTTTCTGTGTTTAGTGAGTTTATGGAACTTGTTTATGGATTTATTTATTGGAGTCGGTGCCAATTAAAGTAAGTAGGGGTGGGTACCTAAGAAGTAAATTATAAGGTCCCTAGTTATTTCTAGCTTTTTCGTGCACCCAGGTTTTTAGAAGTCAGTTTTTTTATTAATTAGCACCTATAATTAGAAATGCAATGAATTCTCTCAGGTTCGGCAGCGTTATTTGCGTCAATGTTGACAAACTGCATCGCAATGATTCAATCACGCGCACTCAGGAGTCTTTCCACCTTCTAAACAAAGGAACAGTGGTCTTCAGTGTTACATCATCATAAAATGCCTTACAGCCAACAAAATAAGGTTTAGAATGCTACTCGCACCTCTTTCAGGGAATACGATTGAAGATCAGTGTTTCTAAATTAAGTGGGTTTGCCTTTTACGCAGTATTCATATCGGTGAGTCAGTTAGTACATCGGGCAATAAATAAAAATACCTTGTACATAAGTTATAAATAAACATAATGTTTGCATTGACTCGAAAAGAAAAAAAGGTAAATAAAAAAACTAAAAATATGTCACCCAAAAACCACACCAATTTGTACCAACAGAAATCATTTAATATCATATTATCAGTTTATATATTTTGTTATAAGTACTACAACATGGCGCCTGTCTAGCCTGCGAAATTCAAAATTTTCGAGTATTTTTATAGTTTATCCAAAATCTGAAAACATTTAAGACAACATTTTGTAATTGGCGACAAAGACCGTATGCAATGCATTTATTAATATATCCAACGTACTCTAAAACATTTCAAGAACGACAGATAACCAGAAAAACTGGCAATTTTTGTATATTTAGTGATTTACTAGTATCATATCCACCGTGATAATATTTAGAGTAAAATAAATGTATTAATAAACGCACTGCATATTGTGGTTTGTCGCAAATCACAAAATGTTGTCTAAATGTTTTCAGATTTTGGATAAACTATAAACATACTCAAAAATTTTGAGTTTTGCGGGCTAGACAGGCGCCTCCAGTTTTTTTAATAAAGCTCCACGCATAGGACTATAGTTAGGTACTTATATGTAATCTATATCTATATCAATTTATCTCTATTTCTTTGGTCATCGCATCACGCGTGAACGGATGGAACGATTTCGCTAATTCGTTGTATGTTGTGTTTATTATTATCAGGATAAGGTTCTTATGAAAGAAAAATATAAAAAAGTTGAGCGGAACAATTCGAATTCAATATTCAAAGTTAAGACAGGACGTCTGTCGGGTCAGCTAGTGAAATACATTTTTTACTTTGTTACAGACCGAAGGAGAATGCAAAAATATTATTTGTAGTAAGTGCGTTTGTATTATTCCTTTATATATGACTGCCACGCTCAGTTAACGGTAGTTGAGCCAAGCTTTATCGAACTGACTACAGCTCATATACGGGTTGGCTTGGCGGGGTAGTACCTACCACCTTCTCAAAGACCATCCACGTAAAATAGCTACAGGCTACAGTATAACTGCTTAACATCAGCCAGGTCGTACGCTTGTTTGCCGACATTGTTACATAAAAAATACAAAGAGCTCGCTGTCCCAGTGCGGGTTGGCGAACCCCTTAAGTCTTTCACAACATCTGCAGAATTTAACCGAATAGCCAGTGATGATCGATACTGAAATTGAGAGGTGCGCTCTACGTGCGTTCTTGACTAGCTTTATAATTATTTTAGATTCCACCGCCGATTCAGACGCACCGTCACCGGTGGTCATCGGTAGTCAAACTCCAGCGTTCGTCAAGATCCAGGTACCACCTTCTGAAAACTGGCAAGTCGTCATACTTCAGCCGGAGTTGGAGAGTCAAGTTGTAAGTACCTACTACCCTGTGGGTTACAGCTCAGAGGTTGAACATAGGGGGCGGTCTGCCGCCTGCCAGTGTCGGCTGAAGCCTTCCGGTTACCACATTCAACCCAGGGGTGCTACTCTTAGTAATGTTAATAGATATAACGTGACATTCGTATTTTTGAATTCTTCTCTAAATTCTATCTTTTTTGCCGTCGTGTATATCGTCAGCAAAAACGATGGAATTTAGAGTAGGATTCGACAATACGAATGTCACGATATATCGATTTTCGTTGCTAAAAGTAGCACCCCAGCATGTCGATCGATGTTTGATCGACCGGGATCGATTGATGTTGCTACTTCCGAGGAGAAAACAATCGACCAATAGTCGATCGAAGATTAATATAAAGGAGGTTGCAGAAAACGTGAGCATCAGAGCCAAATGCGATAAATGGAACAAAAATACTTACTGTGCCAACCCTTTACTTTATTTACATTCTATTTCACATAGGAAATCCGCGGAAAAATACGGAACCAAATTGTACACAGTGTAGGTAAATTGTATTGCAGAATTTGCTGCCACGCGACTACAGCGCCGCGTCTAAAGGACTTCGTATGTGAAATAGACTGTAGTTAAGGTGAAGGCGCCTGTCTAGCCCGCGAAGTTCAAATTTTTTGAGTTCTTTTAGAAATTTTTCAAAATCTGACAATAATTAAAGACAAATTTTGTAATTCGCGAAAAATACCGTGTGCAGTGCATTTATTAATACATTTATTTTACTCTAAATATTATCACGGTGGATATGATACTAGTAAATCACTAAATATACAAAAATTGCCAGATTATCTGGATAGCTTCTTGAAATGTTTTAGAGTAAGTTGGATATATTAATAAATGCACTGCACACGGTCTTTTTCGCGAATTACAAAATTTGTCTTTTATTATTGTCAGATTTTGAAAAATTTCTAAAAGAACTCAAAAAATTTGAACTTCGCGGCCTAGATGGGCGCTTTAGCCTTAATGAAACAATATAAGGCAGATGATGGTGTTATAGAGATATTTGTCATTCGAAGCAATAGAATCCGCGTCGCGACATATACCGTAAACGATAACTGCTGATGCGGGCGTTTAACGATAACTCTGATATCTAGCACCAGGAAAGTGAATATATTTGTTGGGAGACACGAATCCGTTAAACTCGCTTCCTGGATACAGTATACCGTTACGTGGTAAAGTCCCCATAGATTTCATAAAAAATTCAACATAAATATACTTATATTCCGTTAATGTTATGGGCGATAACAAAAATAGAAGTAATCATATGGTATTTATAAGTTATTTTTTTCACGATGGTTGTGGGTTTCTTACGTTGTGCTCTCAAAGTTATTGTCATGTATTTACCTACTATTTGTGTTTTTTACTACTTTACACAGAAATATGAGTCCTGATATGGTGGTATCTGTCTTACTCTATCCTCTAGAGAATAGTGTCTAGTATAAAAGGGAAAAAGTCTCACCAGGAGCCTTCGCTTGGCTCGTTTTTTGTGCCACAGTCATCCTTCCTGCTAGCATAAAGCTTAATGTTTCATACAATATATATCTATACTAATATTATAAAGAGGAAAGATTTGATTGTTTGTTTGTTTGCATTGAATAGGCTTCGAAACTACTGAACCGATTTGAAAAATTATTTAACTGTTGGGAAGCTACACTATCCCCGGGTGACATAGGCTTTATTACTTATATTTTTTTTAAATAGGGATCCTTTCTAAAACTAAATAGCCGTGTGAAGCCGGGGCGGGCCGCTAGTATTTCATATAAGGCCATGTTTTGCCTTTAGTTTCTGAGTAACACCAGAATCAATAAGTCTCCGGACTACAAGTCAACTGCAGAATCTCGTAAAAGATATTCCACTGACAAATGATTACACCCCCATACACGTTTGTATGTTACTAAATCCCTTCAATTTTACAGCTGGCTTGCCCTCCACTTGCACTTCAGAGTCGGCTGGTCTAAATAGATAATGAACAATTTACGCTAACTTCCTAACTTTCACTTTTTCCCATTTCCAGATAGAGTTCGCGGTACTGGAACCCAAGAAAGAGTACGATAAGATAACCACTATCTCAGAAAGAAACTACACGATGTGGTATGCAGAGGTAACCGATAAGGGGCCTCTCCATTGGAGAGGGGGGACAAAGCTGCCTGGTTATGACCAATCGAAGCACGAGCACAGGAATTACACTGTAACCGTCGACTTCTTTTATTCAAACACATCGGATAAGAAAATTTTGCAGTTAAATGGATTTTTCAAATGGAATACGAGCGGAGGTAAGTTACTAACCTATTATTTTATTAATTACAAAACCCCTGACCAGAGACTCAATCGGAGGTATTTCACTTTAACGTTGTCTTGACGTTAGTTGAACTGATATTAATACGAACGGATTCGGTTTTTTTTCTACAAGCTACACTCACTAGGGTTTTTCATATTCGCAAATTGGTCCTTTCGTAGTATCGTAAACGTTTTAATTATTGTACTTACCGTTTGTTTTAACAGTCTTGTTTCTATGGCAATTCGCCCATACCAGCTACATATATTTTGTCTCCCGCTTTGCACCGGAGGGAAGTGGAAATATTATCTTCCAACTCCTCCTATTATTTCTTTCGATTAAATTCGTGCGGGTTCCAAGACAATTTAACTTTTCCCAGGGACTCGTCGAGGGTCAAACCTCGACGTCATTATTGGTCACCATTGTCGATCCTGGCTTACAGGAGTTACAGTGGTGGGAGTGTGTGGCGGGACTAGTCCCAATAAAAAATACCGTTTGTTTTACTAAGTATAGCCTACCTAAGTATATCATTAAGCAATAATCAGATTTTGTCTAAATTACTTTAATTAATGCCATAGTATTTTTAAATTGGTGCCATGGCGAATATTACCTATGCGATAATTAAACACCGCAATGGAAGAATCAATAATAATCATAATTTAGTCCTTTTGACGTCCCACTCCTGGGCACGGGCCTCCCCTCACTACGAGGGGGATTCAGGCCGTAATACACCAGGCTGACCCAGTGCGGGTTGGCGGATTTAAGGGGGAACCATACGCAAAATATGCATTCGCTGCAAGACGAATGCACCTATTATTATTTGTTTACTGTTTTGACTTTCTGTTGATAATATTCTATAATACCTTCGTTCGCAGAGGGCGACGTATACTTTGATGTTGTGGACTCTTGCGCCAAGGGCGGCCATAACTTTGATATATGGGTAAGAAAACACATTTCCTTTCCCAGTCATCGAGCCTATTACCATTGTACTAAGCATACTCACCGAGCACGCCGGCCCAGTGCGGTTGGAGGACCCCACATGTCTTCCGAGAGACGTGCAGGTTTCTTCACAATACAATCTATATAATAATATATAACTCAAAGGTGACTGACTGACTGACATAGTGATCTATCAACGCACAGCCCAAACCACTGGACGGATCGGGCTGAAATTTGGCATGCATAAAGCTACTATGACGTAGACATTCCCTTAGAAAGGATTTTGATTAATTCCACCCCCAAGGGGATAAAATAGGGGATGAAAGTTTGTATGAAAATTTGTCAATTTTAAACCGAGCGGGCTGGACTTTGCATGCATAAAGCTACTATGTCGTAGACATCCCCTAAGAATGGATTTTGATTAATTCCATGCCCAAGGGAATAAAATAGGGGATGAAAGTTTGTATGAAACTTTGTCAATTTTAAACCGATCGGGCTGAGACTTTACATGCATAAAGCTACTATGACGTAGACTTAGGGGATGCCCTAAGAAAGGATCAAAATTCCACGCGGACGAAGTCGCGGGCTCAGCTAGTATGCATATAAGAGGGTAGATTTCACCCGATATTAAAAGTCTAAATTTATTATTTGACGACCGGTTGGCGCAGTGGTTCGACCGTAGTAGGCCGCTCGGCTCACTGCACATGGTGGTTACGGATTCGATTCCCGCCGGTGCAAATTTCGGAAATGACCTTTTCATAATTTGCTCTGGTCCGGGTGACACTGGGATCGCCCCCAGTCCATTGTAAGGTACCCATAGTACAAGCGTTGCTTAGTTTGGGACCATACAGTTGGTGTGTCAGTCTGGCGATATTTATTTATTTATTTATTTATTTCGCAATTTTCCATTACTTTCTATTATTTCAATTGTTTTAGCCAACCCAAGAGCCGGAGGTCATATTTACAGCGTTGCCCACAAATGAGTCGTGTAGGTTCAATGTGACTGGTCTGTATGGTATGACCGTGGTCGAGTACAAGACGCCGCTGTGTGAGATAAACGCCATCTGCGAAAACGGTAAGTCATACCTTGCAATTGCCACTGAGGACATCCCGCAAAGTTAGGTATAGCTGAAACGCTTTAGAACAAAACTCCAAAACAAATTAGTACCTATCTGTTTAATTA
This sequence comes from Notodonta dromedarius, assembly GCA_905147325.1. Lineage (NCBI taxonomy): Eukaryota > Metazoa > Arthropoda > Insecta > Lepidoptera > Notodontidae > Notodonta > Notodonta dromedarius. The sequence continues at coordinate 8,888,650 of LR990175.1, read as the reverse complement.
TTTTGAGATAAATGGACAATGACAATAGATTAAATGAAGCCAATTAGTATAGTCCTTTAAAACCCTTGAGCTAGCTAAGGCTGGAGAATTTGGTGGTCTACGTTTAGCGTAAAGGTCGTTATTGAAAGAAATAATTTTACGAGACCTATAATGTTATACCTACCCTCAACCCTAAACCAAAATATAGAAATCGAAATCGCGTCATATCATCAGCGATACTCGTACTAGGTAGTTGAAATAATTCTGGTGGTTACCACGGTTACAAAAAAGAGGCGGATTATTGAATCATCGCACTTCGGGCATAAATTTGCTCCTAAAGCGCCGTTCCAATAGAGTACTCGTAGTTACACCATCTTATCGATATACTTAAATGTAATTTGTAAAGACGACCGCATGGCGCAGTGGTTCGGGCGTCGGCCGCTCGGCTCACTCACTACACATGGTGGTTGCGGGTTCGATTCCCTCCGGGGTAAATTTCGGAAATGGTCTTTTCGTAATTTGTCCTAGTCTTGATGTCACTGGGATCGCCTCCAGTTAATTGTACGGTACGCATAGTACGAGCGTTGCTTAGTTTGAGACCATTCAGTTGGTGTCTCAGTCTGTCGATATTTATTTATTATTTATTTTATTAAGGTCCTATCTCCTTCCACAGAGACCTTATTATTAAGGAATCCTACTAATATAGACCTGAATGCTACCGAGGACGGCGGCGAGACGTGGCAGGTGCGAGTCAACTGGACGCGACCCGTAATCCCCCCAAAACAGTACGAATTGATTCTACGGGCGAGAGGCAACACCACTATTTCTGTACCGGGGGTAAGTGCCATTTATGTCATAGTCTGAATCAATGGGGCGAAAAGTTTTGAGCTCACCAGATGTCGCTTGTGGGGACTAGGCTGACTTTAACTGTCACTTCTGTCAGTGTCACTACAAATCTTCTTCTTTCTTTAAAAATATGGCCCACCCAAGAAGTATTTCGCTATGGTCAAGTAACAAATAGCAATAACAAATACAATGAATAACAATACGATACAAAAATGTGACCGTCCACTTTGGAAAACCAAAAATGGAGGCCACTACAAATATTAATTCGCGAGGTCTGATTGAGAGTGTGACTGTCTGAAGTCGGAAGTGTCAATATCACTCCAATGTTACGAGGCGCCACCGCCCTTGCGGGCAAAGAATTCTGAATGCCCACAATTTCAATCAATGAAATTTTTTAAAAAGATAAAAAACGCACTGTACGCAAAGTAGTTTACTAAATAAACAAATTCTATAGAACGTTTGTCACTCTTTAGTACAGATTTTCAAAGCGTGACAATCCAAAAATGGGTAACGTGGTAAAATATGCCGTGGCATGTTCTATCTTAGGAGCAGTATCCATTCCTTTCTCACATACTAGACTCCACCTGCAGCGTATGTATATAATCTAAGGCCTGATATGAATTTATCAATTGTCCAGAACGCGACAGAAGCGGTTTTCTCGGGCGTGGAGGGCAACGATATCTATGAGGTGTCCATCTATTCGACTATAGTCGATACCGCCCACATTAGCACACGAGGACTTTTTCCGTGTAAGTATTGTGACTCTATTCTATTGCTATTCAAAAAATGACCTGCCTCTCAGCTTTCTAAGGTAGTAGGTATTGTTGCTGTAATATATTTAGATAGTTAATGAGACCGATGAAGAGACGTAGGTACGAACCGATGAACCTTGACATAACATAATATTGGTCTTTACAACGACTACCTCTATGATTTTTTAATGTGGTGATGCCACAGTTATCTATTTAATTATCCCTCTCGGAAGACTCCATACCAACGTAAAACGGCAGTTTTTTTTCACATTTTTCATAGAATCTAATTTCGACCTCCCTTCGTGTCCTTCAGGGTTCTAGGTTGGGGATAATTACCTATAGGTACGTAGGAGAGTATGTGTTTAGTACGTTAAGTGTTGTCATATGCGCAGGGCGGCGGGGCGGTGGCGGTGTGGGCGTGGGGGTGGCGGCCGCGTGGTGCGCGGGCGCAGCGGCCGCGACGCTGCTGGTCGCGCGCTGCTGGCGCCGGCGGCCCGCCCGCCGCGACCCACCTTCAAACTATTACCTGGTAATACACTACATACTTCACTCCATAACATCGATACCGTCACATTAAACGAAGCCAAAGCAAATATGACTCATCCATACAAATCTATTTCCCATGCGTCTTGCACTGAAAAGGCAACACTTTGGACACTGATGACAATTGAACCGCTTCCATCTCTTAGGAGTCAATCGCATCGGAAACAGGCTCTAGCTCTTATCGCGCTTACTTATAATTTTCATCATTATACCTACCTACCCGCGACAGGCACTCGGCAGTAGGTAGGTATACTGGCCATTTCTGACTATCACAAGAGATCCATGTGCTCCGGAATTACATAAACCAATCTTGAAACCCACGGTTTTTTTATCAGGATGAAGAAAAGTTATCAAAAGAAGTTGACATAGAGTCTACGGGCCTGGGCCCGGAGGCGGCGGAGGATAGTTGGGAGATTCGCTCCGACCGGCTGCTGCTGCACGAGGTCATCGGGGAGGGAGCCTTCGGGCTCGTGCGGCGCGGCTCGCTGGCGCCCGGCGGCAAGGAAGTCGCCGTCAAAATGCTTAAGGGTAACATTACGGAATCTTCGCCTTCTACCATTAATCTGGGGCTAAGCCATGTATTGCGCCATCCATCACGATATCGAGCAATATTTTTTATATTTCAACCCTTTCCGTGAACAATTCCACCCTTTATTTTTTTGGGTTTCCTCTCGTTCCCTGTGGTTCTTGTGGCTTATGAGTCCGTAGCGCAGGATTTACTACACCCCTTCACTGACAATGCATTTTCACCATTCTAAAACTAAGTACCTATATCAAAACTAAACATACTTTAAACTTGTCGTTATTTTTACCAGATTTTCCATCATCTGAAGAAATTAGATCGTTTCGTTCCGAGATGGAGCTGATGAAGAGTGTGGGCGTGCATCGTAACATCGTGAGCCTGGTGGGGTGCTGCACCGGCAGGAGGCCGCTCATCGTCGCAGAGTACTGCAGCCGCGGAGACCTGCTCAGCTATTTGAGGTAACTAACTCATCTGATTCGTATCAATTCTAAACTGTAAACGAAATTGTGCTCATTGTTGGATCCATTTATTAGCCAGAAGACGGACAAAGCATTGACCTCCTCCAACACCTTTCACTCTGCTATTACGCTATAAGTAGTATAAATGTTTCCATCCGTTTCCCAAAAGAAGTATACACATAGGTTTACGCTAAATCAATAAATAAATAATAAAATAGTTATTCTATTTCAGGTGTTCTTGGGACATTATAGTCTGCAAACGTAACGCGAAATACTACAATAACAACATCGACACGTCCGACTATCGAAACGATTTGTTCAAATGCAATACCCAAAGCGAAAACTCGAAACTTGTGGTCAACAAACTCTACGAACTGCAAGGAGCCTGCGAGAAAGAACTGACAGCTTTAGACTTAATATCGTTCTGTCGACAAATAGCCATGGGCATGGAATTCCTAAGCTCAAACAGAGTAGTGCACAGAGATTTAGCAGCCAGAAACATTCTCGTGACGAGTGATAAGACACTGAAGATAGCGGACTTCGGGCTGTCGAGAGATGTGTATGAAGAGAATCAGTATAAACAGAAGGGCAATGGAAAAATGCCGGTTAAGTGGATGGCACTGGAGTCTCTGACGAGGAAGATTTATACTACACAGAGCGATGTGTAAGTTAATTCTATTAGCTAAATATCTACCTATTTAGCTTTTGAACCGTGTGAACTCGAAGCTATTGTTTTCCCCAATTCTAAGTACCTAATAGAGCGTTTACTGCAAAACACACGGCTGTTTATGAAATAAAATCAAATTATGTCTACCTAGTAATCAAAGCACAAATGATCATTTTCGAATATGGTAGAGGTTTAATATGCAAAGGCCTCCTCTTTATGCAGGCAACATTTTTAACTGGGCGTGGATGCGCAAATCCGAAACTATAGGGAAGCGTGAACTCTGGGTCGATTTTAACAAAAATCAAATCTGCATCATCAGATTTTTGCAAACACATTTCCGGGGCCGAAAATCAAACCGATACATTATGAAAAAAAAATGCATCCTGTAGTATTGCACCAGAATTATATTGTCGCTTCTAAGTATCAAATCCTAGGAAGTAATGTCAACGGAAAACAAAAGAAAAGGACCATAAGCGTTTTGGCAGTGGTGTAGGTACCTTCGTCAATCTAGGCAACGCCTTTGCCAGTAACTCCATGGTTCAAAGGAATCCAAACCTATGGTAGACGGGTATAACATTGGACATAGTTTTGCAGAACGAAACTAACCCACATATACTTTTGCAATGTGGAACCGACCTACTTACACTTGCGCTAGGGTTAGTTTTGGTCTGCAGACGTATGTGTGGGTTGGTTTGTTATTGCAAAACTATGTCCAATTATAAGGGTGTTGTGTGCGGTGCAGGTGGTCATTCGGCGTGGTGATGTGGGAGGTGGTGACGGTGGGCGGGTCCCCGTACGCGGAGGTGCCGGCGGCGCGGCTGGTGCGCCTGCTGCGCGCCGGCTACCGCATGCCGCGCCCCAACAACTGCAGCCTCTACCTGTGAGCCGCGTCATCACCTCTTTTCCATTCAACAGGCTGAGGCAGGGCTATCCCGTCTTTTCCTCGCCGAAGTTATACTAACAATAGCAAAGTCACTATACCCATACTACATGATGGATATTTTTTGGTGCCAAACAGCTTTAGTGTCCCCAACGCAACAAGTTATTGATTTTCTTAATGTTTTAAAAAAAAAATGCATGTTTATCTTATACATCAAGAAGCTGAAAGATTCATTCAGAGAAGCCATTCTTACCACCTAATACCGTGACTGATTCTGGGTAAAATGTTATAGTACTGATTGACACCGATTACATAATTTACGATATAATTGACGTAACCCCAGTTCCACCATTTCAGTCTAGTTATAAGAACTAGTGTAAAATCATAAGAACAGCTAATATTACTTAGAAAGAGAAATATATAAGGACTTTGAGAAGGATCACCTTCTATCTCTATCTTCTATTTCTCAGCTACGAGTTGATGCAGTCTTGTTGGCGCGCGCGCCCTCGCGAGCGGCCAACCTTCGCGGATCTGCACGAGCAGTTGGACGAGCTGCTCAACAGCGCGTGCGCCGATCAGTACCTGTCGCTCGAGCTAGAGCCCGAGGACTCGCCACCTACGCCCAAACCCCAGAGATATATCCAAATGCTTATACGGTGAGAAAACATACCTCCTTTTTACATAGTTTCTTCTTTTTTGGTAATTCATACACTCGAAAAGTATACTACTATTAATATAAAGTATACGTGAGCAGAGGAGAGTGTAAAGCTAGTAAAATATGTAGATTTGGAAATCAAGGAATTGATGTCAAATGTGTCGACAGTTCATTATTTGTGACCTTTCTGACAATGTGACCTTTCATCGTCATTCAAAAAAGTGAATGTTGGATACCAGCTAGATCTTTGAACCCAAAAATTAATTTAGATTGATCACAACAAGTTTTAAATGACCTCACAATTTTCGTATGACCTTTAAGAGACATTTCAATAATAATGTTATTATTTACCATATAGCAGTGATAGCCGATTGGTTAATCACGCGTCGTGCAAGCACCAGATCCTGGGCTCAAACCCCGGCTCGCACCTCTGGGTTTTTCGAAATCTATGTGCGAATCATAATTTCTATATGATTACACTGGTCAACAAAATTTTAACTTATTTTTGTCACATGAATACTTATATCCATTTTTTTATGTATTAGGGCCACTAAACAATATTATATCATTCAATAAAAATGTACACATGAGGTTTTCTTGTGACATTAATACATTTCTTTTCGTAAAAAATACAAAAATCAGCTATACTTAGTAACATTTTATTGCGTAATTTACAATAAAGTTATAATTTTCGTGAATATTTAGCATTTGGTTGGTCCCTTCTAAGTCTCCAACAATAATCTGCTTGCATTCTCGGACTCCATTTCCCTTTATAGCGTTTGTCCATTAAGGAAATGTCCTGATGAAACCTCTTGGCTTCCTCAAAGCACCCAAATAGGCCGGAAAAAAATCCAAATGAGGATATTTTTAAGGAAATATAACACCCCAAAGCTTTATATGATATTATAAGTTCATTTATTAATTCTTGGAAATCTTCCGCTTTCTAGTTTCCAAGAAAATTTCGGACAACATTCACAAAACATTGCCAGGCGAGTTTTTCCTGATCATTCAGTTTTCCTTAAAACTCTTATCATTAATTAGTTGTCGTATTTGTGGACCTACAAATATTCCCTCTTTAATTTTTGCTTCGCTGAGTTTGGGAAATTTCTCTTTCAGATATAAAAATCTTTAATTTTTAGGCATAGCTTTTACAATATTTTTTTATCAGGTTCAGCTATATGTGTAATGGTGGTAGCCAACCTAATAGGAGTCCCACACGCGCTTCACAAAATTTATGTGGAACCCAGGATTTATCTTGATGCCTCACAGGAAATCCAAAATAGTCTAAGTAGCACTGTTCAATTAATGATGTAAAATTTCGACGCTCAGATGTAAAAGTTAATTCTCCACACACATAATAGAAACTGTCGGGGTTGTTGGAACACTTTCGTGGCATATTTACGATCTAACTAAAGTAAATAAAACGTCAGTTACTGGAATGCAATAGTTGTATAGTCGCCTAAATGAAGTTATTCAAACAAAGAAACGTATATGAGGTGAGAAATTAACATGTAGCTGTGACAAAAAAACTGGATGTGATTGAAAGAACATTATTATATATTTTTAATGAGGGTACACTAAAATAACCAAAAATCATCACAAAGTTCGTGTGTTAAAAACAGTGTTTACCAGTGTTATCACTTGCTTACGGTGAAGGAAAACATCGTGAGGAAACCTGCATGTCTTAGAATATGTAAACAATTCTTGAAAGATATGTGAAATCCGCCAACCCCCTCTGGGCCAGCAGCGTGGTGGATTACGGCCTGAATCCTCCTGGTAGTGAGGGGAGGCCCGTGCCTAGGAGTGGGACGTCAAAACGGCTAAAATTATATTTATTAAATTATTATTTATTAACCATCAGTGGCAAACGCAACTGGCTTCGCGGTGAGAGCTACGAGCGCCCTCTGCAGGCGCCGCAGAGCAACCACTACTCTTCTCCACCAGCGGCACTGAACAGGACACTTCCGGTCTGACAATAACTACCCCAGGACAACACTTCTAGAGGCGCGTATCCGCAAGGGCTAATGGGGCTAGGAGCGTAACTTAACAATGGCAAATGGGCAAGGCCCGTATCTTCTTAAGGGCAAATAGGCAAGGAGGATTTACTATTTCAAAAGGCAAAAGGGACAAGGTGCGTATGGTCCCAATGGCAAATCGGACAAATATCGTATTTCCTCAAGGCCCAATTCTAGGGCACTACTAGGCTATTTACGCTTTCGATGCAGATTCCAAGATAAAATGGGAGAATCAAAAAATATATATTAAGTGTATTAATTAAACGATGTGATCATTATGTTAATGCGACGAAGTACCTGAATGTAGCGGTTCGAATTAGTTTAGTAATAGAGATAGACAACGAAAGTTACTAAAACAGGGTATGAAAGTTAACTAATGTTCCAAGCTATGTTTAATGTTAGTATTTTTGTACTATAGATATAACATTACAAGTATTTTGCATGTAAATATATTATAATCATGTCAGAAAAGTATTTTTTTTATTTAATTTATATGTTATTTAATGGTTTAGAACCAAGCTGAAGTCCATTGATACCATATACAGTAGAACCCGATTACGATCACGCATAATACACCATTTTACGCCGGTCCCTGCAACATGAGACATGTTTTCATACATTTCTGAACGCTTAATACGATTCGCATCCCGTTTAATACGTCTAATACGCGTACTTATTTGCTTATTTGTCTCCTGTGGCAGCGGGAAGCGGGTCATGGGATGTCGCGGGAGACAGTGGCACAACAAGATGTTGATACATGGATGACAATACTTCCCGAATTGTTGCAAAATCACGAAACGCAAGACATTTTTAACGCAGATGAATTCGGTTGATTTTTTAAATTGAAGCCTGATAAATCCTATGTTTTCAAGGGAGAAACTTGTCATAGTGGTAAAGCAAATAAAGAGAGACTGACTGTCCTGGCCTGTTCCAATTCTAATGGGTCAGAAAAGTTACGTTTACTAGTGCTTGGTAAAGTGGAAAAACCCACGATGTTTCAAAAACGTAACATTATGATGCACAATCTCGAGCTTTTCCCTATCCCGCATAATACGCTTCCCGCTAAGGACGCGTTTTTGGTTGGGTCCCGTCTTAAACGGGTTTTACTGTATACTAGCTGTGCCCCGCGACTTCATCCGCGTAGTATTGGATTATTGGGATAAAAAGTATCCTATATGTTAATCCCGGTTATAATCTATCTGTGTTCCAAATTTCATCCAAATCCGTTCAGTAGTTTTTGCGTGAAGGAGTAACAAACATACATACATACATACATACATACATCCACACTCACAAACTTTCGCATTTATAATATTAGTAGGATAGTCCACAGACGGGTTGGTTCCACCAGGGTAGTACCACCCTCTCACAGGAGATGAATAAAGAGCTGCGTTTCATACGACGATTGAGAGAGCCGGAAGCCCAGCACTCCCTCCCGTCCCCTACCTTTTTTCTACTCCTCTCCAGGCCGGACGACGTGCGTGAAAAGCCGAATTCGTTATATAAAAACACCGACTATAACACTCATACGTAATAGCCTGAACCATAGATCCTGACATTCTCTACTGAAAATGCTACCAGATGTCACTGTTTGCGGAAAGATAGGGACAACGCTATACGTATGCAAGTGATAGTCAATATTAATCTATGTGATGAATACCTGCCACAGCCTTTGACGAAATAATAAACCGGCTAACAATAAATAAAACCCATACATAGATTGATATTATATTAACTCCATAATATTTTACAACTATAAACTTATTTCTAGATATAAAAATATCCATATTGATCACACCAGCTTTGCCATCGTGGTGCCCTTTTAGATATGCCCTTCGTCATACTGTGTTCCATACTTTATGAAACAAAAACTATTATTTTACTTTGTAAAACAAAATCTAAATAGGTTTTACGCAAATGTTTGACGATTAAGGCAAAGTTCAGAACACGCGAGTATGACGACCGATTTCATAATCTTTTAACACCTATTGCAGTGACTAATTGTATCGACTACGATAAACAAAATCGACTCGCTTTATAATTAGCTAAAAACCATTACTATTTAACAATATAAAATAAAAAAATATTGAAATGCGTGTGAGATATAAAGCGATATTTTCCAATAGTCGATATTCGTAAAACCGATGATCGATTAGTCGACACAATATCCTTTAAATATATAATAATATAATACAATAGCGGGAGTAAATTTACAATGAGCTAAACCATAAGATTATCATGATTTCCATGAACGCAGCCTTAACAATGGTATGACTAATAAAAAAGACTATTGAATTTATTTAATAATAATAATTATCACACATATTGTTTTGCCGCCGTTAGAGTAACAGCGATCATAGGTATTTTTGTTTAGCTTAAAACGCTTAAACCATTATCGGCGTATATCGATTTATAAATGTATAGGAGACATTAATTAACATTAATATTCCCCAGTTTGTGTTATTGCATATTGGGATTCGATGAATATTGAATTATCGTATACTCTAATGTTTCAGTGCAAGAATGCAAATTGTTAAATTTTAAATAATTTTCAGTTTTACGACGATATCTAAGTATGGCAAGAAAGCCTAAACACGCTAGTAATTAAAAAATGATACTGTCATGTATTCAGAGACTATACACATATAATGTTCTAAAATCTTTATAAAAATGAGAATCCTAAGCTTTACGGCAGCATACATATACAGTCGACCGAACAAATGTTCGCGACTATTCACAAAAAGAATTATAATTCGTAAATTTGTTATTCTAATTTGATATTTAAACAGGTAATTCCTGGATAAACTCTTCACAGACAAGCTCTGTGATTGGCCCCGACTTCGCACAGGTAACCTCTAGATATATTAACATAGGTACCTTAAGATAATTTAAATCAAGACTACAGACAGACGCGATAGGACATTTTAATATGCAAAGATTAACTGGGATATTGGATTAAAAACGAAATGCCGTGCGTGCAAATAAAACTTAATAATACTATACAGATTTATCTCGCTATATACTTAGGTACATTTTTAATGAGTGTTAATACCTACATCCTTACATTAATGATTCAGGAATGATGTTTGACAATTTGCCTTTCGTTGGAGATCAAATTTTCATACAATGTCATTAAGTGAATGTAATAAAATACATCACTTACCTTTGGCTGCTAATACTACAAGCATTTGTAAAGTATATTCACTGGCGATTTCAAGTATAATAATGTACAATGCGAGACATCGATCACTTAACAAGTAAAAGGGTTCTAATAATATTTATTATACATAAGTACAAATTCGAATTTGCCTTGTCAGCACAATTTAATAAGATCAAAGCTAAATCAAACTTTAATTTAAAGAAATTACAACTCGGTTTACTTTGAAATGAGTAACATTAAAGTTAGGCCACATTATACTACAAGGCAAATCCTATTACACACCGATGCACTATCTAAATGGTTTGTAAAGCTACACTAGGTGTTTTACATTGACATGGTACGCACGTGGACATACTTTCATTTACTTTAAGACATTGGATCCCTTGAATAAAGAAAACCACGGACCAATTAACCACTGGACGTTTCATTGTGAATAACTTGCATCAAAATTATACCGGATAAAATTGCGGGGAGAGTAGTAGGCCGTAGAATGGGGATGGTGACTAATATTGAAATTTAGCGAGATAACCGCAATTAAAGTTTGCTAAAATAGCTCAGTTATGACGTCATATTTAATTTAACTAGATATAGCCAGAACTATTTTCGAGTGAGAAACGTGTGTATGTATACAAATTTTAAAGTTATTTAAAAAAATATTCTATTGCAAGTAATCGTAAGACAGACTTTTTTTATAACAAGCAATAAAAAAAATTGCCACCATCCCTATTGTCTACGTTTTTACAAGATAAGTGTGTCACACCCCCGATACTATACTAATGCAAGCGAACGATCACCGGCTCGTCCGCACACGTCCGGCGTGCGTTACCATCGTATCTTTACGATACGACAATACTACGGTATCGTATCGTACATTACCGACGACAATAAATCAGCGGCACGAGGTGAGTGCAATACACAGCCTTCTTCTTCTCAGTTTACATAAGTAATATTGAAATGTTCTTCGACTATGGTTGTGTAATAGCATCGTACTCACCGATTCCACGTGGTCGAGCGTGTGTAAGCTGTCCCGGGTAGTGAGCTGGCAGGCGTGCGGGGGCGGTTGGGGCGGGCGGGCGGCGCGCGTCAGTCGATGGGCGGCGGCTGCGCCGGGATGCTGGCCGGCGGCGCCGTCAGGTACCCCGCCGTGTGCGGCGCCGCTGCACGGAACAAACACTCTAAACCCTCCCTTACGCTCATGCAATACATTTATTGATTTTTATTTTGATCTGTCAAAAATTGTGACAGCTATATTAATCGACATAAGGGCCTATGCACACCCATGTTTTTTAATCGCGCCGTCGACGCGCGTTTGCAGCGATACAGACGCGATACGCACGCGAGTCAGACGCATCCTGTAGACCTTTGTAGGATAAAAGCGCGCCGTCGACGCACGATTCTAACGTGCATAGGCCCTAAGAAACATTGTTTGAGTTAGTTAAGAAAGTTCTAATATGTTTTAAGTAGAAAAACCTGGCTTGAAAAAGTGCTTATATTTTTTCTGTCAGTCTTTAGTTCAGTTGTTCTGTCATTCATATTTTGTTCGCTATTTTATGTTAATTCTCCTTTGCTAATAAATAATCAAAGTGCACACTACTTGTGCCTAATTTATCATAAACACATCCCTCAGTTGGACATTTGAAATAATGTCCAACTATTCAAAATATATTATATTGTTTCTCTATTCAAAATCCTTCCCTTGAGAAAGGATACATTTCGTCCATTTTCACTACCTAGACCGAATGTACCTAAGCTTTTTAGACCTCCGTAAAAGCGCCCTGCTGCCAGGCAGAGCACAGAGCTGAAGGCCAAGCTCATTAGGGGAGGCAGGCATATATCCGACCGTGGACAGCAGCTAACCAATGTTGATGAAAGAGGGAAGGCTGAACAAATGGGGGCTGAAGGTCGTTCGGTTACCGGTGATGGAGTGGTGCGGCGGCGGCGCGGTGATGAAGAGGTCGTGCCGCTGCTGTGCGTACTGCTCCCAGACGGGGCTGCGCGCCAGCGCCGCGAGCACGCGCTCGCCGTGCGCCGCGGAGCGCGCCATCGCCTTCAGCGCCTTCACCAGCTGCGCCGCCGCCTGCCCGTCCAGCCCGCCCTCCAGCAGCGCCAGCAGCGAGCCGATCAGATCCGTCTCCAGCGCCTGGCGGTGCCGAAACAGTTGTCATCATCACGTCACACATGACATCATCGCAAACACGTGTCCCTTCGATAGATGGCGCTGCACCTATATCTATGTCGGTAATGCTCGAAGGGTGATGGCGAATATTGATACAAATATGAATCGCGATATTGAATTTAACACCGCATTTACAACAAAACATCAACCATAATATTATCTGGGCTTATAGGTTTGCAGAAGATAATCTTTAGAGCTACCAATTCGATTCTAAATATGGATAATATAATATAAATGTCATAAATACTATAATATGGTAAGTTTACGATGACGCGCGAATTCATACAAATTGACATTACTAATGGAAAGAACTGACATATAAATATATAAAAAAAATATAGACTTTAATTTTAGAACGTTATTATAAAAAAATAATAGGTTTCCCCTCTGACAATATGGACGAACCTGCAGCACCAGCCGATCAGTGTTGACAGCGCTGGAGAAGATGGAGGCGAGCGCCTCGCACGCGCAGCCCACGATCTCGGGACACGCCTTCACCGCGCTCTTCAGCCCCGACATCACCTCCGTCTGCGTCAGCGCCGACACGCACGCCTGCACACCACCAACAGATGGCGTTACTTTCAGTAAAACTAAGCCGGCGTGGGACATCTGTCATATTTCATGTGAAACGTCGAAACTATTTTAAACAGAAAGTATGCATGAAACAATCGTTTATTAAAGAAAATAAATAAGGCATACCTAAACACTGAATATAATCTAAATGAAAGCTAATTAGCTTTCAAACGCGAGGCGTTCAAACGCGAATTAGTTTTCAACAGTTCGAACGCGAGCGTTTGAAAGTGTTATAAGAAGCTAACGTAACAAGGACCCTGGAGCTTGTACCTGCGAGTCGGCGAGCGCGGCCAGCACGGGCACGGCCCGCGCGGGCGCGGCGGGCAGCAGGCGCGCCAGGCGCGGCAGCTCGCCCAGCTGCGCGCACGCCTCGCCCAGCGCCGGCCGCGCGCGCAGCAGCACCGTCAGTAGCACCGTGAGTAGCTAACGTAACAAGGACCCTGGAGCTTGTACCTGCGAGTCGGCGAGCGCGGCCAGCACGGGCACGGCCCGCGCGGGCGCGGCGGGCAGCAGGCGCGCCAGGCGCGGCAGCTCGCCCAGCTGCGCGCACGCCTCGCCCAGCGCCGGCCGCGCGCGCAGCAGCACCGTCAGTAGCACCGTGAGTAGCTAATGTAACAAGGACCCTGGAGCTTGTACCTGCGAGTCGGCGAGCGCGGCCAGCACGGGCACGGCCCGCGCGGGCGCGGCGGGCAGCAGGCGCGCCAGGCGCGGCAGCTCGCCCAGCTGCGCGCACGCCTCGCCCAGCGCCGGCCGCGCGCGCAGCAGCACCGTCAGTAGCACCGTGAGTAGCTAATGTAACAAGGACCCTGGAGCTTGTACCTGCGAGTCGGCGAGCGCGGCCAGCACGGGCACGGCCCGCGCGGGCGCGGCGGGCAGCAGGCGCGCCAGGCGCGGCAGCTCGCCCAGCTGCGCGCACGCCTCGCCCAGCGCCGGCCGCGCGCGCAGCAGCACCGTCAGTAGCACCGTGAGTAGCTAATGTAACAAGGACCCTGGAGCTTGTACCTGCGAGTCGGCGAGCGCGGCCAGCACGGGCACGGCCCGCGCGGGCGCGGCGGGCAGCAGGTGCGCCAGGCGCGGCAGCTCGCCCAGCTGCGCGCACGCCTCGCCCAGCGCCGGCCGCGCGCGCAGCAGCACCGTCAGCGCCTGCGCGCAAATGTCGCCTCTGCTGCCCTGCACGTACCACACTGTTTCTAATACACTGCACGTCGGAGAGAATTAATTACGCTGTCTCCTCTTCAATTGACATGTCATATCATACAAATTCACATGTCAAAAAAATACTCAAGATCTCGCTCGCAGATTTGAAATCGATTCTTGAACCGGTAGATACGGAAACGGGGCAAATAAAGTATTCTCGTACTTCCGAAGTGTCCTTGTTGAGTGCGGCGATGGTCTCCGTGAGCAGCTCCTGCAGGAAGCGCTTGGGGCTGCGCAGGCTCCAGTGCGGGTTCTGCAGGAACAGCTTGAGGTAGACGCCGTCCACCAGCAGCTCGCCGGGCGGCGCCCAGGCGTGCGCGCCCGCCGCCGCGCGCTCCGCCGCCTCGCGGTCCGCGAACAGCGCCGCCGGGTCGCGCTGCTGCTGCGCCTGGTGACTGCACAGTTTGAGATTTCATTTTATTCAGTAACTTGACAGTTCTAAGCAATATAATGGTTATATAATGTTAGGGTAGAGAACGATTTGGCGTAAAGAACGAATGTAGTGTAATAAAGAATGTAGTGTAGTGTAGTGTGTATAGTAATGTGGCGTCACCTGTCCCTGAGCAGCGCGAGGCGGGCGGCGGCGGCGCGGCGCGTGTCGTCGGTCCACACGAGCTCGGGGTGCTCGTGCTGCGCCCAGCTCCTACCCCTCCCTCTGAGAGCGATTCCGACACTCAGTCGGAAATCGACATGGAGGTGGAGGCCCTTGCGCCCCCCTCCCCCCCCCTTCCTGCCTCATCCTCCTCAGAGGATGATTTTATCCGCGTTGGCGGAGGCAAGAGGGCGCGCAACAAACTGCGCGACCTCCCTCCCCCGAAGGTGAGCAAAGCCGCTCCCGCCCTGGGGTCCCCTGCCCCCTCCCCTACCCCCGCATCCCCTACTCCCCGCCAATCTGGCAGTAGCCCGTCTGCCTCGCAGCGGGCCTCGCCCTCCCCGCGCCCCGTGCGCAAGTCACCCCCACCCCCTCCCCTTGTCATCCATGACAAGGGCTCCTGGGAGCGCATTTCTAAGGCGCTCCACGAGCGTCATATCCATTTCCTCTCTGCGAGGTCCACCTCGCAGGGAATTATGGTCAAGGTGCAGACCTCGGACTGCCACCGTGCCCTTTCAAAGTTCCTGCGGGACAATAAAATCCAATACCACACCTACGCGCTCGAAGAAGAGCGCGTCCTTCGTGCCGTCATCCGCGGCCTCCCCAAAGAGCTCAATACGGAGCTCATTAAGAGCGACCTTAAGTCGCAGTCCCTCCCGGTGCAAGAGGTGCACCGGATGTACAAGGCCCGCACCCGGGAACCATACGATATGGTCCTGGTTGTGCTGGACCGCTCCGACGAAGGTCGGAAAGTCTTCTCTTTAAAGGCCGTATGCCTAATTTCGGGGCTCTCAATTGAGGCCCCTCACAAAAGTGGCACTCCTACACAGTGCCACAACTGTCAACTTTACGGGCACTCTGCCCGTAATTGTAACGCCCGTCCCCGATGCGTCAAATGCATCGGGGATCACCCCACTAGTGAGTGCTCGCGCTCAAGGGAGACCGCGACCGAGCCGCCGAGCTGTGTCCTCTGCGGGACTCAGGGGCACACCGCGAATTATCGCGGTTGCCCCAAGGCCCCAAAGGGGAGCAGCGGGGTGGCGAGGCGTGGACGCCCTCGTGCGTCGGCACGGGCTGCCTCTCAGCCCTCTGCGCCCTCTGCGCCTCCCCCGGTGTTCGCACCGATCCCCACTGCGCCCTCTGCGCCCCGCCCCTCTCTGCCTTCGGCACCCCCCGCCCCCGCGCCGTCTGCGCTAAAGCCTGCGCTCCCAGCGCGCCCCTCCCCACACGCTAATGTATGGAGCAAACCGCTCCCATACACGGCCACCGCCTCCCTCCCGGTGCAGACTGCCCCTGCGCGCCCTCTTGCCCCCCGCCCTCGCCCCGCGCCCTCTGCGCCTGCCTCCGCCACCAGCTGGGCTAACGACCTCGCGCTAGTGAACGATTTTTTCAACGTTGTTAACGTTGAACGGATTCGCTCGCTGGCGCATGAACTTCGTAACGTCTCCACTCCCTTTGAGAGGGTTGGCGTCATGCAGTCGTACATGGACGTGTACGACTCGCTCTCCACCTTTGACTCCCACCTGCACCCGTAATGGATTTACACATCCAACGGACCAAACCCCATCACCTATCCCTAGCGTTCTTCAACGCTTTCGGCCTTTCCCAGCAGAGGGATCAGGTTGGTGAATTCCTTCGGGAACATCAGGTTGATCTCTTGCTGGTGCAGGAGACCCTGCTTAAGCCGTCCCGTCGCGATCCCAAAATCGCAAACTATAACCTTGTAAGGAATGACAGGCTCACCGCCCGCGGGGGTGGGACTGCCATTTATTACAGGAGGTCCCTCCACTGCATCCCCCTCGACCCCCCTGCGCTCACCAACATAGAAGCCTCGGTCTGCCGTCTTTCCCTCACTGGCCATCCTGCCGTGGTCATAGCCTCCATCTACCTTCCACCTAACAAGCTTCTGCTTAGGAGTGACATCGAAGCACTCCTTGATCTGGGAAGCGCAGTCATACTGGCTGGCGACTTCAACTGTAAGCATGTCAGGTGGAATAGTCTCCTTACCACCCCAAATGGGAGGCGCCTTGACGCCCTAGTCGATCAGCTCGACTTTGACGTCATCGCCCCCATGCACCCCACTCACTTCCCGACCAACCTAGCACATCGCCCTGATGTCCTAGACATTGCCCTCCTCAAGGGTATTACCCTACGGTTGCGCTCCTTGGAAGTTCTCCAAGAGCTCGACTCCGACCATCGTCCCGTCCTCATGCAGCTCGGACCTTCCCCTCTATCTCAACCGACCACGCGTTCTGTGATGGATTGGCAAAAGCTAAGTACTTCCTTAGCGGATGTCTCTTCTCCACACCTCGCCAACATCCCTGAACCCCTCATGTCCCCTCAGGACACGTCTCAGGCTGTAGATGCCTTCTCCAACCATCTCCAGTCGGCCATCAGCCACTCGTCTAAGCAGGTAGAGGTAGGTGATTCCCATCGCCTCGTCCTGCCGGACGATATCAAAGCACTGGTCCGAGCTAAGAATGCCTCCATCAGAGCCTATGATTCTTACCCCACCGAAGCTAACCGTGTTCGCATGCGCGCTTTACAGCGTGATGTAAAGTGTCGCATCGCCGAGCTTAGGGATGCGCGGTGGGGTGACCTTCTCGAAGGAATCTCGCCTTCGCATCTAGCTTTCTGGAAGCTGGCGAGAGCCTTAAAGTCCGATTCCACTGCCACAATGCCCCCCCTATTACGCCCTTCAGGCGACCCCCCTGCTTTCGATGACGACGAAAAGGCCGAGCTTCTAGCCTCCGCTCTCGAGAACCAGTGCTCCCCTAGCACCCTATCCTCTGATCCCGACCACCTGGAACTCGTTGATAGGGAAGTCGAGCGCAGGGTTTCCCTTCCCCTCACTACCACTATCACTCCGGTAACCGAATCCGAGGTGAAGGATTTGATTAAGGGTCTCAACCCCAAGAAGGCCCCGGGATCCGACGGCATTAGCAACAGAGTTCTCAAACTCTTGCCCGCCCAACTTATCTGTCTCTTAGTAACTATCTTCAATGCCGCTATGACGAACTGCATCTTTCCCAATGCGTGGAAGGAGGCAATAGTCATCGGCATTCATAAGCCCGGTAAGCCCCGCAATGTTCCTGCGAGCTACCGTCCCATTAGCCTCCTCAAGTCCATTGCCAAACTCTATGAGCGCCTGCTATTAGCAAGACTCAAAGAGTATATCTATTCTAATCATCTCCTTATAGACGAGCAGTTCGGCTTTCGGGCCGGCCACTCTTGTGTCCACCAAGTACACCGCATCACGGAGTACGTTCTCAAAGGTCTCCACTTCCCCGGTCGCCCCGTTTCCACGGGAGCTCTCTTCTTTGACGTCGCTAAGGCGTTTGACAAAGTCTGGCACAACGGCTTGATTTACAAGCTGTATCTCTTAGGCGTGCCGGACAGTCTCGTGCTCATCTTGCGAGACTTCTTGTCAAACCGTACCTTTCGATATCGAGTCGAGGGCACGCTTTCCCCACCCCACCCCATTAGGGCAGGAGTCCCTCAGGGCTCCGTGCTCTCCCCCCTCCTGTACAGTCTGTTCACAAACGACATTCCCCGCACGAATAACGTGCAACTCGCTCTTTACGCGGACGATACCGCGCTTTATTTCTCCCACCGAAACAAGGCCCAAATCACACGCGTTCTCCAACGCGCTGTCACTTCTCTCGGAGAGTGGTTTAGGAAATGGCGAATAGAGGTGAACCCGGACAAAAGCGCTGCCGTGCTTTTTGCCAGGTCCACCTCTCGACGCCCCTCCAAACGCCACACTCGCTCCAACTTAGGTACTGTCTCTCTGTACAAGCAACCTATCCCCTGGTCCAAGTCAGTTAAATATCTCGGGGTCACTCTCGATGGCTCCATGACCTTCGGTCCTCACATTAGAAACGTCCGCAATCGAGCCGCCTTTGTGCTCGGTCGCCTTCATTATCTCTTATGCAAGCGGAGTAAAATGTCCCTTAGAAATAAGGTGACACTATACAAAGCTTGCATACGTCCCATCATGTCCTATGCGAGCGTTGTGTTCGCCCACGCGGCCAACTCGCACATTAATAGCCTCCAGGCCATTCAGTCCCGCTTCCTTCGCAAAGCCGTCGGAGCCCCGTGGTTCGTAAGGAACGTAGACCTTCATTCTGACTTACGCCTCGATTCGATCCAGAAGCACTTCAAAATAGCGTCCGAACGCTATTTCTTGAGGGCTTCTGAGCACACCAATCCCTTAATCGTCGCCGCCGCCGATTATGCACCTACACCCGCGCCAGATACATGCCGCCGCAGGCCGCGGCATGTGTTGCTGGACCCACCCGACCCACTCACCGTTCTCCTAGACTCAGATGTCGAAGAGAACGACACACGCACACTCCCCACCAGACACCGACCTCGCCGGCGAGGTCGACGTACCCCCGCTTCCGCTAGAAGGTGCGTCTACTTACCTAGACGCACCTTGGCACCCGACAAGCCCGCTGAGTTTCTTGCCGGATCTTCTCAGTCGAGGTCGCGTTCCGATCCGGTGGTAGATTTACCCTCGCCACCTCTTCTGGCAGCGGCCCAAGCCGAGGTCGTGTCCCTTGTGGCGCCCTTGAGCTAGCTGCCCCCCTGCCCCTCTGGCTGGAGCGCACTCGCGCTCGCCCTCTGTCCGGGTGAAGTTGTTATGGCCACTCTGGCCAACAACGTATAGTCATATCAAAAAAAAAAAAAAAAAAAAAAAAAAAAAAAAAAAAAAAAAAAAAAAGCTCGTGCTGCGCGTCCACCATGTGCACGGCGCGGTGCATGTGTAGTGTAGTGTAGTGTAGTGTGTACAGTAATGTGGCGTCACCTGTCCCTGAGCAGCGCGAGGCGGGCGGCGGCGGCGCGGCGCGTGTCGTCGGTCCACACGAGCTCGGGGTGCTCGTGCTGCGCGTCCACCATGTGCACGGCGCGGTGCATGTGTAGTGTAGTGTAGTGTAGTGTGTACAGTAATGTGGCGTCACCTGTCCCTGAGCAGCGCGAGGCGGGCGGCGGCGGCGCGGCGCGTGTCGTCGGTCCACACGAGCTCGGGGTGCTCGTGCTGCGCGTCCACCATGTGCACGGCGCGGTGCATGTGTAGTGTAGTGTAGTGTAGTGTGTACAGTAATGTGGCGTCACCTGTCCCTGAGCAGCGCGAGGCGGGCGGCGGCGGCGCGGCGCGTGTCGTCGGTCCACACGAGCTCGGGGTGCTCGTGCTGCGCGTCCACCATGTGCACGGCGCGGTGCATGTGTAGTGTAGTGTAGTGTAGTGTGTACAGTAATGTGGCGTCACCTGTCCCTGAGCAGCGCGAGGCGGGCGGCGGCGGCGCGGCGCGTGTCGTCGGTCCACACGAGCTCGGGGTGCTCGTGCTGCGCGTCCACCATGTGCACGGCCGCGGCGCCGCCGGACTCGCGCATGGCCTCCGCGAACACGCCGGGGATATAACGCGAGATCATCAGTCGGACCTGCCGACACAAGAGCCGTTCAAAACTCCGATTGAACATACTACTCGGACGAAAAGATAACACGGGGCGAGTAAAGCCCGTAAGAATATGAATACCAAGTAGCAACAATCCAGATTATTTTTGAAGCGAAGCTTCTAAAATTACCTAATTAACGGACGTTCGGGGCGCTCGCTACCCGGGCACTAAAACCGTGAAAATTGTGACGTAGCGTTACGCGTTACACGTTACACGATGACGTCAGAGCTGCGGCGCCCTAAGCTTTGTACTAAATATGGCTTGAAGGTTAGATAGAACATTGATAATAATTTAAATATATCTAAAAATTAAGAATACTTCACAATTTCGCGTGTCATCAAGCTGTCACCCATCTTAGTACTGACCGAGCCCTACGTTGCTTAACTTCGGTGATCGAACGGGAACCGATGCATCCCACGTGCTATGGACTTGGTTGATAAAGGTTCCGAATAAAGTAACCCATATCTACAATTACATACGATATTTTAGTTGCCTTATAGTGGATAATTTCATCATAATCTCTAACGTTTAGGTGACTCAGTTGGTAATAGGGCTGGCCTAAATAGTAACAGACGTGGGTTCAAACCTTCACACAAGCAATCGAATTTTTGTTTTATATAAGATTTAAATATTTTTTTCCCTTAGAAATTTTGCTATTTATATTTTATTTATATTTGCAATTTATATTATTTATATTTGCAATATATATTTTATTTTAATATAATTCATGGAACACTAACGTATAATGGTTTAATTTACCATAGAAAAGGACGAAAAAGTTACAACGATATACAACTGCAGATAGGTACATCAACCAACCACTGTTCATACATTTTCATAACAAACTAGCTGTGCCCCGCGACTCCGTCCGCGTTCTGTTGAAATGTTTCCTGAATTTTCTTTGCTATAAACCTCACGGAGCCAGAGACCTTTCCAACGACCTTTGCAAAACCGTGGAAATCGGTTCGTGCGTTCTGGAGTTATAGCGTCAGGAAGGAAAACCCGACTTATTTTTATATAGTAGATGATTTGAGGCCACAATGAATTTTCCCTACTAGTTCTATTATTGGTAGATGAACGAGTTTACAGAATATAAATATTCTTATAGTTGATAATTTTGCAAAATGAAATTAAGTTGCAATGACCTAGTGGTTGAGGACGACTGTAAGATACGGATTACGTACGTTCGAATCCCCACTCATACAAAGATTTATTTGGTTTTTCTTTTTGAAATAGTATATTTAGTTTTATTTTTTAGCTTCATTTATTGAGTATTGTTCATGTGCGTTAATGTTTTTCACGAAATGGCGCTGGTAGAGGCAGCAATTTCTGTATATTAATTATTTCCGCAAACTTGAGGTGCCTATATTATTCTAATTGATACCTACCATTTTATGTAATTGTGAATACTTAATAAAAGTACTTAATAATAAATAATTCCTTTTCACTTCTTTTTGAAATAATACGAAAATTGAAAGCAAACAGGTGTCTTTCGCGAGATTAGAACGACAAGTGAAATAGGAATTAGGAAATAATAATAAATATTGCATAATTTTGTAGCAAGCAACGTCAACATACAAGACATCAAGGAAATTAAAACGTTATGTCCTTACATTAAGGCTTTTTACACAATTACTTTAACACTTCCATCTTGTGACCGTCGTAGAATCCAATCCACGTCGAATCAAATAGTGGATAATTTCATCTTAATTTCTAATGTTTAGGTGGCTCAGTTCGAAATAGGCCCTGCTTGCATTAAATGGTAACATACGTGCGTTCAAGTCTCCACACAAGCAATTGAATATTTGTTTTATATAATACTAGCTGTGCCCCGCGACTTCATCTGCGTAGTATTGGATTATTGGGTTAAAAAGTATCCTATATGTTAATCCCGGTTATAATCTATCTGTGTTCCATATTTCATCCGAATCCGTTCAGTAGTTTTTGCGTGAAGGAGTAACATACATACATACATACATACATACATACATACATACATACATACATACATACATACATACATACATACATCCACACTCACAAACTTTCGCATTTATAATATTAGTAGGATTTTCTAGTTGATGAAGGGATATGAGCAACTTGTAAAGGTCTGTTAGGTTTGAAGTTTAAAAACCCCCGCAAAAAATACCCAAAAAGTAAAAAAATCATATGTATTAAGCCCTTTAAGTTTATAAATAGTCATATTTTGATCAAAGCGACAGCGAAATAAATTTTAAAAATAGTTTATACACAAAAAAATCTCTTAAAAGTAAAGAATTAACACTTGTTTTAAAATTAATTTTCATTGTCTAGGTAGCTTAATCGCGGTACCCCGACGCGACTCTCTTATTAATAACCGCGGTTTAGGGGTTGTATAGTTCACCATGCTTTGTCTTCTTTCGAATGTCAAATTACTGATGACAGAAAGAGACGTGTATTAACCCCCGACAAAAAGAGGGGTGTTATAAGTTTAACATGTGTATCTGTCTGTGGCGTCGTATCGCCCAAGCGGATGAACCGATTTTAATTTTGTTTATTTTAGTTAGGGAATCTGATCGAGAGCGTTCTTAGCTATGTTTCATGAAAACCGGTTAAGCCGTTTCATAATCATCAGCTCTGTTGTAGCTTAAAAAAGCCATATTCACGTCAAATCAATTCGAAATTTGGGCTCATTTGGATATCTATTTTAAAAATATGAAATGGTGTTTGTTGCTAATTGCATCACTTGTGAAAGGCTGAACCGATATGGCTTTTTATTAATTTAAAATGATCGGAATAGTCCGAACTGGGTATTTAGGATATTAAAAAACCTAAAAGATAGCCGGATTCGAGAAAAATCTAACATAATTTTTTGTCTGAACTAAGACGTTCAATAAGTCACGTTTCAAATGATGTTTGTTTATGATTATGTTTAATATTATATAATAAATAATAATAATTTAGCCCTTTTGACGTTCCACTCCTGGGCACGGGCCTCCCCTTAACATGAGCCAGGGTTATTACATTAAATTGAAGCATAATTGATGATCTTTTGCTAGGAATTAAACCTCCGTGGAATCAATAATTTAGATTCGTTGTATATTCTAATGTCAATCATCATAATGTCCTAACAAGATATTGTCAAATACTTAGATTATAAATGAGGGATCCAAAACCAATAATGTAAACGGCGCTTTCATGATCTGGTATCGAATTTAGACGTAACAGAAGGATTTTCGAGATGAGCTATGAATACTGAGCTACGGCAGTTACGCAAATCGCGCTAACTTAATTTTCATTCCCTACAGACGTTTCGTCGGATTATTTGGAAGAAATACACAGTATAAATATACAGTATACATATACAGTATAAATTTAATAAAAGGGAAGTCGCATCTGGGGATTTTTAAATTTTCAATTTATAATTAATAAGGGGGCTACAGATCATGACGGAGGTTGATGAAATTTAGTAAAGTAATACCTTAAAAGTAGATTTCATTATATGAAATGTATTTTTTTCCCAGGTTTATCATTATAGACTATTAATTATTTCGCGTACCTTGGGTCCATGCAGTTTGTCGGCCATCATCCGTGCGAGCAACTCGACGGCCGCCTCTCTCGTCTCCGGTATCTTACTATTGCAGAATAGGTCTAATAAATATATCACAGCACCTACAAACGAAAAAACATTATGAACACCAGTTCTTGGATATTTTCAAGAGTCACATATGTCATGGTCTTATCTTCAACCAACTTCAAAAAGGAGTGGGTTCTCAATTCGGTTGTGTTTTTTTTAATTGCCTTAGTTCTTAGTGACTTATACTAGGTGAAACAAAGAGGGTATACTATTTTTTTGCAACTTAACTTTGTAAATCTAAAACTATCGGCTTTGTGGGACAATTGAAGTACTAAAGGTTTTGTAGACTTGTGAAATCTGTCAACAGCTGTATCCCTGTAACACCTTTTCTTTTTCAAGTTTCCTCCAAAGCTGATGGTTTTAGGATTACAAAGTTAAGTTTTGAAAAAAAAAGTATACCCCTTCTGTTTCAACCTGTAATCATACCAAATTGAAAAATTATTTGTGATTTGAAAGGATGTTCCTCCAGATTGGTCCCATTGAAAATACTTTAAGGCCCGTATTAATAAATCGATCTCAAGTCTGAGAGTGACCTTGGAAATTACATTCTTATGTCAAACCAGTACAAAATGACATATCAAAAGCATACTCAAGACCGTTCTCAGAATTGAGATCGATTTACTAATACGGGCCTTAATGAAATAAATTATAAGGTCCCTATCTTGAAGTCGGTTAACAGTTTTATTTTTATTTTTTATTTACGCACGATAGTTTGCCAATGTTCCTACAACAAAAAAAATAACATCGTTTGGATGAATGACCTTTGGCAAGAGCTTCTTTGACCAGCGCGGTGTTGGCGAGCAGCGCGGCCAGCACGGCCAGCGCGTCCGGCTGCGGCGGGCGGTCGGCCAGCAGCGGCAGCAGGCGGCCCAGCGCGGCGGCCGCGGCGATGTCCTCCACGCACTCGCGGCTCCCCGCCGCGCCCAGCACGCAGCGCAGCGCCGCGCCCACGAGCCCAGGGTGCGCCCGCGCGGACAACATGCTGAATATTACACCGAATTGCCCGATGCACTGGATTTCCACACCTGTGTAAATGGATAAACAAGAAAAGATATTTATTTGCACGAACATTTGTTTGATCTCAAATATACAGGGTTATTGGTGAATTACTAATAACCATGCAGGACTATTTTACTAACATTATGACCAACAACTTTTGTTCTATGACTACTAATAATTCATCAGACCTTCATAAAAAAAATAAAATTTAAATATGATAGTATTAAATTTAAGTACTTATTTCATTTGAACATAAAATGACAAATTTAGGGCCATCTGATAAAATTCCTGCAAAGATTGTCTATAAATCATCATACTAATATGATAAAGAGGAAAACTTTGTTTGTTTGATTGTAATGAATAGGCTCCGAAACTACTGAACCGATTTGAAAAATTCTTTCACTGTTGGGAAGCTGCACTATCCCCGGGTGACTAGGCTATAATATATTTTTAAAAAAATTAGGAACCTTACTCAAACTCGAATAATGTACCCGTGCGAAGCCGGGGCGGGCCGCTAGTTCAAGATAAAATGATTGCTAGAAGAGATACGAAATGGTAACAACGATTGAGTTCAAGTCAGTCACCTCTGGGGTCGATGATATTCGGGCGCTCATTCAGTAAATTCTTGGTCCATTCTATGTCCGAAACCGTCATGTTAGATTAAAATAAATGAAGGCGAAACATTAAAATCAACAACTTTAATAATATAATCTATTTATTTTCGTACTAGTTCCTGCCCGCGACTTCGTCCGCTTAGACTTAAGTAAAGTATTCTATGAGTTATTTCAGGTTATAAACTATCTGTGTTCCAAATTTCATCCAAATCCGTTCAATAGTTTTTGCGTGAAAGAGTAACAAACATACATCCACACTCACAAACTTTCGCATTTATAATATTAGTAGGATAGTAGGATGGCTTGCTGCTGGATGCTGGTCATAACATAGATGCAGTATAGGTACTCACCCGGGTTCTTGATGATGCTGTTGGCGAGCGCGGTGAGTGCGGACGTGGTATGTTCCACTCTCTCCGGCGTCATGTCGCCTTGCGTCTGCTCCAGAATGAACTTCAGCAGGTCCAGCACGAACTGTTGTGG
This sequence comes from Notodonta dromedarius, assembly GCA_905147325.1. Taxonomy (NCBI): domain Eukaryota; kingdom Metazoa; phylum Arthropoda; class Insecta; order Lepidoptera; family Notodontidae; genus Notodonta; species Notodonta dromedarius. Next base: position 8,862,465 of record LR990175.1, on the reverse strand, counting down.
GTTCTGAACAAAACAACATTAAACGCTGCGCAAACGTAGACACTTTCTGCTGTCGGGATACTTTCACAGAAACCAGGGTTCGAAAAAAATCGATTTTTATAATTAATATCAAAAATCGGATTTTTTATATATATCCGATATATCCAGGCTAAGAAAAAGATGCGACTTCATTCACGTAACGGGATTAAACACTTAAAAATGTGAAAGGAATTTTTAAAATAATTAAGGTGTCAAATTACCACGTTTTTAAGTTTAAAACACTTAACAAAAGATTTAGTGTTTTTTTGAGAAATATTTTTTTTGTGAACTTTTAAAAAAACAAGTACCTACCTATTATTATAATAATCTTCATTTGTTTGTGAGATAAATCAACTAATTATAATTAGTAAACATAAAAAGTAATCATTCAGTCCTTAAGCATAGATCTATGAGTGGGAGCATCATCATCTGGCTCCCAGTCCCAGTCAACCACTGTTTCTTCTATAATGTCCTCATTGACATGATATATATCCGCTGATATATATCGGCGAACCCTGACATAATCTCATATTTGCTGTATCCGGTGTCGGCAATGGCATACACAATTATCTAAGAGTGTCCCGTGTCGCCAGCAATGTGTCTCGTTTGCGTAGCGCCTAAGGGCTTCAAAGTGAGCCGTATTAATAAATCGATCTCAAGTCTGAGTTCGATCTTGGAAATGTCATTCTTATGTTATTCCAGTACAAAATTATGTGTCAAACGCGTACTCAACATCGCTCCCAGAGTTAAGAAAGATTTATAAATACGGGCCTTGGTTATCACAGAAACGTTGATAGCGGTTGAAGTCACGGTACACGACGCTACACTATTTTTACTAGACTAGTTTGTACGGAAAAATGGACTTTACTCCTCTGCAAATTGTACCTAAAATTGCTGGTAAGTGCTAGCCAATAAATGTCACTTTATACGTCATCTCAGTATACCACTAACCTCGATAGGGAAGTCGGGCTGCTCATTGTATATGTCGATGTACACGCCGCCCACCGCCACCAGGCCCTCGTGCGCCGAGTATGTGAAGGGCGGCACGAGCGGCCCCTCTTCCTCTACGTTAGGTCGAGAATTGCGTAGCACGTCCTTCAGTTCCGCGCGCGTACTGTTGTCCCAGACCAGGTAGGGGGTTCGCCAGTTGGAGGTTAGCGTTTTTAATAGCTGTTGGAAGAGAAATTAAAGATAGCGTAACAGACAAAAGATGCTATAATTGTCAATGCGCGTACCTGTTATTTCAATAAACCTAATAATAATGAAAGGCTTTATAACGATGGATATGAATAGGACAGTAAACAATATCGATCTAGAGTCACTGCTTTCGCTTTGCGTCACTGGAATCTAGCACTAGCGACCGCTTGGCGCTGTGGTTCGAGCGTAGGCCGCTCGGCTCACTGCATATGGTGGTTCCGGAGTCGATTCCCGCTGGGGTAAATTTCGGAAATGGCCTTTTCGTAATTTGCCCAGGTCTGGGTGTCACTGGGATCGCCCCCAGTCCACTGTACGGTACCCACAGTACAAGCGTCGCTTATTTTGGGACCATACAGTTGGTGTGTCAGTCTGGCGACATTTATTATTATTAATGTGCAACCCTAAAATTAAATTTAAACTCCAGGCTTTTAGTTTAGGTACAACCCTTAAAACATAATTATATAATTTAAAATCAAAATGTAAATAAAAAAAGTATAAAGCACCACTTTTATATGCTAAACTGAAGTTTTATAATACGAACTCGAATCTATCATTCATAATATGTCCAAACCAAACACTTCATTCCAATGTCTAGAGGCTGATTTACATAGATACTGTAACTAAATCCAACGCTGGAACAGGACCCAACTATGGATTTGTATGAAGCAGTGTACAATATCTATCTAGAGTCACTGCAATCTAGCATCACTGGAATTTAGCGCTAGACCAGAGTTACTAGATGGAGGTAGTGACCTCGTGGTGGTCGGGCAGCGCCAGGCGGCCGCACAGGTACGGCGTGAGCAGTGCGTGCAGCGCGTCGCGGATCAGCTCGTCGTCCGTTGTCGGCTCCGGGTGCGGCCCGTACAGCGCGGCCAACGCTATCACACATTGCTTCGCTAGCTGGTTGGCTATCTCCTGGATTGACGAAAATATCATCAAATCAAATTGTCAATTTTAAATAATAAATAAAAATTATCAAATATAGGTGTCCATTTGAGTGTAAAAATTGATAGAATCGTTGTTATGTTTATCCCTACATTCTTACATTCAAATTGAAATCTATAATATGAAATCTCTAAAACAGTGATAGCCGATTGGTTAAGCACGCGTCTTGCGGGTGGAAGGTTCTGGGTCCTGACTCGCACCTCTGGGTTTTTCGAAATCTATGTGCGAATAATAATCTTATCACTTGCTTACATTATAGGTGAAGGAAAACATCGTGAGGAAACCTGCATGTCTTAGAAAAAAACACCAATTTTCGAAAGGCTAATCTGCACTGGGCCAGCGTGGTGGATTATGGCCCGAATCGCCCTCGTATTGAGGGGAAACCCGTGCCCAGGATTGGGACGTTCAAAGTTATGTGAAATCTCTAGATTTTTAATGCTTCGTAGTTTTGAAAACTCTCCCTTCGTGATACTAGTTAGATAAAGTAAGTCGGCGATATAGTAGATGTCGGATAGGTGTATAGCATGGTGTGCACTCGCCTGCTTGTTGGCGGCGGCGTCGGCGTCGAGGCCGGACTCGGCCAGCGTGTAGTCGTAGCGCAGCGCGGCCGGCAGCAGCGCGTGCAGCGCCGCCGCGCGAGCCAGCGCCGCGCGGCACTCCGCCGCCGCCGCCAGCGCCGCCGCCGCCGCCGCGCCCGCCCGGGCCATCTCGCCCAGGTGCTGCGCCCCGCACACAGCTTGTTACATTTTTAATTTACATCCATAGTCAATATGATTATGGTCTGAATCCCCCTCGTGTTGAGGGGAGGCCCGTGCCCAGGGTGGGACGTCAAAAGGGCTAAATTATTATTTTATTAATAGCTAGGAATTGCCTGTTTATTGTTTGCATTCTATATTTTTTTAAACACAATTACTATGAGAAATACGATAGGCAAACGACCGCTTGTCGCAGTGGTTCGAGCGTAGGCCGCTCAACCAACTGCATCGGGTGGTTGCGGGTTCAATTCCCGCCGGGGCAAATTTCGGAAAAGACCTTTTCGTAATTTACCCAGGTCTGGGTATCACTGGGATCGCCCCCAGTCCATTGTACAATACCCATAGTACAAGCGTTGCTTAGTTTGGGACCATGCAGTTGGTGTGTCAGTCTAGCGATATTTATGATTCAAACATCGAATAATTAATTTACAAAATTAGTAATTGTTAGTGTGTAGAATTATGTAGGTAAACGATTGAGGGTGGCAGTTTAAATTAGAATAGCAGTTTCGGACGCGTGGAGAGTTCGATCAGTAGTAATATCAGACCGGTCTCCGGAGCAGCGGCACGAGGTCTGCGCAGAGCCGGGGCATGCTCGCGGCGACGGCGCGGCAGGCGGGGAAGGCGGCGGCCACGGCGAAGCAGCGCGCGCAGTGCTCGCACACCGCCGCCGCCGTGTCCGCCGGCTTGCTGGCCTCCGACAGCACCGCCACGCACCGCGACATCGCCTCGTGCAGCACCTGCCCGGGGAGTAGAGGCATATACCTATGTATGGTGTACACTATACCTCTCAAACACTTTTTGTTCATCAACTTTGCCGCCCAATGTTGGCATGAATCGATATTAAACTGAATGGATTGAATCATAATTACTTGATTCAATTAATCGGTGTGGGTTCGGTTCGGGCGTTTTGAACGTTGCCCTAAACGTTGCCTCAAACCACACCGCCCTTAAGAGATTAAAATCCGTTTTTTCACAAGGTTTAATAGACCTGGTATTAAGGTAGGTATACCACATAACTCGGGACCAATATTATATATATATTTATCTCTTTCCCACACTCAACCAAACAGAATTAACACCCTCCGCGCGACAGGGAAGTTAATGTTTTTCCTTGCTGCACCACAGGCGAGACACGGACAAGGTGTTTCAGGCCCTGTTTCGCATTCAACGTGATGATGCAGTAGACACAGATATAGATTAACATAGATAACGCATGTATCACGATTTGTATTGAAACCAAGCGTGCCGAATTTTTAACACCTCCTGTGACGTCATAGCCGAAATTTAGCGACGGGAAATCCAAACCGATTTAAAGACACCGATGCCGCCGATGCCCCTCCGCCCGCTAAGATTCTCTCGAGTGATTATCTCGCTGATACTCATATATTTTTTATATGTAGTCGCGCGGACTGGTAGTTAGCGGCGACCAACCTTGACGCTTGGTCGGGGTTTCGTACACGCGAAGTACATGCATTTTGCGTGATCTATGTAAATCTATATCTGTGGCAGTGGACATGGTGTGGCACCTGCAGGCCGCCCTCGCGGCGCAGCTCCTCGGCGTTGAGCGCGGAGCAGGCGACGGTGGCGTGCGCCAGCTCGCAGGCGGCGGGCAGCAGCGCGGCGATCTATATCTGTGGCAGTGGACATGGTGTGGCACCTGCAGGCCGCCCTCGCGGCGCAGCTCCTCGGCGTTGAGCGCGGAGCAGGCGACGGTGGCGTGCGCCAGCTCGCAGGCGGCGGGCAGCAGCGCGGCGATCTATATCTGTGGCAGTGGACATGGTGTGGCACCTGCAGGCCGCCCTCGCGGCGCAGCTCCTCGGCGTTGAGCGCGGAGCAGGCGACGGTGGCGTGCGCCAGCTCGCAGGCGGCGGGCAGCAGCGCGGCGATCTATATCTGTGGCAGTGGACATGGTGTGGCACCTGCAGGCCGCCCTCGCGGCGCAGCTCCTCGGCGTTGAGCGCGGAGCAGGCGACGGTGGCGTGCGCCAGCTCGCAGGCGGCGGGCAGCAGCGCGGCGATCTATATCTGTGGCAGTGGACATGGTGTGGCACCTGCAGGCCGCCCTCGCGGCGCAGCTCCTCGGCGTTGAGCGCGGAGCAGGCGACGGTGGCGTGCGCCAGCTCGCAGGCGGCGGGCAGCAGCGCGGCGATCTATATCTGTGGCAGTGGACATGGTGTGGCACCTGCAGGCCGCCCTCGCGGCGCAGCTCCTCGGCGTTGAGCGCGGAGCAGGCGACGGTGGCGTGCGCCAGCTCGCAGGCGGCGGGCAGCAGCGCGGCGATCTATATCTGTGGCAGTGGACATGGTGTGGCACCTGCAGGCCGCCCTCGCGGCGCAGCTCCTCGGCGTTGAGCGCGGAGCAGGCGACGGTGGCGTGCGCCAGCTCGCAGGCGGCGGGCAGCAGCGCGGCGATCTATATCTGTGGCAGTGGACATGGTGTGGCACCTGCAGGCCGCCCTCGCGGCGCAGCTCCTCGGCGTTGAGCGCGGAGCAGGCGACGGTGGCGTGCGCCAGCTCGCAGGCGGCGGGCAGCAGCGCGGCGATCTATATCTGTGGCAGTGGACATGGTGTGGCACCTGCAGGCCGCCCTCGCGGCGCAGCTCCTCGGCGTTGAGCGCGGAGCAGGCGACGGTGGCGTGCGCCAGCTCGCAGGCGGCGGGCAGCAGCGCGGCGATCTATATCTGTGGCAGTGGACATGGTGTGGCACCTGCAGGCCGCCCTCGCGGCGCAGCTCCTCGGCGTTGAGCGCGGAGCAGGCGACGGTGGCGTGCGCCAGCTCGCAGGCGGCGGGCAGCAGCGCGGCGGCGTCGTGCGCGAACAGCTGGTCGGCCGCCGCCTGCAGCCGCGCCGTGCGCAGCAGCTGCGGGTAGCCCGCGTACTTGTACGGCGCCAGCACTGCGGCCAACCACGAGCGCCGTCAACATCAACACACTTTTACAATAGTACATTGTTACCCAAGGGGTGAAGGTAACTTCTCAAACTATTGGCCCCCTCGCTGCGCTCGGGCGCCAAACCCCGTCTCGGGACAAGATGAGTCATTCACCCGAGGTAAACACTGTGCTTTTCATTACTAATACAAGGAAAGTAAAAATAAAAACAGGAATTAGCTAAAGAAATAATACAAGGAAGTATGAACAATACTCTACAACTCGAAAAAACTAATGAAGGTCGGATTGCCATTTGCCGCCTATTTTGTTTTTTTTTTCGTTGGCCTGGTTCAATAGAAATGTCAAATAGAACGAATTTATTTTTAATAATTTGACAGCTGTCAGTTGAAAGCAATTCTCCCTAGGGCGGAAAAGCAACTTCAGACCTACTTTCCGAGTATGAGTAATGAAAACACTATTTTTATTTTCTATTTGCAATCGGTCACCAGACCGTAAGCGAGTGAGTTGTGTGTTAATGGTGAAATAAATTATGATGGCACAATCGGCGCCGCGTCTCCCAGTAGGTGGTCTCTAACTCAAAATTGTTTTTATTCATGTAAGCCAACAATGCATTTATGAATAGTCAGAATCTGCCACCGGTTCGGAATGCTGCTTCTACTGAGAAGATCCGGCAAGAAACTCAATGGATACTCTTTTCAATGAATAAATAAAAAAGTCTCTTTTTAATCTTTTGACCATCGCTGACTGGTCCAACAACTCAGCGACGAGTGGGTTCGGATGGGTTGACAAACGATCCTTGTGCTGTTTTTGAAGCGCTCAATTTTTGAAGCGATTGTTGGCACTGCAAGCCACTAGTTTAGTACGCCATTTTGACAGTGGTTCAAGCGAATATCACTTGGCTCACTGCACCGGATGGTGGAGAGTTCGATTCCCGTTGGGGCAAATTGGGAAATGATCTTTTCGTCATTTACCCAGGTCTGGGTTTCACTGGGATCGCCCCCAGTCCATTGTACGGTACCCATAGTACAAGCGTTGCTTAGTTTGGAAACACTCTTACACTTAGTTAGCTCACAAAAATAATATTGAACTAACTCACCATCAGAATATCTCTTGAACAGAATAGTCTGTGTTCTTAGAATTAGCACAATGTTGTTTGTGTCAGGACCGTCGCCGGTCCATACATTTCTACTGCACAGGAATTCGTAAGCCTGGTTGACTGCCTCGAAACGATCCTACGATATCAAAATGAAATTGATTATATTTCGTTTTTGCTAAAAGTAATAATTTAGGAACACACAGTATCCACACGTAATTTAACAACACAAATAATGTGAAACGGGAATTAAACTAAATTCTAATCGAATAAATCTTGTCCTCGTGGATCGGTGACTAGAATGCTGGCTGCATTTCATCGCTAAATCATAACGCTGGACGTTCACGCTTAAAAAAGAAAGACCCAGCCCTCTTGTCACGTATGGAGGCGATCAGTTTGGGGATAATTTGGCTATTGAAGTTACATACTACAGATATTTTGTTTAAGTTTGAAAAGGTAACAACATTTTCTCGTTTTTATTAACAAGTAACGCACACTTTTATATCCTACACTAGAGCACCAGAGTGTGTACTTTAATTGCATAACTAAGGTAGTATTTTTTCCTGATAACCACCTCATTTATTCCCGGCAATCAAGCGCCGAACTTACAGCCTGGATATTTTAGTCCCGCCACACACTCCCACCACTGTTACTCCTGTAAGCCAGGATCGATAATTCTGTAATGATGACGTTGGTTTGACCCTCAGCGATTCTAAAGCTCAATTGTCTTGGAACCGCATGAACTGAATCTAAGAAAACAATAGGTGGAGTTGGAAGAAAATAATCCACTACCCTTCACCTATCACTTACAGGCTGTATATGGAAAACCACATGGTGACATAGTGAGCGAGCTTACCCGGCCCTCGGGGTTCTTGTCGGGGTGGTACTGCTGCGCGAGGCGGTAGTACGCCTTGCGCACGGCGGCCTCGTCGTGCGCGGCGCCGGCGCCGGCGGCGGGCAGCCCCAGCGCCGCGTACGCCTCGCCCACCGTCATGGACGGCGGCTTCTTCTCCACCTCGCGCCGCCACGCCTCCAGCACCGCCTTCAGCAGGCCCACCTGGGGGGACGGGGACGGGAGCGGTTCATTTCAATAATTCCTCTAACACACGGAGTATTTCTACAGCCGGATAGAGACCATAAACTGGACAAAAATAAATTTATACAAAAAAATAAATGATTATCTAAAATATGACTGAATTTAGAAAAAGAAGTTTGTTGTACAGCAGTCAGGAAAATATCATTATTTGCTTCAAAAGATTCAACACACTAATAGACAGCGCACAGCCTAAACCGGTAGCTCTAGCTACAATCATGAAATTTTGCACTGGAGTTCTTTATATGTATAACGTAGGTGAGCGAGCACTAAGAAAGAATAGACAGATAGATAGATGGACTCACGGGGTCCGGTATCGGCCAGTCGGGGAAGCGCTGCTCGTCGCAGAGGTGGCGCAGGTAGAACATGTTGCAGAAGAGCTCGTGCTGCAGCTGCGGGTAGCGCGCGGCCGGCACGGCCAGGTACGGGTAGCGCGCCGCCACGTGCGCGCGCAGCCGCGGCGTGAACTCGCCGATGTGCGCCGACACCTTCATGATCAGCATGCGCCTGCCGCCCGCGGACAACGTACGCAGCTCGTATTAACCCTTCCGATTGGAAGCCCCACCCCACAGCCGCAATAGACGTCGATTTGTGGAAAACGCCCGCGCATGAAGAAGAAGAAGACCCCCACCTCCGAGCGCCCTCTGCCCCAAGTGTCGCAATATTTCGGAAGTACGAACATTTTCTTTTTGTTATGTTTTTAGGTTTTTTTTTTTTTGAATGGACTATATGTTGTTGGCCAGACTGGCCATAGCAACTTCACCCGGACGGAGGGCGAGGGCAAGTGCGCTCCAGCCAGACACGACCTCGGCTTGGGCCGCTGCGTGTTTTTTTTTTTTTTTTTTTTTCGTTCAGATCTTTATCGTGTTTCTACAAGAATCTATACTTAAACAGATAGACTTTGACATAATCGATCTACGAAAACCTCTTATCGTTGACGTGTTACTAGACGTAGCAAATAAACAACAAATTGCCGCTCGCGTCTTATACCCACCCGTAGGGGAACGTGACACTTGGAGCATTCAAATCTTATACACCTACGTAAGTGCTCGCGACGCTCTAGGGTTTAATAAATCGATCTCAAGTCTGAGAGCTATCTTGAGTACGCTTTTGCCATGCCATTTTGCACTGGTATGACATAAGAATGACATTTCCAAGATCAGACTTGAGATCGATTTATTAATACGGGGCGTAAATGTACTCGCAACACGAATAAAAATCAAATGGATGTTCCGACCCTTCGGTTTCGGAGTGGAGGCTCCGTGAGATCCCTATTCATCGACGTTCGTCACAGCCATCGACATGGAGATCGGCAGAGCCTCTAGTATTACTTTTGCGTTTCGTCACGACCTCTTATGTAAAATACATGTCAACCACGTATTTCTATATTTAATTGGGTCGTGCGATTCGCTAAACCAAGTGATTTTTTGGTGAGATATATTTTACTTTATCAACCGACATTAAAATCTATTATGATTTAACACTTTTAAGGACAGAAAAACCAGCCAATTGAGGCACTTGGTGGGACTGCGTGCCTCTCGCTCCGAGTTGCTATGCCTAAATACCCCTTCTGTCCCCCGTGGACATCCTGGTAGAAAAAGACAGCCCCACCAGGCGCCTCTCACTCTCACTTCTCCTGTTAATGTAAAGGTTTCATGAATTTAAATGACCGTTCGTCTTACCTCATTTCAGAATTCCAAATCGCCTCAGGCGTGTCCCATTCTCCGAGGAATATCTGCGCGAACTTCTCCGCGCCGTGGTTCTCCAAATAACATACCATCGCTTCGGGCAAGAGTTGACCTAGTATCGACCTTTGCATTATGTCTGAACTGGACTGAAAAATAATACGAAACCTGTTGGAATGTGAACCTTATGCTGATGGAGAAAAGATGCAATCATCAATTTAATTGTTCTTTGCGATTGCGAATTCTTTGTATTCAGCATTTATTGTAAACCAAACAAGAATGAACCTTATCAACATTAATAAAATACAATAAAAGCAATTTTTCCGAAACATTCTCAACAGTTCTTATAACGTTATATACAGGGTTACTTGTAAGTCGACGTATTCCTTGCAGGGTGTGATAGAAGAGCTAAAGAAATATTTCTGGTTTTTTTTTTTTATTAAGACCCAAGAAACTCAATTATATAACTACATGAAAAACCTATTGAATGTCACAACTTATTATTGCCACCATAATAAAGAGTAATTAATCATAAAATGTCCGAATAAACCTAGCAATTGAAGGTTATGACTAAATTTAGAATTCTTTCGGAGATCCAAAGGATCAGAACATTTTAAAATATCTAAAAAATACTGAATTTCGTAGAAAAAATGGTAGAGTAACAGTTATTGAACCTATCACATCCTGCAAGGAATACGCCGAATTACAAATAACCCTGTATAATAACTAATAAAATAAAATAAGTAATACTCACTTGATCGGCTCTGAACGCCTGCTTCATGTGCGTGAGCCGTAAGAACCTGGCGATCGGCAACAGATTCGAACCCGTGTAGAGCAGCATAAAGTAAAACACCCCGGTCAGATATAACTTAGATATTTCCGGATTGTCTTGCATCACTTCGTATAACAATGTTGCCACCTAGAAAAATGGTTCAATATTTAAAAAAAACATATAAGGATCCAATTTCTTGGATCTTAATAACGCAACCAGCAATCACATTGACACGGTTGAATGGACACGCTACTCAAATATTGATTGATTTCAAGTTTCATACATTCTCATACAAAATGGCATCTCAAAGTGAACTCAAGTTCTGTCCTAGAGTTGAGATCGATTTATTAACACCAGCTAAGTCAGTTTAAGGCGTGGTTATCTGTATTTTCAAATAAAAATCGGTCGAGCCATTTCGGAGGTGTTTGGCAACAAACACCGCGACACGAGAATCTATATATATATAACTCAAAGGTGACTGACTGACTGACTGACATAGTGATCTATCAACGCACAGCCCAAACCACTGGACGGATCGGGCTGAAATTTGGCATGCAGGTAGATGTTATGACGTAGGCATCCGCTAAGAAAGGATTTTGATTAATTCTACCCCCAAGGGGATAAAATGGGGGATGAAAGTTTGTATGAAACTTTGTCAATTAAATTCCACGCGGACGAAGTCGCGGGCACAGCTAGTTTTATACATAAGAAGGTGATAGAAGATATTCGGCAATATGTGATTCTAATACATTTCAAAATAAACTTGTAGGATGCTATATATCGTTGCGTACGAAAAGACGAGGGCTTAAGCTAGTTAAATTATAATGTTTGATTACCTTTTCAACTAGGATGGGGTCGAAGGTGAGCAGTAACTGAACGACGTGCGCCAAACACGCCGGCTCTGAGAGTAACCTTTTCACTTTCGGCAGCGGCCTTATCACTGCGTCTTCCTCATCCCTGCAGAACACAAATATACAGGATGGGAAAAGGCAGTGGTTGGAGGAAAACGACCCCTATTAAGTATTTAATTCTTCTCCTGTAATTTAGCTTGCTGCGCGTCTTGGCTAAGCTGTAAGCACAACAAGCATCTGATAATAAATCATCATCACCTTGCCCTTATCCCACACTAGGTGGGGTCGGCGCAGCACGTTCTCTTCTTCCATTCAAGCCTATCATCCGTCATCTCTGCACTTACTCCCTTTTCGGTCATACCAATAATATAAATAAATAATAGCAAATTGTATTGAATGGAAACATTCCTTAATTTTCAAAATTAAGTTAAACTGTATTCAATGAATTTTGATTTGTCACCTGTTTGAGCCGGTATCGAACCGGTGGAAAAAGAAACACACTGTATTTATATAATACTAATTGATATGGTTCAATCATAAAGATCGATTTCTTCTAAATATCAAAATAACTTCTAGATACTTTTGTAACCGTTCTCAAAATTTGATGTTATAAATAAACGAATTATCTACGGTGCGGCACGGTCACTAATCGCTAACCTTATTAATTTTATTTAGATGCGTACTTGCTAGAACCTGTTAATGATTTGCTCATTTCTTACTCGGATAAAGTATTTTTTAAATACAGGTAAAATAAATAAATAAATATCGCCCGACTAACGCACCAACTGTATGGTCCCAAACTAAGCAACGCTTGTACGTATGGTTACCGTATGGAACCGACTTGGCGCGATCCCAGTGACACCCAGACCTGGGCAAATTACGAAATTTGCCCTGGCGGGAATCGAACCCGCAACCACCATGTGCAGTTAGCCGAGCGGCCTACGCTTGAACCACTTGGCCAAGCGGTCGTAAAATTATAAAATTATATAAAAAAATAATCAGTTTTTTTTTAAAGTACACAAAATAGAATGATGTAAATGTGTTGGGTGGGTAATTGGGTACACAGAATGTTGGCGAGTACCTGCTGGGGTAGTACCGGCAGCAGCCGACGAGCAGGTCCAGCACGGTGGCGGCGAGCCGCGTCTCGTCCAGCGCGGGCGCGCCGCGCGCCGCCAGCGTCCACTTGAGCTGCGGCACGCCCGCCACCGCGCGCCACCCCTCCATGCTGTTGGCCCAGCACTTCGTCTTGTTGCTCACCTCGCCCGCCTTGTACAGCTCCTTCAGCTGCCGTCACATATACCATCGCTATATTATAATAATGTATTGTACGGTGTCAGAATAAATAAACGCAAGGAGAGGGGAGGCGAGCCTCTAAAAACGCTGTCACGACGAGCAATGGTTGCCGCTGCCCACTCGCAAGAAGCCTGATCGGCTAATTAGCGAACACCACCAGCGCCACCGATGACGCAAACTACAAAGAGGAGGAATAGACCACAAACACGGCATCATACGCCGTTATCTAACGACCCGCCCACAGATGTGGGCGGCGCGAAGACACTACTGAAAAAAGGCATAGCCCTGATGCAGTATCCCCGCTTCCCCCCAACAACACTGGAGGGGGCGCGCGAAGAACCACGTGATGATGCACTGGTTGTATTCCTTCGGCGGCTCTGGCAACGTGCGTACCAAAGGTGTTTTTTGTGAGATATCTTATCTCATATTATCTTTCTTTAAGTACGTTATTTGATATTTTGTTGTTTTCTTTATTATGTGTATTGATTCTGTTTTGATGTGATCATTTTTCGATTTTGCATAATTCTAGGTTATAAATGTTTTTAAATTGAATTTTACTTCTGATCCAATGGTATTATATTCAAAATCAGCTGGAGTTACCTAGCCACCTGGGCCCTAACCACGCTAGCTACTCAAATCGTAATAGAAAAGCAAACGCTCGCGATTACGTTTCAAACGCTCCGCTTTTGACGTTTTGCTGACACCATTGATATGGTATGGTGTCAGCGAAACGTCTTCGTCTTCGTCTTCGTCTGGACGTCTTCGTGCTAAAACGCGAGCGCCGCCAGCGCGTTTTTTTTTTGTTTTATAACACAAGGCAATAAAACCGGACAGTACAAATGGTCATAGCGCGAGCAAAGCGAGCGCCGATGTTTTCCAAAATATGTTAGGGCGCTAAATTCACTGGATTTTTGACATATTGTTGTTGAACTAAACATTGTTAGCTAGTTTATATTTTTATTTAGTTCAAATTCATGTCTCAAATATAAAGACTATCAAATTGTAAAACAATTTCTATGGGTAAGTATGAATGTACAAGAAAAACTATGGATAGAAGGTACTATTTTAAAAGGATATTATACATATTAGTATTAATAGGGTGATACGAGTGTTGCAAGGCGGCTGACCTGGTCGAAGCTGACGGGCCCCTTCCGCTGCACCTTGTCCCCCTGCTCCAGGTTGTAGTACCACTCGCGGTCGCCGCCGCTCTGCTGCGCGGGCCCCTCGATGACGTTGCTCTGCGCCGGCACGGTGGCGCGCGACGTGTGCAGGTGCGCCAGCGTCATCAGCTCCACTAGGATCCTGGGAACGAGATGCTCGGTAGCAAACACACCGTCCACCATCACAGTGTCTCCCCAAGGGGCAGGCAGTATTTTAGGCGGATGATATTTAGGCCCAATTTAATAGGGGGCCGATACCAGGGGTACACAGGAGTGTCCCCAAATCTCCTCGCATTGAAAAGGACTTCAATGCGAGGGGATCTGGGCTATAATCACCACCCTGGCCCGGTGCGTGTTGACGAACTTCACACGTCTTCGTCTTCCGAAAGACGTGCAGGTTTCTTCACGATGTTTTCCTTCACCGTTCAGCATGTAATCATCTCGGTTAGACAGGAAATAAGACGCACATGAAATTTGTAAATTCAAGAGGTGCGAGACAAGCACTCAAGTGTATGGTTCTTCACCAAGCAACGCTTGTACCATGAGACTGGGGGCAATAAAGCAAATAACGAAAATAAAATTTCCAATATGTGTAGGGATGTCATGACTTTGTCCGGACCAATAAGCACTCATGCATTCGTTGACTGAAAATGTAGTATTGCGAATTAATAGATATCAAGCGTCTACGAAGTATATGTAGTCGTTGGCGTTCAACAACTAGACTAGACCAATCTATCAACTTAAATAAAAAAATAAAAAAAATTATGATGTACTCACCTAATACCGTTCCATTCTAAAATATCACTAACATTTCTTCTATGTAGTATTAGCTTCGACAGAAACTGTACCAGTCTATCTCTCTCCATCCGATCGCACGTCTGGAAACCAAAATTCTCTATGATTACTTAAAATATGACTAAGGGCATGTAACACAAACATATTTATTTGCCTTGCTCGCACGTGGTTGACATGAAGGGGAATAGGCCAGAGGGAGACGAAGGGAGGGAGGATTGGTCTTCGGGCTCGCTCACTCATCGTATGAAACGCCGCCATAATAGATACTTTACGACGACCGCTTGGCGCAGTGGTTCGAGCGTAGGCCGCTCGGCTCATTGCATCGGGTGGTTGCGGGTTCGATTCCCGTCAGAATAAATTTCGGAAATGGCCTTTTCGTAATTTTCCCTGGTCTGGGTGTCACTGGGATCGCCCCCAGTCCATTGTATGGTACCCATAATACAAGCGTTGCTTAGTTTGGGACCATACAGTTGGTGTGTTCGTCTGGCGATATTTATTTATTTATTTATTTTACACCTGGGCCCTAACCACGCTAGCTACTCAAATCGTAATAGAAAAGCAAACGCTCGCGATTACATTTCAAACGCTCCGCTTTTGACGTTGTGCTGACACCATTGATATGGTATGGCTTCACGATTTCTACTGACATTGATATGGTCAGCAAAACGTCAAAAGCGGAGCGTTTGAAACGTAATCGCGAGCGTTTGCTTTTCTATTACGATTTGAGTAGCTGCGTGGTTAGGGCCCTGATCTTCTATGAGAGCGTGGTACAACTTTGGTCGAGACAACTCGTATATTAGATAATTGATTGACTCAGGCGTTACTTGGCGGAAATCCATTGTAAAACAATTTAGGATAAGGACCCACCACTCACCCTTGGCTTGTTAACCTCCAAAATTATAAATCAAATAGGTTGATCGATAATGGAAGAGGTCAACAAAACTTAACGAGACATCCTCAGGAAAGTTGGGCTACGAATTCGTAGCCCAACTTTCCTGAGGATGTCTCGTTCAGAGGCGAAACACGTGTCGAATTTTATTTTTAATTCGCTTTGTTCCGCGGAAAATTGCACATTATTAGGGTCCCTGACACTCATGATTGACAAACTCGACCGACGGAGTTAAGTTTTGCTGACCTCTTCCATTATCGATCAACCTATTTGATTTATAATTTTGGAGGTTAACAAGCCAAGGGTGAGTGGTGGGTCCTTATCCTAAATTGTTTTTCGTATATTAGATGTAATCAATTGACATTAGATTGGCACTTCCACCATATATAGCCATATACAGCTTCTTCTTTGGGGGGAGGGGGGCTTAGGCGCGGAAACCGTTGCTTTTGATGATTATGTCGTTAACCCAACACTGTAGGTATATTGACTGATTATAATAATTAAAAAAAAACAAAAAGTAAATTTGTCTCGACAGATGACAAAAGAGCTGGCTCTTTCCTCATTATAAAAAAAGGCTATCGATTCAACGAGGAAATGTAGCCAGCGTTCTTGGTACCATCCCACGCGGGAAGGGATTCTTTTAATATATTTTTGGTTATTTTTTAAATGTTACTCAACAATTTCTTTACCTATTAAATTATACACATTTAAAAAAAGTAGAAAATCATGATAATCTCACCCTGTCCAGCATCTGCACGATGTATTTGGTGTCGGCGAAGGGCCCGATGTCCTCGTAGTACCTGCCGTAGACGATGCTCATCGCTTGCAGACACATGCACTTCATCTCCACCTTCGGCGTCGACAGGAACCGGTGGTACAGGTCGTTGAAGAACTCGTAACTAGAACAAGGGCAGTGGGGTTGGGTTTTTTTGCCTGAAGTAAAGCAGTTACCGTATCCTATCCGTAGCCTATACATACTTACAATACCAAAGGCATACTTTGTCAGGACTTGTCAGGACTGGTCAGCGCTTCTGTTCTGGCAATATTCTGGGCCTATTACTTCATTATTTGTGATGCCTTATGCATTAACCTACATTGTCCTCACACCTCTAATTATACCTACTGTAAACGCAAACATAATTTAAAAAAGAGAAAAGAAAAAAAATGTATCATTGAAATAATACTAGTTTTCGGATTTTATCGCGTTTATTAACTTTATGTTCCTCGCAAAAGAACACCGATTCCGACCAAGGATGATACGTGAGGCCCTTGAAATTAAAAAACATCCTAATTTCAATAGGGAAGATGGCTGGGTGCTACCACCAACTTGGGATCCAGTAATTAATATAATTAAATCCAAAACCAAGTGTACCATTGCAAGACCTCGAGACACTGTGAGCACTTTCTGCGTGGATCGGACCGCGAACAACAACTAAATATGAGGGTACCCAGTTACTAACAACATCAGGACGTCTAACACCTCAGTCCCCCCGTGACCATGGCTGCTGTAAAGCAACCTAAACGTCGGGAACATAAAGTTAATAAACGCGATAAAATCCGAAAACTAGTTTTATTTCAATGTGTAGTATTCGCGTAAATATAAGAAAACAATATAAAAAATGTATCCATTGATTTTCTTGCATGTTCTTCTCCATAGGATTTTGTTTTGGAACATGCACCTAGCTCTTGACTTTATTAAAGTGAGCAGTAGTATATAATTCTACTCCTGTCATTTAGCTTGTTGTGCGTGTTGGCTAAGCTGTAAGCACAACAAGCATCCGGTAATATATAAATAAATAAATAGTGTATATAGGTATAGTAAGGAATGTAATGTAGTGTACAAGACTCACGACTTCCTGATGGGGCTGTCGTCCTGGTCGCGCTGCTCGAGCAGGATGCGCAGGTAGTAGTCGCCGATCTTGACCTCGTTCTGCAGGCACTGGTAGTGCAGCTCCAGCTCGGCGTGGTTCCACGAGGTCAGCGCGCCGCCCGCCGCGTCGCGGTCCGAACTGAACGCGCGCAGCTCGCTCTCCAGCGCGCTGCGTAACTCTTCGCGCGTCTGCGCACACCGTTCATTAATAAATATCACAAACTGTATGTTCCCGATGCGTTGGTCCGACCAGATCCGCACCACACTCGACACCTCCGTCTACGATGCCATGCAGGCCGCCGTCGATAGGAATAAATGGCGAGCCATCATAAAAGAAAAGGTAGTGGGAGGCGGTCACGACCCTTAGAATTGAGGAATACGACGCCAGGAGGAGGTATGTTCCCAAACTAACCAACGCTTGTACTATGGGTACCGTTCAATGGACTGGGAGCGATCCCAGTGACACCCAGACCTAGGCAAATTACGAAACGGCCATTTCCGAAATTTACCCTAACAGGAATCGAACCCGCAACCACCCGGTGCAGTGAGCCGAGCGGTCTACGCTTGAACCACTGCGCTGTACGAATAACACATTTATTGTTCTGCTCCAGATAGAGACGCTGTTAACATTTACACCGCTGCGGAAACGGGATACACGCATATACCTTGACTTAAGAGCGGCCGATTCAGACTCAATGTGCCATGCCCGAAAATTAATAAAAACCCTTCAGGGAAATATGCTTTGATATCTTTACGTTATATAACCACTAGTAACTTATTTTGAAATGACCTTTGATGGATATTTGAATATTTCTACTCGCCTCGCTGGATGTATATAAGGTCCTAAAAATATGTGTTTATCGATGGACAAATATAATTATCGACTCACAGTGTGGTTCCATATGAGGTTGGGCAGCGCGTGGTCGCGGTGGAACTGGTAGTAGAAGAGCGGCCAGTTGGCCGTGGACTTGACGCGCTCGCGGCGGCGCCGCAGCACCACGGGCCGCTCGCGCCTGTCGGCCGCGCCCGCCCCCGCCCCCGCCCCGGCCGCCGCCCCCGCGCCCGCCCCCGCGCCCCGCCCCGTGCGCTGCGCCCAGTGCTGCAGCGCCAGCTGCGCGTAGTGCTGATAACCACACCCCAAATGTTATTATTATGAGTCGCATCAACCATGACCATCGATCACGGGGAAAGCTAAACACTGGCAAACTCAAATCGTAGGTTTAGAAGGGTGGGAGGGCGAATTTATATATTGTTATTTTCAAATCTTTATTTAACTCTTCAATCGGATCGGTAAGAGAGCCCGTTTGAACCGTCATCTATTATAGTTAAAACTTATGGTAATTTTGTTTAACAATTGTTATATTTATATTATATTTATTCCCCGAAAAGTTGATCCCACTCATCATAAACAAGGAATTTACGACAATAGCGTTTAAAAAAAAACTTAAATTATGCCTTTTTAAGCATTTTTCATCAAGATCTTCATTTCAACTTAAATGATGATGATGATGGGGATCTTTAAAATACGTGAAGCAAAAAACTTTGCACCCCTTTTTACGAAAATTGCGCGGACGGAGGAGTATGACATTTCCCACACTTATAGTTTATATAGAGGAGTGCAGAATGCTAATATTTTTAAAAAAATATGCATAAAATATACTTTAAACTAATAAATAAATAATTACCCACACTACCATGAACTGACACACACACATTTGTAACTTCCACTCGGTAATTGACTGACTGTCTGACTGACAAACGGTGACAGATTTTTTTTTATTTATTTCGGAGGGCGGGACTTTCATAATGCATTCTGCGTTCCAGTATCAATCAAGAAGGTTTTTGGGTTTAATGAATTCTATAATAAATACACACAAATTACAACCCAGCCTAAAACCGTAGTGGCATTGCTGGCGCGATGCAGATTTGCACGGATAGTTTAAACTAATATTGCAATGTCGATGTGGATGTGTCAACTGACCTCCAGATGTTTCTCGACGTACTTGACCTGCCGCTCGAGCGCCTCCCAGTGCTGCGCGCGCGGGCGCTGCGCCTGCTGCGCCAGCTGCAGGTTGTCGCGCTGCTGCTCGCGCTCGTCCGCCAGCGCCGCGGCGGGCGGGCACTCCGTGGACTCCAGGAACGCTAGCAGACCGGACGGCTACCAAAATATTTTATTCATTAACTTAATTTGTATTTCTTTTTTGTCTCACTACCAACTACAACAACTAGCAACATTCGCTTTTGTGTAATCAAATATATTTATAAATTTACTAGTAAGCAGCGCGTTTTGACTAGGGACGCTACTGTACAATGTATGGGATCATTCGATTGAATACTGGTTTAAGTGGCCTGTTTATTGATATACTTAAATAAAAATAATGAAACCTAAAATACGAGCTCCATTCGTCCTATTATTGTAATTTTCACTGGTCAGCCTCTTACAAAAGACTCCTTTGGAGAAGTCAGCGCAGAATATTATTAAAGCAAAATATTTACATCTACCATTGGAGACACCTATTAATTTCTATTGCAGCCCCCTGCTTTTATACAACATTATCCTAAAATAGTTACATTTATATCAGTATATCGTTGTGATACAACGGTAAATAGTGATGTGCTGGCGGGGACTGGTACCATGATCCTGGCGAGCAGCGCGTGCGCGGGCGCGTGGTCGACGAGCCAGAGCGCGAGCAGATGGCGCGCCAGATGGCGGTGGTGCAGGCGCGGCGGCGCGAACAGCGCGGCCAGCAGGTGGCGCGGCAGCGCGGCCTCGGCCAGCGCCAGCCGCTGCATGCGCGCGCCCACGCCCGCGCCGCCCTCCTCCACCAGCGCGCGCGCCACCAGCCCCGCGCCCTTCACTATCGCCAGCGACGGGTGCTGCACCAACCATACCATTCATATTGCCAGACGAACACACCAACTGTATGGTCCCAAACTGAGCAAAGCTTGCACTATGGGTACCGTGGACTGAGGGCGATCCCGGTGACACCCAGACCAGGGAAAATTACGAAAAGGCCATTTCCGAAATTTACCCTGACGGGAATCGAACCCGCAACCACCTGATGCAGTGAGCCAAGCGGCCACGCTCGAACCACGGCGCCAAGATGGAAAAAAAAATAAGACGGCAAAAATATGGAATTTAGTACTCTAAATTCCATATTTTTTGCCGTCATATTTTTTTTAATAATGGATTCGGTAATACGAATGTCACGATATATCGATTATCGTTGCTAAGAGTAGTACCCCAGCAACGCCTGAAGTAATCGTCACGTCGTCATCGAGAACGGCCCTGAGGTGGAAGAATCGGAGCTTTTGTCCCGAGAGGGGTGGGTGGTATATGAGTAGAGAATCAAAATGGAATAACATTATAGTTGGCGTTTATTCTCTCGCACTGTGCATCAGTAGGTATACTAGATATGGGTGTGATTGAGGCGAATATGTTTGAGTTTTGAGTGGCAACAACCGTTATCTTAATTAATTAATAGTCTTGATAAAGAATTATACTCAACTATGTAATTTCAGTTACTTATTCATCCATCAATTGATGTACTTGATCAATGATTAATGGCTGATGGTTAGTCAACACGCGCGACCGTCTAGTCAGAAAACGAAACATACGAACCGAACGTATGTTAAAAATGAAACTTTTTTTTTTAAACTGTCCCATTTAAATTTTTTCTACAGCAAAACTGACCTCAAACAACTTGAAGAGAACTCGTCCCCTCTTAGCGACCATTTCGAGTAGCTGATCGAACTGCTTCCCGTCAGTGGTCTCGCTATACGGCACGCACAGCGCAAACGTCAGGAAGTCCAGCATGGCCGCCACCACCAGCGCCCCGCTGCCTGCTGACTGGAAATAACTCATGATCTTACCTGTACTACTCTTACATAGCTGCCTTTTAACGAATGTACTTCATCAAAAAAAATATTTTAAGAAAAAAAACTGACAAAAAACAAGTTGCACTAAAAAGCTAGAAATAACTAGAGACCTTGTAATTTTATTCATTTGGAGTCGGTATACCCCATAGTAAACCCTTCCAAACACACCGTTTACGACACCTAGGACAAAAACGCGATAAAAAAAAAATTTGTCTGTCTGTCTGTGTGTTAGTTCCGGGTAATCTCCGAAACGGCTGGACCGATTTTGACGGGACTTTCACTGGCAGATAGCTGATGTTTTATGGAGTAACTTAGGCTACTTTTATTTAAGAAAAACTAAATTTTAAAAATGGGTCTTGTCGCGCGGGCTCAGAACGCGGGAGCGGGCTTTTTTGTTAAGTTAAATTCCACGCGGAAGAAGTTGCGGGCTTAGCTAGTAATACATATAAGCCTTCCTCTTGAATCACTCTATCTATTAGAAAATACCGCATCAAAATCCGTTGCGTAGTTTTAAAGATCTAAGCATACATAAGGACAGACAGCGGAAAGCGACTTTGTTTTATACTATGTAGTGAAGAAGTTCTACGTCCGCAAGTGGATTTTTTAAATTAGTATTGCCATGAGCTACCTGTAGTATGTGTGGTAATATTAATAGTTAGTGATGTATTGTATACGCACGACATGTCCGGCCCACATGGCGAGCAGCGAGTCGAGGAACTGCGGCGAGGAGAGCATGCTGGCCTTGTTGAGCTGCTCCTGGCGCAGGTCGGGCTCCTGGTGCATGGGCTGCAGCAGCGCGCACGCCGCGTCCAGCGCCGCGTGCGAGCACGCCGCCGACTCGCGCCGCAGCGCGCCCACCACGCCCGCGCCCACCCACTCGCGGAACCTGACGTCGCCGCCCCCCCACACATTACACCAAAGATATACATTTGCATAGATAACGCAAGTATCATGGTTTGTGTTGAAACCAAGCGTGCCGAATTTTAAATGAATTTTTAACACCTACTGTGACGTCACAGCCGAAATTTAGTGACGGGAAATCCAAACCGATTCAAAGACACCGATGCCGCCGATGCCCCTCCGCCCGATACGATTCTCTCGAGTGATTATCTCGTTCATACTCATATTTTTTATATCTGTGGTCCCGCTCGTTCACAAGTTAGCGGGCGACCAACCTTGACGATTGGTCGGGGTTCGGACACGCGAAGTACATGCATTTGCGTTATCTATGTAAACCTATATCTGTGCATTACACACTACACATCGGACCATTACACTCGCAAGTGGGACTCTATCTCAAGTCTGAGAGCGATCTTAAGTACGCTTTGACAAATCATTTTGTCCTGGTATGACATAAGTGTCCATATAAGCCTAAACAAAATAAACACTTTCACTTGACTTTGACTTTAATAATGACTTTTCCAAGATCGATCTCGGACTTGAGATCGATTTATTAATACGGGCCTTAATGTTACAATTATAATCTAAATATATATAACTCAAAGGTGAATGACTGACTGACTGACTGACATAGTGATCTATCAACGCACAGCACAAACTACTGGACGGATCGGGCTGAAATTTGGCATGCAGGTAGATGTTATGACGTAGGCATCCGCTAAGGATTTTGATTAATTCTACCCCCAAAGGGATAAAATAGGGGAAGAAAGTGTGTATGAAACTTTGTCAATTAAATTCCACGCGGACGAAGTCACGGGCACAGCTAGTACAAACATATTGCTGGACTACATGTTTAAAACATTGTACTACATTCGGTGTGCTGGCGACGTCACCTAATATAGAGCGAACGTTTTCAAATACGACATTAGGAGGACAGATCATGGAGTAACGTTGCATGCCTTTAGTCGGTATATTTTAAAATTACTTGATATTTTTGTTTAAAATTCTGCGCGGACAAAGTCGCGGGCAAAAGGTGTTCATTATATAAATCGACGCTCACAAATATTTGTAACGATTGATATATGTGTGTGTGTCTGTGCTGTGATATATGTCTCGCGCCCGCGCATCTCAGTAGACCGGCATCACTTCCGTGAGCCAAGCGACTTACGCTTCAACAAAGTGGTAGTCGAATGTATATGTTCTACAAACTTCTCACCCCGGTAAAGCAGTGAATGCAGCGAAGCCCACTTTGCTAGCGCACAGCCGTCTCAGCGCGTGGAACTGCGCCTCGAGCTCGCGGGGCGTTAAGTTGGCGCCGGCGGGCGCGCTGCTGACGAGCGCGTTCAACGCGCCGGTGATCAACTTCTCCTTGTTCTCAGCGAACAGACGCTGCGGTGCGACATTTTAGTGCACTTCACCGTGTTATACTTACACGCGTTTATATGTTGCACTTAGACGAAAATAATAACTTAGAGCACCCAGAGCTAGTGAGTGAAGCCAGCAAACGTTATACTAAATAGCATCAATCCAGATTTTTTATTAGCTTCACTGATCGCTGTTCGGGATCCGCAATTGGTAGTTCTACGCACTCCGTCTAAGTTACTATTTTCGTCTGATTATTATTTGTGTGATATACAAAATATTTATAATATGAAAATACTATTAAATATTTTGTATATGATACCGTTAATGCCCGAACCTCTGTGTAACCTTAAGATACACTGCTGCATTTAAGGTCCTCTAAGCTATTTAAAATCCTACCTAATCAGAACAACTTAAATGGTACTACCAGAAATACTGCCCAAGTTAAACAACGCAAGTGGTTTAAGTAGGCTTGGTGCATCTTAACATTCACTAATTTCGGACAGACACAGTAACATATTATGGTACACTCAAATCTGCATTTACTTTCATGAAAGCGATACGTTAAAAGAATACGTTAAAAGTTTTTTTTTTAAAAACCCACAACTCTTGGTGCTCTAAGGACATTATCCCACTAGCGGTCGAGCGCGTGTACACGGCGAGATCGCTGCGGTTACGCAACGGGAACACCCCGCTAGTAACACGCCCGCAAATTGCTAGTGGAGCGACGCCTGGGCGCCCTAAGAAATCCTACTACATACCTCAACTAAATTAGAAAAATGCAAAGCGAATATGTATCTAATTACATGACTATACTAGGTGAAACAGAGAGGGTATACTATATTTTTGCGACTTTACTTTGTAAATCTAAAACTATCGGCTTTGTGGGACAGTTGACGTACTAAAGGTTACTACTTTGTAGACATATGAAATCCGTCAACAGCTGTATCCCTGTAACACCTTTTGTTTTTCAAGTTTCCTCCAAAGCTGATAGTTTTAGAATAACAAAGTTGAGTTTTGAAAAACAAATTACCTATACCCTTTCTGTTTCATCTAGTATATACGGTGGGTACCGCCTTAAATAATGATATTTACAAGAGGCAATGCGGATGACAACCCCATACACCTCATGTCTGCTCCAAAAGCTACATTAACATTTCTGCAGTGACAAATTTTCCATGGTGGTTTGGTTACCCTCTACCTCTGTATGATCAATACCAAGGCATGTTCAGACGTGGGCGTCATTCGGTACCTACCGTACGCGGTACGCAGTATACGTATATTTATTACAGTTATATTTCCCTTCATCCAATGGGTGGGTTTCGAACATAATAATACAATTTTTCAGACACATCTATTTAATTTTTTTATTTAGAAATTACTTCACCCTGTCATTGTTTTACTTTTTATTTTTTTCACGAGTCGTGACATGTACTTGTTTACTACAGGGCCGCATTAGTAAATCAATCTCAAGTCTGAGCGTGATCAAGGCTTTTAACATGTCATTATGTACTGGTATAACCATAGATTTAGGAGCGAATACTGTCTAGTCTCTGGGTTCTTATGACATAAGAATGTCATTTCCAATATCGCTCACTGACTTGGGATCAATTTATTGATACGGAAATAAAGAACCAATCACGGGAGGCATTCGCTCTGGCACTATACCTCCCACCAAACCAGGACTGTACACGGTAGGGGCCGAGTTTCACAATTCACTAACGGATCGTTAGAGCAGTAAACAACGGCTATCAGAGGGGCTATAATGTAACTACTACCACGTTTCACTTGGAATTAATCATCTCATATTTCTCCAATTTAAAATAATATTGTTACTTGTCGGTTGAAATTGAGGAGTCAAGTCCCGATTTTAATGGATTAGTTGTAATCAATTGAAACATATTTGCAAAAGTTACGTAATAGCCCTATGCACATCAATAATTAGTTGCTCCTCTAACAGTCCGTTAGTATGTTGGTGAAGTGAACTCTGCCTTTTTCCTGGAAGCCTTTAACAGGGATTTAAAAGGACTTTGTTACGTATTAAAAAATACCTCAAATACATGGGTTTTCAAGGGATTTTTAGCCTTTTAATGGTCAAAAGGCTTACCATTGCTATTGCATCTCCTGTATCGACTGCACAAGCGAGACTTGGGTCACGACTCGTCCCTGTGACTGTATAACTGTATACACAGACCAATAAGCCATAGACGCTGCATAGCTGGGCACTCCGACCGCACCTAACATTTTGATTACCCTCGACCTTAAACGGACCAATCAAAATTCGCCGTCTTCCCCGGTACCCCTAACCTTTGACGATTGCGGACATAAGCGATGTCTTGCCTTATTAGTCTGTGACTGTATAGAACCGTGTGGTCTACACTACGCACACCGCTGTCCGATAGAAGCAACGAATACCGCCTACGTCTGTCCAGACCTATCGGGTGTAAAATAATAAATTGACAGGGGACTTACAAGATCCCACGTAAGAAACAGCCACAACAGGGGGCGGGCCTACAAGGCACAACACATATTTTAATATGCCCCAGACGATGGAGCAATATAATATATAAAGCATCAAAGCATAGGTGGCAATGTGTTACAAGTTGGTTGTATTTCGACATGTTATTATATTTTTTATCACATTCCTACTGTGTGTAGTAGTTTTTTAAATACATTGTTATCTCTTTTAATATAAATAAATATGTTTCATCGAATACAAGCAAGGGGGTAAGGAAAACAAAAAATCTACAGTAAGTACTAATAATACTCAGACGAAAAGAGTAACTTAGACGGAGCGCGTAGAAATATTGTGTGCGATTTGCTCAAATGTTATTTATATTCTTTTATTAACTATTTTTTATAATAATATTTAAATAACAGGAATAAATACAATTACAACTGGTTGTGTGATAAGACGTACGTTCCCAAAAAAGCGTAAATCGCTTCTGTAAACCCAAACGAGAATCTGGATTGATACTATTTGAATCACTTTCGGCGGTTTCACTCACAATTTTTACCCGCTGCGTCTAAGGGTTGCATTAATAAATTAATCTCAAGTCTGAGAGGGATCTTAAGAACGCTTTTGACATGTGCTTTCACACTGGAGATCGATTTATTAATACGGGCTCAAGTTATTCTTTTCCTCTGAGTAACAAATAAAAGATCTAACAGAAAGCGATTTCAGGCTATCGTTCCATGGAAAATAAGTCTCAAATAATGAAATCTACATCGGTGGGTATTAGTAGAGAGTAATGCGAGTTAGAGTGCAGAATGCGGCGATGTATACAGTGTTGGTCTTACGTCTTGGCTGACTGAGTATATCAGCCCGCTGTAGCCGACGTTCGCGTTGAACCGCTCGATCACCTCCGCGCGAGACATGCCCACTGGGTTCTGGAACAACCTGTCAGAGATGGCCACAGAATATAAATACCAATGGTAGAGGTGAGCCATAGACGCTCTAGTCAATTGACTAAACCTCATACACGAGCTGGCTCGACACGAGTAGTACCACCATCTCACAGAAAATTGGCGTTAAGCAGCTATTTAAGCTGCGTTTCGTACGATACGGTAAAGAGCTGAAAGCCCAACCCACACTCCTAACCCTCCCTGTATCCCACTCCCGTTAAGGTCCGCAGCGTGCGAGTGGTGTCATTACTATTGCAAGCATCTACTAGGTGAAATAGAGAGGGTATACATTTTTTTTGCAACTTTACTTTGTAAATCTAAAGTACTGAAGGTTTTGTAGACTTATGAAATCTGTCAACAGCTTTATCCCTATAACACCTTTTGTTCTTCAAGTTTCCTCCAAAGCTGATAGTTTTAGATTTACAAAGTTAAGTTTTGCAAAAAAAAAGTATACCCTTCCGGTTTCAACCTGTATAAGCCACGATAACTGCTTATAATCAGGCGAGTCCTACGTTTATGTTTAAGTCTGAGCGCTATTAGGTCCGGCCCGCGAACACCTCTAATATGGGGGGGTCAGAGTTCTGAATTAAACCTTACATTTTATTTGAAGACCGCTTAGCGTAGTGGTTTGAGCGAAGCCCGCTCGGCTCACTGCATCGGGTGGTTGCGGGTTCTATTCCCACCACCGGTGCAAATTTCGGAAATGGCCTTTTCGTAATTTGCCCAGGTCTGGGTGTCACTGGGATCGCCCCCAGTCCACTGTACGGTATTCATAGTATAAGCGTTGCTTAGTTTGGAACCATACAGTTGGTGTGTGAGTCTGGCGATATTTATTTACTTGAAAAATGCGGGATAGCCGATTGTTCAAAATCTATGTGCGAATCATAATTTCTATATATCATTATCACTTGCTTACGGTGAAGGAAAACATCGTGAGGAAACCTGCATGTCTTAGAAGATCTAACCAATTTTCGAAAGACATGTGAAATCCGCCAACCCGCTCTGGGCCAGCGTAGTGAATTATGGCCTGAGTCCCCCTCGTGTGGAGGGGAGGCCAGTGCCCAGGAGTGGGACGTTAAAAGGGCTAAATTATTATTATTATTATATTTATTTATAGACAGTTGGTAAGTGATTTGGGGGTTCATACCGCAGATGGTTGGACTCGGTCTCCTCGTCGACGGGCAGGTGCAGCGGGCCCAGCCGGTAGCCGCGCGGCGTGGCGCCCGACCGCACGTGCACGTTGCGCTGCCCCGCCGACCGCACGCCGTCCACCAGCGACGCCAGCAGCGCGTCCCTAAGCACCAACCACTCTTACTACCGCCTCCATTACACCAGCATGCGTGCCAACACTCTCAACACACTGGCATAAGGCTCAATTTGCAATAATTATTGCGCGCGTCTTCGTGAAACTAACTAGCTAAGGCCCGTATTAATAGATCGCTCACAAGTCTGTGAGCGAATATGCTTTTGACATGTCATTTTCTACTGGACTGACATAAGAATTACATTTTTAAAATCACTCTGACTTTAGATCGATCTATTAATATGGGCCTATACATAGATACATAGACGACCGCTTGGCGCAGTGTTTCGAGCGTAGGCCGCTCGGCTCACTGCACATAGTGGTTGCGGGTGCGATTCCCGCCAGGGAAAAAATCGGAAATATTGGTGAGTCAGTCTGACGATATCCCTCGTTTCAAATCAAACTGATCGAAACGACGTATAGATAGTGTGAGAACGATAAAATGACAATGAAAAAAAATATAATGAAGCAATAGTGGGTTTTGCGGAAAAATACCTATCGCCAGCCAAATAAGTGCGGGTCTGTCCATTCAAGTACTCAACGGAGAACTTCTGCGGGTGTTCCGTGTCCCGGACCAGCGCGAACACGTCGCTCAGCGGGCGCAGGCACACCACCTGAAAAGAACATTATCATTACTCACTACACCAAAGACTCGCATTGTCTTTCGTTATTATTGACCGACCCGTGGCGACTCTTGTGTTTTAGACATATTAATGTATTTCGCCCATATATTTTCTTTTTTTCGTTTATTGGGGACAACAAACAGTATCACAATAGCGTGCTTAGTATCTATGTTACAGAAACCAAGTGCTAATTGTGATACCAACACCGTTTTAATAGGCCCGTATTAATAGATCGATCTCAATGGACCGTATGATGGACTGGGGGCGATCCCAGTGACATCCAGACCTGGGCAAATTAACGAAAAGGCCATTTCCTAAATTTGCCCCGGCGAACCCGCAACCACCATGTGCTTGGAATCTGACAGAGGTCGCTTAGAATCTGACAGATGTCGCTTAAAATCTGACAGATATCGCTTAGAATCTGACAGATGTCGCTTGGAATCTGACAGATATCGCTTAGAATCTGACAGATGTCGCTTGGAATCTGACAGATGTCGCTTGGAATCTGACAGATGTCGCTTAAAATCTGACAGATATCGCTTAGAATCTGACAGATGTCGCTTGGAATCTGACAGATGTCGCTTGGAATCTGAGAGATGTCGCTTAAAATCTGACAGATATCGCTTAGAATCTGACAGATGTCGCTTGGAATCTGACAGATGTCGCTTGGAATCTGACAGATGTCGCTTAAAATCTGACAGATGTCGCTTAGAATCTGACAGATGTCGCTTGGAATCTGACAGATGTCGCTTGGAATCTAACCGAGTAAGTCTGCGGGTCCCTCTCAAGTATGCAGGTGTCGGAGAGGCAGAGCGTGCGTCGCATCGGCTCCATATGCCGCGCCGGGTTCACCTTGTGCACTATGAACTCGCTCAGGGACGTCTGGTGTTGGTCGCCGCTGTGGAACAAAGTCAGATTAGCGGGTGTGTCAACATCTTGTTGGAAATTCTAGTTTATGATTTGTCTATTAAAGTTTAAATTGGAATATAGTAAATGCCTATTAAGGTGACTATTGAAATTTTATGTGTATATGTTTGTCATAGTTTAAGGCAGAGTACACTAACACATTTGGACCGTAAGAGCAGTAGCCGATTGTTTAATATAATGGATGCAATCTATAATATTATATAAACATATCACTATTATGACAGAAACTGTGCTATCCGTAACACAAGTAAAATTTTACAATGGATACTAGAAATGACTAAACTGAAGTTCAAATGTTGTGTTTATTTCTTTTGCATTCGTCATGTAACAATATTTGTGATAGATGAATAATTTGAGTTATTTTTAGATATTTATAGACAAGGGATAATAGTGTAATTTCATAGGGAGTCTTGAATGAACGAAGAATATGTCTATGCCCTGAATATATATTATTATGCTTTTAATGGACATGCTGTTTACCCAAATTAATTAATTGGCACATAGCGAATTAGATCATTAATTAGGAGCGCAGAGCGCATCAGATAACCCGGCTCACACCCAAGGCCGCATGAATCAGCCATGTGCGAAGCGCGAACAATCAACTTTAACACCAGCCAGTGTAAACAGACGATGTTTGTCACAATAATAGCATGAGCGCAATTAATCATTCATTTATCTATACAGAGAAATCTAGAAAAATTAAATGACCATTTCTATTCATCACCTCTATCTTAATATATATTATATAGCTGAGCCCGCGACTTCGTCCGCGTGGAATTTAACTTAACAAAAAAGCCCGCTCCCGCGTTCTGAGCCCGCACGACAGAACACATTTTTTCATTTCTTAAAATTTTGTTTATCTAAAATAAAAGTAGCCTAAGTTACTGCTTATAACATCAGTTATCTGCCAGTGAAAGTCCCGTCAAAATCGGTCCAGCCGTTTCGGAGATTACCCAGAACAAACACACACACAGACAGACAGACAAAGTTTTATTAAATCGCGTTTTTGCTATACGTGTCGTATGTATTTTCATATGCATTTAGTGAAAAAGTGTTATTTTGATATTACAAACAGACACTCCAATTTTATTTATTTGTATAGATAAAATTTCATATTATATAAATTTCATATTACATATAAAATTTGTGTGTGTGTGTTTGTAATTCTTCTCCGCCTAAACGGCTTGACCGATTTTGATTAGTTTTGTTTTAGACTTATGGGGTCTCCGAGACGGGTTTAAGCTATAGTTGGACACGGCAAGTGGCGCTGTTGATGACATCCGGAAAATAAATGTCTATCTATACTAGAGAAGCTTTGGGCAAAAGTCTAGTAGTTTGATAAATGTAAAATGTAGGCAGCAATGTAATGTAGCCATGATGAAATTGACGTGGCCATGACTATGTAGCTTTGCATAGCACATGCACTAAAGGCACCCTCATGCTGTGACATCTTGTGTTAAGCGGTATTCACATCGGCGTACGCAAGTACAGCGCAAATCAATCCAACCGAGCAACACCGTGTAACAGTGCTGAACTATATTTAGACTCAACAAGAAATCTGGAAGCCTTTATTTCAAGAATCTGCTTCGGCCGACGCGACCCACCAACGTCCTTTAAAAATATTCCAATCTCTTAATTCATTGAAATAGCAAGCCGTTTTCGCGGGGTTACCTTTGATGTCAGGCTCAAGACTCACCTGTACTCTCCAAATCTCTGATCATGGTAATCATCCACCGTGATCATAGTGGACAACACTTTGATGCTTATATTCAGCATCAAATTAGCCATCTCCAGCATTTTGTTTATTATGATCTGATGGTCCATCGCGTTGGAGAAGAGGTGGAGTCGGCTGAACCCTCCCACGGCCAGGACGAACCCGCCGGGGACATCGCGCATCGGCAGGAGTCCCTGGATGTCGTGGTAGGGGTAGCTGGCCAGCTGAGTGTGGGTGGAAGGGTCCAGTTGCTCCAGGGCGCAGGGGCCGACTTCCAGGACTATAGGGAGACGTGTTCCGCTCCAGTGGTGTTTGTAAGCTTGGTATCTCTGATGGTAAAAGGAAATATATGTACAGGTCACATAGGACACCAATTTTGACAACTTTCTTACGCTATTACTAATCATACTGATGATAATAGAGGAAAATAAACAATTAATAATTAATGTTTGAAAAAATAATTAAGGTCATTTTATATTAGTCACACAACAGTTAAAGGTGATGATGATAAATTTTGTAGTTTTTTAATTGATTAAGTTGGTTTTTTTTTCAGAATTACATGAAACATGTTCAGGACACTAAAACTTAGCAGCTGGCATTTTAATGTAAATAAACAGCCCTTAAATTATTCAAAACCAATAAGAAAGCACCATAACTAAATATGATCTCATTATGAAAGATAAATTCACTATGAATCTGTACAATACATAATAAAAACTCTTTACAATATGTAATGAAAGAAAACCATCAACCTTTTGAATTCAGTTATGTAGTTTACATAGCTTACACCATATTTATTTACGAAACTAACACTCATATTTACTAATAATTGAGTAAAATACCATCCCTTAGATAAATATTGTTCATGAATAGGGCCAAGAGTATACTCACAAACACATCCTTAGGCTTCTCAGCAAACAAATGCCTATACTTAAATGCCTCAGTCAGTATCAAGCACTTATGTTCGGAAGAGAACTTCATGGTATCAACTTTCTTTTCTTTCTTCATGACCAGAGTGAAGTCATGATTGGCAGCGGAGTTGGAATGTTTGGCTGATGTGATGGTAATGACGTCTGCATACAGCCATTTGTTGGTCACTTCCAACCGATCAGGGTTGTATGTGGTGATGCCGTGGGTACCGATGGAGAACACCCTCTTGTACTTCCCCTTCCATGAGTGCTTGGTGACGAGGAATGATGCCACATCTTGATTGTCTTTTAACGGAATCATCTTGACATTGCCTGAGAATAAATAACTTGTCAGAAAAAAAATTAGGATAAATAACAAATTAAATAAATATTGTTACACAATAATTTGAAGTAACAATAGCCTAATGGTGGTGTCACCTGTTGAGTGAGAGGTCTTAGGTTCAATTCCCACCATTGATTGTTAAGTTGTTGATGTGAGAAGCACTAGTTAGCTTATTTTAAATGAATGATGAAACAACACATAGCCAGTAATCTTATTTAGAAAATTAATAACATACTTATCTAACAACTGGTTTGCTCTTACTAAACCATTAATACTAAAACATATTAATGTCTCAATTTTTTGCTGGTTTAAAATAGAGACAACCATTTCTTTCAGGGTAATGTTTTGGTCAGAGCAAACCTATGGTTAAAATGCTTTTAATATATTAAGATACACATAATTAGGTACATAGCACAGACTTATAAATTATATGTATAAGATATATAGCAATAAATATTTCTAAACTAAAGTACATTTTGTTAATTATCTAACAGGAAATTGTAGCCATATACACCGGGCAAACTTCTAATAGCAAATATATCAAATGTAGGTATGAAGCTGAAAGTAAAAATCGTTTCTAACAATATTATGAACAAGTGGGTGGCCCTAACTCTCTTGTTTCAAGCCCTAACTTGACTATAAATAAAATAGTAATATAACACAATACATACAGACAAAATCATATACGAAATAGTAATTAATATATTCTGAATGATCATTTTAGAACAAATATGAGTTTTTTTTACAAATATCCTCCCCTTTATAAAGAGATCGGGAAACCATTGATAGGTAGCGAATACGTGTAAACAAGGGATCATACGACTCATTTTCCTATAACATATCGTCATCCAACATTCTGAAGTTATACTCACAAATTGATTGTGAATAAATAAGCTTCAATTCTTTCAGCTGGTATCCGATAAAAGCCACATATTACACAAATAAACTTAAAAATGTGAACTACAGTAACACAGAAGAGGGCCGACCAATTTTTGACATTAATAAATGAATCTATGGTTGGTTGCAACAATCCAAAGAGAAAACAATACCTCGGACCAATCGTTATTCGTAATTTTGTTATATTAATGGTTCATTCATTTCAAAACTTCTTTGATTTCAATCTATAAATATACCTATTATTTTCGATAATTCGTATGAAATAAAAATTAAATAATGTGGGAATAATAGAATCACCAAACTTACGTATTACAAAACGTAATATATACGTCAAAGAGACGTTACTGTTACTGACGTCAGCCGGCTGTCATTCAACATTGTAATTTCTCTTACGTTCAAATACCTTTATAAGCAAAATAATTTTTAAGAAGTATTTATAAAAATATATATAATAAGAAGATGATTGATACATCTTACTAATCTGAGATACCTGTAACTTTAGAGAGGCAAGATTATTTTACAATAAAATAGCTAAAAGGTAAGACGTACAAATTATTGCTCTGTCAGTAATAAAATTTGGATTTTGAACGAAAGCTTTAAAATCATCAATATTGCTGGCTGCCGAACACAGCCGCATGCACCACTTTTACGTTTTACCACGGTGGTATTTTCTAAATTATTATAACTTTAATTCCTAGTTCGGTATCATGGTTCTCGACTTAGACTTGTTCCGGGCCGACAAAGACGGTGACCCAGACAAGATCCGCGAAAACCAACGTAAAAGGTTCAAAGATGTTGCTCTCGTGGACACCGTGGTTGAGCAAGACACTTTATGGAGGAGACTACGTCACGAAGCTGACAACTTGAACAAGTTGAAGAATGTGTGCAGCAAAGAGATCGGGCAGAAGATGAAGAGCAAGGCGCCGGCAGGGCCTGAAGACGAGCCCGTGCCCTCGGAAGTCGTGGAGAAGCTCGTCGACCTTACCGGCGATCAACTAAAGCCTTTGACGGTGAACCAAATCAAAAAGGTGAAAGATATCGCGTTTTATATTTATAGACACGTAGCTTAATACATTTTCTTACAAGAATCTTGCCTCAACAATATTTTCTTCCATGTTTTTAGATTCAATAAAAGGTTAGCAAAATACTATTCTTATAAAAGTATCCATATGGCATTATTCTACCACATATTACTTACTGTATTAATTTGAAAAAATCCTATGATTCCAACATGGAAAAAGTATGCATATATTTATGTGACTCATCTGTTCCAATATTGCATCATCTAATTAAGTTAAATAATTTATGAAAAATAAGTAGTCGGAATAAATTGTGTTTTTTTTAAACTGATGTTGTTAATTAATAATTAATTAATTAGTAACTCAATGAATCAATTAATTAACTCATATTGTACTTGTGTGATATCTAGTTTCATTATTGCAATCAATCATTGACTGCAACAAAACCAAGCAAAAAAAACATCAAATTTATATTTTCTTCCAGGTCAGAGTATTAATAGATGAAGCTATTACAAAAAATGAACAGGGCAGGATAGTGGCAGAAAAAACTCGCTCCGAAGCTCTCAGGGAGGTGGGGAACCACCTCCATGAGTCTGTGCCTGTGGATGATGATGAGGATCATAACGGAGTTGAGAGGACATATGGAGACTGCACCTTCAGGACCAAGTACTCACATGTGGACCTGATCTGTATGATTGATGGTGAGCACTCTGAGACAATTAAGAGTGGGTTGTTGATGTTGTAAGAATGAAACACAGCCCTCTTCATAGACTTCAGTTTAGCAAAAACTATAAACTTGTGTATTCCATTGTTAGTAAATTCAAATACCACATTGAATGAATATTATAAACTTAAAATATCTGTAGCAAATAGCTTATAAGCAAATGGATACTAGAATCTTTCTGTTTGCACAACACACTTGTGTAAATAATAACTCCATGTAAAACTAATATTACAAGTATTACAAAACAACCTAAGTACAACTAATATTACAAAACAATATTACAGTTACAAGATGTAGTACATACACTAATTCTGTTTCTTGAATATTGAATCACCTCAAAATTCCTGCAGATTATGTATCAGTTAATTACATAATATCACACAGGTTACGAATATCTACCTATATACTGTGCAAATTCAGATAAACAGAAAATAATACAAAAAACATTTTATTTGGACTCTTCGACTTCAGACTGCCTAACGTATCAATTTTTCAAAGATATCTTCTATGAACATAATATGTAAGTTAAAGATATTTTTGAAAAATATTATACTCAACTCAGTTTTAGTAGTATAAAAGTAAACATGACTGTTACTTTTCAGGTATGGATGGTGAAAGAGGTGCTGCGGTGTCCGGCGGGCGCGGCTACTACCTCAAAGGCGCCGCCGTGTTCCTGGAGCAGGCCCTCATTCAGCTCTCACTCAGAATACTCCTGAATAAGGGCTACACACCCCTCTACACGCCATTCTTCATGAGGAAAGATGTAAGTGTATTAAAACTTTTCTAACCATTGACGTTTTATACATCGAGACGACATACGCAAGCATTAGTGCTATAAAAACATGAAATACCTTCATAACAGTGCCGGCCACCATACACTATACCTGTTGTTAGAAAGAGTTGAATATATATTTAGAGTGTTATTAATTATATACCCACTCATTGGCACTTATGCAGTAATTGCAGCTGAGACACTGAGTGGTGCGTAGAAAAATGAATGGCAAGCAATTACCTCAGAGAGTTACAATTAGAGTTTAGAGAATTAGAAAAATCCCTCAGAATTAGTTTCCCAAAAAAGGCGCCTATAAGCATCTACAGTTACAATATCTGAGGTACTAATCAGATGGCATAGTGCAAATGTATCTTCACAGAGGAAACGTAAACGCGGATTTACCCTGTTTGTTGCTTCGATTGGTTTTAGAGTTTGAAGCAGGCCAATGTGTGGAATGTGTTTGCGTTTTGACTCGCACTAGACCATCAGATTTCAGAATTAAAAATGTATTTGTATGACATACTGTTCTGAACAGCCTTACCAGAGCTCAAACTAGCTTCGACACAATCTCTTAGGTGATGCAAGAGGTGGCCCAGCTGGCGCAGTTCGACGAAGAACTGTACAAGGTGGTGGGCAAGGGGTCCGAGAAGGGCGACAACGCCGTGGAGGAGAAGTACCTGATCGCCACCTCCGAGCAGCCCATCGCCGCATACCACAGGGACGAGTGGCTGCCCGAAGCCTCGCTACCTATCAGGTACAAACTTCTTTTTGAGGTTTTTTTAATAGATAGAGTGATTCAAGAGGAAGGTTTATATGTATAAAACATGCATAATATAGTAGAGAAACACTGATAAAAAATACCCGTGTGAAACCGGGGCGGGTCACTAGTTCATAAATAAATATCGCCAGACTGACACACTAACTGTACGGTCCCAAACTAAGCAACGCTTGTACTATGAGTACCGTACAATGGACTGGGGGCGATCCCAGTGACACCCAGACCTGGGAAAATTGCGATAAGGCCATTTCCGCAACTTGGCCTGGTGGGAAACGAACCCGCAACCACCATGTGCAGTGAGACGAGCAGCCTACGCTCTAACCACTGCGCCAAGCGGTTCCGACGAAAATTCCGACATCCGCCTGATGTTTAGCAATTATCGTAGCCTATAGGTCCTTGCAATACCAAAGCATTGCTTGTACATTGTCGGTCTGACAGGGAGTGGGACAGAGGAAGGGGAATGGCCAGGGGATTGGGCTTCCGGCTCTCTCACTCATCGTACGAAACACACCTATGATCGCTACGCGGATCTTCTGTAAGAGGATGGTACTGCCCTAGTCAAGTCGGCCCGTATATGAGCTGAAGTTAATTGTCTACAGCTCGGCTCTACCCATAGATATAGAGCTCAGATAAATTTTTTTGGCTCTACCACCTTAAGAAAATCACAAAACAGTGACACTTCTAGCTGACATTTTATTTGATCTAATTAAAAAATTGTCTGCAGCTAATGCACCATCACAAATGCATTGCAGGGCTACCACAGATGCTGTGGCATGAGAAATGATGATGATGATTTTGTCTCATTCTGGCCTATGTCTACACTAATATTATAACATTGTCTTTGTAACAAGTAAACTCAAAAAGTACTGGACCGATTTCAAAAAGTATTTCACCATTAAAATCCTACATTATCCCTGAGTAACATAGGCTATATTTATTACTAGAAATAATTAGGGATCCCTACTAAAACTTCAACCCGTGCAAAGCCGGAACGAGCCGCTAGTGTTATATAAAAGAGCGAAAGGGAGATATGTTCCAATAAAATGCACGGATTTAATTTTTTTTTAAATTAACTTCTTAATTTCAGATACGCTGGATTGTCGACGTGTTTCCGTCAAGAGGCGGGATCTCACGGGCGTGACACGAGAGGTATCTTCAGGGTGCATCAGTTCGAGAAGGTATCATGATTCTCATACTCGTTCAATTCCCTACTCAACTCACTCATTACTTTACACAACACTGACACACGTTTTCACTCTCTCTCTCTCTCTCTCTCTCTCTCTCTCTCTCTCTCTCTCTCTCTCACACACACACACACTTTTTCATCAATACTTTACTGCACCACACAAAAAGCCGTAAGACTCAGTAAACAAAATTCTCGTTAAAACAGATCGAGCAGTTCGTTCTAACATCGCCCCACGACAACGCCTCCTGGATCATGATGGAGGAGATGATCACCAACGCCGAAGAGTTCTACAAGAGCCTCGGCATACCGTACCGCGTGGTCAACATCGTGTCGGGCGCCCTGAACCACGCGGCTTCCAAGAAGCTGGACCTGGAGGCCTGGTTCCCGGGGTCAGGGGCTTTCCGTGAGCTGGTCTCGTGCAGTAACTGCTTGGAGTACCAGGCCAGGAGGCTGCTCGTCAGGTGAGATGGTATTTAGAGTAACATTGCCGCCAGAACCATTTCAGATATCAAAAATAGATTGATTTATTGTAGCCTGTCGCTCGAAGTTTACCCAGATTTGTTTAATCAAGCCAATGTTGGAAATTATAGTGTAGCTTACTTTAACCGACTTAAAAAAGGAGAAGGTTCATGTTCGTCATGTTTTTTTTATGTATGTTCACCAATTTCTCCGTCAATGAAGAACCAAAGGAAGGAATGAGCGATTTTAAAAATTCTGTGGCACAGATTTCAAATGAAATAAATTATAAGGTTCCTAGCACAGAGATACATAGTATTTATAAGTCTGTGGTCTCTAGTTATTCCTAGCTTTTTAGTGCACAGAGTGAGTGGATTAGTTTTGATATTTTATTTCTTAAATGTTTTAATACTAGGTGAAACAGAAAGGGTATACTATTTTTTTGCAACTTTACTTTGTAAATCTCAAACTATCGGCTTTGTGGGACAGTTGAAGTACTGAAGGTTTTGTAGACTTATGAATTCTGTCAGCAGCTGTATCCCTATAACACCTTTTGTTTTCCAAGTTTCCTCCAATTCTGATAGTTTTAGAAGTACAAAGTTAAGTTTGGAAAATAAAGTATACCCTTTATGTTTCAAAATGTATGCAAAGATTTATACAGAATTCAATGTAAGTACATTTTTTATAGGTACGGTCAGACCAAGAAGATGAACGCGGCGACAGAGTACGTGCACATGTTGAACGCGACAATGTGCGCGACGACGCGCGTCATCTGCGCTCTGCTGGAGGTGCACCAGACCGACGAGGGAATCAAGGTAACATCTCTAATAACTTTGGAAATACTATTTTCTAAAATATTCATCGTACATTCTGACGTCCGCTTGGCGCAGTGGTTCGAGTGTAGGCCGCTCGGCTCTCTGCACATGGTGGTTGCGGGCTCGATTCCCGCTGGGGAAAATTTCGGAAATGGCCTTTTCGTAATTTGCACAAGTCTGGGTGTCACTGGGATCGCCCCCAGTCCATTGAACGGCACCCATAGTACAAGCGTTGCTTAGTTTGGGACCATACAGTTGGTGTGTCGGTCTGGCGATATTATTATTATTATTACATATTGTGGAGACTCTTCCACCAGATACCAGTTCTCTGGCACTGATGGAAAAAGGAGTAACTAAATACATACTCACCTGTCTTATCCCCTCTTGTATGTATCACCAGATACCAAGCAGAACCGATCTTTACACTAGGTAATTTAAAGTTCATATTTGTATGGAGACAATCGCGGGAGCGTGTCGCCGGTGAAATCCGCTGTCATTGGAAATATGAATCTTAAATGACCGCAAACTGACTCTAATTTTATTTATCGCATGCAGTCCGATCGATGAGAATCGTACGTAAGACTCATTGGTTTTTTTTATCTTCAGATACCTGAAATACTAAAACCATGGATGCCCGAACAGTACCAGGATCTCATTCCGTTCGTGAAGCCAGCGCCCATCGACGTGGAGGCCGCGGCCGCCGCCAAGAAGGGCAAGAAGAAGGAAGAGAAGAAATAGATGAATCAGTTTAGCAAATGTCGCTCATTCCTGCGCAACACGCATTTTATTTATTATGTTAAGCTGAGCTTATATATTTTATAATGACTATTAAACGTTTGGCCAGATAAATTGGTATGCACTTTTAAATTATAGCCAATTGGTTAAATACGCGACTTCTGGACATATGGTATCCCGGCCAGAACCTCTGGGATTTTTTAAATCTATGTGCGAATCATAATTCATTTCAATATAAGTATCATTTGCTTATGTTGAAGGAAAAAATCGTGAGAAAACCTCAAGTCTTAAAAAAACTAACTAATTTAATTAATCTTTGATAGATAAAGGTCAGTAACGCCAACCCGCACTGCGCCAGTGTCCTGGACTATGGTCTGAATCCCCCTAGTATTGAGGGGAGGCTCGAACCCAGGAGTGGGATGCAAAAAAGGTTAATTTATTATTATTTTACTTTTAATATAAGCCACAATAGCTCCGTACTATTGTAGCTTGCGCTACTCGCTAGCTTCGGCGTATAATATTTGGGTAGCCTCACTGTGAAAGGGTCACTAATTCATTGTGACGATAGTTTCTGTCTTTTACCTGGGATCTTTCATAAAGGAAGAAAGGGTGTATAGTGCTCGTTGAATGAAACATTTTCTTGCTTTTTCGAATTTATTGTGACATTTATCAGTCAGCAGCTGATTACACGAGATGCAGACCTAATTCTATTTACATTCATCAAGATACAAAAATGATTAACAATAATCTTTCGCAATGGATACCCGTTTGTATGATTTACTTACATAAAAATACCACCCAAAATTATTTTGAAGAATACTTCAAAAAACCCTAGACCAGCCTCTGCCTTGTGGCCTATCCCTTGTCAAGAGGGAGGCTAGTTGGAGCGCGACCACTAACTTTCACAAGTGCCAATTCGCAACTAGATCTAGCTAATTCCTTAGCTAAAATACAAACGTATATCCATTACAATTCTCCATTATTATATTATAAGGTAATAGGCAGGTATTTGTTCACTCCCGCACCATCTATGCGCAGGCCCCGCAACATATACCGCTACAGGAGTTAGGAGCGATAATCGAATTAGTCTGAACAGACTTATAAACTCCAGACTTTCTTGTGACATTCTACATTAAACCACACACTTTTTTATGTAATTACATAGCAAGCTGTACTATATAGCGCAAAATAACATCAACAGACCAACTGATTGAGTACCCTATATGGAACAACAGGCAGGTGACAGTGTTGTCACTTTGTATACCTTCTTCTTTGTTAGTGGCGTTTGTAGCTATTTGCCACAATTCTGCCAGTACTTTGTATACCTCCGACCCACTTCAAACCGCATGGTATTGCCTGGCAGTCACAGGAAAACCCCGCGTATGAAACATCTATCTAATTTAAAATAATTCTGTACAAACAAAACACAAAGCATGTTATCTTAGAACCTTAGAACAATGGTTAAATAGTTTTTTTTTAATTTATATCTAATCGTCCAATTACCTAGTAGCATACAAGCGGTATACAAATAGAAAACAAGGAGACACTTTTAATAGACTCCTAAAATTGAAGGATGAATGGGGATTTACATGCGAATTAGTTTAGTTGAAACAGACTTTACTGCGAGTTTGGTCTAAACATTTACACCGATTTATATAACTCAACACAAGCAACCCGCCCCGGTTTCGCACGGCTCTAAAATTATCAGTGTTTCTCTACTATAATATGCATGTATTATGCATATAAACCTTCCTCTTGAATCACACTATCTATTCAAACAAACCGCATCAAAATCCGTTGTGTAGTTTTAAAGATCTAAGACCAAGATACATAGAGGTAGGGACAGACATAGGGAAGCGACGTTGTTTTATACTATGTAGTGATTTACACCGATTTATAGTTGTCTCATTAAAGCATAAAATAGAGATAACATACATCAGTGTAAATATTTTTCATTGCAAATGAACGTTTCTTCAATCAAGATGTAGGTACTCCACTTCTGAGTATAATTAAG
The DNA here is from genome assembly GCA_905147325.1 of Notodonta dromedarius. NCBI lineage: Eukaryota > Metazoa > Arthropoda > Insecta > Lepidoptera > Notodontidae > Notodonta > Notodonta dromedarius. The sequence continues at coordinate 8,820,403 of LR990175.1, read as the reverse complement.
TGAGGAAATAGGGCCAATAGGAGGCCTATTAGGGGCAGCCATTTCATCTTGTTATTTACTTATCCATTGTATCTATTACATGATAACAAGACTTGTATATAATATATGTATATAAAATAGTTTTATTTAATTAATAATATACATTCTAAGTGATATCAATGCATATAAATATGACGAAGATCTCATTTACACAGTCTTAGATAAAAAAATGGCGAAAGTGTAAGTAAGCTTGAGTTTAACCTCGCCGGGTTTTTTTGATGAGATGACGTCACTGTTGAGAGGCTAAGCACTAATTGCGACCAGCGTTATCGAACTCATAACATAACGAACTCAATGATAAACAAAGATAAAATAAGAATTGAATATATCATGAACAAAAACATTACTTTTGAGTACCTAACAATCGTGCCATTACAGACTATCTTAGCGCGACACTAAGTTCAATATGGCGTAGCTAACGTGTATATACTATGAAATAAATATGGCCCATGTGTGAATTTATTCATTAGGTTGTTTGCCTTTTTATTGTTTTCTTTCCCAGATGGTATAGAAAATGTAAAGATTTATTTTTCAAAAAACCTCATAAAAGGAGGAGGTTCATAATTAAACCCATTTTTTGGAGTGAAGTAGTTTCTGATAAAATTGACCATAGTTCAAATTTAGTGCTCTGTATTGAAATTCCCATACAATTCACATAGGTACATTAAAATGATTGTTTTGTCCCAATGGGGAAAAATACAAATACAACCAGATTAATCACACCACCAATATAGGTATTGATTTTTAAATGAATTCATGCATTTTTTATTGTCTAGCACTTGTATTGCTGTCTCTGTCAAGTGTTGTATGTTAAGGACAGCAACATCAATATTGAATTCAGTTCAAGTTTAGAATACTTCAAACATCAGCATCAGGTTGTCTGTTAAAAAAAGACAGATAAAATTAATCATAATATAGTCCTGAAATAAGTAATCCTTATGGGTACCATGCAGGGACTGGAGGCAACCACTAGACCACAATCCTCATAATAATTTTATAGGTATATGTTGAACATTAATTAAAGCCTGATTTCAACTTATCGAATAACATGTTTGTCCATATTCCAACTGTTATTTGGATATTTAATGTGGGGCAAAAAAAAAAAAAAATAGACAACAATATTGTCCACTACCCTTGTCATTAGCCACTACCTAAAATTTATGCTATAACTATTATTACAAGGTTTTGTTACAAATTAACTTTATGATGATTCCAAATGTACAACTGTCCATGCAAAGAAATGGATTACATCTTACTCACATAAATGATGAACAAGTGAGATGCAAACAGGTGCATTACATCATGTTCAAGAACATGGTTTTGTTTGATGTTAATGATAACAGTTATGGTATCTTTAATGTAATACATCTTTAAATATAAATTTTAGCCTTACCAAAATCTAATATGCAACATGATAACATACATCAATATAATTATGAATGACTAATTCAAAGCTAGATTGTAGGGACAACTAGATTATGTATATTTTATTACCAAAAGTTAGCTACATTATGTAGTACATAGTAAATGCAGCCTAAAGTAGAAAAGGAAAATACTTATTTAAGGATATCCTAAATTTCATGGATACAAGATTTATTATTATTGTTTAATATCATGATTATAACAATTACTTATTAATCATACTTAGGTATTATACAAGGTGACACATAATGGGTATACTTTTTTTTTCAAAACTTAACTTTGTAATTCTAAAACCATCAGCTTTGGAGGGAACTTGAAAAACAAAAGGTGTTATAGGAATACAGCTGTTGACCGATTTCACAAGTCTACAAAACCTTTAGTACTTCAACTGTCCCACAAAGCCGATAGTTTGAGATTTACAAAGTTAAGTTGCAAAAAAAATAGTATACCCATTTTGTATCACCTAGTAGTGTGCATGCCTTAGTTTTCATCTAAATGTTTTGGGTTGGTGGAAAATATTGGATCTCTCATTACCTACAGGTGTGTAAAGGCAGCTGTCTACTTCTAGTGCCAACAATGTTTTGATGAAGAAAACTATGATTATTAAATATTTGAATAGGTAGTCAATAAGAAATATATATAGGGATTAGATCATTATTTTTTCACACCAGTAATTTGCAAGTTTTTTTTTTCGTATGTTATACAGAAAATCCATGTATGACAGTAGACTTTCATAAAATATAGTTATAACCAAATGTGATTTGTGTAAATATTTGTCAAATTGCACATATCATTTACAAGATAACATTGAGACAAATATTAACTCTCACAGTAAGTCCATACCCTTCATGATGCAATCATTGTCTGAGTCATCGCCAATTTAAATCACAGGTCTGTTTTCTTGGTCTACGCACTTAAGGGAACATAGCCAAGAAAACTGTCACTATTAGCACGCCAGCTGAGCCTTTTGCCGGCACCGGTGCATCAGGGCACGGAGAGTGAACTGCCGGCGAGCGAGTGTACGCACCTGCTTCAAGAATGTGTCCAAATCAATAACCTCTTTGCGTAGTGCCTCACCCATATAGTAAATTGCATCTTCCAGAGTGGCTTCCTCAGCAAATGCGTTCAAAAGCTGCGAGTAAAGCGGAGCAGTGGTCACAACAGCCTCATCAACATCTATACCATCCTGTTCCTCCAAGCGCCCTATGGCTGTATGCAATTCCTTCTCCTTCTCTTGCAAGATAGCCACATTCTTATCAAGTTCTCCCCTCTCCCTTTGCAACTTTGTTACAATATCCTCAAGCCTCAACTTGCCTTCACGGAGCTCCTGCTGTGTACGGCGTAGAGTTTCAAGCTCAGCTTGCGATTGTTGAGACTGTTCTTTAAGTCTTCTCCTCAGTTTGTCTTCTACTGCAGACAAAAGTGAAGCTTTGATGTGTTCTTCAGTAATTGTCCCTCCAGCAACATCAGGGCCTGGTCCATAGCCAGCAGCTGGGGGATATGGGGTGCCAGTTGCTGCCGGTGGATATGGCATGCCATTTGTGGGTCCAGGGCCAGGGTATGGGGACCCAAAGCTTGGGTATGGTAGGTTTGAAGTGGTTGGGTAAGGAGCTGGTGTTGGGTAGCCAGGCTGAGGAGCGCCTTGAGGGAACGGGTATCCCGAAGGTTGGGGCATGAATGAGTTCACTGGGTAAGGCGGCCGTGTCTCGTTGCGCGGCTTCGAGTACACCGGCGGTAGCTCTCCGAAGGCATTGACCATGCATACAATAAGCTTCTGCAATGTCGACCCGCTGTGCGTCCACTCGTGAAGATACGGCAAATACACTTTTCCATTGCTGTCCACGTACTTCGATACTTTAATGGACATATCTGGTGTGGGTTTGACAAAACACAGCGGCGCATTATGAGGATGGGTGTCCATTAGCCAAATACATATGGGTATGTTGTAATACGCGCCTTTATAGTTCACAGGTATAGTCCCCTCGAGATTCAGCAGGTCTTTTCTGTTGCCATTATTGAAGACAAAGGCCTCTAAACGATAAGTCAAACTCCTATACACTTGTATGAGATTGATCACTTCCCGGGCGGTGTAGTCGCGATGTTTATACTTCGACAAATACTGTTTCAGCACGGCATCGTCGTTAGCCATGATTTCAGAGTCTCAGAAGCAAGATCATTAATTTAAACACACCTAATTCAGAAAATTACACATCGACTCCACACCAAAAACTCCGAATTGGAAAATTTATGACAGAAAGGTCGAAACATAGAGAAATAATAATAATGAATATGAGTGATGTACCGATTACCGATTCCATTAGTGACGGTATGTACCGGTTTTATAATATTCGTAATAATATATAATATTTATGATATTCGCAGGCGTGCGAATTAAATCTTATGTTGACCAAATGTCAAGGTAGTTAATGTTACGTACGTAAACGCGTCGACGACCGAGATGAAGAGGGATTCATCAAGATTCAGAAGAAGAGACGCACGCAGCGGGTGAACAGAAATCGCTGCGGCACGGCGGCAACAGGGTCCAGCTTCCTGTTGCGTGCAGCAGTGCCGACCACCCTGTAGTCTACCTGTCCCGCCTCCACTATACCAGCACGGCGGGGGACATTGCTGAGTATGTCAGAATAAAGAGCAATGTCTCATTGAGAGTTCAGCCGTTGGACTCTAGTCACAACGCTAGTTTCAAGGCGTTTGTGGTTAGGGTCCCCACGGACAGGCTGTCAACTTTTATGCAGGAAGACTACTGGCCGAAGGGTGTGGTGTTCAGGCGCTTTCGGGGGAGATTGCCGCCGTCACCACCCACAGTTTAGTTTTTTATAAATATGTATGTTAGTTTATAAGGTATTTATCTATGGGCCTGCGATGCCTGAATATAAATAAATAATTTAAATTGTTGCCTTCAATTGTTCTCCGCCCCGCCTCCAGCTGTGTGCACTGGGCCTTAGTCGTCAGTGATGTGAACCGGTTCCATATAACAGGTTTAAAAACTCCGTGTTGGAAACAAAAGCTTCCATCCCACTTCTAATTAATATGTAAAAAAAGGAGGAAGTAGTCGTTTCCGATTTCGGAAACTTTCCGTAGTTTGTAATATATAAAAAAACTAAACTAAATACGAAAACTCCTCCTAGTAGAATCAGTTTTAGCGACTTTTGATATTGAGTCGATTGAATTTATAGGAGTTGGCATCACTGATTCTAACTTGACGTCAATTATACTTAAAAGGGCTTGCACCCAAGGCCGTTAAACTAACTATAAAAAAATTACTTCACGGCAGTCACTCAGTGACACTGACGGATTGGATGACATTTTTGAGCCATTCCTTCGTAGGGATGTGACATGCCCCATAAAAAATCAATTATTAATTAAACGATTATTTTTTAGCATGAAAATTCGATGTACAAATAATTGTTTTTTCTTTAAAAATAATCGATTTTTAATATTAATCGATATTTTTTCAATAAATTCCAGAATAAACGCCAAAATATTGTATTAATCACAGTTTTATTAATTAAAAATAAACAATGGAAATCTATGTGTGCATCATAATTTCTATATGATTATCACTTGCTTACGGTGAAGGAAAACATTGTGAGGAAACCTGCAACATTGTGAGAAAATCAAACCAATTTTCGAAAGACATGTGAAATCCACCAACCCGCACTGAGCCAGCGTGGTGGATTATGGCCTGAATCCCCCTCGTGTTGAAGGGAGGCCCGTGCCCAGGAGTGGGACCTAAAAGGAATAATTTTTTTTTTATAAACAATGGAAAAAAGTAGTTTCAAAATTACCTACACAAATTAAAGTTTTGGAATTTATAATCGACATAACACCAAACCAAACTATTCGAATAAAAAAGAACTAGAAATCCATAGGCAATGAGTTTAGAAAGAGCTGAGGTAAGCGTTTGGATAATATACGGCTCCTAGCCTTAGTTAATATGGCGCCAGCTTTCGAGAACAATCCCTCTGCTGGAGCCGAAGAAGGCGGTATCAAAAGGTGCTTACACGCCAACTGTATCAATTTTGGATAAGCTCCCTCATAGTTTCTCCAGGATTCTATTTCTAATGCGTCTTCTTTTAATCCTGTTAGAGGCGCAGCTATGTACAAGTTTAATTCGGATGTGAGACCGGTTAATGAACCTAATAGTAATTTGACCTAATAAAAATTCGCGCTCCAGCTAGACTTAAATGTCGGGTTGTGGCAGATAAAAATCGATTAAAAAAAAATCGATTATTTCCAATTTTAAAATTACTAATAAAAATCGAGGTTTTTTGTAAAAAAAAAGCGATTATTAATCGATGTTTTCACATCCCTATTCCTTCGCTTGTCGTTCTTTCTTTTCTGGCGAACTCTTGACGTTGTAAAACGTTAGGACGGCGGTTCGCCTTTTTAATCCGAGTTCATCGTCTTGGAATAGTTCTAAATACCGTAATTTGTACAATCAACCTACAGCACAATGCCGCCTAAATTCGATCCTAATGAAGTTAAAATCGGTAAGCCAAATTTCACATTGCGTAAATGATTCCAAATTCTGTTGTGAGTGTTCTACAATTTCAGTGTGTATTTTCAGTAAACTTGCGATGTGTCGGTGGAGAAGTTGGTGCCACGTCATCCTTGGCCCCCAAAATCGGTCCATTGGGTCTGGTGAGTGTAATATTGTTTATTAAACTAACCTCAAAATGTCGCATGGCATGGCAGTCTAAAGACTCATCATACCGAGTGTAAACTCGTATGGTTTTATTAAATGAGAGAGGCAATTCGACGCTATTCTTCCTGCAGAACTCTTATGTTTTAAATTTCATTAATTTATCAAAGAAATCGCTACGAAATGTGTTCCAATTGCCTCGATATTGTGATCATCCTGGGGGGTGCCTCCCTACCAGGCGCGTCCTTCCGGGTGGCGGATGGAAGGAACCCGCGACTCAGGATCCGTTCCCATCGTGGGAAAGTTTCCCTGTTGCGGCTACTCCGAATGGCCAATAAGGAGTCGCGGACCAGGCTTGTGACTGCCATGCACTTTTCTATAGGTATCTAACTTCTCTCCAATGGTTTGTAATTAGTTTACATTTTTAATATTTTTTTTAAACTACTATTGTATATGTTTGTACAGATAACCTATGTGGAGTGACATAGATAAATTTTTAGAAGAAGATAATAATAAAAATATGAATATAGTTTTTCTTTATGTTATGTTTAGAATGAGATGTATTTCAGCATCCTACTTAAAAGTTTTTACACCATACTATTTTATATTCCTTTTATAAATGTAATATAAGCTACAATTGTGTATATGATCATACAATTATTTGTGAAATTGTGATCAAATATTGTTACTAACATTATCTCTGCCTCAGTCCCCCAAGAAGGTTGGTGACGACATTGCCAAGGCGACCAGTGACTGGAAGGGTCTTAAGATCACTGTGCAGCTGATTGTGCAGAACAGACAGGCCCAAATCTCTGTGGTGCCTTCGGCCGCTGCCCTCATCATCAGGGCACTGAAGGAGCCTCCCCGTGATCGTAAGAAGCAGAAGAACAGTGAGTATTTACACATTAGGTTATTGTGTAGCCTTAGGGGCGCTATGACTTAGGTTAGGTTTAGGTTAGGTTAGAACAGTGATCAAAATAAATAAAAAAGTCTCGAAAATTCGTCTAAGTCCTGGCTCCATAGCCCCCCTAACTGGGAACTAACATAACCTAATGACACATTCGGATTCTGGCGCTTTGGCGGCCGCGGCCGCGGCAAGCTCGCTTCGTTCGCTCGGCTCGCGCGTTTTCGTCACTGTTCTAACCTAACCTAACCTAAACCTAAGTCATAGCGCCCCTAAGGCTACACTCCAAGCACACATTATAATGATTTTTAAGATTCCATATTTCAGCTAGGGTTAAAGGACTAGTCCTGACTACAAAATATGGGCTTGTAGTTGGTGCTCTGTTAAGGGGAGCCAATCAGATTAAAGACTTATGTTTTATTACGTATCTATACTTCATATTATTTACCTACTTTTAATACCTGACCTTAAACCACTCTTAAATAATTTTCAGTATTTCTGGAATGAACATGGCCAAATCAGCAGTTGTTATCCTTCTTTATCAGCAGATAGATACTCAGTCATCTCGAATATTTTTAAACACTGCACTGAAGCTGATCGAAGGATCAAACCTACATCTTGCACAAGACTTGTTCAAAAATTGAAAATGAATAATTTCTTTTTTCCAGTCAAACACAACGGTAACATCACTCTTGAAGATGTTATTAGCATAGCTAAGACCATGAGGGCCCGTTCTATGGCGCGCTACCTCTCCGGAACGGTGAAGGAAATCCTCGGCACCGCACAGTCGGTCGGCTGCACCATCGACGGCAGGCCCCCGCACGACCTCATCAGCGACATCAACACTGGTGCGCTTACTATTGATGAATAAAATGAGGGTCTAGTTTACTCCAGTTGTTTTATTGAAGAGTAGTGCCAAATAAATAGCCCATAAAAGTATCTGACCCATCCTTTGGGGATAAGTGTTATTGTACCTATTGTGTGAAGTATACTTGACTAAACGGTTTTATTACTTGCAAAGAGTATGTAAGGATATATTCTCTTAGTTCATGGTAGGTTGATCGATTTTTCGACAGGTACCACTGGGAGTCTCATCTTAGGACCGTACCCAGAAGCTTGCATGTATTAAGTTCTTGGACCGTACCTACCACAGAGTTGTAATGTCTAGTACTTACCTAGTAATACCCAGATCAAGAACTTTATACATAAACCCGGATACATAGTTTCGATTCTTATTCTATGGTAGTACCTACGATTCTATTCTATAACCGCGAGTTCGCACTGGACGAAACATGTTGTAGTCTCTATTTTTTGTTGTCATAAAATAGAGACAACAATATGTTTTGCGAACATGTTTCGTCCAGTGCGAACTCACGGTAAGGATTAGCAAATGAAAACAATATAATATATCGTATCGATATTTTTAAAATATAAAGTAGTGGAGGCAGGTTTTATCGTTACGACTTTTAAAAAGGCTCTTGCCACCATCAGTGTCCCATCTAATCCGAAACCTTCGGGATTTTTTTGGGACGATGTCTTGAGACTCGATGGCATGACCGTGATGATTCCTTAGGAGTGGGGTCGCCGGCTCGTTTGGGATGCCACTTGTGTTGACACTGGCTCCATCTCATATCAGGGAGTCGGTCTGCGGCGGCAGAGAAAGCGGATCTCGGCAAATAGATCTCACGCGGACAGGAGTTACATCTTTATATTTTAAAATGAGATGTAGATTATTTATTAATTAATATATTATGTAGAGTATAAAATATCGATATTTTTACCCAAAGGCGTGGTTACCTTAAAGTACTGTCTAAATATTCAAGAGTGAAAAAGTAAACAAATCTGGCAGTTTTATTTTATCAAGATACTTACGTATTTTCTGAAAAATTAAGGATATTTTTTACCATAGCCTACGCCTTCATCCTTTTGCATTTGCATAGCTTGCTACAAATCTGTAATCTGTGCATTAGCAAAAGCGATTATTGTTAGCCCCGTAGAGCAAAATCATATTTTCAAGTTCACATGGCTGGGCCTAATTTATATATATCCCTCAAAACCCTAACAGTAAGGTGGCGGATACTTTACTGAAACTTTTCCGGACTTTTCTGAAATCATCGTTCACGATACTTTATGTCCCACCAAATATTACACATTATAATATTTGAAAAATGTAAGAAACATAAGTTTTGGAAATTTAAAAATTAAAACATTTTTTTTTTTTTTTTGTGTTAATGGCCTCTTTCCATTGAGTCAGGCCCAATGTGATTCTGCCAAAAATTAAAACATATGACAGCACTATCTCTGTGTGACATATTCACTTTCCCAGTTCCCGCCAAAAAGTCCACAATTGTATTATTACTAATACCCCACAGACATATAAACTTAAAACTCTGTGCATAGTACATACTTGGTACATACATATAAAATTCTTGGTACATACCATAGTACTTGATTTCATAGAGGGGAGGTCATTCACTGATAGGGACATGAACTAAACATTAATACTGAGAGTTCCCAACCAAAAGACTTGCACCCAGGGCGGGAAAACTAACTTTAAAAAAAGAAAAAAAAAACAAGCAGAAATGTCAAAATGGCGTCAACGCAGGACGCTTGGTATATTTCTTTACTCGGTTTAGCAGAACATTTCCGTACATCGAATCCTCCTGACATAAAAAGTTGTATCCAGTGCCTACAAGCCGTGTTTAATTTCAAACCACCACAGAGGGTCGAGGCCAGGACACATTTACAACTTGGAAATATTCTTTTGACACACACCAAAAACATCGACTTGGCGAGAACGCATTTAGAGCAAAGTGTAAGTTTTTTATTGTTATTTAGTGAGTTTGGCTGGTGTCGTGGGTTGTGGGGTCACCGTGGTCGGTGTCGACAGCCATGCGATGATTATTTTGGATCTGTCTGTTCTAGTATGATATTGAACTTTCTCAAAGTATGTAAACAACGTCCAAGTGGGTCATATGTTGTATGAGGAATGTTGTGGTTGCAGTGGTGCCTGTCGCAGACGATCAACGGTTTTGACGATGTTAAGTTCGAGGCGGCGAGCGTGCTGGCGGAGCTGTTCGAGCAGCAGGGCCAGCCAACACACTCTAAACCAATTCTACGGAAAGCCATTGAGTTATCACAACACAGCGTGTACTGGCACTGCAGGCTCATATTCCAATTGGCAGTAAGTGTGCTGTATTGTTTATTAATTGTCGTTATTTATAATTATTGTAATAATGTTATTCAAGAAAATATATACAGTGAGAACACTAGATGGTGGATTTTTGAATAAATATATCCTTTATTTTTAAAATTTACTAATTTAAGGTGGTAGAGGCTCATTCAATATTACAGGACCTTGTCACCTGGATCAACTGAAATGACTAAAAGTCCATTAATTTCTACTATTATACAATTCATTTGAAATATTCAATCAAAATATTCACTCAATTAGGAAGTAACATATCCTATCCTTATTAGCTTATCCTATTCTTATTTTAGTCTTTAATTTTAAATATGAACAAAGTATTTTTTTTACATTGCGTTATTTACTAGGTAATCTCATAATGAAACTAAACTATTAGTTTTTCATCCCTAGATACATTTTGGAACATGGTTTTGTTATTATAAGTACTAGAAAGAAAAATTTAAGGAAGTCGAATACCAATCCTGGTAAAGGTTCTCAAACTAAAGCTTAATTAAATTTGGGAACAAAATCTGTCTTGCTTATGCATTACAATCACGAGAGCGATGGTAGCCTTAAGTTTAAATATTAAACCAATTTAAATTGTGCTACACAACAATATTCCTTGTATTCTACAAAATAATGTTTGTTTTAGCAAATCCATGCGACTGAGCGCGAGTACGAGGTGGCGAGTAGTCTGCTCGGCGTCGGTGTGGACTACGCGCAAATATCAAATGCGGCCTACACGCGCGTACTCTTCCTACTCAGTAGGGTAATGGTGAGTACACACACGTTTTAACAGTATAGTTCGTCCATTTCATGAAGACACATGCTGTGACTCTTATGACACTAGCATATGGGTTGATTTGCAATAATTCACGGGTATTTGTGAAATGAACTAACTATACCACTGTACTGTGTACTGCATTTACTCTTTTGCTCAATCTATATAATAAAATAATATTAATATGTGAAGGAAAAACTTTAAAATGCTTAATCTGAAAATTGCTTGGACGGAGGAGTATGAATTTTGGCACACTTATAGTTTATATTATAGAGAAGGAATGCCGAATGCTAATATTGTAATACTTAGAAACAGGGCGGGCCTTCCATAGTGCATTCTGCATGCAGGTATCAAATAGCCTTTGACAATAAACCTTAACGACATTAAAAATTTTAATTTTAATGAATTATGGTCAAAATTCGACCATTACAACGGGATTACTAGTACTCATAAATACAAATAAGTTACTGATAGCTGATCTAAAAAAACATATAGCTCCATGGATTGGCTCTTGAGGGGCCTGTTAAATAAATATTCTTGTATGTGGATATTGTGCACTGATATTGACTCATATGTTAGGTAGTGCCTAACAGTGGCAAAAGATTACATTAACAAAGAGCCCTTATTCCTTATAACCTTTCCTTGATGATGTTTACATTATTATCAATTACTTCTATGAATTTAAATATGATGTCATTTCTGACCCTGTTAGTTTGAACAATAAAGTTTAATGTAGCTAAGGCCGGAACCACAACAGTAAGGCGTTTGCAATTTTATTAAAACAATCCCCTATTCACTTATGCCGGTGGCCGCATCATATAAATAAACGAAAATTTGTTCAAAACTCGCCATCGCATTGCAATTGCCTAACCGTTGCGGCCCGTCCTCAATAATTCGCGAAATGTTGTCGGCTGTGTGAAAGGCCTATAGGCTCCATGTGTCCCACTGCTCCAGATAACATTATGGACCCATTATCTATATTTTTCTTGCAGCTATTGTTAATAGACAAGAAGATACAAGAAGTGTTGCCACTGTTGAATCAGGCCGGCCACCTCCTTGATTCGTGGACCGGCAGTCCGCACCAAAAGGAGTACCTCAAGGTTTTCTTTCTCGTACTGCAGGTAATACTCCCTATTTTACCTCAATTAAAGTTACGAAGAACACTGATGAATTTACTCAATATAATTGGACATTAAAACCTATACTTATATTGTTTAACACAATAGCATCATTAAAACGCCTCAAGGCAAAGGATTTTATGCAAAGTAATGAGGTTAGGGAATTTTTATATAAAGTTTGATTTTATCCTTATATAATTACTATTAAACTAATATTTTTTATTTAACCTTAATATGATACGTATTTACGTAATTCCCCATAGTTTCGTGTTTGTCCATCAACGCACCTTTGAAAAATGTAATATCAACATATAATTCTGCAATCAATTTTAAAATGGATATGTAGGGCGGCTGAGGCGTGATTTGAAGATGCAATCTTATGTCACTCAGAACAGAGTTTATTTTACTATATCAATGTTGTCATCAGGTATGCCACTACTTAATGGCGGGTCAGGTGAAGAGCGTGAAGCCGTGTCTCAAACAGCTGCAGCAGAGTATACAGACTATTATGGCGCCGACGTGGCCCGACGACGATGGTAAGTACTTACTATAAAAAAATCCACAGAAATACTTTAATGCCCAGCGCACACCGCTGGAAGCGCGGCGGAGAGCAGTTGAAGACAACAATTTAATATAAACCTTAACTACCTTGACATACGGTCGCTTGAATAAATTGCTCGGAGCGCACTCAAGCTACTACAAGAGCATACGCGCGACTACTCATACATACCGTATGTCAAGGTAGTTAAGGTTTATATTAAATTGTTGTCTTCAATTGCTTTCCGCCGCGCCTCCAGCGGTGTACGCTGGGCCTAAGAGTTACTTAACAAACACCATTTTGCAGCTTGAAAATTATATTTTGCTGCATTTTGTTTAAGACTTTGAGACTGGCATCCCGAATTGTTAGTTTTATTATTTCTTTATTCTTAACTATGACCAGATCTGAATCCCACATCGAGTGGTATATTAAATGCTTATATTGCTCTAACTTGCAGTTGGTTTCACGGGTAATTAGCACATCATTTGTTTTAAATGTTTAAAGTCTTCCATGTACCAAATTAAATAAATAACTAAACATAGCTGGAACTGAAAGTCCGGTATGTCTGGTTCTAGACAGTTAACATTAAAGATAATTTTGTTTATATAAGGCACGATTGTCTCACGATTGACTACCAGTGTTATTAATTTCAAAATGATTTTAAAATTAGAAAAATACTGATGTTTAAAATATGAAAAACAGTAAAAGAAAGAAACATTGATTCGCCACACATAGCAAGACACAAAACATAAACATAGGAAACAAGATATAAGGGGCAGCGCGAACTGTGCCGAAAGGTAATTGGCTCAGCATGTGCTGGAGAAGAACGAGACTCCCCAGCGCTGATTTTCAGCCAGCCCCTCCTCAGTGGATTATACGTGTCACTGACTACACAGTAGTATATATATAATACCAGCAGACCGTTGTCCTGTCTTTTAGGGGTATGAAAAATAGATAGTAGTCGATTCTCAGACCTACTGAATATGCATATAAAATTTCATAAAAATCGGTCGAGCCGTTTCGGAGGAGTATGGTAACTAACATTGTAACACGAGAATTTTATATATAAGAAATATATACTAAATAACAAAATATACGTATATATCTATATATATATAACTCAAAGGTGACTGACTGACTGACTGACATAGTGATATATCAACGCACAGCCCAAACCACTGGACGGATCGGGCTGAAATTTAGCATTCAGGTAGATGTTATGACGTAGGCTTCCCCTAAGAAAGGATTTTGATTAATTCTACCCACAAGGGGATAAAATAGGGGATGAAAGTTTGTATGAAACTTTGTCAATTAAATTCCACGCGGACGAAATCGCGGGCACAGCTAGTAATTAATAAAATACTAATGCTACCAGTAGATACTTATGCAGTCTGACGAAACGGCATAACTGACGAATATCTTTGTATTAAATTAATATTAAAAACAAAAAATAGGCTATATGAAAATTCGCGAAAAAGAATTGGTTACATATAAAAGAGACACAAATGAATTGTGTGATGATGTGTATTATGATGGGGCGGTCCAGCGGTGTGCGGCAGCGCGCCGGGCGAGTCGTTCGTGTGGCTCTCGCGGCAGCAGCTGTACGTGCTGGTGTACCTGGTGACGGTGATGCACTCCGCGCAGGCCGGCTACATGGAGAAGGCGCACAAGTACACTGAGAAGGCGCTCGCGCAGATCGATAAACTCACCGGTGAGACAATACTTTATGCATATTTTTCTGATGCCTCATAACGTTTTTTTCTGAATTGAATTAGATTTTATTATTCTTCAGTTCTACATTTTTATATTATACAGGGTGTTTCAAAGGTCCGAAGTAATAACTTGTGAAGACAGACTACTCCTAATTATGAGATTTAGTGTTAGAGGAAATAGTGCCTAATTTCGACTTTCTCAAGACGAATGAACTATTGGTGAGTAGTAGTAAACCGTGGCGTCTTCTGGACATACATTCAGCCGTCGCGTCGCCGTGATTCGTGCTCGGAGGTCGTACAGAAAATATAAGTTCTGAGTCAACGTCGCGTATTTAGATTCGTGACTTGTTAATCTATACAGGGTGAATTTTCCAATGGTGCCTGGATGACACAATACGAAAAAGTTGCGACAAAATAAGTGAAAGCGTTGAATCCTGACTTCGATTTTTTTTTTTAAACTAGTTTTTAGTTTTATTTTTTTGGATTGGCTTTTTGCTATTGGCGCTTTATAATGACGCGTGTGCGTGTGTCAGCGAGCGGATGCGAAGAGACGCGAGTGGTCCCGGGAGGAGGCGGGTGCCGCAGCGCGGCGGCGCTGGCGTGGCGGCTGCGCATGGCGCTGCTGGAGCACGCGGCGCTGTGCCGCCTGGTGGCGGGCGGCAAGGCGCACGCGCTGCACGAGATCGCGCGCGCCGCGCACCTGCTCACCGTGGCGCCCTCGCGTGAGTACTGTGTCACGTGCCGCAGCGTGGCGGCTGCGCATGGCGCTGCTGGAGCACGCGGCGCTGTGCCGCCTGGTGGCGGGCGGCAAGGCGCACGCGCTGCACGAGATCGCGCGCGCCGCGCACCTGCTCACCGTGGCGCCCTCGCGTGAGTACTGTGTCACGTGCCGCAGCGTGGCGGCTGCGCATGGCGCTGCTGGAGCACGCGGCGCTGTGCCGCCTGGTGGCGGGCGGCAAGGCGCACGCGCTGCACGAGATCGCGCGCGCCGCGCACCTGCTCACCGTGGCGCCCTCGCGTGAGTACTGTGTCACGTGCCGCAGCGTGGCGGCTGCGCATGGCGCTGCTGGAGCACGCGGCGCTGTGCCGCCTGGTGGCGGGCGGCAAGGCGCACGCGCTGCACGAGATCGCGCGCGCCGCGCACCTGCTCACCGTGGCGCCCTCGCGTGAGTACTGTGTCACGTGCCGCAGCGTGGCGGCTGCGCATGGCGCTGCTGGAGCACGCGGCGCTGTGCCGCCTGGTGGCGGGCGGCAAGGCGCACGCGCTGCACGAGATCGCGCGCGCCGCGCACCTGCTCACCGTGGCGCCCTCGCGTGAGTACTGTGTCACGTGCCGCAGCGTGGCGGCTGCGCATGGCGCTGCTGGAGCACGCGGCGCTGTGCCGCCTGGTGGCGGGCGGCAAGGCGCACGCGCTGCACGAGATCGCGCGCGCCGCGCACCTGCTCACCGTGGCGCCCTCGCGTGAGTACTGTGTCACGTGCCGCAGCGTGGCGGCTGCGCATGGCGCTGCTGGAGCACGCGGCGCTGTGCCGCCTGGTGGCGGGCGGCAAGGCGCACGCGCTGCACGAGATCGCGCGCGCCGCGCACCTGCTCACCGTGGCGCCCTCGCGTGAGTACTGTGTCACGTGCCGCAGCGTGGCGGCTGCGCATGGCGCTGCTGGAGCACGCGGCGCTGTGCCGCCTGGTGGCGGGCGGCAAGGCGCACGCGCTGCACGAGATCGCGCGCGCCGCGCACCTGCTCACCGTGGCGCCCTCGCGTGAGTACTGTGTCACGTGCCGCAGCGTGGCGGCTGCGCATGGCGCTGCTGGAGCACGCGGCGCTGTGCCGCCTGGTGGCGGGCGGCAAGGCGCACGCGCTGCACGAGATCGCGCGCGCCGCGCACCTGCTCACCGTGGCGCCCTCGCGTGAGTACTGTGTCACGTGCCGCAGCGTGGCGGCTGCGCATGGCGCTGCTGGAGCACGCGGCGCTGTGCCGCCTGGTGGCGGGCGGCAAGGCGCACGCGCTGCACGAGATCGCGCGCGCCGCGCACCTGCTCACCGTGGCGCCCTCGCGTGAGTACTGTGTCACGTGCCGCAGCGTGGCGGCTGCGCATGGCGCTGCTGGAGCACGCGGCGCTGTGCCGCCTGGTGGCGGGCGGCAAGGCGCACGCGCTGCACGAGATCGCGCGCGCCGCGCACCTGCTCACCGTGGCGCCCTCGCGTGAGTACTGTGTCACGTGCCGCAGCGTGGCGGCTGCGCATGGCGCTGCTGGAGCACGCGGCGCTGTGCCGCCTGGTGGCGGGCGGCAAGGCGCACGCGCTGCACGAGATCGCGCGCGCCGCGCACCTGCTCACCGTGGCGCCCTCGCGTGAGTACTGTGTCACGTGCCGCAGCGTGGCGGCTGCGCATGGCGCTGCTGGAGCACGCGGCGCTGTGCCGCCTGGTGGCGGGCGGCAAGGCGCACGCGCTGCACGAGATCGCGCGCGCCGCGCACCTGCTCACCGTGGCGCCCTCGCGTGAGTACTGTGTCACGTGCCGCAGCGTGGTGGCTGCGCATGGCGCTGCTGGAGCACGCGGCGCTGTGCCGCCTGGTGGCGGGCGGCAAGGCGCACGCGCTGCACGAGATCGCGCGCGCCGCGCACCTGCTCACCGTGGCGCCCTCGCGTGAGTACTGTGTCACGTGCCGCAGCGTGGCGGCTGCGCATGGCGCTGCTGGAGCACGCGGCGGCCGCTGACAACTAACCTTACCCTGAGGCTTCCGCTACTCCAGACTAAGTGTAGATGAATCCATTAAAACTGACCCCAATGAACAGAAAAATATTTTAGAGACAAAAAAAGGTTCTTATATGTGTAAATATTAATGTATGCGTGTGGTGGTGTGTGCAGCGGCGACGGCGGCGGCGCACACGCCGCAGCTGCACTGCCTGCTGGGGCTGTACGCCATGTCCATGAACTGCATGGACGCCGCCGAAGCGCAGTTCCACGCCGCCATACACGTGAGTGCACATCTATACCAACTTATCTGTTCCTTTGGCTAACACACCCACCATCCTATATGCCACCAACTTAGGTAGACCGAAACCTTAGTTCGTATTAATAAATTGATCTCAAGCCAGAGAGCGGTCTTGAGTACTCTTTTAACGTATAGTTTCGCTCTCAGACTTGCGGTCGATTTATTAATACGGGCCCGTGGCTTCATATTATGTATGCATTTGGCCGAAACCGTTGTTCATATTGGGTTAAAAATGTTAAAATGTAACTTTTTCTACAAGTTATTTTTTTATTTCAGATGTCACAAGAAAGAGATTTATGGATGTTCGCAAAGTTGAATCTGGCGATTGTATATTTACGGGGGCGAAGGGACAGCGACCTCACGCAACTAATGGAACAAGTATGTCATTTCGGACTTTCAATTGTACATTTCTACTCGCTCTTTTTATTGTCCTATGTATTTTGTAGTTTTATTGTACGTATATCTTGCTTTACGTTCCGTTTTCGTCTGTGCTGTTATAATAATTATATGTCTTTGTATTATTTAATAATTTTTTTCGTGTCTAAAAATTAAGTTATATATGTTACATTCAACCGTACAAACCAATTTAAAAATTTTTATATTGTCATTTTCACAAAAAAGCCTCACCTACCGACCATCAGTCCAATAAAACTCTATTGTTGGCAAAATCATCGACTACCTAACGATGAAAGCCATTTTTTTTTAAATAGAAGTGATGGTGCATTTATAAAAATGGTCTAAAACATTGGTCCGTTTTGTAGGTAAGGCCAGAGGCGTTGCCTGCGTACGCGCACGGACTGAGGGCGGCCTCCTACTACGTGCTGGGACTGCAGGCGTTCTTCCAGGCGCGGTATAACGAAGCCAAGTAAGTTAGATGTTTACAACTAACGACAATTTTCTATTGTAAATCTAGCTTTAATACTTTGTAAATAAAATTCAAATTGTAAAATGATAATAATGTGCACCCTTGTTTTGAGGGGTGGCCCATACCCAGGAGTGGGATGTTAAAAGGAGTAAATTATTTATTTTAAGTGGCCATGGGAATCCATGGAATACTAGATGAAACACAAAGGGTATTCTAATTTTTTGCAACTTTACTTTGTAAATCTAAAACTATCGGCTTTGTGGGACGGTTGAAGTACTAAAGGTTTTGTAGACTAATGAAATCTGTCAGCAGCTGTATCCCTATAACACCTTTTGATTTTCAAGTTTCCTCCAAAGCTGACAGTTATATAATGACAAAGTTAAGTTTTGAAAAAAAAAAGTATACCCTTTCTGTTTCAACCTGTATAATGATTACATACAGCTATTGACATAAAACTGTGTACAGGAGGTACCTCCGCGAGACGCTCAAGATGGCGAACGCGGAGGACCTGAACCGCTTGACGTCGTGCTCGCTCGTGCTGCTCGGCCACATCTTCCTGTCCATCAACAACTCGCGCGAGAGCATGAACATGGTGACGCCCGCCATGCAGCTCGCCAGCAAGATCCCCGATGTGCACGTGCAGCTGTGGGCCTCCGCCATATTGAAAGGTACAGCATATAACTATATTATAAATATCTGTGGAGACTTCTTAAATAAATAAATATCGCCAGACTGACACACCAACTACATGGTCCCAAGCTAAGCAGCGCTTGTACTATGGGTACCGTACAATGGACCGGGCGCGATCCCAGTGACACCCAGACCTGGGCAAATTACGAAAAGCCCATTTCCGAAATTTGCCACGGCGGGAATCGAAACCGCAACCCCTATGTGCAGTGTGCCGAACGGCCTACGATCGAACCACTGCGCCAATTGGTCGTCATGATAATATAGCTTTATGATTCCTATCCCGGTTACCTATGTTTCATATTTGCAGCTGATAGTCTTCCCAAAATGTAATAAATATATTCAGATAATTTGTTATGGTCAGTGTTTATCTTGGCATCTGTCAATTAAGTAATTATTGTAGTAATTTATCCAGGACGTGACTGCAAATGGTTGTCCATCTTCAAAGGTTAAACAGACTGGTTTTCTGACAATTGCTAGCTGCAGTTGTCCGCAAATTGCTGACTATATTTCCAGCAAGATGCAATTGGATATACTTTTCATGTTCTAATTTTCAATGATTTTTTTATACTTTTGGTATAAAAAATTCATTGAAAATACATACAATAACACTTGGGTTATACATAGTATAACATATAGTTATAACCCAAGTGTTATTTCGGACCTTGGACCTAAATGTATATCATACTTTATCCATATTTGAATGGCAACGTCGTCTAACAGACTTGTACCGGCTGGCGGGCGACACGGAGCGCGAGAACGAGGCGTACCAGATGCACTGCAACTTCTCGCAGGCGCTGCTGAAGGACCACTTCCAGGCGACGCAGATGCCGCAGCACGCGCTCGTGCACTGGACCAGCGGCGCGCCGCCCGCGCTGCCGCCGCCGCCGCTGGCCGCGCCGCCGCCGCCCTAGCTGGCCGCGCAGCCGCCCCTCTAGCTGGCCGCGACACCGTCGCCCTAGTTGGCCGCTCCGCCGCATCCCTAGCTGGCCGCGTCACCGCCCCCCTAGTTGGCCTCGCTGCCCTTGCTCGTCACGCTGCCGCCCCGGTAGCTCGCCGCCCCCGCCGAAGCGGCCGGCAGGGCGCCGCGACCGGCCACGGCAACGGCCACGGCCACTACCTGCTACGGGGATCACCGTTCGTATCCATGTGATAGACTATTCATGTGTATCTCTCCTGCAGTGCTCGCGCGATGGCAATATGACTGCTCCGGCCCACCGTTCAAGTACAAGACGTTATAGTTATTGGCCTAAAGGAGAGTAGACATTACTGCGAGTGATATTCCGCGCCAGTGACACGAGTGACATTTTTCATAGTGATAGTGTGGGACGGGGATTGATCTGATAATAATGTGAATAGTGTGTGATTGTCCCGTGACTCGGAGAGAGAGGATTGCCCTGAAATTATAGCTGCATGGGGCTTGCTAGATTCTATAAAATGTTTGACATAACCTGGTAATTCAGCTGGACAATGGTGCTGATTCTGTTGTTACAGAAACTAATCTGTTTTGCGAACTTCATGGTAACATATGAGCAAAACAATAATATTTTTCGATATGTCCAATTTAGTTTAGTTCAAAGTGAATTGAGAACCACAGATTTGACATCAGTGCTGGGTATTCTGAAAATTATAGAGTGTTGCCAGATGAAACTGGGTCGTGCAACATCGTAGAAATACGATCTGATGTGGACCTTATTTCGTGAAACTACAATCACAGCCATTTCCGTGAGTAAAAGATGATTTTTCAAAAAAAAATTCAAAGCTACTTATTTAAGTTTTTAAAGTCATGAACTTAATTTTGTCAGACTGTGGATTGTATTGTAATTTTATATAAATAAGGTTCACACAATCCATTGCTTGCATTTACCATTATTATCCATGATGATGATCTGTGTATAACAATGTCTATCATAAAAATGTTATAGTTGCTAGCAAGCTGAAATTGTGTAGTTTAAGGTACCTACCTACATACAGGTAATTTGAATGAATAATGCATAAATCGTGTGAATTATGGTCAATTATCATCATCATTATCATCAAACCTTCAGGTTGAATTCCGTTTGGGACCGATTGGGATCACAATATATCACTGTCAAATTATCCCCTAATTCTCTATGGTCATGGAAAATGCATTTTCAATTAAGGTGAAGGCGCCTGTCTAGCCCGCGAAATTCAAAATTTTCGAGCATTTTTATAGTTTATCCAAAATCTGAAAACATTTAAGACAACATTTTGTGATTTGCGAAAAACACAGTATGCAGTGCTTTTATTAATACATTTATTTTACTCTAAATATTATCACGCTGGATGTGATACTAGTAAATCACTAAATATACAAAAATTGCCAGATTATCTGGATAGCTGTCGTTCTTGAAATGTTTTAGAGTAAGTTGGATATATTAATAAATGCACTGCACACGGTCTTTTTCGCGAATTACAAAATGTGCCTTTTATTATTGTCAGATTTTGAAAAATTTCTAAAAAACCTCAAAAAATTTGAACTTCGCGGGCTAGATGGGCGCTTTAGCCTTAAAGTAATAAACCTAGCTTCTATAAAATTCTCTCATACAAATTAGGAGGAAATATCGACGCTCGACTGGCACGCTTTGAGTCACCTAATTTATACTGACGACGCCATTATTTTCTTAAACTGAGTAATGTGTGAGGTTTATATCGTATGTTGTGTATGACGAAATGTAAATTCTTCCATTGATGTGTGATTGAGTTCGAAAAAAGTTGTGACAATAAATTCATATCAGACTTGTACGTGTCTGGGTGTAGAGGAGAGGCGGGTGGCCGATCGCCGCGACTTTTATATCGGTTTACATAATATTGTCTGATCTCATTCATTTTTCATCATCACATTAAGGTGAAATGAGGGGGTACGTTACCATAAACAGTATGTACGGGGTAAACAGTATGTAATTAAAACAGTGGTTGACACCATTTTGCTGAGGTTTGGAATTGATCCCTATGTTTGCACAAGTTACAGGCTCCAACCGATTACAACGGAAAATTCGCGGAAAACTATCCGCAATGGTCTCTTTGTTTAAGTAAAAAAACAAATTCAACCATGCATTAGGCACATTTTCTAAAAATCATTGCGTATATGTCCAATACACGGCTGAGGAAAAACCGCAGTTTTATGCCAGAGAAACTTGATCGTGATTTATATACTTATGAATTGCGTTTTGAGTGCGGGCAAATCATGCGAATTGTCCGCGGCAGTCGGTTGGAGCCAATGGTTTTTCAGTCTCTTTCTGATGAATATTATGTAAAGTGCTTAGACTAGACTGTTCAATAGTGTGTTATTGAACGTTGCAATATTGAGACATGTTCTTTCGCTCGGTTCCCCCGACCGGCGGCGGAGGAGCCACGTCTGAATGATACATTGTGTATTTATTACATGCTTAAAACCTTTAAATGTAAGACAACACGCCAAAGGAGAGAGAGCATAATAAACGTCTTATTTTGCACAATACCCAAATTGTGGACAAGTGTTACGCAGATTAATGTGGACTGATATAAATTAATTGTACATATTGTGTCAAAAATATGAACTTGAGAAAGAACAAAAACGTCTCATATTTATTATTATTAATTTTTATTTTATTAATATTTTCTTAGTAACATGTTAGGAGTGAGCGAATGTTGTTGATATACTGGTTAGTTATTTTTTATGTAGTATTTGAGAATTGGTGTCGGTTTCAACGGACTTAATCTGATTAATTGATAGAATTGTTACAATAAGTGTAAAACTTTCCATGTTCATAATTATTTTTGTAATATATTTTAGAATTGACTGCTTCCCATATACCTGATGATGACTCCATTGAAGCCGACTTCTAATTCACAGTTTCGGAAAACAAAATTGAATCGTAATCTGTACACCTTTCATAATTTTTAGTGATTCCCTTTCGAACAGTTAGATGTGGCCTTAAGCAAAGGGGTACATTTGCTGTTGTTAATATGTAAATAAAAGTTGAATTATTGTAAATAATAAAATTATAAAAATATATGTTTTTTGCTATACATTGTTTATTATTTACAAACCGATATAGTATTGCACCTTTTTATTTTTAAATGGGACCGTTCCCGCCACAAATTCCCACCACTGTTACTCCTATAAACCAGGATCGACAATGGTGACCAATAATGATGTCGAGGTTTGACCCTCGACGAGTCCCGGGGAAAAGTTAAATTGTCATTTAATCCGCACGAATTTAATCGAAAGAAATGATAGGAGTTGGAAGAAAAAATTGCCCCCATTTATGTACTTAGTTGAAGTTGCACGAGTATTCGCTGCATACAGAGACTTCCGCCCCGCTGGGCTGCCCGTAGTGCGGCGGGTCGGGCGCCAGGTTGTTCTTCCTGTAGAAGGTGTCGCGCAGGATGGCGCAGCGGCCGCGGTGCACGTCGCGAGCTCGCTGCTTCGCTTGCTTCTGTTGCCACCCGTAGTCCCAGTTCGAGCATATTCGGAAGAAGAACCTGGAAATTCAGGCATGCCGGAATTTCTCTTTATTTTTTTATTTATACGATATGTGCTTTGTCTCAAGGCGTGGCGTGGGTGGTAAATGCTTTAGTGAGATGATACGTGTAAGATCTTTCCGTTCTGAGAGAGGAACTTATTATAAAAATATATTAGAACAAAGGTCGAAGATGAAGTCACACCTACTACGGCTAGTATATAAATTAGGAAACTAACTTGTCCTCCGGCGCCTTCTTATACCGCGTGTTCAAGTATTTATCCCCAGCGCCTTTCTCGGTGCCCTTGTAGAGCAAGTCCAACACCTCGGGCTCTATCGGCTTCATCAAACTGTCGTCTTCGGAAGGGATAACCTTGGCAAGTGGGACTTCTTCAGGGGGATGGAGTGGTTCATCTAGTAACTAAAACAAATTGCAATAAGTTAGTGGGTAATACTTTTGTAGTTGGCGGGGACACAGATTGTTTTACTTTTAAGAGCTCATGGTCATTTGTTTTAGAAAGTACAGTAAGTGAATCTACATCTTTCAAGTCGTTCTTCTAACATACCTTCATAAGTTCTTCAGCCAACGCGATGGAAGCGTCGATATCCCGCGCTTGCTTTTCCTTCGCCGCCTGCAGAACGTTCAGGAGGTTCGTCTGGTACCACTGGATGTCGCGGCGCCTGGACTTGGACCAGGCGTCCGCGAAGAAGGCGTCACTCATTTTACAATTTTTATTTTAACTGGATTTTTTTATGTACAGTAATTTGAACAACATGAAATTTTGAAATGTGATAAGACTTGTCACTTTTGAAGTTGCTGATAACCAAGGTTTATTCTCTTTGAACCAAAGTGAACATACAGTATGAAAGGAGGATGCATCTTTTATGCAAGACCTTGCACATGCACATGCAAGAAGCTCACAGAGGATCGGCGTAAAATATCTTTAAAAGCTGCGTTTCGTACGAGTGAGAGATCCGGAAGGCCAACCCCTATCCCATCCCCTCCGTAATTCGCGTTCCCTTTCAACGACAGGCTACGGTAACTGCTTAACATCAGGCGAACCATACCCTGGTATGCACTTTGTAATAAAAAAATATAAAAATAAATGTGAAATAGCTTACCTATAGTAATTATGGTCATGTGATTTACCAACCATCAAAAGAAATGGCATCATTACAAAATTGATATATGTTTAATAAAAACAAACAATGAGTTCTTACTGCAAAATGTTCCCAAAATCAAACAACATAATTACTATTTCATACAATATATTTTATCAATTACATAATACTTACAAATGATATCTAAAAAACAGGAATGTTTATTTACAATAAATACAAAAGACCAATCGAACAATCAGTTTTGACTGTGCGACCGGCCGGGCTTCCGGCCCATGACGGGGCTCCCCCCCATCTGCCGGAGGAGGCCGCGGAGGCCCTTGGCTTCCCGGACCCCGCTCTCGAGCTGCTCCGAGGGGATGGCGCAGAAGTCGTCTACGAGCGGCAGCGGCCCGCTGAGACGCTCTGAATATTGAGTCAGCCGGGACTGATGGCCTATTGGCGACGTTTTGTCTAATGAATGTTGTTGTGGCTGTGGAAATAATAATATTTTAGTTTAACTAAATTTGAAGTAAATTACTTGGTGAAATATGAGTCCACTGCATTGCACCTGTCTACCGCTACAGGGAGAAAGGGCGTGATGATTTTTTAAAAGTTATAAACTAACATCATATAATTAAATTTATTGTTGGTGCAATGTAGGGCGTATTATTATTATTATTTATTGATACACTAGCAGCTTTGTGCTGATGCGTGTATATCACGACACTTGTATTTTATTATAATTATAATTTTAAATGTCTGTCAAGTCTATTTTTGAAACTATTCACTGTCGGAGCACTTATTACTGTTTCAGGGAGAGAATTCCACAAGTTTATCACTCTAAGTGTCAAGAAATTTGATCTGGGGTTGCTAGTAGACGGAGGCTTGGTTAACTTCAAGGTGTGGCCCCTTAGTTGCTTATTCTGATTCATCATGTACAAGTTCTTCATCTTTTTCACGTAGTAGTGGTCATTGAGTATCTTGTAAGTCTCTATGAGATCTCCTCTCTTCCGTCTTAGTTACCGTATGTGTATGTGGTTTTAACATAGTCACAGAATTACACACTAGTATGTGCTAGTACTACTTACACAAGGGGTAATCTGCAAAGACACAATCCAAAAGTTACTCTCGACACGCGGCAATTAGGTTCAAACTCGACTGATTCGAGTGCCCTTGAGGGGGTGCGCCGCCGTAGATGTTTACACCAAGTGAACACAGCCTGATAGTGTGCATAAAAAAATTTGCCGTCACGGGACGCCCAGCAGATGTTAAACATGTCTAAACTAGATAGCCTAGTGTATAGTATGCGCGCACACACACAAGGGAGTCGAGAGCGGTGGCTTAGAGGAAGCATGACGCAAATGCATGTACTTCGCGTGTCCGAATCCCGACCAGGCGTCAAGGTTTGGTCGCCGCTAACTTGTGACGAGCGGGACCACAGATATAAAAAATATTAGTATGAGCGAGATAATCACTCGAGAGAATCGTAGCGGGCGGAGGGGCATCGGCGGCATCGGTGTCTTTGAATCGGTTTGGATTTCCCGTCACTAAATTTCGGCTGTGATGTCACAGGAGGTGTTAAAAATTCATTAAAAATTCGGCACGCTTGGTTTCAATACAAATCGTGGTACTTGCGTTATCTATGTAAATCTATATCTGTGGTCATGCCATTTGCCGTGACGGCAAACTGGTCGATATTACTGCCAAAATGCGCCAGCAGATGCTTCACATCAAAATATAGTAACCTTCCCAGAGACTGCGGCCAGTTTGTCCTGCAACCTCTTCACCATCGCCGCGTCGCTCTCGTAGCTGGTGAGCGTCGGCTGCGGCATGCACTGGAACACGGTCGCCAGCAGATTGTGCAGGGAGACGAGCACACTGTCCTGCCACGCCCTCGTGAAGTACAAGCTAAAGGATGGGTTCTCCTCGGGCTTCTGAATGAAGGGGAGCACTGGAATATGATGATGGGTTCATTAGATCTGTTGGAAGAATGGGTAACTATGTTGTTCATGTTAGGGGCTCTTAAGCACAATTCACATCTAGCAGAGTGTGTAAAAGCATAGCGCAGTGGATGTGAATGTACACCCTGCATGCTCCCATTGTACTGAAAGTTTATTTTACCATGGACCTTATACATCTTGGAATATGCGTGATTTACTGACCAGACCCTATAATTGCCGTTGTACTTCGCGAGACTTGAATTGTACCCCTTGTTTGGACTGATGTAAGATTTTAAACAATTAGTGGATTATGTATTAAATTATGTATATAAAAAATACTCACAAAAACTATATAATGGATATTTTACAAAGCTTATCCTTAGGATTGTATCAAATTATTGGAACATCATAATTTTTTTGGAATGTAATTATTTCAGATGACATATTGGAAACCATTATACCTAGAATATGTAATACTTGAAATATGTACACAAGAATATTAGGCATAATAACATTTTAGTCATAGAAAATAAGGTACAAACTTACTAAACCAATCCCTCCATTCACTCTGGCCCTGCAGTTCTGGCAGCATTTTAGCTAAGAAATCAGAAATTCTCTCATTTCGCACACCCCCTGTACTTTGTGCCGCTGTCACTAGATACAGCTTGTACAAACTGTACTCCAGTTTCCGCACAGCTGGAAATATCATAAATCAAATCGTTATTAGGCTTTTTCTGTCAGCTAAACAGTTGAATTATTATTGGTTGATAAACAGCCAGTTTACCTTAAAACCAAAGGAAAAGAGTTGTGTGTTGAATATAATAATATCATAAACACAATATACTGCTTCTATTATAATATATTGTAAAACTATGGAGGCAGGAGACGCTTACCAATTCAGTGGACACACACCACTCAAGAGGCAACAGGGGAAACCTTTCAAACAACCATATAAAAGTCAGAAGATAGAAATCGGGGTTTGTAGGACAGGTTAACTTCTACATTCCACAAACTTTACCAAAGATTTAAGCAAAAGTGACCTATTTTGTTAAAATCATTGCCTTAGACACCCATTGGAATGTTATATACACCTAAAATAATCTGAAGAATTATTTTAAATAAATAATTAAGATGTTGTTACTTGATGAGTTGCCTACGTACCTGGTTGTACATGGATCTCCAATTTTGAAAACACAAGACTATCCAAGTGAGCCCAATATTCCTTTAGTCCGTTCAAGTCAGAAACATTGATATAATGCAAAATCTGCTCAACGATTTTATCAACTCTAAAACCTTTGTCCTTGTCTGCCTTCAAATCATTATCAAACGCTTTTACAGAGGAGGAAAAACCTCTATACAATAAATATTCTCTTACTAATTCGTCTACAAATTGTATATGGGCCATTTTCAGAAGGAATGTATGTTTATTTATTTATTTCAGAACAAAAATATCAAAATAGAAAACAATGCGACAGTGCTGCAGTGTTGCCAACAAAAATAATATAACCCTGTACTCTTTGATATAACCTAAGCTAAGAGAATAGATTAACAAAAAAAAAATACGTCCGTCTGGAACGCACCTTGGATCGCAGCATACAGAACACACTACACAGGAACACAGTGTGATACAGAAGGATCCTTTGGATCTAAGTATAATTTATCGGATTATCGGTAAATTTGGTGAATGCACAGAGGTGTAGGGGTGTGTAGGGTATGTAGGATGTGTCAATAAAAAGTAACGCAGTAAAATATTCAATAGAATGCAATTACAAATGACGGATAGTATACACATTTTACTGCCAAACATTTTGTTATTCCGATTCTGCTTTTAACTCTGTGAATAGCATTTAGTTTCATAATTTATAAAAAAATATACTTTGATAAATCGATAAATCCAATCATGGACGCGAACTGATTCAAACTTCCTGTGAAAAGTGAAAACATACATTATTTTTATTCTGTGCTAAAATCTATTAAAAATCTAAATGTCAAGACGATCGCTCGCTTTCAATCAGCTGTCGATTTTTTATTGAAGAATCGTAGATAAATTGTTTGTATATAAACTAAAATGTGCATCGTTGATATATGAGAAGTGTGACGTTCAGCATTACGGTTGTATTTAAGTTGGCACGGTGGTGTTAGTGTTGGGCGGCGGGGTGTGTGGGCCATGGCGATGGGTCGGGTGTGATAGCGGCGGCGGGCGCGGCTCGGGGCCGCAGGCATGCGGCGGCATGGCTGGCGAGGCAGGGGGCACGTCGCGCAGCCTCCGCGTCTTCAAGATCGTGGTGCTGGGCGACGGCGGAGTCGGCAAGTCCGCAGTCACTCTACAGTTTGTCAGTCACAGCTTCCTCGACTACCATGACCCCACTATAGGTACAATATTCACTCTAATTCACATTTAAAATTACTTATTATTTTATGCATGCTAATTGTTTGAAGAATCATATCTGCCATGTAAAGGATTTGCCATTGAATTATATTTAAAAATATTGTTTATAAATTGTAGAAGGTCAGTGTACCATATGGGGCGAAGTTTTGTTTGAGAAAGAGAATGGTACCTAGATGTTTGTAGACTAAATTTGACATATAGGTGGCAATCAACACAAAGTTAATGCATTCTAATGCAATATCTGTAACAAATATTTAAATTCAATAGGTACCTGCCAAATAAATAAATAGCCAATATAATATGTAGTTAATTAGGATCGATTTCAGTTTTACCATCACCCTTATAAAACTGGTATTATTTTCTTATTGGTCTTGTTTTTTATTTTGTTTGGCACAGAGGACTCGTACCAGCAGCAAGCAGTCATTGATGGGGAGCCTGCATTATTGGATATATTAGATACAGCAGGACAGGTGAGTTCATTTTATAAACTCACAAACTATAATCAACTATTGATGCTTACAACTAGTTTAAGCAGACAAGTCCTTATTAATAAATGTGGATTAGCGGGCAAATTGTTACACAACAAACTATCTCTTTTTGTCATCAGTAATTTGACATTCGAAAGAGGAAGACAAAGTATGTTGTAACTACACAACTGTTAATCCATGTTTATTAAGGTGAAGGCGCCTGTCTAGCCCGCGAAATTCAAAATTTTCGAGTATTTTTATAGTTTATCCAAAATCTGAAAACATTTAAGACAACATTTTGTGATTTGCGAATAACACAGTATGCAGTGTGTTTATTAATGCATTTATTTTACTCTAAATATTATCACGGTGGATATGATACTAGTAAATCACTAAATATACAAAAATTGCCAGATTATCTGGATAGCTGTCATTCTTGAAATGTTTTAGAGTAAGTTGGATATATTAATAAATGCACTGCACACGGTCTTTTTCGCGAATTACAAAATGTGCCTTTTATTATTGTCAAATTTTGAAAAAAATCTAAAATACCCCAAAAAATTGGAACTTAGCGGGCTAGGTGGGCGCTTTAGCCTTAATAAGGGGGGAGAGTTTATCAACCAATCAGAGGCTGTATTCAAAACTGTTCAGATGGGGTCTTAAATATGTTAGGGTATGTGGGAAAGGATTGGACTTGTGCCACAGTTCTTAAGATAGAAAGGATTTTTAAATTTTTTGCATTGTCACATGTTGAAGTTTTAAAGTACTAAGTCTCTGGGCTTAGTAAGGAAGACATTCCTTACTACCATTTATGTTTTTACAGATATGTTTTTTTTAATGTAGAAACTGGCACACCATCTTTGTATCTATGGTTGTTTTGTGTTGTTATGGTTATATCTATGGTTGTGTCCCACCAGGTGGAGTTCACGGCGATGCGCGAGCAGTACATGCGATGCGGCGAGGGCTTCGTGCTGTGCTACTCGGTGACGGACCGGCGCTCGTTCCGCGCGGCGGCCGAGTACCGGCGGCTGCTGGCGCAGGCGCGGCCCGCGGAGCGGCTGCCGCTCGTGCTCGTCGGGAACAAGCTGGACCTGGCGCCGCGGTTCAGACAGGTAGCTTAACCGATAAGACAACCGCTTAGGCGACCGCTTGGCGCAGTGGTTCGAGCGTAGGCCCCTCGGCTCACTGCACATGGTGGTTGCGGGTTCGATTCCCGCTAGGGTAAATTTCGGAAAGGCCTTTGCGTAATCTGTCTTGGTCTGGGTGTCACTGGGATTGCCCCCAGTCCATTGTACGGTACCCATAGTACAAGCGTTGCTTAGTTTGGGACCATACAGCTGGTGTGTTCGTCTGGCGATTAATAAAACCATTTCTTTCTTACCTTGGAAAACCTAACATGACTTACGCGCGGCAATCTTCCTTTGAAGCAAAGTAACATGGGCCTATGAAGAGAGGGGCACGGGTACAGCTGCACCCTTTGACCTGGTATTCGACTTGACTGGTTTAATTTGTTCAGCCCTAAGGGGCCTTTTACAAATTGACATATTTTCCTTAATTCTACAATGGTCGCAATGCGACCTCGACTGAGAAGATTCGGCAATTTTTATGCAATACCCATGTTTGAGTATGTTAGTAGAGCTTTTCTTTACCAAAAAGAACTCTTAATTTAACACAAGGCAAGATATTTTAAGCAGACGGACAAGCCTTTTTCTTCTTCCGCGGGCGGTGTCCACAAATCGTGGGATAACTTATGACGGTGCCGGCTGTGTGTGCAGGTGACGACGGAGGAGGGCAAGGCGCTGGCCACGCAGCTCGGGTGTCCGTTCTTCGAGACGTCCGCGGCGCTCCGGCACTTTGTCGACGACGCTTTTCACGCTCTAGTCAGGGAGATACGCCGCCTCGAGAGACAGAGACAGGTATTGTTTTATTTAGGCGTCCCTTTTTTATGCAGTTTAATGTGTTTACTAGCTATGGCCCGCGGCCCCGTCTGCGTGGCGCTTCGATATAATAAAAGTAGCCCACGTTACCCCTTATAACATCAGCCAGTAAAAGTCCCGTCAAAATCGGTCCAGCCGTTTCGGAGATTAACCGGTATTAACAGACAAATATA
This sequence comes from Notodonta dromedarius, assembly GCA_905147325.1. Lineage (NCBI taxonomy): Eukaryota > Metazoa > Arthropoda > Insecta > Lepidoptera > Notodontidae > Notodonta > Notodonta dromedarius. Next base: position 8,789,019 of record LR990175.1, on the reverse strand, counting down.
TATTATATACGTACCGTATATATAATATGCGTTAAGTCATTATTTAAAAAAATTAAGACGTGCTGTTGTTCGATTCCGGCCAGGGCAAATTTCGGAAATGGCCTTTTCGTATTTTGGTCAAGTCTGGATGTCACTGAGATCGCCCCCGGTCCATTGTACGGCACCCATAGAACAAGCGTTGCTTAGTTAGGGATTATATAGTTGGTGTGTCAGTCTGGCGATATTTATTATTTGTTTTATTTTTGACATTACAAACAGGCACTTCAATTTTATTTATTTGTATAGATGGTAATTGTGTAAACGCTATATCTGGTTGTCTAATAATCGTCAGCTTTTGATCAGAATTAAAATATTGCTGTCTCGCTTGTACGTAGTGACCACAGCAATATTCGTTTAGGTCTAGTTTAGTTTTCATAGCAACAAAATTAAGGGTTATTAAAGCGCCAGATGATTAATTTCCATGTATCATTTTCATTTGATAATGTATACCACCCTGCGCTCCATTACTCGCATCACTGACGTGGGGGCGAGGACTGCAAAGCTGAAGTGGGAGTGGGCTGGTCACGTGGCACGTATGGTCCCGCAAAGGTGGGCAAATGCCATCACAAATTGGATACCAGAAGACGGCTCCCGCAGCCGGGGTAGACCCAGAAAAAGATGGCGGGACGCTTTGGTCACTTTTGCGGGAGATACGTGGCCCGAAACAGCATAAGACCTGCTCAGGAGTGGGACACAAAAACAGGCTAATATAAAATAATAAAAATATCTTGTTTCAGTCATCAATAATGGGTACGGGTGTGCCGGCGGGCGGCGGGCGGCGGCGGTGGCGGCGGCTGCGCAGCATCTTCGCGCTCGTCTTCCGCCGCCGCCGGCGCCACCACGCCTCCCCCTAGTCGCCCCCGCGCCGTTGTAACCGCCCCCGCGCGGCTGACTCCGCCCCCGCGCAGCTGACATCACCCCCGCGCCGCCGTAACTGCCCCCGCGCGGCTGACTCCGCCCCCGCGCAGCTGACACTGCCCCCGCGCCGCCGTAACTGCCCCCGCGCAGCTAACTCCGCCCCCGCGCAGCTGACACTGCCCCCGCGCCGCCGTAACTGCCCCCGCGCAGCTAACTCCGCCCCCGCGCAGCTGACACTGCCCCCGCGCCGTTGTAACCGCCCCCGCGCCGCTGTCACCGCCCCCGCGCCAGGTAACACCGTTGTTGTATCACTGTGCCGCAACACTCGCTCGATAGGGCACAGGAATCGAAAAGCGTTGCGGTCGATCGTTTCAAAATAAAATCGAGTGATATTCACTACATGACCTATTTAAAACAACTCTGGTCGCTGGAAGAATTGATATTAAATAGATGGTTGTCTTCAGTTATGAGTAATCGATTAACGGTGTAATCGCTGCTTAACATGTTGACTGTGACTCGATTCTTCGACAGACGATCATCAATTATGCATTGTTGTTAATGCAGAATCAGCAATATTCGATAAATATTAATTCGATGGTAGAACTTTTAACTGATCGATGTTAATAAAAGTGATTTTTCAGTTGATATCGGTTGACCGCAATGCTAAATGAGTGCGTGTAAACACCTAGCTAATTAAATAATAGCTCAGTGATGTGATATCAACGCTAAAAACGTACCAATGAAACAAAAAACTAGTTTCCTTTAGAAAATACTACGGAAAACTAAAATAACAAATTACAATACATTTAGAAATGTATTATGATGGCAGCATTATATATTAGAGTTCTAACGAATATTAGAAATTAATTTTAAAAAACTATTTTTGTCAGGTTGTTTACCAGTGAGAAATAATTAAAGGGTCATGATTATCTTTGTTGAAAATTACTTACACATAAGATTTAACACAATTTCATTAAATATGGTGTTTACAAATAAAAAATAAAACTTGTCATATTCCTGCCTTAAAAAATAAAATACAACACCAAAAGTCATTTTGACCAATGTTTTGTGTTTTGGGGAGCTTTTCCCCAATCATGGGTTCATTCAGAAACTGTTTAAATTAAGTCTGGTGGTGCGCCCGCCAAGTCTGAAGAAACACCTTTTATAGGTTTATTATATTTTTTTACGCGAAATGACGCAACAAAAAAGTTTCTCATGGGGGGCCTACATTATGTGATAAACCACTATATAAAATAACTGTGTCATTTGTTGCGTGGTTTCCCAATTAATGTAACTACTTAAAAACCAATAAAAGACTTTAAAAAGTCCCAGTTATATTTATGAAATTTGTTTAGATTAGTTATTTACTCTAAAAGACCTGATACAGGTCAAAATAAATAAAAATATCCTCGCGTTTCCTGAATAATCCACCATATTTTAGTTATTTAAAAATCAATGCCATCACTTTACTAGCATTTAAAATTGATAATAACCGACATCATAAGAAAGGGGTTCTGTTGTCCCCCTTAGGTTTGTATGTAGCGTTTTATAATTGAACAAGACTGCAAATTTAAACTGGTAACAGCTCCAAATATAACAATTAATTGATTTTTATACAGGTGTCTCAAAACAACGAAATAATACTTGGGGGTTTAGGTGTATATTTGGCATAAATGATATAAAAATTTGATAGAACTTCGAACACTTCACCAAAAAAATAATATTTTGCCAATTTTAAATAATTGTAATATAGCTTTAAGTGATATGCAAATGTTTTACAAACTTTTTTTGAATGCTGGTGGCTGTCACTCATAAATGCAGTTTATACTATTTTAAGGCGGCAACACGAGTTATGACAAATGTTCAAAGCCCCGTAACACGAAAAAATATAATAGTTACGTTTAAGTCTGTCTCCACTAGGCATCTACATATCGGCTACCATATATTATCTACCTAAATTATTCATTCGGACTATTGGAACACCCTGTATAGCTACTATAGCCGTTCCAACCCTAACGTATATAGACCATCCCATATCACAGTCAAACAATCATAAAAATCGGTCGGGTAATTTCTGTAACGTTCAAACCTAAGGGGTAAGATAGAACCTTCTTTTTTAAGTCGGTTAAAAAGGCCATAAAACTTTGTTGCCATATAAAGATGCTGTGCCTACTTCATGCATGTAGGTACTTAACCTTGCCCTAACGAGCTACTTCGATACCTTGGTCCTCTACCTCTAAATAAATTCCTAATAATATAACACGATATAGAATTCGTATAGAATCCTCTTTATAGTTAGTTATGTAAAACTAATTAGGCCTAATAGTGTGTTGATATTTTTACATGTACGCAGATGATATCTTCTAATTTAGTGTGCCTAATATCCATATGATTATGATATGGAACCCTTATAAAATATTGTGAATTAAATATATATTTGTTATGTGCTGAATCAGCAAGAGGCTCTCTTGGAATTTGCCGGTGACAAATTGTTAATATTTTAATAAATGTAACCCAGCTAAGGATCATCGCAGATGGACGGAGTGGCGGCGAAGCGACTAAATACTGTTACGCACTAGGGGTAGGTACAATTAATGCCGTTCAGGTGTATAAAGGGTTTATTTCGCTCTCCACAAACTTGACAAATACAAACTACTACACTACTTTACTGACACTAGTTACACACAGCAAGCAATGTGCCGAATCACTTAGCAGTCGCAGAGTATTCCAATATAATCGCCTAGGTCACTCGTATAATCCTCTTCGTTCGCTTGCTTGAGATCCGTGATCTTCTCAGTCGAGGTCGCGTTCCGATCCGGTGGTAGATTTACCCTCGCCACCTCTCCTGGCAGCGGCCCAAGCCGAGGTCGTGTCCCTTGTGGCGCCCTTGAGCTAGCTGCCCCCCTGCCCCTCTGGCTGGGCCCTCTGTCCGGGTGAAGTTGTTATGGCCACTCTGGCCAACAACATATAGTCAATTCAATTAAAAAAAAAAAAAAAGGTTTAGATCCGTACACTGTCGCTTCCAAGAAGTAACTAACTCGATGCGTGACATCGACTCCTTATATATCGAATAAAGAGGTGGGCTAGTTGCTGCCCGAACATTCTCGACTTAGGTATGTAATAATAATCGCAATCGAACGATCCCGAGACCCATTGTCGGCTTTCCTTTGTATTCGTTCGCGAGTAGTCGCCGCGCGGATAACGAAAGGGCGTTCACCTTATACCTACATAGCTACAATTTCGAACATCGAATTTCCAGGCTTTTCTTTATGAATCGATGGAGTACATCTAGACTAACAATGCGTTTTTGTCTCAAGTTGGTAAGATGAGTATTCTTCGAGATATTAGACGAAACAGTTGCAAGGTCGCAACAATACAGTAATAATATAAATTCAACTTAATTTGGTTAAATATCAGGGTTCGAAAAAATCCGATTTTTATAATAAATACAAAAAATCCGATTTTTTGATATATATCCGATATATATCGGATATATATCCAGGCTAAGAAAAAGAAGCGAATTTCATTCTGTAAGGGGATTAAACACTTAAAAATGTGAAAGGAATTTGTAAAATAATATAAGTGTCAAATGACCACATATATTACACATGTTTTATTTAAAAAAACTTAAAAAAATAACAAAAGAATTAGTGTTTATTTGAGAAATATTTTTTTAATGAACTCTTAAAAAAACAAGTAGATACCTATTATTATAATAATCTTCATTTGTTTTTGAGATTGGGATTCCCTAGAAAGAGAAAATTATTAACGCTAGGAGCACCAGCGAACACCTATTTTTAATACCTCGTAACATAAACCTTATATGATATGAAATTAAGGTTTGAATTTCAATAAAAAGTTAGCCGTACTGGTAAGTTAAAGGGGATTTCCCCAACTTTAAATGAGGTTGCCATTTTGGGAAACAATCAAAATTATTCTGAATTGTAGTTTTTCGCTACGTGTTGCCAGGGTAAACATAAATCTCCTAATTTTTTAGTTCAGAAGACAGGAAAAAATCAATTGATATATATCAAGATAAAAATCAATTGATATATATCGTGATATATATCATGATATATATCAGCTGATATATATCGGCGAACCCTGTTAAATATACGACTGTAATTGGTACAATAACTGCGCGCCACTCGTTAGCGCTTCGGGGCGCTTTGAGTCTCCTTCGATGCACCAATTATAATCGTTTGCAGAAGCTAATTAAGTAGAATTTACAATGTTACTACATTAAGTCGCTTCGCGTACCACTACGTCTGTCTGAGCTGACCCTTAGCCGGGTTACATTTTAAAATAGCAACAATTTGTCATACAAATTCAGCATTTTTAAGAATTAAATGTTTTAATTTATCCAAAATGATAGAGGCGTTAAATATGTTGTTCGATTTTGTACTTAATCCATTTAGTCTTAATGTTTTTTTTTATTTTTTTTTGCGTTAACTATTTGCAAACTTTTATGCCATATTATTTGTGTATATTATGTATTCAGACACTAATTTTAAAGTGCGTAAAGTCATCCGGGTTCTATAAAAATATTCTAAATATTTCCCCTTCCTTACCTAATCGTAAAGACAAAATGTCTTCCGTAAGGAACGCATGAAAGCAATAAGTAAATATAGAAATGATTTAAAATTGTTGAATCAAACCATTGATTATTATTATTTTATTTAGACGTTTAAATGTTTAGCTTGTACTGTGTAGATTATATAGTTAGTCGGGTCTGAGTGTTGTCTAGTAACCGAACAGTTAATAGCGAATATTTGATAGCGACCATCCTTAAATGCCATTGTTAATGTATACAACACTATATAAGAGCTAATTTTGCTTGGATTAAAATGAGTATGTCTAGTTATAGTTATCGTTACTAGTCGACATTCAGACCGTGTGTTAAGTTAGTTTTACACTAACCACTTGGTAGGTGAAATGAAATTCCAAATGCACCGCACCAGTGGCATGTATACCAAACAAATCACCATTGTTTTTGTGACCTTAAAGTACAATTATGGGTTCGAATTCACTATGATACTTAGGCATTACAAAACCGATCTCAAATATGAGACCGATCTTGGAAATGACATTCTTTTGTCACACCAGTACAAAATGGCCTGACTAAAGCCTACTTAAGATCGCTCTCAGACTTGAGATAGATTTATTAATACGGGCCTTACTACGCAATTGTTAGGATTGCAGTCCACTTGGCTGTGCTATATAGTTACTGGAGATAAATGGAGTGAAGCTGAAGAAATGAAACGATTATTTGGGTGGAATGGGCGCACCCAGCGCTTCGAGCACAGCCAGGTGGTCAGTCACCCTTAATGATGATAAAATAATTATCGGATAAATATCTGATAACTGTTAGCGGTCAAAGAAACAATATACTGAAGCACGGTGACGTAACAAATTGAACAAAAGATTGTCAATAAATTAATTGATATATGATCCATACAAACCCTGTAGTTAAGTAATGTAAGTGAGATGTATCGAGCTCTTCTTTTAAATCTGTGTGACAGAGACAGCAATAAGTATATAATTATATATAAAGATATATTTATATATCGTTAGTGGTTTATTGTAATCGGTGTATGTATTATTGAAGTGTGTGTACTGTGTACGTTAGTGTCGCGGCGTGGGAAGCAGTGTAGTGTATTGTAATGTAATGTCGATACGCACAAATATTAGTGTAGCAGGGTGTACAGTCGTGTGCATGTCCGTGTGTTTGATTCGCCGACTCATTATTTTGTCCAATTTCTTTATACATGTTGAAACAGAAAGGGTATACTTTTTTTTTCAAAACTTGACTTTGTAATTCTAAAACTATCAGCTTTGGAGGTAACTTGAAAAACAAAAGGTGTTACAGGGATACAGCTGTTGACAGATTTCACAAGTCTACAAAACCTTTAGTACTTCAACTGTCCCACAAAGCCGATAGTGTTAGATTTACAAAGTAAAGTTGCAAAAAAAATAGTATACCCTTTCTGTTACACCTAGTATTTTTTTATTTTTATTAAATAACAAATTCGGCAAACAAGCCTGATGTTGAGCGGTTCGTAGCCGTGCGTTCGTAGCGTATGCTTGCAATATCAAAGGCATCGCTCGCACGTTGCCGCACTGAAGGGGGGGAGTGGGGCAGAGGGAGGGGTAGAGGGGGGCTTGGGCTTCCGGCTCTCTCACTTTTCGTTCGAAACGAAGCTATGATAACTACTTTCTGTGAGAGGGTGGTTCTATCTCGTTCGAGCCAGCCCGTTTATTAGCTGTAGTCAATAAGAGTTCATCATTTGCTTTTATAAAAGCCCCACCCTGATTTGACGCACGAAGCGTACTTCATCCTAGCCTAACAAGGGATTAAAAGTAACACTCTAATTAAGGCCTCGATAATGATATAATAAAGTACAATTTCGTTTGTATTATTATTTTCGCGTCAACCTGCGTTTGTAGCAGTAACCTATAAGATAAGTTCTAACTCTAGTCATTATTGTTTTATATAGCTGTTGAATATATGTTGGTGGTAACATGATGCCATGTCATGGTTTGTATGTGAAACGGGAGATTCAATGCACAGCCCCACTAAGCAAGCTTTAGCAGAATCTTGGTATATTTCTACGTTTTTTTACCAGAATATTATTGTATTAATTCAATATTTTTTTATCAGAATATAGGGTATAGTATATGTTACTAGAATATTTAATATTTTACACAATCTGATTGTCATACTGTCTACCATTGAAGCCGGAGGTTTGCCCCTCATACTCCGATCGAATCTTTTAGTCTCCTGTTTACAATACGAACCATCGGAATATTAGTGATTAATATTATAGCGTTAGATGTATCTCGATAAATCCCTCGCCATTGGTAACAAATAAAATACGAGATGTATATGAGCCTATTACACCATCTTGTGATAATGAAAAGTGTGTATACAGTAGTTGCAATAAACCTGGCCTAAATCGTCGTGTACCTGTATAAGTATGTATTTAGCTGTGTGGTTATTATTTATTATTTATAATATAGCGATTTTAGGCTGGCAATTTAGATTTATTGTGAGCAATGCACGGTCGGAGATAAGAATAACTAAAGCTTGCTGTGATCCACACCCTTAACAGACACGAGGTGTGTTGCCAACATTAAAAATGCAAGTAAAAATATTTTTAACCTGTTTACAGTGTCTAGCGCACTTATTAGTGTACCTAACTAGTTGTTCAGACCCCGTAGTCAGTATGTATTGAAATTGACGCTTATAACGTATTTGAATTAATGTTTAATTAATTATTATAGTTATTCCATAGATTAGATGGTTATTAAGAGAGTATATTATTGCCCTATTTAGGTGATTTGAACAATAATATTAAAAAAAAGAAATATTTCGTGTTTTTATGTACAAGTTTTATATGTTGAAAATTGTTGTAAAATTTCGTTCGGTCGATATAAAAAAAAAATGTATTTATAAGTAAATACATAACGTACCTATTTTGTTATGTGTAATAATTTATAACACCAAATAGTACCTTTCAGATTTGTATTTAAGTATATTTTATGCGAGAATTGTAAACAGTGTGTAGAGATTTTGTTGAATAAATGTCATGTTTCGAACATATCTTTGTTATTCCTTACCGATAAAACAATATCCTACGTTTAAAGTTTTGCGGCTGAGCTATGAGCCGTTGTATTGACGTGTATTGTGGATGTAATAAATCCGCCGTGAGTGGTCAGTGCGCGAACAGTAAAGGGTGCTTTGTTACTGCGCCATTAACGCGAGTTTACGATGAACTGCCGACGCTCGAGTACATGCTTATAATGTCCCGTCTTTATCCCCTTACTTGATAGGGGTGTCAGTGCAATAAGGTGAACTAGATGCTCACGAAATCTTCTAAGACCCGGTTGGTTGCTAGGCATGGAAATGATCGCTACTTTCAATTCAGTTTCATTAAGTGAAATTATTTTTTTCTTTCACTGTTATTTCACCTGTGATTTTTCATAATCAATGATTTTATTCGTGGTGAATTTGCACTATGAAACGTAATCCTATGAAGCCACCGGTCGATGATTTATCATAAAAACCATGACAGTACCGAACGCTTTTTTTTTTTTTTTTTTTTTTTTTTAATTGACTATATGTTGTTGGCCAGAGTGGCCATAACAACTTCACCCGGACAGAGGGCGAGCGCAAGTGCGCTCCAGCCAGAGGGGCAGGGGGGCAGCTAGCTCAAGGGCGCCACAAGGGACACGACCTCGGCTTGGGCCGCTGCCAGGAGAGGTGGCGAGGGTAAATCTACCACCGGATCGGAACGCGGTACCGAACGCTTTGAGATTTAATAGCAATGATTTTTATAGATTCTGCCTAAGTCGGTAGCAAGTGCTACTCATGAAAACCTATATAATATTATTTTTCAGACGCTACCTATGAAATGTTCCATTACTATTGGTTGCAACCTATGAAATAGAGGCGTCGAAAATATAGTAATGAATATTGACTTGAACGATATTGTCAATTCAAAACTTGCCTACTCTAGAACAGTCTGATAACGTCTATTTTTGGAGAAAACGGCGCATCCGGCTGAAACATAGCTATCAGTATAAATACCTCACTCTAGTGTAATATAAGTGATTATAAAACCCTTTACACTCTCACCTGACTCAGTGTAGAGTCGAAGCTACTTATAACAAAATGTACTTACTTAGCTGAAAGTTTGATTATATCTATGCATAGCTCTGTTTATTCCTCATCACATTTAAGGTCTGGCCGCATCGGTAAAGCGATTGCGATGAGACAGCGATCAAAACCTTATAAACATAGGCTGTGGGCGCATCATATTAGCGAAAATTTGTATAGAAATCGCCGTAGCATCGCAAGCGCTTTTCTAGTGTAGCCCAGACTTAAGCATCAATAGTGTGATTGGAGGGGACGTAGCTGGACGGTTCGTGTTCGTAGTAATATGATAACCTCACAATGCTAGTAATCTTTACAACTATAAGCTGTGTAATTCCGCTAACATCGTAACACTTATAATCTAGCAAAAGATGAGTCATTCATCACATGGAGACAGTCGTTTATCATGACGTATGCACAGAAAATTACCTATTTAGGTGTTCGAGCCTATGCTTGAACCACTTGAGATAACGCATCTATGAATTTCACTCTCTAACTCTCTGTTATCTCTTTCCCACGCGTACAGTGTTCCATTGCTATCTCTTTCGTGTCATCGCAGCGCCGGGCGCGCAGTGTCTTTGTGGCACCGCGCTCTTCAGTACGCTTTTGAATTTCATAACTCTCGCACGTGTGTAACGCTTAGCGTTACTCTCGCTCATTGGTAAGTTTGAAATAACTTCCTATGGAAATGTATCTCAATACCGCTCGGCGCCCATGGCCCAGCGACGACTCGTGTGTCACCTAACACCTTAAAACAAATAGTGGCTTATTTGCCTTTTTGAGACGACAACACATCGTCTGATCGAAACGACGCTACAACGTCGTGTCTCCTGATTGAGACGACATTTCATCACGCGACGCCACGTCTCGTCGTCGTCGTGTCGTCTGGTTGAGACGTCGCTGGGTCGTGTCGCCTGTTCGAGTCGTGTCGCCTGTTCGAGTCGTGTCGCCTAATCGATGCGAAGCTACGTCGTCTACAACAAAAGTGAGACGACGTCGTCTGCGTAGAACGACAGTCGACAGAGACAACGTGAGACCCATTTATAGTGGATTGGTTTTGATTCCAGATCATGTCACTAACAACAATGGGGGAGCTAGCTGCTCGGCCTTATCCAGCGGGAGAAGAGGAAGCCTTCACCGCAGTTGTCAACAGCATTGACGAAAACTTCCCGGAAGGATGGCGGACTTGGGAGGTGCATGACTTCTCTTTCCACGATTTATTCGGAGAAAAGTTGTCCTCTAACATTGAGGGTAAGCTAAGGTTCGCCATTCCTACTGCCGATCTAGCCCGGGCATTCGCTCCGGAATCCAGCTCCTTATCCGAACGAAGATACAGAGCTATAAGGTGGAAGATCTTGCAGTGGCCCTTGGGACGAGCATTGTTGCATTCTCCCCATAGCACTATGGAAAAAATACATGGCTCCGGAAAGTACTACTTTACCTTCATGGATGCAGTCCGCACTATAAAGAGTAAACTAACTAATCGTTGCAGCGCTTCCTCCGAACTTCAGACCTCGCAACAAGTTCATTCGGCCAGTGACTCGCCTGCTCCAACCGATTCGTTAACACCAGAAATTTCAAGAAAAAGAAAGCATGATCAGATCGAAACTAGGACACCAACAAAACGTGGGACTCCGTCGCAAGGCCAAGGGGGCAGCGACCATCTATTAATTACAGTCCTTAACCAGCAGATGGAAATGTTTAATAAGCTGATTGAGACACAAAATAAGCAGAACAACAACATAGAAAAGATCTTAGCAAATACTATGCAGAGCAACACTGTTGACCCTCCTGACCTTAACTCCTCATTTGACTCCATACCGGATAGTACACAGTCTAATCACGAAAATCAATGCTATCAACATAACACTACTTCGCGAGATTCTTCGAACGACGTCGCCTCGATCAGAGAATCTGAATTACGAGCAAAAATTTGTGAAGCTCAGAGAGAACTGGCTGCATTGCAGACAGACGGTAACGCTTCTTTCGATTTTAATCCGAGTATCACGGTGTCAGAGCCCAAAATAACAAAAACTCTCCCTGTCTTTTTAAAACAAGGCATAGAATGCCAACAGTTTGGCCAAGAAGGTTGGCGTGATGTCAGGTACTCAGACACCCAAAAACAATTTCAAGCGTCTCCAGCCTTTTGTGCCCTAAAGGTTAATAACCTTTTGGCCACCGTAACACCATCCTGGAAATCAACCAGTGTGTTGGAGAAATTTGATATGACACTTGGTGCTGTCACACATGGGCTTTTACAGTAAAGGAAAATATTTCAGGATTTATTAGATTAACTCCCTCATGAGATGAAAACTAAAATTGGAAGCGACTATTTAAAGACGGACTCACAATTTAAGAAAAAATCGGATGCGCTCCTGCAGTATGTCTGTGGCCGGCGAGCGGAGGTAATAGAATAAAGAAGGAACACCTATAGAGTTCAAAACAAAGCGTTGAACGAAATTCTGCATAACATTCCGCCATCAGAAACACATCTTTTTTCAGATGAAATGTTGAGTCAAGCAGTGAAAGACTGTTCTAATAATGACGTTCGAAAATTGTTTCCGTACCAAAGTAAGAAGAGACCGACCAACCTTCGAACTGACGATAAATCAAAAGGATCACGAACTCAGAGAGAATATTTTAGCACACAAGCCTCTGCGAAGAACAACTCGCGCCAGCGCACCTCAAGAAATACTAATGACATCCGCCGAACAACGAATAGACCAAATCAACATCCATACAACAAACAAGCTCAGTCACAAAATCAGCATCAGCAAGGCAGAAAAAATTGGGGGGGGGGGGAAACGAAAGTGACTTCCGGGCAGGGCGCTTGCAAAAATATTCAGAACATTGGACAGCAGCGCCAAAAATTATCCAAAGTTTTATTCAAGAATACAGAATCCCGTTCAAATCAAAACCAATAGTCAGGCAATTTTCTCGCAAAAATATGTTACAGTTTCAGACCAAAGACTCACCAGAGATGTCAAAGCAGATTCAAAAACTGTTAAAATCTGGGGCTATCGAAATAAGTCCACACCGCAGCGGCTTTCTTTCAGAAATGTTCCTCCGAAGGAAAGCGGACGGTTCTTTTCGCCCAATATTCAACCTAAAAGGTCTGAATCATTACGTGCTAACACCAAAATTTCGTCTTCTAAACCATCTGAAAATTCCATCCCTTTTATATCCAAACTGCTACATGATGAAACTGGATCTGTCACAAGCTTACTTTCATCTGCCCATAATGCCCAGTCACCGCCGATTCCTGTCCCTCCTGTCCCTCATATCAAATGACGTGCCTGCCGTTTGGATTAGCGAGCGCGCCGGCGGCTTTTGCCAAAGTAACCAATTGGATAGCCCATACATTAAGGGGGCAAGGAATAAAAATAGTAGTTTACCTAGACGATTTCCTACTAATACACGAAGACCCTCGCACCTTGGAAAACCAGACCTGCTACGTCGTCGAATACTTGCAGAAGTTAGGCTGGCAAGTAAATCAAGGGAAAACCTCCTCAACTGCTTCAACAAAATTAGAATACCTGGGAATTACGTGGGACACCAAATTAAATCGAAAACTTCTATCAGCAGACAAAATATACCACCTGACGAATCATCTAGAGACATTAATAAAAAGGAATCGCTGGAGCTGCCACGACGCCAGGGTAATTCTAGGGAAGCTGAACTTTGCATCATTTGTAGTACCTTTAGGTCGCTTACACTGCCGCGTCCTCCAAAGGGAATCGAGACGCCTGTCGAAGATAAAACCGCACATACGATTGGCGATACCCCCTCGCGCATTGGAAGAACTACTTTGGTGGAAAAAGAATATCTGGAAGGATTCACCTATACACATACCGGAGCCAACTATCTTCATAACGACAGACGCTTCCGACAGTGGCTGGGGCGCTGTAGTAAACGACCAAAAGCTTTGGGGCAACTGGACAAACGATCAGAAAAAGTGGCACAGCAATCAAAAAGAACTTCATACGTTGTTCGAAGCCCTAACACAGGCACGCTTAGTCCTAAGAAACAAACAGTGATGTTACAGACGGACAACCGAACAACAGCATCATACGTAATGAAACAAGGAGGCACAAAATCCTTGAAACTGCTAAAAACATCGATGAGGATTTTGGAATACTGTCACCTACATCGGTGTCATCTAATAGCTCGTTATATACCCGGAATATACAACGGGTTAGCAGACAGTCTATCTCGCGAAAAAGGTCTTCCCGAATGGCACCTCAGTCCAGGGGCTGTAGCAGCAATTTTTCAGAAACTGGGCACCCCTGTAATCGACTTATTTGCGTCCGAGAGATCGGCAGTGGTACCCGAATACGTCAGCGAGGACGCAAGGGACACTCGCAGCCAGTTTATAGACGCTTTCAGCAGGACGTGGGAGTACAGGCTGGGATGGGTATTTCCCCCTCCGTCTTTGATGCCACGAGTGATTCGCCACCTGAAAATGTCAAAAGGAATATATCTGGTAGTGGCTCCCAGTTGGAACAAAGCGTTTTGGGAACCCGATCTGAGGAAGATGTCAATACACTCACCACTTCCAATAACACACCTGAAGTCGAATTTGATAGACCTTCGGACGAACCTTCCACCTCAGAACGTAGAGATCCTAAATTTATTGGTCTGGAAGGTACAGGCTGGAGGAGACAACTAGACAATTGGACAGATACGGACATCAATCTATTAGAGACATCTTGGAGAAAATCCACTCTAAAAACATACAAACCAATTTGGTATAGATGGCAGAGATGGGCAAACATTAACAAAATAGCAGCTGACAACCCTAACCCATCAGATTTGGCAAAATACCTTTGTCACCTCCATAACAATGTAAAACTTGCTCCTCGAACTATAACTCTACATAAGTCAGTAGTTGCTACATTAGCTAACCCTTTACGCTCAGAAGAATTAAGTTCAAACCACTTGGTGAGACAAATACAGAAAGCTATATTTTCTAGTAATCCCCCGATAAAAAGACCCATATCTTGGAAAATCGACGATCTCCTGCATTTCCTCAGAACCTACGAAATAAACGAAGATAGTTTGTTTAAAATTTTTAGACACACCTGTGTCCTTCTCCTATTAGCTTCAGGAAGAAGAGTGCACGATCTTACTTTATTGAGCATCAAGGAAGGATCGTTCAGTGATAATGGAGATGAGATAACCCTATGGCCGTTATTCGGCTCCAAAACTGACTCCGGTATGTATCGACAATCTGGATGGGTACTGAAGAACAACACTACTGAAGACCGTCTAAATCTAGTATCATGGATCAGGAAATCTATTTTGGCGTCTCAGGAGAGGCGCACTGAGAAGAAACTGGATAGATTATTCATCACAACAAGAGGAACAGCAAGTAATGCATCACACACTGTGATTGCAGGTTGGATCCGTACCCTGTTTCATGAGGCAGGAATATCCGCCTCAGCAGGCAACTTCAGAGCTGCAGTGGCATCTGAGAACTGGACCAATAATCGATATGACATTGACGAGATCCTGAAAAAAGGAAACTGGAGATCACGAAACACATTCCTAAAACATTATTTTAGGGAGACACCTGCCAATAATATATCTACGTCCATAAGAGTTCTAAGTGATGATTTCTTAGCCTTATAGAAATGATTGTGATTACATGTGATATTAAAATTAAAATTATAACTAATTTAGAAGTAGATAATTAAGTACACATTAATGTACACATGTTGAGTTTTTCTAAGTGATTTATTCCTTATTTCATATTACACATTGATGATTACAAAATCATTATTATTTTATTTATTCCCTAAAACCTGAATACCCTTGTCACAGTACGCAATAGCAGCGCCGGCAGAATATAAACACGTCTCAAGTGGTTCAAGCATAGGCTCGAACACCTAAATAGAACCGTTTTTCCCCCGAAGGGTAGAAAACGGATATTTAGGTTTCAGCCGTAGCTTGAACCACACTTTCAGGGTCCTTGCCGGCTCCTTCAAAAAGTACTGAAGAGCGCGGTGCCACAAAGACACTGCGCGCCCGGCGCTGCGATGACACGAAAGAGATAGCAATGGAACACTGTACGCGTGGGAAAGAGATAACAGAGAGTTAGAGAGTGAAATTCATAGATGCGTTATCTCAAGTGGTTCAAGCTACGGCTGAAACCTAAATATCCGTTTTCTACCCTTCGGGGGAAAAACGGTTCTATTGTGTTAGATATTTCTCCTACCCACCCAACCGCGACGAGTGAAAAATATAAAACAGCGCGCAAATCAACCAGCGGCTCTCTCTGCGCTTGGCTTTCGGACACGACGGACGTATTGATTGTGATAAGAGCGTTTCCTTATATTTATTGTCAAACTTAATTTAAACGCTATCTGTTAAATTGTTGAAGTAATGGTCATTGTGAGAATTAAATTGTAGTAAAGTTGATAGTTGTCATATATTTTTAAGAAATTACCCAAGTAGTTTCCAACACTATCTTATATCATTAACTAGAGCTATATATTGATCTATTACACACGCTCAAATCAATGTTATCACAAGATACTAGTTACAATCTTTGTGAATTCCACAAACAGCCCTAACCGATACTACAAAACAAATTTTAATGGCAATATTATGAACACTCGAGCAACTCGTAAACAGAAGGGATATTGGTAGATTTTACGTCTCACAAGCTTTGTGATTCCTTTTGTTAAAGGATAACGCACTTACGTCTTTAATTAACTCTGAGATTAGTCAACTTTAAGTGTTCGTTAAACAAGAGTGTGCTCTATTAGTAGTAATGCACAGGCAGAGACTTAAACTTAAGCCTCCAATTCATATTAAACCTTGCTAGAGGTCGTATACTTACGAATTTTGAGTGCACGTCACGTAAGGCATCCAACTACCTACCTAAGTACTTGGTAGTAATAGAATGAGAACGATACAATTGGAAAAGTGAAACGAGATGAAACAAGTCGCAATTTAATCGGATTTCGATTAGGTGTGGGTCAAATGCCCGAACAAATCAACCTTTTCGGGTAGGTACTGTTTACTCGCGTTTGAAGTGGACCTTTATAGACTGCCGGATTACAAGAGGGCCTTTGTACATAGCTACATATCTACACGTGGTGCGTGTTAACAGGCTCTTTGTGAGATGTGAATTGGAAAAATCTTTCTATTGAAATAAACATATCTTCTTATGTGCAATTTATGACAAAATTACCTAAGGATAGTACCTAGAAAAAAAATGGTAATTGGTAAGTGTGATTTTTAAGACTGTTGTTAGGTTTACTAGCTAAAGTGTAGGCTGCTCGGTGCACTGCAACGGGTAACGGGTTTCATTTCCGTCGGAAGAAATTTCGGAAACCGCCCTTTCATCATTTGCCCCGAATGTCACTGGGATCGCCCAGTCCATTGTATGGCACCAATAGTACAATCTATTGTATGTTGCATATTTTGGGACATCCAGTTGGTGTGTTAGTCTGGCGATTTATTTTGTTTATTAATTTAAATATTGGGATGATATTTGTATAAGTAATGTCTGACTAAACGTATAATATTATTGTAGTGACAGAGCACGAGA
Organism: Notodonta dromedarius; assembly: GCA_905147325.1. Lineage (NCBI taxonomy): Eukaryota > Metazoa > Arthropoda > Insecta > Lepidoptera > Notodontidae > Notodonta > Notodonta dromedarius. Next base: position 8,771,908 of record LR990175.1, on the reverse strand, counting down.
AAATGTATAGATAGGTACTTACTGTAAATGAAAGTGATAGTCTGGTATGGCGCCTTTATGAATTCTAAAAATCATTTACCTACCACAGAACGATAGTTTGATGGGTTCATTTCTAACAGCTGACCTTTGATTACCAGCTTAGCTTATACAGGTTGAAACAGAAAGGGTATACTTTTTTTTCCAAAACTTAACTTTGTAATTCTAAAACTATGAGCTTTGGAGGAAACTTGAAAAACAAAAGGTGTTATAGGAATACAGCTGTTGACATATTTCACAAGTCTACAAAACAATTAGTACTTCAACAAAGCCGCAAAGCCGACAGTTTGAGATTTACAAAGTTAAGTTGCAAAAAAAATAGTATACCTTTTTGTTTCGCCTAGTATAAGTAAAACGTAGCCGTGCAAGACATAATTCATTTTTATTCTTCTTAATTTTATATGCTAAGTACAGTCCGTTTAACATACTGTATGTGGTCGGTGATCGCCGATAACATAGTAATCAGGTTGCCTATAGGTAAGTTTGTTTATATATGAGATAAGGGACTTGTTGCTCCTCCTATCCCTCGTTATTTTCCCGCGTTTACAGTCAGTTGTGATGCGATCTGCCTGCGGGGCAGTTGTGTCCTCGGATCGGACGATGTGCCGCGAAATGGTCTCGCGATCCTATTTACTATGAAGATGAATGTGTTTGTACCTAGTATTCCATTTTATGGTGTACTTTTATATGATATTGCAATTTTACTAGTCAATTGAGAAAAATATTCAAAAAGCTTCAATGGAAAATCATATTTTATAGGGAAAAAACATTTTTATTTTAAACTATCCAATTCCAATTATTAGATATTATAATTATTTTAATACAATATAGAATATTATATTAAATATATTTGTACCAATTTAACAAAAAAAAAACACTAATTTTTTTTAAAAAAATGCGTATTCTGGACTTATCCTGTTTATTCCTCTTCGTGCCGGTTCTATCCGGTTCCGTGTCAACCCGTACTGTGTATAAGGTGGGTGTGCTGATGGCCTCGCGGCTGGACTCGCCGTTCGACCTGGAGCGCTGCGGCCCGGCCGTGGACCTGGCCCTGGACAAGGTCAACGAAAAGTTCTTGGCGCATCACGACATTGAGCTGCAGAAAGTTCAGGGCAGGTGCGTAATTTTATTAACAAAAATAACATTTTTTCCAGAAATATAGAAGTCGTACCAATTTTTATTTTGTTATTTTAGTTATTTATTTGGTTTGTACTGCAAATTTTCTGTATACAGGTGTTGTTTATCTCTATTCTTGTTGATTATGTACTTTTCTACGGACATTTATTTTACTGTAATATAAGATAATTTATAGATACGTTACGGGCTGAATCCCTCTCGTATTGAGGGGAGGGCGGTGACTAGGAGTGGCTTATTATTTTGTATTATTAAAAATGGTAGAGTAGTCACCTGCATTAATTCACATATTTATTATGGCTTCAATTGTTTTTCAATCGTATCCACTTGTAACAATATTGAAGAAAATATCAGACACTATACATACCTTTGACTCTGGTGTGCAATCTTTATCAATCGACCGAAGTAGTATTAGAATTTAGAAAGGTTTAAAATAAACATTATCGTTACCATTATCGTCAAAACCAAATGGTAGGCAACCTACCTACCACTTCACATAAAAGTTTCTACTAAGAAATATATGCCAAGAAATAAAATTGAAGTGTCTGTTTGTAATATCAAAGTATATACGGTACTTATAAAAAATAATTTTTTTTTTGCCTGTCTGTTTATTCCGACTTATCTGCGGAAGATCTAGAACTATTTTGACGGTACTTTCACTGACAGATAGTTAATATTATACGGAGCAACTTAGGCTACTTTTATTTTATCGAAGTACCACGCGGGCGGAGTCGCGGGCAACAGCTATTGTAAATTAAATTGGTCTGTTAAATATTACAAGTATGTGGCGCCTCCCGCAGTGTCTTGAAGATCGGCACTTGACAGTTTTAACGGCAGTCGGAGAACGCTATCCATTTTAAATTTATTCATCTCATGCACCCAGTTCAAGTATCGCCGTAACATCTGCGAAGATGTTTCAATAAACCCTTTAATGTTGGTGTGTGTTTCATGCTCGTGGACATAAAGAAGAAGTCATATTGTATTCTCTTTGGCAAACGATTTTGAATTATCACTTACCCTGTTTTCTTTCACACGCCACCTTCAGACATAATGAGCTGTTTTCACTGGAGTATTAAATAAGGGTAGTACCTATTTAACGGAAATACTTTGTTTTTTTTTATAAAAAAAGTCTGTATACATGCGTATGACCTGCTAGAAGTTAACACGGTGCCGCTAGCCTATAGATGCTAGCAATAGCAAAGGCATTGCTCGCACGGTTGCGACCTAAAAGGGAGTGGGGCATAAGGAGGGAAGTGTTCGGGGGTTTGCTCTACTGGCTCTTGCATACGAAACGCAGCTATAATGCCTACTTTACGCCTATCTTCTGTGAGAGGGTGGTGCTACTCCGGTCGAGCCAGCCTGTATATGAGCTGTAGCCAATTCGCTACGGCTCGTCTCTACCACCGGTAATAAGTAACATTATATATAACACACGGGTAATATATCATTTTGTATTAAGTGCCTATAAGTGCCTCTTTTCACGTCGTCGGTTCAATTTTCATTTACCCCATTTTATAAGCTTTTATTTAACTTGCAATGTATGTTTGTCCGGGTGGAATCTTGCAACTGAATTTTAAATCAGTTATCTTGAACCTTCTGAGCTGAAATTTGGTATAATTACACGCTTATTTTGGATGACAATTGACAATGCATGCTCAGCTATGTGACGTCATTCTAATTCCCATATGGCGGATCATCCGAAAGTGCGGACTAGTATTTTTTTCTGCACTTCCACACTATTGGGTATCAAATGAAAGGGCTTACTGCAAAGAACACGAAAAGTAAAAATTAAAAGCTTGTTTAAAAAAGTTTTTTTTTAACCATTATTATTTCTAGCGCCAGCTGATCGCGTATAATTTTCACTTAACCCATTGTCTTTTAACGGCAGCTACCCCTCGTGCTCGGGGGCCGTAGCCCCGGGACTGGCTGCCGACATGCACTTCAAGGACGACGTCATCGCGTTCATCGGGCCAGCGTGCGCCTTCGCCCTGGAGCCTGTCGCCAGGCTGGCCGCCTATTGGAACACCCCTATCATCACTGGGATGGGAGACCAGGTATGACATAACCTAATCTTACCTATTATACAGGTTGAAACAGAAAGGTTATACTTATTTTTAAAACTTAACTTTGTAATTCTAAAACTATCAGCTTTGGAGGAAACTTGATAAACAAAAGGTGTTATAGGGATACAGCTGTTGACAGATTTCATAAGTCTACAAAGCCTTTAGTACTTCAACTGTCCCACAAAGCTGCTAGTTATAGATTTACAAAGTAAAGTTCCAAAAATATTGTATACTCTTTCTTTTTCACCGAGTATATGGACATGATGCTCGCGAACTCAATATCATGATTCAGGTTTTCTATGTGTTCATTGTATTGAGGTGCCACAGCGTCAACACGGACAGACATACTCACTGGATAATTGATAGAGGCAAAGTTCAGAGTTTTAAAATTATCTCCACCGCTTCCCTTTTAATCCATGATATTGCCGATCAAACCCATCTAAGCCTGCTTTGCAAAACAGTAGCCGCAGGCAATTCAATTAAAACATATAACACGTGTTCCCTGAGGAGAAGTAAGGGCCGTTACATAATAACGAGGCGGTAAATTAGTTTTACAACTTGAACAAACACACAGAGTTATAATACAATAGGGATCGGGGAAATATTTGGTGAAGTAAACTAGAGGAAAAGTTAAATAATGAAATCATGCTGGATCTAAATGATAAGGGACGGTTATAATACTGACGGACATCGTGAATACCTATTATTCATGAACACCACATGGGACGGATGTACAACGAATTTTTACAAAAAATAAAAGTCAAATTTTATAATTTACAGTATTTAAAAATATTTAACAAAATATGCTCTTATACATTGACAATATTTACGTTTGAATTTGAAATGATTATGCTAAACATTGGTCACATTTTAAATTGCATTCATGTGTACTCGGATCCGCCTACGCGCTACGCCTGCTACGAGGCTTCGCGCGTAGCTCGTAGCCCGTAGCAAGCGTAGGCGACGCGACACTGCTTGTCGGCAAAAAGGCTTATTAACTCTTGCCACAATAAAAAAAAAGTCAGTATAAGCACTATTACTCATAATCTATGGTGAACTGCGATCATTTTTAAAAGAGTATGATTCCTATTTTTGTCTTTCAAATTAGTAATCTTGTTAGTAACTTAATAACAATTTATCAAATTAACAATCTACGCCTATACATTTAATTGTTAATCAAGTCTTATTTGTTCAATATTAGAGTAAGATACAAGTGTATAAACTCTGGTTAACTAAGTTTAGACATAATAGACTATACGTGCTACCTAAGCGCGAAGTTAGTGAATTGTCTAGCTAGTCAATTATTTAACTTATTGCAAATAGAGGTAGGTTAACTCTCGAGGCAGAAGTTTATATCGTGATTCTTTTAGCATTATTTGGCAACCTTTTATATTACAAGGCTGCAATAGAGGTGTATCTTTAATGGTCTACGAGGTGAAACTTAAAGGGTATACTATTTTTTTTGCTACTTTACTTTGTTTATCTAAAGCTATCGGCTTTGTGGCACAGTTGAAGTACTAAAAGTTTTGTAGACTTGTGAAATATGTCAACAGCTGTATTCCTCATCATCACCTTGCCCTTATCCCACACTAGGTGGGGTCGGCGCAGCACGTTCTCTTCTTCCATTCAAGCCTATCATCCGTCATCTCTGCACTCACTCCCTTTTCGGTCATACCCTCTTCCACGCAGTTCATCCACGTCTTTTTAGGACGTCCCCTACCCCCACTACCGCTCACTCTCCCGCTAATTCTCTTCCTCGCCCTGTCATCGTTCCCACGTTCCACGTGGCGAACCTCAATCTCACCTCCTCGACTTGCATCTTACGTTGCACCCGTCCATGATTCAACAACCCTAGTCCATTTCTCACAGCTGCCGGGTGCTGCAACTGCGCGTCGCCTCGGGGGTACGCCCTAGTCCGATCGCATCTATACCTATAACTGTCTTCCATATATGTGCTGCAAAGGGTTTTGGCGTGATTTTTACGACCGGCCGCCTGCCTGACGTCAACCTTCCTTGGGAATCAGCTGTATTCCTATAACACCTTTTGATTTTCAAGTTCCCTCCAAAGCTGATCGTTTTAGAATTACAAAGTCAAGTTTTGAAAAAAAAGTATACCCTTTGTGTTTCAACCTGTATACATTAAAGATAATTTTGTAAATAAAACGTAATATCGTTTATGAGCTCCTCTAGTCGATAGTATGATGTAAAGAAACTTACATTTATGGTTGCACTAGCTGTGCCCCGCGACTTCATCCGCGTAGTATTTTAACTTAGCAAAAATTTCGGGATTATCAGGATAAAAATATCTTATATGTTAATCCCGGTTCTAAACTATCTGTGTTCCAAATTTCATCCAAATCCGTTCAGTAGTTTTTGCGTGAAGGAGTAACAAACATACATACATACATACATCCACACTCACAAACTTTCGCATTTATAATATTAGTAGGGTAATCTACGCCACGGGCACAGACAAGTTTTATTTTTAAATTTTCCCCTCTTTAATGATTCCTTAATCCTATTAATATTATAACAGCGAAAGTTTGTGAGTGTGGATGTATGTTTGTTACTCTATTACGCAAAAACTACTGAACGGATCTGGAATACAGATAGTTTATAACGTGGATTAACACATATAATACTTTACTAAAGTCTACGCGGACGTAGTCGCGGCCAGAAACTAGTCTAAACATATAAACAATTAGCTACCGTATGTCTGTGTCCGCAAAACTCGAAAAGTAGTCGATGGATTGACTTGAGTTTTTTACACAACGATGCATTTCTATATAAGAGTGTTTTATGTACTTATCCCGAAGTTCCCATGGGCACGGCAAATATATCAGACTGAGTCACAGGGAAACGTGGCTGGGTTTAGCTAGTATGTTATACATGGCATGATAGCTGCTGTAACCTAAAAACACGCGCGTACGTGTGTATTAAAGGACGTATCATAACATAACATTTTCCCGTGACTTTACGTGCGTATGTTACCCATGATCGTAATAATAAAATTACGATACGGATACATGACTCTTCAATATTTCGTATTCATTCTTTATAAAGATTTTTGTGGTATATTTTTACAAGATTAAGCAACAAGAATGCTGTTTAATTAACAAAAGAAAATGCGCTGGCCAAAATAACCTTATAATTTTGGATTTGTGGTTGGTAAGCATGGTGAACATTTAGTTCTTGTCGATTCTGGCTTTTTGTCCATAAATTTTAACCGTCTTCTTCGATAGGAGGATGTTTCATATTTTTAAGTTATACCCCTGTTTGGCAAATCACATACATACAATGCCAATGCCAATACTCGTATATTAGTAGTCACAAAAACTGTTGTAATAATATCATGGCGCCCAAAACCTATTCTAAACATTTGTGGGCAGCTCGGGTCTCAATGAACAACGGTTTCTTTGCTCGGCGCACGGGGGGATTATCTTTGTGAGGGGTTAATGGGTTTAAAATCCAGTTTACGGAGTTCGGAACCCATTACTTGGTGAAACCGATGTAAATATAAAGTTTATTGCCGTGTGTTGCTGTCATTGTATTGTGTTAAACAGATCGTTACACTTCGTTCGCACTGGCGCAAAATGTACACCGATTTATCGCGTATTGTCTAATTATTCTTATATTTTGTTCTTTATTTATTTTTGTATGGTTTCATCGGATCAGTATGCTATCTAATTACCCAGTTATGTGTATGATGGCGAATTATAAATAGTGGTGTAGGCATATAATAATAATTATTTTGAAAATACAAAAAAAACTGTTCCATTAAGGTAACAATTGTTTAGTTAAGATGGGCTGGTTTGATGATTGTTGATTAAACATCTGGGTGGTAAACCTCGGGGGAAAAGTCTTAAGGTTAAGGACGCGCTCAATTACCATTTTAAGTAATTGAACACTTAAAAGCAGATTAATTATAAAGCTTTGTCTTAAGGTCGAAAGCTGCACAAACACTGGGTACCTATTAGTGCCATGGGTATACTCGTAGACCACTTTGTACTGCCCCTTCCTCTTTCCTACCTATCTATAGTGAAATGTCCTCTGAAATACTCGACCTTTTTACAAATCCAGTGCCGCTAGGGATTGCTAAGTATCAGTGATCATGATAAGCAGCGTTCTTTGAATGCCGCACTCTAAGAAGAAAGTTACCGAACCACAAAATACCTTCTACACTAATCATTTTCCTGCATTGGCTTCGTTGATAATTTAACCTTATTTTTATTCCTGATCTTTTCTTACCGGGCAATATGTATATAATGTATATAAGCTTTATGGATTGCAATATGTATATAATATGTGTATATGGACTTTCTTTGCGGAAAAACAATCCATAAAGTAAGTATTTTCATCTCGTTTGCCCGTTTTATTGTTACTTGCATCAGCTCATTATGGCTTGTTACGAGCTTGCCGACCTTATTTAATCAGTTAGGAAGCTGGATCTCTTAATTCTTATGGGTATATTTGTTACCAACTCCGATCATTCCTTTAAAATATAAATAGATAATAAAATATAATGAAATTGTTTGTATCATATTCGTAGGATGATACCTATAGTGTTTGCTACCGAAGACGTGTAAATTGCCATTAATTAAATGCAGTCATTGTTAGATTATGTTTTTGTAAATTTGTTGCTATATTGTATAGGTAAATATTCTCCCTATATTTTGAATTTAAATGTGCCTGCCTTAGCATCACGACAGGTATACTAATTACTTTAATTTGTCAACGCCCTTAACCTTCGAGTTTCCTCAAGGGATAGATCTATGAACAAATAAAGAAGTATTTAACAGGGTGGACACGCGATCCGAGCGTTTGAATTTAATTCCCGTGAACAAGTACGTGCTTCAAAAAGGTATCGAACATTTTGATTGGACTTAGTGCGAGACATATCTATACTAATACCACAGCGAATACCTTGAAATAAGGTCTTTCTCACTATTATAAATTTAAAACTATGTTTGTCAGATATATTTATTACGTTCTTCCGATTAATTCTGTGTCTTATATATTGGAATACGAGTAATACTCTCGTTCATTTGGTAATGACGAACTGAGAGATTATTGGCCTACTGAAACTTAAATACAAACATATTGTAGTTTAATTAGTTGAGAACTATCCTAAAGATGAGTTTGAAAGTTAAATCATCTTGTAACCCTTTTGAAGGGTAAGTTAGGAACCCGCGAGGGCTCGCATCGACCCGACGGCGGTTGAGGCGTAATTTTCGCCTGCCAGAGATGGTGACAGTATACATTTGGGTCAGATTGACATCGATATTTTAGTAATACGATTTAACCTAGTGATAGGGCCCCAAATGTTTGGAATGTCAACATCGGACGATTTGGAAATGGAAATAGGTATCATTAATCTGGAAGCTGTCACATGTAGATCGATCGGGTCGTATTTCATTTGTTCCCTAACATAGTAAAGCGATCCTAATGTGATTTTGATACCATCCGACTTCTATAACTGTAACTTCTGCAGAATTATTAGATTTGTAATATGGTAAACAGCCTTGGGTCTGTTCCTGAGTCCATTTGTTCTGAGAAAAAGTTAAAGATCACTTTTGAACAAGGGTTACGAAATCAGCCCGTTACTTATTTGCATAGATTTCAATGGGTAAAGTTAACATATTTCAGAGTGAACAGAAAAAGGAGTATACGGCGAGTTAAAACTAAAAATTAACCATATAACCCATTTAAATTGATTGCGTTTACTTGGTTTATTTTTAATCTGAAATCAATGGACACGTCTATAAAAAATACATAATTCGCGGACTTATACCCCCACGCAAAACTATCCAAATTTCAGCTTCACTCCCATTAAATTACTCAAAATACTTCATCGAGATAGATTCGATTGGATATATCGAGAAGATTGAATCGTTACGGGTCCCCTTGTCGACATAGCGACGGTTACCACTGACATATTCCTTTGGTCAAGGGTAGAAACAAATCTGTATGAAAGCCGGGATCCCAGCGAACTTGGCATTGACGTAGAATGAAATTGGATTGAAATGTAATGGACCAATAAATGCTTGGTGTTAGTGATGGGGCACACTGTATCTAAAATCGAATTGTGGGTCCGTAATCCATTATATAGATCGGCCATTTTTAGGCTTTGATTTTCTGGTATTTTCATATGGAATAAGTACCGACACAAGTTTTATAGGTAGGTGCTAAAATCTTAATCATGATCTATGAAATTTTATTTTAATACTAGCTGTGCCCCGCGACTTCATCCGCGTCATATTGGATTATTGGGTTAAAAAGTATCCTATATGTTAATCCCGGTTATAATCTATCTGTGTTCCAAATTTCATCCAAATCCGTTCAGTAGTTTTTGCGTGAAGGAATAACAAACATACATACATACATACATCCACACTCACAAACTTTTTTTAAATATTTGTGACGTTGTCTTGGTTTCTTTCATAGCTCACTCCGCCCTGCTCAAAGATTTTGTTTATAATAAGTGAAGTTTGTCAAACATCGAGCGTTTGGGTCTTAAATATTTATTTTGAATAAATTAGTCACGAACTTAAAGAATAAAACATTTTTTGACGTATCTATTTTCCTCGTACCTGATACAATGAGTGACTGTACTTACATCCTGATTCGATACTTTAGTTTTGGTTGGAGATAAATGAGTTTGAGGGAAGCGGCGTAGAATGGAATTACACTTTGTGAAGGAGGAGGTTGGGATAGTAAAGTAGGGCCAGGTAGTGAGGCATTTGTGCTTATCAGTATCTAAGTAAATCGCAGGAAAAATATATGGATCGCCGATACACTGCGAATGTTTTATATCAAAACTAGCTGAACCGCGACTTCGTCCGCGTGGAATTTAACTTAACAAAAAAGCCCGCTCCCGCGTTCTGAGCCCGCGCGACAGGACCCATTTTTTTAAATTTTGTTCTTCTAAAATAAAAGTAGCCTAAGTTACTGCTTATAACATCAGCTATCTACCAGTGAAAGTCCCGTCAAAATCGGTCCAGTTGTTTCGGAGATACTCTTTGATTTCATGTGTTTTTATTTTTTTACGCGGAACCCTAATTGTTTTTCTAAAATTAAAGTATCCTAAGTTACTCCTTATAACATCAGCTATCTGCCGGTGAAAGTCCCGTCAAAACCGGTCCAGCCGTTTCGGAGATTACCCGGAACAAACACATAGACAGACAGACAGACAGACAGACAGACAGACAGACAGACAAAACATTTTTAAATCGCGTTTTTGCTATAGATGTCGTATTTACTTTCATATGCATTTAGTGAAAAGGTGTTATTTTGATATTACAAACAGACACTCCAATTTTATTTATTTGTATAGATTGTTTTTATTGATGTAAGCCAACAAAGCATTTATGAATAGTCAGAATCTACCACCGGTTCGTAATGCTGCTTCCACTGAGAAGATCCGGCAAGAAACTCAACGGTTACTCTTTTCAATCAATAAAATATGGTGTACATTCTCAGGAACAGCAATTCAGGATGTGAGCAGGAATCACCATTGTCACTAAATAAGTAAATAGTAATCAAATCTCATTCATATTTAGGTATTAAAATAAAATGAGAAAACTAGTTTAGTGAGGTGTGCAGTCGATGTGATAGCCAATAGGCCCAAATAATAGGGGCCTTATTTATTCCATTCCTTCCTTATTTGTTTTTGAGAGAAACGTCTAAGTATATTATCTCTAATGTACTACAGCTATGAAGGAAGAGCATAATAGGAATATTATGTATATGCAGCCGGTCACTATAGGGTGTGCCAAGGGCAGATGGACCGATTGAATGTATGCTCACCCCCATGGAAGCCTCACAACAGTGTAATTTCCTTATTGCAATCATGTTAGTTTCTTCGCATTTCTACATTCAAACGGGTTCAATTCTCGCACCACTAGGTTTTTCGAAATCTATGTGCGAATCATTGCTTCTAATGATTGTCACTTGCTTACGGTGAAGGAAAACATCGTGAGAAAACCTGCAAGTCTTAGGAAATCTAACCAATTGTCGTAAGACATGGGAAATCCAGTATCCCGCACTGGGCCAGCGTGGTGGAATATCGCCTGAATCATCCTCGTATCGAGGGGAGGCCGGTGGCAAGGAGTGGGACGTTAAAAAGGGGTAAATCTATATATATACTAGCTGACCCGACAGACATTGTCCTGTCCTTAAGGGGTATGAAAAATAGATAGTAGCCGATTCTCAGACCTACCCGATATGCACACAAAACTTCATGAAAATCGGTCGAGCCGTTTCGGAGGAGTATGGTAACTAACATTGTGACACGAGAATTTTATATATAAGATAAATTAACCTCTATTTCCTTGGTCATCGCATCACGCGTGAACGGATGGAACGATTTCGCAAATTCTAAGAAAAAATTAAGAAAGTTGATCGGAACAATTCGAATTAAATTTTCTAAGTTAAAACAGGACAACGTTTGTCGTGTCAGCTAGTTATTTATATTTTTCTATATAGAGTTCGCGTTTGTTCACGTAAGCAAATAAACTTGTTGTATTATCCCGTTTGTGATTTACATCGTGTCACGTATTGCCGTATTTGCCCGACGCAGCGTGTTTGCCTAATAAACCTGGGCAGTGTTGGCAGTATCGTATGTAACCACCTGACGTGGATACTGATATAGAGTTCAGTGAACTCTCTCGTTTACAGATCCCCTTTGAATGGGTATGATGACTAATATTTAATTCAACATTTTTTTTGACGATTGCTTAGCGCAGTGGTTCGAGCGTAGGCTGCACATGGTGGTTGTGGGTTTGATTCCCGCTGGGGAAAATTTCGGAAATGGCCTTTTCGCAATTTGTCCAGGTCTGGGTGTCACTGGGATCGCCCCCAGTCCATTGGACGGTACCCATAGTACAAGCGTTGCTTAGTTTGGGACCATACAGTAGTTGTATCAGTCTGGTGATATCTATTTATTTTTATTTTTCATTCCGAATGCTTGTGCCAGACAGGACACGCAAATTACCTTGGAGAATATGTTTTTTCGTATCGAAGTACTGAACCCTTATCCCCGAATTTAACGTGGATAGGGGGCGAATAGTTACACACCGAACTGTCTCTTTCTGTTATCAGTAATTTGACATTCGAAAGAAGAAGACTAAGCATGGTTTAACTATGCAATCGCTATCCCAGAGCTTAAATTATACTCACCTTATTTTTTAATTACTTCAAAGCTGTCATATATAATACACGAATAGGTACACAAATTCCCTTTGTGATAACAATTAAATAAATTAGTATCTGACTCGTCTTTGTTCTGCGCTATGTATCTAGCTGCTCTACTATTCAAATACCGAGGGCACACGGCCCCAGTGCAGTTCTGTCTGAGTGCTTTATGTTCAATGCCGTTGGATTGTTGTTGGATATACCTGTGGCTATTTATGTATCTATCTATAATGTTATTATTTAAATCTATACAAATTAATAAAATTAAAGTGTTCGTCTGTAATTTCAAAATAAGATCTTTTTCCTAAGTGCATATTATAGAAGTATATACGGTGGTAGTTATGTACTAATAACGGAAAAAGTTACAATTTTAAAAAAATATTTGTTCCGGCTAATCTCCGAAACGGCTGCGCTGATTTTGACGGGACTTTTATGAGGAGTAACTTGGGCTACTTTAATTTGCTCGAAGTAACACGCGGGCGGAGCCGCGAGCAACAGCTAGTTAAATGTAAATGTAAATATCAGTTGAATTTGGTTACATTCTTACTGTCAAGTCTTTCTTTGCGGTCTAATCACTGTCGATGTAATATGTCATGTTAAAATGCAATTAATTGCTTTAATTTAGAGTTTAATTTTGTGAAGTAATTATAGCATGTTTATTTACTGTAGTAGATGTATGCGTACCTTTGCCCATTACAAGGATATTTAATATTACCAAGTAAATACAAATATTGACTTCCATTTTGTAATTCAAACGGATGAGAGGCTTCCTGGTAATATTTCTGTAATAATTAACGATATTATTAAACAGAGCTTTCTGGTTTATTATAAGTATTTATCATTATTTATTTTAATGAAGCGAGGTAGCGTACTTGGTTCTGTTAATACTGCAGTGATATTAAAGTGTAGGTTATTTTATAGGGTACCTAGAAAGAATGAAACAATACAGCTCGTATTTCGTCGAAGTTTCGAACATGAATCGCTAAATTAATAGCAAATCAATATTTTAATTAGTTTTCAATTTGCAAGTTTATGCTTGGTGCCTGTCTCATAAACTTTAGAATTTTTTCAAAATCTGACAATAATAAAAGGCACATTTTGTAATTCGCGAGAAAGACCGTGTGCAGTGCATTTATTAATATATCCAACTTACTCTAAAACATTTCAAGAACGACAGCTATCCAGATAATCTGGCGATTTTTGTATATTTAGTGATTAACTAGTATCATATCCACCGTGATAATATTTAGAGTAAAATAAATGTGTTAATAAACGCACTGCATACTGTGTTTGTCGCAAATCACAAAATTTTGTCTTAAATATTTTCAGATTTTCGATAAACTAGAAATGCACTCGAAAATTTTGAATTTTGCGGGCTAGACAGGCGCCTTCACCTTAAGAACAGTTCATGGCCTTGTGGGATAAACTGCAAATAAATAAATAATAATTTATAGACTGCAATAGAAGCTAGGGTACATTCGGTGTGCATTAAGTGCGGTAATACATTAAATGTGGTATTGCTGTGAACATACGGCATTGAGATCGCTACTGGGCCCGAACCACGTTAGCTACTTAAAATGCAATAGAAAAGCAAACGCGAGCGTCTGCTTTTCGCACACTATTATTATATACAGCTTGAAACATAAAGGGTATACTTTTTTTTTCAAAAATCAACTTTGTAAAATTAAAACTATCAGCTTTGGAGGAAACTTGAAAAACAAAAGGTGTTACAGGGATACAGCTGTTGGCAGATTTCATAAGCCTACAAAACCTTAATTACTTCAACTATCCCACAAAGCCGATAGTTCTCGATTTACAAAATTAAGTTGCAAAAAAATAGTATACCCTTTCTGTTTCACCTATTTTTTTAATTACGTAAAACTAGTTTTTACCCGCAACTTCGTCCGCGTAGACTTAAGTAAAGTATTCTATGTGTTAATCAAATTATAAACTATCTGTGTTCCAAATTTTATCCAAATCCGTTCAGCAGTTTTTGCGTGAAAGAGTAACAAACATACATCCCCACTCCCAAACTTTCGGTTTGATAATATTAGTAGGATTATATATAGGTACCTACCTATTTTAATTTAATTTTATATAGATACTAGCTGTGCCCGCGACTTCGTCCGCGTGGAATTTAATTGACAAAGTTTCATACAAAGTTTCATCCCCTATTTTATCCCCTTGGGGGTAGAATTAATCAAAATCCTTTCTTAGCGGATCACTATGTCAGTCAGTCAGTCAGTCAGTCACCTTTGAGTTATACGAGGCATGCCTTTTAAGTTCTGTCGTTTCAATAATTCCCGGCAATTTTGAATTTGGAACTGTTCTATATTCGAATGTGTTTAAATTTCGAATCTCAAAACAGTTGAATGTATTAGGATTAATGTTATTGTTTAGTCACAGCGTCGATTAGAATCTGTCAGGTTACGTACGAAAATGAATCTTTCTAAGGAAAATGTTCGTGCAATAATTTTCTACAACTTTAGAAGAGGCCTGACACGGCTTCAGTGTTTTGAAGAGCTAATATCTGTGTTCAGGGATGAAGCCCCATGTCTGCGGACTGTCGAACGCTGGTATTTAGAATTCCAGCGTGGACATACTAGTGTTAGTGACAAATCTCGCGAAGGTCGCCCAAAATCTGCATTCACTGAAGATAACATCATTGGAGTGAGACAACTAATTCTCGAAGATCGTCATGTGACGTATCGAGAGATAGAGGCTCTATTAGGCATCTCAGGGACAACCATTCAGAAGATCTTGCATGAAGCGCTTGGTGTAAGAAAGCTAGTTTGCCGTTGGATACCGCATCTGCTTTCCGACGATCACAAGGCGGCCCGCGTCAGATGGTGTAAGAAAACTCTGCAAAGGTTCAACCGAGGAGAGTCAAATCACGTCTACGACATCATCAGTGGTGACGAATCTTGGATCTATGCCTACGATCCTGATTCCAAACAACAATCTACAATCTGGGTCTTTCAAGACGAGCCAAAGCCGACTAAAGTTGTTCGTTCTCGAAGCACTTCAAAGAAGATGGTGGCCACGTTCGTTAGAAAAACCGGCCATGTTGCGACTATTGCACTTGATGATCGTAGAACGGTTAACGCAGAGTGGTATACCACAGTTTGTTTACCACAAGTCATCGCCGAACTTCGAAAATCTAACTCAAAGCGACGCATCATCCTGCACCACGACAATGCAAGTTCACACAGCGCTCGTCAAACGATTGAGTATTTGAAGCAGGAAAAAGTAGAAATTCTTGACCATCCTCCATACAGTCCTGACCTAAGCCCTAACGATTTTTTTACATTTCCTAAAATTAAGAAAAGTCTTCGTGGTCAAAGGTTCCAGTCCAGTGAAGAAGCAGTCGACGCTTTCAAGTCAGCCATTTTGAACACCCCCACTTTAGAGTGGAATAAATGTTATAATAACTGGTTTGAGCGAATGGAAAAGTGTATTAAGCTACGTGGTGAATACTTTGAAAAACAATAACTCTAAATTGAAAATTTAAAAACCCCCGATGTGACGACCTTTTCATCAAATGTATACTTTACCTAGTACGTCCAAATAACGCTAAAATTACATTAAATTAGTTTCTTTTCTGTATTTTTTCTCAATGGCGGAGCAGCGCCCTCTAGAATTATTATTGCGTAATATTCCATGACAATTAGCAAAATTTAACGCGTGCGCGTATCCATCATTTGACACGTGACTTATGGAACGTCTTTTGTTCATACACAAATCTCATATAAAAATTGATAAAATATCATTTTTTTCCAGAATCCGAGAAACTTTTCAAATTTATAATATTGTAAAAAGCTTGTTCAGACTATTACGATCATTTAAAAATATAATAAAGCGAAATCGTTTCAGCCGTTCTCAAGTGATGCAAAGATATTATTCGAATGAGCCCAAATTTCGATCGGATTCGAGCCGTGGAAGTTGGTTTTGGCCGTGAATGTGGCTTTTTCAACCTACAAAAGAGCTGATGATCTTCAAACGGCTGAACCGATTTTCATGAAACATAGCTAAGAACACTCTCGATCAGAATACCTATCTAACAAAAGAAACAAAATTGAAATCGGTTCATCAGCTTGGGCGCTACGTTGCCACAGACAGACACACAGATACACAGATACACAGATACACAGATACACAGATACACAGATACACAGATACACAGATACACAGATACACATGTTAAACTTATAACACCCGTCGTTTTTCGTCGGGGGTTAATAAAAAGTACTATAAGGTTCTAGTTGTATTTTTTTCTTCAAACGACAAAACTTAAAAGGCATCCCTCGTATATATATATATAGATTTTTATTATACCGTACCACAGTTAGCTACTTAAAAAAACAATACAGAAGCAAACGCGCGTTTGCTATTTTATTCCGTTTTAAGTAGCTAACGTGGTACGGACCTTGGATTTATAAACACCACTGTACCTATTCGTCAAATCTGTACCTAATTTGGTGAGGGTCATGTTTGTATTTGCGCAGCCACCGTCGGAGGGCGAGCTCGCTGCCCCCGCGAGCGTCGTCAGTCGCATGCACAGACTGAGGAACCTAAGGAAAGGGACCAGAGTGAGTTGCTGTTTGGTTGCAGTTTATACAACATGCAAGTGTTAGCTTATTGGTTTAGCACGCGTCTTGTGTGCACAAGGTCCTGGGATCAAAACCCGGCTCGCACCTCTGGGTAATTAAAATAAGTAAAATATGATTATCACTTAGAAAACATCGTGAGGAAACCTGCAAGTCCTAGAAAATCATACCTATTTTCGATAGTCATGTGAAATCTGACATCCCGCACTGGGGCAGCGTGGTGGATTATGGCCTAAATCCCTCTCATAGGAGGCCCGCGCCAGGAGTAGGACATAAAAATGTGCCAATTATTTTTCAAAACGTAAAACGGTATTACCAGACTATATGGAACTCGCAATAAACGGCTCTATTGTCTGACCTTGTAAATGTTTTTTTCTCTGGCAGCCCCAAACGCTGTTCAATGATAAAGGCAAGTACCCGACGCTGACTCGCATGTCGTACTGTCAGTGCCGGCTGCCGCGCGTCTTCACCAGCGTGTTCGAGCGCTTTGGCTGGTCGCACGTCGCTCTGTTGCTCGACAAGTCGGACCTATTCTCACTCACTGTCGGTAAGTGAACCCTCCTATGTTGAGACAATAAAAGTAGGCGGTGGTAACCAAGGGCCCCGTGGTCAAAATGAAATTGGGGCCCTGTTTAAAATAAACAAACTACTTAAAGGAGCGAAATTACTTCATTATCAGCTCGTTATCGCCCACTGCAGGGCATAATAAAGAAAAGTATTACCTATGTGTAACGAAACAGATTATATTTAATCGTACTTATATACAACTAGTAATAACTTTTTCGAGCATCGTTCATGGTGGCTGAGGGGCCCTTTGACTTTGGGGGCCCCGGAGCACTGCCCCACCTAGCCCCCACTGTAGCTACGCCACTGATAGTAGGACTCTGAGTGCTGGCTATATCTGTTTAATTGTCGAGCGTTTCTGATTCTGGTTGTCAACAAATTATGATTAAATTTTATTGGACACATTTAAACATATTGCTGTCTGATTTACCATAAGAAGACGGGGATAGGTTTTGTTGAATAAATTTTTGTTTGAATTAGCACCTCTTTCTGGTGCAAATAGGTACATGAGACTATTCAACTGTTTAAGTCCCAATAGCTGTTTGAGAAGCCGTAATCTGTATTTTTTTATATATCTTGATATATAAAAAAATCACGATCTCAAATTTGATTCCTCTATTCCTTTTTTAATTTTTATTTACGTCAGGAAAACCCATCTTGGGTCCCAGTCTACCACGGGGAGGCAGACTGGGTATGTGAGACTCCTACTCACTAAAACCTAACGGTGTTCTATCGCTCCGCCAACGTGCTAGGTCCTGATCTAGCTTTAGGACGTCGAAAATGCTTCAATTATGTAGTTACTTTACACCCTGGTATGTAAGGCAGGCATGTCAGGTAAGGTTAGTTATCTATTAGGTCTTAAAATCTCAATATATACCTATGTCTAACATTACTCAGGGTTGATCTTCTCAGTCGAAGTCGCGTTCCGATCCGGTGGTAGATTTACCCTCGCCACCTCTCCTGGCAGCGGCCCAAGCCGAGGTCGTGTCCCTTGTGGCGCCCTTGAGCTAGCTGCCCCCCTGCCCCTCTGGCTGGAGCGCGCTTGCGCTCGCCCTCTGTCCGGGTGAAGTTGTTATGGCCACTCTGGCCAACAACATATAGTCAAATAAAAAAAAAATAAAAAAACTTACGCTATATTATTTTTGATGCTGGTAGGTACTTTTAACTACCTAATTGTTTTGTGTCCGACCTTTTAGAATTTATCAAATTAAATATTTCACAAATTTCGTAAAGTATTACTTACATATGGGTAGGTACATAAAACCATTGGTTTGGGATTTCAAACCTAAGGTTATGTTGTACTGTGCAGGCAAGAGTTTAGAATGGGGTCTCAGGAAGCAGGGTGTTCTGAAGGCGGTGCGCGAGCTGGACGGGAACGAGCGCGAGTCCTGCGAGGCTCTCCTGCGTGACGTCAGCATGTACGCGAGAGGTAAGTTCGACCACTGACCACAGATATAGATTTACATAGATAACGCAAGTATCACGATTTGTATTGAAACCAAGCGTGCCGAATTTTTAACACCTACTGTGACGTCATTAGTGACGGGAAATCCAAACCGATTCAAAGTCACCGATGCTGCCGATGCCCCTTCGCCCGCTACGATTCTCTCGAGTGATTATCTCGCTCATACTCATATCTTTTATATCTGTAGTCGCGCGGACTGTAAGTTAGGCGCGACCAACCTTGACGCTTGGTCGGGGTTTCGTACACGCGAAGTACATGCATTTACGTTATCTAAGTAAATCTATATCTGTGCGTTCGACAGTCGTGCGTAAAGGCGCTTTTGCCATACCCATTACCCAAATCAAGTATTCAATTCGCAACTTTACAACTACTCTTCCATCAGTCGTAACACTCTTGCTTCTGTGGCAATCAGCCTATGTACAGTTATTTTTGTCTCCCGTTTTGCAACCGAGGGAAGCGGATTACTCTTTCCTTTCTGCGATTAAACTGGTGTAGGTGGTAAGACAATTTAACTTTTCCCCGGAACTCTTGAGGGTCAAACCTGTGCGTCTTCATTGGACACCATTGTCGAATCCTGTCTTACAGGAGTAACAGTGGTGGGAGTTTGTGGCGGGACTACACCCAACAAAAAATAATTATTTATGAACTTGAGTGAGCAGGTACTTTGATAACGAATTGACGAATGGGTTTTTTTTATTTATACATCGTGTATGAAATAGGAGCGCCGGGTATTAAGTAAGATCAGATAACATTTGAGAAATACAGCACAATGTAAGGTAACAATTGAGGTTGCCAACAATATGTGCAGCTCCTATTCATTCATGTAGCTGGCAACACAACACAATAACGATATTGAGTTTAAAACTGCGGGGAAATGCGATCGCTTTCAACTTTGACCTTCCATATAATGGAAAGTTCAATCACACAGATCTGATGCGTTCGATTTGCTCGTAATTGAAAAAGTAACACGAGTATAGTTTCGTTTTATAGTTTGTTCTATGCCATTTACTTAGCGTGACGCATAAGGACGACGATCGCGTTATTTTCTCATACTACTAGTAGTCGCCCGTGGTCGAAATTCGACCATCATTCATTACAATTTTTAGTTTGAACGTTATTAAGGTTCTATTGTCAACTATTAAGTACAAAAACCCAATACCTTCTTGATTGATACTGGCACGCAGAATGCACTATGGAAGTACCGCCCTCCAAAATAAAGAAAAAAAACCGTTTGTCAGACAGTCAGTCAGTTACCGAGTGGAAGTTACAAATGTGTGTTTGTCAAACGCATGGTAGTGTGTGTAATTATTTATTTATTAGGTTAATGTATTTATCCTATGGTACCCGGGGATAGTGTAGCTTCCCAACAGTGAAAGAATTTTTCAAATCGGTTCAGTAGTTTCGGAGCCTATTCATTACAATCAAACAAACAAAGTTTTCCTCTTTATAATATTAGTATGATAAGTGTGGGAAATTTCATGCAGACTACTTAAGGGCCAGTTTACGTTCGGTATTTTAATAGTCCCCGCTGTTACATAGTATCCAGTATTTTGTGATCCTGTTGTTTTGTTGTCCAGTTGTGATCCTGAGCGTGCGCGGCTCGCTTGTGCGCGAGTTCCTGCTGGCCGCGCACACGCTGGGCATGACGCGCGGCGACTGGGCCTTCCTCGACGTTGAAATATTCCAGGTATTATTATTAGACACTAGTTTCTGCCCGCGACTTCGTACGTGTAGACTTAAGTAAAGTATTTTATATATTAATCCAGGTTATAAACTATCTGTGTCCCAAATTTCATCCAAATCCGTTCAGTAGTTTTTGCGTGAAAGAGTAACGAACATACATCCATACGCATAAACTTTCTCATTTATAATATTAGTAGGATATTTTGAACACATTTTGTATCTTTAAATGTTGCATATTCATACAAATTCACCTAATTACTGTTAATGCATTTGTAAAGACTTTATAGGGTCAAATATCGGTTTTGACAAGTATTAACTAGGTACAGTCACCATCAAAAGTAGCTTATTATCTAACTAAAATGTGTCTAAGAATCATAATTGTCACGTCGTCGTCGGTGTAACACACCAGAAGGTGGTATCATACAATAGTATGACATCATAATAATGAATCTGATTATTTTGGTACTATGTACTGTACTGTACTATGTATGTCTATTTACTTGGACGACCGCTTGGCACAGTGGTTCGAGCGTAGGCCGCTTGGCACATGGTGGTTGCGGGTTCGATTCCTGCCGGGGCAAATTTCGTAGATGTCCTTTTCGTAATTTGCCGTACAGCCACGCATAGTACAAGCATTGCTTAGTTTGGAAACATACAGTTGGTGTGTCAGTCTAGCCATATTTATTATTATTATTTATTTATTTAATCGCTGTCAAAATATTCTTGAAAGCGTTCATGCTAATGGTGATCGTGAATCGTATCCGCGCACGTGTAGAGGTCGATATGCCGGTTCGCCACTAATGTCCCAAGCCTCGTAAATGTCGTCATTAAATATCTTATTTTTTTGTATCGGCACGTGCTATCGACATAAAAAAGATTTGTGTAAAAAACAAGGATAATGAATATGAGTATAATACCCGATTAAAAGATAAATCGTTTGAAAGTTAGTAACATATTTTATCGACGGTCGAAAGTCGAGGGGCAGTGCCCTAAAAAGAGAGGCTGTTTGCAGCTATTGATTAGCTCAGAGTTATTCTACTAATATTATAAATGCGAAAGTTTGTGAGTATGGATGTTTGTTACTCTTTCAGGCAAAAACTACTGTACGGATTTGGAGGAAATTTGGAACACAGATAGTTTATAACCAGGATTAACACATAGGATACTTTTTATCCCGATAATCCCGAAATTTTTGTTAATTAAATACTACGCGGACGAAGTAGCGGGCACAGCTAGTCTATGATAAAGCAACAGTGGTAGAGCCAAGTTGAAGTCCATTGACTTCAGATCATATGCAGACTGGCGCCACCTGGGTTAGTACCATCCTCTCACAAATATCGGCGTAAAGTAGCTATTATATCGATAGCACATTGCTAACCGGAAGGGGTGTGGAAAGGAGGCAGGGGAAGTAGGGGGTTTGGGCTTCCGGCTCTCTAACTTATCGTACGAAATGCAGCTATAATAGCTACTGGTGAAGGCGCCTGTCTAGCCCGCGAAATTCAAAATTTTCGAGTATTTTTATAGTTTATCCAAAATCTGAAAACATTTAAGACAACATTTTGTGATTTGCGACAAACACAGTATGCAGTGCGTTTATTAATACATTTATTTTACTCTAAATATTATCACGGTGGATATGATACTAGTTAATCACTAAATATACAAAAATCGCCAGATTATCTGGATAGCTGTCGTTCTTGAAATGTTTTAGAGTAAGTTGGATATATTAATAAATGCACTGCACATGGTCTTTTTCGCGAATTACAAAATGTGCCTTTTATTATTGTCAGATTTTGAAAAAAATCTAAAAAACCTCAAAAAATTTTAACTTCGCTGGCTAGATGGGCGCTTTAGCCTTAACGACGACCTTGTGTGATCGCGTGTGTGTTTGTGCGATAATCATTACGTTCGTCACCTTAAACAAACTTGTGTAAAGCAATCTCCATTAATTCAAGAGCACATACAATCTGTGACATCGCGGACTCAGCACGGATATTAGAACTTCGGACCTGCCAACTTGGTTTTGTCCTCTAAGCAAAGCACTGTGTATTAGGGCTGTCAAAACACATATAACAGCTATTACTTATTATTATTGTTTAAACGCGTATACTATAACCAACGAGATGGTGACCGACTTGAACTCCAAGTTTATTACCATTTGCTATTATTTATAGTTATTTGTCTTACAAAAACAAATCTTTATGATTTCACAATTTGTTGGGACATGTTTACGTGTTTCTGTTTATAGCTCTCAAGATTGGGTTTACGCACTTAAACCTTCGGGTGTCGAATGTACACACGTCTGTATAAGGCATTAGATTGTCTTTTGTGCATAAACTTCGAGGGGTTTGTACTAGACATTAGATATTCTTTTGTTTCTTTTTGGGGCAATCGAGGCGTTAACGGACTTTAGTGATCGAACGGTCTACCGTTGCTCTAGCAATCCTTCATCCTAAGCCATGTATACTCTATCACTTGATGCGGTGTCCACACCAGGGCGGGTACTGGGGGGAGACGGGCTGGGAGGCTGGTGACGAGAGGGACCACGCCGCGCGCGCCGCTTACGAGGCTCTGCTCCGTGTCTCCCTGAAGCTGCCCACCGGCGACCGCTTCGATGAGTTCGCCGACGCCGTGCGAGCGAAGGCTAAAAGACATTATAATTATACGTTCTCTGATGGGGAAGAGGTTTGTGAAGAATTTTTATTAGGCTTAATTAGCCTGCTGGGCTCAGTGCCCCGAATAAATGAGAGTTCGTTTCCCGCCGCTGCAAACTTCGCAAATTACCCCTTTTTTCACCATATTTTTTATTTTCTTTTTCTTCATTTGCCTAGTTCTGGGTGTCATAGAGATCGCTCCTAGTCCATTGTACGGCACCCATAGTACAAACGTTGCTTAGTTTGGGTCCATACATTTGGTGATTTAGTTTGGCTCTTTATTTATTTTATTAGATACTTACTACCCCCTAACATTTTCAGTTTTCACACATGCATTTTGAAACCGTGAGAACTCAAAATCCGGATTTACACAATATTCCAGTTTGTTTACAGAATAGGTACGCCATAGTATGCATTAGAATGTCGAACAAAAGCTCGTCTAAAGGTGCAAAATTCATAGTCAAAGGTAAACAAAATACAGTAAAACTAGTGTACCTACTCGTACTTTGTTTTTTTTTCAAGATATACATCTAGTTTATCCATACTTCTTTAAGAGTTTGATGATGGTCATATCCCATTTAATCTTTACGAAAGAACAACGCTTATTAATTATGCATTGTTATGGGAGTAGACATGTAAATATGACTCAGTTTATTTTACGCTTGAATTATGGCAATGCCTGAGGCCGTTACAGAACTTTTGCTCAAAACGTTTCCGCACCTGTTATCTAACTAAAGCTTTTGTATTTCTATAATAAAAGACTTATGTTATCCGATTGGAGTATAAGACAGTGAAAGAGAGGAATGGATAGGCTTATTGTTTTAAGACGATTGGAAGGTTCAAGGACTGTATAAAATCTAATATATAAAATTCTCGTGTCGCGGTGTTTGTTGCCAAACTCCTCCGAAACGGTTCGACCGATTTTCATGAAATTTTGTGTGCATATCGCGTAAGTCTGAGGATCGGTCAACATCTATTTTCCACACCCCTAAATGTTAAAGGTGGTCCACCCTTAATCATTTATATGGCAAAACATTAACACGTTTGCCAGGTCAGCTAGTCTATACAAATAAATAAAATTGGAGTGTCTGTTTGTAATATCAGAATAAAAAATTTAAAGTACATACGACACCTATAACAAAAACGCGATTTAAAATTTTTTTGTCTGTCTGTCTGTCTGTGTGTTGGTTCCGGGTAATCTCCGAAACGGCTGGACCGATTTAGACGAGACTGTCACTGGTATATAGCTGATATTATAAGCAGTAAATTAGGCTACTTTTATTTTAGAAAAACTAAATTTAAAAATGGGTCCTGTCGCGCGGGCTCAGAACGCGGGAGCGGGCTTTTTTGTAAGTTAAATTCCACGCGGACGAAGTCGCGGGCTCAGCTAGTAATATAATAAGACTGAAGACGAATAAAGCAGCAAGTAGTGAAATAATCAGGGGTTTTTATAGAGGCTTGCACAACCCTTGATCCCACAAATATAATAAATGACTATACCAACTTTAAATTACATAAATACATTCTTAATGAATTAATTTAGTCAAGTTATGTCTAGATTTAAACTAGAGTGTAATAAGATCAGATAAGTACATTGTTGGTATGGTTCTCAGGTGAACTTCTTCATCGGCGCGTTCTTCGACGGGGTGTACTTACTCGGTATGGCGCTGAACGAGACCCTCACGGAGGGTGGGGATATCAGGGACGGCAGGAACATCACCAGGAGGATGTGGGGACGGGACTTTCACGGTAATTCGAAAGCGTCGGTGATAGGCCACGTCCTTGATGGAAATAGTAATTGTACTATGATTACTTTTTATTAATTCATACATTTCATTAATAATAATAATTAATAATAATTTAGCCCTTTTGACGTCCCACTGCTGGGCACGGGCCTCCCCTCAACATGAGGGGGATTCAGGCCATAATCCACCACGCTGGCCCAGTGCGGGTTGGTAGATTTCACATGTCTTTCGAAAAGTGGTTAGATCTTCTAAGACATGCAGGTTTCCTCACGATGTTTTCCTTCACCGTAAGCATTTCATTAATACATTTATAATATATACATCTGTTTGTAATGTCAATATAATACCAAACGCATATGAAAGGATAAGTATATATACTAACGCTAACTTTATAAAAAACAAGATTAGAAATTTTGAAATTATTACTGCTTATCTGTTTGTTTCGGCTAATCTCCGAAACAGCTGGACCGATTTGGATAGAACATTTACTGGCAGATAGCTGATGTTATAAAGAGTAATTTAGGCTATTTTTATTTTATCGAAGTACAACACGGGAGGAGCCGCGTGCAACAGCTAGTAATTTACAAATACGAGGCATAAGACTTTTAATGGTCATCATCATCAGCCGGAAGACGTCCACTGCTGAACATAGGCCTCCCCCATAGAACGCCACAATGGACGGTTGCCCGCTATCTGCATCCAACGGCTCCCCGCGACTTAATTTAATGGTCATAGTGTCATACTACTCCTGCAGGTATCACGGGCCACGTCCGCATCGACCCGGTGGGCGACAGGGATGCTGACTACGCGATTCTCGATCTGGATCCCGTCACCGGGAAGTTCGAGGTACGAGGGCCCAATGTACCGTGCTAGAGCCGACCTGTAGCCACTTGACTACAGCTCATATACGGGTTGGCTCGATCGGGGTAGCACCACCCGCTCACAGAAGATCGGCGTCAAGTAGCCATTATAGCTGCGCGATGAGTGAGAGAGTAGGAAATCCAACTCCCTTTCTACCTTTCCCCTACCTCTACCTCTTGTGAGCAATGCCTTTGATATTCCAAGCATCATCACATGACAGCTTGTTTGCTGACTTTGTTATTGAAAATAAAGTGGAAAAATAAATAAATTAAATAATTCATTCATTTTCGTATCGGTTCTCGTTGGCCGTGGTTAGGTGGTGGCGTTCTACCACGGGCTGAACAGCAGCTACAAGCCGGTCGCCGGCAAGGCCATCCACTGGCCCGGGGGCCGCCGCGGCCCGCCGCCGGACACGCCGCGGTGCGGCTTCCTGGGGAACGACCCCATGTGCCAAGGAGGTAAGTACCTACGCGAATCGTCAGAGGTTACATTTGAGTAGTTAAAAATATTCGAAACGACACCATGAAGAGCGAGTCGAGCGAGCCGCGCGAGCAAAGATAACTTGTCGCCGTAGTAGCCGGTGAGCGTTAGGAGGCTAACAGAATTGAAAACTTAGCCAAGGAATTGAATATTATTTGTGTTATGTTCGAATCTATAGTTTTCTAAGACGTTCCAACTTTATTTTGCACTACGCCAATCTATTTTTATTTTCTGTTAAATCATCCCTTGACAATAATTAGAAATATATAGAAATATATAAATTATTTAGATCAAATAATTTTGGTATGGTGCAAGTTAGCTTACAGATCTATGCTCTAACTATAAACCTATTATTTGTGTACAATGCAAAGACATAAAAACATTTAAGGTGTCATTATGTGTTGGAAAAAAGTTAAGATAGCGTAACTTTTTGCCAAGGAGCGCTTTATTACTTTCGTAGCAAATGACTACGCCGTAGCTGACGACGTAGCGTGTAGCGCCTGCACTGTAGCCAAGGTAGCATCGGTGAACATTAGTTGTAGCATTTATAACCTTCACACTTTTATCAAAGCCTTCACACGATAAATGGCCAAAGCCTTCTTCACACGGCTGTCACTCGACGCATTTATGTAGGTATTCAGTTGTGTTCAAAATGAATATTTACTTTCTAAAATTTAGACGATTAGGCGCATTTCAATGAGCTTATTCTTTAAGCCTGGATTGAAAAAAGACGTGAATGTAACGTCTACTTTTAGCCAAGAAAAACAGTTTTATAGTTTTATTTATTTAAAACATCTGCTACACTTGAGTAAAGTTAAGCTTGGAAAAATGATATCTTCTATTTTATAATTATTCCAGATTGTTTTATCGTACTTTTTCATGTTATGTTTAGTTTGTACAATATGTATTTATTAATACATTTGAAAATTAAACAAAGTTACGTGTGTTACCTATTTTGGTAGTTTATACCTTGTGCCTTGAAAATGATATTTTATGATAATTGTATGGCAACACTGCAAATTGTCTTTCGTAAGCAGCAACCTATATTCGGTACAAGTTTTTCTATTTCATTTATGTGCAACATTCGGATTTAGAAGTAAAAGATTGTGCAGTGTCTACGCACATAGTCTACCAACAAGGCGACAGAAAATAAAATATTTTGTTAATATTATATTTTTAATTATGTCGAGTAAAGTTTACATTGGAAATTTTAAATTGTATGAGTGAAGTTTGCGTTCGCTCTTGAAGTGAGGACGCGGCCAGATATTACGCTTGCAGTAATTAACACGTTACTAGAAACGTTAATAGACTCTCCTATGTCTTATTAGAGCATCTTCATAGTCAAGTCAACTGCCAAACCGAGACGAGTAGCTATAAGAAAAAAACAATAAAAAAAATGTTCTTAAGATTTGAGTAGGTAGGTACTTGTATATTTTCTAGCAGTAAAAAATATTATCTCAAAATTCAGCCATGTAATGTCACGACATAACATACAGACAGGTGGAAAGGCGGATGGACGGATAAACAGTCAGACATGACGCAAGTATAAAGTTTCCTCAGTTTCACTACGAACGCTAATAAAGAGGCAGTTGCTTTTCGTCTCATTGCTTCATATCTCCGTCCCTGTCGGGCAGTTGATCTGGCGATGGGCTTGCAATATTGTGTGGCCGCGTCCTAACAGAGAGTGTGGTGTGTTTGTTCCACGCCGCTCGGACAGAAGCTCAGACGGTCATAATCTATTGTTTTATCGGCCTCGCCGTATTTCTAACTTTCGCCGTAACAGCTGCCTGCGTCGCTTACAAGTGAGTTACACACGACTTATACAATACTTTAGCTTAGTGCATGTGCTATTATTTTCTCGGTTTTATAAATGTTGGGAAATTTGGCTATTAAAATATATTTATTAATAACTAGTTGTGCCCCGCGACTTCATCCTCGTAGTATTGGATCATTGGGTTAAAAAGTATCATATATGTTAATCCCGGTTATAATCTATCTGTGTTCCAAATTTCATCCAAATCCGTTCAGTAGTTTTTGCGTGAAGGAGTAACAAACATACATACATACATACATCCACACTCACAAACTTTCGCATTTATAATATTAGTAGGATAACTAATAATAAACAGACAAAGATTTGTATTTTTGAATGTTTGTAGCGAGTAAACTCAAAAAGTACCGATTTCAGAAATTCTTTCACCATCAGAATTCTACATTATGCTTGAGTAACATAGGCTATATTTATTACTAGAAAAAATTAGGGATCCCTACTAAAACTTCAACCTGTGCATAGCCGGGACGGGCCGCTAGTTTATTAATAAAGGTCAACAAATCTATTTGAATAGTTAGCATCTACCATCTGTTCGGAATGCTACTTCCACTCAGAAAAGCCGAGAGGAAACTCAATGTTGGTGTACATTCTCAGAAACAGCAACGTTATAATATCAAAAATGTTTAAAATTTCAAAAACAATAGGTGCCAGCTAGTACATACAGTATGACATCATAACTGAGTGCTTTCAATAGGTATCTTTGTATTTATTAAATATTTTTGCAAAATTATTTCACAATGTATCAAAAAAGAATCATACATTATTAACTATATTGTAAAATCATTAAATTAATAATTAAATCATAAAAAGGACAAAAAAGAATTGCTAATATTATATTATATTACCAATTATTTTCAACCGACTTCCAAAAAAGGAGGAGGTTCTATGTTCATATGTATGTATGTTTTTGTTATCTTTATCCTCTTTATCCTAACTAGGTATTCATATTTGATTCGTCTCCGCAACAGACAGGCCCGTATTGACGCCGAGCTCAACAACACGTCCTGGCGGGTGAGGCCTGAAGAGGTGCTGGTCGAGGTGGGCACCGGCCTTGGGACCAGTCCGGCACTGCACAGCATCAACGAGGTGTTGAAGGTATGAAGAATCCTCCTTACTTTTACCTATTCGACCTTTCTCAATTTTTTTTTTGACGTCATTAATATTTCCTCTGGCGCCCAGTTCTGTTAACCGCTGCCGCTCGACACGACTCGCAATACGTCAAAACTGACGTATCTCGTATCTAAGTACGTCACTTTTGACAGTGTTCCAATAGACAAACTGTCAAAACTGACGTATCTCGTATCTAAGTACGTCACTTTTGACAGTGTTCCAATAGACAAACTGTCAAAACTGACGTATTAATTTACGAATGGTTAACAGAGTTGGGCCCTGGTGTTTCTGCCGTCCATTTCTTAAAAATTATTTAATTTTATACAAGGTGTTATTTTAATAATACACACGATATTTTTATGAATGCTAAAGATGAACTTGCCAATTGACTTATTGCCCATATACGAGCTGGTTCAGCCAGTACCACCCTCTCACAGAAGATCGGCGTAAAGTAGCTATTATACGAGTAGCTTCGTTTCGTACGATAAGTGAGATAGCTGGAAGCCCAACCACCCTTCATTTCCCTCTGTCTCAGGTTGGAAACGTGCGAGCAATAAAAATGGCCTGAAAATTTATTAATAATGTGATAGTTAAGGACTCTGACCCCCATATCAGAGGTTGAACGCGGCCGGGCCATAGAGGCCCGGATAAAAAAAAAAAAAAAAAAGTGCGAGCAATGCCTTTGGTAATGCAAGCACTTATATACTACGGTAACTGCTTAACATCAGGCGGGTCGTACGCTTATTTGCCGACCTTGTTATAAGTATAAAAAAGCATTGTGTCCCTGTGAACGAATTAATGGCTTCTAATTATAACGTGCAATACGGCTTCGGACCTAATTAACGCTTGGAACAATTGATTATATTGTAGCGAGACTCGTTTGATTTATTTTTAGTGTTCTGATTTGTTATTTGTATAGTATTTATTCTCAGCTATTACAAAGGTATTTGTTTTTTATTAGAGGACTCTTAATTACGTAGAATTTGTTATTAATAACTTTTATTTGTTTACGCAATTTATTTAAATGTAGGTAGGTACATTTTGATGTTAATTAACCTATGAGCTTCACAATGGGTAATTAATCTATTGTTCGCTATACAGTCGTCTATACACGACGCGTCACGGATAATTTATCCACCTTTATTGAACCATAAGATAAATAAGTAGTTTCCATAATAAGCAAAGACTATAATAGAATTATTGTCACAAGAAAAAGTTTTGTCTGTGACAAAATAAGGCAAAGTGTTAGGTCGCGGTCATTGCACTCTGTGAAAAAATTATGTTAACAGATGTACAACTCCGCACACTTTAAACGTAATTCGAAAAGAGAACTTAATATAAAATTTTGTAGAGAAAACAAGTCTGCATAAATCTCGTTTCAAGCAGTGCGGGGAAACAATATCTTTGAAAAGGAAAATAAGATTTATTTCCCACGCAAATTTTTCCCACGACACCCCCAGGTGTCGTAATTGGTTTCCATATTTTTCACCGGACCGTAATTGGTTAACCTATGTCGGCTCTATATTTTCATAAAGCAACGCTGTCCTATAATTCCGGGTAGAGCAGGGAGAGCGTTAATTTCCTTACACTACTAGCAATATTCTGTGTATTTATTTTATATTGTTTTAGGTTGTATTGTACCTAAATGTTGAATATTCCGTAGGTAAAGGACAAGGTAAGAAAGATTCAAATATGAGAACTCATATTCTTGGGCAGTTGCATCCTCCTGTGCCACCCTACCCTACTAGGTACGTCCCCAAGAGGCGATGACTTCCAAGACTGAATTTCCATATCGTCATAAAAGATTCAAATGATATCCACCACTAATTTCTAGACAGTTTAAACATTAAATTGCTACAAGATCTGCAAACATTTATCTCGCAATGTTGAGCCATTTGTCAATTCAAGTTATCTTGGTATAGTTGTCCCTGGGCTGGAGCGCCCGGGGCAACACGGGGGCCCCCGCCAGCAACTGCGGCGCCCCCTCCCTCACGCTATCCTCCTTCACCGTGGGACTCTACAAGGGCAATAGAGTCGCTGTCAAGAAGATACACAGGAAGAAACTCGACCTTAACAAGAAATTGCTGTGGGAAATTAAGCAGGTGCAGAAAATGAGCCTTCCAAACTTTTTTTGCTTTTAAGGCTAAAGCGCCCATCTAGCCCGCGAAGTTCAAATTTTTTGAGGTTTTTTAGAAATTTTACAAAATCTGAAAATAATAAAAGGCATATTTTGTAATTCGCGAAAAAGACCGTGTGCAGTGCATTTATTAATATATCCAACTTACTCTAAAACATTTCAAGAACGACAGCTATCCAGATAATCTGGCAATTTTTGTATATTTAGTGATTTACTAGTATCATATCCACCGTGATAATATTTAGAGTAAAATAAATGTATTAATAAACGCACTGCATACTGTGTTTTGCGCAAATCACAAAATGTTGTCTTAAATGTTTTCAGATTTTGGATAAACTATAAAAATACTCGAAAATTTTGAATTTCGCGGGCTAGACAGACAGGCGCCTTCACCTTAAGCCTTTTAATTTAATTTAAAAGTTTCTATATTGACGGGTCCATCCTCCAATAAATAGAACAACGAAATCTTTAAGGTTTTTGTTTTGGTATTTGTATTATGTTTGGTAAAAAGTCATAGAACAATAGTTGTTAGTGTTTTAGGGTGGTTTCAGATTAGTGTTTTTTCGGCGAGTATAAGGTCGTTTTTGTATACACGTGTAGACGCGTATAGGCGCACCCTTTGCCGCATGCGCAACTATTACGTGGATTGACGCGCTTATAAACTTGTTGGAATCCTGAACCCGAGCGAACACGCCGGAATAACGCAAGTCTGAATCCGCCCTTACCAATAAACCTGTATAGGCCCGGAATGTGTCGCACGAGAACACAGCGCGCTTCATCGGTGCGTGTGTAGACTGCCCGCTGGTGTTCGTCCTGACCGAGTACTGCCCCAAGGGCTCCCTGAAGGACGTCCTCGCCAATGAGGAGCTGCAGCTGGACTGGAACTTCAGGACTTCGCTGGTACACGACATTGTTCAGGTGAGTTCTTATAGGTTCTTAGGTAATCTCTTATGTAATTCTTGCTAATCTTAAAAGGCAACACACTGGAGCTATTATATTTATATAGTATATAGTATCTACTTTGGAATTATTGATTTGATTTAAGCAATTGGCGATTAAAAAAAAATTAAAAAATAAAATGTAGTAATACAAGCCCGCTGAGTTTCTTGCCGGATCTTCTCAGTCAAGGTCGCATTCCGATCCGGTTGTAGATACAAGAAAAATGTAATATTGTAAAAAAATGTATTGTTGTAATAAATGTAAAATTGTCAATTTGTAAGTGCCCCCGTAGGCCTAAATAAAATAAACGATTTGAATTTGAATCAGTACACATCAACATATCAAGGCATTTATTAAAGAACTATGTCTGTCAGCCTGTTTGGGTATGCTCGGTGAAATATTTATCACACCATTTGTCTTCTTGCCCAAATAAATCCATCTCTTTATCAATAAAATCATGTATATGTCCACCAATTTGCCTAGAAATTACTGCTGAGACTACATCATTCTGTTTTGTTCCTTCCAAATAGAAGTAGGCTAGGCTCTTTTCTTTAACAATAGATACTTATCTGTTACCTGCATAACAAGTACCAATTTACCAACAAATTACAAGCAATGTTTAATAAATAGCAATTTGTTTAGTACCTCCACGTAATCAGTGAACACTAAACTATACCACGGCCAACAAGAAGCGATACGAAACGGTAATAAGGTCGAGTTCAAACCAGTCAGTGCCGGGCTAGCCAACAATTCGGGCGGACATTTTATAAATTCGAAATTCACTCTGTATCAGAACATTAAAAAGAGTAATTTAATAAATCTCGTTGGTTAGAGTTTAGATTATTTAAACATATTTATTAAAATAGTATCATAATTCATTAAATAATATAAAAAAAATCTGAAACTACTTATTTATACTTTCTAGTCTACATATTTGAGTATAGATAGTGAATTGGGTTGTTATATAATCCACGACAAATGAGATTATGATCCAAAGTTTGTTAAATTAAACCGTACAGTCCAGACATAAAGTTGTCTTTTGCTGTGTGTATCCTGAAACCAAATAAAAGCAATTTCAACATCGGAAACAATATAGTACCGTGACTGAAATTGCTGAAATAAATAATATCCATCAATTTAAATCGTATTTTTTTTGCCGTTGTAAATCTGTTTGCAAATAATTCGTTAATCGTTATAATATGTGCTCTATTAACAAAGCGGACTAGTTAGGGACCTACATCTTCCTCTGGCATAAATATTTTTTTTCTGACAAGGGAAAAATATCAAAAGATATTGAAATTCGTAACTAACACCTCTACTAATAATTTTCAGCTGATTCGAGGCCAAATCATACAGCTAGAGTAGAGAATTAATATTCTGTATATTCTAGAGAAGACTCTACATTTTTATTTACACTTACTGCTAAATCTAGCCTAGATTTCACTCTTTTGTGTTGGTAACTTTTATTTAGGATGTGATTATTGTATCCTTATTCGAATTTCACTACTTCAATTCGTACATTACTGTACATCTATGTCTCATAACCGGTATTCAGGGCATGTGCTACCTCCACGGCGGGCTCGGCGCGCACGGCAAACTCCGCTCGTCGAACTGCCTCATCGATGGACGCTTCGTGCTGAAGATCTCCGACTACGGCCTGAACACGTTGTGCACTCCCACAGACCTCATAAAGGACGACACCTATTATTACAGTAAATATCTTGAATGCTCCGTTTCCTGGATCTTTACTAGGGGTTACAAGTCTTTGTGTATTAGGGACTTAATTCTGTGTTGTCTACGATTCCGATTCTCTTGTCGTGTGGTCTTTTTGTACTTTCAGTTAAGAAGTTCGAAGTAAGAACCCACAGTTTTATGTGAGATTGGTTAATAGTAAAAGATCGCTCTATATCAGAGAGAGTTTACGCTATCAGCGAAATCTGAGTGTACAACAGAACACCTCTGCTTACCCCTTTGGGAAATGAAGTTGTGATAGTATTACAAGTACTAAAATCGTCTACCTGAAAATGCTTTTTGTGTAGAGCTCTTATGGACGGCGCCGGAGTTGGTGGCTGGCAGCATCTACCCCGGCGCCGCCGCTTCCCTCAAGGGAGACGTGTACAGCTTCGGCGTGATCCTCGAGGAGATTGTGCTCAGGGCGGGGCCCTTCCACCATTATACCACTACTATGTCGAATAAAGGTGATTTTCCAATAACACTTCCTTCAAATGACAGATTTGCTAAGCGGATGTGTATTTAGATGATAAAAGAGTTCTGGGAATTTGAAAAGGTTGAGTGAGTTTGGGAACTTGTTGTGATAACGCCGTCGACATTGAGGTTGTTTGACAATTTACGAAACTGCGAAGTTACCTAATTTAATGTCTAGACATATTTTTTGTGAAGCTTGTCACATATTTTTTTATTAGGGTTCCGTAGTCACTACGAGGAACCCCTATAATTTCCTATTCAATTTGTTCTTTAAAGTGGATGCTTCAATTTAAATTATTCCCTACTCTCTAGTAATAGTGTCCCGGGTGTGCGCCCGTGAGTCCCCCCCTTTCCGGCCGGTGGTAGGTGGGGGAGAGGCGGGGGCGGGGGCGGGCGGCGGCGGGGGCGCCGCCCTGGAGCTGCTAGAGCTGGCCGCGCGCTGCTGGGCGGAGGCGCCCGACGATAGACCAAGTTTCGATACCATCAATGCTAATTATATCAAGTAAGTTGCCTTACGACTCCAGCTCCTACCATTCCTAAAGAATATAGATGTAACTACTGTAAC
The DNA here is from genome assembly GCA_905147325.1 of Notodonta dromedarius. NCBI lineage: Eukaryota > Metazoa > Arthropoda > Insecta > Lepidoptera > Notodontidae > Notodonta > Notodonta dromedarius. The sequence goes on along the minus strand of LR990175.1, from coordinate 8,736,637 downwards.
GTTGCTTCTGCATCACCTTCCATATAGGTATATTGAATATATTTCCATATTGAATATAGACTTAAAAGAGGTAAAAATATTTGTAAAAGATAATCTCCGGAACTACTGATCTGGTTCCGATTTTTTTTCACTTATAAAAAGCTACACTATTTTAAGTGGCATAGCCTACTGATATTCTGAAGAAACACGCGCAACCGAGGGACGCCGAGAGACACCGCCGCGGGTGAATGCTAGTTGCAAATAAATAAGAAATATGAACTCCAGTATACATACAGTCCTCTGGAAAAGGGTGCAGAGAAGATACGTAATTTCCATATTCAAGAATTTATGGCAGCGAAAGGGTTCAGTGGTATACATTATTCTAATATCTCAAAAGCTTTAACGATAGCGGCTATTATAATACAGAGGTTTTAAGGATCTTTATTCGCAATCTTAGTAAAATATATTCCGAGAAAAAATTTAACAGAATTATTTACTTTGGACTATTAATTTTAGTTAGACATGTTTAAATAATTTTGGACATGATTCGTGTAAACCTTGATAGTTATACCTATAGGTGGCCTCTGGTTGTTAGCCTTTTGGATTAGGCAGGGAGAGCGCAACACGTTTGAGTGAATTGATGTATTATTTGTACTTCACATCTTTGAATCTTCTTGCCAGACCTTCTCAGTGGAAGCATAATTCCGAATTGGTGGTAGGTTCTGACTGTACATAAGTGCTTTGTTGACCTACGTAATTAAAAAGATTATGAATTTAAATGTGTCTAGGGGTTACTGCGACAATTTAATGGACGACCTCCTCCGTCGCATGGAACAGTACGCCAATAACCTAGAGTCTCTGGTGGAAGAGAAAACCGAACAGCTATTGCTTGAGAAGAGGAGGTCTGAGGAACTGCTGTACCAGGTTCTACCAAGGTAACCTATACATCAATACAATGCTGTAAGTTCAGCCACCTGTGACACAAGACCTATTCAATTATCGTCAGTCAATCTTTTTATATATAAAAGTGTAGTGTGTCCGTCTTAAAAAAACAATATTTGCAATCATAAGCTTTAGGGCAGAGTGGTTTATGACCACATAACAATTTCAGATGGGAATATTTTCTTCTTTCATACTTTTTAGAACGGGATTTTTTTGTTTTCGGCTTTTAGTTTATGAAATAATTAATCAAATCGTAGTACGGGCACGGCAAAGTTGAAAATTACCTCCATTTGGAATGTTCGTTTCATTAATTTATTTTGGTCTCCAATGGATTTTTGAACTATTTTTGTGCCACGGCCAATATGAAGACTGATTGAGGGCAACCCTTATTTGAATTAGGGATGGTTTCCGCCTCTCAATTTAAAAAGGCAATCCGGTATCTAAACTCGGCCTTTTAGGTACCCATACCCATGTCACAGGTGGCATATGACGTTATATTAATGATATAAGGTCTTATTTTATTTAGTTATATTTTAATAGTAAATCGCGATTTTTTTTAAGTGAGATTTGTTCTTAAGCTAAATCGTCTTTCGACAAAAACTGTAGAAATTATGACCCTGTGACAAGCCGGGACAGACGGACGGACGGACGGACGGACTGGATGATCTTATAAGGGTTCCTCGTAGGGACTACGGAACCCTAAAAAGACCTTATAGGTATAGGTTATTCGAACATGACACAGGCCCGTGGCTGAGCAGCTTATGGCCGGCGAGGTGGTGCAGCCGGAGAGCTTCGAGTGTGTGACGGTGTACTTCAGCGATATAGTAGGCTTCACGGAGCTGTGCGCCGCCTCCACGCCGATGGAGGTGGTGGACCTGCTCAACGACCTGTACAGCACCTTCGACAGAATCATCGGCTTCTATGACGTGTACAAAGTGAGCATCGAAATTCGATTGGTTATGACAATAATATCTTTACTTATGCCCGTATTAATAAATCGGTCTCAAGTCTGAAAGCGACCTTGGAAATGTCTTTCTTATGTCATAGGGGCCATCCATAAATTACGTCACACGTTAAGGGGGAGGGAGGGGGTCGACGAAGTGTGACAAGGGGTGGGGAGGGGTCCCAAATTTTGTGACATCACATTTTTTTCAAAATACGAGTATAATATTTTATATCTAAGTCTAACACCACTAAATTAAACGTAAAATTACAAAATATGTGACATCACACTAGGTAGGGAGGGGTCTCACAAATGTGACCAGCTGTGACAAGGACGGGGAGGGGTAAAAAAAACATTAAATTCGTGTGACGTAATTTATGGATGGCCCCATACCGGTACAAAATGACACGCCAAAATTGTACTCAAGACCGCTCTCAGACTTGAGATTGATTTATTAATACGGGCCTTACAGGTATAAGGTCTAATTTAGATAATTTATAATTTTTGCAATACCACCAGTATTCGATATTGAATAAGAAATATTTAAGTAAATTAGAAAAACATATTATTATACAACGTGTTGGTGAAATTGCGCAAAACCTGAAGTTATAGTTTGTTCAGAATCGATTCCATTAAAAAAAAAATTAGAAAAGATTGTATAAAAATAAATTACGGCCTGTATGCCCCTCGTGTTGATGGGAGGCCTGTGCCCAGGAGTGGGACGTCAATAGGGCTAAATTATAATTATTATTATTATAAAAATAAATATGCTCAACTAAGTACCTACGCCGCTTTTTAAATTTACTCAACTCTATCGTCTTATCAGAGGTGAATAGGAGTTATTGTGCGATGCGACTCGCGACATTGACCTAGTTCGGCCGGCGCTTGCATCACGGGCGTTGTTGTCGCCATCCAGACAATACGCAAAAACCGATATCAGCCGATACATACAAAGTCTGCGTTTAGTGTTAACACCGTTTTGAAGCGATGCTTCTATACGGACGATCGGGGCGCTCGCCGCGCGGCCACTCTATCCGGGCTAAGCGTCAGTCGTCAATAGCGTTACACGATATATAAATAGGTATACAGAGTGGCAGCTGCGGCGCCCTACGCCTTATACTATAAAGCTTCGCTTCTTTCGGGCCTCTCTAGACGGCACTGTTTTTTATTACCTGTGAAGGTGGAAACGATAGGCGACGCGTACATGGTGGTGTCCGGGCTGCCGGAGAGGAACGGCGACCAGCACGCTCGCGAGATCTGCCTCATGGCGCTGGCCATCGTGGAGGCTGTCAGGGGCTTCGTGGTGCGCCACCGGCCTACTCATCGTTTGGAGGTACCAACGCTTTTATAGGTGTTTCAAAGGACCTATGACGACCGGCAGTGGTTTGATCGTAGGCCGCTCGGCTCACTGCATTGGGTGTTTGCGGGTTCGATTCCCCGCCATAGCACATTGCTGAAATGACCTTTTCGTAATTTTTCCCAAGTCTGAGTGTCACTTGGATTGCTCCCAGTCCATTGTACGGTACTCATAGTTCAAGGGTTGCTTAGTGTGGGACCATGCAATTTTTATATAAAACAGTGTATAGTGCATTTAGGAGTTGTTGATGTTGATGTCTATTGATGTGAAATATGTATTGGCGCACCTTAGCAGTAAAATTCTTGTACCATACCATACTTCTATAATAGTACATTGTTACACGAGTGGTGAAAGTGACTTATTTAGTACCAAGACGGGGTTTGGCGCCCGACCGTAGCGAGGGCGCTAATAGTTCGAGGGACAAAATAAGTCTTTCACCCGAGGTAAACACTGTGCTTTTCATTACAAATACAGGGAAAGTAAAAATAAAAACAGGAATTGGCTAAAGAAATAATACAAGGAAGTATGAACAATGCTCTACAACTCGAAAAAATAAATAAAGATCGGATTGCCGCGTATTTTGTTTTGATTTCGTTGGCCGGCCAACTTCATTATTAAGCCATTATTTGTCATTTTCATCTTTAAATAGTTTGCCCAAATCTATGTTATTTTAAAGAAATAGTTGAAACTAAATTATAATTAAGTCATTTAAAAATATATATTCTTTAATTAGTACTTAACTTTATGTTATTTCAATTTTACATCGTGCTGTAATTGAGTGCCTGTAGAAAAAGTTTGAACATGGTTCCATAGAAATGTGAAAATGGAACTAGTTTTTTTTTATAATTTGACAGCTGTCAGTTGAAAGCGATTCTCCCGGGCCGGAAAAGTATTACTTTCAACCCGCTCCTCAGGCAACTTCAGACCTACTTTCAGAGTATGAGTAATGAAAAGTATATTACATTGTAAAAATATTGCATAGTGGATACTTGATTTTATTTTTTTAACGAGAAAAAAAACCATTAAATGTATAACCTTGGCGTAAAAAAATCGTTGTACCCACCATGGATTAACCTATAAATAGGTCCGCGTGGGCGTGCACTCGGGGCCGGTGTGCGCGGGAGTGGTCGGCGTCAAGATGCCGCACTACTGCCTGTTCGGAGACACGGTCAACACCGCCAGCCGCATGGAGTCTACCGGCCAACGTGAGATTACACTGTTTATTTTATTTTTATTTTATATGATAACTAGCGACCCGCCCCAGCTTCGCAGGAGTGCAATAAATTATCAGTGTTTAACACATGTGTGTGTTGTAAACATCGTGAGGAAACCTGCATGTGTTAGAAAATGTAACCAATTTTCGAAAGGCATGTGAAATCCGCCAACCCGCACTGGGCCAGCGTGGTGGAATACGGCCTGAATTCCCTTCGTTGTAAGAGGCCTGTGCCCAGGAGTAGGACGTTAAAAGGGCTGCATTATTATTTTCTATTTATCTTTATATTGCATGCAGATTCTGTGTCGCTCTATATCAGAAGGATAATCCAAAAAAACGAAACTTTATAAGTGCTTGTTTGTGGGCATGAAAAGTTCACAACAAAAGCGAAACAATACGTAAGACATCTTAAATGTCGAATCACCATTCTAGTGAAATGTCTGTAATGAAAATCTCTTTGCTCAGATGATCCAATTTCCTCAGTAGTTCTAGGGGGGTATTCGCTGCCGACGGAAAGTTTCCGTGTCGGAAACGACAGCTTCTATTCTTCTTCTAATTCATTTGTGTAAAAGAAGGATGGAAGCTGTCATTTCATCAGTGAATACCCCTCCTGTTTGATAAGTATCAACGAAATAGTCTAGCTTCTGACAGCTGTTCTGTTTAGCAAGTAACGCGCATCAGAAGATGTTTTTTTTCTATTTTAGCATTACGTATCCATTTGAGCGAGAGTACGCGAGCGTTGCTCGAGCAATGGGGGACTTTCGCCGTGGAGCGCCGCGGGGAGGTCGAGCTCAAGGGGCGCGGCCGCATGCTCACGCACTGGCTGCTGCACTGCTCGGACCCCGAGGCCAGACCCCCCACCAAGAGCCCCCAACTCACCCCCCAGTACCCCATTCTGTTCCCGACGTTACCACCAGCGATATCGATGCCGCTACCATATTTAGTGGTCGAACCGCCCACTCTAGCTGCTTGAGATGAAATCAAAGTAATTATAGTTAAAATTACATATATGTAAATTATTCGTCATTTCGATAATTAGCTATTTATTTAAACTAGTGTGAGGCTAGGTAAATAACGAGAACCAAGCACACTTTGGACTCTGCACTACGTTTTCGAAACACACACGCTTAATAAGGCGTATAAGATTTACGATCAACCAATCAATTTCCATTATTATTTTCGATAGACCAAGCACAATGCGTTGTCTTCGCTCCCGACCAATCACAATGACATTGCCTCCGCTCCCACCCCGCAACTGTTTTCGTAATTATTTTGATGCAGTTTTACCCAGTGCGCATTCCAAAGGGTGGTTGTGTGTGGGAAATCATATAACCAACCAAAAGTTTAATTTCACTCGTTCTCAACCGTTCTTTTTGGCCTGAGAATGATTTATTTTTTTTAAATTCCGTCAGAAGCCACCAACTTCCAACTAAATTGTTTTATCTTGCGATGCACTTTCGAGTATCAAAACAATCCCTACCTAGTTTAATGCATTATAACTCATTATTGATTTATGTTGTGACTAAGTAGCTCAAGGTGTACCTAAATAGCTTGTATGTTTAACGAAACTCTCACGATTTGTATGTTTAACGAAAGACATAGTAAGCGACAAGACGTCAGTCAAATGCAAATTTTATTAACATTTTATACCGAGTTACAATAGTTAATGTCTTGGTACAAATAACATTAGCATTTTACAAGCTGATACCAACGAAGAATTACAGTTTAACGACGCATTTGCATTGATTTAGTACATGATCATCCCCCATTTGTTACGTTCAAGTTCAGATGCACTGAATTGTGCATTGTGACGCCGCTCCAGTGTTAGCCAGTTAATTTATCCGTTTAATTAATTAATAACTTGATAAGTTAGATATCTATATGTTTAATTATTAATTATAGATTACCTAATTATAGAGTATTTGTTAACGGTATCAGTATAATCTGTAGATCTAAAAAAATATCGAATTAAACAGGTCCATAAAGTTTAAAGCAAGTCGGGATTGATTGAAGTCTAATAAGATATGTAAATTTTGGAATTCGTATAAGAACATGTTTTTAAATGATCGCTGTTAAGAAATGGTGCTGATGCTCTTAGTACCACACTTGACTAAACTAAACTAAGTAACTGTAGTGCCATCAAAATGGAAATACTTTAAGGTGTGTCAAATTTTTTGAAGACTAAAATAAATTTGACATTTGATTTAACGACATCAAAATTGGCATCGTTATCTATCCAATAAATATTACAGATAAATTAGCTTGATACGTTTTTGCGTTTGAAGATGAGTAGGGTCAGCAGATATTTAAATAAACAATTATTTTTTTACAAATAGCTTAATAATACACATACTAGATGTAATTTTAACCCTTAAATTTCACTTCTAACGCTACTTTTAATAATAAAAGTGGTTAATTCCGGTTTTAGTCATTGTGTTATGTATTACAAACTCAAAACGTCTACAACATGATTATTTCGTCGGTTAACTATTGCACCTATTATATAAAACCTGTTCCTACATTAAAACGATTAGTAACTTTCTATGTAAGTAGGTAAGTACTTATAATAAAAGCACAACGTCATACGGTACATAGTCCCAAAATCTATTTGTCTATTTTTATATATGAATGTTGATATAATGATCTACTTATAGCAAATATAACTTACAACTATAAATAATATAACTTAAATGAAAACCTAGATGCTTTTGTTTATTTATGTCAATTACAAAATTGAGGATGATGAGAGTTATTTTGTAATTTTGAAAAAAATAAAGTACGTATCTACAAGATAACGACAAGCAGTTTAATTTACTCTCCTACAAAAACTTTTTTAATTATCTACTTTTATTATACTAGGTGAACCAGAAAGGGCATACTATTTTTTTGCAACTTTACTTTGTAAGTCTAAAACCATCGGGTTTGTGGGACAGTTGAAGTACTAAAGGTTTTGTAAACTTTTGTAATCTCTCAACAGTTGTATCCCTATAACACCTTCGTTTTTTCTAATTTCCTCCAAAGTTGATAGTTTTAGAATTACAAAGAAGTAAAAATAGTTTAAAGATAAAAAGTTTTGAAAAAAAGTATACCCTTCCTGTTTCAACCTGTATTACTAAATACTGATGTTAAGGCTAAAGCGCCCATCTAGCCCGCAAAGTTCAAATTTTTTGAGGTTTTTTAGAAATTTTTCAAAATCTGACAATAATAAAAGGCACATTTTGTAATTCGCGACAAAGACCGTGTGCAGTGCATTTATTAATATATCCAACTTACTCTAAAACATTTAAAGAACGACAGCTATCCAGATAATCTGGCAATTTTTGTATATTTAGTGATTTACTAGTATCATATCCACCGTGATAATATTTAGAGTAAAATAAATGTATTAATAAACGCACTGCATACTGTGTTTTTCGCAAATCACAAAATGTTGTCTTAAATGTTTTCAGATTTTGGATAAACTATAAAAATACTCGAAAATTTTGAATTTCGCGGGCTAGACAGGCGCCTTCACCTTAAGCAGTTACTGTAGCCTATAGATGTTTCCAATACCCGAAGAGGAGTGGAATAGAGGGAGGGGGAGGGAGTAGGGGTTCGACTTCCGCAGCTATAATGGCAACTTTACACCGACCTTCTATGAGAAGGCGGTACTCCCCGGTTAATCCAGCTCGTTTAGAGTCTGTAGTCAATTGGGTTCAGATAGGTATTGCTACCGTAAGTAAATATTAATTGTCAAATTATCTACAGTAGATACCTAATACCCTCGATTCCTGCCTAGTACATATTTTATTCTCCCCATCTCCGGTCTGGTTGCCTAGCAACGCGCCGTATAACAACATAGGTAAATCATTCACAAACTAACACTACTAAGTGCTAACGTGACTTACTTTAACTTTAAGTTTCACCCCAATTACTTATCGTGTTAAGTAATTAAAGTAACTTGAGCTTGAACAACATAAAAGCGTCATCGTGGTGACACCATAACGTTTTGGCCTAGTATTAATCGCAATTAAACTTAATTGGCGTCATAATAAAACATGAAATCGAGCCACATAATAATTATAGCTCCCGAAAACATACCGCAGTAACATTAATGTTTTCCAAACACTAAATATGCAAAAGCTTTTTTAAAAATAAAACATAGAATACAACCTTCTTTTTTAATACAACCTACAAAAAGTATTATGAACAAGTTATGCAACCAGCATTATTTGTGGTTTATTGTGGTCGTGATTTCCGTTGCGGAGGGTTTTGTGATGCCTGGAAGCTGTAAGTCTGGAGAGTACTATGAGCCCAGTACTCTGGCGTGTGAAACCTGCCCGACAAATGTTTCTATGGTGACTTCAGCTGATGGTAAGTATACAGGCTGTGAGCATTCAATATTTCTTCTTGAGTCCTTGCATGTTGTTCTAATAGCACTGGTCCGGCTGACACCGTGTCTCAGAAGATCCACATAAAGTAGCTCTCTTATATGAGTTTTTAAGTTTTGAGTCTTAAGGTGAAGGCGCCTGTCTAGCCCGCGAAATTCAAAATCTTCGAGTATTTTTATAGTTTATCCAAAATCTGAAAACATTTAAGACAACATTTTGTGATTTGCGAGAAACACAGTATGCAGTGCGTTTATTAATACATTTATTTTACTCTAAATATTATCACGGTGGATATGATACTAGTAAATCACTAAATATACAAAAATTGCCAGATTATCTGGATAGCTGTCGTTATCGAAATGTTTTAGAGTAAGTTGGATATATGTATTAATAAATGGACTGCACACGGTCTTTTTCGCGAATTACAAAATTTGTCTATGATTATTGTCAGATTTTGAAAAATTTCTAAAAGAATTCAAAAAATTGAACTTCGCGGGCTAGCTGGGCGCTTTAGCCTTAAGTGAAAGAGCGTCCTCATTGGCGTCATCATTGGCCACCATGGTTTATACTGGCTTACAGGAGTAACAGTCGTTGGAGATAGGTGTGTGGCGGGATTAGTCACAAAAAAAAACAAAAAGAGATGGATGCCCAACAAGCTCCCTCTCCCTCCCCCTCTAAAGTCAAAACTCAAAATAGTTTTTAATCATTTAAGGCAACAAAGCATTTATGAATAATCAGAATCTACCACCGGTTCGGAATTCTGCTTCCACTGAGAACATCCGGCAACAAACGTAATGGTTACTGTGTTTAATTAATAAAAGATGGTGTACATTCTCAGAATGTTACCAGGCAATACCACTGTCACTAAATACGTAAGTAGTAACGACTGCCATAATAATACGATCGTAAACCAAATATTGTCTGATCGTTTACTTAGAGACCTTTACAATGTAATTATTTTGGACATCTCAAATACCAAGCTACTTTTGATGTCGATTGTACCTCAAGGTTTCGGTTGTTCCTGTGAAGAGCACAGCATCAGGCTGCATGCAGGTCGCTGTAGGCCGTGCAGTGTGACGGAGACGGTATCCTCGGACGGCACGGCGTGTGTGCCGCGGCGGTGCCAGAACTCCTCTGGCAGAATCGCGTGCAGGAAGTGCCCTAGTGATTATATCACTGGTGAGAGATTAATGTCCTCCTGACCAAATTTCTGTCACGGCAGCAAATTTCTTAAAATCCAATATTCTCCTTAAGTTTGCCGTATGTCATTACTTCCCAGAATTTGTTCCTTATTAGCGACTTTCTTGGTTAGGCATATTTATTTTTCAAAAATACATACCTATTCCTCATAGTTTCGGATTTGGCCATCCACGCCCACTTGAAATATTCACCCTGGTAGGTCTTCACCTATATCTGCGCTTAGTTTCAACCTAAAATGTTTTCAATATTAAACCAACTATGCGGACAGAAAAAGTGATATTTTACCCCCATGTTGAGAAAAATGTGACCATAAACACTAACTTATTGGTTTTTGTAGCATATCCTAACAATCAGGGAATGTCTGCCGTTGTGATGTTCTGTTGTTATACTATTCTGGTCTCCAAAAGGCACCTTTATTCTACCTACCTACTTCTAGTAACCCAAAATACGGACGGTTCACCTCTAAAAGAGGCTATCTGCGTGAAATGTGCCCGAGGTTACAAGGCCGAGAACAACGCGTGCGTGCGGTGCGAGTCATGCGCGTGCGCAAGGAACCAGGTCATCGTGAGGGGCATCTGCGTGTCCAAGACATACGTGAACAAGAGGCCGAACTACGAGGGGAACAGCCTCCATCCGCTGGCGCTGCTGGATGCAGTGAAGCACGAGTACCTGTGTATGGTGAGACGTTTTAGGCTTACTCATAGAATAATAATACTTTCACGTCTTTCGTATTTCATCTGTAACAGATATGGCGGAGATGGGTTGGTTCCATTGTGCAAAACCACGTCCATATTTTAACACGTTGTATAAATCTATATACATAAAAATGAATGTTTGTCTCTATGTCCTTTATAGAATCGTAAACTATGCATTTGATCATGTCATGATCTTCAGAAAAGTGATGTGCATGAGCCCACAAAGAATTTCTGAGTTGGTACGACCAATCTTTGACAAATGCGTAGCCACGCGCGCAGGGTACAGCTAGTGGGTAAATAAATAAAAGGTGAATTAGTACCTACCTACTAATTCGCGACACAAAAGAGTGTCGCAGCGACGTGATGTTCTGGCATAAATAAACCACCTAAATTATAATTAAACACTCAAACTATAAGAAACGGAAAATATGATACCAAAATAAACGGACAATTTGGTTCTGAAAATAGGTGGGTATCACGTCAAGTGGAAATTGTTCTTTAAAACGTGCCTAAAAGTCACGTTTCAGCTTGAGCATTGAAATAGCAAGCTGTGGAGATAAGTGCCCAAACCCAGAATATCATACTAATATTATAAAGAGGAAAACTTTGTTTGTTTGATTGTAATGAATAGGCTCCGAAACTATTGAACCGATTTGAAAAATTATTTCACTGTTGGGAAGCTACACTATCCCCGGGTGACATAGGCTATAATATATTTTCAAAAAAATTAGGGATCCTTACTAAAACTCGAATAATGTAACCGCAATGTACCCGTGCGAAGCCGGGGCGGGCCGCTAGTCTTCTATAAATATAGATTGCACGCCAATCCTGGTAATACAATGCAAACAGTAATGTACACAGGGTTCAAGACCAAGGATTTTTAGATTTCGCAATGATTTATAAAACTTATTAACAGTTTTTCAAAGCAGCGTCGATAAAACCAATAATTTAAGGTCAGAGCTGCGTGTGTGCGTTTACAGGTTTACCTGACAACCGCATTTGTCGAGTAACTAGTCGTTTGCACTGGACGATACATTCATACATTTCGACGACCGCTTGGCGCAGTGGTTCGAGTGTAGGCCGCTCGGCTCACTGCACATGGTGGTTGCGGGTTCGATTCCCCGCCAGGGCAAATTTCGGAAATGGCCTTTTCGTAATTTGCTCAGGTCTGGGTTTCACTGGGATCGCCCATAGTACAAGCGTTGCTTAGTTTAGGACCATACAGTTGATGTGTCAGTCTGGCATTATTTATTACTTATTTTACTTAAAACTTAGTTGCTTTAATTCGTCAGATCCGTTACAATATCATTCATCATTGCCGTTACATTATTATTATCTTTGCCGTTACATTAGTTAGGTAGGTACATCAGACAAGTCATATTGAAGCTGAGATTTTTAAGAACAAATAGCACCAAAGTACGGTTTTAAGTTCAGGAAATATTTAAAAGGAATCTCCATCGCTGTAAATAAATGCCAGACCCTTTAAATTCAATTTTAAGGCTTTTCAGTGAAGGTTGGGTAGAGTGTATCGGTCTTGTCGGAAGAATTTAATTTTGTTCGGCCCGAAGTCATCTGTTGCCGTTTCGCGAATATTTTTGGATGTTCCGTAAAATATTTCCACGAAGAATATCTTTGATAAGTTCTAAATTAAATGGAAGGCATTTTTGAAGCTTTCTGTAGGGGAATGTTTTTATTCATTATATTAGATAAATAATTAGGTAAATAATATCGCCAGGCTGACACACCAACTGTATGGTCCCATACTAAGCAACAGTTGTGCTATGGTTAACGTACAATGGACTGGGGACGATCCCAGAGACACCCAGACTAGGGAAAGCTATGAAAAGGCCGAATTTCCGAAATTTCCACTGACGGGAATCGAACGCGCAACCACTCGGTGCAGAGAGCCGAGCGTTCTACACTCGAACAATATTAACTAATGCTTAATTAAATCACCCTTTGAAGTATATAATCAAATAGATTGCTGTCCCTGTCACAGTCGCAAAATATGAGCAAGAGAGCAATGCTTCATTGTGGCAAATTTCGTAGACAACGGATTCAGCGTCATTATTTTCCATTTTCTCATAATTTGGTTTAGCAAGGCGACGTCCGAGAGTGCCGTGCCCTCGCCGACAAGTGTGTCAGGAACTTCTACTCGCCAGACTCAGCGGGACCTTGCCGTCTGTGGACACAACCCAACATAACCACCCCGAGAGGTAAATCTATACAAATAAATACAATTGGAGTGTCTGTTTAGTGTTTCTAACATCAAAATAACACCTTTTCTCTCTATGGATATGAAAGTATATACGGTAATTATAAACGCGATTAAAAAAAAATGTCTCTGTTTGTATGTTTGTTCCGTGTAATCTCCGAAACGGCTGGACCTATATTGACGGAACTTTCACTGGCATACAGCTGATGTTATAAGAAGTAACTTAGGTTTCAATTTTAGAAAAAACAATTGGCGACCACATAAAAAATATAAACAAATGAAATCCAAAAGTATCTCCGAAACGAGCGGACCGATTATGACGGGATTTTCACTTAATTAAAAAAAATTATTCCACTCGGACGTACTCGCGGACGCAGCTAGTATTATCTACAGTATATTTCACATACGAAGTCCCGTAGACACAGCGCTCTGTAGTAGCGTGTCAGCATTACAATTTACACTGTGTACAATTTAGTTCTGTATTTTTCCGCAGGACGTTCTATTTGAAATAGACGAGACTATAACAAGGGATATAACTTAGTACCTAATGCAATTCAATTGCCAACGGGAACTTGTGTGAAGTTTACAACAGAAAGGGTATACTATTTTTTTTGCAACTTAACTTTGTAAATCTAAAACTATCGGCTTTGTGGGACCGTTCAAGTACTAAAAGTTTTGTAGACTTGTGAAATCTGTCAACAGCTGTATAGCTGTACAAGTAACAACAAAAACCCTGTAACAACTTTTGTTTTTCAATTTTCCTCCAAACCTGATAGTTTTAGAATTACAAAGTTATGTTTTGAAAAAAAAGTATACCCTTTCTGTTTCAACCTGTATTATACACATTGTGTTTTTAGATTAAAACTAGCTGAGCCCGCGACTTCGTCCGCGAGGAATTTAACTTAACAAAAACACCCGCTCCCGCGTTCTGAGCCCGCGCGACAGGAACCATTTTTTAAAATTTTGTTTTTCTAAAATAAAAGTAGCATTAGTTACTGCTTATAACATCAGCTATCTGCCAGTGAAAGTCCCGTCAAAATCGGTCCAGCCGTTTCGGAGATTACCCGGAACAAACACACAGACAGACAGACAGACAGACAGACAGAAAGACAGAAAGACAGACAGACAATATTTTATTAATCGCGTTTTTGTTATAGGTGTCGTATGTACTTTCATATGCATTTAGTGAAAAGGTGTTATTTTGATATTACAAACAGACAATCCAATTTTATTTATTTGTATAGATAAAATATTTTTATGATTTTCACCGAAGCATAAGTTTGACTACTGCTCATATACGGGCTGGTTCGACTAGGGTAGTACCATACTCTCACAGAAGATCGGCGTAAAGTAGCGTTTTCTACGATGAGTGAGAGAACCGGTAGCCCAACCCTTTCCCTACCCCTCCCTCTGTCCCGTGCAAGCGATGCCTTTGGTATTGCAAACACCTATAGGCTACGGTTACTGCTTAACATCGGGTAGGTCGTGCGTTTGTTCCAATTTTGTTATGCCAACATTACCCATGTGGGTAGGTAGCATAATTAAGTATATTGTGAGCACATAGGCACCTGTATACTATGTACCCTGGACCACCTATTAAAATTATATAAACTTCATTTTCCAGGTCTACCACAGCTTACAGTAGAGTCAAACTCGCGACACAAAAGTCCAGGAGTAATTAATCTAACTCGTGGAAAGGTAATTAGAAAATTATTAACCAACCAGACATCTTTGCCAAACCAGCCTTCAAATTAAGCCTTGATTCCTATGACATAAGGATCAAAATGTCATCGACGAAATGTGGTTGCACTATTTTTGATATGAACAATATATTGTTGACTGGAGTGGCCATAACAACTTCACCCGGACCGGGCGAGCGCAAAGTACGCTTCGGCCAGAGGGGCAGGGGGGCAGCTAGCTCAAGGGGGCCACTGGGCACGGCCTCGGCTTGGGCTACTCCTAAGTGAGACAGCGGGGTATATCTACCACCGGATCGGAACGCATTTACAGTACAGTGCCTCTGCCTACCCCTTAGAGGATACAGGGGGCATGTTGAATCAAATCCCATGTCATTCCTTCCCCCAGTGTTTGCAAGGTCTTATAAAAGTGTTATGCTCATAAATAATAATGTTGTTTTCCGTCTCATTACTAGGATACTTTATTACTGGCTGCAGCGGTGTACAAGAGTAACGGGGGCTTCGAGTTGCTCACGAACACCTCTCAGCAAGCCGCTACGTGTCGCCTGCCAATTATGATAAGAATTGGAAATGATCTTTCGTAAGTAATAAACTGAGCAACATAGTGCATTTGTTATTGTTTATCTTTTAGTTTTTAGTAGACTTTCTATTATTTAGTTTTTTGTAGTATTGCTCCTTTATATCATATCACTTCATGTTTCTTTCTGCATATTTATAACCTTGATACTATGTAATCAAAGCTAGTGGTACAAGTGGTGTTTACCTTTAATTGTTTATTACATTTAGTTCTAAGCTTATCTGAATGTGTATTATGAATGTAGTAATGTATATAAACGCTGGTAAACCAAATAAATAAATAAATAAATAAATAAATAGTGAGCGAGCGGCCAATTTTCTCGCGCCGATCGTGTTCAAGTTTGCATTGTATAGCGCGAGCGAATTTTTCGATCGCTCATATCGGTTGGGTGTTCAATTCTCGTCAGTCAAATTTTCCGAAATGGCCTCGTCGAATTTTGCCTGGCTTGGGTGTCTCTAGGATCGCCGCCAGTCCATTGTACGGTACCCATAGTACAAGCGTTGCTTAGTTTGGTAACATACAGTTGGTGTGTTCGTCTCGCGATATTTATTATTATTAAAACAACAGTACCTTGTTTAATAAATAAATATTTAAGTAGGTTAGTACGGTAAAGTATAATTTGTTAAGCGACATTAACATTGATTATCGTACGACAGCGCCACTGGCGTGCGAGCTGGCATGCCAGTGCTCATGTAAAACCTTTTTCTTAACACCAGTCTCTGGGTCAATGTAAACCTGTCTTTACAGATATGATTGTACCGTGAACATATCAAGTTTTGTCGAGGAGTCGTCCATGACTGTGTCTCCGTATCTGTACGAGGATGGAGACCTGGTACAAGTGCCAGTATTTCCATGGAAAGTAGCCGGTTATATGGTTCAGGTAACGTTATAAATAACATAATGTAGGTAATTTAGAGGAGCAGTCCGTCCGTCCGTCCGGAGCGCGTGCGTGGTTCAAGACCCGGCTCGCACCTCTGGTTTTATCGGAGTCTATATAGACTCCATATCACAATTTAAATATGATTATCACTTGCTAACGCTGAAGTAAAATATCGTGAGGAAACCTGCATGTCTTTGGAAATCAGACCAATGTTAGAAAGCAATGTGAAATCTCCCAACCTGCACGTTCCAGCAGTTATGGAGCAAATCCCACTTGTCTAAATGGGAGGCCCGTGTCCAATCATTATTATTATATCTAGTTCTGATTTATTATTTCAGAGTGGGGTATGGCCATCGAACAAGTTTTCTCGGTACTTCATTGTTGATCATTCTCTTTCGGTAACGGCAAATTTAAATAATACTGTTTATTTACGGACCGCGTTGATACGACTGAGGTAAGAAATTCTTGTTAACTAAAACAAATTCCGATGTTAATTACATCCTCCTTGGTTTAACAATAAGCATCGAAGCTATTTTCGCCACCAGAGCGGCGCCACGTTAGAGTCGGTAGACCTCCATAGACACTAAAGTGTGGCATCATGTGTGTGTCGCGATAATTTGTATTTGTAGTACCTACAAGAAATGGAGTAACAGATAACATCACCCGGCAATTTACAGCTCACCAGATGACGCTTGATCAGAATCAAGCGTCATCTGGTGAGCTGTAAATTGTTTACCCTTATCAGGGACCGTTTGAAAATACTCTGAAAATATAAAACTATTGTCAAAAAATAACGTCAAAAAGTTTTTTTTATTTTCCCTGAAACATGAGTTTTAATGAAACCAATAAGGTTTACCTACTGACTACAATTATTTTTATACATAGGTATTATGGCCTTTTGTTGGATAAAAAATCCAGGATGCTTTTTTGAACTATAAAATCTAACCTGTTTGGTAAATAGAGATTATTTTTAGCGTCGTTCGGGACAAGAACACAGCAGGGTATCTACGAGTGAACGTGTCCATGGAACTCCATTACGCGTTGAAGCCAATCCACTCTGACTTGGTTATCATGTCTCTGCGGATCGTGAATCATATGCCCGACGCCGGCGTGCTGCGCGGGCTTGAGGTAAAAGCTTACTAAGTCTACTGTGGGTTTAGGCTCGGTAGTCCATACTCTCGATAGTAAGTTACATTTTAACTGAAAATTGCTACTTCCTCGGATGGCATCGTGGAACTATATTATTTGCCATGGAAATACTTGCAACCAGCAAGCGTCAAACTGATGACAGAGCTACAGTATCTAGAATACGCTGTCCATTTTGGTTTTCCAAAATGGACGGTCACGTTTTTGTATTGTATTGTTATTAATTGTTTGTAATTGCTATTTGTTACTGACACTGGCGAAATCATCGATAAACGATGGAAGCCATAAACTAAATAAATAATAATAATACGCTGTTGACATTTAATTATTATTTTTTGTGTTAACTAATAATTTTTTTAATTTGACCTTTGAATATTTGTCACATCTTCCCATCCAATCACAGACATAATATATATGGAACAATCCCAAGGCCTAGAAAACAGTGCAAATTGCAATTAGGAGTAACAGCCACAAGTACTCAAGGAACAGTATTTTTTTTTTCATTGCACCTAATTGATTTATGACATAACAAAAAAATTGCGCGTTATTTTTTTATTGTGTTCAAATTTTCTACGACTAAGGTAGTTCGTCACCCAATACTTACCAAACTCCCAAGTATTATTTTAGACTGTTTAAACACCCTGTATAGCTTATAATTTTTGTGATGTTTTTATCTTATTATTTGCAGATATGGGGCGGTGTGCTCGGGTGCTTACTGTCACTGTATGCAGCGGTGCAATGGCGGGGGCTGGTCCGCAGGGGCGGGCGGCATGTGTCCCTGGTGCCTCTACTAGCCGCGTCCGTGGCCGATACATTGCATTTTGTAAGTAGGTGCCTTATGAGTAAACTCCAGATTAATTCAGTGGCTCTACCATACGTACAGGTTGAAACAGAAAGGGTATACTTTTTTTTCAAAACTTAACTTTGTAATTCTAAAACTATCAGCATTGGAGGAAACTTGAAAAACAAAAGGTGTTACAGGGATACAGCTGTTGACAGATTTCATAACTCTACAAAATAACAAGCCGATAGTTTAAGATTTACAAAGTAAAGTTGCAAAAAATATAGTATGTTTTCCCTTTCTGTTTCACCTAGTATACGTTTGCTGGAACTCGCTAGTCTTCGTAAATTAGAGCAAATATATTCCTCCTCTAATTTTACGATGGTAGTGACAAGCTGTAGCTAATTAATTAAACCTCATAAACGAGTTAGATCGACCAGGGTAGTACCATCCTCTCACAGAAGATCGGCTTAAAGCCGGCAAAGAAGCGTACGACCTGATAATACCGTAGCCTACAGATGCTTGCAATACCCAAGGCATTGTTCGCATGTTAGAAGGGGAGTGGGACACAGGGAATGGATGGGCGGTTAGGCTTCTGGCCTCCTCACTTATCGTACGAAAAGCAACTATAGTAGCTACTTTACGCTGATCTTCTGTGAAATGGTACCTAGAAATACCCCGTTCAAGCCAGCCCGGGGGTATATGAGATGAAGTATATTTTGGCTGCATCTTGGTTCTACCAGAATTAAACTCAAAATTGATTTTATTTATGTAAGTGAACAAAGCATTTATGAATAGTCAGAATCTACCACCGGTTCGGAATGCTGCTGCCACTGAGAAGATCCGGAAAGAAAATCAATGGTTACTGTTTTCAATGAACAAAAGATGGTGTACATTCTCAGAAACAGCAACAGAATATGAGCAGGCAACACCATTGTTACTAAATAAGTAAATAATAAAGCTCACTCAGATTTAGGAATTTAAATAATATGAGAAAGCTAGTTTAGTGAGGCGTGCAATGCATTAAAAAGCTATTAAGTTAGAATAAAGAGTTTTTCACTGCTGGAAGCACTACTGGAAGGTTTCTCCCCTCTGTCTTCCTCAACAGGCAGCTTGGTTCTCCACACTTCACGCATTAGCGGCGGAGGCCGGCACTCTGGGCATCACACTGCCGATGGCCCGCGAAGAAGAACGCGTTATCAAAGCTTTCATTTATTCTTCTGTCGCCTTGAAGGTAATCCGAATCTCCCTTTCTAAATTATTGATGAGAATAGAATAGAATAAACCTTTATTGTACCTACATCAGATTTTGAATTTGAGGATTAGGGATAATTTTATGGCAAAACTTTGTGCGTTTTTGAAAGAAATTGTTTGTTAAATTTCGCTTTATTTTATAACTTCTGTATTTTTTAATGGGCGGAAAAATATAACCTATATATTCAATTGATCTGCAGTTTTTCGTGCATTATTTCGTTTCATCATAAGTATTTAAATAAATGTTAATGTGGAACAGACATCGATGTAAATAATATCTCTTCTATTCTTGTTTCTCATTTCAATTATTTTAATTCGGGCAATAATATTATATATTTTTTTATTATTTTTTATATTAATGGCCTCTAACAATTGGGTCAAGCCCAATATGATTCTGCCAATGTCGAGTAACGAATAGCAATAACAAACGCAATTAATAACAATACAATACAAAAATGTGACCGTCCATTTTGGAAAACCAAAATGGAAGCTGAGCGTATATTATTATATATATTATAAAAAAATGCAAAACTGCATGCAATTAATCAAAATGAAATGATTCATTATTTATTTTCAGACAATCAAAGTTGTGTGGTTCAACTTCAAACAGTGTCGTTGTGACATTTTCTTTTTGGACTGGTCTGAATACAACCCTCCATTTAGAGGTTGGTATCTTTTGTAACCCTTGTATAGCTTGCAGCAATTTTCAGACGAAAAGAGTATTAAGGTATCTTCCAAACTAATGCAAGCGAGCGAAAAGCTCGAGCCGATACCTGCTGGTGCTAATTCTGTTTTCATATCTACAAATAAAATTATATTCGCTATTAAAGTTCGCTTGAACTACCCAGAAAGCCTAGTTATGACATAGTGTTATATAAGTAAGTTAAGCCCACGGATGACGACGCGACGTTTCAATCAAGCAGCAGTGTCACTTAAATATTTAAGTAGCGTTTTAGTTGGTTCAATTCACGAAGACGCGTGCTGTGACTCTTACGACACTGGAATATAGGTTAATTTGCAATAATTCACGCTTCTTCGTGGGATTAACTGACTATATTCGGTCGATAGAGTCACTGTCGCGCTCGTTCAAACTGGCGCAAATTATGCAAGCAGGCGTGAATGGCGCCTCACTGATTACTTAACACTGTGCTTTATATACTTAGATGTATCTTTGATGGAGAAGTCCAGCAACTGGAGGGCAACAACTTTAGCCAGAGAGTGGAGCTCTATGCAGACTAAGAGGAGAGTGTCTCCCGGATTCACTGTTACGTTAGCGCTGCTTATTTTACAGGTAGGTACCTACTCAGTTACTTCCAGGCGCGGATACAGGATTCAGGAGGACAATTTTTTGTCACCAAGGCCCGTATTAGTTAATCTATCCTCTGAGAGTGATCTTAAGGTGAAGGCGCCTGTCTAGCCCGCGAAATTCAAAATTTTGGAGTATTTTTATAGTTTATCCAAAATCTGAAAACATTTAAGACAACTTTTTGTGATTCGCGAAAAACACAGTATGCAGCGCGTTTATTAATACATTTATTTTACTCTAAATATTATCACGGTGGATATGATACTAGTAAATCACTAAATATAAAAAATTGCCAGATTATCTGGATAGCTGTCGTTCTTTAAATGTTTTAGAGTAAGTTGGATATATTAATAAATGCACTGCACACGGTCTTTTTCGCGGATTTCAAAATGTGCCTTTTATTATTGTCAGTTTTTGGAAAATTTCTAAAAAACCTCAAAACATTTGTACTTCGCGGGCTAGATGGGCGCTTTAGCCTTAAGTACGGTTTTGACAAGTCATCTTGTACTGGAATAACATTTACAAGATCGCTCTCTGAGTTGAGATAGACATTCGATAGAATTTATTCGATAAGTGAAAAAAGTGTTACGGTCGTGATTCAGGAGGAGCAGGGTAGGGGAACAATAGCATACATTCGTGTTCAGTGTCCGAACCTACTTAAAAATATAAAAGATTTCACAAATACATAGGGGATGTAATGAACGGGGTTACAATACCCCTTATAATATACTCCTTATGCAATACCCCCTAATGATGTCGATAACTGTGATTACCAGCTCATGAGACCCTGGCAGTCGTACCTGCCTCGCAGTCAAGGCTACAAATGGGCAGTCGCAACCATCGCCTGGTGGACTTCATACGCCGTGTTACTGTTGGCCCAGTGGGTCACGGTTAGAGTGGTCGGTTCCCCAGCAGCCGCACTGCCGAGGATCTGTTCCGGAGTGGGATTATCGTTACTGGTGTTTGAGGAGGAGTATTACGCTCATTATGTGCATGGAAGGTAAGAATAATAGCTATATACTGAAAAAAGATAAATCACACCAAATTATTTTTGTAGTTCCCAGTACTTATTACTTTTAGTACCGATTTTTTACTCAACTTTTTGTAATTACAGCTAATTTATGATTTATGAATACGAGGCATTACATAAATATTTTATATAGTAGCAAAATGTATTGTATAAAAAGAATACTAGCAACCACAAAAATCATATTTTGGTGTCGTATTTTTTTTCTTAGTAGACTGTCTTTGTTGGTGTTTTTAGATAAATATCTATTGAAGTGACTACTTTCTATCGTGTCCTCTATTACCATGCACATTATAATTTACATGGTAAGTGATGGCATGTAATCACGTAATTTTTGTTACCATGTTGTTCATTTCGTGTTGACTTGTCGATTGAAATTGATAGAAATCAGCATTTGACTCTTCCCGATTAAAATCAATTACCATAGGTATTAAGTACTTAATTTATATTAGAAATCTTAGATGATTGAAACAGGTTTCATATTAACAATTCAAAATCTTGTAAGTATTCTTATATTTTTTACCAGAAATGACCAGTCCATAGATTTGAGGTCTATGGCGGGGCCACTGGCGACATGTCGTGTTGTCTGCGCTCCACAACTTAGGTGACACATCCAGTTTCTTTTTTCATTTTTCAGTGTTCACAAGACAGTTAAAGATAGCTTTAAAACGTGCTGCTTCATATGAGCGCATAGTTACTTGCTTTGTTTTTTTCATTGTTCAGTGTTCCCAAGACAGTTAAAGATACCTAGCTTTAAAAATTGCTGCTTCATTTCATATGTGCGCATAGTTACCTATTTGGTAAAGGGTTTTGAACACACCCAGACGGTTGTTCGACTGGTTAAAAGCTCTTCATTTATTTTCGAATGCTTAGCAGTGTTATGTTAGGTGTTTTAATAACAAATATGTTTTTTGTTCCAGGGCTGTTTATAAACAACTATCAACTTCAGTACCAGGTATCTTGACTTTCTTATAGCTTTATGAGCTGAAAATTAATTAAAATTGAGTTCCTACTACCTACACAGAAAAATAAACGACATTAAATGGTTTTTGTAGTGCCTAAACATGTTGTAAAAATACAAACATGGATTAATATCCATGTTAGTATTTTTTTTAAAAAGGTTTTATAATTACAGCAAAAATTTATGGAACTGAACAAATTATTTGTCGTCGTTATTTAATTTCTTAGTCTACCTGCTGATATTTTATTCTAGGTTTGGGAGAAGTAGAAACAAGGCAAACATTGTTGTCACGTTTCTTGGCTGCGTTCTTTGAAAGAGTAAGACAACCCTACAACTTCAATTCGGACAGTCCTTAGCTTATCAGTCTAACCTATACCTTATTCTGGAGAAATAAAGCAGCTTTCAAGCTTAGTCCACAATTCCCCCTTTGCCAGTCGGTTGTGAAATCTCTCTCTTCCTAGGCTTTAGACGGCCTGAGCTGGGTTGCCAGTGAACGCACCATATTCGAGCGGCTGCTGAACGTGGAGCTGACGACCAGAGAGTCTGGCAACACCAGCACCTTGCTGTACGACCCCGATGACAACACGCCTTCTTGCTTCTCTGTAACATGGTAAGTTAAACTTCAGAAGATGAACGTGTTTATGTAATGTCTTGGGGACATAGGATTTTACAAATCTATCGCTAAAACCAAGAGGCTTAAGGCTTTTCATTTATTTTAAGGGATCCCTACTGGATATACCTACATTATAATAATGAAAAGATAATATATACAAACAAAATAAACATTCTAAAAGTTACCCTAATAACAGTGATCCACAGCCTGCGCCAAAAAATTAAAACAAAACAAACTACTTTTACTTAAACTCCACATATAAAAATTAATGAGCAAATAATATATCGTGTAGAATAGGCAGAAGTCATAAATTATGTCAATATAGATCTATTAATTAAAATTATCTATTAATTAAACGAACACATCCGAACGCTTAAGTAACATTTTTAGAATATCAAAAGTATCATAACAAATCTACGCAATTATTATACAAAAAATAGCAAATATAAATATGTGGGAGGATAGTTATAGTTGACCGTTTGGCGTAGTGGTTCGAGCACATGGTGGTTGCGGGTTCGATCCCCGCCGGGGCAAGTTTCGGAAATTGCCTTTTCGTAATTTGCCCAGGTCTGGGTGTCACTGAGATCGCCCCAGTCCATTGTACGGTACTCACAGTACAAGCGTTGCTTAGTTTGGGTCCATACAGTTGGTGTGTCAGTCTGGCGATATTATTATTAAAATAATATGCATTACCCTACAATGTCCTTACACCTCTAATTATACCTATTGTAAACATACCTAATTTAAACAGAGAAAAGAAAAAATGTATCCATGGAGTTTCTTGTTCAAATGATATTTTTTGGAATATGCACCTAGCTCTTGACTTTTTAAAAGTGCCAGTTAATATAGCCTATTTGAAATAAACATATTTTAATTTTAATTTGAATAAGACCTCATAGAACGCGATAACGTAACCATCGCAAGTTCGAGCGATTTTAGTATTGACACGCGCGCTATTTAATCGCATGCAATTAGGGACTATAAAGTGTAGGCGCTAATTGGCTGGTCGTGCTGGTCGTTTAAATATCACTACTAGCGTGTTTTGAACAGTCGTTCGCAGGCTGAAGTTGTAATTAATCAAAGAGAGACATTTTTTGCAAATTGATGCCATACGTTATGATTTGGTGTTCTAAAAGCAAAGCTAGGAAAATATAAACAACAATAATAAAGCAAGAAAAATAAATAGTCATAACAGTCTTGGACTCACCTTGTTATAGCCAGGTGATTCTTATGATTCAATAAAAAATCGAAACTAAGCGAATTTGCCGCGAGAATAAACTGAAGCTCTTAAAATAATTGAGAGTTTTAATCGATTTCGCTTAAGGCTGAAGCGCCCATCTAGCCCGCGAAGTTCAAATTTTTTGAGTTCTTTTAGATTTTTTTCAAAATCTGACAATAATAAAATACACATTTTGTAATTCGCGAAAAAGACCGTGTGCAGTGCATTTATTAATATATCCAACTTACTCTAAAACATTTCAAGAACGACAGCTATCCAGATAATCTGGCAATTTTTGTATATTTAGTAATTTACTAGTATCATATCCACCGTGATAATATTTAGAGTAAAATAAATGTATTAATAAACGCACTGCATACTGTGTTTGCCGCAAATCACAAAATGTTGTCTTTAATGTTTTCAGATTTTGGATAAACTATAAAAATACTCGAAAATTTTGAATTTCGCGGGCTAGACAGGCGCCTTATAGAAACAACTTTCGTGCGTTCGACCTTAAACTGAAAACTTTCGTGAAAATAATTTGTGTGTAATCCCTTCCGCATTAAACATGAGTGTTTCCGGTATGGCAATTGGCTTGCCCCCTGTTCCATTGCGACCAAATACTATCGATAAAATATGGGCGCACTACAGTGCACGTCTACCTACCCCTTTAGGGGAATGCAGGTCTTATGGTGTACCTTTTATATTATTATTATTGATTTACCTACTACTGCAGTTTATTTCAGCTCTATGATATTCACGAAATTACCAATTTATATTACCGTGTGCTATCGTGTGCGAAGGTGGGGTGAGGAGTGGAGCCTAGCTACATTCGACGCGATGTTGTTCAGTAGCATACTGATCGCCAGCGACGACGCACTCCTCGCTGCGTTGACCACTCTACTGACTTGGCAGGTGATAACATTTGATTAAATAATTCATTTCATTTCGTATTGGTTCAACCCTCCCATTTCACCCTCTAGCTGCGATCTGTTGATCCCCGGGACCAATCATCCAAGTAGGACTCCAGCACAGTAAATATTTTGTTTCCAAAATCTTATAGCGACCTCATTCCAATTAAGCAAATGGAATCGGTCTTAAATCAAATATAATTATTTACAAAATGAAGTTTACAAAGTGTTTAGGTACTTACTGTTTCCTAAACCAAGCGGCGCGATATATATATTGTTAGAATAGTAAAATTGTTTTTGTTTTCAGGTGATGAAGCAAGTCAGAGAATGGTTTGGCAACAAAAATCAAAGACATAAGACGGAAATTGAAGTACATACAGTAAAATAATAACAAACCTCTCGAGCAATGGATTACGTAAAATACAATATCGATTTGAGCACGCTGCTTGCATGGGTTACTATAATTTCTATGTTGCTTACAAAGACAATGTGTGATTCTGAAGTAGAAGATACAAAGATGTTCAGTGAAGAAGATACAAAGACAGGCAGTGAAGAAGATACGGCAAGTAGAATAGAAGTTGTCCAAGGAGGTGTAAGAATTCCTGAATCTTTTTTTTCGAACGAGTTAAGCGGTTCTCCGTCTGAAGAAACCATAACTAGTACAATCAGTGAGGAAGATACGAGGACAGGCAGTGATGAAGATACGGCAAGTGGAAGAGAAATTGTCCATGGTAGTGTAAGAATTGCAGAATCTTCTCAATTTTCGGACGAGTCAAGCGGTTGTCGGTCTGAAGAAACCACAACCACTACAACTATCAAAACAACCACCGCAAAAGTCATAATTCTGCCGAAAGGACCATTTTATAATTTCCTGGTGAACATCTGTAACACTCTCCTCACTAAATTCTATTACAGGAAAATCCCCAGCTTCTTAACAGTTCTAAGGAAGAGCCTCAAAGGGCTGGGGCCTCAATACCTGATGAGAAGAATGATAGAGAAATTCCGCAAGAGACTCAAACAATTATCTAGGTACAATGGGAACCTATTAAAAGTAAAAATACTACAATTTTTGAATATCATATCGAGTGGGGATCCGATGATGAATGATTTCTTTTATGCCATGAATGCCATTTACAACGTAGCTGCCGATAATAAAATGGACAATTATGTGTATGACCTCTTAAGGTATGGAAAAACTACTACACGCCATATCGGGGACAGGACCAGAGAGACTTTCGAGAAATTGATCTTTGGTACTTTTTATAAACAAAGCGAGGAGATGCAGAAAAATATTGAACTCAAATTCAAATTAGCCGTCATAGAATATATGGAAAAACATAAAAGTATTCGTAAACCGCTATCAGAATTGAATGCAAATGACTTGCAGGCCATGAAATTGATTTATTCTCTGAAGTCTTAAAAAGCGAATGTGCTAGGCGGTTATGTGAACAATATGTATTTGGGATATATTTGTTTATTAACAATTTCCATTTTATTAGTAGAAGTTGTTTCTATAAGTTATGATACGTTGAATACGAGACCAGTGAACGAGGGTATATTTGAAAGGTTTTTGACAAACCTGTTTGACTTATTATCATCACCGGCGTTCCCCGGAAAGAAGCTGGTTAAATTGTGCAAGATTTTCTATAAGGAGACAAGTAAAATAAAGAACATTTATGGGAAGAAGTTAGCGAAGCGGTTCAGAAGAATGTCGAGAATGGATCGGGACGAGGTGAAAGATGAGGTCCAAGAATATAAGAAGATGTATGACAATAAGTTGCCGGCCCGCACCGAGTTCCTGAAAGCAATGAACGAGGTGTTCACATTGAGAGAGAACTTGTTATTCAGCGATTATATTTACGACTTGAGAGATTACGGTACGAATGACAAGCTTTCCATGAATGATGAAACACGCAGACTAGTGCACGACATCATAATAGGCGGCGTTCACAAGATGGGCGCCAGAGATCAGATAGAAATAGAAAAGAAATTAAGGAAAGCTATTATAGAGGCGGATGATGAAGTTGATGAGGACTTCTTGTCTTTAATTGAAAAATACAAAATAGGAAAATGAAAATTTGAAATATTTTCTATAATTTGTAACATACGAATTTAAATCTGTACCTACATTAAATAAAAAATACAATTATTTGATTGCCTGTTTGTACATTTATTTGTTTGATAGCTGTGGTCGTATGTCATTTCGCCCTAAAGCTTATGATTGCTTGCTACTGTTCTAGGGTAGGCGGCATACGACCACGGCCGGCTAGTTTACTAGTTTCTATACTTACGAGTATAACAATAATTTAGATAAGAATATTTTCTTGTTTCGTACTTTTTCGATCGTGAATTTTGAGTACTTGAGTAGTTGGATATTAG
The DNA here is from genome assembly GCA_905147325.1 of Notodonta dromedarius. Taxonomy (NCBI): domain Eukaryota; kingdom Metazoa; phylum Arthropoda; class Insecta; order Lepidoptera; family Notodontidae; genus Notodonta; species Notodonta dromedarius. Next base: position 8,708,972 of record LR990175.1, on the reverse strand, counting down.
TTTTTGAACTCATTTTTTTCCATCTATGTCTGACTGTCTGCCCCACAGGTCTGATTTAAAGTCTGTAATCTGCCCTGTAGATTTTTGGCAAATGGGTGTATTAAGTAAGTCTGTGGGTTAGTGGGTAATTAATTGCGGCAAAAATTTCTAAGGTCTTTGGTAATTCCACCCCTGGGCAGGAACCTAAATATTATAAATATTGGTACAATTTACACCTCTGTGGCTTTTTTTTTTTTTTATTTGACTATATGTTGTTGGCCAGAGTGGCCATAACAACTTCACCCGGACAGAGGGCGAGCGCAAGTGCGCTCCAGCTAGAGGGGCAGGGGGGCAGCTAGCTCAAGGGCGCCACAAGGGACACGACCTCGGCTTGGGCCGCTGCCAGGAGAGGTGGCGAGGGTAAATCTACCACCGGATCGGAACGCGACCTCGACTGAGAAGATCCGGCAAGAAACTCAGCGGGCTTGTCGGGTGCCAAGGTGCGTCTAGGTAAGTAGACGCACCTTCTAGCGGAAGCGGGGGTTCGTCGACCTCGCCGGCGAGGTCGGTGTCTGGTGGGGAGTGTGCGTGTGTCGTTCTCCTCGAAATCTGAGTCTAGGAGAGCGGTGAGTGGGTCGGGGGGGTCCAGCAACACATGCCGCGGCCTGCGGCGGCATGCAACTGGCGCGTGTGTAGGTGCATAATCGGCGGCGGCGATGATTAAGGCATTGGTGTGTTCAGAAGCCTTCTTGAAATAGCGTTCGGACGCTATTTTGAAGTGCTTCTGGATAGAATCGAGGCGTAAGTCAGAATGAAGGTCTACGTTCCTTACGACTCACGGGGCTCCGACGGCTTGGCGAAGGAAGCGGGACTGAATGGCCTGGAGGCGACTAATGTGCGAGTTGGCCGCGTGAGCGAACACAACGCTCGCATAAGACATGATAGGGCGTATGCAAGCTTTGTATAGTGTCACCTTATTTCTAAGGGACATTTTACTCCGCTTGCATAAGAGATAATGAAGGCGACCGAGCACAAAGGCGGCTCGATTGCGGACGTTTCTAATGTGAGGACCGAAGGTCATGGAGCCATCGAGAGTGACCCCGAGATATTTAACTGATTTGGACCAAGGGATAGGCTGCTTGTACAAAGAGACAGTACCTAAGTTGGAGCGAGTGTGGCGTTTGGAGGGGCGTCGAGAGGTGGTCCTGGCAAAAAGCACGGCTGTCCGGGTTCACCTCTATTCGCCATTTCCTAAAACCTCTGTGGCTACAAGGTATAGCAGCAATCAAGAAGATTCTGTATAAGCAGCAATATTATGTAACCAACAATCACAGAGTTGTAATTTGTAATACAGCAATCAACACAGACTTTAAAATACTACGCAATCAAGAAGATTGTATATAATCTTCTTGGCAGCAATCAGTCTAGCATGCGTCGGCACCTGCGGTCTATTCCAAATTGTATTGCATTCATCTTGCACTACGCATGGAAATGAACGAAGCTCCTATTTTGTAAATATTTACATAATATAAAATAAGAAAACTGAATTTGTCAGTAAACTTATCGAGAATAATAAAACCGAACTAGCTTTCTATAGACAAACGGAATAAAGTAGCAACACTGAAATCATCGATGAACAAATGAAATACGGCAACGTCACGCAGGATTGAATTTTGTGGAGTGATTGTTCATTCGGCGTTCTATAAAATTAGTAAATTTACAAATTATAACTTTATTTTATAATAAACATGGCAGACAGCAAAGGGTAAGTATTATTGATGTATAATATTCGCTTTGCCTTTACGAAATGTGTAACAAGGAGAAATCGATGTACTGCACTGTAAATGAATCTTCAAAAATTGGCTTGTCATCATGTCTGATTTGCAAACCGACTCGGGAATAGTGAAATTTTATCTAATTTATAATTTTGAATGTTGTAATTGTGATTATATCAAGACGCTAAGACGATAATCCATAATGCTGCTCTAATTAGGGTGTCCGCCTTCCCCTATTGGATAATTCTTTGGTTATGTACAAGAGTCGTTGTGTTTGTACGGCAGAAATCCTGATGATTTATCGACCGCGATCCTTCGGCGCAAGGACAGGCCCAACCGTCTCATCGTGGAGGAGGCCGTCAGCGATGACAACTCTGTGGTGGCACTATCACAGGTCAGACCTTTGTCTTTGTCTAATTGTGCAAATAAAATAAAAAGTGTATAATAACATAGCACCATTGTTGTACCAAAATGTGCTTTGTCACTTCTAAAACCATGATTGTTTCTTGAACAATGATTTTCCGAGTGGCATTGACCTAATGCATAATCATTCTATAACTTCTCTATGTCTAATTTAGTACATAATTAATAGGTACTCATTACTTATATGACATAATTATATCAAAAAGCCAGTAAGTACTTTTTTGTCACTTTGAGAACAAAATGAATCAAGGTTGCATGATAATGTTATTCTCAATGTCAAAGTGATCATGGAAATTCTCTATTGGTGACTATAGATTTGCCATATATTAATCAAAACTTCAGGTTCCTCCTCTTCTTCTTTGTAAGTGGCGTTTGCAGCTATTAGCCTCAATTCAGGCCAGTGTCTGTGATGCTAGTTTCATAAACTTGGGTGCAGATAACAGTTAGATAAAAATATGGCCAGATAATGATTGAGGATCCTTTGACCTAAGTGATAGATATCTATAACAAAAGCCAAGATAACAGATAGGATGATAATATTAGTATGTTCCGGGTTGATAGATTTCTCATGACATCTGAAAATTGGTTGGATTTTCTAAGACAGTTATAATGGTTATTTACCTCTCAATATTTTCCTGCAAAGCATAATTAAATTATATTCTGCACATAAAAAATTATCTAAACTTTAAAAATATGTATTACACAATATTTTTTTGACAATTGCTTACACCAGAATCTAACACATCTTACACACACCCCCTCCCCACTGCAGGCAAAAATGGAGCAGCTACAACTATTCCGTGGCGACACGGTCTTGCTAAAAGGCAAGCGGCGCAAGGAGACCGTCTGCATCGTGCTGTCAGATGACAACTGCCCCGACGAGAAGATCCGCATGAACCGCGTGGTGCGCAACAACCTGCGCGTGCGACTCTCGGATGTGGTCTCCATTGCGCCATGCCCTTCGGTCAAATATGGCAAGCGGGTGCACATATTGCCGATTGATGATTCCGTTGAGGGTTTGACTGGGTAAGTTAACGATATTGTCCTACGATATTGAAGGTTTTGGTTTTTAGCTTCTCAGACTACACATTCTAAGTTTTGCGTCTATTGCTGTGTTTTCTCAAGTTTTTTTTAGCTAATATACAAAGCCTATTCAACAAATCAGCCTCAAGTTTTGACCTGTTATTTTGTACGGGTATGAAATAAGAATGACATTTCCAAAATCGGTCTCAGACTGGAGACTGATTTATTAATTAATACACGCGTTAAATTAGCACCATAACATAATTATGTTTTTGAATTGTACCACTTCCTGTCTTTTCATGATGTCATAAAAAGCGACTTAAAATAGGGAATATTATTGATATTTTATTTTTAATTCACCACCATACTATATTTTATTTTTATATGCTGTTTATGTTATTTAATAGTTTTCGAGGTATATAATTTTGTACCTCGTCTACAACGGCTATGTACCGTGTCGTCATGGGGCTACGTTAGGCACTCCAGAACATTTCTTGTGAAGTTTTGCCTAAAATTCGAACAATAAACTAACTAGAAAATGTATGTGATTTGCCAAAGTCTGTAAACACTAAATCCAAATGCCCACGCTTGAACACTTCTAAATTTTACAATGTTTGGAGTGTCTGACAACAGTTTACTTACACTCTGTGTATTGATAGAGCTCAGTGGCTTATATATCTCGTTGTCATTACCAGAAACCTATTTGAGGTGTATCTGAAGCCGTACTTCATGGAGGCGTACCGGCCCATCCACCGCGACGACACCTTCATGGTGCGCGGCGGCATGCGCGCCGTCGAGTTCAAGGTGGTGGAGACCGACCCCTCGCCATACTGCATCGTGGCGCCCGACACCGTCATACACTGCGAGGGAGACCCCATCAAACGGGAGGTCAGGATACATTTTCTTTAGCAAGGCCAACGAGAAACGATACGAATCAAAAATGAAGGCCTTCATTTATTTTTAATTAAATTTGGGTTTCCGAGACAAAATGATCGACGAATTTATAAAATTCCCGCGCTAATGTTGGCAAGCACATTATATGCCATTTTGTATTGATTCTCGTTGGCCGTGGTATATGCTTTTTGTTCAATTAGTCCCTTCGTTTTGTGCTGATGAAACATTATGTTGTAAAAACGTTGTAAGATTCACCTATATGTGGGCACATCATGAAATGCCTGGTCAGACGTCTATAGTTTTGCAATTAAAAAACGAGATTTTATTAGTGTGAATTACAAAAAAAATCTTGTGGTAAATGGTGAGACAGGGTTCAAATTAGAACTAAATAAAATTGGAGACAATAAAACCATTGTCTTACTCATACATTAAAATCGTGAGAAGGGTGTTGGCTTTAGTTTGTATTTTAACTGAATGAACCATTGTCTTTGCAATATTGTATGCTTCAGTATGGAATATAAAGCAATCTCGAAGTACAGTTCAACTTGTATAATAGTTGACACATCAAGTAGATTTTTGAAAATAAACCTTCAAATTACACTAATATATTTGATTTACTGCTTGTTTTTGGTCTATCTCAGATCTTCTCAGTCGAGGTCGCGTTCCGATCCGGTGGTAGATTTACCCTCGCCACCTCTCCTGGCAGCGGCCCAAGCCGAGGTCGTGTCCCTTGTGGCGCCCTTGAGCTAGCTGCCCCCCTGCCCCTCTGGCTGGGCCCTCTGTCCGGGTGAAGTTGTTATGGCCACTCTGGCCAACAACATATACTAGGTGAAACAAAAAGGGTATACTATTTTTTTTTGCAACTTAACTTTGTAAATCTCAAACTATCGGCTTTGTGGGACAGTTGAAGTACTAAAGGTTTTTTGTAGACTTGTGAAATCGGTCAACAGGTGTATTCCTATAACACCTTTTGTTTTTCAAGTTCCCTCCAAAGCTGATGGTTTTAGAATTACAAAGTTAAGTTTTGAAAAAAAAGTATACCCATTATGTTTCACCTTGTCTTAAAAAAAAAAAATTTGGTCTATCTATGCATCCAATTACAGTAACATTGTACCTATACATGGTTCAAATTTGTATGCGTTAAAATTTTGAAAATATTTATGACTTTTACACTGATCTTGATTGCTGTAACAAGCAAGAGTATTAATGGAAGTCGGCCATTTCTCTTATCAATGTAGCACAGATTTATTACTCGCGGCGAGTTTCTATTACATGTTGTTCAGTAACAGCGATTACATTCAACATTATTTTATTAATTTAGGCTAACAAAGCACTTATAAATAGACAGTGACACCAATGATGTCGTCAAACCACGATTAAACTAAATTTTACACATTTAAAAGTAATTCCGTCCCGCTCATACATTACGAGTATGAAAAGGAGGCCAATACAGTTAGTTAGGTCAATTTTAGTTGTGTGCCAACAAAATCGGCACCAGTATCAGCCACCGATTCGGAATGCCGCTTCCACTGAGAAGATCCAGTAAGAAACTCGGTTACTCTTTCCATTAGAATAAAAGTTGGTGTACATTCTCAGAAACAGAAACAGAATGTGAGCCAGCAACATGATTGTCACTAGAAATCACTAGAAAATAATATATTTGACTCGACAAATCGATCCGCGGGTAACCAATACCACTTTACAATTATAATATGCCTAAGTGAGTAGTTCATTAAACTTTGATAGCGAATAGCTTTGTATTTATACATACAAAATGAGGTTCATTAACTTTACGTAATTATTCACAATATGTAAAAAAAAAACTTGGTATTTATGAGTTAATACTAAAAAATTGATTAAATTCAACATGAGTCATCATCACCGCTATTATAATTAATTTAGTTGCATATTGATCATCTAATTTATTGACCACTCTGCGGATGGATAAAGAGTTAGGGCCCTATGTCTCTGACACGCCATGGCGGCGCAACCAGTCTTCGGAACCAACGAAATGTATAGTTCTATAGACAGTATTTGACCTAGCGTCCGTTAGGACATGCAACCACTAAACGCGTCTACTAAATATGACTGACTGCGCCGCGACCGCCGCCACGCTACTTGCGCGACCACTAATTTGCATAGCGCTGTATGATCTCTCACTCACTCCGCCGCCAGTGGCGCGACCGTAAACTATGAGATCATGTCATGATCTTCAGCAAAGTGTTGTGCATGAGCCCACAAAGATTTCTGAGTTGGAACGACCAATCTTTGACAGCGTAGCACCGCGCGCAGGGTACAGCTAGTTTATAATATAACGACCGCTTGGCGCAATGGTTCGAGCGTATCACTGCACATGGTGGTTGCGGGTTCGATTCTAGCCGGGGCAAATTTTGGAAATGGTATTTTCGTAATTTGCCGATTAGATGTCTGGACATCCAGTGACATCACCGGTATCGCCCCCAGTCCAGTGTACGGTACCCATAGTATGACCATACAGTTGGAGTGTTCGTCTGGCGATATTTATTATTATTATTATCGTTTTTAGGAGGAGGAGGAGGCGCTGAACGCGGTCGGTTACGACGACATCGGCGGGTGTCGCAAGCAGCTGGCGCAGATCAAGGAGATGGTGGAGCTGCCCCTGCGGCATCCCTCGCTGTTCAAGGCCATCGGCGTGAAGCCGCCGCGGGGCATACTCATGTACGGCCCGCCCGGCACCGGCAAGACACTCATCGCACGAGCCGTGGCCAATGAGACTGGTGAGTCTTTTGTTCTGAGTGGTAAATTGTATTTTGTGCCTCCCATAATACAGATCATTCTAGCTTGCGCCGCAGGTGACTTGCAGCCTTTTTTTTACAAGCCGATAACCTTTTTTGTTTTAGTTTATTGTATGTGGCTGTGGTAAATATAGTTATTATTATAATCTTACCTAGGACGATTTAACTACTAGACGCGCGATCTTGTATTGCCTTGCCTCGTGTATAGCCCCGCTCGCCATGCAATAAGAAACATTTAACCTTGGTTGTTGTTGCCTACTCAGCATGAAGGGCTGTCTTTATACCGGAGAGAGACAGATAGAACATACGCTATTTTCACGGATGTCAATTTGACGTCACACCACTAGAATATTTCCACCAATGTTACTTTGACGTCACAACACAATGACACCCGCTGACAACCAGTCTCATGGTCTCCATTTTGGTTTTCCAAAATGGGCGGTCACATTTTTGTATTGTATTGTTATTAATTGTGTTTGTTATTGCTATTCGTTACTCGACATTGGCAGAATCATATTGGGCTTGACCCAATGGGAAGAGGCCATTAATATATTATAAAAAAAAACCAGTCTCATATCGCCAACTTGTGCTCAACCAGGTGCCTTCTTCTTCTTGATCAACGGGCCCGAGATCATGTCCAAACTGGCCGGCGAGTCGGAGTCGAACCTGCGCAAGGCCTTCGAGGAGGCCGACAAGAACTCGCCCGCGATCATCTTCATCGACGAGCTGGACGCCATCGCGCCCAAGAGGGAGAAGACGCACGGAGAAGTGGAGCGCCGTATCGTGTCGCAGCTGTTGACGCTTATGGACGGTTAGTAGACGCGACCTTTCGTTCGACCTTTAAATAGAAGCTGAATAGAAAAAATGCTTGGCGCAGTGGTTCGAGCGTAGGCCGCTCGGCTCACTGCACATGGTGGTTGCAGGTTCGAGTCCCGCCAGGGCAAATTGAAATGGCCTTTTTAATTTGCCCAGGTCTAGGTGTCACTGGGATCGCCCCCAGTCCATTGTATGGTACCCATAGTACAAGCGTCGCTTAGTTTTGGACCATACAGTTGGTGTGTCAGTCTGGCGATATTTATTAAGTTAATTAGCCTAGAATTCTATGAAGTAATATCTCTTGTAACAGTCGAGACCGATTAAGAGTCTACACCGGCTCGAATCTTACCAATAATTTGCTACTCGTTTCCCCCGAATAGGCATGAAGAAGTCATCGCACGTGATCGTAATGGCGGCGACAAACCGCCCGAACTCTATCGACGCGGCGCTGCGTCGCTTCGGACGGTTCGACCGCGAGATCGACATCGGCATACCGGACGCGACCGGCCGCCTCGAGATCCTTCGCATTCACACCAAGAACATGAAGCTTGGCGATGACGTCGACCTTGAACAGGTCAGTGATACTCATCATCATTTCAACCGAAAGACGCTATAGCAACGGGCGATTAAAAAAAATAACAAAATGTAAAAAGGCAAGCCCGCTGAGTTTCTTGCCGGATCTTCTCAGTCGAGGTCGCGTTCGCGCGTTTCGATCCGCTTGTAGATATCAGAAAATAACTAAAATTGACTTTTTAAACTACAAAAGAGCTGATAATTTTCAAACGGCTGAACCGATTTTCATGAAACATAGCTAAGAACACTCGATCAGAATACCTATCTAACAAAAAAACTAAATTGAAAGACAGAGACACAGATACACATGTTAAAATTATAACACCCTCTTTTTTGTCGGAAGTTAAAAATGTAAAATTTACAATTTGTAAGTGCCCCAGTAGGCCTAAACAAAATAAACGATTTGAATATACCTAGGCTCCACTACTAAACCAAAATGACCAGTCTTCTTGTGCTTCTCGCATCCCGCGATTTCCCGCGACTTTAGGTCATCGGTTCTCATTATGGGGGGCCTACCCACGCTGCATCTTCCGGTGCGATACTGATTTTACATAAATTCAATGCAGTAGTATGTACGTTTCTTTAAGCTCGTCATATGCTTGCGTATGGTTTTCTAGTCATTAAAACCCCCATCGTTTCTAAGTTTCACAAGTTATTCACCACCATTGATACTTCCCATTCAATTATAAAAACTGTTTCTTGAATATTGGTGGCTGCTACTCATAAAATGCAGATTACACTGTTTTCTACATTATTCGATGTGTACTAACACGAAAGTTGTGACAAATATTTAAAGGCCCGTAACTCAGAAAACAAGATGGTTGCGTGTAGTCTGCCTTCAGTAGGCATCTACATATACCATCAACATTGTTGACTCTTGATCTTTTTTTAACATTTTTCGCTTTCAGGCAGTAATCATAGGTTGCTTTGGCCATTATGTTGTTGGCCAAAGCGAGGAAAACCCTTTTTTGGAAAGCCATTTGTTTTAATTATTTTTATGACCATTCTAGCCATAGGTGGCCGCTAGTAACTGCACACAAAATGCAACCTTAAGGTGACTAAGCGTCGAGTTTGTTGAGTGTACATACCAAAATGAGTATTATGGACTTTGAAACAAGTTGTAGTAATTTCGTTTGATGTGGTGCAGATCGCGGCGGAGTCGCACGGCCACGTGGGCGCGGACCTGGCGTCGCTGTGCTCGGAGGCGGCGCTGCAGCAGATCCGCGAGAAGATGGACCTCATCGACCTCGAGGACGACCAGATCGACGCCGAGGTCCTCAACTCACTCGCTGTCTCCATGGACAACTTCCGCGTGAGTATATTACACATTAACTATTCGACTAGCGCTGATTTGATTTATTTGTATTTGACCTGCTCATGTTCAGTTGCTGTTCCTGAGAATGTACACCATCTTTTATTCATTGAAAAGGGTAACCGTTGAGTTTCTTGCCGGATCTTCTTAGTGGAAGCAGATAAAAACAATTTTGAGTTTTGAGTTTGACGACCGCTTGGCGCAGTGGTTTGAGCGTAGGCCGCTCGGCTCACTGCACATGGTGGTTGCGGGTTCGAATCCCGTCAGGCCAAATTTCGGAAATGGCCTTTTCGTAATTTGCTCAGGTCTGGGTGTCACTGGGATCGCGCCCAGTCCATTGTATAGTGCCCATAGTACAAGCGTTGCTTAGTTTTTGGGACCATACAATTGGTGTGTTCGTCTGGCGATATTAATTATCTATTTAACTCCGCCTCGCGGTTTTACCAGCGTTAAATTTTAAATTACCCACTACAAACATACTTACAAGCAACTTAACAACCTCTATTAGTATTAAATGTAGTAGAATAGTTTTAGCGGCGGGTCCGCCCGTGTTGTATCTTGTATACAAAGAAGTCTTTGTACCAGAGTATAATTCCATTCGGCCGTTCTTGCGTAATACTCGGTCAAAGTTACAAACAAACAAAGACTAATATTTTATCATTAGTAAGGTTATAGGTTATAGGTTGTTAGTCATTCATGCCCAGAATTTTCAGGTGACATTTTAACCAAACTATGATTTTATTGAGACACTGTTTGTTATAGGTTTTTTGAGATTTTTTACTTACAATAACCGTATTATGGTGCGCAGTACGCGATGACCAAGTCGTCGCCGTCGGCGCTGCGCGAGACGGTGGTGGAGGTGCCGAACGTGACGTGGGGCGACATCGGCGGGCTGCAGAACGTGAAGCGCGAGCTGCAGGAGCTGGTGCAGTACCCCGTGGAGCACCCCGACAAGTTCCTTAAGTTCGGCATGCAGCCCTCCCGCGGCGTGCTGTTCTACGGACCGCCCGGCTGCGGTTAGTGCTGAGCTCGTCATGGCTGATGATCATGCTAAGTGATGATCGCCAGTGAGGCCATTCTTAAGAATTTTTGTATTTTTTGAAACGAATTTTCATTACCTTACGAGCGACCGCAAGCTCGCACAATGGATTATCTTTTCTTCAATATACACCAAGGGGTATAAACGAGACATGGGTTTAGCTGGCGGGTCCATTGTACTGAGGATGGGCCACTTGATCTCTTGCCTTCAGTATTGCCAACGACAAGGTCCTTCCAAATTAGCGTCTTCCCTTCTTATAGTATGGCAAAAAATGTTGAGAACATACGACGTATCTGATTATAAATATCCGTTCATCAGGTAAAACCCTGTTGGCCAAGGCCATCGCCAACGAGTGCCAGGCCAACTTCATCTCAGTGAAAGGCCCCGAACTGCTCACCATGTGGTTCGGCGAGTCCGAGGCCAACGTGCGTGACATCTTCGACAAGGTATGTCATGTTTATGTCATATGCGAGTGGAAATATGTAATCTGACAACTGGACATAGTTTAGCAGAACGGAATCGACCCACATGCACTGTTGTAAACCAAAACCAACCTTGTTTTAGTGGTTTTAGATTGGTTTTAGTTTGCAGAAGTGTAAGTGGGTCGGTTCCATTTTGCAAAACCACGTCCAACTGATCTACTTTAGATTGGGTCTTGTGATCGTCAAATCAGGGAGACTGGAAGCCACGGACAAAGCCGTAATAGCTTATGCAATGTTGATTGGTCCGTTCGATCCTTGCCCTTGAACGAACTAATAAAATTCTCCGTCTTCAATCGCCCAGACACCTTTTGATGTATATATATATAATAATTCATAGTATTCAGTGTTCTACATAAGTAAATCTTTCGGCAGGCTCGGTCGGCCTCCCCGTGCGTGTTGTTCTTCGACGAGCTGGACTCGATCGCGAAGTCGCGCGGCGGGTCCGTGTCGGACGCGGGCGGCGCCGCGGACCGCGTCATCAACCAGATCCTGACCGAGATGGACGGCATGGGCGCCAAGAAGAACGTCTTCATTATTGGTATGTTGCTTTCATGTTTTCGTAATCTTTCGTGTGTTATCCGCACTAGGCGTAAATTGCATTAAAACAATTCCGAAAAAGTTGCGGGGTGGGGAGCAGAGGCGATTGTGATTGGTCGATCGTAAATTTTATATACCTTATTAAGCGTTTGCGTTTCAAAATTTATCAGGTTCTGTTTATAAGTAAATAGATAAACTAACGAATAAATTAATGTGTGGGATTACACACAACACACTACATCCCCTTTACAACAGTTATAGACAACATTACTGACTTCAAATAATTACTAATTTGTAAACCCATACGTCGCTGCTGAACCATGGTAGAATTCAGCAATTATACCATGTTCCTTGGTCTTAAGATACAGGCTTGCCCTGTGCGCCTAGTTTGAGGTCCAATGATAAGTGTATTATTAGACGGCCGCTTGGCGCAGTGGTTCGAGCCTAGGCCGCTCGGCTCACTGCACATGGTGGTTGCGAGTTCGATTCCCGCCCGAGCAAATTTCGGAATTGGCCTTTTCGTAATTTGCCCTGGTCCGGGTGTCACTGAGACTACCCCCAGTCCATTGTACAAGTGTTGCTTAGTTTGGGACCATACAGTTGGTGTGTCAGTCTGGTGATATTTATTTTATTTATTACGGGCTTTTATATTGAAATAAAAATGGCCAGGCGCGACGAATCGTCCGGACATCATCGACCCGGCGATCCTGCGGCCGGGCCGCCTGGACCAGCTGATCTACATCCCGCTGCCGGACGAGAAGTCGCGCGAGGCCATCCTGCGCGCCAACCTGCGCAAGTCGCCCATCGCCAAGGACGTCGACCTGACCTACATCGCTAAGGTAATGTTACCTACTTGCGATATATACTGATGGTATTGGTATTGCAAATTTTTTTCTTGCCGTGTACCCAATCAATATCCATACAAACCTTCATCCCCTAATGGGATGAATGTTCTAAAATTCTCTCTTACCGCCAGTTTCTTTATTAAATTCTAAACTAAACGTCTAAAATTGTGAAGAAAAATAACTAATTTAACTGTTACTTTTACTTTAAGATATTACATTAGCTGTTCATGTCCGGACTATGTTATACAATGAACCCCTGTGCACCAGCTTCGGCTGTGTGTTGTCTGTCTGTCAGTTTTTTTTTATTAATTACTAGTGACCCGCCCCGTTTTCGCACTAGTATAAAATTATCAGTGATTCTCTACTATATTATGCAAGTATTATACATGTAAACCTTCCTCTTGAATCACTGTATCTATTAACAACAACCGCATCAAAATCCGTTGCGTAGTTTTAAAGATCTAAGCATACATACATAGGGACAGACAGCGGGGAGCGACTTTGTTTTATACTATGTAGTGCTGTGAAGTATATACTTCAGAGACGTTTCTCGGTTGGTGATTGGTTCGTGTTTGCCTCGTTTTTATTGTTATGGTAGGTGACGCAAGGGTTCAGCGGTGCGGACCTGACGGAGATCTGCCAGCGCGCGTGCAAGCTCGCCATCCGGCAAGCCATCGAGGCGGAGATCAACCGCGAGCGCACGCGGCAGCAGCAGCCCGCCGCCGCCGTCATGGACGTCAGTACTAATATACTTACTTACTATTCACTCTTGTTGCTCAATGCCCGATAATCATAGTTATTACTTTATTCATTACATATGTGATGCTCAAGCATACAGAGGTTAACATCTAACTATCCTCTGTAACGCTTTTTTTAATTATTGTTTCCATTAGATTTAACTTTTTTCCTATCTCTGTCTAATATGCCCAATGATGAAATGTTGAGTTTTGTTTTGAGACATTTTACTATAATGTAAACACTAAGCTACGAAATCTGTGGGAAAGACTATTGAATTATTTCTGATAATTGATTTATGTGTGATGTGTTGTGTAAAGATGGACGAGGAGGATCCCGTGCCTGAGATCAGCCGCGCTCACTTCGAGGAGGCGATGAAGTTCGCGCGCCGCTCCGTCTCCGACAACGACATCCGCAAGTACGAGATGTTCGCGCAGACGCTGCAGCAGAGCCGCGGGTTCGGCACCAACTTCAGGTCGGTACTCGCACAAATAATACACTATGAAACTTGTAGTCTAAGATACGGTTTACGAAATATATATCCTCATCTGTTATTTATTAGTGATAAGAAATAAATGATAGATAATATTCACATTAACACATTGCAAATAGGTTGTCTAGTTAAATTGCGCCCGAATAATATTAAATAGTTAAAATTTAAATTAAATTTATTTAATCTGCTTCCCTCACCGGTATTTTTTTTTTAAACAGACACTAGTTAAAAGATTATACCCAACAGAATTGATAACGTAAGTTTGCCTGCATTCATAATTGATTTTAATAATGAATATGCTTATTATATTATGTAATGAGAAAAATCTTCATCAATAAAAACTCGCTCTATCATTGTCTGTCACATGAAGTTGCGCGCGCAACGCGTGTTTGTCACTCTCACCACTCGCATTTAAAATTTAACTATTTAATATTATTCGGGCGCAATTTAACTAGGCAACCTATTTGCAATGTGATAATGAGAATATTATCTATCATTTATTTCTTATCACTAATAAATAACAGATGAGGGTATATATTTCTTAGACCGGATCTTGTACTATTGTATGAGTGGTCATGTTTCGTTGTGGTGTATTGGCGGACCGCCACTGAACTTCCCGCGCCCGGCAGGTTCCCGTCCAGCGGCGGCGCGGCGGGCGGCACGGGCACGTCGGGCGGCGACCAGCCCACCTTCCAGGAGGAGGGCGGCGACGACGACCTCTACAGCTAAGCTGGCCGCGTCTGCCGCCGCGCCGGCGCCGGCGGCCAGCGGCCTGCGGCGGCCAGTTCCAGGACTGACAGTTACTTAGGATTATCGGTTCAGTAACACGACCGGGCGTCCCGGAGCCGCGGGGGGCGGCCCGCGCCCGCCCGTCATCTCTCCGGATTAGAGATTTAATTATAAAAAATATTAAAAAATCGGCGCGTCTCACGCGTCGCGGTCGAATAAACTTCAATGTCTATATGTCTTCTACGATATGTAAATGTATTTATTTTGTAATTCAATCATTTTCTGTTCCGGTTCGCTTATGTATGTTTAGTTGTATTGGATAAATAATGTTTGAGTATGTACCCGTTCGCCTCGCGAGCATGTAAGATCATATGATAGAGTAATTGTTAACCTGCTGTATTTGCCAGACCCGCGCGAGCGCGGCGACGGCGCGGTTGCTCCGGCACGCGCGCCGACCACACACAATATTACAGTGATTTTTTAATAAAAGATTTTTATAGACTAATTTACTGTTTTCATTTACGTTCTTCACCCATACTAAACGAGCACCCACTATAATGTTCAAGCGATAGCAGATAGAAAGAGGTCAGTCTGGATTGTTTCCGATTACCTCTTGGGGATGAACGCCGTGAATGTTATGACTTATGATATGGAGTTGAGGAAGTACAGTATGCAAGAAGTTGCATACATGGTTCGATCTCTATCTCGAATTCGTACCCTGGTGTGTACATTAAATGAATATAAATAAAAGCGGATGGTAAATATATAAAATTTCTTCATTATTTAAATTTACAATCTCTTTTCATAAATATTTCTTTAAGCTCAGGCGAGGCGTCGACTAAATTCTTCAGAGAATATGCTCTTTCGGTCGCAAATTCGCTCGGTTGTCTATTTAAATGCGTAGATGACATGGAATCCCCGACGATGCGGAACTGCGGAGCCGTTTTACTTTGATCGAATAGTTTGCAGTTCGTGATTAGATCATTGAATAATCGCTTAACTTCTTCATCCGAGAAGCAAGTGCACAACCAATCGAACTCCTGGTCGGAGTATTGCGTACTCATATCTTTAGTCCTCGACGGAACGACCGGCAACGGCGGGGAGGGCGGACGCTTTCCCCTCGCCTTCGTTACGAGTCTCCTCAAAGTAGCAACTGAACACCTTTCGTAATTAGGTATTTCAGGCTCATCATAAATAGACACATTCTTCATGTACGGCGGCATGTGCTCCGTCAAATGTTTTTTTACTTTCTTCGCACACTGACATCTTCGTGGCTCGACATGTTTAAAGTAGCTATCCCATTTCGGTTCCCTTTCGTGTTCCAATTCTGCGGTCCTCGTTTCAATTTTATTTCCAGATGATACCGAGGCTATCGAAGGTAAATCTGAGTGTATCGGTATGTATAAGGACATTTTTGACGCGTGCAATGGACTACAGAAACAGTGAGGTATTTTACAAACGCAGCATTCAATCGGCACTTGCTTAATGTTAGGCAGTTCCTTTTGTAGGATTTGTAACAAGGAACTCTCTAGCTTCATCTCAGTGAGTTGCATCGAAGGCGTGTATTGGACCGGCACATCATGTTGGTACATATGATAATCGTCAAAATCGGTGTCTTGCCCCCGCTCGCCGTGAATGAATCCTTTGACTTTGTCGGTGAATTTTTCAAAGTTATCGCAGGCGGCGTATATGCACCGCTTGTTGATAATGATCACCGGTAACTGCGAAGCGCTGGAAGTGCATCGTTTCGGACATAGATTTTGATCAATCTTGACTTTGTAACCCTTATCGCAAAAGAGATAGAAAGGATGCGGTCTCGGTACGGGAGTGTGGAACTTTTCTTGTTCAGGTACGAAAATGCTCTCAACACTTGGATCCTCTAGCGCTTCGTCGAGCTGCAGCAGCATCAGTTTCTCCATGTTCAAAAAGAACTCCGCGTGCTCCGGAAGCGCGCTCAGGCAGTATGAGACGAACATCTGAAACTTCTTCACGACATGGTAGACTTTTTTTTTCCACACCCTGTTGAACTCCTGCCGCTTCTTTTCTTTCTCTACTGCGAGACGAATTTCAAAGTCTTTGTATGCTATTTGTTCTGTCAAAACCTTCACTTTTTTCTTGTGCTCATGCGTGGAAAGCATCATTTCTTTGGAACATTCCTCGCGCTCTTTCAGTGCGACGTACACCTGACAAGCCAAATTTTGACATTCCAGATATTGTCTTAACTTCTCAACGGCGACGTGTTTCTCCACCTTGATGTCGTGTATGCTGTCCCCCATAATGGTGCGGGATTTTTCAACGTTTTCAATGAACTCTGCTTTCAACTTTGCCTGGTGTTTCGTAAGTTTTTCCGTGTATTTATCGTACAACGTGATCGCTTGCTGTTTCAATAAAACTTCATAGTGATCAGACATCCTCTGGAACACTTCTTGTTCCACACTCTTGATCTTCTCAACGGTCGCCTCAAAAAGCAGAAGTTCTATTTTGGTTATGGATGTGGTGTACAGCGTGGTAAATTCATTGAACGCGTTTTGTATTTTTTCAGTGTTCTCTGCGGCTGCTTCCTTGGATGCGCGATCCCACTCCATCCGGCAGTTCATTTCGATGTTTTTCTTCCAGTTTATATCGCTTTCAAGTATTGCCTTATTCTTTTCATCTTCCATCTGTTTATGATAGATTTCCAAGAATCGCATTCCAAAACTATCAACTCCAAGGTAGTTTAATTTGGAAAGATATTCTTTTTTGGTAGGTTTTAAGACGGCTCTACCTTCTAAGAGGTCTTTTGGTGGCATGAACCAGTCACTACCGCCGCCCTTCATGGGGGGTTCCAGCCCCGCCAACACCTTCAACTTGTAACTCATGGATTTGAAGTAGACGGCAGCGAGCGCCGGACACATCTTTTTAATCATGACGGTCTGAGTGGGCACCTGTTCTCTTTTAAGGAAACAATCCCTTAAATAATAGTTATCACTGAACTTAGCCATTGTGAATAATTTAAAAATAATACAAATAAAGCGAATAAAAATGACAAAATGAAGTTTTTTTTCTATAGCTATGACAAATGTCACAGATGGAGAAAAAAGTTACAATACGTCACATTGTACTCCACCAAAGAGAATACAAATTCTCGGTCATATTTTATACCGAGATACCGAGACAGTCAGTGAGCCTAGCAAACTCGAATCCATCAGTCGAACAAACGTAAGGCCTGTTTTTAAAAACGCGCTTTTATTCTACTAAAAGTCAAAGTCTAAAGTCAGGCGGCGTCTGTATCGCTATATACAAATGCGCATTAACGGCGAGTTTAAAAACCGTGGTGTGCATCGGCCCTTAGGGGAACTCACTTCTACAAAAACCTTTCACATTAGCATTAAGATATCGTCCCATACTAACGATGTCACGGAAAATCACACGAAATCAAGTAAAGCTAGAAACTATGAGTCAAAAATATTTTTTTATTTATACAAAATTATAAATACTATATCACTTATGCTTACATAAAATTCAGTTCTTCTTACAACTAAGTAACTTCGCCAACGGCCATCTGTTGCAGCAGCGTCATGACGTGACAGAACCGCTCTTTGATCTCCGTCGGCGACCGGTGCGGGAGCAGCTCCCGGATGCGGCAGAACACCTGCTCCGAGCCCGGCTCGCCCTTCAGCACTTGCAGCATAGTCTTATCCTCATCCCTGGTCCAGCTGCTGCCGACATCCGCTTTAGACTCGCCGACACTCTCTTCGACCCTATTCACCGTCGGTTCAATCTTCGCCTGCTTGTCTTTCTTAGCACACTGACTCTTACTGTCTTTACGTTCCCGCTTCTGCCCATCAGATTTCTCGTCTCTCTTGCATGTTTTACTTCTACTACTGCTTTGAGCTTTCTTAGCTTTCGGGCTCATGACGTCGACGGCGCAGTCTCTGTGTTTGGTGTTGTCGTTCACATCCTTGACGTTTTTTGTCGGCGATTTCATTTGTTTTTTGGGTTTTTTGGGTGGGATTTTGGGTTCAGTGCGCGCGGTGCGCCTGGGTTCTGTGACGCGCGACGAGGCCGCGGGGGGGGCGGGTGGTGCGGGTGGGGCGGGTGGCGCGGCCGGGGGGGGCGCGGCCAGGCGGCGCGCGTGCTGCCGGTAGGGCTCCTTGCTGTAGGGGAAGGTGACGCTGGCGGCCCGCAGCAGGCGCCCGTGCTGGAGGAACACCCGCCCGTGGAGGTACTGGAAAAGTATACGCGGTTTACAACTCACGGAATGAGGGCATCCAGGATTTTTTTTGCCACCAGTACGGAGACACATTGGCATAGGGTGACATTATATCAATTAACAAGTCTGGCGGCTCTATCACTCCGACCTCGCGATAATTTATACAAGGTGACACATAATGGGTATACATTTTTTTCAAAACTAACTTTGTAATTCTAAAACCATCAGCTTTGGAGGGAACTTGAAAAACAAAAGGTGTTATAGGAATACAGCTGTTGACCGATTTCACAAGTCTACAAAACCTTTAGTACTTCAACTGTCCCACAAAGCCGATAGTTTGAGATTTACAAAGTTAAGTTGCAAAAAAAATAGTATACCCATTTTGTATCACCTAGTATTTACAGTGACACTGCCAGAAGTGAAGAGACAAACAACGTGGGCCGACGTAGTAGTTCAATCAAGCGACATCTGGTGAGGTGAAAATGTTTTGCCCCCATTGGGTTCGACCAGCTGTAGTAGCGCCGGCCAATACGGAATGTCAGTTTCTTTTCGATGTACGTTAATTATGACCTATCCTTGTGAGAAATATATTATGTTTAAAGGAGTGTTGACTCACCACTGTGTCTAAGCCTTCCTTGGCGTCCGGTCTCCTCTTATTATCGCTCTCCTCCTCGAACTCCCAAACATCATAGCCCTTATCGCCAGTGAGGAAGCTCTCATGCATCACGTCGGTGCCCTGTTCGTATACACTACGAAAAGATAAAACAAATTCACATCTTCTTAGCTTAGATAATCTTACAAAATAAGTTTATTTACTACACAAAAAGCTACATCACTATAAAAGCGTCGCGACACCACTATAAAAGCGTCTCGACGCCACTATAAAAGCGTCTCGACGCCACTATAAAAGCGCCGCGACATCACTATATAAGCGTCGCGACGCCCCTGTAAAAGCATAAATAAAAAAGTATCTTATAAAATAACAGAACCTTATAAAATGTGTACAACTGGCATTACTGACTAGATGGACTAACAACCGGTCAACAAAAATGACGGGTTACGGAAACTTTCCAATTAGACGCACTTTAAAGGTGCTATAGCCAAGTTGTGGTCAACTGACTACAGCTCATGTATATGAGCCAGTCCATGAACGATGTAATACGATGCCATACCCTCACACAGAAAATCGGCATAAAGTAACTAGTATAGCTGCCTTTCGCACGATGAGCGAGAGAACCGGAAACCCAATCTCCCCTTCCCTCTGTCACACTTTCTTTAAGGTTGGCAACGTGCAAGCTACACCTTTGGTATTTCAAGCATCTATAGGCTATTGCTCAACATCAGGGGGGTCGTAAACTTGTTTGCGGAACATGTTGTAAATTAAAAAGACATATAATCGTAGATTAATTAAATGGAGCAACCAACAAAACTAGCTAATTGGGATATGTGTCTAGTGAAAAAATGATATTTGACACTTTGTTGAACAAAGGCAAGCCAGATAATCTACTCTACGACTTTGTTTGAGCAACTGGTTTTAGTTTATATCATCCAATCAGCGCTGGAAGAGACTCGCTCTCAGCTCATGCTGAGCAACGCTTTTCGGCGCAGATGTCACTGCGGCAGACTTTACTGTAGCTTCCGCTATATAATATTTCGCCTTTTTTTGTTTTCTTTATTTTTCATTTATGTCTGTATATCTGTGTGGAATAAATGATTTTCATTTCAGCACCGTTAAACAAGTTGATAGGAGGTCAAGGTCTCCTGGCTGCTGCCGCTATTGATGAGTGTTGAGAACTGCCCTATAAGCTCAATGGTCACGTCGGTCTTACCTATCTGGCGGCCGCTCGTCCGGGAACAGCGTCTTGAACATCTGCGTGAGCCGCGGGTTGGAGCGCAGGTGCGGCAGCACGCGCGCGCGCGTCTCCTGGCTGCTGCCGCTGTTGATGCCGGTGCTGATCGCGCGCAGCACCTTGCGCAGGACCGTCGGCTTGCGGGAGAATGTACTCTAGGGTGCAATATATTATGGGCATTTTACTTTGGTTACATTAATTGAAAATTTAAATTTTATCATAACACACTGCCTTACAATTTCGCACGCTCTCAATAACTAAGTACTATGTACAAGGCTGATTGGGTAAGCACATCAGAATCTTCCGAGTCCCAAACTAGGTCAAAGACCTGTATAATCGGTTAATTTCACGACGACGCAAATTATTGTAAACTGACCCATATTCTGGTGTCATAAAAGTCACAACACGCGTCTATGTTAAATGAAAGAACTATATCTTGGGAGGATTAATTAAGAAAATAAGATTTACACCATTATGGACTCTATTATTAAGCCTGTTTGTATTGTTTTAAATCATATTCCCTACACATTCTACAGATTAATTTATCATCAGTTATATAAGACATAGTAGCTCTTCTCATCTGAAACACAGGGTAGATTTTCCTATGGAACAAAACTTTGTTGTGATACTACTCACTTGCAACAGCTCAATGAAGCCGGTCATCTGCACCAACATGAGCCGGTCCATGAACCTGCCCACCTCGGCCGCCTGCCCCGGCTTCAGGAACAGGAGGAACTCCTCCACAATATCCTTGTGATCGTCACCAAACAACTTCTCTATCCTCCTGTACAAGTCCACGGGCTTCTCACAGTGTGGATTGAATGATTTCAATAAATTTTGGAACTGTACAAACTTGTTTGTAGGCACGGTTGTGTTGGAGGAAAACCTTGATTGTACTTTTGCATAATATGATCTCACTAAAGCTGAAACAGAATATACAAAATTGTCACGCTGCTTCAATTGATCAAAGGGTGATGTGGCCTTGGTATTACTGCACCTGATGTTTTGAATAATTGCTACAACCCTCATAAAACACTTTTGACAATAGCATCCTCATACAATAGATGTAGGGGGTGTCTAATAAGCTATTTTGTCAGTGCCATGACCATACAGCCACACACAAGAAAATATTGTTTGTATACAATACTATGAGACAATTCCTACTAGTGCCACGATGGGACAGACACCAAACTTATGAGAAATTTTTGATAAGCTGCAGTAATCATAGATAGTGTTTTTTGTGTAATGTGTATCAAGCCCATGTGTACAGAAAGTCTATAGTATGGTGTGATGTGGCGGGCAGAGCCATTAAATATCTTCTATATCATCATATCACACACGGAGACATCTATAAGAAAGGGGGCAGTAGTCTTGCATTGTACTAATTTATAGCTACATCCCAATATGTTCAGTGCTTCTGCTGCCTGTGTAGGAAGGATATGTACTTATGTGTTTAAATTATGATATAAATGGGTTGTTGAAAATTGGCATTCAACATGAGAGTAAGACTATATAATAAAGTTCAAGTTAGCTCATTTAAGATGTAACAGTCTATGGTTGGATAGCTAATGAGAACAGACAGACATGTAATTTCTAATTAGATGTCAACCTAATCTATGATTCCTAGATATCTAGCACATAATATAATCCATAGGTCTTATCTGTAGGTAAGTAGTTGTGATGTGTTTGTATAAGTTAATGAATGTGTCAGCAAAAACAATTTCAATGGGTCTTAATTATTACAATTCCTTATTTTTTTCTGTACAATATATGTATATGTTATTTTCGTATTATTAAATAATTACACATATTTTAGGTTCATACAATATTAATTTACACATCCATATCAATTGCAAAAGACACAGCTTATCATTAACATAGTTTAATATTCACATATAAGTACCTGTCTCCAAAACATTGTCATCGAATTTAGGCGGCTCATCTTTTTTCTTTGAATTTGTTCTGCTTTTTGTTTCCTTCTGTGCTACTTTCGTGACCTCCTGTACAGCCTTCTGTGGTTGCGGCTGAAATATCAACAAAAGTAAGGTCATGTAAAAACATCGCATTAAATTGTAGTAAAAATGGCGACAGTTGGCGATCTAGCGGGAAATATCTACACAATATTGCTAAGGACATTAAACATAGCGTGAAATAATTAGGGCTACAATGGCTATTACTCTACTAAGAACCCTCTAAAGAAGAACTATGACCCTAAAACGAACGAAAAGTAAAGAGGAGTTATATAAATCACTGGCAACGAGACCTAACGTTTCTGACTCACCTCGGGCTTGATAATGAGTTTTGGAGCAAAATTTTGATTGAAAAAGCTCGTGCTTGGCTCAATTTTGTTTCCGAAAGCATCCTGACTGTCCCTGGTAAACAGAATAGGCATAGAAGGCAGCATCTGGAAGATCTACGTTCCACTTGCACAACAAAACAATCGCCAGCCCCAAGATTTCACACGATTTCTACATTATATTGTCGTAAAAACAAAACACCGTACAAACACGATAATATTGTGACTATAAACAAAAAGAATTTAACAATTATTTTAAGTTACGACCACATTGTTTTGTATTTATCCAAACAACACAAGCCATCGAAAGAATGGAAACATCTTTTTGACAGTTCGCCAGCACAGACATTCGCGAGGACGCAAAATCCGAAATCGGGCGCGCGCGAAGCGGAGCGCGCGCACGTTTCATTTTATAACTTAGTTAAATAAACTGTAAAACTGTTAAAATAATAAATGTTATATAACAAGTAACATTTGTTAATTAAAAGGTTATTTAGCTTGACTTCCGATAGGTAAACTGCATACCACGGCCAATGAGAAGCGATACGAAAATCAATAGATCATTTTAATAAATTAGGTAGGTAAGTTACCTAGTTGTTATTTTAACGTTTCGCCGTGGTAGGTACTTATGTAAGTATCTATGTATAATTTATTTGTATTGCTGTAATTCTTGCGATGGATTTTCCAGTCACTTCTACTGGATCTCATAGGCGCCGCCAAGAGGGAAAAAGTAGGGGTTACAGTTTACAATTCAAATTCTCGTTCTATTATATTGTCTTCTGTGCTAATTAAATAGGTAGGTAGTAGGTACTAAGTAGACAGTAATTTGACAGTAATATGGGTCGATTTTCAATACTTAATTCACGCGTCTTAACTGACTATACCTACCTACCTGTTATGTTTACGATTGGTAGATAGGTAAGCAGATGCATTACACCACATACAACATTTGGGTGTACCAACTACGTTTTGGACACTTTCATACTTCTAAAGATCAAAACAAACCCTAGTGTAAGTGTTTGTAGGTGGGTTTCAGTTTGCAGAAGCATGGGTAGTTGGTTTCATTCTACCTAGCTGTTGCTCGCGGCTCCACCTGGGTGGTACTTCGGCAGAACAAAACTAAGTTACTCCTTATAACATCAGTTGCCTGTGAAAGTCCCATCAAAATCGGTCCAGCTGTTTCGGAGATTAGCCGGAACAAAAAGACATAGGTACTGACACGCTGACATAAATAAAAAAATAGGTAAGTATGCTTGTTAAGTACCTACCGTACTTATATGAATTTAGTAATAAAATACTGTTATTTTGATATTACAAACAGGCACTTCAATCTTACTTATTTGTATAGGTATATAATATGTAGGTAGGTACTTACTTAAACATATAGATAGACTGTAGGCCGTGAAAAGTATTATTTGGCCTTCCGAGCTGACTTCCTTCATTCATTGTTACCAGAGCCGTTGGGTGTTGTGACTGTCCGTCGTCAGGTAACCAAATCGATTTAACTAGAATATCGAGGAGCTTATTGGTAACCCCTGTATTACAGTGTTCACGAGAAAATCATTTAATTGTGTCTTTTGTATTCAAATTATGGAATCCTGATGTGAACGTGGTGTTTTAGAGTCATGGCTGCCATATTACCGACAGGATTGATGAATGGGGTGAGTGAGTTGTCTGTCTACTTCTTTGACTATTCTGATTTACATAAGATAGTTTTGTGTTTTTATTACTACGTGGAATGAGGGGATTGTTCAAACTGACGCAAGCATAAGTACTAAACTTCAATATGAGGTCACCTGCACATGAGATATATAGGTACTTACTTACTCTTTAAGGTGCTCACTAAAGAGAGTAAGTAGGTAGGTTGGTACCTACCTATATCTTTAATAAACCGCAGGTGGGTTAATATTTAATTGTAGCATGCTTGCACTAGATTGAACTCACGCATGCTTGCACTGTTGGCACGAGAAATCCTCGCTTGAACAATAGCATCAAATGGGACAATTATTACAAAATAGCTGAGCCCGCGACTTCGTCCGCGTGGAATTTACCTTAACAAAAAAGCCCGCTCCCGAGCGACAGGACTCATTTTTTTTAATTTAGTTTTTCTAAAATAAAAGTATCCTTAGTTACTGCTTATAACATCAGCTATCTACCACTGAAAGTCCCGTCAAAATCGGTCCAGCCGTTTCGGAGATACTCTTTGATTTCATGTGTTTTTATTTTTTAACGCGTAGCCCTAATTGTTTTTCTAAAATTAAAGTAGCCTAAGTTACTCCTTAAAACATCAGCTGTCTGCCAGTGAAAGTCCCGTCATAATCGGTCCAGCAGTTTCGGAGATTACCCGGAACAAACATACAGACAGACAGACAAATTTTTTTTAAATCGCGTTTTTGCTATAGGTGTCGTATGTACTTTCATATGCATTTAGTCGAAAAGGTGTTATTTTGATATTACAAACAGACACTCCAATTTTATTAGTTTTTTTGTATAGATATACATCATACGTAAAGGTACCTACGAATTAAATAATTAGGCGCAATATATCTACTCTATATGCATTTATAGTACTGTACTGAGCTTAGCCTTGCTGCAAGGAAGTAGATGTACTAATTAACTCTTCCGGTAAAGCCTGTGTTCACAATCAAAGCCTAACAAACTGTGAAACAATGGACTGACTGGGTAAATTACCAACATACCTACAATTACTACGTTTGGTGATAAGTTAAGTTCTTGAAACAATAATGTTCTACGCAAACCTCCTTACCTACCTAACGTTGTCACAAAATCTCTTCTATCACACATTCTTATTTGATCTTAAAAATCTCATTAAGGTGAAGGCGCCTGTCTAGCCCGCGAAGTTCTAATTTTTTGACTTTTTTTAGAAATTTTTCAAAATCTGACAATAATAAAAGACAAATTTAGTAATTCGCGAAAAAGACCATGTGCAGTGCATTTATTAATACATTTATTTTACTCTAAATATTATCACGGTGTATATGATACTAGTAAATCACTAAATATACAAAAATTGCCAGATTATCTGGATAGCTGTCGTTCTTGAAATGTTTTAGAGTAAGTTGGATATATTAATAAATGCACTGCACACGGTCTTTTTCGCGAATTACAAAATTTGTCTTTTATTATTGTCAGATTTTGAAAAATTTCTAAAAGAACTCAAAAAATTTGAACTTCGCGGGCTACATGGGCGCTTTAGCCTTAAACGTAACATTAAACGTAGTAAAGATTCAGATTCGTGGTGATCCAAGATCGGCCTATGGTTGCTGTGCCAACCACATTTATGAAACCCCAGAATTTCCCTATAAAATCGGTGCCGTTAGTGTGGGTACTGATTTTTTGCACAAATCCAAAATAACCTTAAGACTATAGTTTTATTTGATTGATTGCTCGATAGAGTGAGATCCAAAATAATTTAGTAGTTAAGTAAACGAGTGAAACCGCGACTTGATTTTCACAGTAATGATTGGTGCGAATAGCTGATATCCTCTAATAGGCATATTAAGGTGAAGGCGCCTGTCTAGCCCGCGAAATTCTAAATTTTCGAGTATTTTTATAGTTTATCCAAAATCTGAAAACATTTAAGACAACATTTTGTGATTTGCGAAAAACACAGTATGCAGTGCGTTTATTAATACATTTATTTTACTCTAAATATTATCACGGTGGGTATGATACTAGTAAATCACTAAATATACAAAAATTGCCAGATTATCTGGATAGCTGTCGTTCTTGAAATGTTTTAGAGTAAGTTGGATATATTAATAAATGCACTGCACACGGTCTTTTTTTTCCGCGAATTACAAAATTTGTCTTTTATTATTGTCAGATTTTGAAAAATTTCTAAAAGAACTCAAAAAATTTGAACTTCGCGGACTAGATGGGCGCTTTAGCCTTAAATATCTCTCAGCAGTAATAGGAAATTAGTATACAATACAAAAACTCTCGGCCTTGTTATAAAGGAAACGAATTATGCAGGTGCTTCGAGCCTTGCCAGCGATGTAAGAATCAGTGGTACTCAGTGAGCATACGCACGCGATCTCGGAAACAGTTCAAAATTGATCGGATTGTTTTGAGTTATTTTGTAATGGGGATGGATAATGGAAAAGATAATGTCGATGACGGGGAACAAGTCAATATCGATGAGATCGTGACGAAGGAGCAGAGTGCCCCCACTGATACCGTGTCGGAGGTGTGTGACAAAGTAAATATACCTATTTAACTACATGCCATTATTTATAAAACATACCTACCCTTTTTAATAATTATTATTTACGCACTAAACTAGAAACTAGAATCAAAGGAATGGAAATCTATACAAATAAATAAAATTGGAGTGTCTGTTTGTAATATCAAAATAACACCTTTTCACTAAATGCATATGAAAGTACATACGACACCTATAACAAAAACGCGATTTAATTTTTTTTTGTCTGTCTGTCTATCTGTGTGTCTGTCTGTCTGTCTGTTTGTCTGTCTGTCTGTCTGTGTGTTTGTTCTGGGTAATCTCCGAAACGGCTGGACCGATTTTGACGGGACTTTCACTGGTAGATAGCTGTTGTTATAAGCAGTAACTTAGGCTACTTTTATTTTAGAAAAACTTTTTTTTTTAAAAATGGGTCCTGTCGCGCGTGCTCAGAACGCGGGAGTGGGCTTTTTTGTTAAGATAAAATCCACGCGGATGTAGTTGCGGGCTCAGCTAGTTTATTTATATATTTTTTATTTTTTATTCATAAAGTTGGATTAGACTTTTAGTTTTTTGTCCTTGTATTTTAATATGGTTATATGTGATTACTTCCTTTTGTAAGCATAATAATGTTCATTCAGAATTTTGGTATCTACCTCAATAATCGCAATCTGTTACCATTAATACCACTTTACTACCTATCAGAATCAAAAAAGAAGCGCCTTTAGTTAGTGTAATCCTTAGGTACGCAGGTTGTTGTACCGAAAGATGATGGACCAGTCTACCAGCAGTAACTAGGCATACTTATGAAATACAGCAGGCATCCTTGACAAAACGCTATGTAGTCAACTTAACCACGTAACCACTTAACCATAACCTTTTGTCGAAAGCTTTGTGAAGTTTGTCAACCCACGGCAACGTTCGTGGACTGAAATCAGGTAAGTAGGCAGGTTCATAGTCACAATCTCATTGGAGGAGCCTGCAGGCACCAGGTAACAGCTAGGCAGGACGTACGTTTGTGTGAGCACATTCCCAACGGGATATTACTTAAATAAATAAATATCGCTAGACTGACACACCGACTGTATGGTTCCAAGCTAAGCAACGCTTGTATTATGGGTACCAAACAATGGACTGGGGGCGATCCCAGTGACACCCAGACCAGGAAAAATTACGAAAAAACCATTTCCGAAATTTGCCCCGACGAGAATCGAACGCGAAACCACCCGGTGCAGTGAGTCGAACGGCCAACGTTCAAACCACTGCTCCAAGCGTATTATGGGGTTGTAGTACCTATCGAACAATATTATAATTCTATTTTGTCTGCTTATGCTCGTGCATGGCTTGCGGGCTGGTCTGTGGGGCTGGCATTAAAAGACCAATTTTTTACAGATGAAGGGTTTGGACGCGAATCGCTATGCCACGAAGAAGACGGTCGCGCAGGGCATGCTGGACATCGCGCTGCTCACCTCCAACGCGTCGCAGCTCAAATACGTGCTGCAAGTGGGGCCCAAGCACGAGTTCTACACGCTGCTCCTCGTGCTCATATCCATATCTATCGTGCTCCAGGTGAGAGATATCAAATAGACACTGGCTTATGGGGCAAATTCTGTCGGCATACAAACTAAACAAAATTAACTGTATTGCCATCACCACAAAGTTTTGGATGCGTTAATTTTTTTCGTTTAGAAGAAAGTTGACGACATAATAGGCACCAATGTTTTATTTAAAGGCTAAAGTTTATGGGATGATACCGCGCTGCTGATGCAAACATAGGAGGTCACTTTCTGCTGATAAATGTGCATGCAACCTATGGAAATAACGAATTAGTTTGGTAGGTAACGAACGAGGTACTAATATCTACCTATTAATCTTTGTCGTCCTATCTATAAAGAGCGAAGTATGGTGGACCGCGAATTTCATAAGTACCAGAACCAGCGATTAGAACTCAAGAAGTCTGCTCATAGCCTTTAAGTGTTAGGTTCACACGGTTAAATGTAAGGTGTATAGGTGGCGATGGGGTTTGTGCTCCTGTCTCTGAACCTGCTGCGCGACTGCTGGTTCCACAAGCCGCGGCACCGCACCTCCGCCCTGCACATCAATTACGCTACCACCGCGGCGGCGTTCGTCGTCACTGTATTGAACGTTCTGGTTTCCGCTTTCGACTCTTCACTCGCTAGATACTTGGAGCTGGATTAGGGTATCCATATCGATCGATCGACACTCGATCCATCAATCAACGGTAGAGAGGTGTCGACGTCGATTAACCGTTTCTACTTCGATCGGTTGAAACTTGAGGCTGCATTAGAAATAATAATGGTTTCGATTCTGCCGTCACAAAACCAAAGTTGATTAAACTTACTCTATTGAGTAATAATAGGTACAAATAATCCCGGGTCCTTTCCATGTCATAACTTTAAGATATACTAAGATTTTTAGATTAAGTTAAGTAGTAATTTGTTTGTAGATATATTTGTTTTGTAGAGCTAACAGACTTAGCAACTATTCATCTTTCAGTATAATAAAAAGAGCCAAGTCTGTTAGCCGTTCAATAGCACTCGACTTAGTACTCGAATAGTACTCTACTCGCAATACTGATATTTACGATCGATCCAAAGTGTATCGATGTCCGCTAACGACTGCTTCTCGAGTCGAGGATGGATCAGCACGGGTGTGCGAGTGGTTAATGGTCCGTACTCCACGAAATACTGTCAATTCAGTATTGATGTATCATAGCAAGTCGAGCGTTATTAGAACGGTTCACAGACTTGGCCCCCGGTTTTTGGGGTTACTTACCGTAAAGGTATTTTTGGAAACCACGTGCCATAATTATGTTCCCTGAGTAGACTTTTCAGTGTCCATAGATGTTAGTAAGTTTCTACAGTTACTTAAGCATAGTGATTAGTAAGAAATTATCACACAATAGCACATTCCCATGCCTACATCCAATGGTCACAAATGCACAAAGCAAAAAACAATGCGAAAATAGGTAGGTAAGGTATATTGTATGCAAAAAATAATTGCATTCTAGTTAGTTAGTATCATTAAAACTTTTAGGTAAACCGTACGTACCTAACCGTAACAAACTTTTTCAAAATAAGTACCGCATAAAGAGGCATGATCTTGACCAATTTAACCGAAGCCGACTAAATTATGCGTTTATGTTTTTTTTTATTGTAGATAATAATCTAATATAAAAAAAATAGTACATTGTTACACGAGTGGTGAAAGTGACTTATTTAGTCCCGAGACGGGGTTTGGCGCCCGAGCGTAGCGAGGGCGCTAATAGTTCGAGGGACAAAATAAGTCTTTCACCCGAGGTAAACACTGTGCTTTTCATTACGAATACAAGGAAAGTAAAAATAAAAACAGGAATTGACTAAGCAATAATAGAAGGAAGTATGAACAATACTCTACAACTCGAAAATTAAGATCGGATTGCCGCCTGTTTTGTTTTTTTTTCGTTGGTCGGCCAACTTCATTATTTAGCCATTATTTTTCATTTTCATCTTTAAACATTTTGCCCAAATCTATGTTATTTTAAAGAAATTGTTGAAACTAAATTATAATTAAGTAATTTAAAAATATATATTCTTTAATTAATACTTAACGTTATGTTATTTCAGTTTTACATCGTGCTGTAATTGAGTGACTGTAGAAAAAGTTTGAACATGGTTCCATAGAAATGTGAAAATGGAACTAGTTTTTTTTTATAATTTGACAGCTGTCAGTTGAAAGCGATTCTCCCGGGCCGGAAAAGTATTACTTCCAACCCGCTCCTCAGGCAACTTCAGACCTACTTTCAGAGTATGAGTAATGAAAAATATATTACATGTTTGTTCTAGCTACTCGTTGGATTGCTATTCGTCATAATCGGTGGTTTGGACCTGAACGATCACGAGGACCAGCCATCTGCGGTCATCCTCAATGACGTCATCGTCATATTCATATTCGTCATATCAGTTACAAATATAATCATATCAGCTTTTGGCATAGAATATTCGAATAACCCGTTAATATTAGAGAGGCTACATTATATTAATAATGAATATTTAAGGAAGAATGTTACTGGAGTTTAGTTGAATTGAATTACGTACTAGGTCTAAAAATATAGGTTACAGACTATATAGGTTAAATAAAGTTATAGATAGATTGATAGATAGGTTTTTTGTCAATAAGATGGTAGATACCTATAAAAATAGGTTTACTAGTTAGATAATTGTTAAATAGGTTAGTACCTCAATAGGTAAGTATATTAACGAAAATAAATTGTAACCTAGTTGAGGTGGCTACTTATATGTATATGCATTAAGTACTTAAGTAAAATTAGTTTAAGGATATTAATAAACCATTTGTCTTTCTTAAGTCAATAGCGTAATGATAGAGGGCAATAGGCACTCAATTTGAGTCTAAACTATACTTAAGTTTAGTTAAGAGGCCAACCACATTGGCAGTATATATGCCAGTTAGTAATCTAGACACAACACTAAACGAATACTTTTGATTTGCGCAGGCAAGCGCGGGTGTAATGGCTTTGATCATATCGTACATGGACGGTGAGGCCAGCCAGAAGCACAAGAAGAAAGCCGACTGGCTGTATCACACGTCAGTTGGTATGATGACGGGGGTCATGTTCTGTGACGTCATCAAAATGACCTTCGGGCTAGACCCCGCGCTTTCCCTGCAAGACTATTTCGGAAGCAACAATTCGAGCGTGTCGGATTTGTTGTTGAAAATTAATAACGAAGAACATTAGATTATGTGTTATAAGTACATAGAAAGTTATAATATAGGCACATATAGGTGCCTAAGTCCGGTCTATAGTGTCATAAGTCATGTTTCAACTAGTAGAATTCCAGAGAAAAGTGGAATAGGCATCCACGAAGTGTAAAAATAATGCATATCTTGATTGCGATGAAATTTTAGTTGTTGTTGTTTATGTTCTTTTTAGTTTATTATTAACCATTTCTTACTTCTGTATTTAATACTTCTCACGCACATTTAATAAGTCCGTTAGCGCCACATAGCGCGGACAAATATCATTTCATCACTTTCGTTCCCTTTTTATTTTATTTTTTAAATTATGTTTTTTTTGCTAGGTTTTATCGGCAGTCGTGGCAGTAGTACTCAGCTCCATCTACAATATAAATCACGAACCAGATCATCAGAAAGCAGAAATACTGAATAATACCAGCCTAGTGTTTAAAGTGTTCAGTATTACGGTCAATATTATCATAAGTATATTTTATTCTATGCAGATAGACAGTGATGCTAGTCTGTTAATTACATAAAAAAGAAATTATGAATCTCTGTAGTCGATATTGGTTTTAGTCCTGCCAAATTTGCGTCTTTGGATTTAAAATGTAGTCAACCTAAGTAGGTAGTAACATGGTCCATTATCATTAGAAACCTTATAAGTAATTATTGTAAGTACGGTAAGTGGTTAAACGTATGTAATTAATATTGAAATCTCATAATATTGTATATAAACAATAAAATATTTTATATAAGTTAATTGCATTTTCAAATTAACGATTCTTGAGGGTATTAAACTATTATACCTATAACTTCCTTGCTCGAGGGATCTATATAGTTATTTACCTACCTAGTAACAAAACAAACGGAAAAACAATAAGTACTCAATCACCTCAATATCTGTTCTGTTATATACCTAATGCTGTGACCTAAAATAATGTCACTGTTTCTTTCAGAGTGAGGTAATATCACAAGACTGCCTTTTAACTTATGTTTATTATCCGTTCATTGAAACCTTATCCAAATTCATTCTTATAAATAACATTAAACTATAATTTATTATGCTACTTTTATTTTTTATTCTTGATTAGTTTTAGTTTGCGTTATCATAAATTACAAATGATATATGTAGGATTGTCCTGTAAATGGTATGTGTTTGCTGTGTGTGGTGATTTTCCAACATCAATTCGTTATTTTGGTTTTAATTTCGCTTCACACTGGCCAAACTCTCCAGTGCATACCGTGTATTGACCTCGCTTGACATTGGCAGAATTGTCCAAAAGGACAAAGCCATATATTATAAAAAAAAATATCACAAGAAGATTATATAAAACAATCACAGGAATACAATAATCCTCTTGTTATTTCTATATTTCTTTCGATGCATACTAATTCCAAGATATATGCATTCCGTGCGCTATGTGATATGAATGTCACTATCAGTCAGCCAGCAACAAGAAGCTAATTTATATAATTATAAAATTCTTGGCCAGCAACAAGAAACCAATGTCATTCGTCCATAGATAAATATTGTTTTGTTATAGCTGTCAGTCTCAGTCAATACATGCAGAAATAAAATAAATAAACCCCAGAACATTTTTTTTATTGAAACGTTAATGGCGTAAATGGTAGATATATAAATTTTATACGATTTAATATTTATGTTAAACGTAGGTTTTCAATAAGGCCCAGCCATAACCATTGTATTGGTCTTTCATTGAACAGCAAAAAGTGAGAGTTGTCGAGGTTACCGCACCGCTGACCGCGCACCAATCAAGATAGCAAGCTATAAGTAAGCAGGCAGGCAGCGTTCCTTTTACCCGTATAGGCGGTTTAGGTACTTAGTTCATTTTGCACCGCCGTAGAAGCGAGACGTGACAATGGCTAGCGGAAAGATTGTAGTATACGGCGGTCGAGGTGCTCTCGGAGCTGCGTGCGTCAACCACTTCAAATCAGCTAACTGGTGGGTCGCGAACATTGATTTAAACCCTAACGAGAGTGCGGACGTCAATATTACCGTACCGAAAGACGCATCGTGGGTCCAACAAGAGGAACACGTCGTGAACGAGCTAGCCAACGCCTTGCAAGGTCAGAAAGTGAATGCTGTTATCTGTGTGGCGGGCGGCTGGGCCGGAGGCAACGCCGCTAAGGATCTCAGCAAGCAGGCGGACCTAATGTGGCGCCAATCTGTGTGGAGTTCTTCTATTGCTGCTACTGTAGCCGCTAAATACCTGACCCCTGGTGGTTTGTTGGCCTTGACAGGTGCTAAGGCCGCTCTTGACGGTACCCCTGGCATGATTGGTTACGGCATGGCTAAAGGTGCAGTCCACCAGCTCACAAAGTCCCTCGGTGCCAAAGACTCCGGTCTGCCAGAGAACTCTCTGGCCGTTGCCATTCTCCCCGTGACATTGGACACAGAAATGAATAGGAAATGGATGCCGAAAGCTGACTTTGGCTCATGGACGCCTCTGACCTTCGTAGCCCAGTTGTTTGATAAGTGGATCAAGGGTGAAGACCGTCCCGCCAGTGGTAGTTTGGTTGCTCTTGTTACTAAAGATAATGTAACAGAGTTAATTGTGCAGTAAACTTGCCAGATTGTATCAATAGTTGTAAGAACACACTTATTGTCTCAAAGAGATGTTTATCAGTTAAGTTTAATTTATTGCTCAGTTTGAATACTATATGTAAGAGGGTTTTTGGTTTTTAAAACATGTAGTACTTTAAATTGAAAAGTTGTTTTTTCAATTATTGGCAGAATCTTTCCATCTCGAATTTTAATAGATTACTTATATAAAATACCTAAGACAATAATCTCACTGTTGTGTATGTGTATAATATGTCAGAATGTACCAGAATGTAAATGTGATATTTTAAAACAGTAATAAATGTTGGAGCATTAATTGTCTTTTTTATGAGGGCTGTGATGTAATAATTGATTACAGCATATGGAGGTCAGTAACAAGTTATCTAAGCGGTTTCATAATTAAATATTGTGGAGACATGACATAAATAATCATAATTGCTTTCAAGGCATGCTAGTATCACGATTTTATTCATATTCAAGCATGTAATTAATATTCTTAATAAATATATGTTCGGTAAAGTCCCTAAGTTTTAGTAGGTATAGTAAGTAAGTACCTATGAGTCATGAGATCCTTGGTATATTTCTGGGTTTTTCCCACCCATGTGGGACAGGGAAAAATGTTTTCCTTATGTGTGACATCACATAAGATTCCGAAAAGTCGGAAACTACATCTTCCATCCTACTCTACAAATGAATTAGAAGAAGAATAAAAAGCTGTCGTTACGGAACCTTTCCCTCGATTGTGAATACCCCCCTTAATTTTTTAGTGATCGATCTCGAACCTGCAAATCTATTCTGCACTATAAATGACGTGGTGATTTTGGCTTCTGAGGCATACAATAATGCCTTGTAGTTTTATGAGAAAAATATGACGTCATACCTTATAAAATTATATTTAAGAAAGGACATTGAACTTGATCTTCATCGCCCCTAAAGTGAGGAGCTTTTAGGCGTGATAAGCGTCGCGGCGCCACTATAGCAGCGTCGCGACGCCTCTAAAACAGCGTCGCGACGTCTCTAACGGCGTCCTGACGCCACTAAAAACAGCGTCCCGACGCCACAATAACAGCGTCCCGACGCCACTATAATACCGTCGCGACGCCACTATAACCAGCGTCGCGACGCCTCTATAACAGCGTTGCGACGCCGTCATAGAAGCGTCCCGACGCCACAATAACAGCGTCCCGACGCCACTATAACAGCGTCTCATGGTTTACGTAACTTTTACTAAACTCCTACCGTCGTCCTCAAACAAATTATCTTAGTTATCTTCGTGGTTCGGGCTGTGCCAGTCTATACTGTTAGGGGTCATGTATAACGACCACGAGAAAGATAACAATACCTTTGGTTTTAGGGTATCAATAGAATATGGCGAAATATGTAGGTATATCTAGGCCTAGGCAAGGGTATGAAAAAATAAAATGATGGAATCTTTAAATAAAAAAAGCTTTTATTAAATCACTGTTCCACTTAACTTAGATATAAAATTTTAATTCTACATTATAATCACGAAACTTAGGTGCCTACCTATAACATTTATTTCACATATTCTTATTGAGTCTAGTATAAATAATTTAACACTTAAAAGTAATGACAAATTACGGATATGTTTTACCTACTATAATCATTAGGTAAACCTATCTCATAATTAAGTATTACGATAACTTATTAACTTTATTATAATCTCACGGTAAACGGGCCGTTACTTACAGAAGACATTTCTACATGAAAGTCGGTGGTGTGATGTCGCCATGTTTGTTATGAGCCCTTTAACCTCTGTGGTTGATACAATTTAACCACAAGTTTATGAAAACATAACACATAACAATATTGATAAAAACGAGTAAGTACTTACACGATAGTAGTAATTAACTACTTATTAGCTTTTATACAATTTAATTCAATTTTATACACGAAAATGATGTACATTTTCATTGATTAATAATTTGAAAAATGCTATTGTCAAACTTTAATCTTTCACAATTTCGCAGTAATTTTTGTCATGAATCGATTTTCTTATTATCAACTCGATCGACTAGGTATTTACTTTAATTTTGATTACCACCGCTTCCATGTCAAAGACCATGGCACAGAGCCAAAGGGTAAAAAGAAGTAACGCCAGATTGAGCATTTTTTTTTTTAATCTCTTCATTCTTTCTACCGGCCGACGACTGCTCTAACGGTGTTCCGCAGGAGGTCAGTTACCAGCTCCGTGGTCTTAATGATCTTGTACCCGATCTGGTCGATCAGGGTTATGGCCGTGGAGTAGGGCTGGGGCAGGTCGGTCCCGGGGCGCAGCGGGAAACGCGTGGACTGCGTGTTGGACGCGGCTCCGGCCCAGGTCATTACTGTTGGCCTGGAAATTAAAAAAATATAATTAAGCTTTAGTAAGAACTTGAGATACGAGCACACGCAAATTAGCAACGCGCAGAGATTAATAAATCGATCTCAAGTCTGAGAGCGATCTTAAGTACACTTTTGATATGCCATTTTGTACTAGCATGACATAAGAATGACATCTCCAAGATCGTATTCAAACTTGAGATCGATTTATTGATACGGGTCTTAGATAAAGGATACCTAGGTAATATAGCATCTGAAAACACCCACGCCTTCAAATATTTAACAAGTGAAAATCATGTATTTGTGGGTTACCTAATTTTTTATGAGAGCGCCTAAATAACCTAAATAAGGTTTTACCTACTTACCTATATTGAAATGACAAAAAAGTTTTTTTTTATAACTAACTGACCCGACAGACGTTGTCCTGTCTTAAGGTGAAGGCGCCTGTCTAGCCCGCGAAGTTCAAATTTTTTGAGTTCTTTTAGAAATTTTTCAAAATCTGACTATATTAAAAGACAAATTTTGTAATTCGCGAAAAAGACCGTGTGCAGTGCATTTATTAATACATTTATTTTACTCTAAATATTATCACGGTGGCTATGATACTAGTTAATCACTAAATATACAAAAATTGCGAGATTATCTGGATAGCTGTCGTTCTTGAAATGTTTTAGAGTAAGTTGGATATATTAATAAATGCACTGCACACGGCCTTTCCCCAAAATTACAAAATTTGTATTTTATTATTGTCAGATTTTGAAAAAATTCTAAAAGAACTCAAAAAATTTGAACTTCGCGGGCTAGATGGGCGCTTTAGCCTTAACTTTGAATATTTAATTCGAATTGTACAATTGTGCCGCTCAACTTTCTTAATTTTTTTATTTCATAGGAATGTTCTCACAATAATATAAACACAACAAAAAAGGATTCGCGAAATCGTTCCATCCGTTCATGCGTGATGCGATGACCAAGGAAATAGAGATTCATTTTTTAATATTATATAGATTACATATCAAAGAGGTAGGTATCTATGCGATATTATTGTTTAAGGTTATCTCACTCGCATACAAGATCTTTGCATACTTTATAATATTCCTTACATGGTAATAGTTACGAGAACCTACGCTTTATCGTAATTATGCAATTAATATGCATGCGGGTAGCTAGCAGCGAGCAATTGCAGAATAAAAACAGCAACAATAATGCGTAAATGATTAACACGGACTACTTATAGCATACGAAACGGTGGGGTTTTGGTAATAAACATTAGTGGGATATAAGTACCTATTAAGATTGTTACCAAAACTCATATACGTATCGCCTACCTACGACGCGCTTTTGTGATAGGTACCTACATATTTAGGTACTTTAGGGCCTGTATTGATAAATCAAACTCAAGTCTGAGACCGATCTTGGAAATGTCATTCTTATGTCATACCATTACAAAATGACTTATCAAAAGCCTTCTTAAAATCGCTCTCAGACTTGAGATAGATTTAAATATTAATACGGGCCAAAGTATCGAATCCCGTACCCATTACCATACACAGATGCCTGGTACCCATTAGCTTACCGGGGGTGGCTACTGCCCCCCCCCCCCTGGACCTGGCATCCCTTTTTCATTCAGAACTCATATCTGAGTCCTACTTGTCCATACTGTTTTCAATGCCAAAAGCTGTAAAGCCGAATAATGCAGTTGTAGGTACCAATAATATTGAATTATTCACCTTGTGGGCATGGTTCGTATCGTTGTGGGCTTCGTGGTGCCCTGTGTCATGGGCCGCGGACTGAGCCCAGACGAGGGGCTGCCCACCATCAGCTCGCCGTCGTCACCGAACCTAGAATAAAGGTTACAAAGTCCATGATCAGAATCAATTCAAGTGTTCATCTCCCGACGATTAGGTACGTATCGATAAAGAATGTTCGCCAAAAAACCTTGTTTTGGTTTTAGGTGTTTCTTATTAGTTCAGTTTGGTAATGGTTCACGCATACACAGGTCAAAAGGCACGAATGAAAGGGTCCCAGGTTTACTCTCCAGCTAAAGATGAAGGGTTTAAGAGTGATATGAATGAGGTTGGACCACTCCTTGTGAGTGATAGTTTATTGTGGACATGAGTATGACAGGAGAGGGCATGTTTTTATTTGGGACAGTGCGATGAATAGAAGAAAAGTACCTACATAGGTACCGTGCCGACCCCAGATAATTATCTGGGGCCATCATGGGATCCTTATTGATCCCTTTTGCTTTATACCTACTTCTTCCAAGAGAAAAAGTAGGTATTTATACTATCGGAATAGGTAAGCACGTGGTCCAGGACTCCGGGACCAACCGCGCGATGCTAGTATTTATAAACAAGTACATATCTACCCAAACGAATTAAAATACTTAATACTTATAGAATTCGTAAGTACCAGTAAATATAATTTTAGCTCACACAAAACATGTCTATTTAATTTAATGGCTCTGCTGCGTGATCGAATCAGTATTTCTTTGAGACCTAGACATTTGTCTTTCGTGACTGTCCGAGAAAGATATCGCAGCTGAAATCTGCACAGATTTCACAGAATAATGCGTGTTCGTTCCAGTTTGTGTACCAACATGTTGGTAATACCTGATTTTTTTTATTAAACAACTCATAATACTAGTTGACTTCATTGCCCTCATTCATTTTGCAGTCAGTTGTTCAAACAGTTCGGATGCATCTCGTCTGAACAGACGCTTAAGTTTAGTTAGCAGGGCCGGCTTTACATGAGGTTTTGTAAATATTAATTGATAGGTAAGTACCAAGAAGATGATATACCTATCGCTCATCCGGTGCAACAAAGTCACAATTGATAAAACCCAATTTTTCACGACAGTCATAAAAAAAAATGTGGTGCAGGGTGTTTGTGCACGGGCGTAGGGTACTACTAGGAGGCCTGCCTCGCGACGCCTCTATAGAGCCTCTGTCCCTCGCAGCACTCTCAAAGACCATACGCCCGTGTTATGGCCTAGAGGACGCCAGGGTATAGATGGCGCTACTTAGACGAGAGCCAGCGCCGTGAGTGAGATTGATGATTGGATCGCGGACCACGTGGACTGGTGGTCTGAGTGCAGACATGGGTTGAATTGCATTGTATTGTTACTGCCAGGCTAATAAACGAGACGGTAGGTAGGTATAAGTACAAGGTCTTAACCCTGAATAATTTCAAATTTCGTAAGCATTTAGATGCACCAGCTTAAAGTCTTTCCGACTACGGTCATGTCCAATTTATCTAATTCGCCAAATGTTGGAACGGTCAAGGTATTACGACACAACCTTTTTGAGAGTCATGTTTGCTTGTTTCTAATATGGGGTATTGACCTCTACATAATGTTGAGTTACCTACCGCTGCGAATGGATATGTATGTATAATCAAATACCTAGGATATTCATAATAATATATTGCTTGTTCTTGTAATGCTTCAACCCATAAAGGTACTTTTGCTATCTAGCTAAGCACAGTGTAAAAATAAAAAAAAATGTTACAAAGACCACAGTCAACCGCCTCGGTGCAGTTCACATGGCTATTACAACACTGTGTATTACTGATTTACCAATTAGCAACCCAGTGAACCAGTCGATAACCGTGTTCGAATAACGAAATATCGATTATTGGAATTATGTATCTGTGCGCACACGCACGCATCGAGATTTTCGTGATTGGGTGCATTTATTTTGTGGCGTTATATGGCATACATAATACCAATCATATTAATTGGTCTCTACCTTGAGACCGTTGGCTAGTCGTTAGTTGGACTCGGGGGCGAATTACCATAAACAACAGCACAATTTACTACTTACTTATGTTTTTTTTAGTTTTGGATATAAGTAAAGGTAAAAAAAAATTGAACTTATTTCGGCTGTAGGTAGATAGCTCACCTATTTAGTATAAGAGGTCTTGGTGGTGTGGGCTGCGTCGGCGCTGGCTGGCTGGCGACAGTAGGTGGCGCTGGCGGCAGCCGGGGAGGCGGCGGCGGCAGGATCGTTGATGACACTGGAATTTCACTGCCTGTGCAACAGAATAAAATCGTAAGGTTACACAACAACCCATAATATTACAGTAGGAACAATAACAATGATTAAGTAGGTACTTATAAGTATATAGTGAAACCTCTTTGTGATTAAATTTTAAAGATCAGATACTGGCCACTAACATTTTAGCATTTAGGTATGTCGTATAAAAAAACAAAATAAATGTTTTTATTTTACATTTTTAATTGATTTCAGCCGGATGTTATTAATAAAAATACACTCAACTAAAAATAAAAACAAAACGTTTTAAAATATAAAACCTTTTATTACACGAAACTGGGCTGCATGTGGAAAGCAAGAGCCAAAAACAGACATGGATAAAGGCACCTAGCCCCATTGTTAGGTAATCAGTGCCTAACATACCTATCGTACCTACACCTATTAAAAATAAAATTTAAAAATTAACGAAGTACCTAATCATTTTTTTTTGTCTAGATAGTTAAGTAGGTACGGTACTTAACCGTTGGATGCAAACCTACTTATACGATTAAATGTTGGAGGACATCTTACTCAAATCTAGTTTCGGACAATAGGTTTTCATAGCTATTTAACAGAGACAAATAATTCTATGCATCTTTATCCATTAACGATAATAAATGATCATTCATTAAAACTCAAAAGACGCATACCAAATTAACCCTGTCGTAGCTTTATTAAAAATACAAAAAAGTAGGTAGATACCTACGTATAGATATTATATTTTTATATCATTAAGTATCATCAAAATCAGTCATCATGTGGATAGCCCATCGTTGATCTCGTCCACCATCCAATAGCACGCTAGTAATCTTCTAATATATAAAATTCTCGTGTCGCGGTGTTTGTTGCCAAACTCCTCCGAAATGGCTCGACCGATTTTCATGAAATTTTGTGTGCATAACGGGTAGGTCTGAGAATCGGTCAACATCTATTTTTCATACTTAGAAATAATTTATTTATGGCAGAACAACGTTTGCCGGGACAGCTAGTAATTAAAAGATTTCTTTGAGTGACCCCAGCGTGCGGATACCCGACAAGATTATTCAAACTACTCACCGGAGCCAAGGATCGTGTTAAAGTTCTCCTTCGCCAGGAACTCCTCGAAGTACCTAGTGAAGTCTCCCGTGGGGTCCCACCGGGCCGATACCTTGCCCCACTCCTCGGGGTACTCGTTCTTCAGCCGCTTGATGATCTTCACCGCCGTCTTCTTCTGTCTTTCCGTGCAGCGGATACATTTCGTTCTTAACGCTTCTGGCAGTATCCCTGGAAGGAGATAATAAGATGATTTTGGAGATTGTTTCTTTGGAAAATTGGTTGTTAATGTGATTTTCTGCCTTGGAAATAGAATGTTGTAGAGATCGTGTTGGATTTTCTGATATTAAATTTTAAATTACGTAGTCCAGAAGAGCACGTCGGCCTTCAAGGTGAGCATTCGGCCAACTTGGCTTGTAAAGCTTATTCAATTTATTACAATAAAATGTAGATAAGTACGTAAATATTCCATATTACCGTCAGTCATTCGTATTTTTAGATTTCCAACATTGTAAAGGTCACGCTTACTTTATTGGAAGTGTAATCAAAATAGTTTAATAGGTTCACGTAAATATTTTAATCTGGCTTGTCTGTCGAATCAGAGGATACGAATATAATCGCCTTTAAATTTCATCCGTTTCAGCTCAACCGTTTTTGCATGCATTGCAGTCAAACTAAACACCCATTTCTCATTATTTAAAAAAAGTTAAAATTTAAGTACATCGATATTTACTTATGTATTATACGTTTCTTTATATACAAGTACATATTCAACTCTACGGTTTGGGTTACCCTTTTGAATCCCGACGACATGAAATCCTACCGCGGGGCGGCGCCACTTAAACATGGGCATTGTAGTGAAACTGGCTGAAGTGAAGTGACAGATAATGACAGGAAATCAAGCGACATCTGGTGAATTTAAAATGTTTGCTCTCATTGGCGTCAAATACATTCATAAATAACCATTTACATTCACTTCGCAGTTTAATAAAATGTGCATTTTAATATCAAGGTCGTCTTGAAAAATTATTGTATTTTTATATATTATATTATTTACTCAAACAGCAAACTAATGATATTCAATATTTTTTGTATAGACAGAAATTAGAAGATCATTAGATGCCATGATTTTTGAAACGCTTTTTGCTTCAATACATGACCGCGTGTTAATCAATAAAACGAATTGAACTACTGGGTAACGAGTGTTGAGGAAAACCCAAAATTACATTCATTGGTGCCAATTCTGGTGTCGACTAATCACGAATAAAATTAATTTGACACATCTAAATGATCATAATTTGTTTATATCCCTATTATTGCAAACTAGTTCTGCCCACGACTTCGTCGGCATAGACTTAAGTAAAGTATTATATGTGTTAATCCAGGTTATAAACTATCTGTGTTCCAAATTTCATCCAAATCCGTTCAATAGTTTTTGCCTGAAAGAGTAACAAACATCCACACTCACAAACTTTCGCATTTATTATATTAGTAGGATTGTAGGATTGACCCATATGTCAGTAAGATAATGAAATTTTCTTCAAAGTAGGCATTCCTATAAGTTGGCATGGAATATGGAATAAGATAAACACTCGATTTATATTCCAGTGACATTAAGTTGTAAAGTCGATCGCGTCAAGAGCTATGGCGTCATCTAGCATTGATTTCCTTGTGTTATAAACAAAGAGTACTGCACACAACGGCTGTTTGTATTGTGGCTTTTTAGCATTAAAATGTTAAAGCTAAATAATACCTTTGTGAAAGTATTGTAAATACAAGTGAATAAGTGTTAATTTCTGTAAAGTAACACAGTTGCTAAAACATAAAATTTCTCCTTGCCATAACATAAATAAAATATAGTGTGTGGTTGGCTGCTGATCTTAGGGAACATTTCCAGCATAAGTTAAGCTCTCTTTATCACGGGTGGCAATGATAAAGTGAGCTCAGCGTAATGCGGGAAATGTTCCTTGTGATCTGCAGCCTACCGTACCAGATGATAAGTACCTACCTGTGTTATTTTTTTAACCAAAAAGTAGATTTTTTTAAGCGAGTATACTTATATTATTA
The DNA here is from genome assembly GCA_905147325.1 of Notodonta dromedarius. Lineage (NCBI taxonomy): Eukaryota > Metazoa > Arthropoda > Insecta > Lepidoptera > Notodontidae > Notodonta > Notodonta dromedarius. Next base: position 8,665,186 of record LR990175.1, on the reverse strand, counting down.
TATAGAAATGGGATTTAATTTAATGGTCTTAACATAAAGGTATAACGTCTGCTTTTAAATTATCTATAGGGTTACTTTTATTTATCGATAAAAAAATAATACAATACAATATAAAACCTCCATTAATAATGATTCAAAAGAAATAAGAGCGGATATTTATAGCCAATAATTTTGTAACGATACCCGAAAGTGCAACGACCTGGCGTGTTTTAATTAAGAAATGATGTTTTGCCCGCCACATTTGCATGGGGCATTTAAAAAAGCAACATGCACAAGAAATTGATTTAAAAATAAAAAGGAATATATGTCAGAAATACTAAATGGCTTGGCGATAATTTTTACGTCTATGGTCATAGTATAATTTCCTTAAAAAGTAGGTAGGTATTAAGTACCTTAGTATTGCGTGACAATGGGACCTTCCGATTCCGATGCAACTTGACCTTAGAATGTTACCGATTGTCTATTCATGGGCCAAAAACGGACATACTATTTTGTCTACTATGGTTTATAAAAAATAATATAGTTGTAAAATTGCAGTTTTAATTAAAGTAAGGTACCTACGCGCGCTTTGCTTCATAGTCCTAGACAAGCAACACTGACACTTTTCGTTGTAGATTATTTATAGGGAAACCACAGAATGCGCATAAGAAACCGCTAAACCAGGTCAACAAATAAGGATGTAACAATAAACTAATAGAAAAATGAGCCGCTCGGTTAGACACGATTTCTCGGTATGTATTACAAACAAGACGCATGCATGTCTGCTGTGCGGTGTTAAAGATTTTTGGAATCAACATATTTTTTTATGGGTATAGATAGTAGGACATTGCATCAACCATCTTGAACGCTGTGTAGCTGGGTTTAGATTGCTTTGGTAACTAGGCTGGTGATCTAAGGAATTATTGTATTTTAGGTACGATACTAATTCAGCGTCAAAACCACTTTATTTTGATCCATTATGTAGCATTTTCGTTGAATAACAACTTAATATCAGGACTTTTCATTGATACGTTGCTCTGCTAGTGTGTATAACAGCTTATTACTTGTCGTATGGAATAATGTGCTTTGCTATGTGAATGATAACTAACTTGCCAGAATTAAGTATTTATTGAAATAAAAACCAAGATAGCTACTTAGCTGTTTTTTTGTAGTTACTTAATAATTACCAAATAATACTAACTTGACTACACCTTCGTCATGTAGGCAAAAAACTAATATTCTGATTTTTTAAACGAGAAAATTAAAAATTAACAAAAAATTAAAAATGATATTGAAAGCAACCGAATGTAAAGCAACAGAAACGTCGGGAAAATAAAGTTAATAAACGCGATAAAATCCGAAAAATAGTTTTATTTCAATGTTTAGAATTCGCGTAAATATAAGAAAACAATATATTAAAAATGATAATTATTGTTTAAAAATAAAGAATCACATTAATTTATACTACAATGTTAATTAGATTAATAATTACTCTACCTACCCACACTTTATTGTTTAAAACTAAATAGGTACCTATCGTCCTAAGTACAGATAGCTTAGGCGTTTTCAGGAATATTATTGGCTAAATTTAGTGTGATGATAACTAAGTACAATTCGGTCTGACTAATAGTGGAGATATTATCTGACACAATCGGAAATGTTCGCACGCTATTCAATGGAAACGCAGCGAAGCTATTATTATTCATTTTACGTCCAAATCTGTGGACTCACGTAAACTGTGATTCAATAAATAAGTATCTACGTCATTACACAGACCGCAGTAGATCAACTCATAGACTGTATTCGATACTGTCAAACCTCCCATACAAACCCCCAGGGCCCCGACTCTGTTTAGCTACTGTAAACGCAATAGAAGCGCAAATGCGAGCGATTTTCGTCGATCGCTTGAGCCATTTTTAATTGCAGCCAACGTCATAGTTTAGCTTCTTAGGTAGGTTACGGAAAAACGTCAATAACGGAATATTTGCGATTCTATTGCGTTTTAAGTAGCTAAGAGAGTTGCCCCCCATATCTTTGAGACGTTCGTACATCATACTAATATTATAAAGAGGAAAACTTTGTTTGTTTCATTGTAATGAATAGGCTCCGAAACTACTGAACCGATTTGAAAAAATCTTTCACTGTTGGGAAGCTACACTATCCCCGGGTGACATAGGCTATAATATATTTGCAAAAAATTAGGGATCCTTACTAAAACTCGAATAATGTACTCGTGCGAAGCCGGGGCGGGCCGCTAGTTATCAATAATTTGGTAACTCACTTCTACAAAATGTTACCCATTTACTTATCGTAATATCTATTTCTTATTAATTTTAGTTTGAAAATAAACGCCAGCTGCCCCACTAAAATATTGATGCGGCAAAAAATAAACAAAAAGCGGCTGAATTAAATAACTTCTCCAAGTTATGTAACACAATCACGGCGTCGTCAAAATCACGCCATGTCATTTTATTCTTATAAACATACCGGAGTTATGATATAACGCGATGTTGATCACATACGGTATAATTTTTGCTTCTCAACTGTGAGCAAGGCATAAATACTAATAGAGATAGATCTAAATATATATAACTCAAAGGTGACTGACTGACTGACATAGTGATCTATCAACGCACAGCCCAAACCACTGGACGGATCGGGCTGAAATTTGGCATGCAGGTAGATGTTATGACTTATGCATCCGCTAAGAAAGGATTTCGATTAATTCTACCCCCAAGGGGATAAAATAGGGGATGAAAGTTTGTATGAAACTTTGTCAATTAAATTCCACGCGGACGAAGTCGCGGGCACAGCTAGTATTATATATGTTTAAGGTCGACCACTTCCAATTATTTTCCAGTAGGTATTATGTGTTGCCATGATATGTAGCCTGAAAAAGAGATAGAAGTAAACGAACAACAGATAATATAATTATTCGACCAAACTGACATCTACAATAAAATCTCCGTATTTATGACAATAAAGTTACACGGTTACAAAAAAACCGTGTGCAGTGCATTTATTAATATATCCAACTTACTCTAAAACATTTCAAGAACGACAGCTATCCAGATAATCTGGCAATTTTTGTATATTTAGTGATTTACTAGTATCATATCCACCGTGATAATATTTAGAGTAAAATAAATGTATTAATAAACGCACTGCATACTGTGTTTTTCGCAAATCACGAAATGTTGTCTTAAATGTTTTCAGATTTTGGATAAACTATAAAAATACTCGAAAATTTTGAATTTCGCGGGCTAGACAGGCGTCGACCATTTAGAATCGCAAGCGAAATTTCTAAAAGGGTCTTTGGAATCACCCATCTATTAAATTTAGGTGGGTACCTACAGGGATCAGATATTCAAAAGTTAAAATCCAGTTTTGCGATGGCTATTTGTTATTTTACAGTCCTTTTATTAAAATTATTGCGACCCAAATGGTCAATGGAAGTCTAATACAATATAATACGCGTAAATAATTTTTTTTGGTCCAAAAATTATAAATATTTATAGCAATATTTTGTTACCTTGAATATATTGTATGAAGTTTACTTTACCTTCGAAACTATTAAAAACTCCTCTGTTCGTTCGTATATTCTTCTATTATTATTTCGGACGTGCAAAATATTAACGTTTCGCAATATATGTTGTTTTATTTTACGAATGCCATTGCAGCTTAAACCTTGACATAAAGAAGATGCAATTGCAATTTAGCAAAACATGCTAAGTATAATTTTATAGGAAAAAGTTTTCGGAAAACTTGCATAAATATTTTTTCCAGTTTTTTCGACCTTGTTCTACTTGTGATGTAGGATTTATTCAAGGCTAGTTACCCTTGTTATACTGTATGTTTATATCAAAAACATTATAATTATCTACATTACGCAGACACTGGTAAGATTGTATCAGGGGAAGCGAGTTATTTGTTAGGCCGCTTATTTTATGGAGGACGAGCGCAGCTACCTACTAGATCATTTTAGTATGAAATTTTTACAATTCCGAATGAAAAAAAAACATTTAAAAGCGAATGAACTTTAGGGATTACATTTCCAAGAAATAAAAAAATATCCCAGAAAAACAAGAAAAACATAGATACTACACACAATACTTAAGTACCTACTTATTACATGCCGAATTCAAAACTGGCGTTCGTAGGTTAGTGAGTATTAAGTATGAATTTTATGATAGAACTACGCTGGAAAAGTCCATATAAAAATGTTAATGTTGTGGAGATTAGGAAGTTGCAAAAATTATGTTGTTTATACAAACAACCTTGCTACGCGATACTCTATTTCCTATTATGCGATGCGAGAATGTAAAGTGCATTTGATTTTTGATAACAGGTGCCCACAAAAAACACGTACCTATAATATTAAACTTTGTATTAGGATTGTACTAGATTACCCCTTGTTGAAAACCTTATAACTCAAATTTTCTTCTAAAATGTTTTACCTATTTGTCCTTAACATTGGTACATCTTACGAGGTTTTCACTGCTGGACCATGTTTTATAAGAGCGAACTTCCTAATCAATCAGTGTAAAATTCCGGTACCTAATAAATAAAAGAAAAATACTTATATATACAAGTACCCAACCTTTTTCTTCCAACTCCTGATCTTTATTTTGATTAAATTCCTGTGAGTTCCAAGACAATTCAGCTTTTCCCCGGGGACTCGTCCAGGGCCAAACTACTGCGTCATGATTGGACACCTTTGTCGATCCTGGCTTACAATGCATGGCGGGTTAAAAATAAGTACTCAAGCATTAGGTATATTATGTATACTAAGTGCTCGTTATTTACTGCATTCTATATATTGGTCGAATGCGTACAACTCGTATCGATTAGTCATCGTAGGCCACCGTAACAAAATCTATTGTAGAATATTTCCGCAATAGAATAACAAAAAATGGAGATGATGTTACAAAAACTCAGTTGTGATCACTGCCCTTTCAAAACCTTTCAAAACATCTTTTGTATCAACACAATAATAGTTTAATTGTTTGATAGTATAGTACATTGGAATCAATAGATTACTTATTGAAAAGCCTTGACGTATATTATTCATTATTAAAATTTTTGTTGAGAAATAATGGAGTAGATTGATTATTATTTGATTATTAATTTTAACTTGAAACTCTATCCGTTTCTGACAAAAAGGGGCTTGACAGACAGGCAGACAGGCGGAACACAAAGTGATCCTGTAAGGGTTCCGTTTTTTTCCTTTTGAGGTAAGTACGGAAGCCTAAAAACAAAAAAAATGTGAAAAAAACCATTTAGATTCATATATTGGTACTATAGATGGCCATATTCGATGCATATTGCTCATCAATAAACTTAGTTTAAGTCTTGATTGATTTTTATTGACACCATTTCTTGAGCGTTTTTTAAAGGTACATTAATTAACCACTAAATAAGTACCTATTTGATAAGAAATATAAAAAAAAACAAAACAAGGTTTGCTAACAAACATATTACTAATAGGTATGTAAGTATATCGAGTTTGCCTTTAATTTTGGGCGACCGTGCTTCGATACGAAATATAAACGTTTTGAGCGAAGTCAATAATAGTGGCATGCAGACTGCATTTAATAAAAACCGACTATTAGAATAGTATAAAAAAAACAGACATTTTCCACAGAATTCCAAATTTAAATTAAATCCCACCTATCGCAGCGCGGCAAAAGGCAGCAATGTCAACTAGACCAAATCGTGCGGCCTTCGCTCATTATATTTTTTCCTGCGCTCACGTTTCTTTATCTATGGCTTAGACTTTATATTCCCTGTGCTATTTGTACCCACGAGGTCTAAGTACCCACGTAATGAAGGCAAAACAGGAAGGAGGTTGCGACTGTATACGTGCGTAAGAGCATCTTTAGGCAGCCATCATACAGACATAGATAAGAGTAATCAAATTCCACGATGTATTTGAAGCAAACTAAAGCTGTTTCGACTTATTGTAACCGTTACTATACGATAACACTTTTTGAAGTAGTCTTCTAAAATGTAGGATTATTGCAATTCCTAGACTGTTGGGCTAGCCTAGGCCACGTCACCAATGGGAAATCGCCAACTTTGTTGCCAACCCATTTATTGGTAGGTTTATATAAGTAAGGTTCGTGATGAGTATTCCAGCCGAGACGAACGATATCACCAGTTGTTAAGCACTCTCCTAGGTTCTATCAGACTGGCCTAACAGTAGAAGGTAGTACGTCATATCCTTATTCCTGGAATATAATAATAATAATATGGAGTGTCTATATACCCTGGTCACGCCACGACCTTTCCACCGGTCCTCCATTATGGGACGCTAGAGGGCGATGTTCCCAATGACTCACGGTGAGATTCAGCCGTCACGTCTATCAAAGTGTCACATATTGATTGCCAGTAGGGTTGCCTCTAACATTATTGTTTGCCTAGTTTCTACCCGCGACTTCGTCCGCGTAGACTTAAGTAAAGTATTCTATTGTTAATAAAGGTTATAAACTAACTGTGTTCCAAATTTCATTCAAATCCGTTCAGTAGTCTTTGCGTGAAAGAGTAACAAACATACATCCACACTCACAAACTTTCTCATTTATAATATTAGTAGGATATAATATCAGATTATTTCGTTTCCCAAAGTCTAGTCAAGTCAAGCCAAAGCGTTTATTTTGTTTAGGTCTACGGGGACACTTGCAAATTGTCAATTTTACATATTTTTTTCTTATATTTACAACCTCATCGGAACGCGACCTCAACTGAGAAGATCTGGCAAGAAACTCAGCGGGCTTGTCTTTTTACATTTTATTATATTTTTTTTAGATCGATTATATATATTTATATATTATAAATTATCAGTTGCTTATATAGTTAATAATTACTCTTAATAACTATATATTACCTAGCTGTGTTAGGATAAAATACCTATCGTTATGATACTTATCTGCCAAATGTAATATTAAGACAAGAATCTTAAATCCACTAGATTACTTACACGAAATCTTAGAAACAAAGAGACCTAACAGATGAATGATAACTCATTCGTAGTACAGTCCGCGATACAGTCGCTAGACATTCTAAATACTATATATAAGGAACATATAGGTACAAAGCTTTTTGTATTCCTGACAATATTTTGTTACTGTTACAATAAGAAAGTTGTGCAAAGTGGGTCAAGTCCTGGAGCCTAAAGTTACGAGCTCGCTCACCAACTTTCTCACGTTTTCTTCGGCATTGTGCCAGGATCCGCATTCCAATGTTCCACTTAGATTTGTTGGATCAATGCATACCTATTGTTACTTAAAAATCCAAAAATTATTTGATAAATATAAGATAGTTCGCGAAAAGCGCTAGATTTTAAACAAATTAAAGTTACCAATTCCACCTTGGATGTTTGTTTATGATGTTAGGCTTATGTTAGGCAGTTGCCTCGTAGCTTATAGGGCGCTTGCAGTTCCAAAGGCATGTCTCGCACGTTGCGTGCCCCCGTATTCTCATTTGACGGAAAGATTCCGATGTCGGAAGCGACAGTTGCATTTTTATTGTTTTTGTTGTATTTGACGACCGCTTGGCGCAGTGGTTCGAGCGTAGGCCGCTCGGCTCACTGTATCGGGTAGTTGCGGGTTCGATTCCCGCCAGGGTAAATTTCGGAAATGGCCTTTTCGTAATTTCCCTGGTCTGGGTGTCACTGGGATCGCCCCCAGTCCATTGTACGGTACCCATAGTACAAGCGTTGCTTAGTTTGGAAACATACAGTTGGTGTGTTCGTCTGGCGATATTATTATTATTATTATTATTTTACAAGTGAATTGAAAGAAGGATGGAAGCAGTCGTTTCCGTGAATACTTATTCCCCCTGAAAGGGAGTGGTACAAAGGTAGGGGGGGTATCTCGATTTCTTAATACAACTTTAGTACCGAAAGCTAATAAAAAAAAGATAAAAATGTAGCATGCAAAGTGCCTCATAAGATTTTGTCTAACACGATCACTCTTAGCTTGTAAAACAAGACACTTCTTTCCATTACATAGGTTACCTTAACGCCAACCCTAACAATAGCTACATGTAGTGCGAACGCGATCAATGGAACCAATGATCGCAAAGCGTGACACGCATGCGCAAGCCGCGACCTTACTAACTGTGCCACAGAGCGACGCGCGCGCAGAACCGCAGAACACACTATAGTAAGTGAAAATGTAAACAGTAGGATATTTGAACGTCTACCTGTCACGTTCTCGAGAGGTACCTATTTTTAGTAAAAGTGGAGGCGTGAGATTTTGAGCGTTTACAGAATATCAATTGGTGCCATCTTGGCTATCAATCGTGTTGACGATATGAGATCAGTATTCAGTATTTAATTCAGTTTCATTTTTGCAACCACACACGGAATTATGATCGTAATACAAACAGATATTTAAGGCTGAATATAAGTACAAAAAGAGTACCAAAGTTTATTGCATCCGAAGTTAAAATAAAGGCTGTGACACACCTGAGCCAAACCGCGACAGAACAATGTATATTTACATATTTGCGGTTGTTTTTCGATTAGTAAATATGTGGTGTACCAATTGCTCGTGGTCCAGTCAATCTACCACCGCCGTGATAACCACCTTATCTTAATTTTGAACTATTGTATTAGTCTGTCTGTACTTAGCAGTAACGTCTTGCGGGCATAATTTCAATAATATGAATATCACTTGCTTACGGTGAATGAAATAATCATGAGGAAACCTGCATGTGTTAGAATATCTAACCAATTTTCGAGAGACATTTGAAATCCGCACTGCATTGGCCCAGCGTTGTGGAATATGGCTCTCATCCCCCATGTATTGAGGGGAGGCCCGTGTCAAGGAGTGGGAGGTTAAAAAGGCTTATTTATTTAATTATTATATTAGTGTACCCTATCTAAAATAACAATTCTAAGTGTTATTTTAGCGACCCCATACATATAGATATGATAATTATAATATTATATATATTACTAGCTGAGCCCGCGACTTCGTCCGCGTGGAATTTAACTTAACAAAAAAGCCCGTTCCGCGTTCTGAGCCCGCGCGACAGGACCTGTTTTTAATTTTTTTTTTCTAAAATAATAGTAGCCTAAGTTACTGCTTATAACATCAGCTATCTACCAGTGAATGTCCCGTCAAAATCGGTCCACCCGTTTCGGAGATACTCTTTGATTTCATGTGTTTTTTATTTTTTACGCGGAGCCCTAATTGTTTTTTCTAAAATTAAAGTAGCCTACGTTACCTACTTCCTATAACATCAGCTATCTGCCAGTGAAAGTCCCGTCAAAATCGGTCCAGCCGTTCCGGAGATTACCCGGAACAAACACACAGACAGACAGACAGACAGACAGACAGACAGACAGACAGACAGACAAAAAAAAATTAAATCGCGTTTTTGTTATAGGTTTCGTATGTACTTTCATATGCATTTAGTGAAAAGGTGTTATTTTGATATTACAAACAGACACTCCAATATTATTTATTTGTATAGATATGTATAGAAGATGTAAGTATATGACCTAAGATACGATCCTAGTTCCATGGCATGACGACATTATTTTTCTCATCAAAATATCTAGCTGAATATAGAACATGTCGTGCCGTCACGTAGGAACTCACGAACCTCCCGAATACATATCACCGGTTTTAAGTGTTTTTCTTGTTTTTAATCCGTTAATATATTACATTTTGTTTATCTTGTTTTGGTTATTATTAAACTGACGATTTTTATGTCATGTTTTGTATGATTACGTAGATCTGTCATATATCTACATAATATTGTATTTCACATATCATTATTTATTCCGTTTTGTGGTGTTAATTATTGTATTTGTGTCAAGGCTAAAAAAATAATCATAAGCTTTATTATTATCTTCTGTCTTATTTATATTTAGTGTAATCCGAAATAAATTTGGATGGGATTCAGGATTTGCCTGCGTTGCCATTTGCCACGGTCAAAACAATCGTATGACCTTAGTCGTCCACCTTGATAACTGAAAGACTTCTTATCCAATCTTTGTTAAGCATACCTGTTCGCGATATTAAGATTTGAACACAACAAACAGTTTGCAAAATGTGTTGCCACTAGAATAAAGTAACAAACAGCTTTATGTAAGAATTAAAATAAATTAAATCATAGATATTTATTTCTAGCCTTTTAGCGCTCTCGGATTGTTTCTGAATTCGGTTTTTTTTACTGTTAATAACTTTTATATCACTATTTGTATATAAGTAGGTACCTAATAAAACCTCCCAAGTGTTTATATAGATTACCTCCGTCAAAGAACCATAAAAATACGTCGTAAGTTTCTGAAAAATCGCGCATACCTATTCAAGAAGTTGTTATGCAAGTCTTAAACAACGGACTTGTAGAACATAAGTCGTATCTACCACATGTAACTAATAATAGCCACATGAAGATTGTAAAACAGGAAGTGGACCATTAACTCGTCATCTTGACTGGAAATTAAAGTCTGTACTCTATAAACGCTGCTATTTTTATCACAAGATACCTATATAACCTATCTAATTTCATTCGCTTTTCGTAGTAACATAATACATTATTAAATTTATTATTATCACAATACTTACATTTGTTTCTATCTAAATATCAAATTAACAGCACAGTAAATAAACTCCAGGTAAGAAAAAAAACACCTTTCGATTCTTGACTTTAATTAGTATTTGATCTCACTACCTACACTACCTAAGTCTTGTATAAAATAAAATAAATAAAATTAATATCGCCAGATGAACACACTGACCTTATGGTCCCAAACTTGCTTAGTTTGTACTATGGGTAGCGTGCAATGAACTATGGGCGATCCCAGTGACACCTATAGCAGGGAAAATTACAAAAAGGCCATTTCCGAAATTTACCCTGACGGGAGTCTAACCCGCAACCACCCGATGTAGTGAGCCGAGCGGCCTACGCCCGAACCACTGTGCCAAGCGGTCGTATGGCAGCAAAACTTCTGTACCTTTTTTGGACAACACTGTCTCAATACGCGGACGAGTCAGGAAATTTCTGCTCCAGGACAGAGTATATCACATATCATTCGACGGAATTAAAATGTTGTGTTATTAAATAATACAGTAGGTTTACCAACTTATTGGTGAAAGGGAATTCACGGATTAGGTCTTGGCCGCTATGCAGGGGACGGCGCAATGCATAGGTAATGATCTAGGATGTTCAAGGTAATGATGCATGATGATAATATACACTTCTGACATCCAATTAGGTACTAAAAGTTAAGTGAGTACCTACACCCAATTTTGAGCTATAACCTAAGTATAATCAAGAAATAATGACCCTTGCGAAATTGTGAACAAGTACAGTTTTGTAGCGAAGCTTCTATACGAACGTTCGGGGCGCTCGCCGCGCGGCCACTCTATCCGTGCTAAGCGTCAGTAGCGTTACACGACGTATACCTATACAGGTTGAAACAGAAAGGGTATACTTTTTATCCAACACTTAACTTTGTAATTCTAAAACTATCAGCTTTGGAGGAAAATTGAAAAACAAAAGGTGTAATAGGAATACAGCTGTTGACAGATTTCACAAGCCTACAAAACCTTCAGTACTTCAACTGTCCCACAAAGCCGATAGTTTTAGATTTACAAAGTTAAGTTGCAAAAAAAATACTATACCCTTTCTGTTTCACCTAGTATAGGTAAGTGCTGCAACTGTTTTAACGCTTAGTTCTTACGCTTTATACTATAAATCTTCGCTTCTTTCGTGCGTCCCTAGTCGGCACTGGTTTTTTTTTTAGACCAATTAGTACCTAACTATAAATGATAGGAAAACATGACCGAGACCGGCCTATTGAGAAAACGTTGCTCTTTCACGTAATAAATTTTGGCAAATTGTCACTTAACGGTATGTTAGAAATCAGAGGGCAGACTTATTGATTTACTTATGATTTAGTTAACTAACATTATGATTTTATCACCTATTTTCTTACAATTGAAAACAGGGTGAAACAGAAATGGTATAACTATTGTGTTCGAAACGAACTTTGTAATTTAAAAATCTTTCAGCTTTGACCGTTCAAAGAAGTCTACAATAGGTTTAATTCTTCAACATACCTACGTCCAAGCCAATGATTTCAAATTTAGCATAGGTAGCCTTTCTGTTTCACCACGTAGGTCAGTACTTCATGATTGTTGGAATTGATGCGAGCGATATCGCGACTTGGAAACACCATAGCTTGTATTCATCGGATTCAAAACAAATACTAAAATTATACTACTTAATCAGATTTGTGTGCCCTCACAAATTTCAAATTTACATAAATAAATAATTTGCATCTATATTACTGGTTATTTATTTTTTATGTAACACGATAACATCAGAATGCATCTTAAATTGCTATATTTTCATTCATACCTACATATAACTTGCATTAAGACTTACAACCTTAAAATCCATGTTATCATACTATAATATTATAAAGAGGAAAACTTTGTATGTTTGATTGTAATGAATAGGCTCCGAAACTACTGAACCGATTTGAAAAATTATTTCATTGTCGGGAAGCTACACTATCCCCGGGTGCCATAGGCTATAATATATTTTCAAAAAATTAGGGATCCTTACTAAAACTCGAATAATGTAACCGCAACGTACCCGTGCGAAGCCGGGGCGGGCCGCTAGTAATTTATAAATTCCAATGGCTGAATGTGTCTGAGCACGTGATATGCACCTGCAGCTTATTGCATATGTATTATTGGAATAGCAGGTTTTTTGAATTACATATTATAACCTTGTATTTAAGATATTTTATGTTGGTAGATCACACGAGTGTACTATATAACTATTTGTTTTTTATCTGTATTTTTAGGGATCCGTAGCCTCTACATGCAAAAGTTTAAAATACTTTGTTACGATATATTATCTTTTGTATGAGTACCTAGTATGTATAGTTAATGATAGTAGCTATACCTACCTATAGTACCTATATACTTAGTTCATGAAAAATATTTCCACAATTGTTAGGTAAAACTACATACAATCACACATAACTAACTACCTATTAGGAATTTATTTATGCACAGCTTATATTAATAATTGTTAATGAATTATTCATTGATGTGTTTTAATTACTTATCTGAAAAACTAAATAACTGATTCCACTACCCGGAAGCTTTGTTGAATTGTCTTAATTAAATCCTTAGTAGAATCTTATCTAATTAATGTGTAATGCTTGTCTATTCGAGAATCTTCCCAGAAAATACAACGGACTGTATTATAATATCACCATTAATTTATTTTATTTATCATAATTCGTTTTTTTTTTTTTTTTTTTTTTTTTTTTTTTTTTTTTTTTTTTTTTTTTTGAATTGACTATATGTTGTTGGCCAGAGTGGCCATAACAACTTCACCCGGACAGAGGGCGAGCGCAAGTGCGCTCCAGCCAGAGGGGCAGGGGGGCAGCTAGCTCAAGGGCGCCACAAGGGACACGACCTCGGCTTGGGCCGCTGCCAGGAGAGGTGGCGAGGGTAAATCTACCACCGGATCGGAACGCGACCTCGACTGAGAAGATCCGGCAAGAAACTCAGCGGGCTTGTCGGGTGCCAAGGTGCGTCTAGGTAAGTAGACGCACCTTCTAGCGGAAGCGGGGGTTCGTCGACCTCGCCGGCGAGGTCGGTGTCTGGTGGGGAGTGTGCGTGTGTCGTTCTCCTCGACATCTGAGTCTAATCATAATTCGTATGTAGACATTGTATCGCCAGACTAAGCGGCCATACACACGAAGAAGACATCCTTTTGTCTTTAGGTACTTTTTGCCAGATTATGGTAGTACCTATTTGTTATCGCATTCAATAAAATGTATTATGAATTATCAGTGCCGGGTTAACCGTATAAATGTCCGCTTACATCTATGTACGGTCCTAAACAAAACACTTGTGAAAAAAGAACTTAATTATAAATAGGTAGTTAGCCTATTGGTTGTAAAATCCATCGGAATGTCAATTTCCTTTTTAAAAGAAGGTACTTACTTACTTGTAATTTATAAGTAGTTTAATACTAACAAATTGAACCATAGAGTTAGAATAACCGTTGCATTCTTATTAACATAATGCTGCACTTACATGAAACCATAGATTTTTAACAAAGTATGTACCTAGTTGGGTAGGTACCTAATTTTAAAAGCAACAGATTAGAAAGTATGCATAATGCACACTCAATATTGCTATCAAGTTCGATATTGACGGGGTCAAACCCCGCTCGAACTGAGCGAAAACATTGATATTTTTTTGCAGCAATCATTATAAATGTTTTGCAAAAAAAAGCGGTATTTTGCGCATCACCTGTGAAATAATTGTCGTTACCTACTCAGAACTGTAAAAAGATGAGCTCTACTGACATATATCAACGTGTTTAGGGAAGATATCTAGGTTCATATAATTAAATCGATCTCAAGTCTAGGGTCCGTATTAATAAAACCATGTCAAATCTGAGAGCGATCTTGAGTACGCTTTTGATATATGATTGTCTATTGGTATGAAATAAGATATCATTTCCAAGATCGATCTCAGACTTGAGAACGATCTATACAAATAAATAAAATTGGAGTGTCTGTTTGTAATATCAAAATAACACCTTTTCACTAAATGCATATGAAAGTACATACGACACCTATAGCAAAAAAGCTATTTAAATTTTTTTGGTCTGTCTGTCTGTCTTTCTGTCTGTCTGTCTGTCTGTCTGTGTGTGTGTTTGTTCCGGGTAATCTCCGAAACGGCTGGACCGATTTTGACGGGACTTTCACTCGCAGATAGCTGATGTTATAGGGAGTAACTTAGGCTACTTTAATTTTAGAAAAACAATTAGGGTTCCGCGTAAAAAAATAAAAACACATGAAATCAAAGAGTATCTCCGAAACGGGTGGACCAATTTTGACGGGACTTTCACTGGTAGATAGCTGATGTTATAAGCAGTAACTTAAGCTACTTTTATTTTAGAAAACCAAAAAAAAAAAAAAAATGGGTCCTGTCGTGCGGGCTCAGAACGCGGGAGCGGGCTTTTTTGTTAAGTTAATTTCCACGCGGACGAAGTCGCGGGCTCAGCTAGTTTATTAATACAGGTCTAGGAGCGATTATACTTTTCTCATTCTTATGTCACACAAATACAAAGTAAAATGTCAGACGATAATATTCAAAGGCCTAAGGAGGTTTAGTTCCAACAGTCACATTTATTATCTTTTATAAAAAAAAAAATAAAAAAATAACTACGTGGCTATTAAACTATTAACGTTAATTCCTGGCAAAAACATTGGATGGTCTAATAAGAATTGTGATAAACTCGCAGTGTCGACGGTAACTTTTAAAATGAAAAAAATATGCAGACTGCTTTTCAATTAAATATATAATCAAAACAGTAAACCGTTTGACCTTCCACGGCAGCATAACAGAATAATCTTAGCATAATAAACGCAATTAATTGTGTGTTATCGCGGACACGTAATTGATCATTAATTATGGGGGATAATATTTACTAGCAGTATTGTCGCCAGTAGATGTTGTTCGTACCCGGCGTCCAGGACCTTATTACAAGTGCGTAAGGTCGAATACTGAAAGGCTACTCACTTTTCAGCGCTTTCCCTTCAGGCGAGCACCTCTTCGCATTTATCAAACAGTCCACATAGTTCCTGATTAGTCTTTTGTTTGAGAAAATCGCGTCCACGTCCAGGTAATCGTATCTCTGGTCGTATTTCGGCATGTCCTCCATATTTCCCAACTCCTGTGCCACCACTACGCTCACAGACACACAGAGTAATATCACTGCACGCATTTTGATAATAACAATTACGAAAATTTCAAAAAAAGAAACTAGGAAAAGTAACTGTTTTAAAATTCGAAAATAGAACGGCACATAATATTATCTCGTTGGTGTGATATTTCGCGCGCGATTGGACGCGGCGTGGTGCGTGCGCTCGCGCAGCGTCTATGTGATGTTGTGATCCGCGCGCGGAACCGCCACGGTTATAAGGTAAGGCTGCCTTTGCGGCTGTCGAGGAGCTTTCTTCTGTTAGGATCTGTCTGTAACGGAACGGGTTTGGTTCAAGGGTACATCAGCAACATCTTGAGCTCTCGGCATGCTCCTTTGTGACTGTTTTCTTAAATAATAATCTATACTAATAAAATATAATCTATACTAATATTATAAAGAGGAAAGATTTGATTGTTTGTTTGCTTGCATTGAATAGGCTCCGAAATAACTGAACCGATTTGAAAAATTATTTCACTGTTGGGAAGCTACACTATCCCCGGGTGACATAGGCTATATCATGCCCACTTCAATGTCCTTGTTTGCGGTGGCTTTGTGGAGCGGGTCACCCTCTTCCCTCTATTATGGTTGAGGAATGATGCCGCTTTTCAAGTCATGCTCGTGCGCGGGCACTGCTTGCGGGGATTGGTCCACTCACTTTCCTTTTAACAACATTGTCGTTAAATACTATTTATTAACTTAGCATGGAAGGCATCACACCAAAGCAATTATCATATTATCCACCCCTGTTTTACTAATTATTATTTTGGTTCGTAAACGTTTCATTTGATGTAAGTATGAGTATGCACATCACACTTAACTAGCTTTCTCATTTTATTTACATTATTTACTATTAGCTATTTAGTGGCAATGGTGTTGCCTGCTCATATGATTTTTTTATGCTGTTCCTGAGAATGAACACCATCTTTCATTCATTGAAAAGAGTAACCATTGAGTTTCTTGCCGGCTCTTCTCGGTGGAAGCAGCATTCCGAACCGGTGGTAGATTCTGACTATTCATAAATGCTTTGTTGGCTTACATGAATAAAACAATTTTGAATATTTATATTATATTTAAAAAAAAATAGGGATCCTTACCAAAACTCCAATAATGTAACCGTAATGTACCCGTGCGAAGCCGGGGCGGGCCGCTAGTCAATAACAAAGTGACACTGCTGGTTGTTCTGGAAGTACACCAACTCGCCTGTATTATCGAAAGGGGTAATCGGAAATACATTTTCCAAATGCCATTACGGACATATCATGTCATTTGAAACCTCACTTACCTTCAATATAACACGAGGATGCAGGAACAATGCGTATTATTAGTACTTATAATGTGACTTTCGCTTCCATAGGACATCGGTATTCAAGACAACTGATAAAATACATGTATTAATAATAATATCGCCAGACAAACACACCAACTGTATGGTCCCAAACTAAGCAACGCTTGTACTATGGGTACCGTACAATGGACTAGGGGCGATCCCAGTGACACCCAGACCAGGGCAAATTTCGAAAAGGCCATTTCCGAAATTTATCTTGACGGGAATCGAACCCGCAACCACCCGGTGTAGTGAGCCGAGCGTACGCTCGAACCACTGCGCCAAGCGGTCCTCTAAAGCGGTTGCCCAAATTTACTGTGCCATATAAAATGTATTTATAGGTACAGTAAATTAGCTCCTTATAAGATGTAAATTGACTATAAAATTCAATATTATAGCAGGAAGCAATCTTAAAGGTTTGATATTCCTACGAAAAGTACAGTTATGCGTTTCTGGCGGAAATGACATTAACGGAATCAATATAACTTTGTTTTCATTCGAAGCCCTTGTACTGTCTTCACATTAACCGAGTGTGCCCTTTGCTCTTTAAAATTTCGATGTAAAATACCTATAAAGTGTTGGTTGACCATTTATCATTCCAGATAATTTACATTGAATGGGGTGTAATTTAATTGACATTTTCTTTATTTAATTGTCCCTGTTTTCTGCATTACACTGTAGGTTAATGCCACAGATTTGACCTATTCGTTAATCTGAGGTTAATGCTATTTAGATTTTTAGTTTTAATATGGGTCGTTCCGCCGTTTCGCACCAATTCGAACGTTCCGCGGAATAAAAAAAATTGTAGTTTTCATGTTTTTTTTGCTCATAATCGAATTTAATTCGTCACCTGAGTCATGAAAACTGGGAGGCACTTTTGTAAATTATTTAATTACTGAGATATTTGCACTTGAAATTTTACGTATGGATGGTGATGAAAAGTGTAATGTAATGATTTAGGACGGTATTAATATACCAAACAACTTATGAAATAGATAGGAATTATAAATAATCATTTATTTTATTTATTTATTTATCAGATTTTTATTTTGATAAGACTGGAAGGCAGATTATAAGGCTTTGAAAATTAAATATAGAAGGTACTTGTGCCATATTTAAATTAGGTCGCATTATTAATTTATTTATTATTATTTATTACACAGACCTCGTGGAAACACTATTATTGGATCAAGTATGATCAGCTCAGGTCCAATTACAACTGGTCTTCGGTCATCAATCAACTGTTACAGTCTCGCTTCTGTGGCAATCAGCCCATCCTACTAATATTATAAATGCGAAAGTTTGTGAGTGTGGATGTATGTTTGTTACTCTTTCACGCAAAAACTACTCAACGGATTTGGATGAAATTTGGAACTCAGATAGTTTATAACCGGGATTAACATATAGGATACTTTTTATCCCGATAATCCCGAAATTTTTGTTAAGTAATAAAATACTACGCGGACGAAGTCCATATACAAGATGAAACATAATGGGTATACTTTTTTTTTCAAAACTTAACTTTGTAATTCTAAAACCATCAGCTTTGGAGGGAACTTGAAAACAAAAGGTGTTATAGGAATACAGCTGTTGACCGATTTCACAAGTCTACAAAACCTTTAGTACTTCAACTGTCCCACAAAGCCGATAGTTTGAGATTTACAAAGTTATGTTGCAAAAAAAATAGTAGATATACCCTTTTTGTTTCACCTAGTATATACATTTAATATAAACAATTATCCCACCACACTATCTCAACTAATCTGCCGCGGTAATCGAAAGGATAGTACCTATGTCAGATACCTTTTCCAAAAATCTTCCGAGGGACGTTATCCCTCTCGGACAAGTGTGCGGCTATTTGTGCCCCTATCTATCAGCAATTATTGAATTGCGAGGACGATAAATGTTTGAAATCCGGTGCATTTAGTGGTGCGCTGAGCACAAGTTTAGTGAGTTCGATGGGATAAAGTATTCAAATTAATCAGCTGTCATATAGGACTAGCTGTACCCTGCGCGCGTTGCTACGCTGTCAAAGATTGGTCGTACCAACTCAGAAACCTTTGTGCGCTCATGCACAACACTTTGCTGAAGATCATGACATGATCAAATGCATAGTTTACGATTCTATAAAGGACATACAGACAAACGTTCATTTTTAGGGTTCCGGACCTTACAAGGACAAACCGGAACCCTTATAGGATCACTTTGTTGTCCGTCTGTCTGTCTGTCTGTCTGTCTGTCTGTCTGTCTGTCTGTCTGTCTGTCAAGACCCTTTTTCTCAGAAACGGGTAGAGTTATCGAGTTGAAATTAATACCAAATATCAAATGCTATGGTCCCTTGTAGGTGTAAAAAAATTAGGCTTCTAAGTCAACGCAATTAAAAGATACGGTGATTTATGTCACATATTTTGATACTTTTCGCAAATTCACTTATCAATACAAAGGAATCAACGCACAGCCCAAACCGCTGGTGTTAGAATCATGAAATTTTGACAGTAGGTACCTTATATACCGCAAGTATCCACTAAGAAAGGATTTTGGAAAATTCCACCCCTAAGTGCATAAAATAGGGGGTGAAAGTTTGTATAGGGTAAAAAAAATAAATGAATCCAGAGACATGAAAATAAGTATTGAGGCTACTTATGACAAATAAAAAATATTAATTTCAGCGTTTTGTAAAATTCCACCCCTAAGTGTGTAAAATAAGAGTTTGTATTGTAGTTTGTATTCAGTTTGGTTGCAGTTTGTATTGGGTTCCCGAATTTGTTTAAGCATTTTTGGGAAGTTTAAGCTATTTATTATTAAAATATCTTGCCGGTATCGATATTGGAATCCAGGAATGGAAAAACTTTCTAAAATCATAATAAAATGTTGGACGGAACCCTCAGGGCGCGAGTTCTACTCGCACTTGTCCGGTTTTATATATATAGATTAGTGGTGGAAGGTGTTACCTGCACTCAATTATCTGTGAAAAACTTGCAATGTCAAAATGGTAGAACCCGTTGAATTCTTCTCCAGTAATCATTTTTGCATTGTCATTATCCACAGTGAGTTGAGAAGAACAAATTCCCACAGTACACATGGTGGGTTTCATCATTTCTCCATACTTATTCATGAATGCAATAACCGTGCATCTCATATCACGTCGTTGAATAACAATAACACGCAGATTGCCGAGATGCTATCACGCTGATCGTTTATCGGTGAACGCGGTTGCGTAGGCGGAGCATTTTGAAAACACTTACACGAGGAAATGCCTTTGTTTGGAACCAGCCGGTCGGAAAGAGCTGTATTTACATGAATTGGGGTAAGTGCGTGTTTCAACAGAGTCCATTATTGCTTTTTCATATTGCACCATGTGTGATCCTCCCACATGCAATGGAAACTATGCGAACGTAGGCATATAACTCAAATTTGAGATCGTTCTTAATTATGTTCCCCCTTTTTTAACTAGCTGACCCAACGGACGTTGTCCTGTCTTAGCTTTGAATGTTGAATTCGAATTGTACCGCTCAACTATCTTATTTTTTTATTTCATACTAGCTGAGCCCGCAACTTCGTCTCTGTGGAATTTAACTTAACAAAAAAGCCCGCTCCCGCATTCTGAGCCCGCGCGACAGGACCCATTTTGTTTTTCTAAAATAAAAGTAGGCTAAGTTACTGCTTATAACATCAGCAATCTACCAGTGAAAGTCCCGTCAAAATCGGTTCAGCTGTTTCGGAGATACTCTTTGATTTCATGTGTTTTTATTTTTTTACGCGGAACCCTAATTGTGTTTCTAAAATTAAAGTAGCCTAAGTTACTCCTTATAATATCAGCTATCTGCCAGTGAAAGTCCCGTCAAAATCGGTCCAGCCGTTTCGGAGATTACCCGGAACAAACATACAGACAGACAGACAGACAAAAAAATTAAAATCGCGTTTTGCTATAGGTGTTGTATGTACTTTCATATGCATTTAGTGAAAAGGTGTTATTTTGATATTACAAACAGACACTCCAATTTTATTTATTTGTATAGATGTATAGATTAACCTTCAGACAATAATAAACACAACGAAAATGAGCAAAATTAAAGAAATAGCGAAATCGTTCTATCCGTTCACGCGTGATGTGATGACCAAGGAAATAAAGATTTATTTATTAGACTAGCTGAGCCCGCGACTTCGTCCGCGTGGAATTTAACTTAAAAAAAAAAAGCCCGCTCCCGTGTTCTGAGCCCGCGCGACAGAACCCATTTTTTAAATTTTGTTTTTCTAAAATTAAAGTAGCCTAAGTTACTCCTTAAAACATCAGCTATCTGCCAGTGAAAGTCCCGTCAAAATCGGTCCAGCCGTTTAGGAGATTACCCGGAACAAACACACAGACAGACAGACAGAGAAATTTTTTTTAAATCGCGTTTTTGTTATATGTGTCGTATGTACTTTCATACGCATTTAGTGAAAAGGTGTTATTTTGATATTACAAACAGACACTCCAATTTTATTTATTTGTATACATTTGTCAATTCCGGCAAACTAGCGTACGAAACGCCTCATATTAGGGATACCTTAGCTTATAGATGCTTGCAATACCATAGGCATTGCGTAGCCGAGCTGAAGGGGAGTAGGACAGAGGTAGGGGAATGGAGTGGTTCGTGCGAAACGCAGCTAAAATGATTACTTTCCGCCAATCTTCTGTGAGAGGTACTTACTATCCCGGTTGAGCCAGCTCGTGTATGAGCTGTAGTCAGTGGGCCACAGCTTGGGTTTACCACCAAAAACCTGGTTTCCTCCACGACCTGGTATCCCTCCCTAGTCGTGGAATGTGGTTTTATAAATTCTAAGGATCAGTCTTATCTGATAGTGTTAGGCCCGTATTCATAAATCAATCGAGTGTTGAGTACTTTTTTATAATGCAATGGTGTTGCCTGCTCATATTATTTTTTTATGCTGTTCCTGAGAATGTACACCATCTTTCATTCATTGAAAAGAGTATTGAATTGAGTTTCTTGCCGGCTCTTCTCAGTGGAAGCAGCATTCCGAACCGGTGGTAGATTCTGACTATTCATAAATGCTTTGTTGGCTTACATGAATAAAAACAATTTTGAATTTGAATTTTAATAATAATAATAAGTAATGTCTTTATTACAAGGTAAAAACCCAATGTACAATATACAGTCAAAATTACAATAGTACCTACAGTTAAATAACAATAATAATAACATAAAATGTAAAAATGCAAAGTAGTGTTTTAATTGCACACGTGTGTAAGGGAGTATGTACATGTATAAAATCACAGTAATTATGCTCTCTTGAGACTACTTTTTATTTGGAGCAAGATGCACTGTACGCCAGAACTTGTAAATAGAGCTGTCTGTGCACTCGGCAAGAGTGGACAGGATCGCGCTCTCGGAGGAACGTAAGCGACTCCAAAAATTCGCTATGCGAGATCTGATGACATGTCTTTCATTGACAGATCTTTTTTGACATGTCATTGTCATTTTGTCTGGTGTATGACATAGGAATGACATTGACAAGATCGCTCTCAGACTTAAGATCGATTTCTTAATAAGGGAACTATTGCGGACGGTGTACCTACCTGTTACACCGGGCCACATTCACACGGTGGCCCCACACGTAATTACAAGCAAAATCAAACTAAACGTGCGGTTCTTTGTCGTGCGAATGCCGTGGTCAGTACCTACCACTCGAGGGATGCTGGTATAATCTGCTAACATACTCTCAATACAATTTAGAGCTTGAGTCATTAATCAAAGTCAATCCACTAAATAGAGTCGGTCAAATAGATACCGTAGCTATGTATTAGTTCATTTGTTACACGAAGACGCGAGCTATGACTCTTATGGCATTGACATATGGGTCAATTTGCAATAATTCACGCGTCTTCGTGAAATGATCTGACTGTAGCCTTTGGTTATAGGTAGTACCTGCTTTGATTGATATGTTAATCTTTTTTCTGTGCTCAACGACCGTCTCGGTGTACTTTAATGATTTAATTATATGCCACATTAACAAGATGTATGCTGTGTTCATGTCTTGCAGTCTAAAAATAATTTGCCTTTGTTGGTACAGACACGCTGTAGCTCATTAACTGTATCTAATTTGTTGGCACGACAAGGGTAGTACGAACTTCTCGCAGAAGATCGGCTTATAATAGCTATTACCTATAGATGCGTTTCGTAGGATGAGTGAGGGAGCCGGGCGCCCTACTCTATCTCCCTTCCCCTCCGTCAGTCCCACCTTCAGGTAGTCAACGTACGAGCAACGCTTTTGGTATTGCAAGCATATATTGGCTACGGTAACTGCTTAATCTCAGGCGGATCGTCCGGTTGTTTGCCGAATTTGTCATATACAAGGTGACACATAATGGGTATACTTTTTTTTTCAAAACTTAACTTTGTAATTCTAAAACCATCAGCTTTGGAGGGAACTTGAAAAACAAAAGGTGTTATAGGAATACAGCTGTTGACCGATTTCACAAGTTGTTTCTGCCTATAATGTTTTCAAAAAGTAATAGGTACTAAGCACATTTATGAACTTATTACCATTGTCAATTATACTTATTCCACTAGGTAACATTACATATTGATTTTAATTTAAAAAAAAACAAGTAGGCATTGGAAATTGAAACAAAAATTACAACCTTGATCAGTACTTAGTCCTCATCTCGTTAAAAAGTTCGATATTATACTTACATATACGATGATTGTAAGATTAAGTTATCTACGACTCTGTGTAGGTATTTGTGGTCACATGATGACTTCTTAAGCATGCCATCTGTCGTTCTGTCGACCAGTGAACTTTAACGAGATCTGCGAATATAACTACCGCAGCACTTTCACTCGGAAGCAATTACTTTTAGGGATCCGCGGACCGAGTCGAGTTAATGTGAAAGGATTTTGTTTTTAATCTTGTTGATTACTTTAGCATTTATTTGTTAACTTATCCTAGAAGAGAACCATTTAATAAAAAAATAAAAAAACAAAATACTTACATTAAAATAAATCCTGCCCGCGTGGGATGCTGGCTGCATCTCCTCGATGAAATGTGAAAGTGGAATCGGAAATCAAGAAAATAATTAAATTTTCTGACCGAATCTCTTTTACACGGTAGGAGTTAAATGGCCGAAATCGTCACGCTTGAAAAGCGTAACACGTAATCTTGTAACGTCCACTGTGAAAAAGTTATCTTAAAATTATCTAGATGGCGTATGTGAGTTATTCAGGTGCCTGGATAGTGTGACATCAGAAAACTGAAAATGTTGTGCCTGCAAAACCCTTAACAGGGATCTTCGTTCCTGACGGGGGCCCAAGACCGTGTAATATTTTTTATTCAACCATTTTAATTATTTCATCCCACAGCTGGGCAAAGGTCAAGGTGTGGTCGCACCGAGAAGGCCTATTTGTGCATCTTCACATGTCGTACGACTCGCGCTGTTCATTTTGAAGTCGCTGCCGACTTCAGCACTCCCAGTTCCCATTCACCTCCATTGATGACTATCCCCAGCGACATTTTGCCAATTGTCTTGTCAGTTAATGGCAAAAAGTCCCTGACTGATAGAAAAATATAACATTTTAAAATTAAAGGAAAGTCCAAGGTATACATTTTATATTATGGAATATAAGTAGTTATCGAAATAGTTAGTTGATTACACGTTTCGGATTGATTGATTTGAATTAACAATACGGCTCCAAAGGAACCACGAATGTTTTAAAATGGCCGGCCGTATGTTGATCGACTTGAACTCGAACATTATTCATTTCGTATCGCTTTTCGTTGGCTGTGGTATAGATAGTGCTTGCTAATTTCCGTTAAATAAATATAAATAACTGAACCTTTAAAAAGAACCTTTTCAAAACAGTGATTCTCAAACTAATTATCACATTTCCCACATCCGAGCCACACACGACAAAACAACATGTAGCACTTGACCGTAACCGAAGAATTCCGCACTTAGAAAGTCGCCGAGCTCGAATGTTTGCTAAAACATTTATGGCGAGCTCATTAACGGACATTATTACATTATTTTAATGGCGACAACCAACATTGTAATGTGGGTTACACTATGTTTCAGATTCAGAAAACGGTTGTTGTACCAAATTTGTTGTAAGCAAATAGTAGATCTAGGCCCGTATTAATTAATCGATCTCAAGTCTGAGAGCGAACTTGGAAATTTCATTCTTATGTCATTCCAGTACAAAATGACATGACGAAAGCATACTCAAGATCGCTCTCAGGCTTGAGATCGTTTAATTAATACGGGCCTAGATCTACTATTTGAGATTAGAATAAGAATGACATTTCCAAGTTCGCTCTCAGACTTGAGATCGATCTATGAATACGGGCTCCATAAATTTAGCACCTACCTAGTGAGCTATTTTAAAAACAAATGTTTTCGAACAATACACCATCAATACAGTCCTCATTCCAATTCAACCTTGTGCAAATATCGAGGTACAATCTAGATCTCAAGTTTACCTAAGATAAGCGACTTATCTAAGGCACTTTCAATGCGACCGCTTGGCGCAGTGGTTCGAGTGTAGGCCGCTCGGCTTACTGCATCAGGTGGTTGCGGGTTCGATTCCCGTCAGGGTAAATTTCAGAAATGGCCTTTCCGTAATTGTTCCTGGTCTGGGTGTCACTGGGATCGCCCCCAGTCCTTTGTACGGTACCCATAGTACAAGCTTTGCTTAGTTTGGGACCATACAGTTGGTATGTTCGTCTGGCGATATTTATTATTATTATTATTTTTGAAGATCAGGATAATGTCGCAAGTACCATATATAAACTGCATTTCCTATTTATTGCCTTAGTAGGCACAGTGGTAGGTGGTTCACCTGATGGTATGCGGTAAGGTAACCGTTGTTTCCCAGATCATCATGCCTGGCTTTTGACTCAGGTTCTCGCTTCAGATGGCATTTTCGTAATTTTCTCAGGTCTGGGTGTCACTGGGATCGCCCCCAGTCCTTTGTACGGTACCCATAGTACAAGCGTTGCTTAGTTTGGGACCATGCAGTTGGTGTTGGTCTGCCGATATTTATTTCCAAGCCAAGCGGTCGTCAAAGTACAAGTACCGACATTTTTATTTTATAAATAGGGTTGTGGTAAAAAATACTTTTTGTATAGGCTTTTTTTGTATGTGAGTGCAATGGGCTGGTTCCAATCAATATTAACTGACTTCTACCTGGGTCTTAGGTAGGTACTCGAGAAAACCCATAAAAATCATGACCTTTAAGCGATGGTTATTTAAAGCATAAAATTTATCATTATATTTTTTTGGACCATTTAAAACCTTTTATAAAGGAATCCTTCAAAGTTTAAAACGGATGTTGGACTTTAAATCCCTTGAAATTATTTTTGAATTATTTCATCACATAAATCACATATCATGTCACATTATGGATCCGCCTATATTGAGATTTTAGTAGGTACCTACAAATCCTATAATCTCGTAAACATGAGTTAACCACTTGCTTTAAAGTTGTGGACTGATCAGATCAGCTCTATATAACCCTCACCTGCCTATTTAGGTACCTCTGTATCCATTGGCGCAAGATAATCATAAAACATGCAATAAAGATGATAATCACGAACCGAAATCACTAAAAAACGTTTTCTAAAATATTACCATGACCAAAAGGATCGTGTTTTTATAGCTTTTTTTATCATGAACAAACACGACCCAAGTGGACGGGCACCCTTACGCACCACAGTACGTATTTATAATTTTCCCATCAGGCTGGGATTATGGACACGTTTAATATTTTTCATAACTGTTTTGCACCTAAGTACAATAATAACAGTTTGATAAACAG
This sequence comes from Notodonta dromedarius, assembly GCA_905147325.1. Lineage (NCBI taxonomy): Eukaryota > Metazoa > Arthropoda > Insecta > Lepidoptera > Notodontidae > Notodonta > Notodonta dromedarius. The sequence continues at coordinate 8,638,303 of LR990175.1, read as the reverse complement.
ACAGTATTTTATTGAAATAGTGTAAGTTACTGAGTTTCTTTTCGATAAATATTTACGAGGAAAATATATCAGTATCTAGTGAGATTTAATTAGCTTGTTAATCATACTTACAATCATACTAATATTATAAAGAGGAAAACTTTGTTTGTTTGATTGTAATGAATAGGCTCCGAAATTACTGAACCGATTTGAAAAATTATTTCACTGTTGGCAAGCTACACTATCCCCGGGTGACATAGGCTATAATATGTTTTCAAAAAAATTAGGGATCCTTACTAAAACTCGAATAATGTAACCGCAATGTACCCGTGCGAAGCCGGGGCGGGCCGCTAGTACTGAATAAACTGAATTACTTACTAGTGTATTACTCTCTAGTACTTTTTCGTGACATTGCCTGTTCACATTGTGTTGCTGTTCCTGAGAATGTACACCATCTTTCATTCTATTGAAAAGAGTAACTATTGAGTTTCTTGCCGGATCTTCTCAGTGGAAACAGCGTTCCGAACCAATAATTATTTTGATGTTCATTTTCTGTTAGTACGAGTATTCATTTTATGTTTAGCCAGTTTGATAGACATAAGTAGGTACGGCAACTAAATGTAAAATGAGCCGGTCCTGCAACAGAAATTGGGTGTAGGCAAAAATGATCGATCCATGTACTTCTGATGACCAAAACCAACCCTAGGACAAGTGGTTGTAGGTTGGTTTCAGCTTGCACAAGTATGGGTGGTTAGATCCATTCTGCATAATTATATTCCATTAATCCTCTACAGTATGGAATAAAGACGTTTCCACACCAACATTTGTTTATTTTTTTATGCTCAGGCAACGCAGGCCCATAGATATACACTTTATATACTAACGGATAAGGTATATACTTATAATATAACTAACACACTAAACTAAACTTTTGGCGGTGACGGCGGCGATCTCCCCCGAAAGCTCCTGAATACCACACTCTTCGGAACTTAATAAAATAAATTACCATATTGCCCTACTGATCTAGTTAATTAAATATTCTTGAATTTTGATGACCTGCGTCTAACTCTACGTTTCTTTCTTTTTAAATATAGCCCATCTAGATTAATAGGTATTACGCTCTCTACCGCCCACTTTGAAAAACCAAAATGAAGGCGTTGGGGGACTCGTTTTTAAATTCCATATCCGAATCTGAGCACCGATGTCTGTCTGTCACATTTTTGATTGCAAAATGAGATTATTGAAACACTTTTGCAATACGAGTAGTTAAGTACATAATGTAACGTACAGTTTGTAGTAACTGAATTATACATAGGTATGCTAAATTGAGCCCATTTGCGACAAAAAGTCTCTGTGTTTTTATTTTCAAACCAACTTCAAAAAGGGGGAGGTTCTTAATTTGGTTGTATTTTTTGAAGCGAAGCTTCTTTACTGTCGTTCGGGCCGCTCGCTACCCGGGCACTTTATCCGTGCAAATTGTGACGTAGCGTTACACGTTACACGATGACGTCAGAGCTGCGGCGCCCTTAGCTTTATACTTAATATGGCTTGAAGGTTAGATAGAACATTGGTAATAATTGAACCGTGAGGTCAGTAGCGTTACACCGTGACATCAGTAGCGTTACACCGTGACGTCAGTAGCGTTATACCGTGACGTCAGTAGCGTTACACCGTGACGCCAGTAGCGTTACGCCGTGGCGTCAGTAGCGATGCACGATGACGTCAATAGCGTTACGCCGTGGCGTCTGTAGCGTTACACCTTGGCGTCAGTTGCGTTACGCCGTGGCATCAGTAGCGTTACACGACGACGTCAGTATCGTTACGTCGTGACGTCAGTAGCATTACATAACGACGCCAGTAGCGTTACACGATACATATATATAGGTATACAGAGTAGCAGCTGCGTCGCCCTACGCTCTATACTATAAAGCTTCGCTTCTTTCGGGCGTCCCTAGACGGCACAGTTTTTTTTTTTACTTGTTTTTTGTCCGTCCTTATTACAATAAAGTTTTTCGTTCTTTATTTTTCTTCTAAGTACGTATCTATTTGTGTGGTCGTGTACAATGTGAAGATATTTCATTTCCATCGTTAACAACGTTTTCTCTTGTGAAAAAGCCTTAAGTTTATTGTAGCAAATTAACAATGCAGAACTTGGCGCCGATGTGCGAGACATCTTGTTTTGGTATGACATAAATTATACATTATACCTACACTTGGAATGAAATTCGAGACAACCTAGGAAGCTTGTTTATATTATTTTTCGTAATAGGCACCTATATCACAAATTCCATGCCATTCCTAACGTGAATATTATTCATTGATTGTCTTATTTACAATTATCTAATAATATATATGGCGCACATTAGGGGAGGCCTAAGTCCAGCAGTGGACTAGTATAGGCTGATGATGATGATGATGATGATGATGATGGTCTGAGAAAATCTACCAGTTTTAAATAGCAAATGTATGGAAATTATCTACGCGGCCTATCCGTGTGGAAGAATGCTTTGGGATAAAATAGGGTTTGGAAGTTTGTATGAAAATAGAATTCATGTATGAAAACGAATTCTATTGACAGAATTAATTGTATAAAAACCAGTACCTCCCACACATTTCTGCAGAATTCCTCGCACTAGAGTTGGTTTTGGTTTGCACAAGCATGGTGGTTTGGTTCTATCCTGCTAAACTGTATTAAAACGGATCGCTTGACCTCAAATACTCTTAATCTGCTCTGTGCTCTAATTTCCACCAGTCTTACAGTCAATTGTTTATTAAAAGTAATATTTTATCTGTACAGGAATGCTTTTGTTTAAGCATTAAAATATTTTAATGAAGACAAGAATAGTTGTAACACTGAGAAAACTTACCTACCTATCCACCAAGATAATTAAGAAACTAGAATCTGCGACATTTAGAATAAAAAATCCTTCTTCATAAGAAAAATATACCTACTAATTGTAAACACAGACGCCCTTATACATAAACGTGGTATAGCGGGCGAATAGTTACACACCGAATTGTCTCTTTCTGTCATCAGTAATTTGACATTCGAAAGAAGAAGACAAACCATGGTGTAACTATACAACCGCTATACCAAGTTCATGAATAAAGGGGAGAGTATTTAAGGTGGCTTACCATAAGGCTAATTTTGCGTAACAATTCTGCCACAATAAGGTCGTATTTATCTTACACGTTTCTTTGATACAATGACTGTTTAAAACCGATTTAAAACCGATATCATGTAGGTAGGTGGGCTACGATTTAGTTCAAGCGAGCGACGGTATATTCAGCAATTTATATTAAAATAGGTAAATACTTTCAGAGTAGATGGATTGTATAACTAGCTGTTTTACAAAACAACTGAACAACGGTTTTGTAAAACAGCTAAATTTACAATCCATCTACCTCAGGTTCCTTCATAGGTACCATACATTTGAGATTTATTTATTGCGTAGAATGTAGGTCAGTAATTACCAATTTTAGCGGATGACATAGAATATTTAGTACCTAGCCGGTGACCGGGTCGAAAATTGTGATTCACGAAATATCGCTAAAGACGCGACATAACGTGTTACGTAACGTAACACGCACTCAGTTGGTTGGTAGGTATTCGTTGATCCGAAAACTTTCCCCAATTCGGTGACCGGAGCGCGTGACGTTATGTAATCCACGTTAACTTAATCTAACGTTATTTAACTGTGTCCGTTTACATTTCCTGATACCTATTATCACTGCGGAATATTATCGTTAATAGGATTGTCAAAAGCTGTACTAGTGCTTGTCCAGAACCGGATGGGCTGGCGGCGCTAGATTTTGGCCAATAGGATCTCTTCATTTTAATGAGCTGCCAAGCGAAGCTGAGAAAATGAAGCTATTCAATTGGTCGAAAGCTAGCCTAGGCAGCCCGTCCGGCTAAAGTGGAACAGCACCCTTAGTGTTTTCAAGTTATTACAAAGAAAATAAACGGTTTTATTGATACATAAACAACTATTTTAATCAAGTATTTTAAATATATAAATGTTGTTTAAATTAAAATTTTGATCGACCGTGGACCGATGGAATTAATAGGTAGTGTAAAATAAATACCTAGAAATAAATGCAATAAGCGTAGGTACTTGCTTTAACCTATGTGACTGATGGCACACCCATCTATCTGAAGGCATATCTTTAATGATTCTTTATTATAATGTATAGCCTTAATAGAAACAAATATGTTTAATGTAACAAATTACAAGTATCTCAGTAATGCAGGTGCTTAGAATATATTACGCTTGTCTGGAGACTTTGCGAACTCTTTAATTATTTGTTGATTATTGAATTAATCTTTATACAAGGGTACATTCAGAAAAGCACATTGAAATAACTAATATTTATCCCAATTATACAAATTCGACGTTCATTAGCCGAAGTTGCTATTGTTTTTTTAACATTTTTTAAATTTATTCCGAAGGAATATTTACTTAAATGTTAGTAATCGAAAATGTCTTGCGATTACTAACTGCGTATAATAATATCCAAGATAACTTTATAGGTGGCTAAATTACAGACATTTAAAGTTTCTGATATCGATTCCAACGATTTAAAATACCAACCCTGATGGGGAATTTTGGCTCTACCTCCGTGAAATATACAAATATTGAAATATAAATATGTTGCCCTTATCTAATATGCCCTATCTAGCACATACATCCCTGTATCCATTCGCAGGAAAGAGACATGAAAAGTAAGTGCCCAAATATGAATAACACGTAACTAAAACACAAAATCGCAACTAAAGTTAGTATTAAAATTTTAAAAAAACCAGCACATATAGATCTAATAGAGTGTTAGGTACACCTTTTGACCTACCCATTTAACACTTGTTTCGAAACACAACTGGCAAGGCGTTTTCAGATAAATCAATTTTGTTGTAAGCTAAACACAAATCGTAATTTATTCAGGCGAACAGATCCTTGAGAGAGCTAATGTGTATACAGATTAGTATTTCTGTATATAATCTGGTTCTAGAGGTCACACAAAAAGCGCGCACATATCATAATAAATGTATAATTATGACTGAATTGAAAAAAACCAGACTGCTGCATCTACCCAATTATGATTAGGTATTTCGATTACAAAATTATTTTTTAACAGCTATTCTTAAATTATAATGAGAAGTTACACCAAAACAACAGTTATTTATTTACAAGAACAGATGGTATGAGTTTTGAACTTATCCAAATATAGTCTGTTCATTTCACGAAGACGCGAGACTTATTGCAAATTGATCCATAAGAGATCACTGACCTATGAAATGAAAGAACTATACCGATCAAGTTCTCGAATATTTCCATACCATCGAAGTACAAAGTATACTAGTGCCCGTATTAATAAATCGATCTTAAGGCGAAGGCGCCTGTCTAGCCCGCGAAATTCAAAATTTTCGAGTATTTTTATAGTTTATCCAAAATCTGAAAACATTAAGACAACATTTTGTGATTTGCGAAAACACAGTATGCAGTGCGTTTATTAATACATTTATTTTACTCTAAATATTATCACGGTGGATATGATACTAGTAAATCACTAAATATACAAAAATTGCCAGATTATCTGGATAGCTGTCGTTCTTGAAATGTTTTAGAGTAAATTGGATATATTAATAAATGCACTGCACACGGTCTTTTTCGGGAATGACAAAATGTGCCTTTTATTATTGTCAGATTTTGAAAAAAATCTAAAAAACTTTAAAAAATTTGAACTTCGCGGGCTAGGTGGGCGCTTCAGCCTTAAGTCTGAATCCGATCATAATCCGATCATGGAATCGTCATTCTTATGTCATACCAGTACAAAATAACATTTCAAAAGCGTACTCAATCATGATCGCTCTCAGACTTGAGATAGATTTATTTATTTGAAACAGCGATCGGAGCATGTACATACGTCGCCGAGAGTGGACGCTTATCCTACTAATATTATAAATGCGATAGTTTGTGAGTGTGGATGTATGTATGTTTGTTACTCCTTCACGCAAAAACTACTGAACGGATTTGGATGAAATTTGGAACACAGATAGATTATAACCGGGATTAACATATAGGATACTTTTTATCCCGATAATCCCGAAATTGTTGCTAAGTTAAAATACTACGCGGATGAAGTCGCGGGGCACAGCTAGTTATTTATATTTATAGTTCTATAAGATCACCCGAAATTTGTTTCTGTTTGCATACGTACGGAACCGAAAAAATGTTCTGCATAAGCAAAACAGATAGCTATAGAGCTACTTTTTGCGTTCAATCAATTTTGTAGACAAGGTTAAGTACGAACAGTGCGAATTGCGGTGAAAGCATGAGCTCACGGAGCAGATTCCTTTCTCTGTGTTCCGGTCCGACCGCGGCTGAACCGGCCGATGCACCGCCTACGTAACATGCAATTTTCGATTCCATTTCAGTAATAGTGTCGCCTGTTGACTTCGGAGTTGATAAGCTGCATAATTGTCTATATAACAACATATTCTTCAATGTCATCGATGGATGATCGATCGAACAATTGCTCTGTTATTATTTACTACTAGCTGAGCTAACTTAACAAAAAAGCCCGCTCCCGCGTTCTGAGCCCGTGGGACAGGACCCATTTTTTAGAATTTTGATTTTCTAAAATAAAAGTAGCCTAAGTTACTGCTTCTAACATCAGCTATCTGCCAGTGAAAGTCCCGTCAAAATCGGTCCAGCCGTTTCGGAGATTACCCGGAACAAAAACACAGACAGACAGACAAAAAATTTATAAATCGCGGATTTGTTATAGGTGTCGTATGTACTTTCATATGCATTTAGTGAAAAGGTGTTATTTTGATATTACAAACAGACACTCCAATTTTATTTATTTGTATAGATTACTTATTTAGTGACAATGGTGTTGCCTGCTCATATTTTTTATGCTGTTCCTGAGAATGTACACCATTCATTGAAAACAGTAACCATTGAGTTTCTTGCCGGATCTTCTCAGTGGAAGCAGCATTCTGAACCGGTGGTAGATTTTGACTATTCATAAATGCTTTGTCGGCTTACGTGAATAAAAACCATTTTGAGTTGAGTTTGAGTTATGTAGAAACTGTCGATCGATGTCAACTCATCTCACTGTGCCATCGATCGATGGATCGATGGTCGATTGATTGATTCGGTAACACCCTTTGTTCATTGTTTAGAATTCAAATCACGACCGCCAGCGACAGACGGATGCAGACCAAGGAACTAGGAAATAGCTGTGATTATAACCTACATACATACGTATATGTATGATAACTATTTTATATAATATAACATTCGTTGCTACATAGGTACCTAATAGGCACTGAGAAGGTAAACTCTTAGAGGGCAAGTACATTCCGGGCGGTCACTAAATTTATCTAAAAAGAAAAAACAATAAAAAAAACTGTGAGAGCGCTCTTAAAACTAAGATCATGTCAATGTCATTTTTATGTAATTCCAGTACAAAATAACATGTCGAAAGCATACTCAAGACCGCTTTCAGACTTGAGATCGATTTATGAATACGGGCCTATGTCATTGTATTGTCGAATGTCCGTATTAATAAATTGTCGATGTATCTAAAGTTGTTTATACTGAGGTATTTTTATCGATTTTAAAGTTGTTTTGAAACAGTACTACCTGGCTAGTGAAGTATGACGTTATCATAACTGAAACTGAACATAACTGAACTTTAAGTATTGTCTATACAAATAAATAAAATTGGAGTGTCTGTTTGTAATATCAAAATAACACCTTTTCACTAAATGCATATGAAAGCTAGTTGTAAACTAAAGTTTTATCAAACTTTATTAGCGAGTATTTATATACTAGCTGAGCCCGCGACTTCGTCCGCGTGGAATTTAGCTTAACAAAAAAGCCCGCTCCCGCGTTCTGAGCCCGCACGACAGAACCAATTTTTTAATTTTTTCAAACTTTGTTTTTCTAAAATATAAGTAGCCTAAGTTACTGCTTATAACATCAACTATCTACCAGTGAAAGTCCCGTCAAAATCGGTCCACCCGTTTCGGAGATACTCTTTGATTTCATGTGTTTTAATTTTTTTACGCGGTACCCTAATTGTTTTTCAAAAATTTAAGTAGCCTAAGTTACTCCCTATTACATCAGTTATCTCCCAGTGAAAGTCCCGTCAAAATCGGTGCAGCCGTTTCGGAGATTACCCGGAACAATCACACAGACAGACAGACAGACAGACAGACAGCCAGACAGACAGACAAAAATTTTTTAAATCGCATTTTTGCTATAGGTGTCGTATGTACTTTCTTATGCATTTAGTTAAAAGGTGTTATTTTGATATTACAAACAGACACTCCAATTTTAATTATTTGTATAGATTTTTTTAATATTTCACTACATGAGCAGTTAACTGCATACACGGAAATAATCGTTGGAACTAATTCTATACTTCTATACTTCATGCATAATGGATCGAAATAACTAGTCTATAAAATGGATACCTAATGTATATCCTAATTACATTATTATTAATTCATACATAAGCAGGTACCTTCATACAACCATCTATGATTTTGAAAAAAAAACACAATAGAGGTTTACATTTCAATGGACATTTTTTTTTATGATAGACAAGTTTATGCCCGCGACTTCGTCCGCGTAGTATTTAACTTAACAAACATTTCGGGATTAACGGGATAATAAGTATTCTTTGTGTTAATCCCGGTTATAAACTATCTGTGTTCCAAATTTCATCCAAATCCGTTCAGTAGTTTTTGCGTGAAAGAGTAATAAACATACATCTACACTCACAAACTTTACATTTATAATATTAGTACGACTTTAGTTACTAGAATACTTATCTCATGTTTTTTTAAATACCTAAGGACCTACGTATGCTATTTTAATACTTTTAACTTGTTATTTTAAGTACTACTTATTTTTTTATTTAAATCCATAAGACGGGCCGAGCACCTCACTCGGGGTTCGGGGCCGCGTCGCACTTCGCAGGGAGTCGGTGCGGAGAATGTGAATGTGTGTCTTTAGGGTGACCATCCACTTGGCTTAACTAAGAAGCGGGTCCGTCCGCTTCGACCAATTGACTTCATTTCCTCTTAGCCCTCTTCATGTCCTGGGCACGGGCCTCCTCTCAATGCGAGGGGTATTCAAAAGGGCTAATTAATATTATAATTCAAAGAAGTATCCGGGACTTTTTTTCCAGACAACTTACAAAACGAATCTGACATTTTATTGTAAAACAGATAAAAAGGCAGAAGTCATATTAAATAACGTAATTACTAGTGTCCTAGGCGCGCATGAAAGCACACAATCGCCTGGCAATATCAATGTGTTGATTACCTGTCCTTAAAGGTAAACGAGATAAAGTGCCAAAGAATAATAGATAACAGTTGAGTAGGATTCCTGTTGAAAGAGTCTTTTCCAAGCCTCTGACCACTGTAGGTACAATCTGATTCCATCATCAGCAATGTGAAATTATTTGACGACCGCCTGGCGCAGTGGTTCGAGCGTAGGCCGCTCGGCTCACCGCACATGGTGGTTGCGGGTTCGATTCCCGCTGGGACAAATTTCGGAAATGGCCTTTTCGTATTTTACCCCGGTCTGTGTGTCACTGGGATCGCCCCCGGTCCATTGTACGGTGCCCATCGTCGCTTAGTTTAGGACCGTACAGTTGGTGTGTCAGTCTGGCGATATTTATTTTATTTATTTAATGGTTAGATCCTACTAATATTATAAATGCGAAAGTTTGTGAGTGTGGATGTATGTTACTCCTTCACGCAAAAACTACTGAACGGATTTGGATGAAATTTTGAACACAAATAGATTATAACCGGGATTAACATATAGGATACTTTTTAACCCAATAATCCAATACTACGCGGATGAAGTCGCGGGGCACAGCTAGTATATTATATAATGCTTTACAACATTTTATAATACTAGACTATATAGATCTCTAACACTGCACTTCACTATTATTAATATATGGTAACAGTAAGTACTGTGTACGTAGTAGTTCTAGGGTGGTAGCGCAAACAAGACGTGTGACTATTTTATAATTTTATTTCGGTGCTTCGGTTATTCTACATCAATTTTCTATTCTATGTATTTCGCATGGAATCTATCCGGTCTAGTGGCACCAAGGCGAACTAGCTGGACTGAGCCTGGCAGCTGCGCACGTAGGCAATACCTAAGGGTGTCCGTCCACTCGGCTGTACCCCCTTCGGCCAATAGGATATCTTAATTTCCTGTAAACTTGAGAAAAACCGAGTGGAGATAAGAAAATGAGGCGTGCTAGTGGTTGAAGCAGGCGGGTCCGCTTCATATCACAGCCAAATGGACGGTCACCCTTACGCCCTTATACCAATACCAAGCGAAGATGCCTTTGAGAATTTTCCTACAACATTGAAGTACCCTTTACATTTTTTACTCTTTTTTACATACTGAAGTTCTATTTTTACCTGAAGGTTACTCCAACCTTTCCTATAGCATTGTAGGTAGTTTAACAAGAATTTCAAGATATCTCGATTATGGGTAAAATTTTGTACCTACTTATCGGGGATTTCAAGGAGCAGTCAGAGATACCTTTTTGAAATTTAACTTAGAGATGCATTTAATCAACTGATCAACACCTGTTTTACAGCATTTTAATACATGAACACCTACCGGTCCTAGAGCGTTAACCCCGAAGAACAAATTGGGGACGAAATAATGAGCGATGAATCCATCTTTTATTGATTCTAATAATAAACCTGTCAGATATTTCAAGAATGACAGCCTTTTTCTGAAAATCTACATTATGTTTTTAATCATCATTAAAATTTTAATGTTTTATACTTACTTCGTGTGTTACTGCATCGTTTTGTCATCATTAAAAGCGCTCGCATCCCTATATAAGATCTTATTTCTATAACTAGTTTTTGCCCGCGACTTCATCCGCGTATCTCAGAATTTTACATAAAAACTTTCATCCCCTCTTTTACCCCTTCAAATTATATTTTCGCGATAATAAGTAGCTTATATTCTTCACCAAGATCCAATCTAACTCTATAATAAGTATACTTGTACAAATATAAAATAAAAATAAAATATCGAAAGTTGTTCGGCGGTTTAGGCGTGAAAACGTAACAAATAGTCAGACGAACAGAGTTACTTTCGTATTTTTTTAAATATTAGTTTGGACGCACGATATTTTGCATGGCGCCTTGTAAATACTAAAGATGATATACTAGGTACTTACTACAAAAAATCTGCTAGTATAAATTCCTACTTAGGTACATCTTTTTTGTTGTTTAGTGCAGCTCTTAAAGAGTGACTTGTTGTGATTGTTTGTGGCGGGTAGGTTCATTATCTTTTGAATTTAATTAGGCGCCATGCAAAGTATCGTTGCTTTATTAAATACTAGCGGCCCGCCCCGGCTTCGCACGGGTACATTGCGGTTACATTATTCGAGTTTTAGAAAGGATCCCAATTTTTTTTGAAAATATAATATAGCCTATGTCACTTCCCAACAGTGAAAGAATTTTTCAAATACGTTCAGTAGTTTCGGAGCCTATTCATTACAATCAAACAAACAAAGCTTTCCTCTTTATAATATTAGTATGATAACGTATAATTATACGCACCTCTCTTAATAACATGAAAAACAGATTCAATATACTATCAAATTTATTTAATGAATAACAAAGAATAATAGTTTTATTAAAATTAAAATACCAGGAGAACAGAAATGTTAGGCGTATATTCAATGCTGTTTTACACCCTCTTCATAGCAGCTCTAATGGTTTGATTCCGATCCTCTTGGCCATGGCTTCCATGGCTTCGACCTGCCGCTGGGGGTACCAGACGGAGCCTCTCGCTGTGGTCTTCTCGCCTGTCATGCGCTCCTTGTCACCGGGGGCCAGCACTGGGAGCGACGGGTCGATCTGTATAAACAAATTATTATTTCTTAAACCTTCCTATATGTCTGTCTAACACATACCTATGTCTTTTAATTTTGGGTAATACGGGACTTGATTGACGACCGCTTGGCGCAGTGGTTCGAGCGTAGGCCGCTCGGCTCACTGCATCGGGTGATTGCGGGTTCGATTCCCGTCACGGTAAATTTCGGAAATGGCCTTTTCGTAATTTTCCCTGGTCTGGGTGTCACTGGGTTTGCCCCCAGTCCATTCTACGGTACCCATAGTACAAGCGTTGCTTAGTTTGGGACCATACAGTTAGTGTGTTCTACTGGCGAATTTTATTTATTTATTTTTATGTGCACATTTATATAAATTACTAGCCCGCGACTTCGTCCGCGTGGAATTTAACTTAACAAAAAAGCCCGCTCCCGCGTTCTGAGCCCGCGCGACAGGATTTTTAAATTTTGTTTTTCTAAAATTAAAGTAGCCTAAGTTACTCCTTAAAACATCAGCTATCTGCCAGTGAGAGTCCCGTCAAAATCGGTCCGGCCGTTTCAGAGATTACCGACAGACAGACAGACAGACAGACAAAAAAAAATTAAATCGCGTTTTTGCTATAGGTGTCGTATGTACTTTCATATGCATTTAGTGAAAAGGTGTTATTTTGATATTACAAACAGACACTCCAATTTTATTTATTTGTATAGATGTCTTACGATTACCAACAGTTTAAAAAATTTACAAATAACTTCAAAATTGGCATAATTACAGACACTTGTGAAATTCACTTACAGTATTAGTAGCACGTGTGGCGTCATAACTTGGTACTTTTAGCGAATATATTAGCAATCATAAACCCAAGTGCAAATGGTTATAGGTCGGTTTTAGTTTGCAAAAGTATAGGTGGTTGGATCCATTCTGCATAATAATATCCAATTATCTAAAAATACCGGTTCCAAATTCCTCCAATGCTGCAGGCAGTCGGCTATCCGCTCCGCGAACCCGGGCGCGAAGCAGTCAGGGTTTATGGCCGCGAAGCACTGCCCGAGGTTCGGGGGGCCCTGTTCGAGCGACAACTCCCACCCGCGGATCTGATGCGTCGACTTTGAACCTTGGAAGTGGCATAATTAAAGTACTTTATTGCTTGCAGGACTGATGGTAGTTGTTAGCCTGACGTCATCCCTGCATACGCTTCTCGACATTAGGGCCAGTATCCCCCAAAGCGAAGACGAGCAAAGAGGTAGGGATTATATTCTATTATAATGCCTGATATTTAAGAGGTAAATATAATGAATAGTTTTTATAATGTAATAATAAGTAGCAGTAGCTATTATGGCTGTGTTCCGGAGGAGTGTGTTCATGGGGAGTGCCGGAATTCCACCTCACCTCTTTCCCTTCTTCTATAACACTCCCCTTTAGGTCAGCTACGTGCGAGCTATGCCATTGTTATTGCCTATACTAGATATAGGATACGGTAACGCTTAACATCATGCGTTTCGCACGCTTGTTAGCCGACTTTGTAGCATGAAAAAATGATTTACCTTTTTAATAAATTTTCAATTGGTAGGTTTTCCTTGACGAACTTAAAACAGTTTATACTTACACAAACCGCTTAAGTAATTGCCACCAACGAAATCCAACTCAAATCGGTGAAGGTAAAAAATAAGGGGAAATATCAATATTGTGGATTTCCCATCTTGTTAATAGGTATGCCTTACTAGATAAGATAATTTCAATCCATATCCACCAAGGCTTTTCCCACAGAAGCTTAAATACCTCGGCATTTTTCCACTATACCGCGCCGGTTATTTTAGTAACCGGTACCTACCTCCTGTTTCTATAATTACACCATTGTGAATAGACCCACAATACGATTTCATTGTAGGTACACATGATTACATTACATTACAAAATATTGTAATGCTGACCAAAAATCGGCCTTAACTCAGAATGTTGGTTGTACGAATACTTATACGCTAACCGCCTTACTTATAAACGTTGTATAGCAGGTGTTTAGTTACACACCGGATTCTCTCTGTCTGTCTGCATCAGTAATTTACGGTTGACACAAGAAAGAAGAAGACAAAGCATAGTTTAACTATACAATCGCTAAGCCACGTTTATAAGTAAGAGGGTATGATATTTTTTTTCAAAGAAATAAAAACAACCACTCTCTTACAGAAAATCGGCGTAAAGTAGCTACTACGATACTTCGTATAGATGCGTTTTGTAGGAAGAGTAATAGAGCCGGAAGCCCTACCGCTCCACCCCATACCTCCCTCATAGGTTTGATTTCCGACTTTGTTATATTACTTCACATTACTAGTATATTATCTAATTATCTAGTATATTATATAAAACGTATACCTGATAGTCCACTGCACAGGACTTCAACCATAGCGCTGAGAGCATATCCCTTGTATCCACTGGTCTTCTCCTCGCCACCTAGCGGCATCAGGCAACCCATTTGGAACGCCTGCCGAATCAAGGTATAGTATAAATAAGGTAGCAATCTAGGTAGGTTATTATGAGAATCAAGAGGCATTCGATTTATCTGTACATAATAATAATTTGAAGTGGGATATAAAGTTTAATTCTGATGATCATTGTATACTGATGATAATTGTGAATTGAATAGACACACCTAGGTAGTACCTAATTTCAAGCTTAGACCCGTAAAAATATATTCAGACCATAATCCACTACGCTGACCCAGTGCGGTGTGCGTGGTAAATAAATAAAACGACTCTACATTTTCTGAATAGATTCCAGAAATCATTGGCAACTTTATAAATATCGCTAGATTTAGGTACACACAACTGTATGGTTTCAAACTAAGCAACGCTTGTACTATGGCTACCGTACAACAGACTGAGGGGGATCCCAGTGACACCCAGGACTGCGCAAATCACGTGAAGAATATTTCCTAAATTTACCCTGACGGGAATCGGACCCGCAACCACTCAGTGCATTAAGCCGTGCGCCGTACGCTCGAACGACTACTCCAAGCGGTCGTCAATCGTATTTCAGTAAGATATTGCTAGTTAAAAGAATAAAGGCGCTTAAAAATCTTTCGTGTCTGTCGGTACCTATAAGTACATAATATATATGTATATTCTGTCAAAAATCATAATCAAATGATAATTGTAAAATACTTTGAACGAAGTAAAACCTTCGAGGAGAGTATCACCAATGTAATATACAAGGTGACACAAAATGGGTATACTTTTTTTTTCAAAACTTAACTTTGTAATTCTAAAACCATCAGCTTTGGAGGGAACTTGAAAAACAAAAGGTGTTATAGGAATACAGCTGTTGACCGATTTCACAAGTCTACAAAACCTTTAGTACTTCAACTGTCCCACAAAGCCGATAGTTTGAGATTTACAAAGTTAAGTTGCAAAAAAAATAGTATACCCATTTTGAATCACCTAGTATAATGTACTACCTGAGCCCGCGACTTCGTCCGCGTGTAATTTAAATTAACAAAAAAGCCCGCTCCCGCGTTCTGAGCCCGCGCGACAGGACCCATTTTTTGAATTTAGTTTTTCTTAAATAAAAGTAGCCTAAGTTACTGCTTATAACATCAGCTATCTACCAGTGAAAGTCCCGTCAAAATCGGTCCAGCCGTTTCGGAGATACTCTTTGATTTCGGGTGTTTTTATTTTTTTACGCGGAACCCTAATTGTTTTTCTAAAATTAAAGTAGCCTAAGTTACTCCTTAAAACATCAGCTATCTGCCAGTGAAAGTCCCGTCAAAATCGGTCCAGCCGTTTCGGAGATTACCCGGAACAAACACACAGACAGACGCGTTTTTGTTATAGGTGTCGTATGTACTTTCATATGCATTTAGTGAAAAGGTGTTATTTTGATATTACAAACAGACACTCCAATTTTATTTATTTGTATAGATAAGTTTAATAATAATCGTTTCAATACTTTAAAAGATTTATTTCGTCATCTCCGACATATACAATAAACAAATTAACATGATAACAGAAGAGCTTACCTGTTTAGCATCTGTGGTTGGTTTACCATCTGGTCCAAGGGCCCATCCCTCAGGTAACGGCTCTTCTTTGTGAATTTGTATTTCTATCTGCAAGATAACACTTTATAATAATTATATAAAAATCAATTGCTTCGCGTTAGTCTCAAAATCTCAAAAATGGCTGGACCGATATTGATGATTTTTTTTTTTTTTTTTTTTCGTTATATGCAAGTATTTGACCACAATCTCACCTGATGGTAAGTGACGATGTGGTCTACGGTGGTGCATACTTGCATAGAAGGTACCTGTTCACTCTCGACTTGAAAACATCCAGGTTATAGGCAACCGGGAACAAAGACGCCGGCAAGGTGTTCCATTCCTTGGCAGTTCGCACAGTAAAAGTGGAAGCGAAACGCTTGATACTAACCAAAGAATTTGTAATAATAAGACATTAGAAGTGGCATATCCGCGTAATTTTGGCACTAAGTTTATGTCCATTTGGACACGTATGCATTCAGTACGACACCAGACGTTGTACGAGACACATCTAGTAAAAAAGGTGTATTGCAGCATTTTTAATTGCGGAAATTGTTCAGAAACTTGCAATTATACCAATAAAGGGATTACATTTCATCGGTAAGTAGATATATATGGTAATAATCAGGTTTTTTGCTAATTTAAACCAACATGTATACTTTACCACGAGAATATAAATATTTACTATGATCTCACCAGCCCCATTTCCATTGCTGCTTACGTAATCAAACGTACGGCATATCGACGAACAGTAAAAATCAATGTAATGCGAAAAGTATGACATCCTCGTGCGTATGAATTTTGACTAGTACGGCGGTGTCATTGTGACAACATCAGACGGGAGTTAGTGATGTTACAATGTTTGTATTTTATCGATATTTTTGTAAGAAATATTGACTTTATTTATTTAATATAATTTCCGCTAGTAATTAAAAGCCACCAATAATTAAAAAGCTTTTTAAAACAGTTTATTTGGCTTGACTTCGTATATTTGTTTTTTAATTTGCTTTAAATCTTGCAGTGAATTTTTCAACAACTTCATCTATAGTATTTGGCTTCCCATAACAGTAAAATATTACCATAATTTAAACCTCCGATCTTTAAATCCTGATACTGCAAGTACTGCCAACCTAAGCCGTGAGTCTGTGGCTACTGCTGATTTTAAAGAAGTATTGTCCGTATCAATTATCAACGTAGCTGTTTAACTCTTGGTTCCAATTCCTCAGTCTTAAGGCAGTAGGACCACAAAAAACAAATAATTGAACGGTTTTATTGTTCCCGCCCATAAATATTTTCTAGCTTTTAGTGTATCAGCTGAGTTGAATAAAAGCGTTTTTTTTTAATTTAGGCCCTCCCTGTTACCTTCTCATTATATACTTATTTACGTGATGATTTTTAGTTTCCCTTCAAATTCAGATATCAAGGATTTGGAAATTGATAACAATGACAGACAAAGAGAACTGGTTTCCTACAAATTATAGTCGATTTTTTTCAGTCCACAATAAAGAAGATAATTTAAATCCTACGCCAAAAACACGGTTTTTGATTAAATCAGCCATACCTACGATTAATGTATGGAATTTACGCACTGCAGACGTAGGATTTCAATTGATAAATTACGATATTGTTATTTGCTAAATTATGGCATGAGCAAATTTTTTGTCAACAGATAGTATGCCATCGGGGCACACTATACCAATAACATCCACTCATGAATCCACATCCTATACGTCATTAACGCCTTTATTTGAACGCACTTTACAATCTCCTCAATTAAATAAAAATATGAACATAAACTATTTTGGGTACGTCAGGTTTTGAATATCATATACCATACTTATTACAATAATATCGATACCAAATCGATAACTTTATATTTGATTCAATCACTAGCTATTTAGAGTATATTCGGGTATTTATCACCTAGCTCGCCAATATGGCCAACTACTATTTCTCCGAAACAAACCAACTCTTAGCGTTTAACATTCCTACTTGGTCTACACTCTCCCCACTGCCTACCGCTGTGACTGCGCGTGTGTCTTGGCAGGCAACGAACCGAAATTGTGTATTTCCAAATATTTTAAAATTATTAGTAAGTACACAATTTTGTAAGCAAACCCTTTATCTGTAGTGTGGTGATAGATTTGTAGAGACATTGTTCAAATATCTTGAGATATATATAAATTATCGACGTTGCGTTATTAGCCTGGTAGGCAATATTGTCTGAACTAGTGTCAATTGTAGTATCCTATTATATTTTTTTCAACGGCTCCAAGTAAGTTAATTTCCAGTCCAGGTTGACACAATGCTGAAGACGTATAGGTAATTTATTTGTATCAGTATTTTCTATAGTGGCCAATATGGCTCACAAGTGGTTGACATCGTGTTGGAAGAAGAAGGTGAACCCATAATACTGCAGGGTTTTCCTGGATATTCTTCCATTGATTACAATGTGGCACCGTACGAAATTCAATAAATTAAAGATCTAGTTATGTATTTTGTACCTTCGTTTATTATAAATGTTAGAACAGAAAAACTTTAAAAATGAAATAAAATAAATAAAAGCCCTGTCCGCGTGAGATTGTGCCAAGAATGCTGGTTGCATTTCCTCGTTGTATAGATCTAGACTGATTTTTTGAACGAGGATAGAGCCAGCTCTCTTGTCACCAGTTGAAAATCTTACTGTCAAACCAAAATAAGTGATTACTTTAAATACCGTAATTATTATTACACTATGTATTTAATGTAATTTATAAATGTTTCATTTAATACCTACCTAATACATATACGAAATTGGAACATAATACATACATAATAATAGTAGCTTTTATTTTCCTTATCCCGCATAATACGCTTTCTCGCTTAAGACGCGTTTTTGGTTGGTTCCCTGTGAAATCGTCATAAACGGGTTTTACTGTATTTAATATTGCCTTAAGCTCCTAGTTATTGATTACTGATATTTTAAACGAATTAGTGTATAAAATAAATCAAATAAATGAAATTGGAGTGTCTGTTTGTAATATCAAAATAAAGCGTTTTCATTAAATGCATATGTACTTATAACAAAGACGCGATTTATGAAAAATCGTCTGTGGAATGGCTGGACCGTTTTTGACTGGCAGAAGCTAATGTTATAAGGAGTAACTTATTTTAGAACAGCAAAAAAAAAATCACTAATGCTGTCTGTAAACAATAAAAATTGATCTCAAATAGTTCGAATTAAATTTTGAAAAAGGCTTATAGTATACTATATTCCCGAAACTACTCTACGTCAAATAAATTGCTGTCTGCGCAGTGCGAAAGCGGCGCGAAGTGGCGACACTGGTTTTGTATGAAATAATACGTCAATACCACTTCTAATGTCTTATTATTACAAATTCTTTGATACGAACCGAAGGAATGTCCACGGTGCATTTTATCCGTGCTTGATTGATTTTATTTTGTGTGTGTTTGAGTGGGTCCCTTGATGGTTTAGACTTTAGATTCACATTTAGACTCGGTAGGTGGACGTACCCGATAGTCAATAATAATTGAAATGACAGTACCTATATGAATAAATACTTCTTTAGCGCTTACAAGGTTTCAGCTTTTTTTTAGATTAGACCCGCGAAGGTCTTACCTTGCCCATGGCGACAGCGGTGGACGCCATATCAACGACGATGTTATCCCCACCCGTGGCTGGCGCTGCCAATGATACCGGATTAGTTCCAAGAGCTCTCTAGAACAAATAGGTACGTCGGAATATGAGCCAACAAGAAGTGAAAGCCCAATTAAACAATTCGAATGCTCTAGTAAAATTAAAAAAATCTGGTATTTTCAGAAGTCCGAAATAATACATTCACATATGGTAACAACATTTCTGTTCAGAATTCAAACATTTTCACTACACAATCCAAACTAAATTATTATTTCGCACTTCTGATACACCTTGTCTGATACTAAGTAAGTACTTACTTCCTTGGATCTGGTGGGCACCATGATGGGTGAAGAGTTGGTGAACGACATCCCGATGAGCCCCTCGCGCTCTGCCTTCAGCGCCCAGTAGCCAGCCATGCCATAGTGGTTGCTGCCTGGACATTTAATAAATCTCCAATAAAGACTAATAAAGTTAGAAAACAAGTGGCAAGTGGAAAACACCCAGTCGCGTCTAAATGGCGGCGGGCGGCACTATTGAAAGTATTCATAATATTTAATTAAAAGCTATTCACAATCACTACAGAGACTTATAACAAAAATAGAAACCATAGATGTAAGTAGGTACCTATAAATAATTCGAAATCATTGATCAATGATGAAGGGATCATTAATGACGTGAATTTAGCAGACGTGATTACTGTAATAATCAATGTAAATGGTCATATACGGCCACTTATAGCGCGCACCGAATCAGGTACCTACAGCGATAGCTACTTTATTTCGTTTTGCAAAGCTCTTAAATTCTCCTGGTACTTACGCTTAGCAGTAACCCACCCCACGCCCGACTCCTTGGCCTTCCTGATAGCGATGTCCATGCAGAAGTTGCCGACGGTCGCGCCCAGCACGTCGCAGCCATCCACCCAGGCGGTGGCTGCTGATTCCTTCAGGATAACCGGCTTCGCCGTGGGAATGCATGCTCCGGAGAGGCAGTCGTTTATGTAGAACTCTGTTGACAGAAAGATGCACTGACTCTATGACTCTATTCACCTTAAACTTGAAAAGAGTAACCATTGAGTTACTTGCCGAATCTTCTCAGTGGAAGCATCATTCCGAACCGGTGGTAGATTCTGACTATTCATAATTTTTTTGTTGACTTACGTGAATAAAAACAATTTTGAGTTTGAGTTAAAAGCTTTGTAAAACGCAAATGTCTGTACCAGAAAGGCCATGTCTCTAGTCTCTAGTATCCTCAACCAACGGATAAGCATAAGATGTGTGAATACGGAAGAAATAAAAGAGGTGAAATATACGCGAGTACCTATATTTATAAATAAGTAAGTATGTATTTTTATCACAAAATTTTGGGATCCAAGGCAATGTTGAAAGAAAATAAATCCTTTATTATGATTATGACTGATATTTTTAAAATTTGTGAGCTTAAAGCGTTTATATGAAAACGCTGAATTAGCATAAATCAACCTTGCTTATCAAACCTAAACCAGACATACCTAAGCAAAATGTACGACGGTTCAATAAAGATTTTACGTTAAGTTTAGAGCTGCAAATTACCTACTTCAAAATAAAAGTGTCATCGTTATTATAAGCCTGCTTTTCTTGAAATAAATCTGCTAATAAATTGTAACGTGTCTTATCGCAAACATGCTGAAGCCCATATTGTAAATCCTTTTATAATTAATCTTTATACAAGTTTATCGCGCTATTTCGAGCCTTATATTTTACAAATAATAATGGCTAATCCGGTGTGGTAATGCGATACCAAGATCTCAGCAGGTAGGCACATCAGTTATTAGGTTTCGCTCCAAGCCTCAGAATAAAATATTTCATTGTTTACTTCTTACACATTGATGTAAGTATACTAGTCGTAGTATACTTATATCAATACGCTTAGTAATCGCCTAAGGGGTAGGCTGAGGTGCACCAAGTGCAAATAGGCCGCAAGACCCCCCCCCCCATCTCCGTCCTCTATCGCACTCCCCTTTAGGTCGTCAATGTGCGACCAACGCCACTGGTATTGCAAGCATCTATAAGCTACGGTAACTGCTTAACATCATCAGGATCGTACGCTTGTTCGCCGAATTTGTTACATAGAAAGGGCGAGCCTCGGGGCCATCCATAAATTACGTCACACGTTAAGGGGGAGGGAAAGGGTCGACGAAGTGTGACATTGTGTGACAAGAGGCGGGGAGGGGTCCCAAATTTTGTGACATCACATTTTCTGACGTTCATTTTATTGAAAAATTATTTTAATGGAAATAAAAATAATTTCGGAACTGCTGTTATAATTTCTACATGTAAAATTGCAAAATATGTGACGTCACACTATGTAGGGGGGGGGGTCTCACAAATGTGACCAGCTGTGACAAGGAGGGGGGGGGGGGGGGGTTCAAGAAATCATGAAATTCGTGTGACGTAATTAATGGATGGCCCCCTATTGCCGAGCACATTCCGCTTTAACGGCAGTAAATACCGCAGAGAACCTCGTCGCCTCCATTATATACACTTGACCGATTTTTATTAAGGAAATGAGTAAATAAAGATTAAAGAAACAAGGCCGAGAGCCCATCTCGGTCTCAAGGAGATAAGGGAATCCTTTTAGCAACTGATACGGGATGACATCACAATAGATGCGTCGGACCTATAAAGCTTAGCGGATGGCGGCAGTTTCTTTAGACGCGCAATACAATACAGACAGAACCGTAAAATGGTAGGTACCTATATAAAATATGTTGCCCATGGCTCCGCCCGCGTGGTACTTTGATAAAATAAAAATAGCCTTAGAAAGTTTTGTCAAAATCGGTCTTGCTGTTTTGAAGATTAGCCGGAACAAACAGACAGACTGACAAAAATAAAATATTTTTTTTATAAGTAGCTACTGCATATAATTTCATATTAATAAACCGCTCTCAAGTATGAGAACGATCTTGAGTACTCTTTTGAAGTGTCATTTAGTACTGATAAGACTTAAAAATGGCAATTTCTAGATAGCTCTTAGACTTCATATAGATGTAATTGCTTGCGAGTATTCTTCCCCACATTCGACCGCTTGGCGCAGTGGTTCGAGCGTAGGCCGCTCGACTCACTGCACAGGGTGGTTGCGGGTTCGATTCCCGCCGGGGCAAATTTCGAAAATGGCCTTTTCGTAATTTGCCCAGGTCTGGGTGTCACTGGCACCGCCCCCAGTCAGTCCCCATTGTACGGTACCCATAGTACAAGCGTTGATTAGTTTGGGACCATATGGGTGGTGTGTCAGTCTGGCGATATTTATTATTTTATTATTACTTCTCCATCATTTCAACTCACCAAGTCTATTAAGTCCGTGGCTGTAATGTCCCACAGTGTCCGCGTGCATCAGCAAGTCTGCGTGGGCCTTCGCTTCCGACTCCGGAGCCCCCACGGCCCTCAGGCTGTCCTCCATGAACCGCCGCACCTCCTCCAGTCGCACCTCCGCCATTTTACCCACTGGAGGAAAGTGTAACATGTTATATAGATCTCCTGACCTACCTCAAACAAAGTTAACTTTGCTGTTGAAAAGGGAAACTTCTGAGTGAAATTGTACGAAGTTGTGGTGTTGTTAACGGTAAAATACAATTGGTTGCTCGTATGTGGGGTTATTATACAGGGTGTTATTCAATCGGACTAATATTTTCTTCTATATAAGCTTAAGTAGTAAGCATATAAAAATAATTTAACTACCTAATTAAAATAAACCGCACATTGATAAAATACCAAAAAATTTAGAAATTTTGCTAAGTAAAGGTCACTTCATTGTTCCCAAACTACAACAACAGTGATTAAAAAACAGCCTTGAAACATGATTGACCCATTAGGAGTGACGTCGAGTCTGTCGTAATAAAGATCGAAACCACAGAACTATTCAAGCGATGCAGATTCGCAGGCTCAGACAGAGGTAAAAAGGGTATCTACTTACTCACTCGTCTGTTCGATATCACACCTTACCTCGAGACATTAACAATCAGTCTCTAACACAGACTAAAATCCAAGATTAATATCGTTAACAAATCCCCAAATAGGTATGTCTGCCGATCTTTCTCTTCGGATAGGTATTTCAGAAACTATGAAATAAAGTTTTTATTCCAGTCTTCACTCAACTCAACACATCACATACCTAGATAATTTGGGCCAAGTAGTTTGCATTAATAAGGTAAGCAAGCCGAGGCGAGTTCCTAGTCAGACAAACTCACTTGTATTTGATGTAACAGCCTGTATTGTGTCTCAATATTATCAAATTTCATCAACCACTAAGATTTCTATGTAATACGATTCTGAGGCATCCGGGCACAGACTGAGGGCCGATCAGGAAGACACAACTCTATATATAGAGTTGGGAAAAAGCGTATAATTCGTCAATCAACCGGCAAGATTGATTTCAGAAAAAGTTTTCACGCAAATAAGTACAAAGACGTGCAAAAAAAACGTTTTTTTTTACCTAAAAGATAACTAACCTTGGCACTAATGCAGTTGAACAGAAGAATAATGGCTTGATTTAGGTTCTTACAACAAATTCCAGAATAGGTAACTGACACTTAGTTTTTTAGACTAGACTTTACAATTGTTACAAATCGGCTGTTGGAGGATATCTGATAATAAGTTCAAGGCATTGAAAACTTATAGTTTCATAAAGATATTGAAGGCATGAGAAATACAATGCGAAAAACTAATCTATTTACCTACACACATCAGACCACATATAGCTACACTATGTTTAACTTTTAAAGTACATTTTCCACGACATTGTATTATTAAATGTTGGCTAAAGCGAGGATGATATACTAAATTCTTAAAGATAAACAACATGAAGATGTGGCTCACCTTGTACGGAATAAACTGAATAATTTAATGTAGGACATCCACTCTCGTTACTGCTTACACAATTAGTACCTAATAAGATGCCGACCATCCTTATCGTTTAAGACACTTGGAGGCAATGTCACTGGGTCCATTATTTAAAATGATGAAACGTTGAACTCGACCGCTTGGCGTAGTGGTTCGAACGTAGGCCGCTCGGCTCACTGCATCGGGTGGTTGCCGGTTCGATTCCTGTCAGGGTAAATTTCGGAAATGGCCTTTTCGTAATTTTCCCTGGTCTGGGTGTCACTGGGATCGCCCTCAGTCCATTGCAAGGTACCCATAGTATAAGCGTTGCTTAGTTTGGGACCATACAGTTGGTGTGTTCGTCGGGCGATATTTATTTATTATCTATTAATTATCTGTTTGTAGTAAACATCTGTATGTACGGATAATACCTAGTTTGTAGCAACTTTGAGTATGTAAGTTAGACGCTAAGTTGGTACTGGGAAACAATTACAATGTGAAGTTACCCCCCCGACCTACTCACCGCTCTCCTAGACTCAGATGTCGAGGAGAACGGCACACGCACACTCCCCACCAGACACCGACCTCGCCGGCGAGGTCGACGAACCCCCGCTTCCGCTAGAAGGTGCGTCTACTTACCTAGGCGCACCTTGGCACCCGACAAGCCCGCTGAGTTTCTTGCCGGATCCTCTCCAGTCGAGGTCGCGTTCCGATCCGGTGGTAGATTTACCCTCGCCACCTCTCCTGGCAGCGGCCCAAGCCGAGGTCGTATCCCTTGTGGCGCCCTTGAGCTAGCTGCCCCCCTGCCCCTCTGGCTGGAGCGCACTTGCGCTCGCCCTCTGTCCGGGTGAAGTTGTTATGGCCACTCTGGCCAACAACATATAGTCAATTCAAAAAAAAAAAAAAAATACAATGTGAAGGATGCCTTGCAGAAAAACTAATTTTATAAAAAAAATATCGTAGCGAAATCGGAAGATGAAATTTAAGATGAATTTTGCTATGTTAAAAATTGCGACGTAAGTAACAAAAAGTTTTACATATAAAATATTTTTACCTTGACCTAGGAGAGGCATTGCTGTCACTAGATATTTCTCTCACCATAGCCCTCACGACGTAGTATCTTCATAATGATTCAATAAGATTAATCTGTCGCAGACAATACAAACTATAGGTACTGACTAAAATTGAGCACCATTTTTCTGGCCACAAAATGTAATACAGAATTACCAAAACAACAATATCGTTTATTTTATGTATCAAAACATTTGATCTTTACATGAACTTGGGATGGCGTCATATAAAACATTGATAAACATTATGTAAGTAATAAGTCGGCCAATGAGCTCAAATGGTTATTAAAAGGTCGCTTGCAGGCTGTGCCGTTTAAACTAAGAGGAATGCACGCTAATTGCCTTTTTATTATATTAAATAACTCAATTGACTCAACATATTTTTCATAACTATGCGAATAGTTTCGGTATTATCCGTACCAGGTATTCACACAAATTGCCGTCAGTATTCCTTCCGTTCAACGATTGATTAATTCAAATTGTGATTATATGGATTTGTATGGAAAAACCTCAGTACCTACAAATTGTTATTTTCAAGACACGGCCAAATTCAAACATTTGTATGTTTCCCGATTATGAAGTTGGGGCTTACTTAGCCGTATTTAAAAGAAATACAATAAAAGTCACGCCTGCAGTTGTCATTAATCATTATACCAGCCAGATAAATTCCACCCGAATAGATACGCGGGTGATTTGGACCTTTTTTGGAACTAAGTTCCTTAACGGTGCTTGCTTTGGGGGTTAAATGGCAGAAATCGTCACATAAGGAAAAAGCGTTATGCGCCCTCCAGCCATCTGTTAGTAATTTTGTAAACTACTTTGTAACGACCACTGTGAAAAAGTTACTTCAAATATCAACTAGTTGCCACTTAGGGCGCGGCTGCGGCTTGGGCTGCTGCCAAGTTATTTTTTTTTTTTTTTTTTATTTATGTTCAGGCATCGCAGGCCCATAGATAAATACCTTATAAACTAACATACATATTAATAAAACAAATAAAAACTAAACTGTGGGTGGTGAGGGCGGCAATCTCCCCCGAAAGCGCCTGAACACCACACCCTTCGGCCAGTAGTCTTCCTGCATGAAAGTTGACAGCGTGGGGACGCTAACCACAAACGCCTTGAAACTAGCGTTGTGACTAGAGTCCACGGGACAGGTAGACTAGGTTCGTCGGCAATGCTGCACGCAACAGGAAGCTGGACCCTGTTGCCGCCGTGCCGCAGCGATTTCTGTTCACCCGCTGCGTGCGTCTCTTCTTCTGCACCTTGATGAAGCCCTCTTCATCTCGGTCGTCGACGCGTGCACACGCAGGGGCCACGCTCGGCACCTTAGGGATGACAGGCCGCTGGACAACAGGCTTGTTGGCGGCAATGGTTGCAAAATCACGGCGCTTCTGTGGCACCGATTTTGCTGGCGGGGCTGCTATTCGCAGCTTGTCAGTCGCCAGCGGGGTACGGGCAGCGGGGACGGGGGCAGCAGCTGCGCGCGGAGTTTGACCGGCGCTTGCTGACTCGGCAACGGGTGACGCGGGTGACGATGTTAAAACCGCCGAGAGTAAGTTAGACAGTGGAGGTAGATCTACCACCGTACCTAAGTATCTTCTTCTCTACAAAATCACATCTACACACTTTGTTTCATTTTACATATGTAGGTACTTATTTACCGAAGATTCCGAAGAAGTGGAATTTTTTTCTTCCAACTCATCCTATTACTTCTTTCGATTAAATTCGTGCGGGTTCCAAGACAATTTAACTTTTCCCCGGCACTCGTCGAGGGTCGAACCTCGACGTCATTATTGGTCACCATTGTCGATTCTGGCTTACAGGAGTTACAGTGGTGGGAGAGTGTGGACGGACTAGTCCCAATAAAAAAAAATACAGAAGATTCCCCGCAGGCAGGACCTGTTGCTATATAATTTATCGGCTATAAAATAGACTCTATTAACTCATTCAAATACGTACATAAGACTGAATATAGATAAGAGACCATTGCATGCACAACGAAGAGCCGGTAAGTAATTTATCGGTCGATGTCTGTTTGCATAGTAATCAACAACATAAGAATATTCACATGACTTATATATCTAACTTCACCTTCGTATTCGTACCTTATATTTATTTTCCCTATTCACTTGAATTACAATTATATTATTTACTAGCTGAGCCCGCGACTTCGTCCGCGTGGAATTTAACTTAACAAAAAAGCCCGCACCCGCGTTCTGAGCCCGCGCGACAGGACCCATTTTTAAAAATAAAAGTAGCCTAAGTTACTCCTTAAAACATCAGCTATCTGCCAGTGAAAGTCCCGTCAAAATCGGTCCAGCCGTTTCGGAGATTACCCGGAATAAACACACAGGCAGACAGACAGACAGACAGACAAAAACATTTTAAATCGCGTTTTATGTACTTTCATATGCATTTAGTGAAAAGGTGTTATTTTGATATTACAAACAGACACTCCAATTTTATTTATTTGTATAGATGTATAGACTAGCGGCCCGCCCCGGCTTCGCACGGGTACATTGCGGTTACGTTATTCGAGTTTTAGTAAGGATCCCTAATTTTTTGAAAATATATTATAGCCTATGTCACCCGGGGATAGTGTAGCTTCCCAACAGTGAAAGAATTTTTCAAATCGGTTCATTAGTTTCGGAGCCTATTCATTACAATCAAACAAACAAAGTTTTCCTCTTTATAATATTAGTATGATTATCTAACTTAGTCGTAATGTACCTAAGTAGTTATGTAAAACTATTCTATGTTATGCTTATCGTACGTAACGCAGCTATACTAGGTAGAGCTACTTTACGGTATACTTTACGGTATATACTTTACGGTGATCTTTTTGGGAGGTTGGTGCATCTCCGCTAGAACCTCGAGCCTCGAGGTATAAGTTAACGTAATGATTATATTCTCTTTGGATATATAAGCTGTAATGGAAAGATTACAGCATGTCTCTACCACCGTAAAACCCTTTGTCGATGAAATTACTATTTAAAAAGCATGACATTATTTAATAAAATTTGCGTACTCAATGAAGTGGTCGCCACATGTCAACAAACACATCGCGTATCATAGTATGTATTTCTCCTTCAAACAAACATATTATTAACAAGAATGGCCGTCATGCCCGCCAATATTTTAGTATACTGCGCGACGTAACCGCGCTCGGACGCGAGTCACTTCTTAATTTTGTTTTTTTTATGTACTCTGTGGTTCATCGTTAAAACAGGTTTGTTTTTTAGTTATTTAGCACTTTTAGTTATGTAATTATATCATTTGGGGTATAATCTCAGTAGCAGGTGTCCAATCATTAGGCACGTATATAAATTAATATTATATTTCCCGAAATTAGGTAGGTATTCGTAAATTGCGATGGATGTTTATTAAATTTTTATCAGAAATCATTAGCGTCGCATGATATGCAACTGTCGACTCTATATCTATAGAGCTTCAATCAAGAATTGATCGAAGGTATAGAGTTAGCGTCGGTAAATTCTGTTTTGTTTTTGTTAAAAACAATGCCTACAGATAAGGATGAGAATGACAACAGAAGGTAAGGCCAAATCCATAGAAGGAAGCCATACTCAATCAACAATGTTCCGTGTTATTATGCAGCAATTCTGTCTTTAAAACTCACGGCTTCTGTCCATAAACTCAGGACTTAACAATTGCAAAATCCACATGAGGGTATAGGTAGTGAAATCGCGCAGATTCAATGCCAGATCATTAACCTCGGTCTATTTATGTATGGAATCCAGCGCAATTCAATACTTATACGATTCAAACCAATTCTAACCTGTCTACACGTAATAAACCGGCTATCATGACCGAATTAGCTGTAGACACGTCTATGTCTGCCACATTAGCTCCCAATAGCAAAACACCGTAATTCCCGAAATGTTGGCCAGAAACTTCAATAAGTTGAACACAAAAAGCCGGCTAAGTGCGTGTCAGGCCACGCGCAACGTAGGGTTCCGTAGCCATTTCGATAACTTAAAAATATGTTTCGCTAGCTAAGTTTTCTCGGCTATCATAAACAACGCAACGTACAAAAGCCACTTTGGAGCACAATATGTCGTAAACGGGAAGTATTTTTGAAAAATTGTCAAGGAAACCACAAATTTATATTAAAAATACCTATGTGAGGTATCGTTGAATAATTTTGCTTTCAATATTTTTTAATAGCCAGTTTTTTAACGGTACCACAAATATATTTCTGTGCCAATTTTCAGTAATCGTCTCTGAATAAAATGACTGTGACGTCGTCGGACGGACCGAAAGACAGACGGACGGAGGGACGCGCGCAGATTATTCACACGATTATATAAGTACCTATAACGTAAGAAGTGCTAAAATGATTGATCTGCAAAACAACGTTGACTCATGTGTGATGTGGCGATGTCAGTATTCGGATAGGTACGTTCATTTTAGCACGTAATCGCTTGCTAGCAATCACGTAGTCCAAGCTCTCGTCATCACTTAACTCCTCCTTTTTTGAAGTCGATTAAAAAGAAGAGGTATATTTACTAGGTCTTATTTTAATAATACGATGATTTTCATGGCTAGAGTACTTCTGGTTGGTAGAGAGTTTAAATCAAAAGTGAGCTGTTCTAAATAAACCAATCGGATATTTTTGTATGTACATCACCTTTAGCATTTTAAGGAGCTATTCAAAATATGGTGTATTATTAAAATGATACCTTATATGATTACTACGCTAACCAATTCGCAGATCATTGGGTAAACAGGAAAATACATGGTAATTAAACCACCGAAGCCGTACGATACGAAATGGTAAATAATGTTTGAGTTCACCGCCCGCGCCGGGCTTGCGAACAATCGGGCACCCGTTTTGCTGTAATGCTGATAAAAATAAAAGAAAATCACCTGTCTGAACATCTCTACACCATGACTCTACGGTTTTATTGTGTTGTCGGTTTTTTTTATTGTTTAGATTCATATCGTCGCTCTAGTTGTGTCATGCTACACAAACCCTTAAACTTTTTAAGAGATGAAAATACTGTTATGATGGTTAAATGGATAACTCACACATACTTCTGCAGACAAAAACCGACGCTAGCGCAACTGAATGTAGGTTGGTTTCAGTTTGCAGGAATACCTACGTCAGTTCGTCCTATTCGGCAAAACTATATTATATTATGTACGTTACTTCGAGTCACATCTAGAATAACAAACCGTCATTCTAGAATGGATGTGTCGAAGATGGACTGTAGGACAATGAGTTGTTTCACAAAACAGTTCTGTTATGTTAAACAGCTGAAAAACATTCTGCTGGATTGTTATTGCATTGTATAGGTATTTATCTATTAAATATATATAATTAATGATATATTTGGTTTAGGTAAGGGTTATTTTTTATAAACAACTAGCGACCCGCCCCGGCTTCGCACGGGTACATTACGGTTACATTATTGGAGTTTTAGTAAAGATCCCTAATTTTAAAAAATAATAATATAGCCTATGTCACCCGGGGATAGTGTAACTTCCCAACAGTGAAATAATTTTTCAAATCGGTTCAGTAGTTTCGGAGCCTATTCATTACAATCAAACAAACAAAGTTTCCCTCTTTATAATATTAGTATGATAATCACCCAGAAATTATTTCATAAACAATGTAGGTTGGACAATCTAGCTGACCGTTTTAAGCAATTTTGTAAAACAGCTAATTCTACAATACCTCGGCGACTGATCGATTACGTTCATAATGCAGGCGACCTTTCATAAAAATGTATTTAGGTATGCCTCTTATCTTCGCTCAGACTGATAACAAAAATATTACGGCGGAGTGTAGATAGGTGGTTACAGTAACCAGTTTTCTTCTATGTTAACTTTAACAGCCTATTGTTGTTGGCTATTGTTGGATAATTGAAATTGAATTGTGACTGCGTGCGACACATTGTATAATTCCATTCAAATAGGTCAAGCCGT
The DNA here is from genome assembly GCA_905147325.1 of Notodonta dromedarius. Classification (NCBI taxonomy): domain Eukaryota; kingdom Metazoa; phylum Arthropoda; class Insecta; order Lepidoptera; family Notodontidae; genus Notodonta; species Notodonta dromedarius. The sequence goes on along the minus strand of LR990175.1, from coordinate 8,606,889 downwards.
TGCGTAAGGACAAACTAATAAAATAATCAAACTAACAAATTTATATCTTCACTACATAGTATAAAACAAAGTCGCTTCCCGCTGTCTGTATGTCCATATGTATGCTTAGACCTTTAAAACTACGCAACGGATTTTGATGCGGTTTTTTTTAATAGATAGAGTGATTCAAGAGGAAGGGTTTTATGTACAATACTTGCATAATATAGTAGAGAAACACTCATAAATACCCGTGCGAAGCCGGGGCGGGTCGCTAGTTGATTATATGATTTAGTTAGGACATTATGAATCTGGTAGTACATTTCTGTCGCATTTCAATATATTCGTTTACATTTCAAAAAATTAGTTTGTTATCATACCACTTGATTGATCATCGATCAATAAGTTGCTTTATGTTGTAACTCTCAATCCACGTCGCATCATCTCATTCTAATATCGACCGACCGATGGATCGATCCAAGGTCAATCAATTGATGTGTTAACAACCTTATAATATCAACCAATTTTAGTACATAATTATGGCTTTTGCCCGCTTATCTATTTAATACTTATCTACTTATTTATTTCTTACGTAAGTATATATATGAATATTCTTAATTAGATTAAGTTCGTCAACGAATAACAATATATTAAGGTGAAGGCGCCTGTCTAGCCCGCGAAATTCAAAATTTTCGAGTATTTTTATAGTTTATCCAAAATCTGAAAACATTTAAGACAACGTTTTGTGATTTGCGACAAACAGTATGCAGTGCGTTTATTAATACATTTATTTTACTCTAAATATTATCACGGTGGATATGATACTAGTAAATCACTAAATATACAAAAATTGCCAGATTATCTGGATAGATTAATAAATGCACTGCACACGGTCTTTGTCGCGAATTACAAAATGTGCCTTTTATTACTGTCATATTTTGAAAAATTCTAAAAAACCTCAAAACGTTGAACTTCGCGGGCTAGATGGGCGCTTTAGCCTTAATACCTATTATTTTTGGGTGAACTCTTTCTTAATATGTTTTTTTGTTATCTATGTTAATTTAAACATTCAAGATAAACTTATATTACAGCAAATATTTTGATAAAAATATTTTGTTGGCAGTTAGCAACCATTTAAAACTACTTATATTAGGGAGGTAAATACATCCAGACATCCAACATGGAGTTTTTTCTCCTCAAAAATGTTTCTAAACACACGCATAGGATTAAAAAGATAGCTACTCACACGAAATAAATACCCTTTGGACTCCGCACTGAAAAACATGTTTCTCTTACTCGCCACGCTTATGGCCAATGCGTTTGGTAAAGAGGAACGTTTATGAAAGCCAAGTCCAGGCCTAATATACGACGTTTTCCGCTAAGACACCCGATAAGTCGACAAACCAACAATAAACCTTGAAATCCTCCTGCCAGAATCCTCAAAAATATATTCCATAAATTGTTTAATCCCCAGAGATTAAGCGAGCCGGTTACGAGTGACGTAATCATTTCACATTGCAGAACCATAAATCATGGGGAAGGTGGCAACGAGCGATGCACTGCGGTTCATGACGGACTGCCTCAAGGCCGTGGGGACCATGGCCAAGGCAGCGGAACAGCAAGCGGAGCTGCTCATCCAAGCCGACCGGTTCGGACATCCGAGCCATGGCCTTAATAGATTAGGTGAGGTTTTAACGATTTCGAAGAGGGATCTTGGTACGGTTGGCTGCTTATCTTAGGAGACTTTTCCAGCATAACGTCTTTTTATTATTGACGCATGTTATAGCGAAAGCTCGGGATATGCTGGAAATGAGAAGTGCAGGCGACTGTACAAGTTTTGACAGCATCAACTACCCATCGACTGATGGAATCTTTCCATGCATTTTAGAGCAGGCAGCGAAAGCGTGCATCTTTAGGAGTAAATGTTTGGGGACATTCGGTATTTGAATAGGATCAAAACTCATATTTTTATTTATTGTCATTATACTGGGCACATACCCCCTCAATGCGGGGAGGATTCGGGCCATAGACCACCCTGGCCCAGTGCGGGTTGGTGGACCTACCTCACTGAAAACGTATTGGAAAACCACTGCAATGTATTTTAAAAACTATTTCAGCCATAACAACTAACAACCCTAAAACGGATGATATAATATTGAGTGTGGTAGGTATGTGAACGAACAAACTTTGGGCTCAAAGTCAAATCGTTTAATTATATTTACGCTTACGGGAGCACTAACAAATTGTCATTTTTACATTACGTCTACAACCGGATAGGGGCCCGACCTCGACTGAGAAGATCCAGCAAGAAACTCAGCATCTATTGTCCATGTTTTCATTTCTAGAAATGTATGTCAACGACATAATAAGCGGTGCTTGCCTGCCGAATAACGAGCCGAAAGTGCTGAAGGAGACCCAGTCCACGGCGTGGGTAGACGCCAACCACGTGCTGGGCGCCACGGCCAGCCACTTCGCCATGGACATCGCCATCAAGAAGGCCAAGGAGACTGGAGTCGGATGGGTCACGGTTAAAGGTGATAACAACCATTTCTTGCTGAACAAATGTCTTCCTAAAGTCTTTCAGAATATAACATAATATAATAATGTCGGTTTGACGGATTCCATGGCTGATGAGGGAGTCGATAACAAAGCGGAATGGCATTTCAGATCTTTCCAGTGAAACTAAATTACACCGCCATTAGGGTGATGTCCACTTGGCTGTACTATGTACCTACAAACCAATAGGTTTGTTTCATTTCCTATCAACTTCAGATAAGCTGGATGAAGCTGAAGAAATAAAGCGTTCCTCTCGGTCAAAGCAGACTGGCCCGCTTCATAGCATAGCCAGAAGGACAGTCACCCTTATTGTTGCCAAAATTTGACTACTCAACTTCACATAATACTGCGGGGAAAAATACTCATATAAATTAGTAAAAAATCGGAGGTATTTCATTACATAATCTTCACCTTTCGCTTTACAACAAAGTAAAAAGGTAAAACAAGTTATGAAAGACGACCGCTTGGCGCAGTGGTTCGAGCGTAGGCCGCCCGGCCGCTCGGTTCACTACACCGGGAGGTTGCGGGTTCAATTCCCGTCAGGGTAAATTTCGGAAATGGCCTTTTCGTAATTTGCCCTGGTCTGGGTGTCACTGGGATCGCCCCCAGTCCATTGTGCGGTACCCATAGTACAAGCGTTGCTTATTTTGGGACCATACAGTTGGTGTGTTCGTCTCGCGATATTTATTTATTTATTTATTTAAAAAAAAAAGAAATCATTGCAAATTATGAAACTGGTGAGCGAAACCCCAAACACAAATTCCTTTGTGTTACAATTTCATGTGAACATATTCTATTTCCGTCTTTACCTGCACCAAATTATCCTCATAATGTGTTTCGGAAAATCCACAAATACGGATAATCGGAAATGCGCTTACTAATGATTCGTTTTAGGTTCCAATCACAATGGCATGGCCGGATTCTGGGCCCAGCGGGCAGCCGACAAAGGGCTCATAGGCATGGCTTTCACCAACACATCGCCACTTATGGCTCCGACTAGAAGTAAACAGGTTAGAAATATAATTGTCCCTTTCTAATAACCACTTGGAATCACCCCTTTGTTAGTCCCAGTGTTGTGCTCGCATCATCTGAAGTTAAGGGAAGGTTCAGGTACTAGTCTTACACGCTGGCCTAGTGCGAGTTGATCCACCAAAATTGTGTGCATCACTTGTTGATACAAACATCGCCTCCAAACTAAGAAAAAATATATTTTATTAAAAAAATACCACCCTTATGCTCGCTAGGGTAAGGAGTGTAACATTTTCTTTCGTTTTCAGGCAGCACTGGGCACCAACCCTCTAGCGGTAGTGGCTCCGGCTTCCAAAGGAGAGTCGTTCTACCTTGACATGGCTACCACCGCAGTCGCTGTGGGGAAGGTAATTAAAAACAGTTTTCAATTATTAAATAGCCAGTATACTAGGAATGACGACTGCCTACTATGACTTTAGTTGTCGACCGCTTGGCGCAGTGGTTCGAGCGTAGGCCGCTCGGCTCACTGCATATGGTGGTTGCGGGTTCGATTCCCGCCGTGGCAAATTTCGGAATGGCCTTTTCGTAATTTGCCCTGGTCTGGGTGTAACTAGGATCGCCCCCAGTCCATTGTACGGTACCCATAGTACAAGCTCTGCTTAGTTTAAGACCATACAGTTGGTGTGTCTGTCTGGCGATATTTATTATTATTTTTAGTAAAAGTGTACCTACCTATTATTTTTGACATATATTGTGAAATTATGTTTCAAAGATATTTAAACACTATTTACCGTTTTTTAGACCGTTCACTTGTCTGTGCTATGAAGCGGGCCCAATATGGTCGCTTCATTTCATCTGCTTCACCCGCCTTAGCTTAGCTTAGCGAAGCCAGCCCGCTTCATAGCAAGTGGACGGTTAATGTTTGCTACAACTACTCAGTAATGATGTCATACACTAGCTTGTACAGTCAAGGGCAAAGATATGTATACACCACAAAATCTCACAAAATGGTGTCATCAGTGAGATCATAAATTAGGGAACATCAAAAGGTGCAATATTATGTCCTCATGTATCAACGCATAAATTTAGAAACACCATGAAATTCAAAAATATGTATACATCATTATAGGCGACAAGACGTGCGGCAATGCTTCATTTCCAAGTGGCCAGCAGTAAGAAGAGCTATTCAAATAATAGTGATATTCATTTCGACATATTTCTTTCATTATACAGATTATAAAGATTATTTTCAACCGAATTCAAAAAGGAGGAAATCAATTCGTGTCTCTGTTTTTTTTTATTGTTTGTTATTTCAGAACTCCGTCATTTATAAACCGATTTGAATTTATTTATTTTTGAAGCGAAGCTTCTTTACTGGCGTTCGGGGCGCTCGTTGCCCGGGCACTCTACCGTGCAAATTGTGACGTAGCGTTACACGTTACACGATGACGTCAGAGCTACAGCGCTCTAAGCTTTATACTAAATATGGCTTGAAGGTTAGACAGAACATTGGTAATAATTGCACCGTGACGTCAGTAGCGTTACAGCGCGACGTCAGTAGCGTTATACCGTGACGTCAGTAGCGTTACACCGTGACGTCAGTAGCGTTACATCGTGACGTCTTTAGCGTTACACGTAGCGTTACGCCGTGACGTCAGTAGCGTTACACGATGGTGTCAGTAGCGTTACGCCGTGAGGTCAGTAGCATTACACGGCGACGTCAGTAGCGTTACACGATGACGCCAGTAGCGTTACGCCGTGGCGTCAGTCAGAAGCGTTGCACGATGACGTCAGTAGCGTTTTTTTTTTATTGAAGTACTAAATGTTGTTGGCCAGAGTGGCCATAACAACTTCACCCGGACAGAGGGCGAGCGCAAGTGCGCTCCAGCCAGAGGGACAGGGGGGCAGCTAGCTCAAGGGCGCCACAAGGGACACGACCTCAGCTTGGGCCACTGCCAGGAAAGGTGGCGAGGGTAAATCTACCACCGGATCGGAACGCGACCTTGACTGAGAAGATCTACGTCAGTAGCGTTACGCCGTGGCGTCAGTAGCGTTACGCCGTGGCGTTAGTAGCGTTACACCATGGTGCCAGTAGCGTTACGCCGTGGCGTCATTAGCGTTACACGACGACGTCAGTAGCATTACGCCGTGACGTCAGTAGCGTTACACCATGGCGTCAGTAGCGTTACATGATGACGTCAGTACCGTTACACGATACATACATACATACAGTGTAGCAGCTGCGTCACCCTACGCTCTATACTATAAAGCTTCGCTTCTTTCGGGCGTCCCTATACGGCACTGTTTTTTTGTTTACCCATGCTACCATCCGAGAAAAAGGGTCTTAGATAGACAGACAGACAACAAAGTGATCCTATAAGGGTTCCGTTTTCTAATTTGAGGTGCCCAACCCTAAAAATGACATTAAACTTAAATATACAAAATGATTGCTTGATAAGTGTACATATTTATGGGTTCAGTAATGTGTACATATTTATGATCATTTGGATGAGTACAATTTTGTGCATCTTATTATGACTACATATTTTTATAAAACAATACTTGTATACATATCTTTGCCCTTGACTGTACTTACTGTTTTCGATGCTTTAAACGCTTACGCCTTTATAAATAATTATAAACGTGGTATAGCGGGTGAATAGTTACACACCGAATTGTCTCTTTCTGTCATCAGTAGTTTGACATTCGAAAGAAGAAGACAAACCATGGTGTAACTATTCAACCGCTATACCACGTTAATGAAAAGGGGTTAGACTATATAGCGTACAATCTCTCTGTTTAAACGTCACTATTTTTACCAATTTTAAACTTACTTATATCTTCTGGGTTATAACAATATCTTCGGTGCTATGGAAAATATCGTGCATTATTAAAATAAGATCAAGAAATAAGCCCTATAGGCATTTATTTATTATTTATTTCAGATAGAGATGCAGCGACGTAAAGGCGAGGACATACCAAGCGGATGGGCGCAAGGGCCGGATGGCACAGAAACACGCGACGCTGAACTGGTAAACCCCTGATACCTAACTTCTGAAATTCATAACTGAGTCGGTCTTCTTTATACTAGGTGAAACAGTAAGGGTATTATACAATTTTTTTTGCAACTTAACTTTGTAAATCTCAAACTATCGGCTTCGTGGGACAGTTGAAGTACTAAAGGTTTTGTAGACTTATGAAAACTGTCAACAGCTGTTTAGCGGAAAAGGGAAGATCTTCCAGCCAGGCGGGTGTTATGCCTGGCGGGGCGGCCGCTATGCCCCGCTGGTTATTCTCGGGGTCTTGTATATATAGTCACGATGCTTGCGAGACTTAATATCGTGATTCAGTTTTTCTATGATGAATCCGTACATTGTATTGAAGCGCTGCATTTACCGCCATCTGTCCGCTTCTGTCGGCGACGTGAATGTGAGGTCGCCACAGCTGTATCCCTATAACACCTTTTGTTTTTCAAGTTTCCTCCAAAGCTGATATTTTTAGAATTACAAAGTTAAGTTAATTATCTACCCTTTCTGTTTCAACCTGTATAGAGATAAAATGATTGTAAATTTAATCACTGTTCCTTCATGCAGGCGTTTAGGACCGGCTGCCTGATGCCGCTGGGCGGTGGTGAGACCACTTCAGGGTTCAAAGGATATGGCTTAGGTGCCATGGTGGAGCTATTCTGTGGAATATCTGCTGGTAAGAATATCGTTTACCATTTTCTTCATATAGACTTAGGTTGCGGTTCTGGCTGGAGCGCACTTGCGCTCGCCCTCTGTCCGGGTGAAGTTGTTATGACCACTCTGGCCAACAACATATAGTCATATCAAAAAAAAAAAAAAAACTTAGTTTGCAGGCTTCGCATGTATTTCTAAAACCCCGAGACTCGTCGAAGGTCCAAACCTCGGCGTCATCATTGGTCACCGTTGTCGATCCTGGCTTACAGGAGTAACATCCGGGACTAGTAAAAGAAATGTATTTCGAAAACTGTCTCAGTTTTGTCAGGCTTGCTTTATTTACAATGTTTATCGATCACCGGTAGGAAAATATGATTTTAGGCACGCACTTTATTGCGTTTTACATGAAAGATCTGTTCGTATGTAACCTGTCTGGGCAAATCCGGGTGCGGCTCGTGTGAATAACGCCCGTAATTTTGTACTGGGAAAAGAAAACATTTCCAAGATCTCTCGTGAGATCGATTTATTAATAGGGGCCTAAGTCCTTACGCTCATAGACTCTATTGTACCCGCAGGTTCCAACTACGGGCACCACGTCCGGTCATGGGCGCACAGCGGGGAGGGCGGCCACGCGAACTTGGGCCACTGCTTCGTCGCCGTGGACCCGGAGTGCTTCGCCCCCGGCTTCGGGGACCGCCTCGCTGAGAGCATCCAGCATTGGAGGCAGTTGGAACCGGTTTGTACTAAATAAAAATAATAATATAATTTAGCCCTTTTGACGTCCCACTCCTGGGCACGGGCCTCCCCTCACGACGAGCGGGATTCAGGCCGTAATCCACCACGCTGGGCCAGTGGGGGTTAGCGAATTTCACATGTCTTTTCGAAAATTGGTTAGATTTTCGTAGACATGCAGGTTTCCTTACGATGTTTTTCTTCACTGCAAGCTTAGATTTCGTAAAACCCAGGGGCTGAACCCAGGACCTTGTGCCCGCAAGACGCTTTCTTAACCAATCGGCTATCACTGCTGTACTAAATGTGAAACATGATTATAGGTTTGCCATGTCCAGATATATAATCCTAATCTCTAATATCCAAAACCACTGCCTATTTATTTTTCTAGACTGACCCGAATCTCCCGGTCTTGGCTCCGGGTGACAAGGAAAAGAAGATGGCGGCCATGACGGATGCCAACGGCACAGTGTCATACGTGAAACAACAGATCGACTCCAGCGCAGCCCTCGCCAAGAAGCTAAAAGTCCAACCAATGGATGTACAGATGGAATAGGCGTCAGAGATGCGACGTGTCAATTTTGACTTAATTACTTAATTCCTGATAATTATTTTATTGCAAAACGTGCCATTACTTATTTCACAAACAATATAAAAAAAAATTGATAACTTATAAAGATTAGACTGTTGACCAGCATTGAAAATAGAAGAGGAAAGATGATCGGGCATTTGATACGGCATGACGCTTTTATGAAAACAATCATAGAAGGGAAGATAGAAGGCAAGAGGGGAAGAGGAAGACCCAGGAGAAGCTATTTCGACCAAGTGAAGGAAAAAGTGAAGGTCGTGTCGTATCAAATGGTCAAGGAACTGGGAGAAAATCGCAGTGAATGGAAAAAAACTCCACCGCCAAGAGCATCGCTCTTAAGTTGATGATGATGATAAAGATTAGCACCCGTTATTTTTATGTTGATTTATGAAATCAATATGGATTTCAAATAGCTAAGTTTATGTACTAACGTCGCAGAATAAATAAATGAAGGTACCTAATAAAATTAAGAATAATCTGTGTAACTTGTAAGCATGTAGGTAATTGGGACCACTATTGTTCTGTGATATTTAAACTTCTAAAGTTTTGAATTTGATTCGTAATTTTGAACAACCTGTTTTCTATTAAAATGTTTTGAAATAGTTACCTTAGTGATATATTTTACTCTTGACCCATGTAATAGGACTTTTTTAAATTATAATCTTTCGTCTACGGCACGCACAAAGAGCAATCATATACGAAATGTATGAAATAAAGTCGGACTGGCACAGCCATAATTATGGATAGCCTATCGCAAACATTGATCTGCCAATTTTTTTTTTATCTGGACTAATGTTGTTGGCCAGAGTGGCCATAACAACTTCACCCGGACAGAGGGCGAGCGCAAGTGCGCTCCAGCCAGAGGGGCAGGGGGGCAGCTAGCTAAAGGGCGCCACAAGGGACTAGGGATGGGCAAGTGAAACAAATATATCGATATTTTTAAACAGTATCGATAATTATCGAGTGGAAAATATCGATATATCGATATATCGTCAATTTTCGCATGATTATTCGAACTTCATTATTATTCAAAATACTAACTTTTTTTACGTAAATCCGCGAGAAGTTCCGGTTCACTTTTTTGGTGGCGTGGTCAATATGCATGTATTAGACCTTTTTATTTTAGTGCGCATGTCTCAATTTCCGCCATATTTTTCGGACTGTTTATACGCCAATGAGCGTGCCACGCAATTTGTATGAAAAGTGTCCGAAAATTTTGAATTGCCGCTTTTAAAAAATGGTGGATGCGCTTGCGCTGAACTTGTCGTGAAAAGAGTTTTATACTTCTCATGATACTGAAGTTAGAATATTTTTGAAACGTTTTCCGAACGATAAATTATGAAAAAAAAAAATTATAAATTGTATTCATAGTTTCTTAAATTTTCTACATGTGCATTTTTTTTTTTGTAATTCATTTGTTGATAAAAAATAATCGGAATTGATACAAATTCGATACTCTAAAATAAATATCGATATATCGTGATTAAAAATATCGACGATATATCGATAATTGTATGGAAAAATATCGATATTTTAATATATCGATATTTTTTGCCCATGCCTACAAGGGACACGACCTCGGCTTGGGCCGCTGCCAGGAGAGGTGGCGAGGGTAAATCTACCACCGGATCTAGTTTTGCCAATAATATAGGTGCACTAGGTAGGTACCGACCTACCCCAATAAATTGCAAAAGATAGGTCTGTAATTACTTTTTCAGTTGAGAGTCGGAGGTTCTGACCGGAGTAAATAATTTTGGCTTTCCGTCGGTGTCTATTCATAAGAGCTTTTTCGTCTGTACGAATACCTACAGTTGTTTTCTTTTATTTTTTTAGTATTTCTAAGCAAATCCAGTCAAATATTATAAGAAATGTTCATAGGTGTCTTACACAATCTGTGGCATAGGTAGGAAAGTACCTTCTTCAAGAACAAACGAATAATACTTGGACTGGACTGTACATTTCCCATTAGATATGGGTAAAATGTATCGGTATATTTTATAGTATATATTTCGATGGTATAATGTGAGGTGTTCACAGGAAACGCTGGCATTAATTTGTCATTTCAAAGATTACCTACTTCGGCAATTGTTCGGAACATCCACAGAGTAGCTACTTTGTATAATTTTAAACCTTCTCAATCTTCTACGTAAAGTCTGTCTCACGAAAGAAGACCTACGGCAATAAGTGGAACTATTTTTCGTTACGACGTCAATCTATTATATTTAACTGTTTTCATGTATATAAATTTCAATAAACTACTGTAATAATAAAATTGAATTCATCCTACAGTGATAAAACATTGAGTTTTTGGGGAGTCTAAAATAATGGAGGTTTGGAAACATTTCGTCGCATGACTGTGGCGCCGCGTCTGGAGGACTTCTTTCGTGAGACGGACTTTATCTATATCCGGCTCCACCACAGAGTACTTTGTATATATATGAAATAGAGGTATATTTTCGTTTCATAATGAGAAACGATGATAGTGCTGCCTCTGGACACGAGATCGGGAACTACTATCAATATATATATATATATAACTAGCAAAAGTAGTTACAGCTGGTGTATAGTAGCTGTAGCTACTGTTGCTAGTTATAAATAGGTACTTATATTGATAGTAGTTCAGAAACATACATATATATAGGCATGTATGTATATGGACCTATACCACCGTCACGTCACTGAAATAATGAATAAGGTAGGATCTTTTTCGTTAGCATGCTTGAAAATCAAAGCTTGCTGGCAAAAAAGTACCTACCTTATTCATTATGATAATATTAAATGTAGATAAGATCGCTGAATTTGAGAAAAATAAGAAATACCGAAGTGTAAGTTTAAGGGCATGATTAAATAAAAATAAACACAACTAAATTCCTTTTAGTATGTATATTTGTACGTACAGATTTTTATGTATGTATCGTATAGTAACCATTTTCACTGTTTGAACATCGCAGGGATACAACATTTTCTGTTCGACATGATGGCAAATAAACACTGACCAACACAATCACAAAATGAGTTCTAAGTTCTTTAAATCCAACCGCACAAAAGCACAAACACAACTGGAGGAGCGAAATTTTACCCAACAGACTTTAGGGGGGAAAAAGGACTATTTAACGATATAAAATAAAAACAAGATAAAATAGCAACGAGCTTGCTCGCATGGAGTACCGGCGGCCATATTTTATTTATTAGCAAATTTTGTTTATGGTCATAAGGTGCAGTGTTGCCAGATCCAAAAGTTGTAGTAATCGTAAATCACCGTTAACATTATCGTTTTTCAAGAAAATTATCGTACAGCGTCATATTTTGGTTTCTCAACTCCAGACAGCACCCCCAGAATAAATTAAATTTAGGAAACAATATTCATTACGATAAATGTAATTGAGAAAATGTTTCGCTGTTCTGCAAACAGTACACTTCTGGCAAATACTAACATGAACCATAACTATAAGAGCTCATAGTTGAGACTGGAAGCAGTCTATTTAAAGGTTTTTTTTGGCTGCCAAACAAATGTCCATGCGTATGCATATGCGAGAGGGACGCAAAGAGAGACTTGTTGTTGTTTCATTTTTCCAGATGACAAAATATGTTTTGCTTAGGCGTTGCTCAAAATTAGTAGCGTTTTACATACCCATAAAACGCTTGTTGTGTCCGGAGACTTATTCGGGGTCATTTAAACATATATTTGAGTTTAGTCCTTCCGTTTCGCACAGTTTCATCGCTATGTTCAGGTATGTATCCCTCCCATTTGCGGGTTGGTGACGTATTTCCGGTGGAACTTTTCCAGGCGACATCTTAGGATGTGTTCTTCATTGCGGCCTCAAATAACTGAAAACTTTAAATTAAACAGCAACCAGGCAGAATTAAAAAGTATGACCCCGAATAAGTCTCCGGACACAACAAGCGTTTTATGGGTATGTAAAACGCTACTATTGTGTCCTACGGCCTTATTCGGGGTCATTTAAACATATATTTGAGGCATTGTTTGTTATCGCCTGGTGACCCGGACGCCAATGTGTATGAACGAGTCTAATTAAGAACTAAAAAATAATAATAATAATATAATAACAATAAAAAGATTAAAGATACATACCCATTTATTTTTATTACTAGTACTTACTCTCTCTCAATTTACTTATCTTCTAATATGTCGTAATTAATAAGTATTCCATTTGAATATATATATTTATTTCAAACTATTTAATTTATTGGCTGAAAAAGATGGCTCAATGATCTATCATTTACAGTGGGCTGAATACTCCTTAGTTCCTTTCTATAAAACCTCTTGAAGGTATTTTCTGATCTCCAGTTTGCTCTTGACATGATTTCTTCCAAGGATTCATTATCCAGCCAACTTCTTGAAGCCACTGCAGAACGAAAACTACCAGGGGTAGCGTTAATACCTGCTTCTTTCAAAATGGACTTAACCCAACCAGCTATAACAGTCCGCGAGGCAGCTTTAGCCTGTCCGTTAACAGTAACAAATAATCTGTCACTGGAACACGCCGTACGACGAGTCTTTCCAATAAGCATTAGCTGCTTAAGCCACCCAACTGGATCAAGATTCCGATTTTGCGAGTTACTTAAAAGCTTCCATCCTGATTGAACATAATTTTCTGAATCAGTTTTTGAACCAAAATGTGGCCAGAACAAAATACCGTCTTCATTAATAATACACCTCTCCTCTGAAACACTCAAAAGCGTAAGATCATGAACCCTTCGTCCCGAACACAATAGTAACAGAACTGCACAGATCCGTGAAACCTCGAACAAACTCTGGGTTGTAACCGTTCTTCCCTGCAACCAAAGAACTAAAGAATGAGTGTCCCAAATAGGGCCCGGAAGTGCCTTAGGAGTCTTTAAGGCTATAGATTTCAGGATTTGTTTCACTAAAATATTTGAACTTAACCGAATTTCATTCGTAGCATTGCAAAGAGTTGACACAACAGATTTGTGAAGTAAAATAGTACGATATGACAACTTTTCTTTTAAGTGTAGATCAGCTAGAAATTTTGCCAAGTCTGCTCCCGAAGGGTTCGAAAAATTTACTCCTGATGATTGGCACCATGTCAACCATCTGCGCCAGGCCGGTTTATAACTGTTAACGGTTGATGATCTCCAGCCATGCCGGAGTAAGACTTTTTGTTCCTCAGTCCAATCAACTATAGTCTCTGTCCACCCCCACATCTCCAAATTTCGAGTATCAGTTCTTCGATCCGTGGTGGTGGTCGGCCCGTTGCTGTGTCCCGCAACACCTTGTCTAACCTGTGCAGTGTGAACGGTGGCGCCGTCGCACGAGCTTTCAAGTCCGCTCTCCAAAAAGCTCGAGACCACCTCGGTGCCACTACTAAAAATATCCCTGTTGCCTGATTCAATTGCATCAATACTCGTGGCATTAGGTTCGGAGGAGGAAAGACCCATGCTATTTCGAAATTCCATGTGATGGCAAAAGCGTTGTGCCTCCATGCATTCTGATCGCGCTGGTCTAGAGACACATAACGGGGAACAACGTGAGCTGTGCTTGACGCAAATAGGTCCACGTCCGGGGTACCCCATTTTGCGAAGACTACCTCCGTTACCCTGGGTAACAGATGCCACTCCGGTAGTGTCGACTGGCGGGACAAACTGTCCGCAATGCTGTTGTACTTCCCTGGTATGTGGTGAGGGATTACGTGAATGCTGTACTTCTGTAAAACATGAAAAATTTGATAGGTTAAATTCATCAGTGTTCTTGACTTGTTTCCCCCCTCCTTTTTCAAATGAGCCACCACTGCTTTGTTGTCGCACTGCAACAGAAGGGATGTCTGGGAAAGAGCGGGAGCGTATTCTAACAGAACTTTCAAAATTGTTAACATTTCTTTGTGATTCGAATGTAGCCGATCTTCTTCTTCCGTCCACCCCCCGTTCAAATAAATGCCATTCAAATCTGCTCCCCAACCGGAATCTGCTGCGTCTGTGGTCAGAAAATTCTTTGCCGTTGGAGGGTGGAGACAGGACTTGTCGCGACAATGTTTCATCCACCAACTTAGTTCCTCTATCACCTGAGGTGTCAGATAAAATGCTTGTGACGACTGGAGCTTCAATAGGAAATTGCAATGCGCTAACAGATGACGAAAGTTTAAGCGCCCCATCGGTACTGCCAACCGAGCAAAATTCATTTGGCCTATTATACTTTGAATATCGTGCAGCGTTGCTTTCTTCCGTTGAAGAAGCTTCGATATGTCCTGTTTTAGATGTTGAATCTTCTTTTCGGGTAACGACACTAGATTCGACCAAGGATCCCATATCAGACCTAAATACTCTAACGCTTTTTGAGGAACTAGGATGGATTTGTCGTAGTTGACGTGCCACCCTAGTTGGCGAAGTGTTTGGAGAACTATGTTCCTGTGCCGTATTAACGCTTGTCTGTCTTGGGCTACCACTAGAAAATCGTCCAAAAACACTACCACCCGAATACCCTTCTCTCTGAAAATCTCGGCCGTCCAATTTGTCAGAGAGGCGAAGGCCTTCGGAGCAGAGGCTAGTCCGAACGGTAAACAGGTCATTTGGAATAGCTGGCCTCTGTATGACAAACGGAGAAAACAACGATGAGAGGACGCGATCCTCAAATGATAATAGGCCTGCGTCAGATCGATTTTCACTAACCAATCCTGTTTCTGCAAAAAATCTCGAACTCGATTTACGGATATCAGGCGAAATTTCTTTAGAGATAAAAATACATTCAGTCTTTTTAGGTTGAAGATAGGGCGTGTGTTCCCATCTCGCTTGGGGATTAAAAAGAGATCGAAATAAAACTTGGTGTCTCGGGGGCATACTCCAGAATGTCCTGATCCAGAAGGGATTGAATAACTGCATCCATGTCTGGAGATGGTAGGGTTTGAAATTGGTCTTCCATCACCCCATATGGATGAAGAGGTGGCTTTGCTTTGAAGGGTATACGATAACCCTCTAAAATTTTCAGCAAGGGTGTTGGGGCACCCATCTTTTTCCATACGGACAGACATCTTTGCAAGCAACCCCCCCGAAAACCCCCGTGATCCGAGTCAATATTTTCTGCTTTGTTTACCAACCCCTTTTCCCTTAAAGGTGGAAGGTCGTGGGCCGGTTCTAAAATTCTGAGGCTGGAGGAAGCGAGGTCCTGCCAGCTGGCAATTGCCCGGGGAACGAAAAAATTTTCCCCCATTAGAATTCGACATTGTAGAATTATAAAATTGCCTTGGATACTGATAAGGCATATTAAAATTATTGGGCATAAATCTGTAGGCATTAGCCGACGGTGCAAGACAGCGACCGGTCGGTTGTTGTAAACCACTAGGTCCAGGGTACGCCGCCTGGGACCCGGGCATTCTCTTTTTATCATTATTCAAATTAACTTTATGTATACCAAATACTTTGTTAACACCACCATTACTTTTAACAAATTCGGAAAAAAGAGATTTCTCAAACAAAAATTCATTAGAAGGTGGTATTTTCTTCAAACCAGATCGAATTAGTCGATCATTTACAAAATTATTTAAAAATAAATCACGTCTTTGTTGTATTATGTTGGCCCTACGGCCACATAGTAACTGCAGACAATCGTGGGAAATCTTTTGATAGTTCCCAGAAAAAAAATCATTAATTTTTTCATTGAGGGTATCTGGTTTTATAGAATCTGTTTCTTTTGCCCACTTCATCAAATTGCTGAAAGCCTGTTGTAAAGCTTCACTTTGCAAAATAAGCGCGTGCGTCACGGCAGCTACGAACTTCTCAGGATGAGCCAAGTTATTTTGTCGATCAAAAGGTTTAATTTCATCATTGACCTCGAGGTCGATATAACCCGGACGAGAATTATACAGTTTTTCAACGTCAGAATAACGTACATTACCCCAGTTTTCTGTATTAAAATGTTGTAGTGATTGTAATATAGTTAAATGATCACTAGGAGTAGCAGGTACCGTTGGTTCTTTCAACTGCGTACATAAATCAAACTTTAACGGTTTGCAACTTGATTCCGGTAACGATTCTTCCTGCACATTTTCTTCTTGTGCACATTCACCGCCATTGTAAAACATAGCGGGGAAGTTATATAAAAATTGTTGCATTTCACTAACCTGCTCAGCAAGGTGCTTTATTACCTTGTCTTGGCCCCGATGGCGCTTACTCTTTGAAGATCTCTGCTTTCTCTTTCTTTTCCCATCACCTCTGCAGTCCTCTGAAGAGGTGCTAGATGATGAATCCGATGCGGATCCGCCCTGACTTTTTTCGTCATCCGCCATCTTAAGCCACGTTTTTATTTAAATCAAAATTAATCTAGATATATTTTTTACACTATTTTAATTAATTCTTAAATAACTATTTAAATTATATAACGAACGCTAACAGCGTTTTTAATAAAGCGATGCGTACTGCTTGAAATTTAGGACGCCAATGAAGAACACATCCTAAGATGTCGCCTGGAAAAGTTCCACCGGAAATACGTCACCAACCCGCAAATGGGAGGGATACATACCTGAACATAGCGATGAAACTGTGCGAAACGGAAGGACTAAACTCAAATATATGTTTAAATGACCCCGAATAAGGCCGTAGGACACAATATCATACTTTTTACATAATTTAGCTACCCGCTATCGTAATACCGTACGTTTTAAATATTAATTCATTATGTAACGTACGATAATTTTGAGCAACGCCTAAGCAAAACATATTTTTAAATCTGGAAAAATTAAACAACAACAAGTCTATCTTTGCGCCCCTCACTCATATGCATAAGTACACATGGACGTTTGTTTGGCAGCCAAAAAACCTTAAAACAGACTGGAAGTCATAGTTTTGATTTATGTCCGTATTTGCCAGAAGTATACTGTTTGGAGAACGGTGAAACATTTTCTCAATTTCATATTTCTTACCTAATAATTTTTCTCAAATTTCATTTATCCTGGGGGGTACTGTCTGGAGTTGAGAAGCCAAAATTTGACGCAGCACTATAATTCTAACGGTGACTTACGATTATTACAACTTCTGGGTCTGGTGGCACTGCAACCTAATTACCATAAACAAAACGCCTCCCATAATCATCGTACGGTGTGGCAACTCTGTTAGAAAATAAAAAAGCACCATCTTACGTTTTATAAGATAACTATATTCTGACCAAGTTCACAAGTAATTCAACATTGCCATCTCTCACCTTAATCGGAACATACATGATTATAAGAATACAAAATTATAAAACGCTTGACACTATGAAAAGGCTATTTGTTTGATGTACTTCTTAATTTAATACACTTATACGAAGCCTATTTCCCCATGTGCGGAACTAAGATTGTAAGCCCTGGGCTCCACCCACCACCAACGTAGTTTTAGACAAATAATGCCAATAGTAGTGCAGTTATGCGTACGTAAGGGACAGCAACAGTACACAGAAATACCAATTTAAAGAAAAGCAAACTTTTTATAAATATTTTATACAGCACATAATCAAATATCGAAGTTAGATACATTTTACTCTGGTTATTATAAACAAATTTTTATAGACACCAAAAAAAAAAGATTCCGGTTGAACTTAAAAGCGATACGCTGAGCAAGATAAAAGATGTTCTATGGATCTCATTCGCTCTAAGGCAAAGGTATATGCGTGTATCTCGCTTTCACAGAAAAAATGTTCTCTCGTTTCCATTAGACATAAATAAAATTCTTGTATTAGACGAAACATTCACACAACTAATGTTGTTGTAGAGACCAAAGCAAACGTAGGGTTAAAAGACTGTTTACTGTGGAGATATGTTACTAATATATAGTCTATTTACTGATATAACTTCCTTGTTTCAAAAAAAGCGATAATTATAACTCTGTGGACCGACCAGAGTGAAAGACTTCAAAAGGAGGAAGGCCTCACAATTGACGGAAATTTCCGACGTCGGAAACGACAGCTTCCATCATCATTATTTTTTAAAGGAATTAAAAGAAAGATGGAAGCTTTTCTACTGGGACGTCTACGAGGGCGGGTAATAACAACTTAGAGTGCAAGGGAACCATGTCCCAGTGCTATCTCACTTGGGTCATTTATCTGAATATATTAGGGTAAAACTGGGGTAAAAGTACCATAAAAGACGTCGCATTGCAAAGTACAATATAATGATAATTAAAAATCAAGCGCGCGATTTAGTTACATTGCGTAGTATTAGTTTTATAATTACTATTAATTTAATTAATATTAATTTAAATGTAAGAACAGAAAAACTTAAATAAATAAAAATACTTTAAAATAAACCCTGCCCGCGTGGGATGGTGCCAAGAATGCTGGCTGCATTTCCTCGCTGTATGGATAGGCTGATTTTTTTAACGAGGAAAGAGCCCGCTCTCCTGTCACCTGTGGAGGCAATCATTTTACTTATTAATAAACTTTTTTGCACTTTGGCTCCATGTATTAGTTACATCATTACAATGTATGTGCATAGTATAGAAATCCGCGACTGGGCCAGTGTGTGTATGGCCGTCAGGTATGTCAAATGTCAAATCAAATCGTTGACAGTTGACTGACAGCAGCTAAGTCGGATGTCTCGCTTGCTCGTTATATTTTCAATTCAATAAAAAATTAAAACCACCGCGTACGCGTGCGCGTAGCGGATGTCTGTATTGTTTGTCTCAATTTTTGAACTTGGATTTGTTATTACTAAAAATAAACGTCTAGCTATTTAATACGTAGAACGCCAAGTAAAGCGTTAGATTGTTTTGTGCTAAAATAATTATTATAAGAAGTCTGACTAGGTACCTACTTTCACTTTTCCTCCGATCTTTTCTCAGAATCCGTCTGCTGCTGCTGGATTGTCTCTCGACTGTCAAGTGTCAAATCCTATATTTTGTTGTTTTCACTGCGGGACTGTGATTTTGTTTTGGTTTAGCAATATTTTTGATAAAAACAAGTGTTTCTTTGGTGCGGACTAGTGCAAGTACCGTAAAAAGCATACTGGAAAAAATTATGTGGTGTTGAACCTGCATTGGTTCGATTATTTCGTGAGGAATGAATAAGTTTTACGTTCGCTCTTAGTTTTTAACAAATCAAGTATTTTGGTGTAGGTGTGACTGTGACTGTGTCGGTACCTAATCATTGTGTGGAAACTGGTCCTGTGAGATTTGGCAACGATATTATGGTAAGTGGAAACTACTATCGATTTGATATAAAATCGATTTAGAAATAAATTATAAAAAAAAGAAAAGGCTGCGCCGTTGCGTTTGACGCGCATACTGCAAGTCTCCGCTATATATTTATGGGTACTTATCTACACTATTATAAAACTAATTGTGCTGTGTACATTGAAGATATTTGTGTAAAAATGGGCACAATTGGTTAGTAAGACTCAGAATCGAAATCAAGTGTTTTGGAATTCTTATTTGTTTGTTTATCTGTATGTTTGAGTATCACACAAGAAAACCGCTGATCCTATTTAAGCAGTTTTCGCTGTTAGATAGCCTATGATTAGACTGAATGATATTAGAACTTCAAGCTGTTGCCATTGGGGTTTTTTCGCGCCGATTTTTGGCGATCGAAATTCTGCACATGCAAAGCTGATTAGCTAGCATTGAATAAATATCTAGCTGAATATAGGTATAAACAGGTCAACAAACCCTATCCCATCTTATTGAACTCGCACAATATCAAGGGAAGTCATCTCTGATAAGATTGATTTAACTACCCATGTGAACATTCTCCAATCAACTAAACACTACCTACTCAAAATTTAAATTTTCAAAATGTTCACGATTAATAATGTCTTGCAATTAATGAAGGCATATTGAATATATTTTGCATTTCTTCAAAGACGTCATAGTTCAAATAAGATTTAACATTGCGTAGGTCCTAATACTTAAGTGAACTTATATCTTATACTATGAATGAGAATGAGAATGATGAATGAGAAGTGATACAAAATGGGAATTCTGTTGAAATTGGTCACCGGTGGAATCATCAACATGGGCCTCATCAATAATTTGTGGTTCATTCAGTTTAAGCAACTGTAATGTTAATAAATATAAATGAAAGCTTACATTAAAAAATAAAATCAAATTTAATTGAATTATCTTTTCATTTTCATATTGTTTCTCATTGGGTGTGAAGTTGTATAGACAATTTAGTACATTGTTTTGTAAAGACTTTACTCATTACATTTTATTATAGCCATCTGTTTTAAGTGTGTTTACAGATCCTCCTGTATCCCTTCCTGATTCCATCCAAGACGAGATGATGCTTCAATTTATGAAGACAAAGAGTATTTATTCCCTCTTTACACTTAAATGCCTCTGAATTATAGTTAACTTACCTTCAAAAATCCCTAATCTGGGATATCAAAACTCAAGAACCCTAGATGCTGTTACAATCAGATGTTACATGAGGAATGTGGTCAACACAAACTTATCTATAACAATTATTTTCAAGTTTAATAATAAAGCATTAAGGAACATAACTGAATATTTTTTATATAATGTAAAATAAAATAATAATAACTGAATAGTAATGGTAGACAGTCCAATTTTATACCCAGGCCCGGAGTGCAGCCCATCAATTGCCAAACTCGGCCTCACTGATATAGATAGGAGGAAATAACAGGGATTACCGCTATAACTGAAGACTGAGTACCTATTACAAAGAAGGTACCTAATGTCTTTCAGGAATCTACACACATCCTATTAATAATATCCACTTCCATTATACTGTTAGTATCCTTAATTATAACCTTTTCCTTACATCTTAGTAATAGGTATGATCTGTAACTAATAACACACACTATAATAAGATAGAGATAATTATTTCTAGTTATTATTATGTGAATATGAGGTGACCTCAAACTTTTTGCGATGTGTGTACTGTACTTAGGTACTATTATTTGTTAGGGCCTGTGCACACCACATTTTTTAATCGCGCCGTTGACGCGCGTTTGTAGCGATACAGACGCGATACGCACGCGAGTCAGATGCAGCCTGTAGACTTAATATTTTGTAGGATAAAAGCGCGCCGTCGACGCACGTTCATAAAACGCGCGTCGACGCGCGACGTCGCGTTTAAAAAACGTGGTGTGCACAGGCCCTTACTGAGTTGTAGGTACATACTTTACAAATTGATTTATCACATTTTTTCTGTACATGGATTATCTCTGTGATTGTAATGAATTTTGTGAGTGAAATTACCCTAGTCGAGCCAGTTCATACATACAAGGTGACACATAATGGGTATACTATTTTTTTGCAACTTTACTTTGTAAATCTCAAACTATCGGCTTTGTAGGACAGTTGAAGTACTAAAGGTTTTGTACACTTGTGAAATCGGTCAACAGCTGTATTCCTGTAACACCTTTTGTTTTTCAAGTTCCCTCCAAAGGTTTTAGAATTACAAAGTTAAGTTTTGAAAAAAAAAGTATAGGTACCCATTATGTGTCACCTTGTATATGAGATGCAGTAGATTGTCTATAGCTAGACACTATCACCAAAAGATTAAAAGCTTGCAATTTGTTCCAATTTTGAAGTAAGTAAGTTTTTAAATTACTTTCTTTGTCTACAGAATGCAAAAAAAATATTTGGATCCCATGCTTTCCTAAAACATAAATACAGAAGGTTCGCCTATGGCCCTTCAAGCAGGCCAAGTTGAGTCGAATCGTCTTTACTTAGGTATAAAGGGACCTATAAAACAATACACATTTAAACATTTAGGTACGAGTTTTATACCAGGACCATACACTGTATAAATTTAATGGGCAATAATGCTGTGGTTAATACCTATTTAAACAGTAGTAATTGCTTTCGCGCTTTGAGAAATAATGGTTATACAAAGATACGAGTATTGGTTGATTGGTACCTATGTGTTGTTTCTTAGAAGGCCCTCTAATTAAGGTTATTTGGAATATGAGTGTTAGTAACCATGTCAGTTTAAATTCTCACATGGAATAAATAATTAGAAACCTACGTGTATTATGCGCCGTACAGCTGTTACCGTGATGTGTTGTTGGCCGTTCTGAAGTTTCTTCAGCTCTACCAACTTATAGCGCGCGTAATAAAGTGTAGGTTCACCATAAAAAAATCTGAATAGTGGTTTAGACCTAGCTAGTCTATTGTGTACTTACTTGAGTCAAAAGTGACGTCATGTTGAAAAGAAGAAACACAAACACACAACAAATTTCTGTTAACCACCATATTCTTAGGCTCCATACTATTTTTGATACCAGACACTTTCACAGTCATTGAGCCATAAAACAAAACAATTGCCTTAGTTGCAGAGAAGGCCATTGCCAGATAGTGCCACTTTATGTAAGTACCCATCATAACAACACCTGGGTACCATGATGTATTAGCTATGTTAGGTACTTGCCGTGATAGGTATTAGTTGTTGCTTCTGTTCGGACTGCTACGGAGGGCATTTTAAGTCTCAGCTATCACAGTCGTGAAGCTATCTCTGAGGCGAAGGCCTGAAAAAGACCACACCAGAATGGCGATAAAGTGGCTTAGATGTATGGTCATCATAGTTCTTTGTATGTTGTTTATTTTGTTCCCAATAAACGCGATTCGCTCATCGGACCTACATACAAAGTTCAAAGACCGACTCTCACTGACCGAAAGAAAATCGAGCGCAACATGTTTTGGCAATTCAAGAAGGCCACCACGGCGCGAACGTGTTGTGATTCTTAATATGACCGTAAGCGATCCACATCTGTGTATATGCACAACTAATTTTGCGTTATTTAGCCATCTACTCCAGATTTCCGTTTACAAAAGCCAGGATAATTTAATTAGCTATCACAATGCGTTTAAAAATTTGTAATAATATAATTGTAGAGTGTGCGAGATGTGGCAAACAGGAAGACAGCTCTAGATATCTCCCCGCGCTGACATAGCAAACCACTCGGCCGCGCGAAGCGACCCGCTTCCTGATTCACACGCACTTCTATTTGTTGAAATTTGAACCTCGCAAAATTTGATACCCCGTCGTCGTTATCCTCTTTTAAGTTAACGGACCTCAGCAACCGCATGGTACTGATACGTACCTACCCCAGTTGATGTCATCGTTATTTAACCCCTCGTTTGCACGGGCGAGACATTAACACAGATTCTCGATGCTCTATTTTGCGCTATGATAAAATAGAGACGACAATACAAATCTGTTTACTTAAAGTGCTTCGTCAGGGCGAACTCACGGTACCTAATTATTATATACCTACTTATAAAATCCATTATATAAATAGTTAATCAAGTATAGATAACTGTTTCTTTGATTCTCAGACATATATGTCTCCGAAGCGCTGGTCAGTCAGAAACCAAGCACGTGAAAGTTTGAAACCACATAATCTTCCTCCCCGCGTCGTGTTCCTCAATGCTGGGGTCTTGATCCTTATTATGGACGTTGTCCTGGATTACTTGTCACCTCTTTGTTCTGTCCTTTGGAACATGGATTGCCTCGCTGATGTTGGACTTAAAAGTAATTCGAATCTAATTAAACCAACAAATTGGACTTCTTCCTCTGGGCCTCTTTTCTTGTACCTTGCCTGTAACCATCAATATCTCTAGGTTACCTCGTCTTTTATTGGCAATGTACCAAAGAAGTCGAAGATCTTGCGTAGGCAAACATGAATCGCTGCAAAACATGCAGTAAGGTCTCCTCTACAGTTTTTATTCCTACTGTCGCTATTCTTTGGGTACAATATCCACTGGAACTAAGCTTCTGACCTAGCACCAAAAAGGTCGGTGTCCCCACTTAATTAATACATTAATTGGGTCTTTCACACAATACCTATGTATAAACATCGTGGCGATACCTTACCTGTGTTGTTATAAAATTAGAATCTAAAGGCAAACTGGGTCACTGGACGCTAATGATGGCATTTAGTATCAGTACCTACTGTACGTAAGTTTAATTGTAAACTCAGTCTTATACGGCTGGAAAAAGACCGAGTTTGTAGAGGAAAATAAATATTAATGGTAGATAGAAATTCATCTCTATGATTGACCCTATTTAACGGTACAATTTCATCGGTACCATTTCATACAGGTGTGTTTTTTCAACATTTCAACGGCCGGACTCAAGGTTTAAATTTGCTATCATTAAAATTAGGGTGCAAACTCTGATTTTTCCCCTGTAGCCTTAAGATCCATTTGTTAGGATGAACTTGATGTCGAGGATTTTTTTTATTAATCTAATTATCGTTATTCTTATGTCCCAATACGTGGTAAGTGAGCTTCTAAATGATTTAAATACAAGACAGGGCTGCATTAATGTTAATTGATAGTGAAATTCAATATGAGCTGGCAGTAGCAAGCCTAATCTAAATTGACAAATTAGCAGCGTAACTGGGCTACTGAATGACTAAACTCGATATTATTTATCACGGCGGTAGCATGTGTGTCACCGGCAGGGCCGCGGATGACGTATCTCCCGGTAATTATCAGTAATTGAGCGCACTGACATTGTTAATTGCCTGCCAACAAAACAACGCTTCGCCGATTAAGCCGTGGCCATGATATGATGTGATGATATCTCAGAAAAACAAACATCTTTAGGTATGTGGACAAATTTGAAGGTAATACCCATGTTTTATTACGTTGCAAGCCTTTAATGAAACTGTAGATATGGAATTGTCATCTGTTCCATGCAAGCAGTGGGTGGACAGCAAAACTAAAGAAATAATCCCATTAACTAATTTAATAAGTCCTTTCAATATATCAACGGTATTTTTTTGTAATAACATCGTTAAAGTGTAAACTGTGTTTTTAATTTACAGTTCACACTTTATCAGTTAATTGGAATTGTTCGTGTACACTTTCAATAAGCAATATTATTTCAGATTGTTTCTTGTGACGCTATATTTTCACACTTCATTGATAAAATCGGAATTGAACGTGTACATTATAAATTACGTTTTTGTTTTCTTCGCAATTTTTCTAATCAACGCCATCTGTCCGACCGGACCGGAGTTTCTGGGGTGGTTTACGTTGTAGGGAGGATATAACTTTTCTGTATAAACCTTTGAAAGCTCGCGAGTGTTCTGCAGTCCGCTAACGTTTCAAAAGCTTGTGTGCGATATCGTAGGATGGCGCTACGCGTGGTGGGTTTCCTGCCTCAGATATATCTGATATTCAGCATGTCAGTTTAGAAGTGATCCGACCATAAAGTAGATTTGAGATCTCTTTGAGATAAAGCGAACTAATCATGAAAAGATAAGAAGGTAGGTACTTGTTAAACATCATTGCGGTATAAGTTCATTTTCACTATGACTTTAAATGGGGAAAACAAAAGTGCGAATTTTGAGGATGACGTCAAGCGATCATAATCCCCCTTAGACCATTTAAAATCTATGTAATCCCCACAGCCTTCCACACTATGATAAGATCATTACCTATATCGAACAACAAACTGTTTTTCTATTCTACAACACCAACCTAACACTACGTTCAACATTCCGACTACCTATGAACCATTCTCATTGAACTATGAATTATTTTGACGATCGCTTGGCGCCGAGGTTCGAGCGTAGGAAGCTTGGCTCACTGCACTTAGTGGTTGCGAGTGCGATTCCCGCTGGGGCAAATTTCGGAAATGGCCTTTTCGTAATTTTTCGGGATCGCCCCCAGTCCATTGTACGTTACCCATAGTACAAGCGTTGCTTACTTTGGTACCATACAGTTGGTGTGTTCGTCTGGCGATATTTATTTATTTAATTATTGCCCTCATACAGGGTGACAAATTTGACTGCCTTACTTCTTAATATTCTGAGCTACAACATCAAGAAATTTGCCC
This sequence comes from Notodonta dromedarius, assembly GCA_905147325.1. Lineage (NCBI taxonomy): Eukaryota > Metazoa > Arthropoda > Insecta > Lepidoptera > Notodontidae > Notodonta > Notodonta dromedarius. The sequence continues at coordinate 8,580,632 of LR990175.1, read as the reverse complement.
GCACTACTTGTATCCGTATATTCGCTATTTAAAAATTATAGTGATGTATACAAACAGAACTGACTCTCTATCTAATTTAACTTTAACAGCTTTCCTGTGTTGTAGTGGATTCGAGGCGCTTAATGAGCATTTCGGACAGCGTCACCTAGCGTCCAAACTAAAAGTGGTGCGACGCCATGACCGCAAATTATAAAACTTGTTTTTAGCACAAGTGGGACAGTCCTTTTCGGTTCGTGTACGATGCGTCAAGTGGCTGCATCAAATTTAATTATTATTCCTTTGCAACGGGACAAATTTACAAGTCAAGCAAGCAAGATGAAAGAAGAGTGCATGTAGCAGAGATGCGAATGTTGAGATGGATGTGTGGTGTAACAAGGATGGATAAAATTAGAAATGAGTATATAAGGGGACGCCTGAAAGTAGCGCCGGTGACAGAGAAATTAAAGAGCGGAAGGTTAGCGTGGTATGGACATGTTATGCGAAGAGAGGATAATCATGTGGTCAAAAGGACGATGGTATGAGAGTGAGCGATAATCGGGGTAGGGGACGTCCTAAAAAGACGTGTATGAACTGCGTGGAAGAGGGTATGACAGAAAAGGGAGTGAGTGCAGAGATGACGGATGATAGGCTTGAATGGAAGAAGAGAACGTGCTGCGCCGACCCCACCTAGTGTGGGATAAGGGCAAGGTGGTGATGATTCCTTTGCAACGGCTTCAAGTCAAAGTTTCTACAAATATTCCCTTTGTTTATATTCAATTCCCTTTACTCCCGGTCGGTATGTTAAAACGCATTTACTTTGGCTGAGTCCGCCTCTACGTCGCGTCGGCAGCATGCGATAAAAACAAGATGTAGGACTTGTCACCCTTAATGTAGAAACAGATGAGAACATCTGATGCAAAGACACTGAAAAATTGAAGACTGTTTAATGAACAGTATAAGTTTGTTCAGTGAAATAGGATAATTCCCAGTTTCATGGTGTTCATAATATTATTATGGCAAATGACAGCTTGACACGTGCCATAGCCAAAATATACTTTTTGAGCACTTATTTGATTTATGATTTCTATAGAAAATTAAACATTGTTGCTCTTTTTACAACTCTGCTGGCACTCTGCTGGCTTTATCAAGATTGCCAGTTTAAAGCAAGTCATAAAATGTAGGTAAATCTTGAGTTATGAAATAATAAACCAGGTGTACATCTACGATGTGTGAACATAGAGGTTAACTAGCTTGGAAACAAAATATTCGCAAATTTAACATGGCTTACAAGCAATTTCAAGGAATATTCAGAACACTTCATAATACACAGGACTAATATCCATACTCATTATATTCCTTTGCCTAAGCGCAGCTTATATTGGATAGGTACCTACGCCTTTCAGCACTTAACCATGTCATAATTACTTATTCAAATACTTGGCCCACGCTTAAAACAAAGGCGATTAATATATTTCCATAATAAAAAAGAGTTTTTTATGAATATTGCACCTAATCTGTCGTTTCTAATATTATTCTCTTGGGTGGTATAGGTTCAAGACCTATTGATTTGCGCGATGAAGCAAATTCAAACAATATATTTTCAACCTTAGAACCAACATATTTATAATGTTAGTTATCTTGATTGCGTTGATGTGAAGTTCCGCTTAACCAATAAGCTGCGACCTACTAGTGCATTGGAGCAATGCTAAACTGAAGGCGAAAATTGATAGCATCGTATGTATATGTCGCCGCCAACTAGCTTAATTCGCCGTTCAATTAACAGCCTAGGCACTTAACTAAACGGCGCCGTTCAACTAACGGCCTGAATGATATTCAGCCATTTGATCAAACAGCTAGGCAAATGACTTGGATCGATGACGTTTAACTACTTGCCTAGCCGTTTAATTACCTGCCTAGCCTGTTCATTTCAATTTAGTTCTACTTTCTGCCACCTAGTGCCGAAATTCACCAAACTGTCAATATCTCTATATTCTATATTCTCTTTGGTCAATATGGCGTCAGAAAAAAACAACTTTGATGGAATAATTTTATTAGGTACTTAGGTTTTTTACGATTTTTTTTAGATCTACCGAATCTATTTGCCGGGTGGTGTTTCTGTGGGGTCATAAAAAAAATAACCCTAACCTAAACCCATCCAGGTCGTTCTGCTTGGGTAGTATTTTGAAAAAGTTTTGTAGTACTTAAATGTCAACCAGTTGCCTAAGCATTAGCCAGCCAGTTTATTAAATGTTGTAATAGACGATACGGCTGAATATCATTCAGGCCGTTAGTTGAACGGCGCCGTTTAGTTAAGTGCCTAGGCTGTTAATTGAACGGCGAATTAAGCTATTTGGCGGCGACATATATATGAGTCTAAGTGTATGCAGAGAAACGTTAATGTTAATTTTCTGGAGAAATGTAAGTACTTAATGTCGCACGAAAGTAGGATTCATTGTCTGCAGTTGTCCTACCTGTCGTATGATGCAGTTAGAAAACGAGTCGCACTAATTCTCTGTTAGGAATATTAAATTTAATGTCCCACCAGAACTTCTTTAGTCATATTTTATATTATAAGAGAGAAGAATAAATCTTGATAGGATTTTTCTAAATTGTTGTCTGAGATCAGGTTTAGTCCATTCCCCGCATTACTTACCATTATGGTAAATAAAAATATTATCTATTATGCATGTATAGTATCCATTTCCGATATAAAAAACCGTAGGTATGAAACATAAGCAGATTAATATCTCGATTTTATTACCGGCCGTAATATCCGGCGGCTCGCGATGGCAAATATGGTCCTTCAAATATAATAATAAAATATGACTTATCTAAATTCTTATATGTGTACCAGCAAAAATATTATTACTAACTACATAACTCTAGCGGCCGAAGCGATAACCTTAATGTATTAGTTAGTTATGTTCATGAAAAGTCAGTGCGTATTCTGCAGATTCAATGATTCAGTTAAAACCTTGTCAGAAATCAGAAACCAACCAGCTCATTTAGCGAATGCAATTATACTTAATACAAGTCAGACATGTTCATCATCAAGACAATACAACAAGTAAATCTTCATTATGCCACAGTTGCGAACAGGAGATTTTTTTAGCCTGATTATAAATTATCTGTGGACATCGGAGATGATAAATGGAATGTCTCACGACACTGTATGGCGTTCCGCGCTATATTTCATGCCGGCTGACCCTTCCAGCTCACAGCTCGAGTTAATAAGACGTCGCTTTTATAACGTGTAAAATATGAGTTTGTTTTTCCGTTGTCAGAGTCTAATTTTAGGAAAGCAACATCGATATCTGTACCATATCGCGACATGCGACCAACTGAGCAATTGGAAATTCCTGTATCTATTAGTGTTTTAGAAGAACCACAGGTGTTCAGATTTTTTTCTCTATCGATTTTGAAGTATTTTCGGTAAGTTCCTACCTATGTAGTTTTCATTACTGATTGTAAATGTATTGTATTTTAGTTCAGGAATTATGCGGGTAATTATTATAATTACGCTGTTCAATGTAGTGTTAATTAAAATGTATTAGCAGTATCAAACTACATAATATGCATTATTGCGATAAGACTAGTTGATTACCCAATGTACAATACTGTTTATTCCTTGTTTTGTATTTTATTTGTTTCATAATTTACATGTAACTTCTGGTCAGTTCTGGTGTACAATAAAGATGTATATTAGATTCTATTCTATTCTATAAATTTAGAGGTGATCGTCGCTAAGCAATCAGTCCTTGTGATAACTGCGAACATCCCGGCTAAAAGTTTTAATAGCTACTTAGTCGGGGAACTAACCAGCTATCTACAATTTATGTTAGGGCTCTGACACGACCTCATTTCCTGTTTTTAAAGTAGGTACCTATATTTTACAACACTGGTACTGGTAATTTAAAATTTGAGATATTAATGTCTTGCTTGAGATTAAAAAGTGGCCGATGTTACTTTTGCTCACTTCTATTACAATAAGTAGTCGTACCTATCTGCTTCTACAGGAGGTAAAAAAATACTCTAAAGACTTATGATTATAAAGTCTACCTTGCAATACCAAACTAACGTAAATACTTATTCTAGAAATTCTCTCAAATCTTTGCCTAATTCGCAATTTGCTGGCTCGACGAGTCCACTTCAATTGTTTTTTTTTTAACTCTCGGCGATGGCTCTCCAGTATTCTGCCGCTTGATTTGCGAATGGCCTGTGAAGAGGCCACGGCCGGATGCCCGGTGCAGCTCTACCCATTTATTCGTGGACCCTACCTGCCGCATTTATTTACGATCTACATTCATAAACCGCGTAGGTAGACCGCACATGATGTACTACTTTCATTCAGTTGAATATTTCAATAAAAACCCTCGTACGTTTATGCAGCCTTTTGAGTTGCATTCAATATGTATACATATATATAACATAACTAAATTTAACTAAGTGCTCGCCTATTTGTTTTAGTAGAACAATATGAATGTGCAATTATTTAATTACGGGATAAATCAATGATCGTATGCAGTCATTCCCACTGCTAACCCAGTACTGATTATTCTTCTCTTTTTAAAAATATGCCCCACCCAGTTTGTTAGGTATTTCGCCAGTGTCAAGTCACCAATAGTAACACAAACACAATTAATATAATAACAATCCAATACAAAAATGTGACCTTCCACTTTGGAAAACCAACATGGAGACCCAGCACTGATTAATTCCATACATTTTACTGTATCCAGATGTAAAAGAACTACGACCATAATCTGTAAAAAAATCGGATTCCTCATGTGAATGATCACTAACAGAACAACACTTTAGGGCGGAACTAGTGTAAATAAAATTGTAATTTTATGTCTAAATTTGAACTGAATTCTGAGTGACTTTAATGCGAGTTACACAGGTGACCTAGCAGAATAGCGCTGTAATTAGGAAGATAATTTAACTTTCCAATCACCGCCCGCTTCACCCCATTTCCAGACCACGTCCAGTGAATCGCTTATCAGATCAAACTTACAAGTTCGTTCGAATTTACATCGAATCGGACTGGATGAGGCGACATTTTCTCATAATTATGTTATTTAAAAGTAAGATAGTCGTTGTCTGTAAAACGATAGTAACTTCTTAGATGAAAACCATTACTATTTGATTAAAAAATACCTTGGGTACTTGAAAAAACACTTTCCATGTACAGACTTTTTAGGCGACCATTTAGGCGTCAATAGCCTAGTGGTTAAGGAGTCGCCCTCGTAGCTGAGAGGTTCCGGGTTCGATCCCCATCCTGGCCATTAAACTATTGACGTAAGCCCACTCCTAACACAAGCATTAGCTTAGCTGGAGGGGCTAACGGGAATACTAGTAATGTGATAAACTCACATGGCTAGTAATCTTTATTTTGAAAAAGAATATTTCACTATTATGCGAAAGAAACCAAGTTAAAAAATCGAGGAGAATAAAAATTGGGCTACTACCGCCATTTTGTTCGCAAAATCGACGATTTCATAGCGAAATAAAATGCTAAATCTAACATACTTTCGTAAGTTATGATGTCACAGGATGTAATTACAAATAGGTCAATCACATGTTTTATATAGTCTCCATCAGGAAATAATATTTCTAATTATCTAACATATTGTTTACATTTTTCGAAAGTGATTTTCGGAATAAATACCTACAATGTTCAATCCGAGATATTAATTAAGATTGAAGAAATAAGTAAGTCATTTTAAATGTGTCGAGAAACTGAGTAAGAAATCAGGAGTATGAACCTTCTTCTCGTATCTTTACGCTATGATAACTTTGACGCATGTTTAGAACATTACACGGTGCAGACTAAACACATCAAAGGAAGTTTTTGACAAAGGTTTTTTGCGTCCAAACTCGCATCTAACGCGAATGCAGCGTCAGACGACAAAAACACGCGTTTCACTGAGTCTGTTCTCAGGAGGTTGTATTGTTTATGATGTAATTACCTGCCTGTACGAAGAACTAGCAGCAATACAAATGCATTGTATCAGTAGAGGTCATATTTTAGTGCTATTTCCTATTTGAGATATATATAAGTAGATAGGTACGTGGCTACTGCAAAGTTAAGTTTCGTTTCCGTGTTATTGTGATTTGAAATTAGTCGCGCACATGTGGAGACACTATTTAAAATACCGGTGCACTCTTTTGGTTGCCTGGATTGTATGCGCGAATCGACCTTTAAATTTCAAAATGCAACAATTTGACAACTTATTAAGGTGAAGGCGCCTGTCTAGCCCGCGAAGTTCAAATTTTTTGAGTTCTTTTAGAAATTTTTCAAAATCTGACAATAATAAAAGACAAATTTTGTAATTCGCGAAAAAGACCGTGTGCAGTGCATTTATTAATACATTTATTTTACTCTAAATATTATCACGGTGGATATGATACTAGTAAATCACTAAATATACAAAAATTGCCAGATTATCTGGATAGCTGTCGTTCTTGAAATGTTTTAGAGTAAGTTGGATATATTAATAAATGCACTGCACACGGTATTTTTCGCGAATTACACAATTTGTCTTTTATTATTGTCAGATTTTGAAAAAAATCTAAAAGAACTCATAAAATTTTAACTTCGCGGGCTACATGGGCGCTTTAGCCTTAACATAAATTTAAGGCTGACAGTATTTAAATGGTAACTTTATACTAAATTTTATAAACGATATTAAGGACTACACCTACTTAGGTAGGTTAGTCGACCATACAAACTCAAGTGAAAAAAGATGATAACTCTCAAAACTAACTTTTCATACTTATGCATTAGGCAATAGCTGACTCCGAAAGTCCAAATGAAATATTCATAAACATGAAAATACTCTATTGTTACCTTCATCTCTGACAAACGGTTTCGCAATATCCCCTATCAAATAACTTGATATGCAAAAGATATCTTGCACAAGGCCCCTGGACGGAATAGCACATTGATAATTCAGGTATTTTTTCGTGAGAAACCTGTCTTATTTAATTGAATTCTCTTTTGTTTCATTGCTTAAAACAAACGACTGTTGTTGATACCGTTCATAAAACAAACTTGACAAAAAATCACCTAAATTGATCCTCCATAAAAATTGCAGGTTAGTTATTCTAATTGTTATCGATTTCGAACGTTTATAGCTTTTTTTTTTTTTTTTTAATGGACTATATGTTGTTGGCCAGAGTGGCCATAACAACTTCACCCGGACAGAGGGCGAGCGCGAGTGCGCTCCAGCCAGAGGGGCAGGGGGGCAGCTAGCTCAAGGGCGCCAACGTTTATAGCTCTAAACCTCTAAAATGTTTCTTTAAAAATAAAGTACACTTTAAGGCTAACTGGCTGTTACAGGTTCTTAATATCTACGTTTCGCAAACCTTTACAGTCCCATAGCAACAGTCTGCGTTATCGAACGGTACATCATACGCAATGGTAGTATGCATTCGGCTTAAGGTTTCGTTATTATTGGATTGCAATTTTTAATGATTCCCATCTGTTTTTAATTTTGTCAGAACACTTATACTGTAAGGGGAACTCTATTTAGTTTACTGTGTAACACGTTATCAATTTTTGTATATTAAATCTACTTTATTCCTCAACTATTTTGAATATAGATAATATGATAAATTTTGAACATATTAATTTTCTTCATCAGAATTAAAGAAATAAATATGCAGCTTTAGGCGAATATTCTTCACCACCAAATAATAAGTAGTACTTACCTCAATTTAATATACTTAGCTTAATAATGTTGTGCAGATCACAAGTAATTAATCACTATCCCTGTGACCTCTATTCCGTCCACTACAGAGTTCAAATGGTGCTGCTTCCAGACCGTGTTTTGCGTCTCATCGCCTTGTCTATGATTTCTTGTTGGATATACTACACACAAAAAAAGGCGCCCAAAATTTATTTTCAGTCAAGAATAATTTTATTCTCAGAAATATTGTTTAATTACAAGTAAATATATGCTTGAACTGACAATAATGTCTTAGTTTAACAAAAACGTTTTTCTCTGTGTAAACCAATATTATTCTCGATAAATTTACTAGAATTAAAACAATTAGTGTCTCTTCGAGAATATATCAATCTTGACCAAATAATAAATTAGTTTTGGATATTAAAATGTATATGTCTTGATATGAAACAGCATTGTTTATATACAAGAATCATAATTAATTGGATCAAAAGCTGTAACAATTTTCATTAATCAAAACGCGCAATGTGTTAGATGAAGATTTTTTGTTTTAGAATAAAACATTATATTCTTCCTTCAAAAAAGGTGTGATTCTCCTAAACTGTAAACGATGAATGCTTTCGCCCAAGAAAAATGTGTGTCGTATCAAGAATAATGGTTTTTATTTAAAATAGTAATAATAACTTGAATTAATTATATGAAATCAAATACAAACGAGAAAAATTGCTATTCAAATAAAATTTAAAATATTTGGATTATAACCTTATATTCTTGGCGTGAGAAAAGTGTGGTATCAATTCAAGAAAATAATTATTTTAATACAAGATGCACAATGAGCGTAAACAATAAATTTGAATATTTTGTGTTAATAAATAATGGAGTTAAACGAAGACTCGTAGTGTTTGCAAAAAAGATGAACTAGCGTTTTGTTTAAAGAATATATAATATTTATTTCAATAACATTTTTATTGAGATGAGTAAATGTAAGAATTGATCCAAGAAAACGAATAATTTATAACAATATACTACAATAAGTTCGTTCAACACTTTTGTTGTTTTGTGAGAATGAGTTCTTGCGTTCAGCTAAGAATATTTTTGTTTGCAAAGAAGATAAACCAACGTTTTATATAAAGAAAATATAATATTCAGTTCAATAATATTTTATTTGAGACTAATAAATGTGAGTATTGATGTAGGAAACTGAATAATTTAAAATAAGATACTCCGATGAGTTAGTACAATACTTTTGTAGTTTTGTGAGAATCAGTTATTGCGTCCACGTAAGATTTTTTTTGTTTCTATATGAGATGAACTAGAGTTTTGTTTAAAGAAAGAATAATATTCAGTCTAATAAAAAAAATCTTGAGACCTTTGAGAGGTTTTCCAACAAAGTTCGTTTCCCCGTTCTATTTGCATATTACATGCTAGGCATTTAATTTTTAAATGAAGCTTTAAAGCCAGCTTCTAATTATATAAGACCACACAAAACAGAGTGTATTATAATGCACTTGACCGACAGTTAAAAACAATAGTCCAGTTTAAGCCGCCCCTGGGAGTTGCTGTGATAGTGACGGCAGTTTTTGCCTCGAAAAGCTAAGTTACGGTGGTGCGTCGCGCAAACAGCCCGCCCACACCGACCGACCGTGCCCAGGAACGCGGGTTCAAACCCTACCGCAGGCAAGAGGTCTTAATGCAAAATATCAAACAAATATAAGTTCGCACGTTCCGGGTGCAATGTTTACCACCGCCAACTTCTACCGCTGACGCCGCCGCCCGCTGTCAAATCCAATGGGTTCTCGCCACAAATCCCAGTAGAAGGAGAGAGGTCCGACGAGAATCCAATATGGCGACTGGGTCTTATGGACCACTCACTCCACAAGATAGTAAGAGAGGCACCGATAAAATTTGAAAGACAAAAATGTATACCAAATATAAAAGCAAAGCACTAAAGCACGACAAAAAAGTCCTCTCACGACGAGATCGACCAAAAAAAAACCAATTTTTTTTCTAAAATAATAAAAGACTCAAGTTCAAGATTACTATTTTCTTAATCTGATACTACAATGTTCATGAGTTAAGATTAAAAATTATCAAGACAAGTGAATTGTATCATTGAAATAAAATGTAGAAAATATTGAATTAAGATAAATCCGTTTTAGTTTAAAACATCTACTTTCTCAAGTTAAAAAATATTTTAAATCACTTCAAAACTCAGTATTCTCTGTAGGAGCCTCTTTATTTTTTAATCGAATAAAAAATACTTCCATTTAATCACTATTATTTTAATTCAACAATGGAAACATAAAATTTCAAGAAAATATTATTTCTGGCTAGCAATCCTCGCTCTTGGTTTGAAAATAAAAATTAAATTGAAAATTCAAGTTATTTGTTTTTGTTCAAGAAAAATGCATGTCTTGAACCCCGAGTAATAAATCGGTCTTGATTTCAAAAAGTGTTCATTTCTCTCACCATCTCATAACTATTATCTTACTCTTTATTCAAGCTAATTATTGTTAATCTAAGAATAAAATCCAAAACAAATATATGCTACATCCAAGAAAATATCGTTTTCCCCATATATGAATCAATATTATTCTTGACCAATAAATATATACTTGGTTCAAGAATATATTTCTGTGTGTGTATATATTTCACCGGCTATTTCTTAGAGTCTCTTGATCTAGATTGGATTATTATTCTACAATTACTTACCTCCGTCGCGTACAAGTAGACGACGTGGCGGAAGAAATACATAGTAATTTCTGAATGAAAATCTCCGCAACCTGCACACGGCTGGAACGCTTATTGGCAATTTTCTGTACCAATGCACGGCGGGTGGACAATGGCCAGAGCTCCAAAATGGAGAAGATTATTTTGGGCTGTGTAAACAAAACATTGCCTGCATAGAATAGAATGTTGCAGCCAGTTCCCGATTCGACTAGCAACGAGTAGGTAAATGCTATTTTTCATCCACTCAGTCCATACGGCCGACGCCGTAAATGAACGCAAGTGCATTATTGTTCTTATGATAACACCCAATTGCACTATTGCTAGCCGCTAGATTATTTTAGTTCATATCATTGAGGATATAGTGTTTGAATTAAATGGATGGATTTCCTTTTTACCCGTTAAAACTACGCCCGAATACACATTGTAAACAAATAAAAGATCATAGTCAATCGCACGAAGAAGCCTTTGTATAGCCTTTTGTATAGTATACGTTTTTGGCAGATTATCATGCATGGCATGCATCGCCTTGTATCATATGGAATCGAAAGCCTTCTTGTCACAGTGAACATTCCCTAACGTTATGTGTGGGTTAATGATATTTTCTAGAGTTAATTTTATTTCATAAAGTTACAAATTGCTTATATCCTGCTTAGTTTCCGGTGAACGGAATCGCTTCCTTGCGATAGCGAAATTGAGGAAACGTCGCTCGACTTTGTAGAAATTGTATTTAGGCTAATACCTACGAATGTACACAAAATAGCTCAGTTAAACCTATATAAGTCGATCAATTTACTTGTCTAGATTCCATAAAACCATCCTTGTGCATAAAATTAATAAATATATAGTTCACTGTCTGCAAGAAGTCGATTTACAAACATCTCGAATAGTCTTCGCTAATCGATTCGGCGGTGAACATTACAGATTGTCACTGGTTAGTGACAATCGATAACGTTCATCCTCTCCTAATGTTCTCGTTAATTTCCTTAGTTCCCACATTTAGGTACTTATAGTTTATCTAGTACTTAAATTAAAATGTCAACAATATTACTTAAAATATTGGCTTGGCACACGGAAAGCAGATTTCTATATTTATTTCCCCGACGAAATAAGAGGGGTGTTATGAGTTTAATATCTGTATCTGGGTGTCTGTGTGTTTGTCTGTGGCATCGTAGCTCCTAAGCGAATTAACCGATTTTAATTTTGTTTTTTTTTTGTTAGAAAGTAATTCTGGTCTATTGTTCTTAGCCATGTTTCATGAAAATCGATTCAGCCGTTTGAAAATTATCAGCTCTTTTGTAGTTTAAAAAGTCGTCGCATGGGGGGTATTTTAAATTTACAAATTTAGTTATTGGTTATCGGTAAATCAACAAAATAGCTGCTTGTTTTTTTCTGGAAACGCGAGCTATAGCGTTTAAGATATCCAAAACTGAAACCTGATCCAATACAGGTACGTAGTCTACTTACCGACATACAAGTGAAACCTTGTATCCCAACGTGTGGCATACGGTAACTTAATATCAGTTTAATATTATCATAGGCCCTCTAAATATCCCTCCATTCTCTACATCACTATAAGCCAACCTTTGGTACAATGTTTGTTTAAGTTGTAGTTGCCTGTCTAACTAAAGCCTCAAATAAGTTTATACTTGCCTGCCCAACGGATATTATTTTAACCCTTTTCACTTCATAACAGACCGAAATTTAAAAAGAAAGTTAATTATTTAAAGGTAAAAGTAACTATTGAATAGCCAGCCCACTGGAACAAAAAGACTGGTATTGCAGTCATTTACTTAAATATACTTTGTGATTGTAACAGTGAAAAATATTTCCCCATTAATTGTAATTGTTAATATTTCGTAATTTATAAAGATTTGCGTCATAATTTTTGATAATGAGGTCCGCGACAGATAGCTTATTAAGACCTCATATTTATTCGCTTTTTATCGAAAGCCCTCGAAAGTATTCTTTTGTGTACATTGTCAAGAATGTGAATTACCTTATTTCAGAACCAAGTTACTTAGAAAAAATGTTAATTTATAAAATAAACGGGAGGAGCGCACAGGCACGAGGAAACAAATTTCAATTAGGTGTCGTACTTATGCTAATAAAAGAAAATATTTATCTTTTATAAATTAATAAGCACAATATGTTTTTAATGTTCCGGGCCATCTAGATTTATTTCAAACAATAGGGACCTTTTTAAAGTATCTGATAAAAGTTCATTAAACTCTATCATTGCAAGAGCATATCATTTGTGAAGTTACTCATGTACTGTTAGGTTACATTACAGCGCACCTACCTAAGATCCCAAATTGAGTTTTGAAATGCAATTTGTAAGGAGCGACGGTGTGTCACATGACATTTCAAGACAAGAGTTTTATTGAATAAACGAACATCGTGCTCTTCTTGTTTATCTTTTCTATAAATTAAAGGACACTACCATCTTCGTAATATTCTAGGATGACAAAGAAGTAAATATAATGTTTCAAATTCAATCGTTTATTTTGTTTAGGCCCACGGGGGCACTTACAAATTGTAATTTTTTTTTCTTATATCTACAACCGGATCGGAACGCGGGCTCGACTGAGAAGATCCGGCAAGAAACTCAGCGGGCTTGTCTTTTTATATTTTGTTATATGTATTTCTTTTTTTTATCGCCAGTGCTTATATAGTTAATAATTACAAAGGGCAGTAGATATGAATATAAATACATATAATAGCTCCAGTGTGTTACCAGTGTTTTTTTCAATTGACATATCGAAATTAAACAACACAACCTAATTAAACTAGATAGAGCTTTTACTTTTAATTACATAGTTTTATTTGCCAAGATGATCCGTGGCGGAACTCGTTAATTGATTTTAAACAAAGCCTTGTTCAAAACAAGCCCTTCTATTGTGAATTAAACGCGAAAATGGGTTTTAAATCGATCAGTGTTGGGATGAATATTCATAAAATTCGTTAGGGGACCACATCGTTACCCTAACTGTGGCTAATGAAAACCGACGGAAAGTACTTTACGTGCTCGAAATAATAGTAAATTAAATTTTAATTAAGGGATCCTTTAGTAGCCATTCTTAGCGGGTTTATTTTTTGCCACTGACTCTACGGCAGCTTTAGTCTATTGAAGATTGTAGCATTACTTGAGTAGTTTGCGCCAAGCAAACTGTAACCGGGATGCGGTGCTATCAAGTTGTCAATCGATATTATGAGACTATTAGCGAACTCGTAAATTATACTTATACCTATCGAGTAGGTTTGCGAGTCAGGCAATAATGCCAATTTTTTTTCTTATCGAACGCTTCGTGTAGTGGCTCGAGCGAAGGCCGCTCGGTTCACAGCACCCGATAGTCGCGGGTGCGATTCCTGTCGAGGCAAATTTCGGAAATGTCCTTAACGCAATTCACCCTGGTCTGGATGTCACTAGGATCGTTCCATCCCTTTTTTTGATACCCATAGTACAAGCGTTGCTTAGTTTGGGACCATAGAGTTGGTGAGTGATAGTTTTAAGGCCATTCAATAATAATGTGAGCACCATGTAAGCACTGATGCATTAATATAGCATAGCTGCCTAGTAGAAGTAAGTTTATGACATGACAATATTCTGGGCCTATTACTTCTTTTTTTGTGATGCCTTATGCATTAACCTACATTGTCCTCACACCTCTAATTATACCTACTGTAAACGCAAATATAATTTAAAAAAAGGGAAAAGAAAAAATGTATCCATGGAGTTTCTTGCATGTTCTTCTCCATAGGATTTTGTTTTGGAACATGCACTTAGATCTTGACTTTTTAAAAGTGCCAGTTAATCTGGCCTATTTGAAATAAAAATATTTGAATTTGAATGCATACCTTATAAAGTATATTTGCTTTGGAGTCGTATAAATATAGTTGTCCAAATGTGAATATAAGTCGATATCACATAGAAGCATGAATCGCGGCAGCTATATGTAACTGGATATGCGGGCAACTGCCGATGCTGATAGTAGGTGCATAAATATGGTATTTATTACACAGTTTATGTCACTGATTACATTCGCCTAACTATGTCAGTTGGACGTAGATTTGCAAAATGGAACCAACGCACACACACTTCTGCAAACTAACACCAACCTAGAACAACTTACACAAGGTTGTTTTTGGTCTACAGCAGTGCATGTGGGTTGATTCCATTCTGCAAAACTGTTAACCTCACCGATTACCGTCAAAACTGTATCCAATTGTCAGCGCATACAAATATTTAAGTTAATATTTACAGTTGATTTGTTAATACTGGCTCAAATTAGCTTGCCTACAAAATCTGGTCTTTCCATCGTTCTAAAAAAATCACAAATTAATAACTTACCTACGCAATCACTGAATCAACTGTTATCACTAAAATAAATAGTTTAATTTGTTTTCCTTATTGCCCAGTACTAACGGTAATAATCCGAAAGTGAATGATTGTTTTGTGAGTGTGGATGTATGTATGTATGTATGTTTGTTTGTTACTCCTTCACGCAAAAACTACTGAACGGATTTGGATGAAATTTGGAACACAGATAGATTATAACCGGGGTTAACATATAGGATACTTTTTAACCCAATAATCCAATACTACGCGGATAAAGTCGCAATAATACAGGAAAATCATACCTTCCTAGTTCCCTATACTATAACTAAAATTGAAAATTAAAAAAATCGAATGCGACATATTTTTAATCTACAAAGGAGGTGATGATTTTCAAACGACAGCCAATTTTCATAAAAAAAATGTAACAACAAAAATAAAACCGACTTCAAAACACCTGGGTGCACTAAAAAGATAGAAATAACTAGGGACCTTATAATTTCTTTCATATGGAGTCGGTCGGCTTTCATTTTTATGGGACCAATCTGCACGGACATCCTTTCAAATGCAAAAATAATTTTTCGATTCGTTTTTTAAATGACGGAGTTATGAGGTAACAAATATTAAAAAAAAAACATACACGAATTGATAACCTCCTCCTTTTTGAAGTCGGTTGAAAACACTCGATCGGTCGACTCGGTTCATCCGCTTGGGCGCTATGATGCCATAGACAGACACACAGATACACATGTTAAACTTATAACACCCCTCTTTTTTCGTCGGGGTTTAAAAATATATAGGTCTACCTATTATTATCATACTAATATTATAAAGAGGAAAACTTTGTTTGTTTGATTGTAATGAATAGGCTAAGAAACTACTGAACCGATTTGAACAATTCTTTCACTGTTGGGAAGCTACACTATCCCCGGGTGACATAGGCTATATTATATTTTCAAAAAAATTAGGGATCCTTACAAAAAATCCAATAATGTAACCCGTGCGAAGCCGGGGCGGGCCGCTAGTTGTAAAATATAACGACCAAACCAGAAATTAGGTACTATGGTTAAAATCTAAAACAGGATCCCGCCATAATGCCCACAGTATTTCAGTTCCTGTCGAATGATTCCCGGAACATGGATTATTTACCCAGTGATGCCCTTTGGCATCTCTCTGAACAGCGGACCGCCTGTCTCTGGCCAGTGTCCTGCCTGTATTGTGCCTGTTGCAGCGCCCACGGCATTTGAATTCGGCTGAGTTCGGCGAAGTTTCATTCCGATGTAAAGGATGGGTTTATTGTCCGGGATAGATTATATTATTTAAGGTGAAGGCGCCTGTCCAGCCCGCGAAATTCAAAATTTTCGAGTATTTTTATAGTTTATCCAAAATCTGAAAACATTTAAGACGACATTTTGTGATTTGCGAAAAACAGTATGCAGTGCTTTTATTAATACACTAGCTGTGCCCCGCCACTTCATCCACGTAGTATTGGATTATTGGGTTAAAAAATATCCCATATGTTAATCCCAGTTATAATCTATCTGTGTTCCAAATTTCATCCAAATCCGTTCAGTAGTTTTTGCGTGAAGGAGTAACAAACATACATACATACATACATACATACATACATACGAGGGATGCCTTTTAAGTTTTGTCGTTTGAAGAAAAAAACACAACTAGAACCTTATAGTACTTTTTATTGTTTTTCAAAGTATTCACCACGTAGCTTAATACACTTTTCCATTCGCTCAAACCAGTTATTATAACATTTATTCCACTCTAAAGTGGGGGTGTTCAAAATGGCTGACTTGAAAGCGTCGACTGCTTCTTCACTGGACTGGAACCTTTGACCACGAAGACTTTTCTTAATTTTAGGAAATGTAAAAATATCGTTAGGGCTTAGGTCAGGACTGTATGGAGGATGGTCAAGAATTTCTACTTTTTCCTGCTTCAAATACTCAATCGTTTGACGAGCGCTGTGTGAACTTGCATTGTCGTGGTGCAGGATGATGCGTCGCTTTGAGTTAGATTTTCGAAGTTCGGCGATGACTTGTGGTAAACAAACTGTGGTATACCACTCTGCGTTAACCGTTCTACGATCATCAAGTGCAATAGTCGCAACATGGCCGGTTTTTCTAACGAACGTGGCCACCATCTTCTTTGAAGTGCTTCGAGAACGAACAACTTTAGTCGGCTTTGGCTCGTCTTGAAAGACCCAGATTGTAGATTGTTGTTTGGAATCAGGATCGTAGGCATAGATCCAAGATTCGTCACCACTGATGATGTCGTAGACGTGATTTGAACCTCCTCGGTTGAACCTTTGCAGAGTTTTCTTACACCATCTGACGCGGGCCGCCTTGTGATCGTCGGAAAGCAGATGCGGTATCCAACGGCAAACTAGCTTTCTTACACCAAGCGCTTCATGCAAGATCTTCTGAATGGTTGTCCCTGAGATGCCTAATAGAGCCTCTATCTCTCGATACGTCACATGACGATCTTCGAGAATTAGTTGTCTCACTCCAATGATGTTATCTTCAGTGAATGCAGATTTTGGGCGACCTTCGCGAGATTTGTCACTAACACTAGTATGTCCACGCTGGAATTCTAAATACCAGCGTTCGACAGTCCGCAGACATGGGGCTTCATCCCTGAACACAGAAATTAGCTCTTCAAAACACTGAAGCCGTGTCAGGCCTCTTCTAAAGTTGTAGAAAATTATTGCACGAACATTTTCCTTAGAAAGATTCATTTTCGTACGTAACCTGACAGATTCTAATCGACGCTGTGACTAAACAATAACATTAATCCTAATACATTCAACTGTTTTGAGATTCGAAATTTAAACACATTCAAATATAGAACAGTTCCAAATTCAAAATTGCCGGGAATTATGGAAACGACAGAACTTAAAAGGCATGCCTCGTACATACATACATACATACATACATACATACATCCACACTCACAAACTTTCGCATTTATAATATTAGTAGGATTTATTTTACTCTAAATATTATCACGGTGGATATGATACTAGTAAATCACTAAATATACAAAAATTGCCAGATTATCTGGATAGCTGTCGTTCTTGAAATGTTTTAGAGTAAGTTGGATATATTAATTAATGCACTGCACACGGTCTTTTTCGCGAATTACAAAATGTGCCGTTTATTATTCTCAGATTTTGAAAAATTTCTAAAAAACCTCAAAAAATTTGAACTTCGCGGGCTAGATGGGCGCTTTAGCCTTAAGAACTACCGAATTCCAAATTCAAACATTGTTTTGTTTTATTGAATTTTATAAAAATTAACTTACCGTCGCTTTGCTTTCTCAAACTCGTACTATCTCAAGAAATATTAATATGCTGTGGCATAAAAAACTTATGAAATTCTATTTATATCATAATATTATACCTACTTATATTTTGTCAATTTGAGTGTAAGAATTTAGGAATGAATGTCTATTATTACATTTAAATTGACACCTATGAAATAAATAAAACATTGAAAGTTCTCAAGTCTTAAGATACGAGTAGAAAGTAAAGCGCCGTTTATGGTATTCGGTAGGGATAAAAACTATCTCATTCAAAATTTTCAAATATATCAAGTAGAGATTTTCGAAATAGGTGAAATGTTCCGTGTATGATAAGAAGCGGTGTAAAGAAAGCGTTGAGAGTCTCGGAGGCTCGGCATTGTTGGCGCGTGCTCGACGCGAGGGCTTCGAGAGGATCGCGCTCTCCAGACAGTGTGGCGGCCCTGGCTAGAGATACTAAAAAAAAAAAAAAATCTGAAGAAGCCTTTATAATTTTTTCACCAGTAAGTAATCATGGTAGAGCCAAGCTAACTAGCTGTGAGCCGATTGACTACAACTGATATTACAGCCGATTGTAAATATATATCTGGCTCGACCACAGATATAGATTTACATGGATAACGCAAGTATCACGATTTGTATTGAAACTATTTGAAATCAAGCGTGCCGATTTTTTAACACCTACCGTGACGTCATTAGTGACGGTAAATCCAAGCCGTATCAAAGACACCGATGCCGCCGATGCCCCTCCGCCCGCTACGATTCTCTCTAGTGATTATCTCGCTCATACTCATATTTTTTATATTGTAGTCGCGCGGACTGTAAGTTAGCGGCGACCAACCTTGACGCTTGGTCGGGGTTTCGTACATGCATTTGCGTTATCTATGTAAATCTATATCTGTGGGCTCGACCGATATAGTACCACTGTCACACGAAATACCTGCGTAAAGAAGCTATTATAGCTACGTTTCGTACGTACGGTGAGCGAGCCGGTAGTCCAACATTATAATTAGGGATTGCTCCCGGGAATTCCCGGTACTGGTTTTTCCCGGGAATTCCCGGTATTTTCCTCCTTCTATCTAGTACCGGTACTGAAAAGAATTCCCGGGAATTTCGGTACTTTCGGTACTTAATAATTTCATAACTAATATTTTCAAATATCCATACCATACCATTTCGACTTTCGTTATAACCGAAGTCACCACCGGCATAGCGAATACGGACTAGGACGTGCAGTTTCGTATATTATCAGATTCGAAATTTCGAAATTAATACAACATTTTGGTAAATGTGATTTTGACATGACATATCATTGTAAAATCTAAACAAAATATTAAAATAACGTTTTAGGGTAATTTTCATTAAAGCAACAAAAATATGTACTATCAAAAAACTACTTTTCCAACAAGCTAGTGGAAAATGTAGATTTTATTCAGCAGCTCGACTCCTCAAGGTAAAAGGGTGAGATTATGTACTCTATGTTTTAAGTTTAACCACTGGCTATCTTAAGGCTAAAGCGCCCATCTAGCCCGCGAAGTTCAAATTTGTTGAGTTCTTTTAGAAATTTTTCAAATTCTGACAATAATAAAAGACAAATTTTGTAATTCGCGAAAAAGACCGTGTGCAGTGCATTTATTAATATATCCAACTTACTCTAAAACATTTCAAGAACGACAGCTATCCAGATAATCTGGCAATTTTTGTATATTTAGTGATTTACTAGTATCATATCCACCGTGATAATATTTAGAGTAAAATAAATGTACTAATAAACGCACTGCATACTGTGTTTTTCGCAAATCACAAAATGTTGTCTTAAATGTTTTCAGATTTTGGATAAACTATAAAAATAGTCGAAAATTTTGAATTTCGCGGGCTAGACAGGCGCCTTCACCTTGAAGAAGTGGAGGATACTGAAGGGGACCTACGCCAGTTGGTTCAAATCAAAATGGCTAAAGGAGAAGTAAAGCAATCGAAACAATCCCTTTATCAGACATTGGTTTCAGTCCTGACCTGCTAGTCTATTCATCAAATTATTAGCTACGTTCACGATGTCGTCACTTCATCATGTTGGTGGTTTGCTTCCAGCTAGGGTATCTTTACCATTTTGATTATTTTGTCAAATCGCCCACTGCAGACGTACTGCCTCATTTTACTTTATGATCAGCAAATAGGATCTTCTACTGTACTTCAAAATCAGATATATGAGAAACAGGACCAGGAGAGAGATGCAAAACATTCGTGTCTAGATGATTTTGTTGAGGCGTCTACTTGTGCGTCGAAGTTTCGGCTTCATTCGCAATGATTGATAACTTACATTATCCATCATCAGCCAATTACTGTTTAACGACGCCTCTCGCAATATAACGCACTGAAGTCATTTTCAACTCCCTGCTTCTAGTTCCTGCTGTCCACATCCACTCCAAATAGCCGCTATGCCGCTAGGCTGCATCTTAGGTTCGAAATTTCGAAATTAACACGCTGCCTTGAAAAATGGTCCGAAATTTCGAAATTAATTTCGGATTCGTTCACTAAATAAGTAACATACTCAATATACATGTAAATAATTACATTTTGATTAACAGGAGCACAAATAAGACTGTAAAGTATGTTTTTTAAATAACTATTCAACGTTTGTATTGGGTACCGAATTTCCCGAAATTCCCGGTATTTCCCGGTACTGGCTTATGCCTGGTACCGGGAATCGCCTAGCTCTCCTCAGTACCGGTACTGCAATCCCTAATTATAATATAACAATCAAACTAAGTATTTTATTGGTTCCTTACAACAACGAGCAAAAGTTAAAATTAATCTGTATCGTATCGGCTCGTTAGCAATATACTTACTAACATCAGTACCGGTTTTAATTGGCGATCGGGAGTTAGCGATATCGTGGCCGCAAGGTAACGTTATTATATGAACCCGCTTGTATTCGCCCGAGTTTCATTTCCGCACGTTTTGTTCGTTATTTGACCATACAATCGACTATTATATTATACGTACCTATACATATACTGTATCTTTTATACAACTGTGAGAATACGAACTAATTAATTAGAACGACGACAGCTTGGCGCATTGGTTCGAGTGTAGGCCGCTCGGCTGACCGCGCATGGTGGTTGCGGGTTCGATTCCCGCCGAGGCAAATTTCGGAAATGGCCTTTACGTAATTTGCCCTGGTCTGGCGTCCCTGGGATCGCCCCCAGTCCATTTTACGGTACCGATAGTACAAGCATTGCTTAGTTTGGGACCATAAAGTTAGTGTGTCAGTCTGGCGATATTAATTAATTTATTTATTTAAGATGTCGAACATATCCGATGTCGATTATCATTCTCGCTCTATGATCGGTAGCGCGTTTTACTATGTCTGTGGTTACCTAAAAATTGTATGTTTTTGGTGTACGAATAAACTTTAATAAGTCATTATACCGCTGTTTCCTTTCATTTACAATTAAATGTGATAACACCAAACACGACAAACAGGTGTGCGAGCGCGTGATGATAAGCAGTTTTTTTTTTCAAAGGTTTTACTCCTGCAACAACTAAGCAGTTTTTTTTTTTTGAACAACTAAGCAGTTCCCGTAGCCTATACATAGATGCTTGCAATACCAAAGGCAATGCTCGCACGTTGCTCAGTTGCCGACCAAAAAGGGAGTGGGACAGAGGGGGGGCTTGGGTCTCCGGCTTTCCCACTTATCGTTCGATACTCAGTTATAGCTACTTAACGCCGACCAAACTCAACGCTCGAACTCAACTCAAAATTGTTTTTATTTATGTGAGCCAAGAATATTTATTATTATTTGATTAATTAATTTATTATGTTACTATATAAATTAACTAGCTGAGCCCGCGACTTCGTCCGCGTGGAATTTAACTTAACAAAAAAGCCCGCTCCCGCGTTCTGAGCCCGCGCGACAGGACCCATTTTTTTGTTTCTAAAATAAAAGTAGCCTAAGTTACTACTTATAACATCAGCTATCTACCAGTGAAAGTCCCGTCAAAATCGGTCAAGCCGTTTCGGAGATACTCTTTGAGCTCATGTGTTTTTATTTTTTTACGCGGTACCCTAATTGATTTTCTAAATTTAAAGTAGCCTAAGTTACTCTTTATAATATCAGCTATCTGCCAGTGAAAGTCCCGTCGAAATCGGTTCAGCCTTTTCGGAGATTACCCGGAACAAACACACAGACTGACAGACAGACAATTTTTTTTTTAAATCGCGTTTTTGCTATTGGTGTCGTATGTACTTTCATGTGCATTTAGTGAAAAGGTGTTATTTTGATATTACAAACAGACACTCCAATTTTATTTATTTGTATAGATTTTATGCGGCAGGTGTATTGCAAACTAACAATTCGTAAGGGAATTTCGCTCCCATTATCGTCTCGTGTTTAATTTGTATTCCGCCGTCGGTCTGAAGGTCTGACGAGTGGACGTCGTAACCGCGCCGGTCACGTGCGTAGACCGCTTTCCCGGACGTTTTATTACTCTAGGGCAATGTTACTTTCCTAGTTGCACTGTGCATTTTTCATAGACTACCTAGACGATAGTGGTTTTGACGGAATAGACTAAGCTTTTTACTGTTATTCTGTTCTATGTACCTATTCGTTTGTGTTCACTTCGTGTTGATATTTATTTGTATTGCTTTAAAGTACTCGACAGTTTTTCTAGTCTCAAGAAACTTTGTTCACCTAATTTGATTTACTTTTTAGCTTAAATCTTAATCGGTAATCTTAAACGCCCTTATGGTCACAGACCAGAAGGAGATTGAAATCCACAATTATAACAGAATAATGTGGCGTAAAATGATAAACAGCAATCATTAGTTAGTACTTTTACTACCTACATTAATTTTAATACAATACAAGGTAATTATAGAACACGATTTATTAATGATACTAATTAATTGGAACCACAGATTGCAAATGTACCTATATACCATCACCTATACTAGGTGAAACAAAAAGGGTATACTATTTTTTTGCAACTTAACTTTATAAATCTCAAACTATCGGCTTTGTGGGACAGTTGAAGTACCAAAGGTTTTGTAGACTTGTGAAATCGGTCAACAGCTGTATTCCTATAACACCTTTTGTTTTTCAAGTTCCCTCCAAAGCTGATGGTTTTAGAATTACAAAGTTAAGTTTTGATAAAAATAGTATACCCATTATGTTTCACCTTGTATAGGTATTACGCCAATACACAAAAAAATATATATGTGTATAATAATATGTATGTCTGATTTACTTATAAGTTTGATTAGTCCAATCATTGAATAAAACTATGAAATATTGACTTGGTTAGTTACCTTTATTTTACTAGGTACCGTACATTTGATTTGCGTGTTATTTTGTAATTAATGTACATTTAAAATACATACCTACTCTAAATATAAATAAGTACTTATTTATTCTTCACCTGCACGTTATCATGTTTCATAGGTATTATGTGAAATAGTGTTTAAAACGACATTAATAATACAAAAATAAAACTATATACAGAAGCAAAATGAATGTGCTATTTATTAAGAGAATCATGTATTCGATTTTCGTTTTTTTAATCATTTTATAGTTTGAAAATTAAATCTTGACTAAATACTTAATTTTATTTATATAATATACTTATTGACTACATCTATCAAACATTTACGTGATTACTTATGCAATAACCAAAACAGAGGTGACCGTGACGGGCACCCTGCAGGCGCTAAACTCTTATCCTACTCATAAGACCGTCTTAAAGATACATTTTAAATACAACTAGTCAGCGTCAACCTTGATTCCTCCTGTCTAACGACCGAAAGAAGTCGTTTTCCACTTTAAATAGATACATATAATAGTATTTTAGAACATAATGGAATTCGTACATAATACATATTTATTTAGTAAGTACCTACCGATTATATGTTGATATTAATTATCAGATTACAGGTTTACTTTACTAAGATTAAATTATTATAATACACAATTCATTAAGATAGCATGGAGGTTAATCTCTAGTCGCATTTACAATATTTAAGCCATCACTAACGATAAGTATCTTGATAAGTGTAGAATTGCAAAAAATCCAATAAATCTATTTAGTGAATATAACCGATTTACTTCAAATATAACTAAGAACGTTATCCCGATACCATCTATTGTAGATATCCATTCTGAATCTACGACACCACAAACAAGGTTTACAGACTTTATAACAAAGTAATAATAGCCCTCCGTGTTTGGTGACTGACTAAACATTTTCAATGTCCACACTTACCGAGCAGCCGTAGAAGGCAAAACCTCGATTGCTCGGGCCCGACTGCTCGTAAGGTCTGGACGAGCAGACGCGTACGTGAAGTTACCCGCCTCACGAATCATCTGTCAGAGAAACGGCATCATGAAACAGATCACGCGGGCGATCCTCCTAAGCCCCGAGACTTAACATTTAATACAGTATAGAGAAAGAATCTCTTTACACTGTGCGTTTGATGAATTATCTAAGCCTGACATGGGAGCGTGTGCGAGAACAAGCTGAAGTAGCTGTGACAATTGAATTCGAGCTTTGATATAGACTTACAGTGCTCACATTGACTCGTCGTCCTCGCTGGGCTAAAAATCATTTATCAAAATAATCTTGATATTACACCGAATAACACAGAGAATCCGAAAATGAGTTTGAGAAATAAGTTTCGAGTTATCCTCAAAGCAAATGAAGGAATCAGTTTCCATGAAAATCTAAGTGCACAACCATAAATTGCTGCAAATAAATCACTATATCTAATGTTAAAATTCTAAACTTATTCGAATTCAGATTGATCCCTTACAGACAAAATATTCACACTACTACTTACCCAATATTATTACAGAAATATGTGCCATAATTACCTACCAATATATCTACTACAAATAAGGCAATAGTACTAGACTTAGCAATCTTAGTATATAAGTGACTTTACTAAACTATACATCAGTGGTCAAACATAAGCCTAGTGCAGGATTGACACAAGGCATTATAACTTGGTGTCTCGAAACATGACTGCCGCCTCGTACGAGGGCAGTCCAGCGTCACATCTGGTTGAAGACTGGCAGCGCGTGCAGGGATGCGTCACCACCTCCTAAAAATAAATGCCATTACTTATACTAGGAACTAATGGTATTGGTCGCGCTTCTTCCCAGGTAATGACTCACCTCAACAACTTCCCCGGACAGTTGCGTGTCGTACGATGAGTACGAGAACCGGAAGCCCAATCCCTTCCCCCCCCTCTACCCCAATTCCCACTCCCCTTCAATTCGGCAACGCGCGAGCAATGCCATTGATATTGCATGCATCTAAAGGCTACAGTAACTGGTTAACATCAAGCTGGTTGTATATTGTTTGCCGAAATTGTTATAAAAAAACTGGTTATCTGACTGCGTATGCGTAGAACTTGCTAAGCCATAAACAAAACAGCCGCAGTGGCTATGCTACATGCATTCTGGTCAAATAAAATGTAATTTCACCCAATCACAAACAAAATCAAATTTACGATAGCCTTTATTTTTCGATCACCTTTATCCCACCCATAACATCTGACTTATCCTTTGATGATATCTCTGCTGAAGTTGATTTTTAGTCCGGTAAAGCCAACCTAAACAGCAAATCTAAGAATGTAGGGGTCGTCGGTATATCGTGACGAAACATCGGGTCACGGCCAGATAAGGTACCTATAAAAATGTCAAGCCAGCGCACGCGGCCCTGCGGTCATCCATTTCCCCCAGGCAGTTTGACCTCCGACTTACGTTAACACGTTCGTAGAGGTTCATCACGGAATGGAATTAGGTGCTTAACTGTAGTTTAATATTGTATTAACTAATAAAATAATATTTGATTATTTATTTTTTAAAACAACGCAATTTTGTTTCCATATTGACAGAATTAACAAATTATATTTCTTGCGTAAAATAATCCCTATTTCTAGTTTTGTTGTGTTCAAAGAAAATGTAAGTAAATCATTACAATTTATTATGCTTTGGTCTTCTAAAACTTCTAAATCTGATGATGCAAAGTTGCTATTAAATATACTATTTACAAAACAAACAAGATGAACCTCACCTCCAATGAATGGCATTCCTTATGGATCGAAGGCTCTTCGACGACGGTCTCATAAGCGGGCGGTGGTCCAGGCATCTCCAAGTTTTCCTGCACAAAGAGAGTAAAGTAATTACCACGGGATACCTCAAACTGTGAGAGCGAACTTGTAATTATGTCATCGAACTCCATACAGTGCAGTTAGACGCGAATTGGTCGCTTGCGATAGCTCGGCCGGACGATCCAAATCCGACTGATTTTCCTTACAAATGCTTAGAATGGCGGCGTCATCACCATTATTTTTAGCTTTTATTACATTATTAGCTACTGAGCTCCGCTCCGTTCAGTAGATATTAAATGCAAAGAAAATATAAGAAGTACCTACTTACTCATTAAACGGAAGATACTATGTTAAAATCGTGACCATAACCCGTTCTAATAAAATTTTATTTTTTCTAGAACTGGAATGACTTATTCATAATGTATTAGTGAGTATTGAGGCGATTGCGGTTAGTAATTAACAGAAATAGTTTAATGGTCACTACGCTATTTATTTATATAGGTAGGTACACATTTATGAATATCATATTAATGTTGATAGGTATATTGTTAAAAGCTATTAATAATGAACTTCACAGTTATACCCCACGTGGAATCCATATTAATACCATTTCCTCGGAAGGCCGTAGGTGTTCATTAGTTAATTGTTTATGTAACCTTCGGCTGTAACAATGGTGGACGGACATCGGACGAGGAAATCCCGCGCCGGCGGCGGCATGCGGCAGGACCTATACAAACATTAGTTTTGAAGACCTTGATGATCTTTGTTTAGAAACAAAGCAAGCGATCGCCATTCCGAAACCTTAACTGCATTTTCGCTGTAAACTAGGACCCTTCCCAGACAAATCGAGCATAAATATCGCGGTAACGATTCACGATATTTTCCGATCCTTCCGCTCAGTTTAAATAACATTATTATTATTGTTTCAGATACTCAACACATCCCGAAGATTTAAATCTGAGTGATTTTATAATTAATATTATGATGGTGAGTTGTCTTTAAAGGAAGTTGTGTTCACAATATGTTTTTCGTACATCCTACTATATCCTACTAATATTATAAATGCGAAAATTTGTGAGTGTGGATGTATGTTTGTTACTCTTTCACGCAAAAACTACTGAACGGATTTGGAACACAGATAGTTTATAACCTGGATTAACACATAGAATACTTTCCTTAAGTCTAGGCGGACGAAGTCGCGGGCAGCAACTAGTTAACAATAATATCTAGATCAATCTAAAAATCTTTAGTGAGATAGTACAATAACAAAGTTCTAAAGACTATTTCAAAGCATTCATGGCTCCTGCCAATGTAGATGTCAGCCATATAATTTTACACTGTACAGGTATATAATTAGACGAAAATAGATCCGCTTTTAACTACATACATTATTCAGTAAAGGGAGGAATGATGGATGATGACGTACGTTAATACAATCGGAATTCGATATAGGCGAGTTGTTTTGTGTGCACAGTTAATGTTCGAAGCGCCGTCAAAAAGTCCTACTATCGCATTTACTTTCTATAGTACGGGTGACTCGAAAAAGACGAATTGACGATCTACGAGTCGCATAGGGAGTGAATATCTCCATAGGATGCCATCTATATACAAAGTAGTTTACTTACGCCATCTAACGATTTTTCAGAGAACTTTTTCACAGTGGACGTTACAAATTTCGTATTACGCTTTTTAGTGGGACGATTTCTCCCATTTCACCCTACCGTAAAGGAAATTTGTTCCAAAAATATGAAAATATACTTCACAACACACTCGTTCCCAACAAAAAGTATATGTCACACTATGCGGGTTCCCAATTCAAATATTTACATCGGTATTTTACGAGTGCTTACACGAGCGTAATCGACTGAGCCGACTACTCGCTTCACTCGTGCCTCGTGGTGTAATCGAATGGAGCTCCGGCATTCGAAACGTACGTACGAGCTCAAGAACCGAGGCCCTCAAAAGCATGTGAGACGTAGGTTCTAATTATTCCCGCCACGTTAGTCTCAGGGCCAGGAAGACTAGACGGATTTTGAGTTAATTGAACCTTACATTCCGAAGCTTGCAGTAAGCTGTTCGTAATCAATTTAACTCAAGATTAAGCAGTAGGTACGTAGTTCCTATTAAAGTAGTAATGAATTTAATTACCTACTAAGCTAAGGTGATTTGATCTGATTTTGTTACACAATTACAGAATTAAATGATATGGTAGAGAGTAGGCATTGCTACTTTACATTCATTCTCATTACGTGAAATTATGTTTCTCTTTCACTGTTATTTCACCTGTGATTTTTCACAGTCAATGATTTAATTCATAGCGAATTTTCACTATGACAATAATCCTATGAAGTCACTGGTCGATGATTTATCAGGAAAGTCGGTACGGTACCGAACGCTTTTCTATTTAATTGCAATGATTTTAACAGTTTCTGCCTATATCGGTAGCAAGTGCTACTTATGAAAACCAATGTAATATGACTTTTCACACGCTACCTGTGAAATGTTCCATCACTAGTAGAGAGCAACCTGTACATCCAACCAAAAACTAATCGATAAATATGTATTATGAAAATCGACGTAACACGTCTCAATCGCTCGTTTAGTTAGTCGAGCATGCAAACCGCTCTCGGTCGGACTCGCCTGGCAGAAACCAATTATCGCAAATGCGATTTTTATCCGCAGACACTCGACGCGCGACGGTAGCCGTTAACTCCGAGAACGCTCGCCCCGTCCCGCGGGAGCGCTCGCTGTCCAGAACTGTGATTGAAGCGAACTAAACAAGATATATCAATGTTGCGTGATTTATTGGATGTTATTAATTATAGCGTTAGGAAAACTTACGACTAGTAACTGATGAGCTGATTGAAAGGGGCGAATAGAAAACAATGGAATTAGTCAGGTTATTGTAGATACAATAAGTAAATACAATATTCATGATAGGTCAATAAACATTCGGATTTATATCCATTTTCCTATGGAGAGAAGATCCTTGTACATTGTCTGCACTAGATCAATGTTCATCCTCTGGTTATATTACTTTCTTAAATAGGTAATATCACCTTAGACGATCGTTTAGCTTTGAAAACAGCCCCATATTTCAGTGCCCAAGTAAATGTGCCAAAACAAACAGTTTGCAAAGTGAATCTTGAAACAGTAAATGTGTAGTCCAAAATACACAAATCTCTCAGTGCGCTAAGTTAAAACGCTTTCGGTGTGACCAGCCAATTTATAGACAACAGGGCATTTGCACACAACGAAGTGGTTGACAAAATGGCCAACGTTTATTTGAACGTATTTCATTTGGAAAATCAATAATAACTTCGACCCCTTACAATCTCACTTCTTATCTTTCATTACTGAACCACTCTGCCTACCTACCCGTCCGGGGAATGCAGGCTTGATGTTATATTATTACTAACTAGCTGTGCCCCGCGACTCCGTCCGCGTGGAATGTGGACCACCCTTAATATTTTTCCTGAATTTTCTTTGCTATAAACCTCACGGAGCCCGAGACCTTTCCAACGAATGCAAAACCGTGGAAATCGGTTCGTGCGTTCTGGAGTTATAGCGTCAGGAAGGAAAACTCGACTTATTTTTATATTATTAATTATTACACTCTTGAAAACGATGCAGTTTGTGATTGCATGATTTTGTGATGGAAAACTGAAATTTATAAATTACTAGCAGACCGGGCGTTGTTTTGGCATATATAAAAAAAATGATGTTGACCGATTCTCAGACCTACCCGATATGCACACAAAATTTCATGAAAATCGGCCGAGCCATTTCGGAGTAGTATGGTAACTAACATTGTGACACGAGAATTGTATATATAAGATTTATAATTAGCGCAAACCACACGGAAATATACTCAGTCTCAAAACACTTAAGCGTGCACCTGTCTCAAAGTTACAATAATGTGTCATGGCCCTATTCGGGTTCAAACGATCGCTAGGTACGGGAATAGTAGCAATAACAAAGTACTTCTATTTTTCCAGATTGTTTTTCATAGATTTGTAACGTAGTATGTGGTACAAAGAACAATTTCACGTTCTAACGATAGTAGAACCGAGAATTGCAGCACGTGTATTCACACTATTTCACACGCTCATTATTTAAATGGACTATTCTTGAAACAGTTAATTTAATGAACGGAGCAATTATGCACGGCTCACGCCTACTGTAGTTATATTACTATACAGAAATTGTTACAATAATATAGCCATTTCTCAATACAGGCGGATGCCATGGGTTAAGATTTGTCAGGATATGTTCTAGTTATTGGTGGCATAAGTCATATTATATTACTTCTATACGGGGTTTTCTAAGGCTTCCAACAGCAGACGGAGGATTTGAATCTTTAATTTCTATAGTATTACAAATATGGTTCAAATTCATAGAAAATCACATTTCTTGCTGTCAATTTGATCGAACAAATAATGAAATCGACATTAGGAACTCAATTCAAAACGCATACAAGAACTAGATAATTTACAAAACATTTCAAATATGATCCATCTCAAATAATAAAAATAATGGCGGATTTAGAAGATTACCAGATTTTACGGATTTGGTTTGGGGCTAGGGCGTAATATGGTAACCATTTTTTTCATTGGGAAAACCCTCTATGGGACCCTTTCCGCCTCGCGGGGAGACGGGAGGGGGGTAAGTATATAGGAGTCAGGTACACCACGAAGGCGCATTATTACTTTTTACCACTTTACTTATTACCCGCCAAAAACCACCTTCCGTCATGAGCGAAGCGCCACGGCGGCATCGCGATTTAATATGGCAACCCTACGGCAGATCCCAAAATAGCCCGGAATATCGAATCAAAGTTACATCACGGAACAACAACTGTCTGTCTCCCGGTCTTCCATGAACTAGCTAAGTATCAAATGTTACATTATAATGCTCTTTGGGTTCGTCGATTCTATCATTACAAAACAGTGTTAGACAAGCATGACATAAATTTAGACAAGCTGGTAGTGTGTTGTAGGATAACGTCCTAAGCAATTTGATTTCTTATATATAAAGCATTGATACGATTTCGCAACAAAACTTAGTGATAAATTTAAAGGGTGCGACGGGCCTAGGCCCGTCGCTCACCGTTACTCCTGTAAGCTAGAATCGACAAAGGTGTCCAATGATGTCTGAGTTCGACCCTTGACGAGTCCCGGGGAAATGCTAAATTGTCTTGTAACCCGCACGAATTTAATCGAAAGAAAGAATAGAAGGAGTTTAAAGAAAATTATCCAGTACTCTACGTTGAAAAGCGGAGACAAAAATAACTGTACCTATGGGCTGATCGCCAAATAAGCAAGAAACGTCAAATCGTAAATCAACTAGTAGTGATTGATGGGATCTTTCTAAAATCTAACAGAAACATTCTGATAATGATGGACATACCAACATGGAGAAGCGTAAAATTATCCAGAACTGCGCCCATAAGCTAAATATGAATATTGTACTAAATCGAACAAACTAATCACGAGGCTACTACTAAAATTTGGTGTATAATTGCAAATTGGACCCCAATCCTCACATAGTTCTACAAACTGAAACCGACCTACAACCACTCGCACTAGGGTAGGTTTTGGTCTGCAGTAATATATATGGGTTGGTTTCATTTAGCAAACTGCATCCAATTAAACTACAATCTCTTGCAAAACAAAATCCCTAAACTAGGAAACGCGAAATGAATTGTCAACAGAACAATATTCTCCTGCAGGTGAGACTGAGAGTTCGTGGACTAACAGATTAATACCTAACAGAGTGCCAGCGCCGCCATTCAGACGGCTCTGACGAAGTTATGAGGTTTGCGGACGCAACTTGAAACATTCAGGATTAACACGTTATTTGGGGAAGCTGTTCGAATTACTTTAGCACTGCTGTTTCAACTGAAAATAGCATTTTAATTATAACTTGTGTGAGGAAACGCAATTACTAAGAAACATTTGTTAATTCAAGTTATTTAGTATTCGACTGTAGCACAAATTATGTGCTTATCTGTTCATATTAAGAGATTTAATTTTATTATCACACATATTTTTTTTCAAAAATTGGTGTCGGCATCTTTTAAAAGTAGACGGGACTTGCGAGTATACTTCAAACTCTACCCCATCTACCCCTGCCATGGATATACACACTAAAGTCTTCAAAACTAGTCGTAATATTCAGTAGGATATACCTTCAAATGAGTTTGGACAGATTTCGAAACTCATGCTAAGGAACGCAAAGAAAATTAGGAACTTAATGAAATAAAATAGCTAATAATTAAAGAGTAAGCAATGCAATGCTTTCGCCGAACACTAACCGTCAGGTTAGTTGACATTGTAGGAGCTGATTTGCATAATTGCACTCTTGGGCACTGCGAACTGCCCGCCTTGCCCGCCCGGGTAAGTGACAAAGTGTTTCAGAGACCGAAGAAATTGAACATAATACTTTGGACCATAACCAGAGATGAAACATTAATATTTTTTTGGCTAAACATCTTTCGTTACTTTCTTCCTTCTGGCTAAAGGAGTTTAAGTCATGCAGACAATTACTCCAAAAACTTTTACTGGAGGATATATGTACAAAACATTAATTTCATTGTGAGATGTTAGTCTTTGTTACTTGTATAAAAAAGGGGTGAGCGGCGGTCCAGCCATACTTCCAAATTGGATGTGACACCTGTCAAATGGAGTATGAGCGATGGCCAGGACGTGAGTCAACTCGAAAACGGAACCGTTACCACGATCCTTAAGCTGGTCCAATGCAATCTTGAGACAAGGAAATAATTCTATCCAAGTCCCCTCAATAAACATCTCGGAAGTAAATACAACAAAGTCCTAGAGTTACTGTAACGACTAATAATTTACGACGATATCAGTAAATATGTGAAACATCTTTGCGTACAAACGACCATCACCGAAACAAAGCACGTAGCCCTAAACTAGATCGTATTGGAGAGTTATGCGATTGCAAAATGGTCCTTATCGTCTGAAAAACGAATATTTTATGCAGATACCTCGTTTGATCTCACATACAGCGAATATCCTCTATTGGTCGCGGGAAATTGATGGAAGCTGTCGAGCAAAATAATGTAATAATGTAAGTAGATTAATTAATATAATGGCATTTAAGAAATGACGGATGAGTAACTTAGGCCCGTATTCAAAATCGATCTCAAGCCGAGAATGGTCTTGAGTTCACTTTTGACATGTCATTTTGTATTGGTATGACATAAGAATGACATATCCAAGATCGCTCTCAGATTTGCCTTAAACTGTCACATGGAGAATAGTAAGATGCCTAGAAGAAGCATAATATGAGACTAAAGCGGGATCGTTTATTTGTTAATGTTTACAAAGAAATAGCACTTGAATATATAACGACATCCGAAGCTTGAAACATCCTGAAATAAATTGGCATCCTTTAACAAAAGTACTACAAAGAGAACCAATAAAAATTATACAGCCGGTCAAATCAGTTGCTAGTGCACTGATTGAGAACGGCAGTTCAATTGTATGTAAATTGACGAGGCGAAACGTTGCAACGATGAACTTCGGTACTGATAACTTTCTTCTTTCTTTCTCTATTGGTTCTTTTTTTTTCCTAAGTATATTACAAAGTCGGTCATGTGTACGATCCTTCTGATGTTAGGCGATTAGGGAGGACAGTTGAGCTTCCGGCTCGCTCACTCATTGTACAACACGTACCTATAATATCTTCTGTGAGTGGGTGGTTCTATCCTATAAGCTGTAGGCCATTGGCTACAGGTTGGCTCTACCACCGTCTGGTCGATTTAACACAACCAATAAACCATCTCTTGAAAGTTGTTTAAAAATTTGAGCTAAATTTCAAAAGAGGTCGCAATGCACGCACATCAGGAAGTTAAATTGTATAGTAAATCAAGGGAATGACGATTTTAGGCCAAGTTATATGGTTTCGGGACAAAACAATCAATAACCTCAGAAGCCACGTGAAAGGTAAGCCTTATAACACTGACTCTCACTCCAAGAAATTTCCGGTACTAGGTACAAAGCTTACTTGAAATTCGGCACGCATGTTTCAGAATGTGCCTGATATATCTACGTGCTTATTGAGTTACAAGTTATGAACGACCAATAGTCTATGAGAGGCATTTCTTTTAGTCAAGAATATAGTGGCTATGAGCCTAGAAAGCGAAGATGTTTGTTCAGACTTTCTGACATCAACATATTGAACAACAACGCAACAAAATCAATTCGCATGACGAACCAATTCGTCATGTTTGTATACTGTAAGCAAACACGCGAGGTATTATTTAGTATTGTAAAATAAAATTCAAAACAGGCATGACATAAACGCAGTGTCCGAGTGCATTGTTATTATTTGTTTGAAGTGTCAGTTTGCGTCAACCGTTTTTAATTGTTATTGTTGTAAACAATCACGAAGTCGATGTAAATAACATTAATAACTACAATCTTTCTTTTCAATTGAGTTGAGGAAAACAGTTCGTAGTTTCTTTTTCCATGGAAAATTAAATTTTATCGTCTTGCATTGAAAACCGTAACATCGAGAGTGTAAAAGAACAGGAAATCTATTTAATACGCGCCTTATGAATGTATCTAGGCTTACGAGGTTTCCACTGCCGGACAACAATTTGCGACTTTAACAAACGGAAATTGGTAAAATCCTTAATAAAACACAAACAATTACACCCGATGCGCTAGCTATGAGGACAACACTTGGCTAAAACAGTCAGATATTACGATTTGATACCCCAACCCGGGTTCGGTTAAGATTTCCCCAGATTCCCCATCACGGTGATACTGATAACAAACGCGGCGGAGTCCCGCGGGGCGCGATCATCTGCACACAATCCCTGATAAAAATCGCATTAGCAGTAATTGGTTTCACTGCGATTAGTAGCGGACGCTGGTGTGTTGCTGCTAGAGCAACTATAACAACTATAGCTCTAGCAACTCCGAAAATATTACTGAAATTCTAAATGATTTAGATTGAAAACTACTTGCCCGCTCCGACTCTATTACAATCAATTTTCATTAAAACAATGTCGTATATCTGTCTTCCCTTTCACTTTTCAAATACCTAATAAATTCTCGTGGAAAAGTTAAAATTAATTGTGTTACAGCGCCGTCCTCCATCACGAAAGTATAGTAGCCACAATACACCATCGCGTTTCCTTGGAACTAGCCATCGGAGGCACGCACTGCACGCCGCCGCCGGTCTACAGCTAACACGCTAGTTACTTGCTGAACATATTCAAACGATGTCTTATAACATTGTCCTTCATTGGGTTTATGGACTTGTAAATTGACCCGCTTAAAAGCAACGCTCGCACGGAAGCAAAAGCGAACTTAAAACATGGTCGAATCCATTGGGTCTGCAAACGCGCCCTTATTACGGTACGTCGCCGTCGGGATTAAAAAAGGTTTGTTATCACGGCTAACACGTGGCGTCGCTATAGCCCA
The DNA here is from genome assembly GCA_905147325.1 of Notodonta dromedarius. Classification (NCBI taxonomy): domain Eukaryota; kingdom Metazoa; phylum Arthropoda; class Insecta; order Lepidoptera; family Notodontidae; genus Notodonta; species Notodonta dromedarius. The sequence goes on along the minus strand of LR990175.1, from coordinate 8,545,019 downwards.
CTAAATTCCCCATACAACATTGACTCAAAGCCAACGACGTATACGCCAGCGGTGTACAACGATACGCATAATTAACATACAGTAAGCGGCCACGGGCCATAAACCGCGTGTCAACAAATTAACACGCTAAACGAACGTTAAATCACTTTATGGCCTCAAATGCACCAATCGGATAAAAGTCGTAAGTTAACGATAACATAAAAGGTACAATATCAACGTGTCTTGACCCAACTGACTTGACGGGAGCACTACAATGTCTCCATATTAATATTGAACTATCAATAGCCGATTGGTTAAAGCACGCGTCTTGCGGGCACCAGGTCTTGGGTTCAAATCCCGGCTCGCACCTCTGGATTTTTCGAAATCTATGTGCGAATCATAATTTCTACATGATTATCACTTGCGTACGGTGAAGGAAAACATCGTGAGGAAACGCATGTCTTAGAAGATCTAACCAATTTTCGAAAGACATGTGAAATCCGCCAGCCCGCGCTGGGCCAGCGTGGTGGATTATGGCCTGAATCCCCCTCATGTTGAGGGGAGGCCCGTGCCCAGCAGTGGGACGTCTAAAGGGCTAAATTATTATTATATTATATGTAATTCTGGCTATTATTATATACAGCTGATCCCAATTTTCTGTGGTTATCGTAAAAATCAAGCTATGGTATTTAATGAAGTAAGTTATAAGACATCTTAAAATACATGTAACCTATTTTTGGCCTTGAGGCATTCCTGCCTCAACATTCGTAACTTTGACAAAACTGTGTTACAGTATGAAACTATAACAAATATCGTTCTAAATCCAATATTTAAATTATAAACAATTCAAGATGTTTTGGAGGAAAAAATAACCGTGAAGCGTCTATCAACGCGGCGTATTGGCGGTGCGGCAACGGCAGGCGCCGGACACGGAACCGGAACAACAATCCCGCGCCGGAAGTGCCGCGCGCCACTAAACGCGTTACCCATCGCACCCTCTAGTTTCTTCCTAACCTACAGAGTTTACATTAGGGCCTTTTTCCTGTTTGATAAAAAGTTTCAAATAAATTTAACGTTTGACAGATCCTATGGAATCTTTGTCAAAACGTCATATTTAATTAAAGCATACACTTTGAGTAAAGACGAATGACGATTTTAACATCTGACGACTGTGAAACATGCCCATCTTACTAGGAATCTACTTGACAAAAAAATTGGGCACAAAATGGCTTGATTAACGAAAATTATACCTCCATAATAAAAACCTGTATCTCTATTTTGGTTTGATATCACACTCTGCTCATAAGAAATCAGTGTCCACTATGCACAGACCGTTGGTCCAAAGACATGTTCGAAGCGAGTCACACGACACCGCACGAGGGCTATAATGTCTCCGGAAAAACAACAATAAAGCTTTTCAATCTCGGAAGCCCACCCCAGAGTAGTGAAGCTAACCAAGTTCAAAATACACCATTTCTGCCAACCGTCTAACGGCAAAACGATTCGCACCTGGCGGCTATAGTTATTTACTCTGTGCATTGAGTTGTCAGAATGCATTGTTGTGAACATCTCACATACATCCCGGGCATTCTGTATTGTACATATTGGCATTCCCAATCTGTCTGCACTGATTGATCACAAAGGGATCCGTTGCGCCTATTATTAGGCTATGTGATCCGCGCAGATCTTGATTTTAAAACTTTATTTGTAAGGGTTTAAAATGAATACCAAAATTAATGAAACGATATTAAATAAACATTTGATAAAAATTATAAACGGAAGCGCACTGCGTTGAAATGACTTGGTAAGACATCCATTGTATGTTTTAGATAATGGGGACATCTGGGTTTTATTTGTGGTGTAACATTACATGGAAATATTGAACTGGAAACAGAACACAGCAATTTCCCAAACACCATAAAATCGCATGTATTAAAAGTTTCAAACATATTGTGTAAACAGCGATTTTGGTTGCCATTCCCCTCTGTTGGCTGCCGGGTACATATGTAACGTTTTCAAAAAAGTTTCAGGTTTTCATGATTCTCCATTTAACAATAACGTCGAACAATGTTAAATTTACCATTGTAAAATTGTACACAGATTTATGACGAACCAAGTTTCCATAAAAAAACAAGTAATTTTATCATGACTACAGCTTTCCAAATTACTTAAACACATGAACTTGCCATCTACTAAATTTATTTTTAAAGCAGAACTTGGCCCCTTTTCCCATTTATTATTTTGATGGCATCTTGTATAATGATAGTGAATCATAATCTAGATTAACATTAAGCACTTTACGTCTTCGACAAAAGTAAAAACAGTCGCGGAATTACGACAAAAGATTCACAAAGTCAGATAATTAACTAACTTAGTACGTTAAGGTGTTAAAGGTTTATTTTAGAGCGTTTCCAAGTGGTTTGTTTTGCAGTTTTGGTCTTTAAAACGTTCCAGCGCTTACTGGATCTAACGAGGGGTAACGTTTATACCTTTGATAAACTTTTATCAATGATAAATAGTATGAGATATTCTATTAATTTTTTTTTGTAACGTATCTTTGACCCTTTGCTAACCGCTGGCATCTCGATCGACTCGCAATACGTCAAAAAGTACGTCAGTTTTGACAGTTTTTCTATAGGAAAACCGTCCTAACAGAGATAAGCTCCTGATCTTTGACATGTTTGAGGATGTTGGAAGTACATACCTACGTGCTCTCGACTTACCTGGCGCATCCTCGCGTCAGCGCTGACGGTGTACACTCCATGGCATTCGTTGACCTCCTCAGGTTTGTCGGAGCTCGGCGACCTGCGCCAGCACGCCGCACACACCGCCACCAACACACCACACAGTGTTGCGCTAACAATAGAGAATAATATATTATATTATCATATTATATGTTATAGCGGCCCGCCCCGGCTTCGCACGGGTACATTGCGGTTACATTATTAGAGTTTTAGTAAGGATCCCTAATTTATTTGAAAATATATTATAGTCTATGTCACCCGGGGATAGTGTAGCTTCCCAACAGTGAAAGAATTTTTCAAATCGGTTCAGTAGTTTCGGAGCCTATTCATTACAATCAAACAAACACAGTTTTCCACTTTATAATATTAGTATATGATTATAGTGTGCTTTATATCTTAAGATAAGGATACAATTCCGGTGTGCGGTCATTCATACGGTTAACCTGACACCGTACATTTTACTGTACCAAATGTCAAATATGTCAAAAAATATAAAAGAACGGTGGAATCTTCTTCGTGTGACTAACCGCTTTGATAATACAGATAGCAGCACTTTTACACTATTATTGTTGACAGTTGCAATTATCGTATTACTCCATCAAAATGATCGCTCCTTACGGAACTTATTGATGCTGAATAATCTTTATCACATAAATGTGACAAAGATGACCTATTAGTGCCACGAAATAGGTATTCTCGTTATTATTAAGTAAATAGATTATATTCTATAAATGTTCCTTGTTTTGCTACTCATACCTATACTGTGTGGCGTCTGCCACGTTCGCGCCAGACATTTGATCCAAGATTTGTGCAAACCTTTTTCGAAGCATTTGTCGCGCGCGCGCGCTGTACTGTACATTTTCCAAAATCTATACAAATAAATAAAAATGGAATGTCTGTTTGTAATATCAAAATAACACCTTTTCACTAAATGCATATGAAAGTACATACGACACCTATAGCAAAAACGCGATTTAAACATTTTTTGTATGTCTGTCTGTCTGTCTGTGTGTTTGTTCCGGGTAATCTCCGAAACGGCTGGACCTATTTTGACGGGACTTTCACTGGTAGATAGCTGATGTAATAGGGAGTAACTTAGGCTACTTTAATTTTTGATAAACAATTAGGGTTCTGCGTAAAAAAATAAAAACACATGAAATCAAAGAGTATCTCCGAAACGGGTGGACCAATTTTAACGGGACTTTCACTGGTAGATAGCTGATGTTATAAGCAGTAACTTAGGCTACTTTTTTTTTAGAAAAACAAAATAAAAAAAAATGAAAAAATGGTTTCTGTCGTGCGGGCTCAGAACGCGGGAGCGGGCTTTTTTGTTAAGTTAAATTCCACGCGGACGAAGTCGCGGGCTCAGCTAGTATTTACATAAAAACAAAAGAACTTGAAATCCCAAAGTACATATTGAATTGTAACCGTGGGTAAGTATATTTGTTTATAATAAAGGTAGGTTTTGTATTGTTTGCGCTCAACCATTAATATTTGCAGCTAGCATTTCTTATCTCAATCTTATCAGTGTTTGACCTACAGATGTTGCAGTTCAGACGCCTTATCGTATTATAACCTCATAATCTTTATGTTAAACTCTATTCTTATTGGTTTGCTCGACTGTTGCCATAGTTACGTCGTGTTTCAATTTCACAATATCATTATCAATCAACGTTCTAATAATGTCCTTAAGGCTAAAGCGCCCATCTAGCCCGCGAAGTTCAAATTTTTTGAGGTTTTTTAGAATTTTTTCAAAATCTGACAATAATAAAAGGCACATTTTGTAATTCGCGAAAAAGACCGTGTGCAGTGCATTTATTAATATATCCAACTTACTCTAAAACATTTCAAGAACGACAGCTATCCAGATAATCTGGCAATTTTTGTATATTTAGTGATTTACTAGTATCATATCCACCGTGATAATATTTGTAGTAAAATAAATGTATTAATAAATGCACTGCACACGGTCTTTTTCTCAAATTACAAAATTTTTTCTTTTATTATTGTCAGATTTCGAAAAATTTCTAAAAGAACTCAAAAAATTTGAACTTCGCGGGCTAAATGGGCGCTTCAGCCTTAAACTCTATTCTTATTGGTATGCTCGACTGTTGCCATAGTTACGTCGTGTTTCAATTTCACAATATCATTATCAATCAACGTTCTAATAATGTCCTTAATTATCGACATAATTATTTCCAATCCCCGATAATTAGAGATGTCAAATGACATTTTTCACAATATTCCCCTCGGCGAATTAATTCCGACGGCGTAGATTACAGAGCGCGATAAATCCGCTCATCGTGATGTGCCGGCGTCGATAGCTTAATTAACAGTATGTATATATGTATAATACATACTTGTATGTAGGTACTGAGCCTGTCGGCTCAAGCCGGAAACTATTGAGATATAAAACGTTACACGGTGATAACGTTGTAAACTTCCATGAGCAAGCTCTACATATTCTAATATACATACTCATTATTTATCGCTAAATGTGTTATTCTTCAAAACTAAACTGGCAGGTTTACTTTAATTATTAAGTCTTCTATCAAATCTTATATTATATACTTCTAATCTAGATCTAAAGCAGGCATCTTGTCCGTCAATGTCAGTCTGACATCTGTCAAACGTCACCGATACAATTATTCTTATTTATCTACATTACACTAAATAGTATAAAACAAAGTCGCTATCCACGTCGCTATGTTAGACCGCTTAGTTCTTCTAAAGTTTTCAATCTTATAAAGGTACTAAAATAATTTAGATAATTTCTTTCAGAAGGTTTAATGTATGTGTCAATTTTCGAAAAACCTGTCTTATTGCTAACCTGCATTGTAAGTACTAGGAAACAGCGGGAAATTTTGATTTTGAGATTTGAATGTTGAATTTTGAATTATTACATTACATTAGACACACACACTTCACTCTGGTTTTTATTATGAAAATAATCTGCACAACCACCGAAACTCAAAAATAGTTTGGCACCAAAAAAATGGTGTCAGTTGAACTAAAAGCTGATATGCTGAGCAAGACAAAAATGCTCATCCGATCCCATTCCCTCTTAGGAAAATGCGTGTATTCCGTCTCAGTAGCTGTCGAAATGTATACAGCGACTTTTTAAGTTGGAGATTATTTTTCCTCTATGTTGGTGCCTCACAAATCGACAGCTTCCTGCTCGATCGTAAATTAATGAGGGTACTGGTCAAAGAGAATCTAATCACTGCAGGTCTGCCTTCGCTGCACTTCCTATTTTGCTGTTGAATTTTTCTACAACCCATCTCGATTTACAAACTCGACTTTGATCAAGATATTTAATTTTTCGCTCCACTGAAGAGTTTCCCGAAAGATAATCAGCCAGCCTCTTTGTGAAAAACCTATGATGAGGTAATCTTTATAGTAACATATATGTTAAGAATTTATTCGAAAACAAACATAATTTGTCTTGAAATTATCTTTATATGTAGGTACCAATACATATTTTATCTCAAGGCAGTGATAGTCGTTAGAGGTACTTTGAGCAAAACAAGAAACAATCATTGAATTCATTAAAAAAAATTAAATTAGCTTTATGCTCCTGATTCAGAATCTGTATGTCACAGCCGAAATAGTAGTGCACTAGTTTAGACTTAGAAATATTCCAAGATCGAGCTACATACCAGTCCTTAGACTTTTGGTTTCTCCTAATTAGTACACGTTCAGTACAGTACGGCACACAACAATTAGTCCTATAGCACGAACTTCAGTATTCCCATCAGCCTTTTCATTATACTAAACGATACAAATTAATTGCAAGAATTATCCTCCTAACGTCTGCCCGAGCAATAAATAGTCGCGTTTCGCCCGCGTCTCCCCTGCAAATGGATCTTTTAAGCACACATTGTACGATGATCTTTATCGTTTTATAGCCTTTTACGCAAAAATAAAAAAGTTCCCCTTATATTTTTCGACGCTTACCTTGCACTAATCTGTCCCGGGGGAATACACGGGATGTACGAGTCATGTATTATTCATTTTACTATATTTTATTGGTTTATTTCTGGTTACGGCGATACCGATTTCTGTAATAGCCTTCTTTGTTACACGTCTTGTCAGAATATTGTTTTAGATTTTAACATAGTAAGTACCTAATTTATGGTTAGGTCGTTTTTATTATTAAAAATAATAATAATAATTTAGCCCTTTCGACGTCCCACTCCTGGGCACGAGGGGGATTCAGGCCATAATCCTCTTGATTTTATTATTATTCATCTTTTTTTTCATGCAAAATATCATATCAGTAAGTCAGTAATTATATAGTTGAAGGAGCAAAAAAATTACAAAATTGAGTTTGAAATACAAAGTAATTTATTACAATACCTATGCTAAACAATTATTTAGCTTGCACAGTCGTGAGTGTTGAAATTTAAACACCGTCTGATCCACTAGACATTATAATTCCGTTCTGATCTGCCATTTCTCAAACTCACACGTCAAACAAAAGACGTAGTCATCGCAGATGAATTGTTTTTTTTTTATGAAAATCATAATCTTTAATAACGCCAATAGTCCGAAAACTGGGTAAAGTGGTTCAAAAATCAGATCAACCCTGCGCCCGCGGCCTGAAGTGTCCAACATATTACTATCATGCGTCAAATTAGCCACGTCCGAAGTCCAATCAGCTCCACTATGGGACAGCTAATCCCTTCTGTGACACATAATAATGGTGAGGAAACTCGGCCAACTTGGAACTGTTGCGAGAGAACAGATTAGAGATTTATCGGAGGGATTTAAACGTTTTGTAAATACGCTTTTATCCTTTCCTTTAAAAGTACTTATAATAATATCTGATTTATTATACTAATATTATAAAGAGGAAAACTTTGTTTGTTTGATTGTAATGAATAGGCTTCGAAACTACTGAACCGATTTAAAAAAATATTTCACTGTTGGGAAGCTACACTATCCCCGGGTGACATAGGCTATAATATATTTTCAAAAAAATTAGGGATCCTTACTAAAACTCGAATAATGTAACCGCAATGTACCCGTGCGAAGCCGGGGCGGGCCGCTAGTGTGCAATAAAATTGCTTAGTACTGAAAAAATATACTGTAGTGTCCGTTCAAAGCTTTAGCAAGAACAAATCTGAAAAACGTCTCTGATTTAATTTTAAATTCAAGGGATGTGAAGTGTTTGCTTTTAATAATGTGTGTATGTAACAATCTAGAGTCGAACCGGATTATTATAATTCCGACCATTACGAGCGATGCCACTTGTGTCATACAGAAAATGGAAGAAATTACAGTAAAATAGGTTGCTATTGTTACTAGGTCCGTACTGCAAGAATTTCTATTTTATTGTCTGAAACAATAAAGTTATTATGTAGATGTATTCAAAAGATTGCTATAAAAAGATGTCTCATTTGTCTTTCGCTTGAACTTTGCTATTTTAAGAGCATTCCTTGTTAGATTCTCGAGTCGCGTCAAAGTTCACGCGAATTAAATTATGTTGTTTATACGTCGCTATAAAATAACCTTATTTTTTATCTCTAAGACGTTAAAAATCACGATATTAGAGTATCTGTTATAAACTGTTTGTACCATATTATCAATGTTTACTATGGTTCGTAGATAGCTATAGTTTTCGTATATGATATGGATCACACGATACTTTATGATTATTTTTAAAACGCGAAAATTAATTAAAATCTTATAAAAATATTTTTTATCAAGTAGAAATAAACTGTTGTTTAACAAATGAAGTTAAATTTCAAGGACGATATCTTCATACTGATAAATCTAATAGGTTTTATTAAATCTAACAAGCGAAACCAGTTTGTAAAAATAGCTCAACAAAACAAAATCCAAGTAGGCATTAGCAATAAATATCCAAGTAATCGCTCCGCGGATCCCGGCATGAATCACGAAAAAAATCTGCCTAATCCCACAAAATTCCGACCAACTCTTTCATTAAGAATAAAATTTTGAAAGGTCGCAGGGTGCACCTGGTGTATCACATTAAAGTGGTGCCGAATTAACCCCGCTTACCCTTTCGCCCGAACCGATTCATAAATAAAAATTACAACAAATGAGGTCCTTTGCGAATACCTTGGAAAAAATCTTTATAAGTGCTTTAGAAATTTAAATGTTCGTAAGCATTAATAACAGTGTGTGACATTTTTATTCAACCAATAGGAAGGCACTCTGCCATATTACGAGCCCCTGCATTGGATGAAATGAAATGTCACACCTCCATTATTGTTTACAAAACTTTAAAAGTTCTTCTCAAAGCGACTTTAAATCCTCCACGCCTCGTCAATAATGAATTAATATAAGCCAAAACACTCCGATAATGAAGATAGGAACCAAAACCACTACCATTAATAGGGCGGCTATAAAAGCTTTAAGGCTGACCAGTCGTTATCAGAGATTGAAATATGGCCACGTTATCACCATAAAAGAGTTACGACCTACCTCTAACCCTGGATTTACGGGCTCATATACACTTGATAGTTTTAAAATAAGCTCCCGCCGCAAGCTGGCCCCTCGGTGATTGAGTTTTAAACTTATTAACACTGTACGAGTATGTGTTGTGTTAATCTCACGATCGCGAAGTTGAACCTAGACCGCGGCTCCGTGTGGAACAAAATTCTTAATATACTCTTACCTAGTACGCTATCATTACCCAGTCTGTCCCCAAGTCCATTGATAGTGTCCATACTATCGATTTGTTTTTTTCTTTCATGGTATTGAATGTAAGGGAGTATATAATTAAACGTCGTCAGCATTTGAATGTAAATTAAATGGCAATACTGTGATACTTCCAGTTGGTAGGGCTTCCGGAAAACCTTATAGTGCTTTTAAGGAAACTAGAATATTTTAAACCAATATATAAATACATTTCGAACACCATAGAACTATTGTAAATTAAATAACTGTGGCCAGTGACTAAAGTGAACATAAAACACATATAAGTGCAAAGTGAAATAATGAAATAAACGTAAACATTAAACTGATAGGCTCAAAAGGGCTTGTACCCAGGGCCGTTAAACTAACTTTAAAAACAAAAATTCAGTTGGTAGGTAACCATTGTAAGTGTATTAGGCAGGTATTTTGTATTATCTACCCATTAGGTATTATAATAATGTAAGAATTTACAATTGATATAGATTATTAAGATCTGGTAAGATTTATCAAATGTCTTAGCGTAAGTTATGTTTTCAGTTATGTACCCTCATCTCATGAATAGGTACTCCATTAACTATCCGATAGTTAAACCAACCTGACGAGGAATATATTGATGTTATAATTGGTTGTGTCGGTTTGTACGACGACATCGGACGAGCTCGTGTGGTTGTAATAGTGTTTGGCGTGGGAGACGGCAGCTACCGCGGCCAGCCGCTGCGAGCCGCCCATGGCCCAGCCGAGCGGGCTGCGCTGTGCGCCGACAGCGCCCGCGCCCGCCACCAGCCACCAGCGGCGCCAGCGAGCCACAACCGCACCGCGCGGCGCCGCCTGCGCGACTGCCGCGACAAACTCTGGCCTTCTTTGTTTAATTCGAAACTTTTTCCGACTTTTATTAAATGGCTATCAGCATTATCGTTTTCAGTCAGTGATTTAAATTCCCGAGGATCTTATCAGCTCGGCATCTCCCTGAAGGTCAAGGGGATGTGGCACATCTGGAACAAAGTTGTCGTGTTGGAAATTCCGTATTATTTATACTCAAAACGTGTACCTAACTACAATGTTTATACGAGTCCTACTCCTAGAACTTTTAAACCGTATTGAACTTATTTTGAACGTCGAATTGTGACTGATCCAACTGATGATATGGTTTTCAGCGTGGTAAGAGAAACAATAAATCTATACTAGGTGAAACAAAAAGGGTATTATGAATTTTAAACCGAGTGGAAATTGAAAGATATCGTAGAGTTCATAATAGGTAAGTAATTGATAGCAGTGTACCTACTTATATTTAATAACTAGGTGTGCCCCGCGACTTCATCCGCGTAGTATTGGATTATTGGGTTAAAAAGTATCCTATATGTTAATCCCGGTTATAATCTATCTGTGTTCCAAATTTCATCCAAATCCGTTCAGTAGTTTTTGCGTGAAGGAGTAACAAACATACATACATACATCCACACTCACAAACTTTCGCATTTATAATATTAGTAGGATATTATTTAGGTGTACAATTCAATTTATCTTCGTGGTACGATACCACATTATCTCTTTTCTCAAAAATGAATGCTATCAGGGTCAATTATCCACGATAGTGTATAAATGAACAACAACTTTACAATAAAAAAAGCAAATACAGTTATATTATATCACAAGTTATTTAACTATATATTACTTATATTAATTAACTATGATATAAAAAGAAAAGTACTTGCTTTACCTAAGCACTTATTCCACTTTTGTAAAAACTACCAACATACAATTTCGACGCCAACGACTGTCGGCGTTTGTTACTGACGAGCGCACGAAATAATTAATGCAGAGCTACTTATTCTATCTAGACTCAAATTTATAAGACCTAATGACTTTAATTCCTTATCACTCCAAATTAGTGGTTAAACTCAAGACCTTATCAAGTTAACCTACTTTTATAAAGTTTCAATTTCATACAACCTTTACTAAACTTGGTCTAGAACAACATTTAATCATTCCAATAATTAACACCAAAACTAATTGTAAATTTCCAAACATACCTTATAAACTTCGTCAAACTGGCGTGTAGCATTAAAATAAATCAAGTTAAGTGTAACCAGTTATTTATCAATGCACAGCAGTTCGCGACATAAGAATTAAAACAACACTTTATTTGAAACAGCACTAGTTCCACCGCGTGAGAAGTTTCGCGTCGAGGAGCGAACGCGGCCCGCGCTCCTGACGTAGGAACGTGGAATGAAGGGAGGCTTTGAAGGCTCCGCCGCCCGCCCTAACCACCAATGTTGGCTGTGCCACCACCAATATTGATACGAACTCCCCGAATTGTTGTAACAGCATTCTAAATTTCTACGATTAAATTAATATACTTAACTAGACTAACAAACCACCTGCATAAACCCAAACTAAGCAAATCTTAAACTATGGGCACCGTACAATGCACTGGAGGCAATCCCAGTGATAGCCAGACCACGACAAATTACTGATCAAAGGTATTTGACAACCGCTTGGCGCGGTGGTTCGCGCGTAGGCCGCTTGGCTCACTACACCGGGTGGTTAAGGCTTCGATTCCCGTCAGGGTCAATTTGGGAAATGGCATTTTCGTAATTTGCTCTGGTCTGGGTGTAACTGGGATCGCCAGATCACCAGTCCATTGTACGGTATCCATAGTACAAGCGTTGCTTAGTTTGGGACCATACAGTTGGTGTGTTCGTCTGGCGATATTTATTTTTTTGTGCAACAAGGCGCCATGCAATATGCGTACATTATTAAAATTAGAACTAATAATAGTTAGACGACGCACAACGGCTACTCTTCCCTTTAGAGTTTCATACAAAACTTTATCTAGATAGCAGATACCAAAGCTTATATTCAGCAGAACCTGTCCTAAATCAAAACCAGTTCCTCACTTACTAAGATTGTCTTCAAATTAATTAATTAAGCTATAGCTAGTATGTTTATGGAGATTATCAAGCGCCAATCAACCACCAATGTTGGTACCAACACGAACGGTCCGATGTTGGATGTTGCCCACTCTCGTCACTCCCTCGGCCGAATTCGTCCCGCCACGCCGCCTACCCACAGGTTCGTACTCTTACCATTTATTATTCTGTCACGCGAATTTGCACTTAATGTTTCCACTTGTAGTTATTTATTTTGAAAAACACAAAGTAGGTTGTACTTATAGGTAGTATTTTTTTTAATTCCTCTTCAAAACCTAGTTATAGGAACGATCTAGGTAGGTAACTACCTGACGAAAAACTGCGTGAAACGAAGCACGAAAGATGAAGACGGTTATGTTGCCGGAATACCTACCTATTTCAGTCATTCTCAGTATGTACTGTAATAATTTAAGTAAACGCTTAGCATACAATAGAGTCAATTGCAATTTTTTTTAATTGTAAATTCATAACTTGCTAAATCTACCTACCTAGTACCTACTATTCGTTTTTACTTTAATTTATACTTAGCGTTGATTTTACTTTCAAAACACCTATGTTCTCGATAACTTTGTCCAATACTCCTCCATACATCTAATGATTATTTTGTAAGTCATATTATATTTTGCTGGATTTTGTAAATTATATATGGCAACCCCCATTAGGTACTCCCTTACGCAGCCGTGTTCCTCCCGCCACCGCCAATAGGCGCTTCAGGTTAGTTATCGTCGAGGAGAGCGTATTTTAATACGATTTTACCTTCTACAGGTTGAAACAGAAAGGGTAAGTATACTTTTTTCCAAAACTTAACGTTGTAATTCTAAAACTATGAGCTTTGGAGGAAACTTGAGAAACAAAAGGTGTTACTTATAGGAATACAGCTGTTGACATATTTCACAAGTCTACAAAACCTTTAGTACTTCAACTGACCCCACAAAGCCGATAGTTGAGATTTACAAAGTTAAGTTGCAAAAAAAATAGTATACCCTTTTTGTTTCACCTATACTAGTATAACAACCCATCTTCCAAAAAGGCGTAAGTACTAAAAGTATCTATAAAATTTTAGTTTAAAGTGCATCGATCGTAAGTTAGGAGGGGGGCAATTGCACCGAAAGCCCCCCCTCAGTACCCGCGCCTGCGCCAACAGGTTCGTACTCTTTCCATTTATTATTCTGTCATGCAAACTTCCACTTTATGCTGAAACATCATGGATTTGTTTTGTAAAACAAATTTTAGTATGTATTTTAAAAAACAATAGTTTTTAATTGCTAATTCTAAAAGTAGATGTTAGTAAATACCTTATTGAAATTGTATTAATTTTATTGTTAACTTGAGCAAGGTTTTACAATTATAAGAAAATATTTAAAGTCTAAACTAGAAGTTTCAAATTAGCCTTTCTGTTTGTGACTATGACATAAATACCTAATATCTCTGTACCGACTGTTTTCTTTTCCATTTTATTATTTCAATGATAGTAATCAAATAGTAAATTGTAATGCGAATTGTCCGCAACCAGTATTTTTTTAATAACTATTTTTTCTGAACGGTCCTTTTTACACTGTGCAAAGCTTCGTCAAGTCTTTTATCTTGTATGTTTTTCGATTCTCTCACTCATCATAGGACAGCTATAACTTTACGTCGATCTTCTGTGAGAGGGTAGTACTACCCAGGTCGAGCCAGCCTGTATTTGAGCTATAGTCGATTGGCTGCATCTCAGCTCTACTGTCACTGTCAAAGTCACTGTCAAAACATGTACATAAAATGTCAAACTTAACGTTGACATGTTTTTATTAAAACAACCTTTAAACTACGAAAACACTGCGAATATAATGTTTCGTGAATATTCTTTTAAATTAGAGCAAAGCCAACGGTTGTGAAACTAAGCTTTTACCCCGTAAAAATATAGCAGTCCCGCTGGGCTTCGAGATTTTAGTTTGGCCCAAGAGCGAGGCAGCGGAATAGAGAAACATGCATGAACCAGTGTGCACCGTTTCACTTCTCTTTTACCATAAAAAGTGCTGATTCTGTTGATAAACAAACTAAATATTACTTAACTAACTGTAACTGTCCTTGTCATGTTACGTAATGTACTTATAAAAAAAATAAAACTAAAAAAACTTTTGGATTTGACAGAAAGAGGGCTTCAATCAGGCTTCATTGAGGGTGTCCAGGCTTTTTTTTCCACCAGGGCGGCAACACGTTGAAATAGGTGACCACAAAAGATTGTATAGATCTGTGGGTCACAATTGTATTTGTAATGACACTGACAGCAATGAAATGACAGATGACGTATTAAAGTCTAATCAAGCGACTTTGAGTATTAACATTTGAAAATACTTGATGTTTAAAGATCAAATCTCACTGCAAGCACTCCGTAGTGCTACGGAGTCTTTAGAAGTGGGGAATGCCTTTACAACACTTCCCTTTTATTCCATAATGCAAAACATGTCTGAGAGTGCACACTCGCTGACAATCCTCCTTTCACGGCAGTGTGTAAGTACATTTCACACAATTACCGCCGGTCAGTATTATCTTAATTGAAATGGGAAACCGCGGCGTGCTCATTAAAAACACAAAAGATGCGGTGTGCCTCCGTAGAACTAGGATAAATAATTATGTTAAAGGTTTCATTTTGAATGTCTAGTAAGTACGATGCTGTAAACTAAATTTTCTCATTATATTTATATTCTTCAAATGAGATCCTAGATACCTAGTCTGAGAGCAATATTGAAAATGTCATACCATTACAAAATGACATGTCAAAACATACTCAAGAACGCTTTCAGACTTGAGATCGATTTATTTATACGGGCCATACATATTTATTTATCTGCCGTAATTACAAAACGTTTAGTAAAAACGACTAAAAGTAATAATAGGAATTACAAAAATAATTTGTTGTCGTTTTTTATCTCAATGTTCAGGCGCTTTTCCGACTTCCTGTAACAAAGTTTCTTGTATTCCCCATAGCCAATACACCCACCTTTGTCGTTCTTATCAAATAGTTCACGCCTTTACCCCAGAAATTCTGGTAATACACCTCGGGGGTTCGTTTATCAAATAAAAATACTCATAACATTCTCAGATACAAATGTAGTGTGCAAAAGTGCAACTATTAACTTTAAAAGTTCCTGACGCAACGTCGATAATGGAATAACCGTGAATTTATCAATGGCCCGCGTAACTTCATCCATGTCGTCATCTCACCCTAGACCGCACCCTTATAATGTTTTATGTGGACACATTGTGCCACAATAGGGCCCACTGGGATGTTGCTACATAAATCGTGTATTACCCCAAATATGCTGGGAGATAACGTAATAACAGTTTTGTAATGTTTACACGCAAAGTTCAAAAGGTTTAGAACGACTATCTTGAAATTTTATATCAGCCCTATTAGCCGTGACCTTGTCACTACAAGCGTTCAAGATATCGTTACGCTTAATGTAGAGAATGACATATAAGACACCAGGAGATCAACTTATCGACAACACAAATGTAATTGTACAATCGACGACCGCTTGGCGCAGTGGTTCGAGCGTAGGCCGCTCGGCTCACTGCACATGGTGGTGGCGGGTTCGATTCCCGCTGGGGTAAATTTCGGAAATTGCCTTTTCGTAATTTGTCCTGGTCTGGGTGTCACTGGGATCGCCCTCAGTCCATTGTACGGTATACATAGTACAAGCGTTGCTTAGTTTGGGACCATATAGTTGGTGTGTTCGTCTGGCGATATTTATTTATTAATTTAGAAAAGATTGTAGATTGAGATGAGTCCACGTCAATAGACAGTTTCTGCGGAGAGCAACGATCAATCGACAGTCCCCCGATTGATGTAGCAACAAAATTACACTATGCCAAACAGTAGCATTAAGGTGAAGGCGCCTGTCTAGCCCGCGAAGTTCAAATTTTTTGAGTTCTTTTAGAATTTTTTCAAAATCTGACAATAATAAAAGACAAATTTTGTAATTCGCGAAAAAGACCGTGTGCAGTGCATTTATTAATACATTTATTTTACTCTAAATACTATCTCGGAGGATATGATACTAGTAAATCACTAAATATACAAAAATTGCCAGATTATCTGGATAGCTGTCGTTCTTGAAATGTTTTAGAGTAAGTTGGCTATA
Organism: Notodonta dromedarius; assembly: GCA_905147325.1. Lineage (NCBI taxonomy): Eukaryota > Metazoa > Arthropoda > Insecta > Lepidoptera > Notodontidae > Notodonta > Notodonta dromedarius. The sequence continues at coordinate 8,528,576 of LR990175.1, read as the reverse complement.
TTAATAAATGCACTGCACACGGTCTTTTTCGCGAATTACAAAATTTGTCTTTTATTATTGTCAGAATTTGAAAATTTTCTAAAAGAACTCAAAAAATTTGTACTTCGCGGGCTACATGGGCGCTTTAGCCTTAAACAGATTCATTCAATATTTTGATAAAATGTTTTGAATCAAATCGTGTCCGTCAACTCAATGCGCGAGCAAACTAAGCTAACGAAACAAACTATCTGTTATGAGAATACAGAGGATGGAATATCTTTAGTTAGCGGCGATAAGAATACTCCTTATTTACATACAGTTAGTGCTACGCTGGGACTGTTATTATCTTGACATTCTCAAATGTTTGGTTTTGTCACAGAGAATCCGATAATCATTAGAACTTAAAACTTCCTTGCCGACAATTCAAACATCAGTTCATCAAACAAATCAATGGGAAGGTACTTCTTCGAGTGCTTATAATATTTACACAATAGGTAACATTTGTTTGATGTGTAAACATAAACCCATTGTTGTTTTTATCAATTCAACACCTGTAGGATATATACCTACTTAAATAATGATAATTTGTGTAAATACTGAAAACAGGTTACACACACAATAATATCACGAAGCGATGTTGCCAGCGCAGGCCTTTCTCAATTACTCACCGACGAGGCGGCAGGCGGTTAGGAACGCTTCAAATTAAATAATAATATTCGTACACACCAGATAAATGTATCGACATAACGCTACACCCGTCAATCAGTGCATTAAACACTCTCCTAAATAAAAATAAATCACTACCACAAAGTTTTTAATAAAAGAGCTGACAACACTAGATAACGACGAGGTGTCAACGACACACGGCCGCGGGCGACGACTCACATACCTACGTCACGCGAGCCAATTGGCCAGGATTACCAGATCGGTCCATGTACTAGAATAGTACTGTAAGCTAGAATGGGAGCTTATCACACATACAAAAATCACCTGATTAAAATATGATAGTAAAACAATATACAACTGGCGAATAAAAAAAAGAAATATAACAAAATGTAAAAAGACAAGCCCGCCGAGTTTCTTGTCTGATCTTCTCAGTCGAGGGCGCGTTCCGATTCGGTTTTAGATATAAAAAATAAAAATAATAATTATGTAAAATTGACAATTTGTAAGTGATAAACAGTGCCTAAACAAAATAAACGATTTGAATTTGAATTTTGATAAGTTACTTTACAGGATATAATAGTTTTTACAAGTATTTTTACTTCAGCTGTGAATATGAGAAATCTTGTAGAGCTTGCCACCAAGAGCTTATAAAAACTGCGTTCATTAAATAGTATCATTTTAAGCATTATACTTAACAAAATTATCAGCATCAAAAGCATAATCAAACGTTAACACTTAGTACCTACTTATGGAGCTTTACATAGGGGTTTCTTACCCAAAAACGTTTGGGAACTAGGTACGTTAACGATATGATGATAAAAAGGGTTGTAATTAGTATATCTATTATACATACGTCAACATACGTCAGGGTGCCATTTTAAACTTACTTGACTGACCCGTCCGGAGTGAATTTAGATAGTGTTAATCTGTTTGGAGCGCGCGTTTGCTGCTTAATACCTCTGCGTGAATACCTAGTTCAACTTAACAGCATATTTTATTATGAGTCTCTTGAAATATAGCAGTCATCATAACTATGTTATTTGACACACAGATACTTATACGTTTGGTAAGGACGGATCCTGACCATATCGATTATTGAACCTTAACATAATTTGAAATGAATTCAAAGTGAAAAAATGAAAGTGGCTAGGTATATCTTGAGTTTTGGATACAAGGTTTCGATTCGGAAAATTGTCTTATCAAGAATAGAAATATCAATTCAATTGCGTCATAAAAACAAAGCATGGCGCTACATGATCGATTTCACTGAATTATAAAAGAGGTGGTCGCGATGCCTGTTGGGCCACGACACACTTACTTGTCATGACGACATTGGTGGAGGATTATTGAAACAGCTGTTTTATATAATGTATTTATTAAATTATTATTTCGTCAATTACTTATATGTGAAACTTTCTCTGAACATTTTTTAAGATAGAGACGATTTAAGATAAGACAAAATCTACATAGTATGCATATAGTGGACTGCAATAGTGAGAAATTGTAAATTGTCACACAGTTTACATGGTAGACAGTTAACAGAGTAGGTACCAGGGGATCATAAATTGGGAATAGTTGTACGTATATCACAGTGTTCGGTCGTTGACACATCCCATTAGAATTGATGTTTATTAACTGAGTATTTGCACTTCGTTATTGACAAGGCTGTCTAAGAACTTCTATTCCCTACCTGTTTGCTGAAGCGATTGTCGTGTCACGTGAATATATTGACTTCTGAAGACAGGTGGAGGTTCCCTAGAGAGGTCCTTGGCTGGCAGCTGTCCTATGTCACACTGAGTTGAGGCATCCGTTTCAAATAATAAGGGACTGCAAATCAATGTCTTGGATTTTATGATTGTTCATTAAATAAAAATGCAAAAAGTATTTTTCATTACTCATACTCTGAAAGTAGGTCTAAAGTTGTCTGAGGAGCGGGTTGAAAGTAATACTTTTCCGGCCCGGGAGAATCGCTTTCAACTGACAGCTGTCAAATTATAAAAAAAACACTAGTTCCATTTTCACATTTCTATGGAACCATGTTCAAACTTTTTCTACAGTCACTCAATTACAGCACGATGTAAAATTGAAATAACATAAAGTTAAGTATTAGTAATAAAAGAATATTATATTTTTAAATGACTTAATTATAATTTAGTTTCAACAATTTCTTTAAAATAACATAGATTTGGGAAAAATATTTAAAGATGAAAATGAAAAATAATGGCTAAATAATGAAGTTGGCCGGCTAACGAAAAAAAACAAAACAGGCGGCAATCCGATCTTTATTTTTTTTTCGAGGTGTAGAGTATTGTTCTTACTTCCTTGTATTATTTCTTTAGCCAATTCCTGTTTTTATTTTTACTTTCCTTGTATTCGTAAGCACAGTGTTTACCTCGGGTGAAAGACTTATTTTGTCCCTCGAACTATTAGCGCCCTCCCTACGCTCGGGCGCCAAACCCCGTCTCGGGACTAAATAAGTCACTTTCACCACTCGTGTAACAATGTACTATTATCACTTCGTACAAATGCTGGCCATTGACCCGTCGTCGTCGTAAATATTGCACTGGTTCGTCGCTAAGTGAAATTCACCGGTACTACTACCTGTGCATAGTTTATGTGCGCCTGGTAACTTTCCCACAAAAACCTATGAATACCCCATTATGTCTGGGTTGAAAGGGGTTGATGTATTCAAGGGAGCAAGTTAAGGAAGGTCTCCTTACAAGTTTTCACAAATATTAAACAACTTAATATCACAGCCCGCGGGTGAAACCGCTAAATATGATAACGCACTATCGTGGTATTAATATACCTACACCTTACCCATGTTTTATCTTTATTTGAGATTGGCGTCGATATTTTTAAATGTACTATTATCATACATAATACCAATTAAGGGGAAAATAAACAGTGTGTAACAAATTTTAATTTGTTATTCGGTCACTATTATGTAGGCACAGCTAATCAGATTTCACGAACCGAATAATGTCGTTTCGGTACCTACATAATTTCATACGGATTATTTTCCTATTACAGGAAATTGAATTAAGTGCTACAACGTAAGCTAAACACTCAATATAATCCTTATTCCATTGGAAGAGAGTTGCTATTTTATTAGCTAGGCGATATTTGTTGTGGGCGGCGCAGTAGCCGCAACGGCTGGGGTCAGTGAATTTGGATATCAAATATGCAACTTGGTAGACTCCGAAACCACTTACACCAATTGCAAAATGTTGAAAATGTTTCTCACTCTACGATGAAAGGTTTAATAGTGCAATATAATATCCTACTTACTTATTATACAGGGTGTTTTAAAAATCAGAAATAATAATTTAGGCATATATGCAGCAGCTGATTGTCTGGTGAAGATGTATGACACCCATCCAATAGTAAAAAAACAGTGTAAACTCCATTCACGAGTAGATACTAGCCCCCTATCCTTATACAATTAAATGTTCGTATTAACTTTGCATGGAATATACCTACGTACCTACTTGAGATACATAGGTTATAAATAACTGTGATAAATAATAATATATTGAGATATGTCAATTTTCTAAAATTGGTGGGTTAAACCTTTTCCAAGAGAATATACTTCAATATCGTGATTCTGAACTGTAGCAAAATCGGAAACTTTTAACATGTTTTAGGTTAGTTCAGCGCCATCTATTGAAGTCGCGATTAAACCTAGTCTGACAATATAAAATATTCCAAAATGAAATTATTATTTACCTAACACTTTGATCTGAGAATAGTAAGATCCAAAAGAATTCTATCTATAGATAGGTACTAAACAGTGTTTTCCGAGACAACCTATTTCGGTTTGTTATCTATTTCAGGTATGTACACAAGTCGGAAGCCACATCGATATTTGTGTTACTGTTTCCTTCGCACGACTATCGCAATACATAAAATATTATGAGAACCGTGAAAAAAGAATCCGTGATTCTCGGATGTTACTTTGGGAACTTCGTTAATATTTCTAAATAAAATGGCGGATCGTTTTGGAATCTCTCGTATATGTACCTGAACGTTAAGTGTGAAAAGTTAGTTCGTGTTTAATCGTTTCGTTGCAAACTTTTCTTAATATATGTGAGCAGTATAAATTGTGTTAACAGTATTTCTAAAACTTTAGCATCGTTTATAATTTTATATTCAAACATAAATTATACTATCAAACTTCCATGTCCGGTGTTATGAAATGATTCAAAGTTTTACTATTTATGTAGCTTTAAAAATTACCTACAGTACAGTTTTTGGTAAAAATATATATTTACTAACTATATATAATAACTGTTCGTCGGGAAGCCCTACGATATTTTACACTATTTCTGGGGCCCAGACGAACTAGGTACTTTTTAAGCCATCCAAACAGCCATCCATCAACTTTCGCAGATTTTCTAATTTCTAGGATATTTGTTTTTTTATCTAAAACAGGAACATTAAGAACTACTAAACTACCATAGACACTGAGATCGATCATTTATTGATATTTATAAGTTTCTTGACATTATCTTACGTAATCAAAAAAAAAACAATTGCGATCACATCGCAAATCATCCCCGTCGTAAATATGTAAGGTAACAATGGAGCCCCGCGCGGTGCGCGTGAAGTGACCTAAAAGCCTGAACGTCTCTCGCCTTTTAACTCGACTCACTTCAGAAATAGACACCCCGCTGTCTCGTAAAACGAACGCCGAAGCCAGGAGAGGTCCGCTCCACTTTATAAGCTATTTTTACTATTGTAGTGTAGGCTGATCTTACGGAAACTGTGAGCGATCGGAAAGCTTACGTAATTCAAATCGTTTATTTTGTATAGGCCCACGGGGGCACTTACAAATTGTCAAACTTGCAGTTTTTTTCTTATATCTACAACCGGATCGGAACGCGACCTCGACTAAAAAGAACCGGCAAGAAACTCAGCGGGCTTGCCTTTTTACATTTTGTTATATTTTTTTTCTTTTTTTTAATCGCCAGTTGCTTAAATAGTTAATAATTACAAAGTAGATACTAATGTTAATATAATAGCTCCAGTGTGTTGCTTTTTAAGATTAAGGTGAAGGCGCCTGTCTAACCCGCGAAATTCAAAATTTTCGAGTATTATTAGTTTATCCAAAATCTGAAAACATTTAAGACAACATTTTGTGATTTGCGAAAAACACAGTATGTAGTGCGTTTATTAATACATTTATTTTACTCTAAATATTATCACGGTGGATATGATACTAGTAAATCACTAAATATACAAAAATTGACAGATTATCTGGATAGCGGTCGTTCTTGAAATGTTTTAGAGTAAGTTGGATATATTAATAAATGCACTGCACACGGTCTTTTTCGCGAATTACAAAATTTGCCTTTTATTATTGTCAGATTTTGCAAAATTTCTAAAAGAACTCAAAAAATTTGAACTTCGCGGGATAGCTGGGCGCTTTAGCCTTAAGTACTTAGAATTACTTAAGTAATTCGGACTAGTAGGGCAAGACACGCTACGCTTTGACATTATTATTGACTGTCGAGATTTGAGCTGCACAGTCCCAAGTCTATATCATCCAAATAATTCGAAATTTTGTAATAACCCTTTGCACAGAGTTTAGTTTTAATTATGGATTTAAACTTATTGATAGGTAATTTTCGACTTGTGAATCGGGTTTTAATACTTAATAACGTAGTAAGTACTTTTTACTGCGCCTTCACAATACGTCGAAAATAAACATACCTTTGATTCAAATATTATTCCAGAGCTTAACCTATCTGTTAGGCAATGAAATATGTACAATTTCAAACCTACTTAGTGATTGTATAGGGCAGCGGTCGGCAACCTTTAGGAGGCAAGGGCATAGGCAAGGCAAGGGCAAGGACATGTAAGAATAATACTTTAATTTACAAAACATTCGCGGGCCGCGTGTTGCCTACCGCTGTCTTACGACAATAGCCTAGTGGTTAGAGCCTCGTAGTCGAGAGGTTCCGGGTTCGATCCCCATCCTGGCCGTTACTCTATTGACGTGGGCCCACTCCTAACACAAGCATTAGCTTCGCTGAAGGCGCTAACGGGAATACTAGTAATGTAATGTGAAACTCATATTGCTAGTAATCTTTATTTTTTAATGCCTTTACAACATTATGATACGGAGCTGGTAGTAGATATGGATCGGATTAGAATAATGATATCGTGGGTAAATCCGTTATACTTAGTATCATTTGTATCAATTTTTTAAACAAAGTACCCGGTACTAACCTAACTGTTAGTTTGCTGTATAAATAAATACGTCAGTCCAGTGCGTGCCCGATACCGTGGCGTTTTTGTCAATAGGTCATTATTTTCTCTCATTGTGGACAGTTAGGTACTGTAAAACGCGGATTATTAGACCGATCACAATGTTTTTAACAGTACGTAAAAACGGCTCCGTTCCGGTTTCGACTGTGGCAGATAAACCTTTGTTTTTAAATTAAATTAAAGTGTAAAGTAACCAAAAACAAATATGTACTTATATTTATATATGTATCATGTGTAGATTAGATTAGGTTATCTCGTGAAAAGGTAGAATCCATATTCTAACCATATATTTAATGATTCTAACAATCCACGCAACTCAGTGGTTAATCAAAGTGTTAATGTTGTTCACGTTCCATCTTTTGTCGATGATTTCGCCACAGAGTTTGAAGAGCCACTTGGTCAGTATGTGAGAAAACACATAGGTGAAACTACTATTTTTTTGCAAAATTACTTTGTAAATCTAAAACTATCGGCTTTGTGAGATAGTTGAAGTACTGAAGGTTTTGTAGACTTACGAAATCTGTCAACAGCTGTATCCCTATAACACCTTTTGTTTTCAGCTTTCCTCCAAATCTAATAGTTTTAGAATTACAAAGTTAAGTTTTGAAAAAGATGTATACCTACCCTTTGTGTTTCAGCCTGTATAATAATGATGAAACATTTCACAGGTAGCATGTGAAAAATCATATTATATAGATTTTCATAAGTAGCACCTGCTACTGACATAGGCAGATAGGTACTGTCGCGGTTTTTATGATAAATCATCGACCAGTGACTTCATAGGATTACTTCTCATAGTGAAAATACACTCTGAATAAAATCATTGACTATGAAAAATCACAGGTGAAATAACAGTGAAAGAAAAACATAATTTCACGTAATGAAAATGAATTGAAAGTAGTAATCATTACCATGCCTACTGTATAAACATTTATCCTTTTGTTCGCAGATGAGCCGATAGCCGCAGTAATGAAGCTGTCGATCGAAGTGCTGTGTCGCGGCGCGGGCGCTCCGTTCGCCCGCGTCGGGCGGCTGCGGCGGGCCCTGCTGCTGCTGGCCGCGGCCGCATGCACCGCCGCGGCGCTGCTGTACTGGCAGCAGGTGCTGTGCGACGACCAAGCACGCACGCCATTGAACAGCTTATATTTAAGGTACGATACCAACGCTCACCGGTTTAATTATCAGACCCTAATACTAACCGACCTCAAAAAAGGAGGAGGTTCTCATTTCGAATTTCTTATAGGTACCTATGTTTTTTTTTTTAAATAAGTTGGAAAGCAGATACGTGCCTACTTATTAAAGTGCATACAATTAATCAAAATTAAACTCACGGACTTGGTCCGCGTTCATCACAAAAATAGTTGTAAATACAAACATTATATTTAATTACAGCGACTCTCCGCCCATTTGGACGTGGACCTGCCGAAACGACCGCTGCGAGCGCATGCACGCCTCAGAGTCTCCGACGTTCACGTCGCTGGAGACCTGCAGTATGCTGTGCGACTCCACGCAACTGTGGCCGCAGCCCACGGGCCCCGTGAGCCTCGCCACCAACGTGATACCCGTCACAGCCGACGGCTTCTCACTGAAAATAGCCGCTTCGCCCTCCCGAGACGTATCCGACCATTTGACCGATGCCTTCGCACTAATGAAGAATGACATGCGGAAACTGGAGAGCAATGCCGGCCCTGACAACGGAAGGAGAGGCTCCTTCGGCGTCCATCGCAAAGTCCTCGTTCAAGTGTCTATTAATGGCAGCGGTGACCCGCGCCTGAGGCTCGACACAGATGAGAGCTATAAATTGACGTTAAAACCCACGAGACAGTATCTAATAGCAGAAATTAATGCACATTCCTTTTGCGGTGCTCGTCATGGCTTCGAAACGCTATCGCAGATCGTGTGGTTGGATCCATTCGCAGGGACCCTGCTTATACTAGAGAGCGCGTCCGTGGTCGACGCGCCCCGGTTTCCTTTCCGTGGGCTACTGCTCGATACCGCTCGCAACTTCTTCCCGGTGGCTGACATTATACGAACGATCGACGCGATGGGAGCGTGCAAGATGAACACGTTTCACTGGCACGTAAGCGACTCCCAGTCGTTCCCGCTACGACTGAACAGCGCTCCACAACTCGCGGATCACGGCGCGTACGGCCCCGGCGCTATTTACACACCAAAAGACGTAAAAGCTATCGTGCGACACGCAAAACTGCGCGGTGTTCGCGTGCTGATGGAGGTGGACGCGCCCGCGCACGTCGGCAAAGCGTGGAGCTGGGGCCCCGCCTCGGGCCTCGGCCACCTCGCGCACTGCGTCGAGGTTGAACCCTGGAGCGCTTACTGCGGCGAACCACCGTGTGGGCAACTCAACCCGCGAAACCCGAACGTGTACAAACTGCTCAAAGCCATTTACACGGAAATTATCCAGTTGACGGAAGTCGATGACCTGTTCCATCTGGGCGGGGACGAGGTTTCAGAGCAGTGTTGGGCGCAGCACTTCAACGACTCGGACCCCATGGAGCTCTGGTTGGAATTCACGCGGCACGCTATGCTGGCCCTCGAGCACGCGAATGGGGGACGCTTGCCGGAAATGACGTTGCTGTGGTCGTCTCGGCTCACTCGGTCCCCCTACCTCGAGAGATTGGACGCCAAGCGCATCGGCATACAAGTGTGGGGCTCGTCGAAGTGGCCGGAATCTCGCGCCGTTCTCGACGGCGGCTACCGGACGGTGATCTCGCACGTGGACGCTTGGTACCTCGACTGCGGGTTCGGGTCGTGGCGTGACAGTTCCGACGGGCACTGCGGGCCGTACCGCTCGTGGCAGCAGATCTACGAGCACCGGCCGTGGTCGGAGGTCTCGACGGCGCCGATGGACGCGGCGGGCGGCGGGCCCTGGCGCGTGGAGGGCGGGGCGGCGTGCCAGTGGACGGAGCAGTTGAGTCCGGGCGGGCTGGACGCGAGGGTGTGGCCGCGGACCGCCGCGCTGGCGGAGCGGCTGTGGTCCGACCGCGAGGAGGGCGCGGGGCCCGACGTGTACCTGCGCCTGGACACGCAGCGGGCGCGGCTGGTGGCGCGCGGGGTGCGCGCGGCGCCGCTGTGGCCGCGCTGGTGCGCGCACAACCCGCACGCCTGCCTCTAGCCCGCGCCCGACGCCGGCGCGAGCCCGCGCCCGCGACCCACGCCGCCGGCCCGCGAGCGCGTCGTGGTTGAGACGTAAATCACAACAGCGAGATTAGATATTTGTACGAGTAACTGAGCGCCTCGTGACGCGACCACGGAGGTACTTCTGTTGTACATAAGTTATTGTAGTATGTAGTAGTTGTTCCAGTGTAATTAGTGTGAGTAGTTAGACAGCGGTACAGAGCTTCCTGTTATCGGTTATTAGCTCGCAGTGTTGACGAAGATAGACTAGTGTATATTCGAATGTTACCTTATTAGAAGCTCAAATTTCAATTTAAATTTATACATACTTAATAAGTACGAATGTACGGTGCAAAGACGTAGCTTAAGGTGTAGGCACACCGTTTAAAGACTGTCATATTGTGTGTACCCAGTTTGCGACAGGTCAAGTTTAATTTGAATCTGTCATCAATCTGTCATCGTGTTTTGTGAAGTAGCCGTCTTTGTATAGAATATTACTCATTTTCTTATTGTAAGTTAATCATAATGCCATTGAGTCACAAGATCATTGTTGATCGTGTTTTATAATAGTTACATAATAATTAGCGTGACATTAGCTAGGCTGATTTAATTGGACATTATAAAGCTGGGTTCTCACGGTGCGAGTGACCGAGTGGACTCGGATAACTTCTTGGTTTTTACTTGAAACGTAGCAAAGGTTATCTGAGACACCTTGGACTTAAAAGCCCTTTGAATTAACAGCACAGTTATAAGTAAGAAAAAGATAGTAGTCTCATTTATTCTTTTAACAGCTCTCTCTCTGTTAAGTGGTTGATCGACCGTAAAGGAGTACCGTGTCAACGCGGCTTTAGCGAATATTGTTAAAAACGAGTTGGAGTGCAACTACTGTTTGTTTACCCATACGAGAGTACTAATCAGCTTTATTTATTTTAAATATTATATAACGCCGTGTTTTGCTGCCTTTAACTTATTACTTTTTTAAACTTTCTTCTTGTCTGTAATCATTCGTCGTTATATTCAGAGTAAATTTTTATCATTAATCTTTATAACTGTTTAAATTATAAATATTGATATTATATTCGGATATAGTTTGTATCATCGATATGATTAAATTATAATTATAGCAAGTTATAAAAATTCTTGTTGCAATACATTTTTATTGCAAAAAGCAAAGTACTTAGGACAAATATAGAAAAAAAATGCTATAATTCGAAAATATTGGTGCACATTGATAACGCTAGGCCAATTCTGTTGTAAAAATAGAAAGCTCAAGTCAATTTAATATTTACAGGTGTTCATTAATTGCGCTGCTTTTTATTTCTTTAAGAAAATAAGTGATGTATTTTTCTTGTAAACTGATTTTTTTATTACGGCAATTAACAAAATACTTTGTTTAAATAATGTCAGTTTTGAAAACATTATTTTTTTCGAATTATTGTCATCTAATCCAAATTAAGATTTTATTAATTAATAACTCATTCTACAGATATGATTGATCACGGTTTTATGTTGATAACGACGTTAGTGAGAAGCAGTCACGGACAACCCTGGAAAATCTTGCCTAAACTCACATGATACATAACGATACGTCATACATACTAAGACAAAAAAATGAATACATACAGCTCAAATATCTGAATCAGAAAATGTATTTAGTTTTTTCATTTTTATATTATTTTCATACTGAAATAATCATTGTTTAAATCTGATGGATTGTTTTCTGTTGTAAATAGAACGATTATACGTTTGTATATGACGATTTATATTTATGAGATTATTTATTGTGTAGTTTTAAGTTGAATTTAACATTATTCATAATAGTTTTTCAAATTGTAATCATACTAATTTGTTTTACATGATGTGCTGAGACATGTCCCGTAGATTATTCTTAGTGAGAATCAACTGCATAATAATTAATAATGCACAAAGCTGACACAAAATGCCAATGGAGGCAGATATATAATCGTAGTGTGATTAATTTAGTATTCCTCCATCCCTCTAATTATTGTTGCGAGTTAACATAAGGGCGTTTGCAACATTAAGCGTGCGCACGCGGCGGGTGCCCGCGTCGCATATTTGTATTGTAATACTAGCTGTGCCCACCGACTTCGTCCGCGTAGTATTTAACTTAACAAAAATTTCGGGATTATCGGGATAAAAAGTATCATATGTGTTAATCCCGGTTATAAACTATCTGTGTTCCAAACTTCGTCAAAATCAGTTCAGTAGTTATTGCCTGAAAGAGTAACAAACATCCACACATGCACATAATATTAGTAGGGTAGTAATTGCAGCTCCAAGTGGCGCGGATGCGAGCGACGGGTTTGTACTAAGCATGGAAATGATTGCTACTTTCAATTAATTTTCATCACGTGAAATTATGTTCTTTTTTCACTGTGATTTTTCACACTCAATGATTTTATTCAGTGAATTCAGTGAATTTTCACAGTATGTAATTATGACAGTTAAGGTCATAGCCCACTTATACGACTCTGCTCCAACACTGCTCCCACCCAACACCGCCCTAAAAGAAGGCGACTGTTCGCAGTCCGCGCGGCGACAGCTAGCTGGTGCCCAGCAGTCCACTCGTTGACAGCTAGCAGACGCCCAGCTGTCCACGCGCCGACCGGTCGCGCTTTTCGCCACAGACACAGTTCGCGATCGGTTTCCATTGAAGCAACTAGTATTTTTTACTATGTCCCGATTCACAACGCGCGAATTAGCAATTATTGCTATTGCAATTGAGGATGAAGAGAGAAGTTCAAGAAATAACAGCCGAAGATTTTGGGTGCATAAAATGCTTAAAGCAAGACATGCGGAAGGAGAATTCTGGCAGATCCAAAGACACCTATCAGATGATGAAGAAAAATTCTTTATTTACTTTCGTATGGATCGGTACCTATTTAATTACATATTGTCATTTATTGGAAAAGACATAACAAAGAAGAATACGAAATTTCGACAAGCAATAACACCAATAGAAAAAATTGCCGTCACATTGAGGTAAGTGAAACAGAAACTTTTTTGTAAATTTGTACATATTTATTAAAAAAAAAATAACAATCAGTCTCTAATTCCCATCACTTATCACTTATAACTCAAAATCAATATAAAAAATTTGGATTCGCTTACAATGTTAACTCAAAATCAAAAAATTAATAACAATCAGTCTCTAATTTCCAATATCGCTTACAATGCAATGTTAGCACAAAATCAATAAAAAAAAAAGTTAGGAATCTTTTGTTTGTGAAGCATTAGGCAATTCATTGTTCAATTTCGGTGTTTTTAAAACTGGAGAATTATTGCCTGTAAGCTCTACATTACGGGTATTATAGCCGGAAGGGCCTGCATTGTGGATGTTATAATCCGAAGATCCTGTATTGTGGGTGTTATAACCCGAAAGTTCTGTATTGTGGGTGGTATAACCGGAAGGTCCTAGATTGTGGATGTTATAACCCGAAGGACTCTCAATATCAGTATTGTGTCGTGAAGAACCAGCATATAAATTAGTTTGTTCCTGGATTTCTTGTAATTCAACTTCAGACACCATATTGAATATTCTAGACTTGAGGACAGATTGGTTGTAACAATTTAATTTTTTTACCGTTGTTGCAATGCTCGAAAAAAACTTGTCAATCTCGTCATCTTTATTTGTCTCTTTTTCTTTAAGTAAATATTTTAAAAGTTCAGCTGATGCTGAGGTACTTTCGTGGGTCCCTTTAAATCGCTTCCTTTTAGGTATGTTCGGAAACAAAGGAGAGTTTGCTGACGTATTTGTTGAACAAGAACTTTCTGGTCGGTTGGTGATATCAAGTGCTGGGTTATTCGATGAGATGGGAGAATCATCGTGATTTGACAGCAATTCGTTAATTTCACTCACATCAAAATTTTCTATATCTTCACTATCATCATCCGTTAATGATGAAATTGTTTTTCTTTGTTTCATATGCGGTAACAAAAACGACATTTCCTCTTCAAATTGCCATTTTTTTGATGAGGTAGCAGCCTGACCACTTTTTGTGCGTTTCTTAACAACTGCCCTTCTGTAGCTTTCTCTTAAGTTTGCCCATGTTTTCTTGCACTCTGATTCTGAAATAGAAAGAAATCGAAGTGAAGACGTGAAATATTAATAAAAAAAGTTTTGTTTCAGATACATGATTACGGGAAATTCAGCAAGGGCGTTGAGTTCAAGCTTTAGATTAGGCGAATCAACAATCCGATCAATTATACAAGAAGTATGTAACGCAATCATAAACAAACTAATGAGAGTTTTCATTCCAACGCCAATTGAAGAGCGTTGGATAAATATAGCTCGAGGATTTCAAGACAGATGGAATTTTCCAAATTGCATCGGCGCTATAGATGGAAAGCATGTCAACATCATAGCACCTGCTAATAGTGGTTCGCTATATTTTAATTATAAAAAACACTTTTCTGTTGTCCTAATGGCTGTGGTTGATGATAAATATAGATTTATAATAGTTGATATAGGCGCTTTTGGTAGAAATAGTGACGGTGGAATATTTGCATCTTCGAAATTAGCGAGACGTCTTGAAAGTAATTCATTACATATTCCAAACGATAAACCGCTACCTGGAAGTAACAGAGATATACCTCATGTTTTCATAGGAGATGAGGCGTTTCCTCTAATGAGAAATTTATTGAGGCCATACCCTCGTTGTCGTGGTTTATCTGAAGCACAAACTATATTCAATGAACGTTTATCACGAGCACGCAAAGTTGTGGAAGATGCATTTGGAATATTGTACCAAAAATTTGGCATTTATAACAAAAGTATTAATGTGAACCCGAAACACGTTGACAAATTGATACTAGCGACATGTATTTTACATAATATTATGCGAAGTTATGAAATAGAGCATCTAAATCAACATGAGATACAGCAACCAATACATCACAACGAGAATGATTTCCTGCAACCATTACCAGAAAACGGAACGGACAGTGCAGAAAATGCTTTTAATATTCGAGACTTCTTTTCATCTTACTTTCAATCTCCAGAAGGTCAAGTTTCATGGCAGTATCAACATATTTAATAACGCGGTAAAAAAAGGTAGTGCAATATTTTTCCTTCATTATAAGATCGACATTAAACCACACTGAAAAATATTGCACGTACTTTTTTTACAACCCATATTTTATTGTTATATCAAAAATAAATATCTTATAGACAACAAAGATAGTTATTATTTTAACATGCACTTTTGTTTTAGCCATTCTTCTCGAGCAATAAGCGGATATCCCTCTGGGATACAGAGAAACACACAGTTATACATATATTTCGGAATCATAATTTTGAAAATGACTAACAAAATAATAAAATACAATTTTACCTCCACCGCGTATTTAATATAGTAGGTATAGGATAGTACGTAGATAGGTACATACCTGTTGCAGACATCGTCCTGGCAATACATTTCCATGCTTGATCCCTTTTAACACAATCGGCGTATTTTGCGTCACTGGCATCATACAGATAGGGATATATTCGCACTTGTTCAATAAGTTTTTCTTTATTCATAATGGATACGTTCAATACCTGCGAAAGCACTCGGAAAAATATCGAGCGTGCGGATTGCTTGGTAGATAATTCGAAAATGACCGCATGTCGGGCGCGCGGCGGGAGAGGCTCGCTCGAGGGGCGGCGCGGGCGCGCGGTATGTGATAGCAGTCGCCCGTCGCCGCGGCGACTACTAGCAGTTACCGCGCGGACACCGCGCCGACCGCTCGTCTACACCGCGTGATCAGCGAGGCGTCACTACCGAGCAGTCTGATAGCGGAAAGCTTGCTGACACCGAGCTGTCTGCTAATTTATGTTGTCAATATAAACTATACCGCAAGGCCACGACTTAAAACCCATATTTGAATGAAATTTTATTAGTCGGGTGGTAGCAGAGTCGTGTAAGTGGGCTATGACCTTAAATCCTATGAAGTCACGGGTCGATAATTTATCATGAAAACCGGTACAGTACCGAACACTGCGATGATTTTTAACAGTTCCTGCCTATGTCGGTAGCAGAGGCTACGTATGAAAACCTATATAATATGATTTTCCACATGCTATCTGTGAAATGTTCCATCAGTAGTTTGTACACGGGTTTTCGCCCGCTCCGTGCACCCGCCCTGTGCGCACGCTTAACGTAGCGAATGCCATAACAGGCACGATATTGTATATTTTTGTAATGTTGGTGCTAAAATGATTTTCGTGGTGTACTTCGATAAAGTAAAAGAAGATTGGAAATATTTTATGATTTTTATTGATTAGATCAAGTAACCTATACGATGAGTAAGACAAAATATGTACTATGCATCCCATTTACTCTAATGCAAAGGTGCAAGCATGTATCTTGTTAACAACGTCTCTATTGACCATATGACAAAAAATGTTTATCTTCCTCTATGGGAATTATATACAGATTATAAAAATAAATAGATAAAAATATTGTTCTTGCCAGTATTGAAAATTGAAACAAGCAATAAAAAGGAATAAATTAATTTATTTATAACACAATTTCGTTCCACAATACTAATGCAAAAAGCCAGATAGCAGCAGTTTTCATAATTGCTATGGAATAAATGGACTTACTTATGCAAAATGGAACCAACCCACACACACTTCTGCAAAGTGATACCAACCTAGAACCATTATTTTTTAATTATTTTTTCTTTTATCATAGTTTGATAAAACTATTTGAACTCTGATAAATAAGGACTGTTCGTAATTTCTTACGTATAACAAGTTAAATTGTTTGCTACAGTCAAAGTATGGTAGATATTTACACGAAAAAGACAGACAATAGAGGCAGCAAATGAATAGTCTCACGAAGCACATAATATTTTGTTAATCATTCTTATAATAAAATAATAATAAATATCGCCAGACAGACACACCAACTGTACGGACCCAAACTAAGCAAAGCTTGTACTATGGGTACCGTACAAGGGGGCGATCCCAGCGACACCCAGACCTGGGAAAATTACGAAAAGGCCATTTCCGAAATTTGCCCCGGCGGGAATCGAACCCGCAACGACCAGCAGTGAGCCGAGCGGCCTACGCTCGAACCACTGCGCCAAGCAGTCGTCGACGTTATAAACATTCTGTTCGTCTAAATAAAAAAAAATCTTGTAGGATCACTTGAGCTTGTCTCAAAACAAAAGAAAAACATTTTTAAAGTTACATATCATATAGATGAGTCCAGATTTGTGATGGACATCTCCTGTATCATGGTGGAACGCTGCGTTATCGTCAATCGGAACTTCAGCTCTTCATCTGATATGAGATGCTCTTTCAATATGGGCCCACGGTTACCACAGCCTGCCACTGGACACTTAGTCCTGTTCTGCGAGACAATCTTGTTGATAATAGTTTCACGTTGATAGATGTGGCCACACACAGTGTTCTTCACTGGGTCAACTATAGGTATCTTTGTGATCGGATCCAAATATTGATCTTGTGATTCTTTTATAGCTAAGTCAGATTCATCTAGGTTTTGTTTAGTAGCCTGCAGTCCCTTCTCACATCTCTTCTTGAACTCTAACATGTATGGATGATTGTCAACCCTTAGCCGCCTTCCTGCGAGACTGCTCAGGTGAGAATTGAACCTCTCTTCAAGAGTATTCACATTTGTTGAATCCGTTTCGCTCTTTGCCCTCCAAAGCTTCTATAGAATCCTCCTGCTGTGCTTCTAATGTACAACTAATGTATAATATTGTTGAACACACATCTTAAATTTTTCGAATACAGTTTCTTTTTCATTATCTAAATACTTTGAAATGTTATCAGTACATCAATACAAACTTGTTATGTACTGTTTTCTAATGTCTGCTAAATCAGAATCGGCCATGGTCATCAGTAACTCAGTGATTTTAAGAACTACTTTTCAGAACAGGCTAATCTAATTATTTTTATACTTAAAATTAGAACAAAACTAGTTTTTGTTTTCCCAAATAAATAAACAATCGAACCACTAACACAAGGTTGGTTTTGGTCTACAGTAGTGCATGTGGGTTGGTTCCATTTTGCACAAGTAGGTCCAAATACTGTTTCAGAAACATAAAACATTATAACATGAACCCTCATATGGTACAACTAATAAGTAACGGTGGGTCAACTGTTTAATTAGGCGGTGGTTATATATTCCTGTCAGAAACGAAAGTAAATATACTGAAAATTTCCGAATTTGTAACAATACCTCAATAGGTATAATATCGAAATCTACCTATTTTTTCCTGAATATGCTGCTAAGTCTCCGACTGCGCGGGGTACCCTGAAATAAGGAACACGAAATCAGTTTAAATTATTTATGCGGTATGTGATAAGTAAATAAATGTACCGCAAGAGATCTGGGCATACGATCCGCTTTAAAATATATAAAATAGCATTTTTTTTTTATTAGATAGTAGTTAATAGTTTGATTGACGTAATTACGTGTTAATTGGGTATTATTATATATACTAAAAGTATATTTAAAAATTAAACATTATTAATACACATATTATAAAACAAAACAAAAGTGAAACAAATTCTTTTTTTTAATCGCCAGTTGCTAAGTGATCAATAATTCCAAAGTAACCAAACAAAACAGAAAGGGTATACTATTTTTCGTGCAACTTTACTTTGTAAATCTAAAACTATCGGCTTTGTGGGACAGTTGAAGTACCAAAGGTTTTGTAGACTTATGAAATCTGTCAACAGCTGTATCCGTATAACACCTTTTGTTTTTCAAGTTTCCTCCAAAGCTGATAGTTTTAGAATTACAAAGTTAAGTTTTGAAAAAAGAGTACATATACCCTTTCTGTTTCAACCTGTATATATCGTGTAACGCTACTGGCGCTTAGCACGGATAGAGTGGCCGCGCGGCGAGCGCCCAGAACGTCCATATAGAAGCTTCGCTTATAATTATAAAATACGTCATATGGAGTGATTCTAACCACATCGGAGGGCTCGTTCCTGGAGGAGCGGAACAGCGCGCGGATGCGGGACGGCGTGCTGGTCTTGCGGGCCGGCTGCGGCTGCGGCTGCGGGGCCGCCTCCACGCGCAGCGACTCGCGCAGCTCAGAGTCCTGGACCATACACAATTGACACCAACTATTAATATTCACACAAGCATTTAAGTTCATCCATCAGCCGAGAGGCATATAAGCAAAAACTGTAATTTATGTTTTGGATGTGGCCTCTGATCAGTCTTATTGTTGCCAAAATATACACATTGATTTTTTTATTATTATTCTAAGGGCCCTGGGTACAAGGCATTTTGAGCCTACACATTACTATTAAGACGCAATGTTGCCCGACATCCGAAATAAATACTAAACGTCCACCCAGAAATCCTACCCACACCGACCAGTGCGCTCATTGGTCGTCTCAAACTCTAATTTATCAACCAATCAGAGGCCGCAATTGAAAAAACTAAATTGATGGAGTTTGTCTAATTGCAGCCGTTGCTGGACATGGACCTCCTCCAATGACTCCCATAAATCCCTCGCCCATTACTTGCGTCCATCGCGACCACGCGTTTGACGTCATCAGTCCACTATTTACCCTTCCCTCATTACGTGTTCCAGCTCGTGGCCGCTAAACCATGCAAGACCGGTGCATTCATGCAAGAGTGCGCTCACGCAAGATATGTCCGTATGGATCTTTACCGTAGCGGAGAGCCGTCCAGCCTGCTTGCTGGGTGTCGGTGGGCCGGGCTTCTTGTAAGCGATGATGCCGACTTCCTTGCGTTGCTGTCTGACTCCTGGCACAACTATGGTACTGACACACTGCAAAATAAATTATATTGTTGTAAATAAGAGTCGGCACGCCAACAAGAGATCGTTGCACAGGAATGTCTACATGACAAGTTTTGAACTATGTAGGTATAACAATTTTTTTTCCCCACAAAAATCCTACTAATATTATAAATGCGAAAGTTTGTGAGTGTGGATGTATGTATGTATGTATGTATGTATGTTTGTTACTCCTTCACGCAAAAACTACTGAACGGATTTGGATGAAATTTGGAACACAGATAGATTATAACCGGGATTAACATATAGGATACGTTTTAACCCAATAATCCAATACTACGCGGATGAAGTCGCGGGGCACAGCTAGTTATGAATAAATTATGTTAATTCTTTTAGATGCATAATAAAACTTGAAAATATGAATTTACTTGACACTGTATCAATATGAAAAGCAAAAGACCGCTAGGCGCAGTGGTTTGAGCGTAGGCCGCTCGGGTTATTGAACAAAAATACCAATAAATAATCATGACTATCACTATAATACAAGGTGACACATAATGGGTATACTTTTTTTTTCAAAACTTAACTTTGTAATTCTAAAACCATCAGCTTTGGAGGGAACTTGAAAAACAAAAGGTGTTATAGGAATACAGCTGTTGACCGATTTCACAAGTCTACAAAACCTTTAGTACTTCAACTGTCCCACAAAGCCGATAGTTTGAGATTAACAAAGTTAAGTTGCAAAAAAATAGTATACCCATTTTGTATTACCTAGTATAATTATCACTTGCTTGCGGTGAAGGAAAACATCGTGAGGAAACCTGCATGTCTTAGAAAATCTAACCAATTTTCAAAAGACATGTAAAATCCGCCAACCCGCACTGGGCCAGCGATTGATTACGGCCTGAATCCCCCTTGTAGCGAGGGGAGGCCCGTGCCCAGGAGTGGCACGTCAAAAGGGCTAAATTATTATTTTATTACGTGACTTGCTGTGCCCGCGACTTCGTCCGCGTGGAATTTAATTGACAAACTTTCATCCCCTATTTTTTCCCCTTGGGGGTAGAATTAATCAAAATCCTTTCTTAGCGGATGCCTACGTCATAACATCTACCTGCATGCCAAATTTCAGCCCGATCCGTCCAGTAGTTTGGGCTGTGCGTTGATAGATCACTATGTCAGTCAGTCAGTCACCTTTGAGTTATATATATTTAGATAGATAAAGCCGCTGTGTTACCTATTTCACTTCAATTCACTTTTTTTTAAAAATTTGGCTTACATCGTTAGGTAGTCGATGATTTTGCCAACAACGGAGTTTTATGAGACTGATGGTCAGTAGATGAGGCTTTTTTGTGAAATGATAATTTAAAAATTATGAAATTGTGTTGTACGGTTGAATATTGGTAAAATTTGGTAGACAGGGAAAAATTGTATAAACTATAATAATATGTATACTAATACAAAGACAAATAATTATTATAACAGCACAGACGAAAACGGAACGTAAAGCAAGATATAAGTACAATACAATCACAAAATACATCCTACTAATATTATAAATGCGGAAGTTTGTGAGTGTGGATGTATGTTTGTTACTCTTTCACGCAAAAACTACTGAACGGATTTGGATGAAATTTGGAACACAGATAGTTTGTAACCGGGATTAACACATAGGATACTTTTAATACCGATAATCCCGATTTTTTGTTAAGTTAAATACTACGCGGAGGAAGTGGCAGGCACAGCTAGTAGGACAATAAATACCTTGATGTCTTCCTCGTCGAGTGCGGGCGCGAACTGCAGCTCCGCAGGGTAGGAACTCTTGAGATGCGGCGGACACAGCGAGTTGCGCCACTGCAGCTCCGACAGCCGCAGCCCCGCCCCCGCCCCCGCCCCCGCCCCCGCAGGCTCGCGCCGCGGCGTGCGCGCCAACTCCTTCAGGAACCGGTTGTCGAACACCTCGCCTTCCTCGTCCGACATGTGGAGACCGCGACCTTCTACGAGACAATCATGATTATGGGGCTTACCATTGGTGGATTTACCAGCAGACTGAGTAGGCTGGAGCCTAGGGCGGCAGATTTTTGGGGCGGCAAATTTTTGTTTTTTTTTTGTTTCCTCATAGAAATCAAAAAGTTTCTGATGTTATACTGATAGAAATTGGAAATTTTTGCCGACGACTATCCCCTCTCTCTTGTCATTGTACATTCGGTGTAGCAAACTTTGATTACGTGCAATTTCAACCAAATTTTTGGATTGTAAAAATATTCTAGGACATGACAATTGTAGAGGCAAGGGCGGCAAAAACTTCACAGCCTGTACCTTGGAAATTTGTAAATCCGCCACTTACACTTACTTACAGTCCATTTTACATTGAAAGTCGTCCCGCGGAAATATACGGAACTAAATTGTACACAGTGTAAATTGTTTTGCCGACACGCGACTACGGCGCCGCCTCTACGGAACTTCGTATGAGAAATATACTTTAGGTGTTTTTTTTTTGTGCCTAGGTAGGCCCACGCACAGGCACTCCGCCTGGGACCCGAGCCTATTGTTTTAAAACCGATTGAACATCATTCATCATTAATTATTATGTTCGTGAATTCTTCATCGTTAATAATTAAGTCTTGGCAATCGACATGTTTTCGCCTTGAGTACTGCTAACAGATTGCCGCTAGGAATGTACGATTGAAAACAAAGAATTCAGGAACATAATATTAATGACCAAAGGATTCCGATTAGTTTTAACGCCGCTTTATTATGGTGGCAACAGATAAAAAGGTACCTATTTTATTAAAACACAGTTTTTTGACAAACTTACTTGGGGGTCATATTTGTTACATTTTAGCTCCTATATTATTTGTACACCTTGGAAGGAATACGTCAAATGAACAGTAACCCTGTATAAAAAAGTAAATTATTAATACTCACCACGTTTACTAGTATTGTTATTATTGTTCATCGGCAATGATCTGAGAGAGTGTGTGTCGGAGGGACGCGACGCTTCTTCTTGGGGGGGCAGTAGACCCGACTGAAAGGTTACAAATGGTTCTAGTCATTTACAATGCTGTTATCTTCAATATATTGTACCACTAGTCTGTAATCTAGCGCTGATTTCAAAAGATTTCGGAACCAAGTAACTTGTTCAGGTTTTGCAAATCCGGAGCAGGGCCCCCAAGTCTGCTAATTCAATAGGGCGTAATAGAAGTTAAACAAAATGGTATTTTTTTAATGGTCAATTTTGGCAGCCTACTAACAACATCTGTTGACTTAATTTTTGTAACAAAAATAATATATTAACTATCTAATGACCGAAGACATATCCACCGCTAAGGATTTAACACACTACCGATGTTTGTCACGAAAGCTAATATTAATAACCAATGGTTTTCCTATCGAATAGAAATATATTCAATTTGCAGCCTTAGGGTCCCGGTCGACGCTAGTGGATATTTTTTATAGAAAATGCCCTCCATCTAGTAAACATCAAAAGGTTCTTACCGAATGCACGTGTTGCAGTGACATGAGCGAGCCAGACTTCTGCTTGCGGCGCAGCCACTCCGCCTCGTCCTTCTTCATAAGGAACTTCTCCCCCACGCTCCACAGCTCCGTGGTGAGCCCCCTGATGTGCTCCTCGTAAGCTCTGCTCGACTCCGCCATGTTCTCCCGAGCCTTTTGCAACTCCCGTTCGAGCATAGCTATCTCCGCCTTTTGCTTCTCCTTAAACACCGCTATTTGCTCTGTATACAATTGTTTCTGAAACATTAACACCGACGTCAACAATAGCACGGAATCGCTCGAACATGCGGGTCACGGCGTGCGAGTGGCATGCATAAATACATACAAACATATTACCTTTTAATCGGCTCGTTAATACTATCTACTCTAATTTACACTCCAAAAACTAAAGCAAAAATAAAACAAAAGCATGGGTAAGAATATTTTATTAAGTAACAATAAATAAAGTGATACGCGAATCACGACCAAGCCACACACACCATTCAATGATCCATTTGAAGGTAAAACCACCACACAACCTGGTAGAGCAATATCAAGAGGACTACAGGTAGTATACTGACCATTTTAGCTTTCATTCGGCTGAGTTTATCTTCGTACTCGGCGCGAACCTCCATCACGGTCACGGCTTGCGCGTCCTTGGCGCCGTCGCCCTTCAGCGCGCGCGCCACTTCCTCCAGCAGCTTCTCAAACGACTTCCCCAACTCCTCCAGCTGCACTTCCAGCCCGGCGTTCTGGAAACTGGTCGGCGCCAGCGAAGATCGCTCCGCGTCCGTAATGAACGCTTGCTTTATCTTCTCGGGCGATATCGTGCGGCCGATGCATCGCTCCACCCACCGCTGCAGGTTCATCGCGCACTCGGACAAGTCCTGCATGACAGCTGCGTAGCCGCGCTCCAGCTTACACATGCACGCGTCCGTTACGCGACCTTCCAGGCTCAGTATCTCCCGCCTGACCGTACGTTGCACGGACACCACCTGGCTCAACTTCTGCGCGTACAAGTCTCTGATCGAACTGAACGTTTGGTAGCTAACAGACAACTCAGTCAGGAACTTTTTCAGATTTATAATTTCCGATTCATGTATACGGTTCACTTCGGTCAGCCTGTCGCGTTCTTTTTGCAGCGCGATCTGCTTCTCGGAACAACGTTTTAGATGCCTGTCCGTCGTCTCCAAGAAGTTCTCCAAGTCCTCCATAGTGATAGATCCCGAGTTCAAGCCGCGTCTCAGTTCGTTCTCACAGTTATTAGAGTTGCCGAAGTTGGTTAACTCTTTAAGTACAGTGTTGGATTTAATCTCCGCAATCCTTTTGAGTATGATCGCCTGGTACTTGGCGGACACTTTGATAATTTGCGTCGCTCGATTCTCCGTGACGCTCATTTTTGAGACTTGCTTTTTCAAGTCGGCGATTTCTTCGTTTTTCTGTTGTACAATTTTCTTCAGCTGACAAGAGAGCTGTTGACAGTTCTCCTTACTAACCTCAAGTTCTTTCGTCACGTCCAAGAGTTTTGTTTCGGATTCGGCCATCAGAGTCTTTAGGTATGTGACGTCACTTTGTAGGGTTGTTATTGTGCGGTTCTTGTCGTGTATGATTCTTTCTAAGTCTGTTATGGTCTTTAAGCTCTCCAAAGATGAGTGTGTGATGTCTGATGATGTGTTATCTACCTGGTGATGGAGGTCGCGGAGCTCCCTTTCCGCATGACTTGATTGTTTCTGCATTGATGCCTTTTCTTGAGCAGCAACTGCGAATAATAACGAACTTTGCATAAAAATTAAGAAAGTATGAACCCAAAATAATACCTTGTGAGACCGCAATAGTAATGGGAAACAAATATATGAAATCACCATACAAACAAGAAGGCAAGTAATAGTAGTAAATCGTGATAAAAACCGTTTTGATAATAGTATAAAGCTTAGGGCGCCGCAGCTCTGACGTCATCGTGTAACGCGTAACGCTTTTCACCGTTTTAGTGGCCGGGCAGCGAGCGCCCCGAACGTCCGTAAAGAAGCTTCGCTTCAAAAATAATACAACTGACTGACAGACATCGCACAACCTACACCGATCTAGTCTAGAAACATGAAATTTAGCACAGGAGTTCCTTATATAACTTAGCTAAGCACTGGGAAAGATTGTATTAATGTATCCCCCAAAGTTATAAAATACCAAAATTATGTATGTAAATCCCATCAAGCAGACTGCTTGTAAATGTATAAAATAAAATGAGCTATGTTAAATATTGACCATAAAATCAAACGCTTTCTAAATTGAAATTAAAGATAGTCATAATATTATTACATACACGTCTCTCTTTGTCCGATAGCCTTGATTAACTCTTCATTTTCCTTCCTCAGAATCGTCAACGCATCTCTTTCGGTATACATATCATCTAGATTTCCCCTCAGCTCACAAATAGTTGCGGTTTTAACTTCCAATTCCTTCTGGTGCTTCTCATTGATGGCTTTTTCTTCTAACAACTCTCTAGTTATCGTACCTATCACAGCATCTTTGTCCTTGCTTACTTTAGATATGAAACCATCTTTAGCCTTGAGATCTTCTTCACAAATGTCCAATCTACTATGTAGTGTATTTATCTCTTCCAGCAGAGATGTTATCTCAGTCTGTCTCCCATTTAGTTCTTTCTCAGCTTTGGTCTGGCAGTCTTGAAGGAATGTACATTTGTTGACTAAGTTCAGTTTTTCATTGGCAGTGTCGTCACGGAGCTTTTGATTTTGTTCCAACTCGTGCTTGATGAGTAACTCTAGGTTAGTGATCACTGTGGACAAATAAAAGTAAATGACTTTCTATATTATTCCGTGAAATCAAATCTCATAATAGATCTTTTGTTCTCATATTACGTTTAGACCTTGATAAGATTGCCAATAGTTAGTTGAGTTAGTGTACCAAGTTCCAACAAAACTAGCACTATCATTTTAAAGATAAATTCTACAGTTATTTCACTTACCAGTTTTATTCTCCTCAATAATATTAACTAAATTCCTATTTTCATTTTTCAATTTAGTTATTTCATCGTTGTCTGTTGAAGTATTTGTATCCAATTTTGTTTGAAGCTCGTTAAGAGTAGCTACAAGCTCACGTTTTGCATCTTCTAAATCAATTTTCTCTTGTCTTAATACATTTAATTGTTCGCTTATCAGTTTGATTTTGTCCTGTAATTCTAAAATATCTTGCGCTTTTTCTTTAATATCACATTTTAATTCGTCCAATTCTTCATTATGTTTAAGTATACCATTTTGTATTGTATTTTCAATCTCCACTTTCTCAGTTTTGAGCTCATCGATTTGTTTTTCCAACGTTTCTATATCTAAAGTAATTTATCACCGTAATTAAACATCTCATTACTGAACAAAAAGCCATAAACACTTCAATTATAGTACAATACTTACCATCCTTACATTTCTTCAGAGCAGTTACAAGATTCTCGTTTTCTTCTTTCAATTTGTCAAAATCAATTAATTTATTATTGAGTTCATCCTTCAATGTAATTATTTCTGTATTAAACGTATATTTTGCTTCATCAGCATCTTTTATCATCTTCTCGTTTTTAACTCTCATCTCTGCCAGTTCTTTAAATGCAGCCTCCAATGCATTTTCTTTCTCTTGTAGTTTTAATTCTAAATTCTTTATTTCGTTTTGGTCTAACACCTTCATACTTTGCATCTCACCCTGCAGCATCTCATTGGCTTTCAAGTGTTCAGATATAACTTTGTTTAACAATACTTTTTGATCCTCCATCACGGACTCTGTGACAGTCACCATGTTTTTGAGAACCTGACGTTCTGATTCGAAATCAGAAATCAGTTTTACTTCATTCTGTTTTACTAATTTTAATTCATCTTCAAGAGATTTAATTGCTGCAAATGTAAACAATATGTTTAAGGTGAAGGCGCCTGTCTAGCCCGCGAAGTTCAAATTTTTTGAGTTCTTTTAGAAATTTTTCAAAATCTGACAATAATAAAAGACAAATTTTGTAATTCGCGAAAAAGACCGTGTGCAGTGCATTTATTAATACATTTATTTTACTCTAAATATTATCACGGTGGATATGATACTAGTAAATCACTAAATATACAAAAATTGCCAGATTATCTGGATAGCTGTCGTTCTTGAAATGTATTAGAGTAAGTTGGATATATTAATAAATGCACTGCACACGGTCTTTTTCGCGAATTACAAAATTTGTCTTTTATTATTGTCAGATTTTGAAAAATTTCTAAAAGAACTCAAACTCACTTCGCGGGCTAGATGGGCGCTTCAGCCTTAAATTAAACTTATTTATAGTAATAGTAGCAAGAAGCAATTATTCGCATTGATTCTGCAAGTAAAAGCTGGTAGATACTGTGAATAAAGATGTGGACTAATATTTTTTATTAAACAATAAATTATATGTTACAGTTACTAACATTAAAAAAACCAAATGAAATAAGCCAAAATTCCAGACATTTAAAGTTTCAGATCACAAAAAAAACCAACGCATGTGTAACAGAGAAAGAGCGCAATTTCACTATCTGCCCACTGTTTCTTTTAGCAAACTTTAATAGCAAACATTGTTGTAATTATTTAATAACTTTCAAAAATACTTTTTCTTTTTTGACATAAAATGAAATAGTATTTTTGAGTTGACTTATATAAAAAACATACTAAATTATAAATTAGTCCACATGTCTCTAAAACATAAATTAAACTTTACCACTACTATTCTCCTCGATAGTTTGTTGCAACCTATCACTTTCCTTCCTAGCCGCCTCTATCTCAATCGTCTTGTCTTTCAAGTAACTGGTTAACTTTGTTATCATCAAGTTCAAGTTATCAATTTGAGCTTCATAAGTCCGCTTCAGTTTATCAGTCAAGTGTTCATTATCTATGAGTTTTTCTTTAAGCGAGTGCACTTTGACCTCCAGTTGGAGTTTGACGTCATTCAGATCATTGGTGAGAGATTGATTCTCATGCTGCAGCTCTTGCATCTCCCTTATTTTGTTATTTATAGCTGTTGTGTGCGACTCGGATTGTTTTGATTGCTCTAAAATGTAAAATAAATAAATAGGGGTCAGCTGCAGCGACCGAGAGCAACACAACACATACTCTGTGTCAATAGTATAAGATCATAATAATATTAGTGATAAAGGTCCAAACTCCGACTCGCACCACTGGGTGTTTTGAAAACTATGTATGAAATGCGAATCAAAATGTCAATAAGATATAATTATTACTTGATTACAGTGAAAGAAAACATCGTGAGGAAACCTGGATGTCTCAGAAAATGTAATCAATCATTGAAAGTATTGTAACATATGCGAATACTTTTCGCATTAAGAGGAAACCCGTGGCGAGGATTAGAACAATAAAAGTATTAATTATATTGTTTATTATAATACTCCTCACCAATTTTATTTTCATTGACGGCATGCTGCAATCGTTTAACTTCAGTCTGCAGCTCAAACACTTGCATTTCATTCTGTTTTACCACTTCCCTCATTTCCGTTACTACAGAGTTCTCGTGCGCCTTCTCCAAATTCTTTCTCAATACCAACTCGTTTTTCAAAGTACTCGCAATGTTCAATAAAACGTCGCACCTATCGCCGATTGGAATATCGTTCTTCTCAATCGCGACCAGTTTTTGTAAGACTTCATTTGTTATTTCATCATTTTTAATGTCTTCTACTAGCTTGTGTAGACCTTCGCGCAATGTGATTGATATTTGCTCATAAAGTTCTTTTTGATCTGAAATTATATTAATATTATTTTTAACCTGTTTCACCAGGCTCATATGAATTGTATTCTGCAATAGTGACATCTTCAGGAAGCTATTAATAAGTCCTTTGCACTACAACATGGCGTTCTATTAAGTACGCAAGTCTACGGGTCCCTTAATAAATAAATAAATAACTAAACAAATAAATAAATAACATACTTTTACAATCCATTTGTAGATGCTTAATATCTGCGGTAACATTTTCCAGTTGAATTTGTTTATCATTAACTTCGACGGAATACTTTTCGTTCACTTCACTCAATTTCTCTGATAATTTACTCTTCTCAGTTTCAAGCTCATCATGCACAGCTTTCTCTTCTTCTAATGACTTAATAAGTGCTTCCTTCTCCACAATAAGCAGCTGTTTATCATGCAGCAGTACCTCTTGAACAGCATTATGTTCAATCAAATCATGGTGTAGGGTTTCATTTTCAGTAACAAGACATTTTTTTTCTTGAGAAATCATCTCTTTTATTGCCTTTTCAGAAGCTAATTCTTGAATTAACTTAGCTTTCTCTGTGTTGAACTCTTGTTCAATAGAATCATGCATTTCATTCATTTCATTAATTTTATTACACAATTCCTCTTTACAGTTGTCTATTTCAAGAATTTTCTGTTGCAATGCATCATTTTCTGCTATAATATTTTCTTTTTCTTTCTCTGTTATTTCCTTTGCTAATTTCTCTTCTAACAACTGTTGTGTCAAACACTCCTTCTCTTCCGCGAGTATCCTTGCAACCGATACTTCTTTGACAAAATTATCTTGGGCTAGTTCTTTCTCTTTCTCTGTGATCTCCCTTACAGACCTTTCTTCCAAAAGTTGTTGTTGCAATATAACCTTTTCGTTAGTTAGTCCATCGTTCTCAACAATGAGAGTTTCAATTGTCTCAGACATTTGTTTTTTTTCTGCTTCAAGGGTATCTTTATCAGCTTTTTCCTCTGACACCTGCTTTTCCAATTCCCTTTTTTCTTGTACAATAGCCAGGCATCTATTCTCATTGAGTTCCAAAGACTCCATTAGCTTTAAAATGTCATTCTTCAATTTCTGTTCTATATCTTCTTTTTCTTTGATGACATCTTCGATTCTGGTATTTAATTCAACTCGAACTTTTTCATTCTCACCGAGATTATGTTCTATTTTTGCCACAAGGTCTTGTAGTTTTATAATTTGTGCCTCTTTAGCAGTGATATTTTCGCGTGCTTCCATCTTGTATTTTTCCCAAGTGAGTTTAACATCTTCATAGACTTTCCTAATAGATTCAAGCTGAATACTCTGCTGTTTCATTTCCTGTTCTAGCCTGTCGATGATTATGTCCTTTTCTTTCACAATGACTTCATGATTGCTATTGTCTTCTTCGATCGTGAACTGGAGTTGTTCATTTTCCTTTCGCAAAGCCTCCATTTCTAACTTACTTTCATCTACAGCTTTTTTAAGTTCCATTTCCAATTCGTCATTCAGTGACGCCTGTTCATCAACTTGCATTTTTATTTCTTTAATTTCAATATTCTTTTGGTAGACCAATTCCCTTCCAGAATCAATTTGATGAGACAAAGTTGTTTCAAGTGTTTTTATTTCTGAAAATAAATATACAGTTAAACTAACGCTAGGTTTGCACTGGACGAAATATTCACACAAAACATGTTGTTGGCTATTTTTTTTTTAAATGCACAAAATAAAGAGAACATTAAATCAGTGTACATGTTTCGTCAGTGCAATAAGGATATACCACAATAATGCATTGAGTTGGACCTACCTTCACATTTCTCTTCAATAGTCTTCAGAGCTGATTCAAGCTCGAGTTTTAAATTGCTAATGTCATAATTTTTCTGGCCTATCTCAGCACGTAATTCAACAGTAATATCGTCAAGCAGTGTGCATTGATTTAGATATTCTTTTTCAAATTTGTTTTTGTATGATATCTCTTCATTTAACTTCTCAAACAACGCGTCTTTCTCCTTCCTGAGTAGAGTGACACTTTCATGATTAGCATCTACATTTTTTTTAAGACTATCAACTTCATTTCGAATAGTTAGTATTTCTTGTTCCTTCACTCTCAGAGCTTTCCTAGAATTACAACTGAGCTCTTTTATAATTTTTTCAGTCTCACTCAGTTTCATAAACATTTTAGTTGTCTCTGAATCATAGTTATGTTCAATTTGTTCAGATTTTTGTTTTTCTGTTACTATATTGTCTCCTAAGATTTGAATTGCTGTAATAGAAACACTCGAGTTAATTTAGTTTTTAAAATATCAACTCATGAAATCACATTTCAATCAACTTACCTTTCTTGTTATCTTCAATAATCTGAGATAGTTTTTCACACTCTGCCTGCAACTGTGCTCCTTCAACACATCTTTCACTCAAAGCTTTTTCTAAATTTGTCTTTTCATCACCCAAATTACTTAATTTGTCATTCATTTGATGCATTATTTCTTCCTTGCCGCGGATCGCGTCTTCGAGACATTTATTAACCGATACAAGTTCATTATTAAGCAATTCTATATTATGATTCTTTTCTGAGACATCATTAGATATTTTCTTTAACTGTTTTACAAGTTTTGCATTATCGATCTTTAGCTTTTTCGTGGTGTTTTTCGCTTCTATTAAAATCATATCGATGGCTTCAATGGTTCTGTCTTTTTCCTTTATGTCTGCCTTAGCCTTCAAAAGTGACGAGTTGATGTTAGCCAATTCTTCAGATAGCGTCAATTTAGCTGCTTCCAATTGCTGCAATTGATTCTGTAGCTCAACTTTAAAACGTATCTCATCTTCTAAATGTGTTTGCAGTGTACTTATTGTCGCATTTTTTCCATCTAACTCATGTTTGTGTTTCTCTTGTTCCTCATGGAATGTATTCTTGATATTCTCCATCAATTTTTCAGCTTCGTCAAACCTCGTAACGAATTTATCAACTTCTGTTTGCAAATGTTCTTTGTTTTCTTCTAAATTCTGACATCGCTCTTGCAAGCCGGTCGCCATAGTCTTGAAATGTTCAACTTCAGTTAAAATGGCTGCGAATCTTTGTTCGAAATTATGTCGCATCATGTTGATTTGTTCAGTTTTTTCTTGTAATTCATCTTCAAGTTGCCTTCTACATTCATTCGTATGGGACATATTGTTATCATACTTATTGGCCAACTCTTGTAGACGCTCCCTTTCCTGCCTCAAATCCATGTGAAGAGATTCAATCATTTCACTCTTTTCAAATACATTGTTTTGCAACTCAACAAGCTCGTTGTTTCTATTCAATACTTTTTCATTTAACTTCATGATGTGATTTTCGTAGCTCTCCTTCATATTCAACTTTGTGCGTTTTTCATTTTCAATATCTGTCTTCAGTTCCTGAATAATCGTGTTTAGTTTGGTGGTTTCATCGGAAAGGCTCTGTAGAAGAGACAGCTTTTCTTCCTGCAGAGTTTGTATTTCCTGCATCTTTTGCTGAATAATTAGCCTTGAACTATCGCTGTTATCTTTCAGTCTTTGCTCCAACTCATTAATATCATTGTTCAGTTTGCTGACTTCATCATTGAAAAGTGCTTTCAAATTATTCTTTTCCTCTATTTCCTCATTGATGCGATGTTTAAGATCAAGCATTTCACTATCCCTCTCTAATAATATTTGTTCGAATGTGTGTCTATCGCTTTCTGAGGTTTGATTTAGTTTGTTTATTTGATCCTACATTGAAAACAAACACACATATTAAGTACAATATATAATGATGATTCTGTCAAACTCGCCAGTTGCGGCGACAAGCTTACCTGCAAACTTTCTATCTGCTGCTTGAGAACAACGATCTTAGCTCTTTCTTCTCCTAGTTGTACCTCAACTACATTGGCACATGCTTCACTACAAACAGCTAAAATATGAAAAAGAATAGTATTTGTAAGAATGTAATTATTATTGTCATAATAATTCCTAGCTACAACTTATTTATTGATTATGTTTTGTTTAAATAAATATCGCTAGACTAACACACTGTATCAAACTAAGCAACGCTTGTATTATGGGTACCGTACAATGGACTTGGGGCGATCCTAGTGACACCCAGCCCAGGAAAAATTACGAAAAGGGCATTTCCGAAGTTTACCCTGACGGGAATCGAACCCGCTAAGTAAGTTTATATAATATTATTATTATTAATAAAAATATTTTACGATTTCATTTTCACAATTTCATTATTTTCAATATATTTTTTTTTATTTCAATAATTTGTACGCCATAAAGGCTAAACGTGAAGCACGTGTATTAAATTTTCCATCTTGCATACCTGTATGTAAACTCATGTTTTTACAAATAAATGTTATTCTATTCTATTCTATTCTATTCCGCAAACACCCGGTGCAGTGAGCCGAGCGGCCTACGCACGAACCGCCGCGCTAAGAGGTCGTTAAAATCTGGGATTACTTACACAAATTATGCTGGAGCGACTGTATACTAGCGTCGGGGTCATCGCACTCCAGCTGGCTGGCGTCGAGCCCGTTGCGGCGCTGGTGCTGGCGCAGCTCGGCCAGCAGGTCCTGCAGCGCGAGCGCGGCGCGCCGCTCCGCCTCCAACTCTTCGGCCAGCGAGCCGGCGCGGGAGCTCTCCTGCTGGCTCAGGCTCAGCCATTTGTCACGCTCCTCCTTCAGTTCTGACACCTATGAAATAACCACAGTCCTTATCTATACAGGTTGAAACAGAAAGGGTAAACATTTTTTTCAAAACTTAACTTTGTAATTCTAAAACTATCAGCTTTGGAGGAAGCTTGAAAAACAAAAGGTGTTATAGGAATACAGCTGTTGATAGATTTCACAAGTCTACAAAACCTTTAGTGCTTCAACTGTCTCACAAAGCCGATAGTTTTAGATTTACAAAGTAAAGTCACAAAAAAATTAGTATACTCTTTTTGTTTCACCTAGTATAAATAAAATCGCAGTGTACGTTTCTAATATTAAAATAACACCTTTTCACTAAATGCATATGAAAGTACATACGGGATTTACAACAAAAACGCGATTTAATTTTTTTTGTCTGTCTGTCTGTTTGTATGTCTGTTCCGGGTAAACTCCGAAGCGGCTGGACCGATCTTGGCGGGACTTTCACTGGAAGATAGCTGATGTTGTAAGGAATAACTTAGACTAATTTTAGAAAAAACAATTAGTGTTCCGCGTAAAAAAACATGAGATAAAAGAGTATCTCCGAAATGGCTGGACCGATTTTGACTAGATTTTCACTTAATTAACAATTTAAATTCCACGCAAACGAAGTCGTGGGCCAAGCTAGTTCAAGAATAATATCAGAACGCTGGATTACGCAATAGGGTAGTACAACTGGCCAGCAAAGCACGAGCCGGAATTTATGTGTCGCGATCTAAGTACCCGGTAACGTCAATCCAAAACCATATGACGTCACACTGCGCTGTCGCGGAGGTCTCATCCCCTTCCCGTAGGCTGTATGTCGTAAGCTGTTATCATACTTATCATACAGAGGATTATAAAGAGGAAAACTTTGTTTGTTTGATTGTAATGAATAGGCTCCGAAACTACTGAACCGATTTGAAAAATTCTTTCACTGTTGGGAAGCTACACTATCCCCGGGTGACATAGGCTATAATATATTTTTAAAAAAATTAGGGATCCTTACTAAAACTCGAATAATGTAACCGCAATGTACCCGTGCGAAGCCGGGGCGGGCCGCTAGTTTTCAATACACATAAAAGAAGGGTTTCGACGCTTACGTTTTCTACTCACTTTTAGACTATGAATGAAGATTATTGTACTTTTTATAATATTTTTCATTACAGTTAGCTTAGTGATATTTAAATTTTGATCATTTTGGTAACAGCAATATAACGTATTGCACTTATTAATGGCATGTGTGAATCTCATTTGAAATTTATCATTTCAATGTAATTTCGGCAACACCCGCTGGGCCACCAAAGATCACTATGAATATGTCCAGTATAATGGCAATAGACAAGCAATGAAATGTTTGCGCACTGCAGTTTTCAGTTTAGCAGCTAGTTTAGCTGTTCAAACTCAAACTCAAAATTGTTTTTATTCATGTAAGCCAACAAAGCATTTATGAATAGTCAGAATCTACCACCGGTTCGGAATTATGCTTCCACTGAGAAGATCCGGCAAGAAACACAATGGTTACTCGTTTTAAAGAATAAAAGATGGGGTACATTCTCAGGAACAGCAACAGAGTACCATAATATAATATTATCTAACCTTAGTCTTATACATGTCCCTCTCGTAAGTGACGTCATCCAGCTGTTCCTGGGTGTTGACCAGGCGTTGCTCCATCTCCTGCAGTTGCCTCGTGAGCTTCACGGAGCCGTCATTGTGAGCGTCAGGCCCTCGGTCCTGGTGCTCCTGACCACAGCACATTGATATCTTCGCCTTGAGGTTCATTACATCCAGTTTATATTGTTCTTTGTCCTTTACTGGAAAGGATTGAGATTACAAATGTAACTGTTGATTTCATGGGGGGAAGAAAGGGGAGGGCTTGGGTCGAATCCAACAATATGTGTCCGGACCCAGAAAAAAAATTGTCAAATATTAGCATTATAGAGTAGGCAAAGGAGGAATCCAGACACCCTAATGACCCCTCCCCCCTAAAAATAAGGCAAGATCTGTAAGACTATGTATATTGTCATGGCAGTCAGTAGGCTGTGTCCAGCACGGCTAGCAACCAGCCAAACACAAGACTTAGCATGGTTGATTTTGCATCAATCAAGTAGTTCTTAATTTACAAGCCTTCTTAATTTATAAGAAGGAAAGAGGTGAAATCTTAATATGTCACACAAAATACTCCTTGTTAATACCTAATTAACCACTACTTATCCTTATCAATCAGAATAACTTACACAGTTTTTCCATTCTCAAGTTAGTCCTAGACAGTTCCTCTTGTAAGTAGTTCCTGTCAAACCGCTCGGCATCCAACGCAGCTTGGAGCCTGCGGACCTCACCATGCAATGAGCGTAGTGCCGGTGGAGTCTCAGCCACCGTGGTGTGGCCAGTGCCTGTCTCTATGGCCGCCATGTCAGAACCACAAGCATCTAAACACACAAAAAAATATTACTTTACACATGTTGTTTTAAATAACACTCAAATGAATAATTTTTTTTTTTTATATTTATAAATATGTTACAAAACTACCCTAAGTATCTTTACAGAATATTCTCAAGTTACATGAATATTAAAAATAATAGGTCAATTTATAAATACAGGTAGGTATACATTTACAGTTAAAAATTATACCTATTAAAAATACATAAGCCGCCCTTAACACATCTGTTTTAAAATAACCACAATATCTTTAACAAGTTCAACAACACACTAATGTTCAAACAGCTGTGCATAACATCTGCTCACATGAGTATTATTATTACACTATTGTTACCTGTGATAGCTGTCTGCACATCCCTGCAAGTGACGGGGGAGCATTCCATCAGGCTTCTACTAAACTTCAATATTATCTCCTGATCCTCAAGGCTCAATCGACTGCACATAGCATTCTTTATATCCATATCCTTAGAATTTACACACACGAAAAATAACAGCAAAGACCCCACAAGGTATGTCTCCTCCTCATTGGTCACTTTCACGGTTCCATTTTCGAATTTAAACGCGCCATACTTCTCCAAGATGAACTCTTCTACGGTATGCGCTTCTAGTACAGAAGATTTGGACTCATCCAAGTTGAAATTCTCGCGCAAATGCGATATTATATTTATAAGAGATTCTAGGTTTACGGTTTGCTCATTTTTGTTGCTGTCGTTGAAATAACAGTTTATCTGTAATTAAAACGTACAGGTTGAATTGTAAAGCAATAGTTTTTCGGATTACCATAAAATCATTGGTACTTACCCAGTTATTGATAATATTTTTCCATTTTTGTAACATGATTGTCTTCTTCACTTTATGAGGGAGGTATGTTACTTTTACCCCACCCACTTACAGTTTATTTTCCATTTGTATCTAACGAAGATACTATGTAAACATAAAACAAACAATTTCAATAAAGTTTAACAGTCTTTTCAATGAAAATGTTGTTATTCGCCGTTGGAGTTTGAATTCTTGTTTTTTTTTCGACCGTTGCAATTATCATTTGTCAACGTCGATGTCAAGTGTCATTTTTAAATGGAAGTCGAATCATAGAGAATTAGTTATATTTTGTTTTAGCGGGTATAATAGAGAAGAGCACCGGAAAACCGTTAAAAGAAAATCACGTATCGTAGTATTTTTAAGTCTGTGTCAGATATTGATTTTGTTATTATTATATGCATGTTGACTGCAAAAATATATAACGGCTTTATCGAATTATATGAAAATAATTGAGAATACGACTTGTAGCCAGAGACATGAGTCTAAGCTGGTCACTTAAATTTTCGAAACATGTGGTTTGTGGTTTGATTTCACCTGCCAATTTTGCGCCACCCGTCCAGTTGAACCAGTTGTCATTTATCAGCCAGTTTACTACGGACATAGTTCATGTTAAAGGCACTGACAACGTGGTTGCGGATGCTCTGTCTCGCATCGAGTCGATTTCTCTCGAAGAAGATTTTGCCGCACTGGCTATTTCGCAGAGTAGAGATGGGGAGATGGCAGTAGCCCGTAGTAACTCGTCGTTGAAGTTGCAAGACATCATAATCCCTGGAACGAACGTGACAGTTACGTGTGATACTTCGACGGGCCGACCTCGTCCATATCTGACGTCTCCTTTTCGCAGAGCGGCCTTTGATAAGTGTCACAAACTCAGCCACCCTGGCGCGCGGGCTACCGCACGCATGGTGTCTGAAAGGTATGTGTGGCCAGGAGTTAATGCTGATTGCCATAGATGGGCGCGTACTTGTCCTGAATGCCAACGCTGCAAGGTTACTAGACATGTCACGTCACCTCTGGGTAGTTTCAACAGTCCGTCTGGAAGATTTAGACATGTGCACCTCGACATTATCGGACCTCTTCCGCATTCCAACGGTTTTAATTACTGCCTCACCGCTATTGATAGGTTCACGCGGTGGCCGGAGGCGTGGCCAATGAGTTCGATCACCGCTGAGGAGGTGGCGGACACGCTTGTAAACGGTTGGATTTCTCGTTTTGGCGTTCCCAGTTTATTAACAACTGATCAGGGGAGACAGTTTGAGTCCTCCCTTTTCCAGCGCCTGATGTGCGTTTGCGCCACGAAAAGGATACGAACAACCAGCTATCATCCGTGTGCCAATGGCATGGTGGAGCGCATGCATCGACAGCTTAAGTCATCTTTGATGTGCCACTCGACAACGTGGACTAGAGCGCTACCACTGGTGCTTCTCGGCATGAGGACGGCGTTCAAGGAGGACATCCGAGCTTCTTCCGCTGAACTTGTTTACGGAGAATCTCTTCGTTTGCCTGGTGAGTTTATAGCAACTCCGGACGTACCAAGAAGCCCCAACGACATAGCGGACTACGTTTCCGACCTCAGAAGCCGTTTAGACGCGTTACGACCCGTTCCTCCCTCGCACCACGCGCAACCGTCGGTTTTTGTATTTAAGGATCTAGCGACGGCAACGCACGTTTGGGTACGTGACGATACCGTGCGACGCCCTTTGCAACCACCATACACCGGACCACATCGAGTGGTAGGGCGAAAGGATAAGACGTTGACCGTAGACATTAGAGGTCGGGAGTCTACGGTCAGCGTCGATCGCGTCAAGCCTGCGTATGTAGAGGGAGGGTTGCCGTTTAGCCGCATTCCTTTTCCAGTCTCGCGCGGTACAGTGTTGGGCACCCCAACGTTTCAGGAATTACTTCCACCCATAGCCCCGCCTACTCCTGTTGTCACAAGATCTGGTAGGAGGGTTCGATTCAGAGATATTCTGGATTTGTGAATGCTCTAGCAGCAGGTCCAGCAACTGTAAGGTCTAGGTTTTAGTTTAGTTGTTAGGTTTTAATTGTTAAATTTTATTATAATTTATATTATTGTGTGTTATCTTAAGGGGGGGTTTTCTTTCTGCGTAGGGGGGTGGTGTGGCGTCGACCTCCTTTTTATTAAACAATATATTTGGCAGGTGATACGTTCGATGAATTAATTTTGTAATTGGAAATTGTCAGATGGTAGATGTTTTGTGAGTTACTTGATTATACAGCGCTTAGCAAGAACGTTGGTTATACTTATTTTCCCAAAATATATATATATATATGTCGCGTCAGGCGTGGCAGGGTGCGACATCAGGTGGTCATCTTCTTCACTTTCCATTTTTTATGGGCGTTACACTGTTCTCCAGGCGATGAAGTAAAACAATTCACGAATATTTCACAATTTATTAACACTTTATCTTTTAAATAACTTAGTAAGTAAGTAGCCATGCGGTCACAGACAAGTCCCTTGATACACGTCTTGCTATGACCACGTTTAAAGAACAACTGTCTCAATATTCAAAGCAAGACTTATCACAAAGGCTTTGTCCAGGCGTCCCGGAAGTCAATGGTGACACCTGCGTTTCCGCGTTTATAACAAACATTTTAAAACACAGTCAAATCCAAACTTATTTCTTTACGAATTACGCACCGGAAATAGTCTTAAAACTATTTACAATGTTTTGCAAACATCAAATGAGTGTCTTATTACACTTCCGTATTCAAAACTATTTTTCCAAACGGAAACAGCTGCCCGGAAATGAATCCTTATTGCCGAGATAACAATCAAATGAACTCCTCATTGCATTAGACAATAAATTGAGATATAAACCAAGAATAGTTAGCATCAACGTTTCCATATTGTCGTTCAATTTCCGACACGGCCATCATGACGTCACACACGTCCTCGTGTGTAGTAACTACAAATAAGAATTGCATGACAATAATTCGTTCGGCCATTCTGCCTAGAAGGCCTAATACATTGAAGAACAAACAAAAGATGTAGTT
This sequence comes from Notodonta dromedarius, assembly GCA_905147325.1. Lineage (NCBI taxonomy): Eukaryota > Metazoa > Arthropoda > Insecta > Lepidoptera > Notodontidae > Notodonta > Notodonta dromedarius. The sequence continues at coordinate 8,488,600 of LR990175.1, read as the reverse complement.
CCATTTCTAATCTAACCGTCAAATTCCAAAACAATTTGATCGAAACACAAACGTCTACGAGTAAAAGCCTCTGCCTTTGTCCAAAGCCAGTCCATCGGTTTTTCATTTTTAACAGTCAATAAATGTCATGACTCAGTCCTTCGGTCAGCACAGTCAGTCCATCGATTGTGCGCGCATCTCGGTCCATCGGATGCAGTCTTGGCTCAGTCCTTCGGCCATCACAGTCAGTCCTTCGACTGTGCGGGCATCTCAGTCCATCGGATACATTCTTGGCTCAGTCCTTCGGCCATCACAGTCAGTCCTTCGACTGTGTGGGCATCTCAGTCCATCGGATGCACCGTCATTAGTCAAACAGTCATCAGTCACGTCATCATCATCAGATTCTGACACATTCAAGTCCAATTCTTTGGGAATCTGATGATCAGCTACCTTTCCCACTCGATCATGAGGATACTCATAAGTTCTATTTGAATTTAATGCTTTCAAAAGATACCTATCGCTTTCTACAACATCAACAATTTTAAGGGGACCTTGATACTTAGTATCCAATTTAGTCTGAACTCGATTCATTTGCAATGACTACATAATCGCTTACAAACAACATGATAGTAATAATTATTGCACCAAGTATGACAGCAACAGACATTACTAGCACTTCCTACCAGTAAGCCCGATAATAAAAGGGACCATAATACCAGTCCTCTCTGGTACGTGTGCCCAAGTCCAATATAAGTGGGCAGTATCAGACCTTCTGACCGATAAGCCCCAGAAACAGAATAGACATTACCAGTTCAGTACACTGGCAAGCTATAGCCGTACTTTGTGCAATAACTCACTAGTCTGTCCTGGATGGGCCTTCACCCGCATTCTCTACGTCTAACTCTTCACTTAGTACGTCTACTTGTATATCTACTTGTACGTCTACTTGTATGTCCTATAAAAATCAGTGAACTTCAGCAACATAATCGGTTTAATACCGATCGGCCTTTCTGACGACATATAATCTTTAAGGAAAAATCCTGAATCCATCAAAAAGACAAAAATAGACATCTTGTAAATTATAGCTATGATATGTCAGTAACAGAATAATTATCATCATCGTCAACATTGACGTCCTCAGTAACATAACTGGACATTCAGGCATTTTTCTTACACGGTCATGACCATATTTGTAAACTCTATTACTATTTCAAGATTTTAACAAGTATCGGTCAACATTCAATAATAAAGTGTAAAGCAATATTATGGGAATCACAAAACTCTTTGAAGTGTTTGCTGGCATCTTCGGGAGTGCTGTGCAAGCATCCGGCGTCTACTCTCCACGCCACAGCGCCATGTACCCGGTGGCGGCTGAGTCCTGTTGCCGTACGACCCAACGAGCAGTTCCAACTCGTAGCAATGATGTGGGATTACGCATACGACCTTGTAATGACCACGCATGCCTTTCTGTAACATATAATTATTGAACATCTTGCCACAGTCAGATACTATTGTGGAAGGTTTACCAAACCAAAACACTAGAGCTCAAAAATACACGTTTCAACTCCTTGGCATCCTGCCTGTACATGGTGTACAGCAGATAGTACTTAAAGAACGCATCTATAACTGAAGAGTTATTTATAGCCGTTGGTTTCCAGCAAAGGTCAAATAACATCAGTGTGAAGTCCAATAGGTCAAAAATAGCTAAGACAGGTTCGTTGGACTATGAATGACACAATCACAAGCAGTTTCCAGTACAGTACCCCATAAGAAAGATTCACCTTTCCTCAGTAATTTTGTGATGCAGGCGGTTTTAGAAACGTACCCTGCGATGTACCGGCGAAAGTACCTTGCAAGTTCTAGTACCTGTCGAACCTCCCTTGCATTGGTGGGTTTGTGGATTTAACCAGAGCATCAATTTCTCCAGGGCTTGGCCGTAACTGACCATATCCATCAATCGTACCCAATACTTTGTTTACAAAATTGGGTTTCTTGGAACATTCCCATTTCTGAGACCAAACTTGCCGCATGGCACTTAATCCTTCCGTCGTTAGACTTGAGTGCTACTCGTATCAAACCACAGATAGAACGAATTGTTTCCACGATACATTCTGCGCCCGCCGACGGCAAGGACGTTGACAGCGCTTCGCTGACCTCCCTCTTCGATGTTGGCATCAGAGGCGCGTTCTGTGTTGGCAGCACGTGATCTGCCCAGGTCGCCGTGAAGACCAGTGACGCACAAGGCGCCTGCGGTGTATTTTGCACTGGAATAACAGGTTATACCGACCGCGTCGGTGATGGCAACCGCTAGCGTCAGCGCAGTTAGCGAATATGCCTGGTGCCGACTTGGCAATACCAGCGGAGGTGTCCGCGGTGTTTCTCGTCGAGAGCATTGCCGTGGGCCTGACGCGGGCCACGCTTTGGGCGATGATGATTTGAGATGTACCAGCCGTACTAGCGACCTGGTAAAACTAGTAGCAGATCGCTCCTCCAACGTTGAAAGTCCAACCAAGATCGCCTCCATTAAGCTTCACAACGTATCTGGAAAACGATCTTGTTGTCTTTGAGTCCGCTGATCTTGGCTACCGTAGCGGCTGCGACAGCCTGCCCAGTCCGAAATTACTCTAATCAAGTCAAACTAAGTACACAACACAATCACATAGCAGACAACAGTTGGTATTGTCCACCCTCATATCGGAATAAAAATATCACGCGCACCTGCATTTACTCTCTTACACGCACTGTAATACGTACCCCGTGTAATTTCTCTTTATAGAATCCGTGGCACCAGATAAACATGGTTCGACTCACCAGATTCTGCTTCACGCTTACTTGTGACCATCATTGTCATCCAGATTCGCCATGTGTCGCTGATGACCACACCGTCGATCTTGAATCGCGCGGCGCTCGCTCGTAGCGTATATGGTGACATAGCTCGCATGCCGCTGCAAACGCGCAGCAACTCCAACGCCCGGCGCCTGGCACGGCACCATATACTGCGCAGCAGCTTGCGTAGTTTTATCATAACTGCCGCTGCCGACTGAGAACACTTTATTACGAACATTAGTTCATCAACATTTAACTGACATGGTTATTCATTCACATTTAGCTAGGTCATCTTGTCTGGCTTGGATACTTCGAAGAAGTTCACAAGTCCGTCTCCTCGTGATTTTACGAAGAGTCTCACTGTTCGGTGTCGAACGATCGATTGCTATATCGGTACTGTGAGAAACATGTCGATCTCGGACACGTAAGCCATCTCGCAAAGTACGACGTCTATCGTCCGGATTGCGATCCGATCTGTCGTCACTGTGGTCGCGAGACGTTCGAGAAGTATGTTGAACTTAATTACGCGAACCACTCCTAAAAATATACCTCCATGGGACTAGGCGTCCTCATAAGTTTCATTATCACAGTTTCAATCAAGTTTCAATCAATTTAACACACACCAAATAACAAAAATTAAGTAAGCAGTAATCGTAAGCAAAACAACATTCAAATTCGAATGTTAACGGTCTACTTGTTGATAACAAATTTACTTAGCTCAATTTTAACGTTACTGTGGGTAGACGTTATTGTGGGCTTCCGAGTTCTTTATCCCGCTTCTGATGTCGCGTCAGGCGTGGCAGGGTGCGACATCAGGTGGTCATCTTCTTCACTTTCCATTTTTTATGGGCGTTACACTGTTCTCCAGGCGATGAAGTAAAACAATTCACGAATATTTCACAATTTATTAACACTTTATCTTTTAAATAACTTAGTAAGTAAGTAGCCATGCGGTCACAGACAAGTCCCTTGATACACGTCTTGCTATGACCACGTTTAAAGAACAACTGTCTCAATATTCAAAGCAAGACTTATCACAAAGGCTTTGTCCAGGCGTCCCGGAAGTCAATGGTGACACCTGCGTTTCCGCGTTTATAACAAACATTTTAAAACACAGTCAAATCCAAACTTATTTCTTTACGAATTACGCACCGGAAATAGTCTTAAAACTATTTACAATGTTTTGCAAACATCAAATGAGTGTCTTATTACACTTCCGTATTCAAAACTATTTTTCCAAACGGAAACAGCTGCCCGGAAATGAATCCTTATTGCCGAGATAACAATCAAATGAACTCCTCATTGCATTAGACAATAAATTGAGATATAAACCAAGAATAGTTAGCATCAACGTTTCCATATTGTCGTTCAATTTCCGACATATATATATATTGGCCTCTTACAATCGGGTCAAGCCCAATATGATTCTGCCAATGTCGAGTAATGAATAGCAATAACAAACACAAATACAATACAAAAATGTGACCGTCCATTTTGGAAAACCATAATGGAGGCCTGTCAATTTATTTCAGAACGAAAGTATATACGTCAAGGGAGAGTGAGGGAGAGTAAGTAAGTGAATCAATCTATTCGCGACAAATATAATTTGTAATTTAATTTCTTACCGCTTAGAGCATAACTGAGAGTGTATATGTGTAAATAACATGTATAAATGCTGAACTAATAGGTAATGATATCATGATGGCACCTACTCGGGCAGCGGGTTTAGTTATATTTAGAAATATAAATCAAGCTGTGCAATTTTTGATGTTACAAACATCTTACGGAGAACATCATTGGACTCCTCCTAAAGGTTAGATTTTACTTATACTTCTGAACAAAAAAAAATGTATTAATTATTAACTGTAACTCCTAGTTGTAGCTTGTTTATAAATAACAACAATCATCTATTGTTCAGGTCATGTTGATCCTGGAGAATCAGACTTGGTAACGGCATTGAGGGAGACAAAAGAAGAAGCTGGTCTATCTGAATCTGATTTGGAAGTAAGGAATACAAATAAACTCTTTAAATGCTCCTTAGTAGAACTACTTAAGAGTATTTTAAAGTTTATAACATGAAACCAGAGAATTGATCTAAGTACCTCTTCCTGAGAACTTAACCTACATAAGAAAAAATACTTGAATAAATATATGCTCATGAATTTTTCGAGATGAGATAGATCAATACAGGATTGGTTTATTATATTTTAATTTGTTGCAGCTTTACAAAGACATATCAAAGACACTTAATTATGAAGTCAAAGGCAAACCAAAAGTAGTTGTTTACTGGCTAGCAAAACTGAAGAATCCAGACACCAAAGTGATCTTGTCGGATGAGCATCAGGACTTGAAATGGCTGACATTGCAGCAAGCACAGGATATTTCAGGATTTGAGGACATGAGACAGCTACTCAATGAGTTTAATGAAAAAGCTGAGAAATTAAAATAATCTATAAACAGTAATAAATATTATATAAACCTATAATAAAATATAAATATAATTATTTACCTATAATTAATCATTATTAATAATATATAAATCTATGTATTATGTTAGTAATAATATATAAACTACAATAACTATTATTAACTTTCAGTAAATTTTAATACAAAATAAATAAACAAAATACAATTATATGTACAAAAGAGCTTCCACATCGTCGTCGATGCCAAAAGTGCCCAGGAGGCTGGCCGCATTTCCGCGCTGAATTGCGAGGCTTATTCTTTGCGCGAAAAACAGACCAGCCCGCCGGTCACGAGATGCGGCGAACAGACGCGCTGCTATCTCCTTGTAAAGGAGACGCGCGTTAGGGCCCCATGAGCCTAAAGTTTCGACCCCAAAAGGCTCAAACAAATAGCCTCCAGGAAGGCCACTATATTTGCGCCTCTTGAGGTTTTCAGCCTCTGCAGCAGCAGCGCCAGAACGCATTGACGTGCTTGGAAGATGTGACGGTGCCAGGGTATCAACACAAGTAGCATCCCATACCAGGGGCCGTCCCATCCTCCAAGGCACCAGAGACATACCATCGGGCCTCTTGCCGTCGTCACGCGCCAAACCATTGGGTTCCAATACGGCCGGCACGTTGGCGGAGACAAGGGCCCGACGAATTATGTCATTGATGCTAGCATGACGCGACAAGCGGCCCGCGCTCCTGCCGCAGGATAACCCATGGTGGCCCAAGCTGTCCACCGCCTCACCGCATCGACAGCGATGTGGAGCATTACAAGAGGCACCTAATCGGAGGGAGGTGGCAAGACGAAACGTCGTGTCGTCTAAAAGTGTGCCGATGTTAGGCGAAGGCAGTGCCTGCAGCCAGAGACCGGACTCCCAATCTCCCACAGCCAACAGGCGCGCACGCTCTGCAGCATTCCTGCACGTATCAAGGAGTTCATTCCGTGCGGAAGTGCAGAGCGGCGCGTCCCACTGGCCCTGAGAGGATAGGGTATTAGGCAAATCTGAGCTCGGGCAAGCTAATGTCCATGCGTCCACTGCATCGGACAGATACGGCATGACGTAATTAACCATGGAAGGCGCTAAGATCTTCCTGGTCAAAACTTCAGTACTGTAGACCGAGGAGAGGAACGCAGGTAAACTGACACTTGAAATTTTGCGAAAAATAAGAATTTCGCAAAGAATAAGCCTCGCAATTCAGCGCGGAAATGCGGCCAGCCTCCTGGGCACTTTTGGCATCGACGACGATGTGGAAGCTCTTTTGTACATATAATTGTATTTTGTTTATTTATTTTGTATTAAAATTTACTGAAAGTTAATAATAGTTATAAGTAGTTGTTATACTGTAAATATTAGTAGTTGGACCTTGAATTCGTATTTCATAAAACTAGTTTATATTAGAATAAATTAAAACTACAATTCTTTTTTATATTTATTATTGTATGATTGTGTAATATTTTCTTTGCGCCTTATTCAGGGTGTAGGAGACTTGGATATTTTATTAATTCAAATACATCAAGTTTTAAATACTGCATTTGTATTTGCTATAAATTTTATACTTACCTAGTTTTTTTCACTGAATACTAACAAAATTATAATAAATATAAAACACGATTATTTACGTCATCTAATGATTTATGGGTCAGACTTTCTGATATAATTTCAAAAACATTTTTTTCTGTTAAAATTTCTATGATTGTTTTATCATTGCGTTCGTCGGGTGTGATATGTTCTTGCAACACCTCTAATATTAATTTATCCTCGTCTCTGCTCCACTCGCGCCCCTCCGACTTGACTGATTCATCTTCGAAGACAATAAGCATGGAAGCGTTTGATGAAGAATCTTCGTTTTCAGCCTTTATCGGATCCATTGTCATCAGATGATTTTCTGCAGATTTTTTTGTTGATGGCTCCTGAAAAAAAATATCTAAACATTAAAATCCTTACTAATATAATCTGTCGATATGTCGTGGTTTCTAGTAAATTACTATTTCTATGTCCTTGAGCTCAAGTCCATGACTATTTATTTTCGTTAAAGGTGGGTACAGGAATATGATTCATTTTTCGCACTGGCCGAAACATGTTCACGAAACATAATGTTGTCTCTATTTTATGACAACAAATAATAGAGACAACAACATGTTTCGTGTAGGTACATGTCTTGTCCAGTGCGAATTCACGGTTACAGCTGTAGAAGTAGCCTGCATTATTGTTTCTGTAAACCATCCACACTGAATATAAATAATAAATCACATGGTCTTTAAAAAGGTTAGAGACCACTTAAAATAAAAAAATGTGCTTATCCAATAAGTTTAAATCAATTAACGCTATACCAGGTTTATTAACAAGGGGGTTAGAGACTTTTAGTAATATTCAATGAATATCATTCTAATATTTTGAAGGAGGCGATTAATCCTCCCTTTCCCCGACGAAATAATATATCTAAATATATATAACTCAAAGGTGACTGACTGACTGACTGACATAGTGATCTATTAACGCACAGCCCAAACCACTGGACGGATCGGGGTGAAATTTGGCATGCAGGTAGATGTTATGACGTAGGCATCCGCTAAGAAAGGATTTTGATTAATTCTACCCCCAAGGGGATAAAATACGGGATGAAAGTTTGTATGAAACTTTGTCAATTAAATTCCACGCGGACAAACTCGCGGGCACAGCTAGTAATATATACTAGGTGAAACAAAAAGGGTATCTACTATTTTTTTTGCAATTTTACCTTGCAAATCTAAAACTATCGGCTTTGTGAGATAGTTGAAGTACTAAAGGTTTTGTAGACTTAAGAATTCTGTCAACAGCTGTATCTCTATAACGCCTTTTGTTTTTCAAGTTTCCTCCGAAGCTGACAGTTTGAGAATTACAAAGTTATGTTTTGAAAAATTAGTATACCCTTTTTGTTTCACCTAGTAGGTATATATGGTACAACAATAGAGCTCACCTTGTGTGTCGTCGATGCGGGAACATTGAGAACACGTACTGAGCGAGCTCGGGATACTTCTCCATGGGCTGCAGCAAGCCGCTGCACATCTCGCACGCCGTCGACACGTTGTCAAGGAACACCGAGTGGATAGGCGACAGCATATGGCTCCTGTCTGCCTTGTCTTGCACTTGATCCTGTCATCAAAATAAATACATCTAAACAAATTAATAAAATTAAAGTGTCAGTTTGTTATGACAAAATAACAGCTTTTTACTAAGGCTAAGCTTATCAGCTTACTACTAAGCTGAAAGTGTAGGTATATAGTATTTATGACAAAAAAACTATTTTTAAATTGTTCGTATGTCCGTCTGTTTGTTCCGGCTAATCTCCTAAACAGCTGGACCGATTTAACCGGACTTTCACTAGCAGATATCAGCAGATACTGGCAGATTTGTAACATCAGCATGTTACGAAAAAAGTATCTTACATAAATTTTCCTCCTCAGCACTTCGGCGGGCGGTCTTACGAAATAATCTTTGAACACATCCATCCTATCCGCTTGTTCGGGCGTGAGGAACCCGAGGAAGTCCTTGTAGATGTCCACCAGTGCCACCTCGCAGGCCCTGAACATCTCCTTGGCCAGCGTCGTGGGGTCCTGCGAGTACATGTCGAAGCGCGAGAACAGTGTATTGATGCGCTTCTTAATTAAATTGTTCCTGGCTATGCCCGCTCGTGTTATGAGACGCAGCTGGAACGATGTTACGTACTCTGGAACCAGACAAAACGGGTATCGTAATATTGACGATATTTTTATGATATTACTAGGGATGTGAGTTTATCACATTACTAGAGAGTGGACTCACGTTTAATGGCCAGGATAGGGATCGACCCCGGATCCACTTAACTACGAGGGAGCCCCTCTAACCACTGGGCTATTGACGAGGATAACTGATTTGAGAATTAAATAATTAGGTACTATTGTTTACGTTTAGCGGTTTGTGTGTAGACCTCTCTGTTCAATTCCGGTCGTAATTTGCCCTGATCTGGGTACCACTGGGATCACTTCAATTCCATTGTATGGTACCCATAGCACAAGCGTTGCTTAGTTTGAGACATACAGTCGATGTGAAAGCGATATTTATTAAAACAAATGGAAGAACTAATGTACCCCTGAGTAAAGGGTTCTTTCTGTATGTGTATGTGTATATGTGGAGGGGTGTGAGATGTGTGTGTAAATTATATTAACTGGTAGCTTACCGAAGTCCTCAGAAGAATTACTTTCCATCTCATTGTCTTGATCCACTTTATCACACTTCTTCCCATACCTCAAACATGCCCTCCAAACTTCGCAAATTACACTGATATTCATTCCTATACATATTTAATAGCAGTCTTAACTTGTTCGATATCCTCGGGTATTTCACATCTCTACAGTAACAAGTCTAATTGACACCTCCATTCGGTTTAAAATACTCCGTGATCACTGTTTGTCTTTTACAAATCCTCCTGAGTAGCACACAACAGTTGCAATGCTCCGAGGATAGTGTCTCCTTGGTACGTTCTGAGTTGGTTTCTGTCGGTGTCACTACTGCCGTCGTACCTAATAGGGTCTACATTCGTGGTGTTCTTTGTGTCGTCAGTCAGGCACCAGGAACATGCCGGTACTCGTTCGAACGTTGCCACTAATCTGTTTGGTTGTATGGGTACTGTTGAGGCGGCAGTTGCAGAAGTTGCACCAGATTGGTTGTCCAACAGTTGTTCGAGTAACTGTACATTCGCAACCAACGGTCGGTCGTCTCCTTGTACATTCGCAACAACAGGTGCCTCAGCTTCGGTTGGCCCAATCTGTATGTCGAATTTGTCAGCCAGTTGCGGTTTGGGCGGGTGTATCCTTAGGTTAGCGCGGGTGCAGACGATCTCTTTGGTGAAATCGATAGGTAAAGGCGCTTTGGTGGGCTCGATGACGGCCTGACCCATTTTCACGGGCATGCCGGTCGGCGCTACGCCGGTGATTTTGGTCCGCCGGTGTAGGTATGACTGGAAGCAAATAAGAATAATGCAGTAATGATAATTGAAGTGTGCAGCAGTGATAGCCGATTGGTTAAGCACTCGTCTTCTGGGTTCAAACCCTGGTTCACACCTCTGGGCTTTTTATATCGCTATTTATGTGCGAATCATATCATCATGTATTTATATATTTTTTTTAGTTCCATTTATTATATTCTTTTATATCAATTTTCTGCTAATCGCAATAAAGTTTTTCTTTCTTTCTTTCTATCAATCTATAGTAAACAGTCATCGACTCCTCCACACTGAGAACAATCTCGAAGGAAATTTCAATTAATGGGATCCACAAGAACCGCATTCCCGAAATTATCACCGGCGTTAATTAAACCCGCAACCACAGTGCAGTGAATTGAGCTTCTGGCTCTCTCACTCACCGTACGCAACGCGGCTGTAATAGCTACTTTATTTATTTATTTATGATCAGGCATCGCAGGCCCATAGATACATACCTACCTTATAAACTAACATACATATTATTATAAACTAAACTAAACTGTAGGTGGTGACGGCGGCAATCTCCCCCGAAAGCGTCTGTACACCACACCCTTCGGCCAGTAGTCTTCCTGCATGAAAGTTGACAGCCTGTCTGAGGGGACTCTAACCACAAACGCCTTGAAACTGGCGTTGTGACTGGAGTCCAACGGCTGAACTCTCAATGAGACATTGCTCTTTATTCTGATGTACACAGAAATGTCCCCCGCCTTGCTGGTGTAGTGGAGGCGGGACAGGTAGACTAGGGTGGTCGGCACTGCTACACGCAACAGGACGTCGGACCCTGTTGCCGCCGTGCCGCAGCGATTTCTGTTAACCCGCTGCGTGCGTCTCTTCTTCTGCACCTTGATGAATCCCTCTTCATCTCGGTCGTCGAAGCGTGCACACGCAGGGGCCACGCTCGGCACCTTACGGATGACAGGCCGCTGCTGGGCAACAGGCTTGCTGGCGGCAACGGTGGCAAAATCACAGGGCTTCTGTTGCACCGTTGATTTTGCTGGCTGGGCTGCTGCTCGCAGCTTGTCAGTTTACAGCGATCTTCTGTGAGAGGGTGGTATTAGCTTATTATATTATTATTTACATACACAAAACACCCACTCCTATACAGTGTGAGACAACCTGTATAACGTCCTACTAATATTATAAATGCGAAAGTTTGTGAGTGTGGATGTATGTATATATGTATGTATGTATGTTTGTTACTCCTTCACGCAAAAACTACTGAACGGATTTGGATGAAATTTGGAACACAGATAGATTATAACCGGGATTAACATATAGGATAGTTTTTAACCCAATAATCCAATACTACGCGGATGAAGTCGCGGGACACAGCTAGTAATTACATAATGTCTTATTGTGTATCCCACAGCCTGGTACATGCGCGCCGTATCGTATCCCACAGTGTGGAGCGGCACATGCGCGCCGTATCGTATCGTATCCCACAGTGTGGAGCGGCACATGCGCGCCGTATCGTATCGTATCCCAGTGTGGAGCGGCACATGCGCGCCGTATCGTATCGTATCCTACAGTGTGGAGCGGCACATGCGCGCCGTATCGTATCGTATCCCACAGTGTGGAGCGGCACATGCGCGCCGTATCGTATCGTATCCCACAGTGTGGAGCGGCACATGCGCGCCGTATCGTATCGTATCCTACAGTGTGGAGCGGCACATGCGCGCCGTATCGTATCGTATCCCACAGTGTGGAGCGGCACGTGCGCATCGTATCGTATCGTATCCTAGTGTGGAGCGGCACATGCGCGCCGTATCGTATCGTATCCCACAGTGTGGAGCGGCACATGCGCGCCGTATCGTATCGTATCCCACAGTGTGGAGCGGCACATGCGCGCCGTATCGTATCGTATCCCAGTGTGGAGCGGCACATGCGCGCCGTATCGTATCGTATCCCACAGTGTGGAGCGGCACGTACTTGCGTCGGGGTCGGCGGCGACGTTGTACTCGGGGTCTGCGTCGTCGTCGTCCTCGTGGCGGCAGGCGGCGGGCGCGGGCGCCAGGCACTCGGCCAGGAACTGGCTCCACAGGTCGTCCACGGCCGGCGTGGGCGGCTCGTCCGGCGGCACGAACGCGCTCTCGATGTGCTCGATGGAGGTGGCCGACAGGCTCAGCTTGGACCGCGTGCTATCGTCGCCTCCTCCTCCAGGTTCAGTTTCCGACGCGCGGGCGTCGGTACCTCCTGGGTTTAAAAAAAAGAACGTGAATTACTTGAACGAAGTTCACTAAGTATTTGCATGCACACCATTTTAAGTAATTCTGACAGTTTTTCTATAGGAAAACTGTCAAAACTAAAACTTGAATACCTAAAGGCCATTTCCGAAATTTACTCAGACGGGAATCGAACCCGCAACCACCCGGTGCAGTGAGCCCAACGGCGTAAACTCAAACCACTGCGCCAAGCTGTCGTCAAAACAATAATAATAGTATTTAATAGTACATTGTTGCACAAGGAGTGAATGTAAAGTCTTTCACCCGAGGTAAACACTGTGCTTTTCATTACGAATACAAGGAAAGTAAAAATAAAAACAGGAATTGGCTAAAGAAATAATACAAGGAAGTATGAACAATACTCTACGAAAAAACAAATGAAGATCGGATTGCCGTCAATTTGGTTTTTTTTTCGTTGGCCGGCCAACTTCATTATTTAGCAATTATTTTTCATTTTCATTTATAATATTTTATTATTTTTAAGATATGGTTGAAACTAAATTATAATTAAGTCATTTAAAAATATATATTCTTTAATTAATACTTAACTTTATGTTATTTAAATTGCACATCGCGCATTTTAATTGAGTGACTGTAGAAAAAGTTGGAACATGGTTCCATAGAAATGTGAAAATGAAACTAGTTTTTTTTTTAATAATTTGACAGCTGTCAGTCGAAAGCGATTCTCTCATGGGCGGAAAAGTATTTATTTCAACCCGCTGCTCCTCAGGCAACTTCAGACCTACTTTCCGAGTATGAGTAATGAAAAAGTGTATTTTTATTTAGGTAATGGTCGTATGGTAGTATGTCTTTCTAATTTTTAGATCATATTTGGAATGGAATTTGGAATAATTATAATTACCTACTAGTACCTCACACGTAATTTGGAACTAAAGTATTCATAAAATTGTGTACATTTTATTTCGGTATTTATCCGCGGGACTTCTTATATGGAATAGACTGTAGTATAATTATATTATAGTGAGTTAATTTCGTGCAGTATTGTAAATTGACCCATATGCTAGAGTCATAAGAGTCATAGTGAACTCAACAATCTATACTCACGGGTACGTCCTCATGCGTGGGCTGGTACTCGTCGTTGTCCTCGTCCTCGGGCAGCTCCTGCGCTATGAGCGCCTTCACCTCGGGCCTGGTTTTCACCGGAATATGCTTGATCGGAGTCAGCTTCAGATTCCCAGGTAACATTTAAGCTGAAAAAAATCTTTTAACCAGTACAATAACAGCTAGAAGCTTTATAAACGATGTACAAAGGCGTAAAAATATATTTAAGGCTGTAGTAGGGAATAAATTGTATTATTTTATACAGTAAGTCTGGTTTAGGGCTGTATAAAGCCGAAATTATTACTTTTGGCTGTTAAATATAACCGAAAATCTCTAGTATACAGAGTATGGTATATAAAACCGTAATAAGCAAGTCTATAAGACTAGACCCGTATATCGACTGAATTGTGCTCTAGAATTCTACTTTTGTGCAGCCTAATTCTGTAGAAAAGCATTAAATTTTGCTATGTTATGGATAATGGTGTATTATTACACTGTAGTACAGTCATCATATATGCTTGATAATAGCTGTTCAATGGTTATCAAAGAAACCCTTAGAAAGCCCATTACTGTACAAGAGTGTAATACAATGCTGACTGCTGCATAAAAGTTTATTCTTAGCTCATTCTAAAGCGATTGCTATTAACATATTTTTCCCCCTCTAGTACAGCCATTTTTTCATTAAATGAAAATTTGTGTCCTGAGATTGTACTGCGGGCTAGTGATGTAAAATTTAAATTGGTTTGTATTCAACATAACCAGGAATTGTATTTTGTACCACTTTTACATACTGCGTAAATAATAAATGCGTTATAATTTCAAAGTTATTTATTTCAATTATTAAGACACAATCACTCACAATATTTTGTTTTTTATTTAGTTTTAACCGAGCTGAGGGTGGAAGACGAGAAGAATGTTGCTCTCGTCTTTAAATCACAATGTTCTAGTATAAGATCTACAACTATGCCAAACTTCTGGCTCTAAGGGAATCTTTTATGACATTCATAATGTTTTGACCAAAAAACTAAACTACTATAAAATATAAAAACTTAATTAGTCACAAGATTTTGTCCTTATTAAACTAACGCCTAAGCAATACTAAACAGTAAAAGCTAAATCTTTGGCAATCATCTAATAGCTTATGAACTAGGAATTATTTTGTTTAAATTAACATTTACATTTAAACAGGTGTTTCTTTGCAGAATGATATTTTCTCTTCATCTTCATTCTTCAACAGTTACCTATTTTTTATACTTATTGGAAATAATAAATGGTTCTTCTTTACTATCAATTGATCCCTGAATTGCTGTAACATTTGCTGATCGTACCTATTCTAATAAGCAGCTACTATATTAATTAAATTTTAATATACAGCCAATGTTACTCTAAAGGCTGTTTTACATACTTTAATTACGGCTTAGTTACGCACAAAGCTTCTTAATGGAGCACTAAAAGAGCAACAGCTGCATGTAAATAAACGCCATTAAACCATAACCTAAAAATGATGGTACCATATTTCAATACATATATTTATGTACTAGCTGTGCCCCGCGACTTCATCCGCGTAGTATTGGATTATTGGGTTAAAAAGTATCCTATATGTTAATCCCGGTTATAATCTATCTGTGTTTCAAATTTCATCCAAATCCGTTCAGTAGTTTTTGCGTGAAGGAGTAACAAACATACATACATACATACATACATACATACATACATACATACATACATCCATCCACACTCACAAACTTTCGCATTTATAATATTAGTAGGATGTTATGGAAAATTACGGCGATATTTAAACATAATTTTACCTGGATACAATACAAAATTGATTTATTTTCAATAGGGAAGTACTGGGGACTCATAAAGCTAGTCTCAAGTTGGGTTACACGGTTCTTATGACACAAACGATTTCGTTAATGTCTTTTATTTCGAGAGCGCATGAGTTTTTGGCTTACTATTAGTATACATATTCACGAAGCAGTAGCAGCCGCAAGCAAAATGCCGACCAATAAAAAAGGAATGAGTACCTACCATATAGCAAAATAATATTTGTTCACTTTACAAATCCAAATATTATGGCCGCCACGTATCACATGATCCAATAAATATGTCTTAAGGTGAAGGCGCCTGTCTAGCCCGCGAAGTTCAAATTTTTTGAGTTCTTTTAGATTTTTTTCAAAATCTGACTATAATAAAAGACAAATTTTGTAATTCTAAATATTATCACAGTGGATATGATACTAGTAAATCATATATACAAAAATTGCCAGATTATCTGGATAGCTGTCGTTATTGAAATGTTTTAGAGTAAGTTGGATATATTAATAAATGCACTGCACACGGTCTTTTTCGCGAATTACAAAATTTGTCTTTTATTATAGTCAGATTTTGAAAAATTTCTAAAAGAACTCAAAAAATTTGAACTTCGCGGGCTAGATGGGCGCTTTAGCCTTAAAGAACTAACAATAACACTAACCAGCGACAAGTGACCGGTTACAGTTACCGTTAAAGTTATGACGTCACTTAGCAATTTGTCAACTGGTGCAACTCATTTTTGACCTAACTGGTACTTTAACCGAAATTTTGACGTTTGTTATTGTTAAAGTAAGATGGTGCAACCCAGCCTTAGGCTGTAAAGTAGTAGTAAAAGTAAAAGTTTGTGTCAAATTTAACAATAACTGTAACGCTGACTTTAACGGTTACATCAAAATGTGTTGAACCGGCGAATTCATTAGCTTTGTTAAAGTTATCAGGGTTGCAAGTCAAATGAGGCGTAATTTACCTCAAAATCGTTGGGGGTAACATTTTTAAATTTGGCATTACTAAATAGCTATAAACCTTATTTCTGGCGCTGTCTTTAGTGACATTTTATTTCATTGTATTCGTGGAATTGTGTTTGTTATTTTTATTTATTACTTGACTTTGGCGAAATACCTATAAAACTGGATGGGCCATATTTTTGACGAAAGTAGAGGAAGCTTGGTAGCAAAGTAAGGATATGGACGATAATATTATGTTGGGAAACATTTCAATAAAGTACGTAGGTACCTATTTATTGCTTTGTCTAAATCGCGTGGTATTGTTGGGTCGAACAATTACGTACGTTAAATATCCATTAAGCCTTTGCTGTTATATTTCAACGTTTCAGGGAAAGAAGTGTAAACTTCACAAAAGCAGAAATGGACAGACTGCAAACACTTTTATTAAAATATAAAAATATTTTATTTTGCAAAAAGACGGACAGCATTAGTTCCAAACATAACTCTAAATTGAAAATTTAAAAACCCCCGATGCGACGACCTTTTCATCAAATGTATACTTTACCTAGTAGTTCTTCCAAATATATAAGTGAGCGAGATTTGCGTAGCTCCCGTAGTTCAGTATTCATAGCTCATCTCGCAAATTCATCTGGTACAACTAGTTTCGATGCCAGATTATAAAAGCGCCATTTACATCAGTCGTTTTGGCTTCCTCATTTACAATCTAAGATAACTAATGCAATGTACAATAGTCAACAGAAAATCTGTGTAAAAGTATGAGACATTATCTTGTTATGACATTATAATTATTGACATAGAATACACAACGAATCTAAATATTGATGCCACGGAGGTTTAATTCCTAGTAAAAGATTATCAATTATGATTGAATTTGATGTAATAACTCTGGTTGAGGTGGACGGGAGCAGCCCAGGGGAAGAATTTTCAATAACGCTTAAATTATTTTAAATAAGATTTGTTTTTCTGTATTTTTTCCCAATGGCGGAGCAGCGCCCTCTAGAATTATTATTGCGTAATATTCCATGACCATTAACAAAACAAACTAAATTTAACGCATGCGCGTATCCATCATTTGAAACTTGACTTATGGAACGTCTTTAGTTCATACACAAATCTCATATAAAAATTGATAAAATATCATTTTATTCCACAATCCGGGAAACTTTTCAAATTTATAATATTGTAAAAAGCCAGTTCAGACTATTACGATCATTTAAAAATATAATAAAGCGAAATTGTTTCAGCCGTTCTCAAGTGATGCAAATATATTATTCCAATGAGCCAAATTTCGAACGGATTCGAGCCGTGGAAGTTCGTTTTGGCCGCGAATGTGGCTTTTTTTACATACAAAAGAGCTGATAATCTTCAAACGGCTGAACCGATTTTCATGAAACATAGCTAAGAACACTCTCGATCAGAATACCTATCTAACAAAAGAAACAAAATTGAAATCGGTTCATCAGCTTGGGCGCTAAGTTGCCACAGACAGACACACAGGTACACAGATACACAGACACACAGATACACATGTTAAACTTATAACACCCCTCTTTTTTCGTCGGGGGTTAAAAAGGAAAGTGCGTGGGATAAATCCATGTTGAGTTCAATGCTCTTGCAGATACTCCACGTACAGCCAAGCAACTCAAATATAAATTTGAGAATTCAAAAAGAACAGCAAAGAAGGTGCCTTTTTTGTACGAGTATATACAATGTTGAATAAATTAGTTTCTCCATTTTATCTATTTCATTTACATAGACCTGTATCTGTAGGGAGCTTGCAAAGAACGGCAACAAATGCGCCGCACTGGAGGAGGACCACCAGCGACACCACCGCCTGGTTTGGGCGATACTACAGACTTGCTGAGGGACATTATACCATCATCAATTTATGGTAAATCAAAAACCTGTTAGTAAATTACCTACCCACTATTTACCTTCATGTAGTTCTTTATAAAATAAATCGTATAATAATAATTGTATTTATGCACAGCCTGCAAAAAGCTGGATAGTATGATCATTGAAGTGGTTGAGGACTATAATATGACTGAGGAGTCTCATCTTCAAAACAAGGTATTGTTTACATAAAAATACGAGGCATGCCTTTTAAGTTCTGTCGTTTCCATAATTCCCGGCAATTTTGAATTTGGAACTGTTCTATATTCGAATGTGTTTAAATTTCGAATCTCAAATCAGTTGAATGTATTAGGATTAATGTTATTGTTTAGTCACAGCGTCGATTAGAATCTGTCAGGTTACGTACGAAAATGAATCTTTCTAAGGAAAATGTTCGTGCAATAATTTTCTACAACTTTAGAAGAGGCCTGACACGGCTTCAGTGTTTTGAAGAGCTAATATCTGTGTTCAGGGATGAAGCCCCATGTCTGCGGACTGTCGAACGCTGGTATTTAGAATTCCAGCGTGGACATACTAGTGTTAGTGACAAATCTCGCGAAGGTCGCCCAAAATCTGCATTCACTGAAGATAACATCATTGGAGTGAGACAACTAATTCTCGAAGATCGTCATGTGACGTATCGAGAGATAGAGGCTCTATTAGGCATCTCAGGGACAACCATTCAGAAGATCTTGCATGAAGCGCTTGGTGTAAGAAAGCTAGTTTGCCGTTGGATACCGCATCTGCTTTCCGACGATCACAAGGCGGCCCGCGTCAGATGGTGTAAGAAAACTCTGCAAAGGTTCAACCGAGGAGAGTCAAATCACGTCTACGACATCATCAGTGGTGACGAATCTTGGATCTATGCCTACGATCCTGATTCCAAACAACAATCTACAATCTGGGTCTTTCAAGACGAGCCAAAGCCGACTAAAGTTGTTCGTTCTCGAAGCACTTCAAAGAAGATGGTGGCCACGTTCGTTAGAAAAACCGGCCATGTTGCGACTATTGCACTTGATGATCGTAGAACGGTTAACGCAGAGTGGTATACCACAGTTTGTTTACCACAAGTCATCGCCGAACTTCGAAAATCTAACTCAAAGCGACGCATCATCCTGCACCACGACAATGCAAGTTCACACAGCGCTCGTCAAACGATTGAGTATTTGAAGCAGGAAAAAGTAGAAATTCTTGACCATCCTCCATACAGTCCTGACCTAAGCCCTAACGATTTTTTTACATTTCCTAAAATTAAGAAAAGTCTTCGTGGTCAAAGGTTCCAGTCCAGTGAAGAAGCAGTCGACGCTTTCAAGTCAGCCATTTTGAACACCCCCACTTTAGAGTGGAATAAATGTTATAATAACTGGTTTGAGCGAATGGAAAAGTGTATTAAGCTACGTGGTGAATACTTTGAAAAACAATAAAAAGTACTATAAGGTTCTAGTTGTGTTTTTTTCTTCAAACGACAAAACTTAAAAGGCAATCCCTCGTACCTAGATCTAGGTACACACTGGTAACATTTTGGCGTGACAGATCACGAAGCCAGTAATATTGTTAGATACTTATTTTACAGATTATCGATACCGAAATAACAACGGCAGATGTAAACGAGGCCTCTGAGACAAAAGAGAAGTGGCACTTTGATCCAAGTACACCCTACAGTTCCCTCAAGAGACCAATATCATCACCGCTAAAACGAAATAATGACGAAAATTTAACATGTAGAACAATGTTAATCGCTAAATCTAAAGTGCTACAATACCTGAAAATACGTATTTATTGTCAGGTCGAGCTAACAAACGGAGATCTGCGGATAATGTTAATGGCAACATGGTCCGGCAGTTACTGCGGGAAAAAAGTTTTCAGTCATGGATAACTTGCAGGAGCTGGAGCTCCAAAAGCTTAACGAAACAATAAGGCACGCCCAGGAGCTCCATGAACAAACGCTGCGCCATAATGATGAGCGGCACAAATTAGAAATGGAGAAATTACAATTAGAAATAAAAATTCTGAAGAATTCAAGTTAATAAAATTTAATTAAAACACTTCTACTAATCTTTAATTTTGATCCTACTATAATATTATAAATGCGAAAGTTTGTGTGTGTGACTGTTACCAGTTCACGCCTAAACAGCTAGATGAAATTTGGCACACAGATAGTTCATAATAACACTTTTCATCACAAGTAATGATTCGATTTTAAATCCCTTCATTATTGTGTCGGTTTAGCAAAGTAACACAGCAGTCGACGCGTGTTTGCAAGTTCGATTCACTTAATTCATGAGGTACCAGGGCAGGATTCGGTTGGGTCTCCAGGGTTCAGCCATTGCAACGAGCGCTTCCGATTATCGTACAGTATCCACTTTTCATCACAAGTAAATAATTCGATTTAAATTCCCTTCATTATTGTGTCGGTTTAGCAAAGTAACACAGCAGTCGACGCGTGTTTGCAAGTTCAATTCACTTAATTCATGTGGTACCCATGGTTCAAGTTTTTTTACTTTTTTTACTTCAAGTGGATTAATACGTACGTACGACAAAACGCTAATTTCATATGTAAGGACCTAATATAAATATTTTTATTGTTTGTCATTCCCTCACACGCTTGTAAACATAGCGTACTGAAATAATTGTTGATCAATTGTGACCTATTACGATCATCATTCCTCGCCACTGTATATACTATATTCTCTTCCTCATTAGATGAACCACGGTCCTCATTCCTATTTGGCGCCAATGGCGGCATAGGATCCCGCATTTCTTTACAAATATTATACAGTACAGCAGTTGCTACTATGATGGGCTGGACTCTATCTAGGTCAGTTATTATTTTCATGGACAGGGCTGGAAATCTTCTTTTCCAACATCCGAACACCCTTTCTATAACATTTCTCGTACGGATTTGACTTTCATTGTATAATTTCTCTCCATCAGTCACAGGATCACGTAGAGGCGTTAGCAAATATGGCTTTACTGCATACCCTTTGTCACCAACCAACCAGAATCCATTAAATTCACCATCTTCCAGTCTGCCCTTGATGACACTGGAGTTGAAAATATGGCTGTCATGGCTGCTGCCAGGCCAACGAGCAACAATATTTGTAATATACATTTTTGCATCGCAGATAACTTGTACATTCATTGAAAATGTCAATTTTCTATTTCTATAATTTTCTGCATCTGGGCCACCTGGAGACTTTATCAGTATATGAGTGCAATCGATTGCTCCGATTACTTTCGGAAAAGCACTTGTTGAGGCCTTCGTAATTTTTGGGTTTTTAATTCGAAATATTTCTATCATTTTATAGATTAAGAAGCTTATTTTCAGATATGTGTTATTGAAGAACATTAACTAGGATTACATATATAGGAAAACACGATTAAGTGAAATTTCCTCGATAGAAAAAAAATCCAAAGTTGGCTGATATTGCTTTTTATTTTCATTTCATCCACTATATTATTACGAATTAGATCACGATTTTTTTTCTAAAACATAGTAAATGATAATATCTAGGATCTAATAATCGAAAGTTTTAATCCATTCCCTAGTTTTGTTAAAAACCAAAGAAATATTGTTTAGCGCTTATGTGGTTTACCTCCGAGCGCGCGGTCACTAGTGTCATCTCATATTTTCTATACATGAAGTAATTGCATCACTGTCATATTCTAACTAGCTCAGTCGTCTGCGGACGTCATCGAGGCCGGACCAGATTTTTTTCAGATCCGAATTTAAATAAATTCGACGTAACCATTACGTAAACGAAGAGAGTGGAATCTCCTTTAGTCAAATAAAAAATATGTCAAGTGCGAGTCCGATACTATGTACTTGTATATAGTAGTCATTTGACAGATTTATAGACTTTAAAAAATATTTATTATTCAATTTTCATCTAATTTCCAACGTAATATATATTTTCACTTGCTGAACGGTGAAGGGAGACATTATGAGAAAACATACTTCTATTTAAAGACATGTATTTCAATAGACATCCCGCTTTTGAATATTACTTAAAATTGTGGTTATTATATTAATTATTTACAATAATATTTTCTGTTATTATCATTATTTATTTATAACGTGGTTCAGGGGGAAGGGGGATTTTAAATGTCAACTTATATTTTTGACTATTTAAAATGTACTAAAAAAATATAATTTGGCCGCCGCTTGGCGCAGTGGTTCGAGCGTAGGCCGCTGGGTTCACTGCATCGGGTGGTTGCGGGTTCGATTCCCGACAGGGTAAATTTCGAAAATGGCCTCTTCGTAATTTTCCCTAGTCTGGGTGACACTGGGATCACCCCCAGTCCATTGTATGGTACCCATAGTACAAGCGTTGCTTAGTTTGGGACCATACAGTTGGTGTGTTCGTCTGGCGATTTATTTATTTGTATGTTAATAATCGTATGACATATGTCATAACATACAACAGTGAAAAAATATTCAAAATAAATTTTAATTTGGCATTAACACAGACGTGTCAGTGATCTTATCCGTCTCCGATATCAATTCGAATAATTTAAAATACCACCAGTGAGAGGTGATTACGTGAAAAAGGCCATTGCGGAGCTCAATATTTAGTAATATAATAATAAATAATAGTTTTAGCCCTTTTGACGTCCCACTCCTGGGCACTTGCCTCCCCTCAACACGAGAGGGATTCAGGGCATAATCCACCACGCTGGCCCAGTGCGGGTTGGCGGATTTCACATGTCTTTCGAAAATTGGTTAAATCCTCTAAGACATGCAGGTTTCATCACGATGTTTTCCTTCACCGTAAGCAAGTGATAATCATATAGAAATTATGATTCGCACATAGATTTCGAAAAATCCAGAGGTTCGAGCCGGGGTTTGAACCCGAGACCCTGGTAGCCCGCAAGACGCGGGCTTAACCAATTGGAAATATTTAGTAAATGGGATTATTTTTTTAAACTGGTAACCTACCAATAATTATATTGCTTTCAATATTTAAACACAGTTTTGTAGCGGTACCAAAAATCCATTTTAGCGCCAGTTTGCAGCCTTCTAGCCTCTGAATAAAAGGACTGTGACGTCAGGCGGTCGGACAGAGTGACATGGCCAAATTATCTGGGGAACCATAGATATAGGAAGAAGCGAAAACTAGGAGTACTATACTTCATAACACATAGCTTGATTGTTAGAAATAAAATAAGGTTTCATTTAAATTCATATTTGATTTCTTTTTCTGGATTTATTCTCTGTCAATTGTTTAAGAAGATCAATTGTCACTCTCTTGTAATTTTTCGTTCCTTTATGTGTCAAATAAATTTACTAACTAAATTTATTATATATTTCACTAGCTGAGCCCGCGACTTCGTCCGCGTGGAATTTAACTTAACAAAAAAGCCCGCTCCCGCGTTCTGAGCCCACGCGACAGGAACCATTTTTTTAATTTTGTTTTTCTAAAATAAAAAGCGCAAGTTACTGCTTATAACAACAGCTATCTACCAGTCAAGTCCCGTTAAAATCGGTCTAGCTGATTCGGACATACTCTTTTATTTCATGTGTTTTTATTTTTTTATGCGGAACCCTAATTGTTATTCTAAAATTAAAGTAGCCTAAGTTACTCCTTAAAACATCAGCTATCTGCCAGTGAAAGTCCCGTTAAAATCGGTCCACCCGTTTCGGAGATTACCCGGAACAAACACACAGACAGACAGACAGACAGACAGACAGACAAAAATTTTTTAATAATAATTATTTTAATAATCCTACTAATATTATAAATGCGAAAGTTTGTGAGTGTGGATGTATGTATGTATGTATGTATGTATGTATGTATGTATGTATGTATGTATGTATGTATGTTTGTTACTCCTTCACGCAAAAACTACTGAACGGATTTGGATGAAATTGGAACACAGATAGATTATAACCGGGATTAACATATAGGATACTTTTTAACCCAATAATCCAATACTAAGCGGATGAAGTCGCGGGGCACAGCTAGTTTTTAATAATCGCGTTTTTGTTATGTGTCGTATGTACTTTCATATGCATTTAGTGAAAAGGTTTTATTTTGATATTACAAACAGACACTCCAATTTTATGTATTTGTATAGATTTCCATCCCACTGAGCTCTGCAATAATTAGTCACAAAGAGTCTGCAATAATTAACACTAACCGGCGACAAGTGACCGGTTACAGTTACGGTTAAAGTTATGACGTCATTTAACAATTTGTCAACTGGTGCAACTCATTTTTGACCTAACTGGTACTTTAACCGAAATTTTGACGTTTGTTATTGTTAAAGTAAGATTGTGCAACCCAGCCTAAGAGTCATAAAGAGAAAAGACTGGTAAAAAAAGTTATTTTTAATTACACAAAAATGACTGCTGGAAAATATATTCCTGGTAAAACTTTAGACCTGAAAGGTAGGATAAGGATTTATTTCAAACAGCGTTCTTTAAATTCTAAAGTTAGACAAGATATTGAAGCATTTTATCTCCGAGATGACATAACCAGGTGTACTGCAGGAAAAAGAGAGTGTAGAACAAAAGGAAAATCTAATTGCAAATACGGTATATGGTGGACACCTTACATCATTTATATCAAAGTTACAAACAAGAAGGCGGTAAGCAGAGTTTCTCTACTTTTTTTAGGTATAAACCATTTTATGTTTTATCTTCGAGTGCAAGAACAAGGGATACTTGCATGTGCATCAAATACAGCAATATATTTTTTTTGCTACAGTCATTAAAAAATAATAGTGTTGTCTCATATAAAAATATTGAAGAGGTTTTATCTACTTGTGATATAACATCATTTGACTGTATGTAAGTAAATTGTACCCGCTGTAAAACTTCTCACATCGAATATGACAAAAAAAAAGGCTGTTGATGAAATTACATGGTGGAAATGGGTACGAATTGATCACATGTATGAGAAATCTGGCACAGAAATTATTACAAAACTAGCTGAGCCCGCGACATCGTCCGCGTGGAATTTAACTTAACAAAAAAGCCCGCTCCCGCGTTCGGAGCCCTCGCGACAGAAACCATTTTTTTTGTTTTTCTAAAATAAAAGTAGCCTAAGTTACTCCTTATAACATCGGCTACCTGCCAGTGAAAGTCCCGTCAAAATCGGTCCAGCCGTTTCGGAGATTACCCGGAACAAACATACAGACAGACAGACAGACAGACAGACAGACAGACAGACAAAAAAAAATTTAATCATGTTTTTGCTATAGTTGTCGTATATACTTTCATATGCATTTAGTGAAAAGGTGTTATTTTGATATTACAAACAGACACTCCAATTTTATTTATTTGTATAGACAAGAACAGAAAGGGACTGTTCATGATCTTATCTCTGAATTTGATTGAAACACTCAGTTTTCACTCAGTCGCCGTTTGTATGTATTTTCGTCCCAATGTAATATTGCCATTAAAATGGTGACTCTTTATTCAATGGGAGGGGGATTTGAGCTATAGTCCATCACGCTGGACCACTGCAGCCCGAATTTGAATCACTCATTTCCGAAGTTAGCATTCTACTGACTAACACTTTAGATATATATAGGCACGAAATATGGCATTTATTACATTCATTTTATTACACTAATTTTATATTGACAACATTTCAGTTTCTTGTCTATACAAATAAATAAAATTGGAGTGTCTGTTTGTAATATCAAAATAACACCTTTTCACTAAATGCATATGAAAGTACATACAACACCTATAACAAAAACGCGATTTATAACATTTTTGTCTGTCTGTCTGTGTGTTTGTTCCGGGTAATCTCCGAAACGGCTGGACCGATTTTGAAGGGACTTTCACTGGCAGATAGCTGATGTTTTAAGGAGTAACTTAGGCTACTTTAAGTTTAGAAAAACAATTAGGGTTCCGCGTAAAAAAATAAAAACACATGAAATCAAAGAGTATCTCCGAAACGGCTGGACCGACTTTGACGGGACTTTCACTGGTAGATAGCTGTTGTTATAAGCAGTAACTTAGGCTACTTTTATTTTAGAAAAACTAACTTTTAAAAAATGGGTCCTGTCGCGCGGGCTCATACCGCGGCAGCGGGCTTTTTTGTTAAGTTAAATTCCACGCGGGCGAAGTCGCGGGCTCAGCTAGTACCAAATAAAGCTGCATCAACTGTCCAACATGATTCCCAGATCCTTGTGAAGGTGAAAATTGGTATGCATACGTTTTTTTTCCAAACTGGTTGTGCTTACAACGCTGTTTGTGTTGATACGTTTTTCTTGACGTGGTCTGGGTGTCACTGGGATCGCCCCCAGTCCATTGTACGGTACCCATAGTACAAGCATTGCTTAGTTTGGGACCATACAGTTCGTGTGTTTGTCTGGCCATATTATTATTATTATTTTACCTGTTCCAGGGACTTTTTTCCTATTCTTCATTTTTCGAAATAAATAAAAAATCCTTAATGGTTTCTGTCAGCTATAATCGTGCCATGTTTCATTCAAATCTGTTCTGTAGTTATGGCGTGATGCGCGAACAGACAGATGTAAAAACTTAAATAATTGATGTTTAGAATGCTGTATCGATTATAATGAAATGAAATGAGATTTATTGCATACTAACGCACACACAAAACATACAATTGGGATGAAAAAAATCTATAGTATAGAACAAAAATAATATAAATTGACACTCTGTACTCAAAAATGCTGTTTTACAAATAACAACTGGTACAAGAACAATATATTGAAATATTCTAACTTGTTGTTTTTATTATTTATGTATAACATATGTAAGTATAATATATGTCCTCCACGTTCGTTGAGCTGTTTTTGCGTGATGCTTAGACAAACTTACAAACAAACCCACTTTTGCATTTAATTAATGTTTTGCTTATACTATTTTTATTTGCAGAGCTAACACCGCGAAAAAATAAATTATTACAAGAATAAGAAAAACAAAATGCAGCTTAGCGTCATTAAGAAAAAGCGCCAATTTGATTGAACAAATTGAGTCGTCAGTCCTCAAAGAGATTATCTCGTCGGCGATAAAAAATCAAAAAAGAAAAGCAAAGGGCCGTCGCTGGACGACTTCGAAAAAAATCACCTCCAAAAAATTTCACCACGAAGAAGTGAAGCCGACATGTATTGCTGTCTATTATTTGATGAAATAGCACTGAGCAATATTTTTTACGACGTATCGGCTGATAAAGATCTAGGTGCACCTAGAGCAAGGGCGTAGCCCTCTACTGGCTGACCAAGCTATGGTTTTTATGCTGCAAGGGGTGCGCGTGCATGCCAAATATAAACAGCCTTTAGCATTTTATTTTGTAAAGGGCACTGTTTCGTCCCAAAGACTGGCCACGTTAATAAAATACAATATTCGTGCCGTGGAGAAAACAGGATTCAAAGTATTAAATACAGTATGTGATCAGGGCCCTACAAACATGGAGGCTCTGAAAATTTTAAAAACATCCAAACCCCTCCTCACGAAATAAATCAAAATTATTTTAAATGTGACTACAAAAAGTTTACATAATATATGATGTGCCGCACTTATTTAAGTATATAAGGAATAATTTTCATAATTATGGGGAAGTTCACATGAGTAACCTGAAGGCTATTAAAAGTTGAGGAAAAAAATAAACAACTTTTATACCTCAGTAAAATAACACAAATGCATGTTCAGCCAAAATTTAGGGCAAACATGAAAGTAAAGTATACCGCTCAAATTATAAGCAATACAGTGTCAGCTATATTACAATTGTTATCCCAAATTGAAAAAGACCCTGCTGAAGCTGAGGAAATTATGCAGACCGGTATTATCATTCACGAGCTGGACCGACTTTTCGACATAACGATAATTAACATAACATTTGTCCGGGTAACGTACAAGAAGGTCGACGCGAAAATGTATCCTTAAAGACGGACCATGTAAATGTTTGGGCAGAATATCGCGCAAAATTAGCAACGCTAAAGTTCAAAAACCAAAATGGTACGGTAGCTAGAAATGTAAGATGTACCGAGGGATACTTAACCACCCTGCAATCTTTGCGCGAGATATGGCATGACCTTAGCCGCCTTGGATTTAAATATCTGAATCTAAGGCAGTTAAACCAAGACGCCATAGAAAATTTATTTGGGATCATAAGGCAGCACAGCCCAACAAATCGAAACCCAACGTGCTTCTCATTTATTGCAGCGCCCTAAAATCAGCAATAATTTTAGGTCTGACAGCTCCTCACAGTAGGGGGTCCAATTGTGAAAGAGATTATAAAAATTTACTCACAGATTTTCACGACCTTGTTTTTGAAGACCCCCAGATACAGGAGCTGTCTAAAATACAGACAGAAAATGAATGTGCTAAGATGACTAAATTAGTTGTCGTTGCGGATCAAGGAATTCCACTTTTAAATATCCCAGAGGAATATGACGAAGTCATAAGTGATCTCTCGAAAATTTAACAACAGCCTTTGGTGTACTTGAGTAGTTCAAGTATTTTTCATTACTCATACTCTGAAAGTAGGTCTGAAGTCCCTGAGGAGCGGGTTGAAAGTAATACTTTTCCGGCCCGGGAGAATCGCTTTCAACTGACAGCTGTCAAATTATTAAAAAAAAACTAGTTCCATTTTCACATTTCTATGGAACCATGTTCAAACTTTTTCTACAGTCACTCAATTACAGCACGATGTAAAATTGAAATAACTTAAAGTTAAGTATTAATTAAAGAATATATATTTTTAAATAACTTAATTTTAATTTACTTTCAAGAATTTCTTTAAAATAACATAGATTTGGGCAAAATATTTAAAAATGAAAATGAAAAATAATGCCTAAATAATGAAGTTGGCCGGCCATAGAAAAAAAAATAGGCGGCAATCCGATCTTTTGTTTTTTTTTAGTTGGTAGAGTATTGTTTATACTTCCTTGTATTATTTCTTTAGCCAATTCCTGTTTTTATTTTTACTTTCCTTGTATTCGTAATGAAAAGCACAGTGTTTACCTCGGGTGAAAGACTTATTTTGTCCCTCGAACTATTAGCGCCCTCGCTACGCTCGGGCGCCAAACCCCGTATCGGGACTAAATAAGTCACTTTCACAACTCGTGTAACAATGTACTATTAAAAATACATATTCAAATTCAAATTCCAATCGTTTATTTTGTTTAGGGGGGCACTTACAAATTGTCAATTTTACATATTTTTTCCAATA
Source organism: Notodonta dromedarius (assembly GCA_905147325.1). Lineage (NCBI taxonomy): Eukaryota > Metazoa > Arthropoda > Insecta > Lepidoptera > Notodontidae > Notodonta > Notodonta dromedarius. The sequence continues at coordinate 8,459,225 of LR990175.1, read as the reverse complement.
TCTACAACCGGATCGGAACGCGACCTCGACTGAGAAGATCCGGCAAGAAACTCAACGGGCTTGTCTTTTTACAGGGCTTTTTAAAAAAATTTTCTTTTCGCCAGTTGCTTATAATCAATAGGTAGCCTAAGTTACTGCTTATAACATCAGCTATCTACCAGTGAAAGTCCCGTCAAAATCGGTCCAGCCGTTTCGGAGATTACCCGGAACAAACACACAGACAGACAGACAATTTTTTTTTTATCGCGTTTTTGTTATAGAGGTCGTATGTACTTTCATATGTTAGTGAAAAGGTGTTATTTTTGTATTACAAACTAGCTGAGCCCGCGACTTCGACCGCGTGGAATTAAACTTAACAAAAAAGCCCGCACCCGCGTTCTGAGCCCGCGCGCCAGGACCCATTTTTTTAATTTTGTTTTTAAAATAAAAGTAGCCTAAGTAACTGCTTATAACATCAGCTATCTACCAGTGAAAGTCCCGTCAAAATCGGTCCAGCCGTTTCAGAGATTACCCGGAACAAACACACAGACAGACAAAAAAAAAATTTATCGCGTTTTTGTTATAGGTGTCGTTTGTACTTTCATATGCATTTAGTGAAAAGGTGTTATTTTGATATTACAAACAGACACTCCAATTTTATTTATTTGTATAGATAGTCGGCAAACAAGCTTACGACCCGCCCGTTGTTAAGCAATACCGTAGCCTATAGATGCTTGCAATAAATAAAAATAGCATTGCTTGCATGTTGTCGACCTCAACACAGGCATAATAGATATTTTACGCGGATCTTCTGTGAGAGGGTGGTACTACACCGGACTGTTGAAGTAAAAAGATTGTATATGTACTTATAGGTTTTTAAGTTGTCTTTGACGTTCCTTCCGTCTGACGTTTTTGATTGCTTATTGTACTTCTAAATATAGTCCTTCTAAATTATCTTATTTATTTTATTACAACAGGTTATGGGCCCAGCCCCCTGTTTGTATTTACAGATAAAGTTCCAAATAGTATATTAGATTAGTAAAATACATAAAAGAATAGATTTAATTGAAAGTGTGAAAAAAAGTGTTCTCTTGTTTTTTCTCCTGTTTTTTCTCCTGTCCGATCTCGTCAATTGTCTGAAATGGCTTCAAGTCATACAAATTTAGCTCTGATCGAAAAGCTACAGGGACGAGATAATTACAGTACGTGGAGATTTTCCGTAAAAGCGTTTCTCCAATGTGAAGATCTATGGAGTTGCATTGAGAAGACGAAGGAAGTCGATCCGAAACTTGACCTGAAAGCAAAGTCAAAAATTATTTTACTCGTTGATCCTATCAACTATGTTCATATTCAGGAAGCCAAAACGGCGAAGGAAGTTTGGCAAAATCTGGAAAAAGCATTTGATGACCGAGGATTAACACGTCGAGTTGGATTATTGAAGGACTTGATTACAACCACGTTAGATAGTTGTCAGAGCATAGAAGACTATGTAAACAAAATTATGTCTACCGCGCACAAACTTCGAAACATATCATTTGATGTAAATGATGAGTGGCTGGGAACACTACTCCTGGCTGGCTTACCGGAAGTTTACAATGATGATTATGGCGTTAGAGAGTTCTGGTGTGGCAATTACAGCGGATGCTAAAAAGACAAAGCTTTTGCAAGATGTCAAAAGCTCCGGATCTTCAGCACTGTATGCTAACAATAGACATTCCGATAACAATAAAGGAAAGCAATCAACCGATAATGTCAATAAAGTCAAGAGAGGCCCACGGTGTTTTAGTTGCAATAAGCACGGGCACATTAGTAAGAATTGTAAAGCAAAGAAGAGCTCCGATGCTAATACAAAAGAATCTGGATACGTAGCAGTGTTTTCCGCGTCCACAAGTAATGATGGTGGCTGGTATATTGACTCAGGGGCATCCATGCACATGACTATGAAACAGGACTGGCTTTATGATGAGTCACCACCTCCGATTACAAGCATCCGAATTGCTAATGACAAAATGCTACCGGTAAAGAGTTGTGGAAGAATAAATTTGAACGTAAATGGCAATGATGGCAAAATGCATGTCATTCAAGTGCAAAATGTTTTATTTGTACCAGAATTAGCAAGCAATCTTCTCTCAGTAAGTCAGATGATTAAGAATGGGTGCTCCGTACAATTCAGTAATGCTGGCTGTAAAATATTCAATAAGCAGAATACCGAAGTAGCAGAAGCAAAACTGGTGAAAAATATGTACCGGCTTAACGCGAATAGTGTTTCAGCATACATATGTAAAATTAATGAAAATGATTCTTATCTGTGGCATCAGAGGTTTGCACATTTGAATTTCAATGACTTGAATAAGTTACCTAAATGCACAGAAGGAATGCAGAAGCTAGAAAACAAGAGCAATATTATTTGTGAGTTCTGTCTAGAAGGAAAACAGTCCCGGCTGCCGTTTCCACCTGAAGGTTCTCGAGCAAAGCAACCTTTAGAGCTGATTCATTCAGATGTCTGTGGACCGTTGGAGGTGAAGTTGTACATATACACGGGAACACCACCTCATGGATATGGGAGTCAAGCACCAAAAGTTGCAGAAACAGTAGGTCGATCTCTTGAGTACAACAGGAAAACAGAAACCGAGAGAACCATATCCATAGGAGGAGTAGACGTGGAAAGACTTCAGTGGGAAAAGAAAGACGGGAAATTCCCACACGGCAAAGTACATGGAAATTACATAACAGCAGTAATGAGAGAGATGTGTCAAGAAATGGTTGTTAATCATTACACTCAAATAGACAATGTTGTTGAGAAGATGCTCCTCGCTGTTATGATGCTTTATGGTTTATGTAACAATACATTTGACTGTAGTAGTCTTACGAATAGACTATGCTACGTAGTGCCTAGAACTGTAATGCGTCGCGCGGTACGTGCGCCCCAGTTATTCTACACTGATCGGTGCAGAACCAATGCTGGAGCGCGCGCTCCACTGCGACGCATTGTAGAAACGTATAATACACACTTCACAGATTTTGACCTCTTTAATCTATCAAAAGCTAAATTTTAAAAAATGTCCATTGAAAAATTGTACTCTAGTGACACATAACATGTAACATGTACTCTAGTGACACAGAACATGTAACATGATATTGTGATATTCAGACATCGTATTTTGATATTCAGAATACGACTTTCAAATTCCACTTAGTATTTAATCTTACTGTAAATTTAGCCACTTAGCTCAACGCGTGCTCATATTTCAACATATTATATAGTTTAATATGTGGACATTAGTGTGGGTTATACATTTATTCAACACTATAAAAATAGCTACTTCCTTTTTATATGTACACTTTAATGTATAATTGTTTTATGTCCCAATAAAGTAAAATAAAATAAAAAAAGATCATGGACAAAGTGTTGAATCAAAGTTCAGACATCTTAACACAAGGAAGGCAAACATATTGCCCATTCAAAGAACAAAGTGTTACCACGGCCCAAGCATATGAACAGGCGTTCAATTTTTTGTCAAAGAACACAGGTAGAGACTGTTTTAGCCTTTTAGATTGGATTAAAGCTATATTGGAGTGTTTTGAAAAGGAGGAAATAGTCCTTCAAAAAGCAGTTGAAGTCAAAGAGGAAATCAAGGTATTGGACATGGAGACAAAGCAGAAGGTTTTGAGAACCAAGACAAGTCTTAAGATGAGAACAGTCAAAAGAATAGGTAAAGATCCAGTTAGAAAGGAAATGCAGCGATTTGTGTGCAGTTTCGCATCTTACATAAAACACAAAAAAAGGGGCAAGAAAGATAGAAGAGCAATAGCCTCTGCCACTATGCTATTACGTCCTTTCTTGCACATTATAGAGGCATTTCACTTGGAACTAGCTAAAGACTAGCCTGGATCAACAAAATCTATTGGAGGGGAAGAAAAGAAAGCCAAGATAACCTCAAACATGGAAATCACATCGCTAGACACTGACTTGGCAAATGTGTCGCAGGGAACGGAGGATGCAACCAAGTGGAATGAATGCCTCTCTCCTGCTATTTTCTACTTGATGCACTACTATTTCTTTGACCCGTCCATCAGAAGCAGGTTGCCTACACACATCAACTCCAAGTCAGGGAATTTATTTTGTCTAATATGTAAATTTGGACATTTGTTTCAAGCATGGAAGATGATTCAGATAGGTCCGGGGCCAATAGCAAAGAATGAACACCATTATGCAAGACTGAACTGGATTGACGACCATGTGAAATCAATGAATGAAAGGACGAAAGAATGGTATTTGAAATTGAAAGACAAAATAACGGAGGATAGAAGATATTTTATGTCTAGCCCAGGCATGCTTATGGGAATGCTGAATGCAGCAAGTACCATTGTTGGATTGCTGCCAATGAACTTCAATATGCTCAGGAACCAAATGAAGGTTGTGTGTATGAGATCTAGTGATGATTCAACAACCAAGTACTTGTCTCTAATAGGCATAAACCTCAGTCCGGACAAAACATTCTTCTTGCCTGAGGGTATCGCAGAGTATACGTCATGGTATATAGATGGGAAATTTGTTTCTCAATATGGGACAGAGGTTCCCAGTATTAGACCTCAAGGGAAAACACCATATGATGATCTGTATGCTATGCCAAGGGAACTTCCACATTGCTGCAAACATTGGCAATCAACCATCTAGGTGCCACGGCTAGAATTAGGATAGGCGTCGCAGCCTGTAAAAGAGTTTGGCGTATGAAGGAATTTGCATCAAACATTAGGAAGAATGTGTCTTTAAAGGTGCAATTAATTGAAGATGGAGGAGAATCTTTGGAATTGTACGAATTGTCATCTCAATGAGATTTCGATGAAGAAAAGACTAGTTACTACTGAAGAAGAGAAATCATACATTTACAGAATCATAAATCCTGATAATCCGTTTAGTCAAGCAATAAATGAGGAACTCTCCTACTCTAAAGAGCACTGTGTGGCTCAATTTCTGACCGGGCATGGCAACTTTAGGAGCAAATTATTCTACTTCACGTTAGTTCCTTCACCTTTCCATCAATGCTCGACGCCGCAAAACAATCATGAACAATCTGCACATCACATCCTGTGGGAGTGCAGTCTCTGGCACAACGAACGGACTACTATGCTAAATAGCCTGCAAGTGACATCTGGAGCAGTTTATTACACAGACCTTGTGGAAACCAGGGACAATTTCCGTGCGTTCAAGCGCGTTTGCCATACCTATTATTGGAATCAAGTATAATCAGCTCACGAGTTTAGGCCCAATTAGTCATATTACGATCATTTCCAATGTGTGTCTGGTACTATAAGTAGGTAGGTACCCAGTAGGAATCATTAAGCAAGTCCTACTTGCACTTCTTTGGGTGTGGGTGCGTGTGTTGGGAGAATGTGAGGGTGTGAGGTGTGTTCTTTTGGTTTACTGGGTGCTAGTGAGTGGTGGAACGAAATAAATCGATATGTGGAATTGCAAACAATAATTTAATCAAATACACAGTACACAGAAAATCAATAAAATCAGAAAATAAAACAAAGTCGCTTCCCGCTGTTTGTATGTCCCTATGTATGCTTAGATCTTTAAAACTACGCAACGGATTTTGATGCGGTTTTTTTAATACATATAGTGATTCAAGACGAAGGCCAACCCGCCGGGGCGTCTCGGAGCATTTTAGTGGACCCGGGGCGCTCCACTACATGGCGGAGGGTGGTACACCGTTGGTTTTTAGTGGGTGTGCCATGCGCCTTCGTGGTGCGGGTGACTCCCACATATCCCTCCCGCTTCCCCCGAGGCGGGAGGGAATCCATCAAGGATTTTCCAACGTAAAAAAAAAGGGGGCGCTATGACTTAGGTTAGGTTAGGTTTAGGTTTAGGTTAGGTTAGGGATCAAAACGAAAAAAAATTTTTCTCGAAAATTCGTCTAAGTGCTGGCTCCATAGCCCTCCTTACTGGGAACTAACATAACCTAATAACGCATTCGGATTCTGGTTTTGGTCACTGTTCTAACCTAACCTAAACCTAAGTCATAGCGCCCCTAAGGCTACACTCCAACCGTAAGTACATATTTTATGTTAAGTGATTATTTGATATGAAAAGAAATTTGTTATTTGAATAGGTATGACTTTTTTAAATAATTTTTGCGAATTTATTTGCATTAGTGCCGAAACAATTCCAAAATTATAATATGTTATGTATATAGGAGAATGCTCTATTTTAGTAACTACAATTATTAGAATAAATAAGTTTGTTTTTGATCTCGAAAATAGTAGACTGTGACTAGAAAATAGTAGTCGAGGTGATTTACCAATAAAAACATATTTTTTTTAAAAGTGATGTAAATGTTTTTTACCCCTGAATGGCGAGGACTTACCCGACGACCGCTTATTTTTGCAATATATGCCGATTGGAGCATTTAATAAGAAAACCGGTAGCACCCATTGAAATGCTGTTGAAATACATACGCATATACAATGCCCATATTCGTGTAAACCGTCTATTTATAGGTTTTTTCCTATTAGACGGTATTATCCGACGTGGCAGTGAAATCCGTCAATTTCGCCATTTTTTCAAAACTAGTTTTTATTTCATAAATCTATGACCTAAAAGTTAATTTGACAGCTTTTTTTAACGATCGAAAACATATTTGATCACCTTATTTAATAATACTTGCCTAAAATACTATAGAGATAGCCAAATTTTGCAAATAATTAGTCGACCTTAAATATTATAATAGCTCCAGTGTGTTGCCTTTTGATATTACCAAGAATTACACAAATAATTCGGACTAGTAGGGCAAGGCACGCTACGCTTTGACATTATTATTGACTGTCGAGATTTGAGCTGCTCAGTCCCAAGCTATTTATGTAACACTAACACATTTTTGTTAGTTGTGCACAGAGTCTAAGTGTTAAAGATCCCAAAGATGACCCTACGTATTCCTACATACATCATAGAGAATGGTGGAAAGACACAAATACATTTACATATCCAACGCAAAGTTTGTGCACGTTGGTTGAGGCGGCAATAGATACATTTGAAAACCATGTAATACCACGTCTGCATAGTTTAACACATTCACTGCGTTACGGGAAGTATTTGGTTGTAATTAACATATTGAAAAAATGGTAGTAGAAACTAATAAGCATGCAGAGGTATATATAAGTTCACACGCTAAAGCCAAAATCTCGCTTGAAAAACTGGCATCCAGTTACTTTTACGAAAAGGAAAAGTTTATGGGAGTGTTGATGGTGATGGATATCAATAAACTACCTAATTTGCAATTGTATTGGTCCAAGATAAAATGCTATCGTAATGAATATATAGTAAACCTGATGACCATAGATCGATTTTTACTTCTATTTAAATTTTGGCATTTTAGCGATAAGTTTGATAGTGGAGATAAATTGTATAAGATACATGTACTTTGCTTTACGCTTTTTTGATTTGGATTGTCCGGTCAAGGAGCCATTATGTCTCGAAGCAATACCTCGCGTGCTTATATGCAACAACCAACCTACCAACCACAACGACGCTATGATTATCGAAATAATTTCGACCGTCAAGAAGATCGCTATAATGGACCTCCCAAGGAGAAGAATCATCGATCAAGACGCAACCCCAGTCATCAACAGCATAATAAAGCTAAGATGAATAGCTTCCGGGAGAATAAGGGCAATGAAAACCGTGCCATACGCCAGGAAGAAATTAAGAAGGAATTGTTCGTCGGATTAGACGATGAAGCAATGATGCGTCTCGCTGAGCCACAGACCCTGCAGCCTATCATGCTGCCCGTTACTAGTCGTGGTGTCGGCATGTCTACAGTGCAGTTAGCTTATACTGCTAGACAATACAACACGGACATCAGGGTGCCTAATATCAATGCACAATACCGTGTATATCTCGGATTACTCGAAGCCAAAATCTTATCTCTAAAATCTCAATTTACTATGATTCCAAGATTTACTGATGCCGTTTACCAGCATGAGGGCATGACGCTTTCTATTGTGAAGATTCTGAAAACTTGTACCATGGTGCCTATCACTATGAAGAAAATAATTGATGCCGTTGGAGTTTTAACTCACGATGAAAAGGTCTACTTGCCAGTAGTGGCTAAAGCAGAGAATGCAGATGGATTAATTCCAAGACCTGAAAACGTAATGCTATCATCATTACGAGAAACAGTTGCCGCATTAGCTGATGCAAATACTCCGTTCGTTCAACGCCAACGTTTTGAGAATAACTGTTCAATACCTGGAACAGTGTGGAATAATCACCTGCTGATGAATCCAGATGATATTATACGAGGGATGCCTTTTAAGTTTTGTCGTTTGAAGAAAAAAACACAACTAGAACCTTATAGTACTTTTTATTGTTTTTCAAAGTATTCACCACGTAGCTTAATACACTTTTCCATTCGCTCAAACCAGTTATTATAACATTTATTCCACTCTAAAGTGGGGGTGTTCAAAATGGCTGACTTGAAAGCGTCGACTGCTTCTTCACTGGACTGGAACCTTTGACCACGAAGACTTTTCTTAATTTTAGGAAATGTAAAAAAATCGTTAGGGCTTAGGTCAGGACTGTATGGAGGATGGTCAAGAATTTCTACTTTTTCCTGCTTCAAATACTCAATCTTTTGACGAGCGCTGTGTGAACTTGCATTGTCGTGGTGCAGGATGATGCGTCGCTTTGAGTTAGATTTTCGAAGTTCGGCGATGACTTGTGGTAAACAAACTGTGGTATACCACTCTGCGTTAACCGTTCTACGATCATCAAGTGCAATAGTCGCAACATGGCCGGTTTTTCTAACGAACGTGGCCACCATCTTCTTTGAAGTGCTTCGAGAACGAACAACTTTAGTCGGCTTTGGCTCGTCTTGAAAGACCCAGATTGTAGATTGTTGTTTGGAATCAGGATCGTAGGCATAGATCCAAGATTCGTCACCACTGATGATGTCGTAGACGTGATTTGACTCTCCTCGGTTGAACCTTTGCAGAGTTTTCTTACACCATCTGACGCGGGCCGCCTTGTGATCGTCGGAAAGCAGATGCGGTATCCAACGGCAAACTAGCTTTCTTACACCAAGCGCTTCATGCAAGATCTTCTGAATGGTTGTCCCTGAGATGCCTAATAGAGCCTCTATCTCTCGATACGTCACATGACGATCTTCGAGAATTAGTTGTCTCACTCCAATGATGTTATCTTCAGTGAATGCAGATTTTGGGCGACCTTCGCGAGATTTGTCACTAACACTAGTATGTCCACGCTGGAATTCTAAATACCAGCGTTCGACAGTCCGCAGACATGGGGCTTCATCCCTGAACACAGATATTAGCTCTTCAAAACACTGAAGCCGTGTCAGGCCTCTTCTAAAGTTGTAGAAAATTATTGCACGAACATTTTCCTTAGAAAGATTCATTTTCGGACGTAACCTGACAGATTCTAATCGACGCTGTGACTAAACAATAACATTAATCCTAATACATTCAACTGTTTTGAGATTCGAAATTTAAACACATTCGAATATAGAACAGTTCCAAATTCAAAATTGCCGGGAATTATGGAAACGACAGAACTTAAAAGGCATGCCTCGTAATGGACAACTATGATTATGAAACAAACTTAAGAGCTGATATATTGGTAATCGCTCCATTTTTAAGTAGGTTGCAAAAGCACACGCCCAAAATGGTGGGTGCCCTCGATCCCAAGAATATTTTTAAGGGGTCAGGGCTAACTGGATTTAAAGTTTCCCTCTGGTCCACACGAACATCGTGACCTTCCAAATCGAGACCGGCAGAGCTATTAGCATCTGATTCCAAATCTTCCATTGTACTAGAACCTTTAACCCAATACGATTCCAAATCCTCATTGCGTCTTGTGTCATCCGTAAAGCGGTTTTCGTCATAAATGACGTTTCTCTTCTTTGAGTTTTTAGTCCCCACAGCTTTGCCATATAACAATGGCGCCCATCTGTTTACCTTGCGTTTAGTAGCAGGTGTTAGAGCTTCAAAATCGCGATCCAATCTTTCTACAACATCTTTGGTTGGAAGAGTCAGTTTCATACGACCAATGCCATCGTGCAACTATTTTGTTAAATTAATTTCCTGAAATGTTGACCCCTGGTAGATTTATGGTAATCGACGAAACCAAGATACCTTGAAAAGGACGACTTAAATTTCGACAATAATTAAAAATAAGGCTCACAAATACGATATAAAGTTATATAAAGTGTGTACGCCAGAGGGATATACTTACTCAATAATTGTTTATACTGGAAAAGACGACAAAACAAAATCCTATGGAGAAGAACATGCAAGAAACTCCATGGATATATTTTTTCTTTTCTTTTTTTTTTAATTATGTTTGCGTTTACAGTATGAATGGTATGGTGGTACAGTATTAAATTATATGGTATTAAGACTGACTAATAACTTATTGGAAGAAAGTAGAATTTTAATAGCTGACAACTTTTACACATACGTTAACGTTAGCTGAAGAATTACAAAAAAAAAGACATTAATATGTGCTGTGCGAAATAACAGGAAAGGATTACCTAAAACATTTATAAGCACAAAATTAAAGAGAGGCCAAGTTATAGGGACTATGAACAAAAAAAGAGTTAAAATAATCAGATGGATGGATAAACGCCCTGTTACGATGCTAACAACTGTCAAAGAGCACAACGCTACTTTAAAGAATACTGGAAGACTCTCACGAATTTCTAAACAGCTAATTATGAAACCAGCAAGTGTAATGAAGTACAATGAAAATAAAAAAATCGTGGATTTCAGTGACCAAATGACTGCTTACTACTCCACTCTCACGAGACGACTAAACTGGTTTCGTAAGTTGATCATGAGTTTATTATTTGGGACTTGCTTAGTCAATGTATGGATTGTACACAAAATGAAAAATGAGGAACAATTACCTTTGTTAACTTTTTTGGAGTCCATAATCGAAAAGATGGCCTGATGTCAGGTACTCAGACACCCAAAAACAATTTCAAGCGTCTCCAGCCTTTTGTGCCCTAAAGTTTAATAACCGTTTGGCCACTATAACACCATCCTGGAAATCAACCAGTGTGCTGTAGAAATTTGCCATGACACTTGGTGCTGTCACACATGGGCTTTTACAACAAAGGAAAATAAAAAAGAGAAAAAATACAAAAGAGATCAAGTGAATTGGACGAGTCCCTACCAAAGCTTTTCGCTTTAACCTCCTCATCTATAATTGACTCTACCCCAACGTGCGCAGCACCAGCTCATGGCAGCAGTGAACACTTACTGGCTACAGTACTGTAAGGCCATGTCGGCGCACTGGCCACAGGCGATAAGCGTTCCTGGCCGACAAGAATATTTGAATTTAAGAAAAAGGTTATTTTTGAAATTGAAAGCTCTGCGGTGCGCTGGCAGTGACAACCGGGGACCGTCACGATAGGACGTGTTAAATGAATTTTATATTAAATAATAATAATTAACAATAATAAATATTACCAAGTGATTTGGTTTATTAATAAAAACCCCGGTGTTACAGTACTAATGCAGAAAATGGCTTTGTTTAACAAAATGATGAGCATCCAATCGGAGCAAAGTGAAAACGTCAAGTGCTTCTTCAAGAAGCAGCAGCAGCCCCCTCGTCTAGCGGGGATAGTCTCAACAAGTCGATTGATTCCCAGATAGCACGGGATCCGAGGTGGAAGAAGAACCTTTTGACCTTTCTCCATTTACCATTGGACAAGAGCCGAAAGTGGCCAGAGCGGACCCGGTGGCTTTAAAACATGGAATAAATTGCCAAAAGTTTGGGGATGCTAATTGGCGTAATATAAGACACGCTGCAACACAAAAAAAATTTCAAGCGACACCGGCCTTTATTGCTTTAAAAACAAATAACCTTTTAGCAAGGGCTTCGCCAAGCCAGAAATCCAACGCGATTCTAGAAAAAATTGACCTCGCCTTAGGTGCTAATGGTTTAATTCAGCAAAGAATGTCGTTTCAAATGTTCTAGAATGCTTGCCCAAAGAGATGGAGAGGAAGGCGAGGAACGATTTCACAGCGGACTCTCAGTTTCGGAAGACTTTAGATTCTCTGTTGCAGCTCCGTGTGTGGCCGTCGGGCAGAGATCTTTCAGCATCGCAGAGAGATCTTAAAGCCTAAAAATACAGCCCTAAGGGACATGTTACACGACATACCGCCTTCAGAAACCCACCTCTTTGAGGATAAAGCCTTCTCAGATGCGGTGCAAGAACAAGGCGGGATTCGACGAGCTAGTTGATGAAGCTCCCACCGGCACTCTTGGACTAGCACAAGAATCAGGATGGATGAACAAAGAGGTGTTTGTAAAATGGTTAAAACTCCCTCCCCGTAAAGGCTTCTCTTCCCGCTTCCGTACGGTGCAGGGAGGCTTTGTTTTGCTGCCGTCTAAAAATTGCATTTTGTCCTTTTAAGGATAATTTACGGCTCGCGAGTTGCTTTTCATCGTGTAATATCGTATTTTGTGCGTGAATACGCGTGTCGAGATAAGTATTAATCGTGTTTATTGTTCATGATTGTGTATTTTATCAGCGCTTCTGTAAGTCATTAATTTTTCCTATTGCGGGTAGGACTTACGCATACACATTTTACGTGTTAAATCGGTTATATTATTTTCTTAATATATTCCGATTATTCAATATTTTCTTTGATTTCAATTAAATAATCAATCAAACGCTTATTATGCGAAACATTATCACCATCTTACATCACACCAGAAGATAGGTCGAAACGTGTCTTTAGATGCGAATCCACGGATAGCAATCTGTCGCCGTCTAATGTTAGTGACGCCGGGCAAGCTGATTATTGCGATTTAGTCACTCAGGCATCTTCATATTTGGCAAAAATAAACGAGCTCGTAAACGTGCCTTGGCACTCGCATTAATATCGCGAATAAAACCGCGATAATGGATATGACCCAGCGTATTACCGGTATCGTATCCTTACTGGCAATTAAATCATGCTGCAACGAAACCAAATTGGCAAAAACAGAACTGGAATTGGAAAAAATCATAACCGATCCGGGCACCGAGAATCAAATAAATAAAACATCGTACGCGGACACGTTAAAACTCATGCCGAAGGTAGCCCCGCTCCTTGAGGTCCGCGCGCCCCGCCCCCCTTGCGTTATCGCTTATCCGACCGCTGTGCGATCAGCTGAGTTTGAGTCATCGTCGGCGACTAAAACGGCGCTAATGAAAGCTATCAAACCTAGCGATGACGGATTCCAAATTGTAGGCGTCAAAAAGACCGCGAAATCGGGTGTCTACTGCGAGTTGCCAACGAAAACCAAATCCAAAAAACTGCAGTCCGTTGGTGCCATTAAAACCACCGGCTTGCGTTTGGAAAAACCGAAAGGTAGGAGAAACCACGCCTCATAGTCCACAATGTTCCCGAGTCGATTGGCGACGACGCGTTTTTACTATCATTATACCGGCAAAATATCAAAGTTGAAATGCCCATTAAAGAGGACGATTTCATTAAATCAACAAAAATAGTTCGCAGGCGTCCCACAAAAAATGGCCGTAAATGGATTGGCATCGAAATCGACCCCGAAATTCGTAAACACTTATTAGCCACAAAAGAATTCTTGTACATTTAAATGGTCCAGCTGCCGATTCTTTGACGATTTCGATATGGTAAATTTAAATTAGAACAGCTAGTCCTCTGTACAAACTTTTGAAATGGATAATTTTATTATAGGACAGTTTTACTAGTAATTCGTCAAATCACTGTTATATTTCTTCGAAATATCTATATCTAAGTAGTGAAATTCAGTTTAAAAGAGTAGTGAAGTTTAATTCAAGTCTACAAGTGCGAAATGGAGTCCGGACAAAGAAGTTCGGACGGCCGCGGGCCGGCTGCACCAGAGCGGGAGTAGATCCCGGCTTCTAGCAGCTCAACTTCTGAGAGTTTTACATCTTCCTCAGAGGAAGAAGGCTTTGCTTCGCCTCCGCCTAACAAACTTCTAAGCGCGGCCGTGAACATGTTCAAACCTGTACCGATCCGCGCATAGGCGCACTAGTTTCTCAGGTAAGCGACTTATCTAATTGTCTCTCGCCATTACCTCATTATTTGAGTTTCATTACCTTGTGCCCTAGATTTTATTGTGCCCCATTTATCTTATCTAAATTATTAGTATTCATTTCAAAATGGCAAAGTTAAGGGCCCGCTTTATCTGCGCGTTTTAGATATGGTTCATGCCATCAAAAAATTAACTTCGCAAAAAGGTGGACAACTAAAACGGTTATTAGAATCGTACAATTTGATAATAAGATAGGGCCAGCCACAAGCAGAAAGATCACCAGGTATTATTATAAGTGTAACCCTATTGTACAATACGTACCTACCTGTAATTTGAAGCAGGTACTTATCTGTTTCAAATACAATACAGTAAGTTAACCGGTCCAAAGATATTAGAAGACTGAAGATATATTTCCCGGGCGCGTGCGATGTCGTCAGTCGACGTCTTGCGAGACCATCCTACACTACGTTTGAACTATATTTTATAGATTTATTTTCATTTACCTTTTTTCCAGGGCATTGCAACGTGGTGTACGATTAGGCTTGTTACAAACGAGCCAGGGTCGGTATGGACTCAAGTCTCGCGTAACTCCGCCAATGAAACCGCGGAAGGCACCCTAACATACGGCAACGAGCACTGGCAATACGCAGCCGATCCCTTCGACATGAACAGGAAAACCTCCTTTTAATTATTACTAGCGACCCGCTCCGGCTTCGCACGGCTCTAAAATTATCAGTGTTTCTCTACTATATTATGCATGTATTATACATTATAAACCTTCCTCTTGAATCACTATATGTATTAAAAAAACCGCATCAAAATCCGTTGCGTAGTTTTAAAGATCTAAGCATACATAGGGACATACAGAAAGCGGGTAGCGACTTTGTTTTATTTTCTGACTAGCTGTGCCCCGCGACTTCATCCGCGTAGTATTGGATTATTGGGTTAAAAAGTATCCTATATGTTAATCTCGGTTATAATCTATCTGTGTTCCAAATTTCATCCAAATCCGTTCAGTAGTTTTTGCGTGAAGGAGTAACAAACATACATACATACATACATACATACATACATACATACATACATACATACATCCACACTCACAAACTTTCGCATTTATAATATTAGTAGGATTCTATGGATTTTCTGTGTACTGTGTATTTGATTAAATTATTGTTTGCAATTCCACATGTCGATTTCAAACCGTACCGAATTCAATGAGACCTCCTCTGTTTGTGACAGAAAAAGATCTGGCCGTCCATGTAGTGTTCGTACGAAAAAAGTGGTCAAAGCAGTAAGGGAAAGAACTCGAAGAAGTCCTGTCCGAAAGCAAAAGATTTTATCTCGGGCTGACAAAACCCGACCTGGGCACCCTGTAAATGTAGTGACAAACGTACCTTTAGCCGTGAGGAGACACGCGGCTAATCATTTATGATTATGGTCACCCAGAACAGAAAACGGTGTGCTGTTTGTAAGACTAACACGGTAAATGTACCTAACCTATATTGTTTTCGGTCCCTTCAATAACCCGGAACCCTTCATTGTGCATGGCTCGACGAGCACTTTGCGATTTTTTTGTCAATATGTAGGGGAACCTGTACATAGGCACTATGTGTACTAGTGATGTAACGAATATTCGCATTCGCGAATATTCGCATATTTTTTGACATTCGCATTCGCATTCGCATTCGCAAGAATCTATGCGAATGTTTGTCGAATGTTTTTGAAAAACAAAAAGGAAATTATCTATAGATGGATATGGAATGTTAGCAACTAGTAAGAATTATATATTATTTAAACAAACTTGCTCATAGGGTGGCTCTTATTGCACCGCTTTTAGGTTCATAAAGCAGCTTATTACGCAGTAGTGCTATTGACTTTACATTTTTTTTATCTTAGTATTGAGTTATCCTAAAAATAGTAAACATTTAAAACAATAAATAAACGATTATTACTAAAATATTACACATAAATACATTAATTATTTAATTAAATTTCTTTCACATTCAATTTCATTGTAAATAAAACATATTATAAACATTCGATTTATTATATTTCAAATAATATAATAATTGTTACCGGCTTTGCCAGACCCATAGATAAATATAACCGGCCAAATGCATGTCGGACTACGCATACTCTAGGGTTCCGTAGACATCCCGCCACTTTTCGATAATACGGAAGTCATAAAATAAAAGTGATGTTTTTTTTTCTGATATGAAACATCGAATGCGGCGGCTCACGTAACCTATTAATTTCTGCGAAATTAATAAACTATTGGTAAATAAAATAGTAAGAAATTCTGTTACAAAATTTATTAAACCAGCATCATAGACATCTTTAGCAAAAGTGACATAAACCTTTATTTTCTTTTGGACTGATGAAAATTATAAGGAGTTTTAATTCAAATAAGTAAGTTGTGATTAGACTGGTTGCACAATCAGTGGTGGGTGGTTTGAGACTCAATCTAAACTTTTGATAAAAAAAAAATATTTTGGTTTTGAATAGTAAAGAACCATTTATTTCCTAAAATAAGCCATTTATAATGTGGTTCTATTTTAAAGGATGAATCTTGCTACTCAAGTAAAAAAGGCTACAATGAAGCTCAATATTTCGTAAACGCGAATTAATATTGAAAAACTGAAGAAGCCATCAAATAATTTTAAAACACTTACTGAACAATACCTCAATCTCGGGGATGTGTTAACATTTTTTTTTCACTCCCCTTTCTTAAGTACGGAAGGTACAATGGAATAACTTTGCTTTCAAAATTTCAAAACAGTTTTTAGCGGTACATAAACACAATTTTTTGGCTAGTTTGCAGTATTTTTGCCCTATTAGGGCAGTCTCTGAATAAATTTACTGTGATTGCAGACGGACGTGCCAAAACTATAAGGGTTCCGAGTTTGACTACGGAACCCTAAAAACTTAACACCGCGCCATGTTGTTTTATTTTCCATTCATTCTGAAATTCTCTAGGTCTTCAAATAATTCGTTTGTGATTTTTTTTCAATTAAGATTGTAATATTTTAAATATTTTTTACTCGCAAGTAAGTTGTTAAATGTCGTATGAAATGCGTGAGCATTGTTAATTAAACACCTTGGCTCCATCACAGCACAGCCCTCGTGTTAGTCTCTGGCTGCAAACCAGCCTCGATTGTAACTTGCACATAATGCACTTATTCAGTTAAATTTGAATATAAAAAAATAACCGTCTTGAGGTAGGCAAATAAATTATAAATATAATCTTTCTCTATTACTTTTGTAAGTCTAATTAAAATATTAACTCAATAAAATTTGAATATAAAATAAATTTGGTCCATGAAATAATACTAAACTACCCTCAAAACAAAACAAATCTCTTCGAATTAACTTTATGTGACTAACTACGTTCTTTCCACCTGTATGGGTTCGGCTATATTCGGCCGACACGAAATGTCAAACGAGTCTAACATTTTGCGCGCTCTTTATTAATCCCCGAGAAATAGGCGTGTTATAAGTTTAACACGTGTATTTGTGTGTCTATCTGTGGCATCGTAGCGCCCAAACAGAGGATCCGATTTTAATTTTGTTACGATTTTAGAAAGGTATTCTGATCGAAAGTGTTCTTGGCTATGTTTCACGGAAATCGATTCAACCGTTTGAAAATTATCAGCTCGGGATTTTTTTTAATTTTCAATTTAGGGTTTCTTATTTGAAAGTCAACATTCGCATTCGCATTCGCATTCGCGAATGTTAAAGCCAAATATTCGCATTCGCATTCGCATACGCGAATGTCAAAAATCCAACATTCGTTACATCACTACTAGTGATGTAACGAATATTTGCATTCGCATTCGCGAATATTCGCATGGTTTTTGACATTCGCATTCGCATTCGCATTCGCAAGAATCTATGCGAATGTTTGGCGAATGTTTTTGAAAGACAAAAAGGAAATTATCTATAGATGGATATGGAATGTAAACAACTAGTAAGAGTTATATATTATTTAAACAAACTTGCCCATATAAATATATATTATTGCACCGCTTTTAGGTTCATAAAGCAGCTTATTACGCACTAGTGCTATTGACTTTACATTTTTTAATCTTAGAAAAGTTATCCAAAAAATTGTCAACATTTAAAACAATAAATAAACGATGTTTATTAAAATATTAAACATAAATACATTAATTATTAGAATAAATTTCTTTGACATTCAATTTCATTGTAAATAAAACATATTAAAAACATTAGATTTATTATATTTTTTATAATATAACAATTTGTTACCGGCATTGCCAGACCCATAGATAGATATAACCGGCCAAATGCATGTCAGACTACGCATACTCTAGGGTTCCATAGACATCCCGCCACTTATCGATACTAAGGAAGCCATAAAATAAAAGATTTTTGATGTTTTTTTATTTATATAAAACATCGAATATGGCGGCTCATATAACCTATTAATTTATGCGAAATTAACAAAGTATTGGTCACTTTTTTAAATAAAATAGTAAGAAATTCTGTTACTAAATTTATTAAACTGGCATCATAGACAACTTCAGCAAAAGTGACTTAAACCATTATATTATTTTTGGACTGATGAAAATTCTTATAAGGATTTTTAATTCAAATAATTAACTTGTGATTAGACTGGGTGCACAATCAGTGGTGCGTGGTTCGAGACTCAATCCAAACTTCCGTTTTTTTTTTTAAATTAGTCATTATGGTTTTGAATAGTAAAGAACTATTTATTCCCTATAATAAACCATTTATAATGTGGTTCTAATTTAAAGGATGAATCTTGCTGCTTAAGTAAAAAAGGCCACAATGAAGCTCAAACATTCGTAAACGGGATTAATATTGAAAAACTGTCAAAGAAACCTTCAAATAATTTTAAAATACTAACTGAAAAATACATCAATCGAGGGGGTGTGTAAACATTTTTTTTTCACTCCCCTTTCTTAAGTACGGGAGGTACAATGGAATAACTTTTCTTTCAAAATGTTATAACAGTTTTTTGCGGTATCTAAACTCAATTTTTCTGGCTAGTTTGCAGTATTTTAGCCCTAATAGTCTCTGAATAAAATTACTGTGATTGCAGACAGATGTGCCGAAATTATAAGGGTTCCGAGTTTGACTACGGCACCCTAAAAACTTACGGCGCGCCATTTTGTTTTATTTTTCATTCATCCTGCAATGCTCTAGATCTTAAAAAAATCGTGACTTGTGGTTTTTTTCAATTCAGATTTTAATATTCTAAATATTTTTTACTCGCAAGTAAGTTGTCAAATGTCGTATGAAATGCGTGAGCATTGTTAATTACACACCTTGGCTCCATCACAGCGCAGCCCTCGCGTTAGTCTCTGGCTGCAAACCAGCCTCGATCGTAACTTAGCTCACTTGCACATAATACACTTATTTACTTAAATTTAAATATAAAGAAATAACCGTCTTGAGGTAGGCAAGTAAATTATAAATAGGATCTTTCTCTATTGCTCATGTTAGTCTAATTAAAATATTAACTCAATAAAATTTTAATTAATGAAATAATACTAAACTAACCTCAAAAAATCTCTTTGAATTAACTTTATGTGACTAACTTCGTTCTTTTAACCTGTAAGGGTTCGGCTATGTTTGGCCGACACGAAATGTCAAACCAGTCTAAAATTTTGCGCGCTCTTTATTAATCCCCGAGAAATAGGCGTATTATAAGTTTAACATGTGTATTTGTGTGTCTGTCTGTGGCATCGTAGCGCCCAAAAAGATGATCCAATTTTAATTTTGTTTCTTTTTTAGAAAGGTATTCTGATCGAGTGTTCTTAGCTATGTTTCACGAAAATCAATCCAACCGTTTGAAAATTATCAGCTCTTTTGTAATTTAAAAAGTCGTCGCATCGGGGTTTTTTTTAATTTTCAATTTAGGGTTTCTTATATGAAGGTCAACATTCGCATTCGCATTCGCATTCGCGAATGTTGAAGCCAAATATTCGCATTCGCATTCGCATTCGCGAATGTCAAACATCCAACATTCGTTACATCACTACTGCACACGGTCTTTTTCGCGAATTACAAAATTTGTCTTTTATTATTGTCAGATATTGAAAAATATCTAAAAGAACTCAAAAAATTTGAACTTCGCGGGCTAGATGGGCGCTTTAGCCTTAATATGTTTATTTATGGTCAGTAACCATGAGTTTCCAAGTACAGGGCCAGCAGTCTAAACCCATCCAACTGCGCAGGGGAGTGAGACAGGGGGATGTGATATCCCCGAAACTGTTCACGAGCGCGCTGGAAGATGTGTTTAAGACGTTGGACTGGAAAGGTAAGGGCATTAACCATAAACGGTGAGTACATCTCACACCTGCGATTCGCTGATGACATAGTTTTAATGGCAGAGACGCTGGAGGAGCTGAACCGGATGCTGGACGACCTAGCTTCAGTTTCGCCACGCATCGGTCTTGGCATGAATTTGGATAAAACCAAAGTCATGATCAATGGCTACATTGATCCGGGACCGGTGGTCGTACATGGCCACCTTCTTGAAATTGTTTCCGAGTACACGTACCTTGGGCAGATTCTGCAGTTAGGTAAAAACAATTTTGAGAAGGAGGCCAAGAGGACGATCCAGCTGGGCTGGGCAGCGTTTGGGAAACTACGTCGAGTCTTCTCGTCATCCATACCGCAATGCTTGAAAACGAAAGTTTTCAATCAGTGCGTCCTACCCGTCATGACCTACGGAGCCGAGACGTGGACACTCACGGTAGGGCTGGTCCACCAGTTTAAGGTCGCTCAGCGAGCTATGGAGAGAGCTATGCTCGGAGTTTCTCTGAAGGATAGGATTCGCAATGAATACATCCGACAGAGAACCAAAGTTATCGACATAGCTCAAAGAATTAGCAAGCTGAAATGGCAGTGGGCTGGCCATATCTCGCGAAGAACCGACAACCGCTGGGGTAAACGTGTTCTTGAGTGGAGACCTCGACTCGGCAAGCGTAGTGTAGGACGCCCTCCGACCAGGTGGGATGACGATGTGCGAAAGACTGCAGGCAGATGCTGGATGCGGCAAGCTGAAGACAGGGCGCTATGGCGCTCATTAGGGGAGGCCTATGTCTACCAGTGGACAAATATAGGCTGATGATTGATTGATGATTGATTCTGTTATTGTAACTTAATATGTTGTCTCTCTTTTTTTAATATGTATTTTTTGTCTTTTCATCTAGATCATAATGATTAAACTTTTTTTATTTCAGACTTATAATACTATACGATGGCACCTTCCAAGAAGAGTGATGTATGGAGGTTTTACGATAAAACTGATGGAAACAATTAGATATGTGTCGTTCGCGATTGACCGAATCAAAAGACCCGGGTCGCAAGAACTGAACGACTGATCGGGTCGTTACGAAAATAATAATCCGTTCATTCGATCCTTCCATCTTTGTTTAAAGAACGGCGCATAATTTGAATTTGAATTGCGACTGGCGCCAAGAAACAATTTTATGGAAAATATGACTTATTAAGAAGACATTTAGATGTACATTTGCAAAATGTTACGCATTTGTTTAGGCGTGCACCTGCAATATTCCAATGTTGACTATTTTATTTTAAAGCATATTGTCTAAACATTAACGTTCTTTTTCGTCTGTAATAAGTTTGACTATTTGATTTGTTTAAATTTAAAATTACATATCATATCATTTAAAATTACATATAATTGCATATCATGGCTATGTGTCATCGATTTTGCGCTATGGAATAATAATATGGGGTAATTCGGTTGAATTTCAAAGAGTATTCCGAGCTCTGAAAAAATGCGTACGCTCAATTTGTGGAGCGCACCCACTGGACAGTTGTGTTCCACTATTCAAAAAACTTAAAATACTGCCACTTCCAGCACTATACATTTTTGAAATTTGTATCTTTGTACACCAAAACAGACATGAATTTGACTTATTTAATGATGTTGTTTCCAGACCCAGCCGCAAAGTGCATATGCTTAATGTTCCTAGACGTAGAATTAAATTGTTCTCTAATAATGTATACTGCATGTCCATTACTGTTTATAACAAATTACCTGATGGCTACAAAACCCTTAGCCTCAGAACTTTTAAATGTAAATTATTTAACTTTCTCCTAAACAAATGTTATTAACATATATATATTTAGTTATACACGATCAAAGATTTTATGACTGAAAAAATTACCTGAATATTTGACATTATTGCCTATTATCATAATTTATCTCCTTGTCATAACTGAATTTTGACTTATATAATTAATCTCGTTGACTATAATAATATATTGTTCCATTTATTTAGATTATTTGTAATTGTAATTCTAATGATAAATAACTTATTTTTTATGTAATAATACACCCATAATTTTAATAACCATATTTGTACGCCGGAAACGGCAGAATATTATGATCGTAATATATAATTCACAAAACAACTTTGTACAATATTCACACAAATAAATGATTCTATTCTATTCTATTCTACAAACGAACGAAATAATGAACCAATTACAAAAATAATAAAAATTCGTTGAATTATTTTAAAAGTTTTTAGTGACCTTCTGACCCGTGACCTGTGTGTTTGTTTCTTTGTGCGTGGTGAATGCACAAAAGCCCGCGTAATTAACTTTGTACATTACTTATTAACTTTACCGTGGTGTTGGTTGCTTTGCAAAAAGTGCTTGATCTTTTCATGCTAGCTTGCTTCTGAGACTAAAACCAAAATGTCGAATTTGGCTAAGAAAAAAAGTGAGGTGTGGATGCATTTTTCGGTGGCCTCTGAAAATAGGGCGAAGTGCAGCTATTGTTTAAATACAGTTAGTTTTAGTGGTGGCGCTACTGGTAACTTATTACGCCATTTAAAAACAAAACATCCTACAGTAATTGTTCAAAAGGCTTCTTTTCGACGTGTTATGGACAACAAGAATGTAGTTTCGGCCGAACAACGGCTACCTGTTACAACACAAGATGTCACTTCTTTGCCGGAAACAGCTACTCCAGCACCAAGCACTTCGTCCATGCCGCACACTTCTTCCTTGCAACATCGGCAACCAAAACAAGCTGATCTGGGTGGCTATGTGGCCATTAGGAAGCCAATTTCAGTGAGTAGATCACCCAACAGTTAGTCAATTTATTATTGAAAGCATATTTACCATTTAATATTGTGGAAGACGTAGAATTTAAGAAATTTGTTGAAATGCTCAATGCGAATTACAATCTTCCGTCTAGAAAAACAATTTCGGCTAACTACATTCCACAATTATACACACATATAAAGGAAAAGGTTTATAATGACTTACAAAACGCAGAAGCGGTTTGCCTCACGACGGACGGCTGGACCTCTTTGACTCAACAAAGCTATATAGCAATAACAGCCCATTACATTGACAAGACCGAAATGAAGTCATATTTACTTGGCTGTTTCCCTTATGACAAACGTCACACGGCTCAAAATCTAGCGGCTTTCTTAATAGAAGAAGTAGACAAATGGAATTTACGCCACAAGATATCCGCTGTTATCACAGATAATGCAGCGAATGTAGTCGCTGCTGTGAAGCTTACCACTTGGAGGCACTTTCCTTGTTTTGCGCATACTACAAATTTGTTAGTCCAGGACAGCCTAAAATGTTTAGATGTACAACTTAAAAAGGTGAAAGCTATAGTAGAGTATTTTAAAAGAAGTTCTTCCGCGTTAGTCAGACTTCGTGAGATGCAACTGCAATTAAATCTTCCCGAATTAAAACTTAAACAAGATTGTATTACAAGATGGAACTCATCGTATGATATGTTGAACAGAATGTACATATTGAAAGATGCAGTTGTAAGTACTCTAGCCATAGAAAATGCTAGTTTAAACACATTGAATTCCAATGACTGGTCGGTTATACAGCAATCTTTAAAAATTTTAAAAATATTTTACTAAATTACTCAAGAAATTAGTAGCGAAAAAAATGTAACATTTTCAAAAATAATACTTTTTGTCAAAGCAATGAGTGATCATATGACCCGCATGCAAACAGGTGAAAGTCGACCTCTGCCAGAAATAAATGAACTTATTCAATCGCTAAACCACGGCATAAACGAGCGATTTAAGGATGTGAATTACATGGATCTGACTACGCAAGCCACATTCTTAGATCCTTGTTTCAAAAAATTTGGGTTTCCGAACGATACGCGTTTTGAATCCACTTTAAAAATCATTCGGCAGAAGATTTCCAATTATGCAGTGACTACAGACTCTGCTCCACAAGCAGACTGTGTTGATTCACCCGGAAGCGCACGTCCATCTTCGATGGTATGGAGTGCCTTTGATGATAAAGTAAAAGATCATTTAGAAATAAGAAGTTCCTCGGCAGCTGCCATAATTGAGACCGACAAATACATAAATGAACCACTTTTAAAACGGTCAGAAGACCCATTAAAGTGGTGGTATGACCATAAAAAAATGTTCCCGCGCCTTTACACGTTAATGGAACGTATACTTTGTAACGTAGCTACCTCTGTTCCTTGTGAACGATTTTTTTCCAAAGCGGGAAATACAATTAACGAGCATCGTAGTCGGCTCAAACCAGATAAGGCGGCTCAGTTAATTTTTTTTAAATGCTAATGTTAGTAATGTTGATTTTTGATATTTTTGGGTACATTTTTATTTTTATTAAATATATTTTTTATGAAATCTTGCATTTTTATTATACTTACCTAGCCTAAATAATCCACTCGACAAATCGAGCTTACGAACGAGCGATCTACTCATTGATTGACCTACCCAGGTGAGTGCATCTGCATAGGTCGTGTTTGAATTTGAACCAAGTAGTTAGATTGACGCCAACGGCTCGCCTTGAAAACTATCAATCGATTGAACGGGTCGAATGAACCGGGTCATTTACTAAACAGATCAGTACTGATCTGGATCTCCAAAATTGAACGAACTGTTATACCCCAAAACTGTAAGCCAAAATGCTGACCTAACTCCACACAGGTCCAGTTTTGCCGACTCAGCATTTTGGGCTGCAGTAGCTGATGACCGCCTTAGGACTCTCAGTCTCGACCCAACCGTCTTACAAGCAAGACCTAATTCTACCAAATCTACTATATTCTAATTTAATTAACTAAGTAATCAATAAATTAATTATAATCAAATAATTGTTTTTTAAAAATCTTCGCGGCGGGTCCCATATAACAAATGGTGGCAGCTGAAAAGGGATAAAATCATAAAAATCCCTCGGTACGTCTCAAAACCAGCAAAACTGTACAGTTGTTTAGTGAGTGAAGTGGAAATTTGTGAAGTGGAAGTGTCCAAACCAACGCCTGTGTAAGGCCAGCACCCTGACAACTCACCGCCGCTGCATCCTGACCGCTGACCCTGCTGACATCGCTTTCCTGAAACCGGTATTCCGGAGAAACTCAAATCATGCGATTTTTCATATTGATCCAGCTACTGTGAGTACTTTCACATTTGACGGTGCCTAAAACGAAGCACCTATATTCATCTATAAACATTAACATTCTACGCCGTATCCAAATCACACCTGTGTCGTGCCTGTGACGCTCACGTTATCGCCCGCCCACGCAGAATCATACGACGAGCCCCGAGTCTACAGCGATAAGACTGCTATTTCCTGTGTTAAGATCAACCGTCTATTTTTAGAACAATCTTATATCTTACAGTTTATTTTAATTCTTATAATTTACGTTTTATATTCACTCTGTGTTAAGAGTCCACCTATCACCTTTGACACTATCTCAATCCTTATAACTTAAAATAAATAAAAATGAGTAAAACCGAAAAAGGAACCTCATCTAACTCTGTAGAGCTAAATATCCTATTAAAATTCATAAAACCATATGATGGTGATCGGCAGACCCTGAACGCATTTCTATCTAATTGTCAAAATGCGATTGACTACGCATCAGCTGATCAACAATCTATTTTGTTTAAGTATATTTTATCGAGACTCCAAGGTAAGGCGGAAATTGTTTGCTCTATCAAGGCTTTCACGCAATGGGAACAATTGAAGGATTTCCTGAAAACACAGTTCTCTGAAAGCAAACATTATTCACACCTTGTTGCCGAGCTTCAAGAGAGCAAACAAGGGCCGAACGAATCTGTAACTCAATTCGGGTTTAAAATCGAAACTATATTGTCGCAATTACTTACCGAAATTGTTCTGACCAAGGCCAAAGAAGGCCCCGGTCGCACAGCTGCGATGGAGGATCTGGCTCTCCATCACTTCATGATCGGATTAATTCCGCGCATTTCTAACATTGTTCGATGTAAATCACCGAAAACCCTCAACGAGGCTATTAATATGGCCGCTTCCGAAGAAAAAATCCAAAAGGTTATCTACCAAAGGACTCATCCTTTGCCATATAAGAACCCTCAACAAAAGCCCCAAACCAACAATAATAACAATGATTACCAATTCAAGCCGGCGAACATAAATAATGTTAAGCCACAAAGCGATAATCAAACGCCCGTTTGCCGATACTGCAAGAATCTAGGGCATACGATAGATGTTTGTAGGAAGAGGGAATATAACAATAACCGAAAATCCAACCAACCCTCTACCTACTACAACCGTGGTAATAATAATAATCTCGGCAACTCCAACAATTCTCGTCCTCCTACGTCGACAAACCGGGTACATTTCGTAACCGAACAAACCCCTGACTCAGAACCGCAAGATACGACTGAACCTTACGACATGAATGACGAAGAAGATTTAAACTAAAATACGTCTCGCCTCAGTGCCGCACGAGACAATTCAAAATCCAAGCCGGTACTCAACCCACTGTATCCACCATATTATCCACTGCATCCACTGTATCCTTTGTATCCACTGCATCCTCTGTATCCACTGTATCCTCTGTATCCACTGCATCCCCTGTATCCACTATATCCACCGTATCCACTGCATCCACTGTGCCCTCTGTATCCACCGTATCCACTGCATCCACCGTTCCCTTTGTATCTTCTGTATCCACTGTGCCCGCGGTATCCACCGCTTCCACCGCGCCTGAAAAAAAGGAATTCAAACCACCTCCAGGTCCCTCAAGTGTCACGCCAAACCTGAAACCCCAGACATATGCTACATATGAAGTAACCGCTAACCCTTCCAAAATTCTGTTACCTCACGTTCTTGTCAATACTTCTATTTCTGATACTCCAATATCACTCTTAGTTGACTCAGGATCCGCAGTAAGCCTCATCAAACGATCATGCATTCAACATAGATCCACCCTAGTTAAAGAATATACGAGGCATGCCTTTTAAGTTCTGTCGTTTCCATAATTCCCGGCAATTTTGAATTTGGAACTGTTCTATATTCGAATGTGTTTAAATTTCGAATCTCAAAACAGTTGAATGTATTAGGATTAATGTTATTGTTTAGTCACAGCGTCGATTAGAATCTGTCAGGTTACGTACGAAAATGAATCTTTCTAAGGAAAATGTTCGTGCAATAATTTTCTACAACTTTAGAAGAGGCCTGACACGGCTTCAGTGTTTTGAAGAGCTAATATCTGTATTCAGGGATGAAGCCCCATGTCTGCGGACTGTCGAACGCTGGTATTTAGAATTCCAGCGTGGACATACTAGTGTTAGTGACAAATCTCGCGAAGGTCGCCCAAAATCTGCATTCACTGAAGATAACATCATTGGAGTGAGACAACTAATTCTCGAAGATCGTCATGTGACGTATCGAGAGATAGAGGCTCTATTAGGCATCTCAGGGACAACCATTCAGAAGATCTTGCATGAAGCGCTTGGTGTAAGAAAGCTAGTTTGCCGTTGGATACCGCATCTGCTTTCCGACGATCACAAGGCGGCCCGCGTCAGATGGTGTAAGAAAACTCTGCAAAGGTTCAACCGAGGAGAGTCAAATCACGTCTACGACATCATCAGTGGTGACGAATCTTGGATCTATGCCTACGATCCTGATTCCAAACAACAATCTACAATCTGGGTCTTTCAAGACGAGCCAAAGCCGACTAAAGTTGTTCGTTCTCGAAGCACTTCAAAGAAGATGGTGGCCACGTTCGTTAGAAAAACCGGCCATGTTGCGACTATTGCACTTGATGATCGTAGAACGGTTAACGCAGAGTGGTATACCACAGTTTGTTTACCACAAGTCATCGCCGAACTTCGAAAATCTAACTCAAAGCGACGCATCATCCTGCACCACGACAATGCAAGTTCACACAGCGCTCGTCAAACGATTGAGTATTTGAAGCAGGAAAAAGTAGAAATTCTTGACCATCCTCCATACAGTCCTGACCTAAGCCCTAACGATTTGTTTACATTTCCTAAAATTAAGAAAAGTCTTCGTGGTCAAAGGTTCCAGTCCAGTGAAGAAGCAGTCGACGCTTTCAAGTCAGCCATTTTGAACACCCCCACTTTAGAGTGGAATAAATGTTATAATAACTGGTTTGAGCGAATGGAAAAGTTTATTAAGCTACGTGGTGAATACTTTGAAAAACAATAAAAAGTACTATAAGGTTCTAGTTGTGTTTTTTTCTTCAAACGACAAAACTTAAAAGGCATCCCTCGTATAAACCTGAAAGGAATAGATAATGCGGGAAAACCCACTAAAACTCTAGGCCATTTCAACTTGTCAATATATCCAAACCCTAAATCGCACTTCTCTTATAAATTTCACGTAGTAGAAGATATCAACTTAAATTATGACGGAATAATCGGTAGTGATCTTTTAAATGACTTGAATGGTATCATCAACTACAGTTCCAGTACACTATCTATTAAAACTATCACACTAAAATTAAAATACTGCGAGCCTGTCTATGTAATAGATCCTCGTTCAGAAACAATAATTGAATGCAGTGTTTCAAACCCCGAGTATAAAATAGGGATTGTCCTCGACCAACACTTGTCTGACTCTCTCCTGATTGCAAACTGCATAGTGTCCGTAAAAGATAACAATCGTGTCAATATATCTGTAATCAATACATCCGAGAACCCCATAACCGTCAACTCCGATCTAAAGCTAAATATCCAACCCCTTGATGCTAACGCTTTCAAATTTGACAAAAATCTTTGTTTCAATAATAAGAAACCTACCTCAGTGCGTAGACACGAAGTCCTAAATCTACTAAGAGTCGACCACCTCAATGAAGAAGAAAAACGAGACCTACAAGACATATGTTCACAATACTGCGACATATTCCACCTACCCGATGATAATCTTACCTCGACAGATCTTTTGCAACATGAAATCAAAACCACTTCCTCACAACCTATTAACGTCAAATCGTATAGGTTCCCTGAAATCCATAAAAAAGCAGTCGAAACACAGATTTCAAAAATGATAGACCAAAACATAATACAACCCTCCTTTTCACCCTGGTCCGCCCCTATATGGGTCGTACCTAAGAAAACCGACTCATCCGGCCAGAAAAAGTGGCGAATCGTAATCGATTATAGGAGTCTTAATGATATTACGATTGGGGAAAGTTACCCCATTCCCCAGATCAACGAAATACTTGACCAACTAGGTAACAGTAAATATTTCTCTACCCTCGATCTCTCGTCCGGATTCCACCAAATAAAGATATGCAAAGAAGATGCCCCTAAAACAGCCTTCAGCGTTCCACAAGGTCATTTCGAATTCAAACGAATGCCTTTTGGCCTAAAAAATGCTCCTTCTACATTCCAACGTTTAATGAATAACGCACTTGTAGGGCTCCAAGGGATCCATTGTTACGTATATCTCGACGATATCGTAATATATTCTTATGACTTAAAATCCCATATCGATAAACTTACCAAAATCTTTGACCGACTTCGACGGTTTAATCTAAAATTACAGCCTGATAAGTGTGAGTTCCTCCGAAAGGAAGTAGCTTACCTTGGTCACGTAATCAGTGACAAGGGTGTTAAACCGAATCCTGAGAAAGTCAGATCTGTAACTAAATTTCCAGTTCCTAAGTGTCTCAAAGACCTCAAATCTTTTCTAGGACTCGTGTCTTACTACCGTCGATTTATTCCTGAATTTTCTAAAATTGCTTAACCATTAACTTGGCTATCAAAAAAGGATGTTCCCTATACTTGGTCCCATGAACAACAACTTGCTTTTGAAGACCTTAAAAACAAGCTTGTTACCGCACCTGTCTTAATATACCCTGATTTTACAAAGCCTTTTGTCCTTACTTGCGACGCATCAAACCTTGCTATATCCGCTATCCTGTCACAAGGTGAAATTGGAAATGACCGCCCTATTGCCTTCGCATCAAGAACACTTAATAAAGCTGAGTTAAACTACTCAGTGACGGAAAAAGATTGTCTGGCCATAGTGTTTGGAACAAAACTTTTCCGACCATACCTCTTTGGGTACCCTTTTAAAATTGTGACTGATCACAAACCGCTGAAATGGCTGTTCAATTGCAAAGACCCCGGCTCAAGGCTAGTCCGTTGGCGCCTAAAATTAGAAGAATTCGATTATGAAATTGAATACAAAAGAGGAAAAGTTAACAGCAACGCAGATGCTCTCTCGAGAATCCCTGTAAACCCAATCCAACCTCAAGCTCATTCACCTATCGATCCTCTCCCATTCAGTCCCTTGACATTGGATGATCTCGAGATAAACTCACCTGTTGCCCTTGACTTAGATGATGACGAATTACCTATCATAGACTTACTAGAAAATGATGAAATACCATCTATACTCAGTTCTGGAAACCCAGACGCTCCTGAACCTCAACCTTCCACATCCACTGCATCACATACTCCTGCAACTCCTATACAAAATCCTACTAAATCCACCGACTCTCAACCTCCTACATGTACTCACCTACAAAGCCCAAATAACTTTGACCCCTCTGACAGTAATTATTCCAAGTTTCTAAAAATAATGTCCTCAAGTAGCTTTAATAGCAATGCCAACATTCAAGAACATAATGAAAATATTCTAAAAAGTCCTAGCAAAATTCTAATAATACCAACATCTATAGACCTTGACGGAACGAATCCCTACGTTACGGAGATACTTGGCGATCTAGAGGATTCCGAAGATCTTCTCAGTAAAGAAAGGACTTTACACTCCTCCATTTCATTCGATTTTAAAAACAAGAAAGCTTTCTTCTTATACACCAAAGTATATCACTTATGAGGATATCTATAAAAGTCTGCAAACACTCCGAAACGAATTAATAACCACTACAAAAGAATCTATAGCTATTACCGACTTCCGAAATCCTTTCGATAGACATGTCTGGTCTAAGATATATAACATTATTTGCTTCCTATTTCACGATACTAACATTCCCATCCATATCTATCATAACACATTAATATTTCCGGTCCCCTCTGAAATTCCTAAAATTCTCCGTGAAAATCATGACATCCCCATAGCTGGCCATTTAGGCTCTTCTAGAATGTACAATAGGATCAAAGAAAGATACTACTGGAAACACATGAGGCAGGACATCGAGACTTACGTAAAAAACTGCACTTACTGCCAGTCCAATAAAGCCCTCCGCCAAATAAATCGTGCTCCTATGCAGATAACAACTACATCAACTCGCCCTTTTGAGCGAATAAGCCTGGATATTGTCGGACCCTTACCTGAAGCCGGATTTCATAAACTTAGATTTATCTTGACGCTACAAGATGACCTGACAAAATTCTCTACAGCATATCCCCTTTCTAACGCAACCGCAGAAGAATCATGTGAATGTCTTGTCCATTTTATTTCTCTATTCGGTATCCCGAAATCAATTTTGACTGATCAAGGCACAAATTTCACTGCAGATCTATTTAAAAGAACTTGTGCATTCTTTAAAATTAAACAACTCTGGTCCTCACCATACCATCCGCAAACACAAGGAGCGTTGGAGCGGAGTCATTCGACCTTAAAGGAGTATTTGAAATCATTTGCGGATGACAATGGAACAGATTGGCATAAATACGTATACACCGCATTGATCTCTTATAATGGTGCCATCCACTCCACTACCAATTTTACTCCTTATGAGCTCGTCTTCGGACATAAACCTTTCGTTCCCGATTCCATCTATGGTCTTCAACCAGACCTTACCTACCCCGAGTATATTAAAATGCTTTGTCACCGGCTGAGCCTCTCGAGGCAAAAGGCTATAGAAAATAATTTATCGTCTAAAGAAAGATCCAAGGTGTATTACGACCAACACACCCATAGGCTGACCTATGTATAAAACAGGCGATTATGTTTATGTAAAGAACCATCCGCGACAGGGTAAAGCATTGGCTCCTGTCTGGAAGGGGCCATACAAAGTAGTTAAAATAAACGGTAGGAATTCTTTAACTCTGCTAATTAATCGCAGACACGTAGTCCAACACTATGATCAATTGAAATTGGCTCCTCAAGTAAGTACTTAACCACTTATTGCATTCTTACAGTGCTACGGGCCTGGCTCAAGACTACGTCTACCCAGCCCTGAATAGCTCGGGACTGTACTTCGACCATATAGGGTCACTTAGATTAGTTGATAGTTATTTAAGTTTAGTTATCCCGATGGAAATATCCTATATAAATCCACATATTGGAAACCTACACAGGGTTCTAAACCACTCTGAACTACTATGTAGGGAAAGCAATGCTTATGATATCTCAGAATGCCAAAACCTATTCCAACCGTTATTCACGCGTATTCACGACGCGACCCGTGACTACGAATCTGTTTCTCACCTTATCTCTAAACGATCAAAGCGCTCAGCGTGGTTCGGCGCAATAGGCACACTGTCAAAAACTTTATTTGGCACGATGAATGAAGAAGACGCTATCAGATATGACAAGGCTATTCACGAAATAGAGACTGACCAAAAGAAATTAGCATCCCTAATGAAAGAAAATATATTAGTCACAACATATACTCTGGACGTTTTCAATAAAACAATTGAAATTATTAAAGTTAATGAAGAAAATTTAAAAAACGCTTTCACCGATCTGAGCATAGAGGTCAGAAATCTTACCCGCGAATCAAACAAATTTATTATAAGATATAAATTTTTAGGACTAATGGCCATGTTGGAGAATAGCATACTTGCCTTATCTTTTAAAGTAGAAGACGTGGTTAACGCTATCCTATTTAGTAAATCTAACATACTTTATCCTTCGATAATAACCCCTAGTAACCTCTATAACGAATTAATTGACAGCTACAGGTTCCTCCCAAATTCCAAACAATTACCCCAACTTTTAAGTTTGGATAACATTCATACAATCCTTAATGTGTCGGAAATAAGTTCTTATTATAGTAATTTAAAAATAGTTTTCGTAGTAAAAATACCACTTGTCAATCCTGAGCAGTATGACATATTTCACGACTTACCTTTTCCCATCGCTCATAACAGCGACAACCCCGAATCATACGCCACTATTATACCCACTAGTAGATATCTAGGTATTGCTAAGGATAGGTCCACCTATTGTAAAATAGATAACCTAAGTAGTTGTAAGACCGTAACTGATGATAATTACCTGTGCGAAATGACGATCCAGTACTCCACCGCAGCTTCGCCAACCTGTGAAACAGAACTTATAACTAAAATATTTACCTCGATTCCGAAGATTTGTAACACTAAACTTATCCAGGGTCATCTTGATATCTGGCAGCCTCTCCGTAATAGCAAGTGGTTGTATGTGTTATCACAAAAAGCTAAGCTATCCTTGGAATGTAATAACTCCCAAACCTATGAAACCACTATTAGCGGTAGTGGAATATTGTACTTACCCAATAACTGTATAGCGTACTGCAGAGATACTCGATTGACCTCAAAGAATTATGTAAATTTAGAATTAAAAACTATACAATTGAATTATAATTTGTTAAACGATACGTGCTGCAACAAAATTGAATTCGAAAATATGAGACATAATTTACCCTCTGTTAATTTAAGAAATATAAATTTGGACATGTTAGCATTAGAAAATGAAAATATCCTGAAAAATCTAGATGATGTTATAAACAAACCACAATCGCATATTATATCATACGGTGACTATTACTCTGTATCTGTAGAAATTCTTATAATCGCTATGTTAAGTTATATTTTATATAAGTGCTACAAATTTTGTAAGATTAGGATCTCAAGAAACCGTAGTGTGGAAGTAACCGACGTTGAGTTGGAATCAACGGTATCAGCCCCGTCTTTACGAATCATGTAACGTAAACTTTACGCATTTAGGTATAAGTTTACTCTTAATCGGGGAGCTGTTATACCCCAAAACTGTAAGCCAAAATGCTGACCTAACTCCACACAGGTGCAGTTTTGCCGACTCAGCATTTTGGGCTGCAGTAGCTGATGACCGCCTTAGGACTCTCAGTCTCGACCCAACCGTCTTACAAGCAAGAACTAATTCTACCAAATCTACTATATTCTAATTTAATTAACTAAGTAATCAATAAATTAATTATAATCAAATAATTGTTTTTTAAAAATCTTCGCGGCGGGTCCCATATAACAGAACGACACATGCCTAGAAACAATAACTCTGAAAAATGTAAACTTTGTCAGAAACCTATAAAATCTTGTGGCAATACAACCAACTTCATTAGTCACATAAAAAACATACATAAGGCTGCATTTCAGGAATTAAATAATGAAAGTTCAAAAAATTCCAGTATTGAGAGCATTATAATTAAGAAAAATAAACAATTAGTCCCCAATGTTTCTGATTCAGTACCGTCAACAAGCTCTGCTGCTGACGTAGTGGAATTGACTAAAGATGCTGTTAAAAAATCTGACTCTTCAAAAGACGATGACGTTTCTATTCCTCCAGCTCCAAAACGTCAAAGATCTATTGTATCAAGTTTTGAAGAAATTTACTCATATTCAGAAAGAGGTGATAAAACACTAAGAACAAATAATGCCCTAATATATATGATATGCAAAGACAATCAACCATTTACAGTTGTAGAAAACGAAGGCTTTAGAAATTTGGTTAAAGCGATTGCACCACAATATAAACTTCCCAGTAAGACGACATTGACTCGATGGGTTGATGATAAATATGAAGCATTATCAACAGTTTTTTAAAAAAAGGTATCAAATATAGATAACCTAACTCTCACTACGGACATGTGGACTGAGACCATGAGCATGAGAAGTTTTTTAGGCATAACAGCACACTTCGGTGAAGGTAATGATCTTCTTTCAATTACTCTTGGCGTGTATGAATCTAATGAACGCCATACTTCAGAACACATCGCTGAAATGCTGTTAAAATCTTGTGCTGAATGGGGTATAGATAGTGACAAAGTTTCGGCTGTAGTGACAGATAACGCAGCTAACTGGGTAAAAGCAGTTGATTTAGCTTTTGGAAAAAAGCATATTCCTTGTTTTGCACATACTTTAAATTTGGTTGCACAAAATTCTGTAAGTCAGTGTACCGAGCTGCAAAACTTGATAACCAAAGTGAAAGCGATTGTAACTTGGTTTAAACAAAGCAATGTAGCCAGTAATGAATTACGTAAAGCAACCCAGAAGGAAACGAAATTGATACAAGAGGTCCCAACGAGATGGAATAGCACATATTACATGATTGAACGATTTTTGAAGCTTTCCACCGTCATTAATAATATAATCATTGGTCATAAAAATGCACCACGGATGCTTACTGCGTCAGAACTATCTATTCTTTCTTCGGTTTTACAAGTTCTGCGACCGATCGAAGCTGTAACCAAGGAAGTGTCAGGTGATAAGTAATGCACTAGCAGCAAAGTAATACCACTAATCCATTGTCTTGTTTTAAAAATTAAACCTCTTAAACTTGAAGAGTCTCTTGCCAAAGAGTTGCAGTCGCTGATCCTAAAAGAGATTGATAAGAGAATGGGTGTTATAGAGAGAGTAACTCTTCTCTCTATAGCCATAATCTTGGACCCGAGGTTCAAAAAAATGCATTTTACGGACCCAATCGCTTGCTCTGCAGCTGTCATAAAAATCAAAGAAATAATGAAAACTAAAGTACAAAATGAGACAGTCGAATCTGATTCTTCAGATCATTCTGGCAAACTGGAAGATGAATTTTCTTTGTGGGAAGATCACTACAAATTAGTACACAAGAGCTGGAAAACGGCGAAGTCTGACCATGTTATTTCTGATGAGCTATCTATTTACCTGCGTAGCCCAGTAGGCAGATTAAATGAGAACCCATTAGAAATTTGGAACGATCTCAAGATTCAGCTTTCTTAACTTTATACAGTGGCTTACAAATACTTATCCATGGTAGGAACTTCAGTCCCATCTGAACGTTTGTTTTCCAAAGCGACACAAACCATCAACCAACAACGAAATAGACTCAAAGGAAAGCGTTTAAATAAACTTTTGTTCTTGCAAAGTCTGTCAGAAGAACACTGGAAATAAAACATTAACCACTCCGGGCGTTTAAAGTTGTAGATGATTTTTAATGTCCTCACATCTCTTAATACCTACTGTAAATAAACAAACATAATTTTAAAAAAGAGAAAAGAAAAAATGTATCCATGGAGTTTCTTGCATGTTCTTCTCCATAGGACTTTGTTTTGGAACATGCACCTAGTTCTTGACTTTTTAAAAGTGCCAGTTAATCTGGCCTATTTGAAATAAAAATATTTGAAAAAAGAAAAAATTCATTTGTACTTTTTGTAATAATAATACTACAATAAATATTGTTCTCATACATTATTTTTTTTCAATAAACAATATATAAATCAGCTATGGTTTCCATTTGTACGGGTCTTCCAAGACTAATTTGTCTGATAGGGGTTGGGCTGAATAAAACATGATATAGCTGATAAAAGTTGTTATATTATAAAACTGACATTAAACGTAAGTGAATTTAATGAGGGGTGAGAACGTGTGGTTCGCTTGATGGCCGATCACATACTGATTTTGGTTGCATGCAATACAATTTGCGTAAATTTGGGTCAAAGTGTGATTGCTGTTTCGGCAAATGTACGTGCATGGTCGTACACCATGAAAAGTTGTATTTTCTTAGTTATATAAATTTCTTGAACATTTGGCATCCTTGAACACACGCGATAAATGTGCAGACATGGACAGGGCTGGTGTAGCAGTAGTACAAAGAGAATACAATACTACCAGTAGTAATATCATTATAAATTGACCCTTGCATGGAGTGTCGGAGGGCTGACTAGATGAGAGCTTTGTGTTGTGATGTAATGTTAGAAAAAGTACTCGATATTCAGTAAACATCGATGTTTGTAACCGACCATCGGAAGACATCGATACACACTTTCGATATATCGCATCGAAAAAAACATCGATGTATCAAGACTTATTTTAATACAGCGGCTCACGAGTTACTAATGTCTCCAGGTCATGTGGGAAAACCATTAACTATTTATGATATTGCTGGCTTGGTGGGAAGAGCTTTTCCACTTGCCTTCACACCACATAATATTTGTAAAGGTTTTAGTTCAACTGGATTCTATCCTTTAAATGAAAACATCTACACAGATGCTGATTGTATGCCCGCATTCTATTCTGATCGTCCAGTTATCGAAAAATCACCCACCAGAATTGATCAGGTACCTTTTAGTGAGCCGACTGCTTCAGGTTTCGAAACTATACCCGGAAAATCGCCATCTTTGATATCGCCGGCTATAATACGCCCTCACCCAAAAGCCGAACCTCGTAAAGAAACACGAAAAGGAAGACAAAAAGGAAGATCCAGAATTTTGACCGATATACTTGAAAAGCAAGAAATTGAAAATATAAAGGCTAAAAAACATGTTTCAACAAAATTTAATCAAGCAGAGTCCATAAATATTTTGGGAAAAAATTGGTTTATGAATAAAAACAGATTCAATAATGCAAAAAAGATAAAAAGAAGAATTCTATCCGAAACAGAAACCAATGAAGATTCTACCAACTATTCAGCGAGTGACACATCTGAAGGTGCCTCCGACAATGACAGCGAAGATGAGAACCTACAGACTGAACATGTTAATAAAGAAAATTACAATATTGGAGACTATGTTATATTTGTATATGAAGGTTCCTATTTTGTCGGAAAGGTAGAATCAATTATCTGAAGAGGGTGTATTACTGAAATCGATGCAATAATCACTTAAAAACTGGAAATGGCCTGAAAAAGAGGATTTGAATCTATACCCGATAAGTAACATAAGAGAAAAAATTAAAACCCCGCAAAAAGTTAACAAGAACAGAAAAAAATATTATGTTCCAGAGATACAAAAGTACTGGGATTTCTACTAAATGCTATTATGTATATTCACTAGCTGTGCCCCGCGACTTCATCCGCGTAGTATTGGATTATTGGGTTAAAAAGTATCCTATATGTTAATCCCGGTTATAATCTATCTGTGTTCCAAATTTCATCCAAATTCGTTCAGTAGTTTTTGTGTGAAGGAGTAACAAACATACATACATACATACATTCATACATACATACATACATACATACATACATCCACACTCACAAACTTTCGCATTTATAATATTAGTAGGATATTATTGATTGTGTTCTTATAAAATCTAGTCCTAATGACTGATTAAAAAGTTAAGAGATAAATAATTATTTAAGTATAAAGTTAATTGTTTAAATATTTTCGTTTCTGTGATTTGTAAGGTAGGGTTGATTTGCTATACAAATTCAAATTCAAATTCAAAGCTTTTATTTTGTTTAGGCCTACGGGGGCACAAATTGTAAATTTTACATTTTTTTTTCTTATATCTACAACCGGATCGGAACGCGACCTCGACTGAGAAGATCCGGCAAGAAACTCAGCGGGCTTGTCTTTTTACATGTCATTTTTTATTTATTTATTTTTTATCGCCAGTTGCTTATATTCAATAATTACAAAGGGTAGTAGATATTAATATAAATATTATAATAGCTCCAGTGTGTTGCCTTCTGATATGACTAAGAATTACACAGATAATTCGGACAAGTAGGGCAAGACACGCTACGCTTTGACATTATTATTGACTGTCGAGATTTGAGCTGCTCAGTCCCAAGCTGATTTATCATCCAAATAATCCGAGATTTTGTAATAACCCTTTGCACTGAGTTTAGTTTTAATTAGGGTTTTAAACTTATTGATAGGTAAATCTCGGATTTCATTGGGAAGCTTATTGTAAAAACGTATACATTGCCCCATAAAAGAATGACTTATTCTGTGGAGACGAGTTACATGTACGGATAGCTTGTGCTTATTCCGTGTATTTATAGAATGAGCGTCGCTCCTTTTCTCAAAATTATTAGCATTTTTTTTAACGTACATGAGATTTTCATAGCTAAATTGTGACACAACAGTTAGAATATTTATTTACATTTACATATATTATGAATACATTTATAGTATTATGCCATACATATATTGATTGTGTTATTATAAAAGCTAGTCCTAATGACTGATTAAAAAGTTAAGAGAGAAATAATTCTTTCTAAAGTTAATTGTTTAAATAATTTAGTTTCTGTGATTTGTAAGGTAGGGTTGATTTGCCATACATATATTATGTGATATGTTTACGTACCAATTAAACGAGTTTGGTTATGAAAAGTTAATAGTTTACTTAAATTAGTCCCAAATTCTCAATGTGTCCTAGGTACACCGTAGTACTGGCCCAGGTACATAGGGTTTGTTGTACCTTGGCCACAATTACCTTTTTTTTTAAACTCTTAATATATATGTAAGTATGAAATATACATTTCTGATATTTTGGTGGTGAGTACCCAAATAATTGACCTTTCAAAATATGCAAATATGATTTGTGTTGTACGTCAAAAACAAATAAAAAATATATATCTCAAAAACTGTTCTAGGTACAACAGGTTCCCCTATATACTTGATGCAATGAAGCATTTTTCTTTCGTTCTAAACAAATTAGTTTTATTTGATTAAATTAGATTCATTCAGGGCGCCCTATACGATCCATTGTAACCCGAACCTTGATTCATAATGACCCATGCGTGGGTCATCACACATAGGATCAATTCCTAGCACCAGAAAAATAACCATACAACAAACTAGCTAGCCCCTCTAGACTTGAGGAAAAAATAAAACATTTTAAATAGGCCTAAAGAAAGTTAACGATTTGAGTTAGAGTATATATAATAATTAATAATAATTTTAGCCCTTTTGACGTCCCACTCCTGGGCACGGGCCTCCCCTCAACACGAGGGGGATTTGAGACGGTCGCGAGTTTGCCCGAACTCGACTGGCCCGCGAAATGAACTTGGGCAGCAGCATGTTTACAACAGCGCCATCTGTTGTTCATGTCGACTGACATTTACTACAGCGCCCTTTGACTGTAAATAATAGCCAGGATCCATGTGAAATAGCGCAAATGTTCTCAAACCAGTTTCAGACGGGTAGTAGGCCCAACTGTAGCCTAACATGTCGCACGGTGAGAATAAAAGTGACCTATTTCAAAATTTTGGTAAAATGAGTTAAATATCGAAAGTGACTCAAAAAAGTACACTCTTTCACATCTTATATTAGAAAACAGGCCATTTATGGTCAGAGTGGGATAGAGGTAATTTCGGTCTCTTTGCCTTTGAGCGGTTCCCTCTCCCCGCGCCCGAATGAAAATGACGCAATCAGTACTGCACCACGAGTTTTTGTAACAGGACGTGTCAAGTTTAGTACCGTAGTGACCGATTACGTTTTGAGCCAGTTTTGTGCTTTAAGTGGGGGTAAGTTTTACTACAATTTATAATCGTATAGTGACCGATTATAGGTTTAAGTCACTTTCTTATTTCTAATATTGGCAATTTAGGTGACATAAATCAAATTCGGTCTTTTATTTATTATGGCATTAGTTAAACTCATAGACTCATTTTGAAACCGGTCTTTTCAATTTTATAATAAATTATTTTTATTTGTACTATTACAAAAAACGTCTGATTCATATTTTACTATCTGCTTTACAACAGACATATTCATTAATAGAACACTTTAAAATTTTTTTAGAGTTTTATGAATCCAATTGAGTCGGATAACTCGCAAGTTAAAAATGAAAAGGAGTGCTTTAATTCTGCAAATGGTGGAAGTCAAACAGAAAAACGAGGTATAACTTAATTACTACTACTAATACGTATTTATAATATATATTATATTATGATAATTTATGATTGTACTTACATCTTGTTGTATTTATGTGCTAAATAGATTCTAAGTAATCGTGTTTCATGTTCCATATCGCTTATATACCGAAAGGTTGTAAATTAAGATTTTATTTGTAGAACACTAATGAGGCTTGTTATTAATGTTTTAGAACATTGAAAGAGCTCGTCAAGAATTTAATGATGAATCAGACGCTACCGAAAAGACCTTGGGCACTATAATTTTACAAGACACTAATGTGGCTTGTGACATCGACAAGGAAAACATACCATCTAGTCCTTCCATCATCGAAAATACACCACCACGTCGGGGCCAAGAACATCATATACTCCTAAACGCAATCAATAAACCTAATACTTTGAATGTAAGTGATTCTCTAATCGTTTGGGTGATGTATGAGACCTTGTATTTATATTTTGATTTATTATGCTTACTAATGTTTCAGGCCATAGAAAGAGCTCATCAAGAAATAAATATTGAATCAGAAGCTACTGAGAAGACCTCGGTTTCCATATCTACCGTCCGACCGCATTCAAGAAGTTCAAGTACCAGCAGTGCATCTTCATCCTCAAGTAGTAGCAGCAATTCATCATCTTCAAGTAGTTCTAATAGGTACGAATAAATTTGAAAATACAGCTTTTTCTGGCCCTAGTACCAGCAATTTCAGGCCAGTCGCCAATCAACCCAAATGAAAGTGATGTGGATCTAAGTGACTCAGATCCAACATACCATGCGGAACATTCCATCAGTAGAAGAAGTAGACGTAATATCTCCAGTTCTAGCTCTTTATCTTCAAATTCTTCAGTTCAACCGGAACCCTCAAAAAGTAGAAAGCGGAAAAAGAACCCTGGTAACTGGAAGCAAAACAAAACTAAAACTTTA
The DNA here is from genome assembly GCA_905147325.1 of Notodonta dromedarius. Classification (NCBI taxonomy): domain Eukaryota; kingdom Metazoa; phylum Arthropoda; class Insecta; order Lepidoptera; family Notodontidae; genus Notodonta; species Notodonta dromedarius. The sequence continues at coordinate 8,417,220 of LR990175.1, read as the reverse complement.
AGAAAAACCGGAGAAAGGTATAGGTCTTTGTCCAAATCTAAAAAAATCATTCCAGCTAGGCATGTAAAAGAAACTTGTACAAGTAAGTGTAGACTTAAGTGTTTCGATAACGTTAATGAAAATGAGAGATCTGAACTGTTCAAAAACTATTGGGGTTTGTCAAACTTGGAATTAAAACGTGCTTATATTAGGGCGTGCATGATGGAAGTGCAACCTCGATACAGGTACTCAAATGCTCAAAAACCTCGCCTGCCAAACAACGCATTTTTTTCACGGTAGATGGCAACAGGATCCGGGTTTGCAAATTGTTTTTTATAAATACTTTGGACATATCGGACAGACAACTAAGAACTGTTAAATGTAAAACTAACAGCCATGGTTCCGTAGAGCCTGAGGGTAGAGGAAAGCATGAAAATAAAAAGAGGGTAGACCCTGAACTGTTACAACGCATCAGGAATCACATAGAGTCGATACCGAGGGTCGAATCTTATTATTTAAGAGCAACTACTAGTAGGGAATTCCCCAACCCGACTTGTCCTCGTGGGGAATTAGACTGCAACCCTCCACCAAATACAGAAACAGATCAAGATATTAAACAAACCCTAAAAATTTGCACCTATAATGTAAGAACACTTGCATCAACAGAACGATTCTTAGAATTCACTAATGCTCTAAAAAATATTAATTGGGACATTGTAGGTCTCGCAGAAATCCGAAAGATGGGGTGTAGGATCGAAGAGTACAGCGACCTAATCTTTTGCTACATCGGCGAAACTAAAGGATTATATGGAGTGGGATTTGTAATCAAGAAAAAATATAAAAACAACATCACCAACTTTATAGGAATCTCTGAAAGAGTAGCACTTCTACAAGTAAAATTTGAATGCTTCTCCTTATCAATAATTCAAGCATATTCACCGACGGAGAGGTCAACAGAAGAAGAAATTGAAAAATTTTACAAAGACATTGAATATGCTCACACCAAGACGGAAGGCAGGGTCATAGTCATGGGAGATTTCAATGCAAAAATAGGTTGCCCAAAAACAAACTATTATCCAATAATGGGAAAACATGGCTACGGAGTGTGTAATGAAAGAGGTGAACGCCTCTTAAGTTATGCTTACCAACACAAACTGTCAATAATGAACTCATTCTTCAAAAAGAAAGAGAACCGCAGATGGACATGGCTATCACCCGACCAAAAAACTAAAAATGAAATAGGTTTCATAATGATAAATTACCATAAACTTATAACTAACATCGAGGTACTAAGCAAATTCAATTTCTCTTCCGATCACAGATTAGTGAGAGCAACATTACTTTTAAGTCGTCCAGTAAAGAGTAGAAAAACCTTCAGAACACCATCTAATATCCCCAAGACTGAAACAGAAATCAAAAACTACATCGAGAATCTACGTGCACACACAGAAAATATAGAAACAGACTGTATTGAGATCCAAACATACTACAATATCCTGGAAAGAGGCATAATAGAGAGCCTGAAATACAAAAACCATACACGCCCTAATCAGCACAATATTTTATCCAAAGACACAATCCAACTTATAAAAAGGCGCACTGAACTGCTACACACAAAGAATAAAACCAAAGATATGAAAGAAGAACTCAGCAGAGCATACAAAGAGACCAATAGGTCAATCCGTAAGGACTACAAAAACCACAGATATGAAATTATTTCAAGAAACATCGAGAATTTTAGAAGTGCCAAAAAAGCCTACAAAGTATTAACTACACATAGGTCATGGATTCAAAAACTTGAGCAAAACTCACTAGAAACAAAATCTAGAAAGGATGTAATAAACCATGCAACAAACTTCTACAAAAACTTATACAAGAAACAAGATAACACTGAAATGAAACCGCAAACAACTCACATGAACACGATTGACTGCATCAGACAAATTGAAGACTCCGAAGTTTACGAACATATAAAAAAGCTGAAGGCTGAGAAGAGTCCTGGACCAGATGGAATATGCAATGAGGCCCTTAAAATAGGAGCACCTATTTTAATACGCCATCTTACGAAATTGTTCAATATGATACTGGACGAAGAAAAAGTACCAAAACAATGGTGCACATCAGACATAATTCTACTCTTCAAGAAAGGAAGCCCCTTGGATATAGGGAATTATAGACCCATAAGCCTGCTTGCAAGTATATACAAACTATTTTCATCTTTAATTTTAAAAAGAATATCCGACGACATTGATAAGCATCAACCAAAGGAACAAGCAGGATTCAGATCAGGCTTTAGCACAATGGACCACATACAGACATTAGAACAGGTCATAGAAAAATACAGAGAATACAATAGACCTCTGTATGTGGCCTTCATCGACTACAGCAAAGCTTTTGATAGTATAAGCCACTGTTCAATCTGGAATGCACTACAACAATCAAATATTAATCACAAATACATCAATATCTTGAAATATATCTATGCAAAAAGTACGAGCAGAGTTAAATTAGAAACTAGAGGAGACGAAATAAACATAGAACGAGGAGTTAGACAGGGAGACCCTCTTTCCCCGAAGCTGTTTATAGCAGTACTTGAAAATGTTTTTCAAAAACTAGACTGGATAAACAGAGGAGTGTACATAAACGGACACTATTTAAACCATCTGAGGTTCGCTGATGACATTGTTGTAATTGCTGAAACTGCCAAAGACCTAGAGGAAATGATGAGGTCACTGGACTGCGAAAGCTCCAAAATTGGCCTAGAAATGAATGTAAATAAAACTAAGATATTAACCAACAATCTCGAACGCCCAATAGTGATAAAAGGCAACAATATGGAGTACGTCAGCGAATACATCTACTTGGGAAAGCAAATCTCGTTCAAAACGACAAGCAACGAAGAAGAAGTAACAAGAAGAACCAACGCAACATGGAAGAAATTCTGGGCATTAAGGGAAATCCTAAAAGGGAACTACAACATGCACATGAAAAGAACAATATTTGATTCATGCCTACTACCCTGCTTGTCGTATGGTTGCCAAACGTGGACATTTACAAATAAAATAAAACGAAAAATTAAATGCACTCAAACAGCAATGGAAAGGAGCATGTTAAAAATAAGAAGAATACAAAAAATTAAGAGCGAAACCATTCGTCAAAAAACTAAACTCACTGATGCTCTCAGGCACGCACTTTTACTTAAGTGGAGATGGGCCGGACACATCTCACGATACCCAGACAGAAGATGGACCATTGAAGCCACACGATGGAAAGGACCAATGGGGAAAAGGAATGTTGGACGACAATTACGACGGTGGGCTGATGACATAACACATGTCGCAGGTAACGACTGGATAAAGTCAGGCAAGGACAGGGAGTCATGGAAAAGGATGGAGGAGGCCTTTACCCAAACAGGGGTCCAAATCTCCTAAATAATACTAACAAGTAATTATAAGTAACCTTCTTAAATTTAAGCAACAACCTACTAACAAACTTTGTAATATAAAATAGGAAGCGAGATTTGGAATAAATGGCTTTATTATTATTATTATTATACTAGTAGGGAATACATATCTGACAGCAAAACTATCAGGGATCTCTGGACTGATTTCAATAAAGATCAAAACGAAAAAAACCTGCCGCAATGCGACTACTGGTTATACTTAAACACTTTTAACAACTGATTTCAATAAAGATCAAAACGAAAAAAACCTGCCGCAATGCGACTACTGGTTATACTTAAACACTTTTAACAAAGAGTTTAACATAAGCTTCTTTCAACCAAAAAAAGACAGATGTGAAACGTGTGTTGCGTACGAACTTGCTCCAGAACATATTAAAACACAACTTAAATCTAACTATGATAAACACCTCGAAGAAAAAGAATTGTGTCGCAAAGAAAAACTGATAGACCGTCACAACATTGACGAGACACACATCTGCGCAATTTATGATCTACAGTCTGTCATGTTATGTCCTAGTCCTGAATATTTTTACTATTCTTCGAAAATCAACTGCCTCGATTTCACAATAACAGAATAAAAAAATGGAGAAGATGATAAAATGTCCTATGGAGACGTTTACTGTTATTTTTGCGACGAAACGCAGGGCCATAGAGGTGCCAATGAAATAGGTTCATGTATTCTCGATTACCTAAGTACCTTAAGCAGAAACAACGCAGATAAGAAGTTACATGTAATCTTTTATTCTGACAATTGCACCGGCCAGAATAAAAATAAAGTAATTGCTAGCTTACACTCATATGCGGTGGCTCATTTTAAAAATATCGAAAGTATTATCCATAAGTACCTAATAAAAGGACACACTCACAATGAAGCCGATAATGTGCACAGCTTGATTGAAAAAGAAATTTAAAAAAATGTTAAAGCTGGGCCTATATACATACCTGTTCAATTTGCTACCTTGATTAAAAGCGCTCAGAAATCTGGAAAACCTTTCATAGTTAAAGAACTTAATTACGAGTTCTTCTTAGATCTCAAAAAACTTCAAGAACAGTGGGCATATAATTACAGAGAAAACATAAATAAAGCATCAGTATTGTGGAATGACATTAAAACAATAAAGTTTCTCAAAGAAGAGCTGTTTCACTTATATTATAAAACATCATACTCGGATGAGACGTTTTCTCTGATTGATATGAGGAATAAACGTAAAAAAATGTTAAGCTACAATGAAATTATTATCGATAAGTTGTATGAGCAGCCACTTGCGCTAAAAGAAAATAAAAAAAGAGATCTCAAAGATTTGGTAAGAAAAAATTTAATACCTAGTATTTACGCCACTTTTTATAATTCTTTGTAACTACGTAAGCAAAAATAAAATGTACAATGGATAGGTGCTTAAGGTAAGAGCGAATGATTATTATGTAATTAATAAAGGCTAATCTGAATTAGTGGAGTGAGCACAAAGTTCCTATTAGATTTTAAAACTGAATTTTAAATGGAAGACTGAAAAGTTTTATTTTATGGATAATCGGAAGAAGATATAGTAGAAGTTTTTTTTTGTTATAAAATAATTATATTTTATTATGTTTCCTTTTATTTTAGAATTACTTTTTCTAAACCACTGTAAAGAAGAAGAATACTCACAGTGGGGTTTGATACCAATTTTTTATACGATTTTGATATTATTATTTTGTTTGGCGTGTTCATAATAGGTTCCTATTATGTCGTAGTAGTGATTTAATAAATGGCATTTAACTATTTTTTGCTGTTTTATTGACCTTGTGTGAGAAAAGGCGCAAAATTGACAGAAAGAAACTGACATTTTGAAAACGGAACATATTTCATTGAGGAACAAGAAATAAAAAGACCTATAACAAAGAAAGGCTTTAGGAATTACAATATTTCTAATACTAAAGTGCCCTATCTTTCCAGTTTTTTTTTTGTAAAGGTTATTTTCTATAGAAAAACAATATATCTTTTTTCTTTTAATACGTATATTTGTAGCGGTATAGCCAAATAATATTATACAAAAGAAATTCGTTACTTTCGTTTTCATTTAAAAAAGTTATTGTAGAATGAATCGAAAATGTTCGATACGTCGAATACATTTTCTCTCTTCATCCCAAAAATCGTAAATTTTGATTTGAGTCACTTTAGTTCTCAGCGTGCGATATGTGAGAAGTATGCGGTAGGGCACGAGCTGGCGTATAATGTCAACAAAACTAAAGTCATGCTATTTAGGACCGCTAATAAATGTAATTATACGCTTCCAATAACAATGGACGGGGCGCGGTTAGAATACGTTTCTCAATTCAAATACCTAGGCCATATAATTAGAGATGACCTCAAAGATGATGACGATATGGAGGGGCAACGGAGGTCCATTGCTGCAAAAAGCAATATGCTAGCTCGTCGCTTCGCTCGCTGTAGTGAAGCGGCAAAAAAACCTTGTTCAATGCATACTGTCAGTCATTCTACACCAGCCAGCTGTGGAGCAAGTACACGCAGCGCGCTTACCAAGCGCTGCGCGTGCAGTACAATAACGCGTTCCGAGCCATGCTCGGCTTACCGTGGCGGTGTAGTGCGTCTGGCATGTTCGCGGTGAACAGGGTTGACGACTTCTACGCCGTCATGCGAAGGAGTGTTGCCTCATTTATGGATCGTATTAGAAGTACAAAAAACTTAACTATACAGGCTGTCTACGAAAGCTGTAAATTTGGGATCTGCAGCATATACTAAACACAATTATTAATTAATTATAATTGTAATTATTCGTGTGTTAACCTACTATTTCTTGTTGGTTGTGTTCCTGCCCGTCTGTTCTAATTTCTCTGTTGATAACTAAGATTATTTATTTTAGTACCTTGGTGCACTAGTATAATAATAATGCAATATACCTAATAATGATATTATAGATCGTAACACAAATTGTCGATTGTTGATTGAGTATGGTGCAACTTAATGTGACCTAATGTAATTGGAATTAATTTTTTATTTAATGCAATTGTAATTTAATTTTATTTCGATTTTTTTTTATTTCTTATTGTGTTTTGTAATATTAATTTAATATGGGTATTTCAGGCAGGCAGGCAGGCAGTTGATTCAACTGATAGGTGCCTGTATCCTGTTGTTCTCTTCTAGCTTTTCTCTTTCAGGTGTTTATCGAGTCGATTCTTAAACTGGTTTACATTTTGAGCTGATACAACGTCTACTGGGAGCTTATTCCACGCTCTAACCACTCTGTTGCTCAGGAAGTGCTTGTGAGGATTGTTTTTTGAGAAACTGGTCCTCAATTTTAAGTGATGGCCTCTTAGACGGTCATAGTTGTCACGCTCAAATAAGTTTTGGAAATTCTGTAGATCATAATGTCCATTTAAGATCTTATATGTCTCAATTAAGTCTCCACGATCCCTACGGTCCTTTAGCGTTGTAAGCTTGAGTGCCTCAAGTCGCTCTTCATATGGCCGTCGCTTTAGTAACCTTGGAACTTTGGTGAAGCTGCGCTGTACCCTCTCCAGGAGATCTATGTCTTTGACAAAGTAGGGGCCCCAGACCTGAAATGCGTACTCCAGGATAGGCCTAATGAAGGTCTTGTGGATCTTTAGCATCATGTCTGGCGTTAGTATCCCAAAGGCTTTCCTAGTGAGGTAGATTAGGCTCTTAGCTTTCTTGGTAATTGTTGTTATGTGCTCTTCCCACTTCAGATCCTCTGTGATCTTCACGCCTAGGTCTGTTTGTACCCTAACTCCTGTCAATTGGGTGTTATCTAATTTGTAGGTTAGATGGGGATTGCGCTTGCCTATATGGAGTACCGTGCATTTGGAGTAGTTCAAGTAGTATTTGCCTGAAATAAATGGATTTATTATTATTATTAATTTTGAACTGTTGCAGCTAAATGTTCATCAGCCATACAGCAACTCGCATCAAACTTCAATAAATTTAATATTGTGAGTATTATGACGGTCAGCCGAGATTATGTCATTACAAAGTTCAAAGAATGGCGTAATTATAATATCGCTGTTGGCAATAAAATAATGGCAATTTAAACTATGACTTGTTCTACTATTGTATGACTTGTTCTACTTAAAAATCTACTACTTATTTTAAAAATTAAATGGTTCAATTCTGAACCATCAAAAATTGAATGATGAACACGTCACTCTTTGAAATAGGTCTGCATGAAGCAGAGAATTTAATAATACTGAACAAACATAACATTATTTAATATTACGCCTACAACTTGGGTGTATAAAAAAAATGCGTAACGAACACACCAACTGTATGGTCCCAAACTAAGCAACGCTTATATTGTGGGTACCGAACAATGGAATGGGAGCGATCCCAGCGACACCCAGACCAGGGCAAATTACAACAAGGCCATTTCCGAAATTAACCCTGACGTGAATCTAACCCGCAACCACCCGCTGCAGTGAGGTTAGCGGCCAACGTTCGAACCACTGCGCCAAACTGTCGTCATTATAGTTATGTTATTATTATTCCATCAAACATCTACCTATACCTATCCCCTCGTGTTGAGGGGAGGCCCGTGCCCAGGAGTGGGACGTTAAAAAGGGCTAAATTATTATTATTTTATCTACCTATAACCCACGTCAACAATTATTATTCTTGGTAAATATTTGTGGCACTAAGATTATGTAACACATGAAAAATCAACCATATAGACATGAGAACGACACACTCCTGTAGACATGCGCTATTGATAGCACATAACAAAATATTTTTGTACAACAACGAAACAACTACAATAGACAATAAAAAAAGACAACTAAGTTGCAAATTATGGAAACAAATAGACCATTAACCTCATTTTTTTAATTTTTTACCATTTTGAAATCGTCAATTAGGAGGGCCTAAACTAACAAAATCCTTAAAAGTCCCTACCAATTATATTTTTCTTATTTCAAGATTTATTTTAGAGCTCATCTAGTGACAACAACACTTCAATTTGTTATGAGCTATTTATCGCTAAATATCACCACTTAACACCAATAAATGCAGGAATAAGCATCTTTAAGAACGAATAATCGAAAAATCTGCGGAAACTTTAACAACAATCACCATTTCATTGCTACCAAACCATATTTATTTTATACATATACCCCAACACGTCCAAGAAATAAGTTACCACACCAAATGGTACCACAAACATTTGCAAGACAACAACCAACCATAACCAACCAAAATACAACAACCCCAAGTTGAAACTTATGAAAACCAGTCAACCATAAACCTCAAGCCAGCTCTTTTAGTTGAATTGAATTGAAATGTTCAAGTTATCTCAATGTTTGGTTGCCATTCAATCAACAACTTTATAATATCTTGGCAAGCTGTCTCCGCATCAGCAGTCCTCATACTATTCATTCATTCAGTGACATGTTTGCCAAAAAACTGGTACTGTTGTTGACATGATTCAGAGACCAAAGGCTTCATAGCATGGAGGACAGTGTCAAATATTTCCTTGCATTTTGTTATTTGACTGTGGTTGTGAGTCAGTCTGCTCTTGCGACGTGGACGATCAGTCCGCTGGCCTTGTTGGCGGACATTTAGTTGTATATCTTCAAGTTGAGAGTAGAGTTCTTCTTTGACAGGTAAGTTCTCCACCGCTCGCAACAGTGATTGGTAGTTCTGTAAAAGAAAGATACAATTTATAAATTGGGTTAGAATCTCACATATCTCAGTATTCACCCACCACAAGGTATGGGTAAGATTTCCTAATGGTCAACAGAACAAAAAAGATAATTGAAGGTATCCAAGTTACGCAAGAGTTCAAAAACTAACTTATTGATTCTATATGATAGGGAGGGTTTTTTTTTTAATATATCGCCAGACTGAGACACCAACTGTATGGTGCCAAACTAAGCAACGCTTGTACTATGGGCACCGTACAATGGACTGGGGGCGATCCCAGTGATACCCAGACAAGGGAAAATTACGAAAAGGCCATTTCCGAAATTTACCCTGACAGATTGATCCATCCCCATGGCTACAACCACATGAGAAAATGAATAAACTAACGCCATCGCGGTTGTGCATTGCCTTCGCCATGTTTTTTTACGAACTAACGAAATAATACACTTACCAGTAAAACCTCGACCCAACTTCGCAGCAAATTCGGCATAAGCTTGATATTTCAATTGGATGTGGCCATTCGTATTTGATACCATTACTTTTTTCCTTTACATTCTGTCAAGAAAATATTGGGAATGGATGATTTGTTTATAGTTCCAATTTTATGTATTTTTTTTGTTAGATTGCCACAACTGTTTTCCATTTTGGCGCGGAGCAAAGAGGCTACAATAGCGCGGAGTTTCAGTTTCTAGTATATATGTCGCCGCCAACTGGCTTAATCCGCCGTTCAATTAACAGCCTAGGCACTTTACTAAACAGCGCCGTTCAACTAACGGCCTAAATGATATTCAGCCGTATAGTCTATTACAACATTTAATAAATTGGCTGGCTAATGCTTAGGCAACTGGTTGAAATTTAAGTACTACAAAACTTTTTCAAAATACTACCCAAGCAGAACGACCTGGATGGGTTTAGGTTAGGGTTATTTTTTTTATGACCCCACAGAAACCCCACCCGGCAAATAGATTCGGTGGATCTAAAAAAAAACGTAAAAAACCTAAGTACCTAATAAAATGATTCCATCAAAGTTGTTTTTTTCCGACGCCATATTGACCATAGAGAATATAGAATATAGAGATATTGACAGTTTGGTGAGTTTCGGCGCTAGGTGGCAGAAAGTAAAACTAAATAGAAATGAACAGTCTAGGCAGGTAATTAAACGGCTAGGCAAGTAGTTAAACGTCATCGATCCAAGTCATTTGCCTAGCTGTTTGATCAAATGGCTGAATATCATTCAGGCCGTTAGTTGAACGGCGCCGTTTAGTTAAGTGCCTAGGCTGTTAATTGAACGGCGGATTAAGCTATTTGGCTGCGACATATACAAGGTACTCTGTGTTTGAGTTCTATCCAAGAAGCTTATGTATAAAGTTCTTGGTTCCATCGTGTAAGTCACCACAGATTAGAGATATGTAGATTAGATTTCATAGATCGTTTTTTTCTTCTTGCTTTTCTAATTACCGGCTTCAGTGATCATCACTTATACTTGAAAAACACTACCGTTGAGCAGTGTCTTTCACGAATATTACATTTGAAATGATTATCAGTTTGTTATCCACTAAGCTTACAGAATACCAATCATACAAATATCGATACGAAAACATCTGTCAAAAAGTGTTACGGTGGCTATCAGCAATACTCGGTGCTCATGACGTCATCTTAGTTAGTCACTGGCAAGAACTTTATACATTGGTCACTGGCTTAGAACATAAACACAGATTAGAGATATGTAGCAAGAACATAAACGACTAGAAACTAGTTTATGTTCTAAGGGCACTGGTCATAGGTAATATAATACCAAGAAATACGAAACTAGCTGTTTGACAGTTAATCGTTGAACACTTTGCCAAGCAGGAATTGTAGTCTTTGTTGCCAAGCAGAGAGGTGTTAACTAAAGGAGGCGTGACGTGCTTCATTTTACTAATAAAAAATTCTGTCAGATTTTGGGGGGGACGAGGTAACCACTACAAAGAAATGATGCACAATTACTAAAAAAAAATTGTGTCTTTATGAATGCACACTTAAATAAATATTCAACACTAGTAACTTTTACGCACACTAATCGGTCAAATACGTCAACATGCAAGAATTTACGAGTGTAAGACACTAAGTGCAATAGGGAGAAACCAATATCGATATTTCTAATTAGATATATCGATAGTTTTACTTGCTCATCATCACAAAAATATTGCATAGACGTGTGCATTTCTTCATCTAATACAAAATATGAATTATTTTGTATATTATGGTATCTTATACAGTACGATGGTTTATCGTTTATGCAATACTTTAAAAAAAATCCCTCGCTGTGGTAATGAAACATTTAAAATAAATAATATTTTACGACAATATACAAGGTGAAACTTCTATTGCATCACTTATATATACTACACGTGTATATGTCAGTGAAATATTTTTTTAGAATCATGTGAGTAGAAGTATAAATAAAATATTTACGGCATCAGCTAAAAAATAATATTGGTACGGCATTATCTACTATTTTTTTGTCGTTTATTAGATAAACATTGGAATTGCGACGAATCAAAGTGTACTGAACAAATAATACTTGTGCGAGTAGGTTCCCAACTCCTCCTTCTATTGCAAGATTTTTCCCATTTGGTTTTAATTGAGGGTATTTGGGAAATCTGGAAAAATAGTGGAATAATGATAAGTTAAAAAATAACAATAAGTAATTATATTTTTACTATATATAATTTAAAGTAAAATAAAATAAAAACTCCAAAAAATATAATTTTATAGACACACGTCCACAATCATAAATTTATCACTGCCGCAACACTATTCAAAATGGCGAACTCGAGATACCATACTACACTATTCAATTATTTCGTACTCGATTGTTTAATCGATAATGTTTTCGATTTTTATGACATTTTATATTTTAATTATTTTATTAGAAATAAGGGATTATTTACTCCAAAAACACTTACATATGAAACGTTACTCCGTTTTTTTGTAGATTAGAGGTGTTTGACCTCTTCTTGCAATGGTTTATAGCGCAGGTCGGCATTTTTTATGGAGCACCTTTCACATCAAAAGCGATACTGACTTTGATTAAATCGATTCCACAAACAGTTTTTATAAACGTGTTAGAACTTCTTGTTCTTATACCTTGGCAGAGGGGAATGATCATGTAAGCTTAGTCCATAGATAAATGGTCTAAGTTGCCAAGTGATCATCACTTTGAGCTGCACTTTGCTACATATCTCTAATCTGTGCTGTCAACAGAGATAGCGAATAGGCCTGCTCAAGAACTTTATACATGGTATTCTAAGCTTCTTGGGCCTGCTGAATCAGAGAGATGTTATAGATAAATGGTCTAAGTGCTGAATCGATTTATTATAAAATTTAACAAATATTTCTCATGTGGTAATGTTATCATTATCTGTCACTTCTGTCAGAATAGAAATTAGTTATCGAATCGTTCGTTATTTACATTCATTTAATTCATTCCCATTTTGTTTATATTCTTTGTGTTCAATATTGTTGTATTATAAACAATTATTCGAGAAGATAAATGCAGGGATAAATAAAGGGAAGAACAATAAATTATTAATTATATAAGAGTGCGATTTGAAATATGAATAGAAACGGAGGTAATAATAAAACAACAAGTAACCAAAATGCCGGAGACACCGGAGAAGGTGGCGGGACAAACTCTACAAAGAAACAACCGAAAAGTCGTGGGAAGAAAAGAAAACGGTACGTGGTGTTTTAATGCATGTTGTTAATTTGATTGGCAGCTATAAGAATCTGTCTGGACATTTAAATTACAACAAAGAATAGAGACAACATGTTTTGTGAATATGTTTCGTCCAGAGAAAACAAGGGGTAGCAAATTACCATAATAGGATAATAAAAACCTTGTAAGAACCATTGCCTACAGCAATTGTTATCCTACTAATATTATAAATGCGAAAGTTTGTGAGTGTGGATGTATGTATGTATGTTTGTTTGTTACTCCTTCACGCAAAAACTACTGAACGGATTTGGATGAAATTTGGAACACAGATAGATTATAACCGGGATTAACAAATAGGATATTATTAACCCAATAATCCAATACTACGCGGATGAAGTCGCGGGGCACAGCTAGTTTGTTATAATATTGATGCAGTTGTTTTATTTGTTCACTCTGTCAACACAATTATTTTATATTCTCCCACCATCAGTGGAGCCAGTGATAGCAGCAGTGATTTTGAGGATGTACTCCCGGAGAACACTTTGGAGATGGAGAGAAACCTTCACGCCTCGGCTTTAAAAAATAATCTAGACGATGTCAGTGTGAGGAAAATTTTAAAGGTGGGTATAAAATGTAATAAATAAAATAATTTTGTATTTTTATGCATTAAGATAATCTGCTTTGATGTTTGCCTTAAGGCTAAAGCTCCCACCTAGCCCGTGAAATTAAATCTTTTTGAAGTTATTTAGAAAATTTTCAAAATCTGAAAATATTAAAGTCACATTTTGTAATTGTCGACAAAGACCGTATGCAATGCATTTATTAGTATATCCAACTTACTCTAAAACATTTCAAGAACAACAGATAACCAGAAAAACTGGCAAGTTTTGTATATTTAGTGATTTACTAGTATCATATCCACTGTGATAATATTTAGAGTAAGATAAATGTATTAATAAACGCACCGCATACTGTGTTGGTCACAATCACAAAATGTTGTCTTAAATGTTTTCAGAATTTGGATAAGCTATAAAAAAACTTGAAAATGTTGAATTTCGCAGGCTAGACAATACATTTTAATATTTTTTTAGAAAGTCCATGAAATTTTCATTCCATTCCATTACCACCCCCCGCATGGCCCCAGTCTATTTTGACCTTGTAGCTACGATTTTAATTAAGTACTAGCTGAGCCTGCAACTTCGTCTGCGTGGAATTTAACTTAACCGCTCCCGCGTTCTGAACCCACGCGACAGGACCCATATGTTTCTTATTGTTTTTCTAAAATAAAGTAGCCTAAGTTACTGCTTTTAATATCAGCTATCTTCCAGTGAAAGTCCCGTCAAAATCGGTCCAGCCGTTTCGGAGATTACCCGGAACAAACATACAGACAAACATTTCTTAAATCGCGTTTTTGCTATAGGTGTCGTATGTACTTTCATATGCATTTAGTGAAAAGGTGTTATTTTGATAGATAAAAAACCGCTCCTTCAGGGCACGCCCAAAAGGTTAGGGGTTAACAATCTTTTATTTCTATCTTTTGCGCAGTCAACTTGAAAATGTTGGTGTACATATGTATTGTGTTTGTAATTCTTCTCCTCCAAGGCAATTTTTTTTTGTTGTTACTTTAGGTCACCTGAATGGTTCTTAGATACAACAAGGTAGGTAAAGTAGTCATCAATTTCCAGAAAATTAAATCTAAAACTGCAGAGTTTGGCTGCATAGTTTTTTTTTACTTACATATGACTTTATAGTTATGCTATTCCCACTGTAATTAACTAATTACAGACTTATTTAAATTAATAAAATATTGAATAAGCAGCAGTGATAACCGATTGGTTAAAGCACGCGTCTTGCGGGCACCAGGTCTTGGGTTCAAATCCCGGCTCGCACCTCTGGATTTTTCGAAATCTAAGTGCAAATCATAATTTCTATATGATTATCACTTGCTTACGGTGAAGGAAAAAATCGTGAGGAAACCTGCATGTCTTAGAAGATCTAACCAATTTTCGAAAGACATGTGAAATCCGCCAACCCGCACTGGGCCAGCGTGGTGGATTATGGCCTGAATCCCCCTCGTGTTGAGGGGAGGCCCGTGCCCAGGAGTGGGACGTCTAAAGGGCTAAATTATTATTATTTTATTAGATCTCACTCATACTCGTATATAAGGTATACAACCCTGATTGCATCGAGAATTGTGATCACGCACATCTTAATTCATTAAATTCTTAAAATAACAGAAAGTGGTGACAAATGATCATGTGCTGGCACTGGTCAAGCTCCGGGAGGAGGAGGAGGAGGACTCTGGGCCGGAGGAGAACAGCCTCCGCCCAAAACTCACTCGGGCCAAAGTTAAGTAAGTAATCCATAGTTAGTGAAGTAAGGTGGTTATCGTCCTAGACCATGGGTCTGCAACCCGCGGCCGCGAGCCACATGCGGCTCTTTGGATGTGAAGCTGCGGCTATTTAGTTCTATATGCAAATATTATATATTTTATAAAAAAAAACTTTAAAAAATGTTCTGAATCGAATAACATGGATTAGGCACCATTTCTATCTCAGCCAATTGCTTTTCATAGATGTTTTTCTTATGAATAATAATATTGATATTTAAAGCAAAAAACAAAAAAAAAATTTAATTAATTATATTCAATTAAAAACTGATAGAATTTAAAAAAAGATCACGTGACTATAAACGCGTCATGCTTGGTCACGTTATAGTTGTGACGTCATAATGTTATAGCTATTTAATAACAGTACAGCGTTTAGGGCTATTACACGTGACTAGACAATAATATTGAAAATTTATTCCAAAAAAAGTTGTTAGTTGGTTATGATTAGCTATGTGTGATAATCGATTTATTAAGGCAAAGTCTGATAATATTCCTGATGTGGATATATTTATGATAACCAATTTTATACCATTTATTTCGACGTTTGTCATCTTGGGGAACATTTAAAAACATTTTTTCAGGAGTTGTTTTTGTAGTATTCATGCATAACGGTACAAAACAAGAACGATAACTTTTGAGGGTCGACATTTTCAATATAAATATTTGAATATTTAACAATGACAACAAAATTAAATAGATCAAAACACTGTACTTATTATTTCTATATGAACTGCAATGAGGGAAAACTAACATTATGACGTCACACGTGCTCGGGGTTGTTCGGGAGCTGTCGGCGTGTCTTCGGTAATAGATTCAAAAATTAATTTTTATTTTGAAAAAACTTTTGAATTATTCCGATAGTAAAAAAATTAAAAATGTTTTGATATAAAATTATATATGATCTTGCCATTTAACACATTTTTTTTTTTTCAAATTCCCAATTAATGGATTAGTTTTTTTATCAAAAAACTTTATTTGTACAGGTACTATTTATTGTTGTCAAGGAAAAAAAAATGTGGCTCTTTAATAAATTTGAAATTTTGTAAATTGTTATTTTTGACTATTCCAACTCAAAAGGTTGCCCACCCCTGTTGATTACCGGAAATATTTTTTTATCGAAAAGCACGCAATGTCGATGACAAAAGCCATTTCTATCACAGGGAATTAATGAAAGGGTCACCAAAAGCGGCGGCGTGGGATCTGAACAATCTGGAGCTGACTCCGATCAAGCATATTCCGGTGAAAACCAGGCCCGAGGTGAAGGCGCTCATAGCGCAGGAGCTGCCCGAGGACGAGGACGACGACGAGTACCAGCCCACGCATGAGGACGTACCCGTAAGTATAGATTGTTGAGTTCACTATGACTCTTATGACTCTGGCATATGGGTCAAAATACAATACTGCACGCGTCTATGTGAATTTAACCCACTAAAATATAGTCATACTACAGTCTATTCCATATAAGAAGTCCCGCGGGGCAATACCAAACTAAATTGTATACAGTACATACTTTAGTTCCTAAATTACGTGTGGAGAACTAGTAGGTAATTATAATTATTCCAAATTCCATTCCAAATAATGATATAAAAATTTTAAAGACATGAATCCTGACAATCAATATTACGACTGGTAAAGAAACATTTTAATAAAAAAATAAAACCGACTTCAAAAAACCTGGGTGCACTAAAAAGCTAGAAATAACTAGGGACCTTATAATTTAATTCATTTGAAGTCGGTGCCAATTCAAGCAAGTAGGAGTAGATGCCTAAGAAGTTGTCCTATATCGTTGTGTAAAGATAGTGGCACCGACTCCAAATGAAAGAAATTATAAGGTCCCTAGTTATTTCTAGCTTTTTAGTGCACCCAGGTTTTTTGGAGTCGGTTTTTTTTTTATTTTTTATTTTTTTTACGAATTTTTGTGGTAAACTACGTATCGAAATGCTGGCAACCGTAAAGAGTCCATATCTCTCAAACTACTGAACCTATTTTTGTGAAATTTCTATGGTATCACCAAGGGATCCTGACAATCAAGGCCACACATAGTATACCACTTATACCAATATATGGCACTTATAGCCAGAATGCATCTCATGACAATTCCACTAAGCTCAAACACGACTAGGTTATATTGTGTTATTACGGAGTTCCGGCCCCTACCTTCCAGTTTCTTCATCATCTGATGATGAAACCGGAAGGTAGGTAGTTTACTGAGACTATTTTAGTGACCACAACCCCCACTGAAAAGTCGCAGGAAAGCAAATCACGTAATTTCGTTTACTTGGATGATGATGTATTTTTTCAGTTATTTTGATTTTAATGCCAAACTACTGAACCGATTTTGATAAAAATTTTATGGGACCAATCTGCACGGATATCCTTTCAAATGCAAAAATAATTTTTCGAATCGGTTTTTAAATGACGGAGTTATGAGGTAACAAACATAAAAAAAAAAAAAAACATACACGAAATGATAACCTCCTCCTTTTTGAAGTCGGTTGAAAATACACCTATTACTATTGTTTTGACGACAGCTTGGCGCAGTGGTTTGAGCTTACGCCGCTCGGCTCACTGCACCAGGTGGTTGCGGGTTCGATTCGGTATTCAGTTTTTAGTTTCGGTTTTGACTGTTTTCCTATGGAAAAACCGGACAAGTGCACGTCAGGACATGCACAATGAAGGCTTCCGGACCCATTGTAATAACGAAGATTCATCGTATCTATAACCAAAGTAGTGAAACACAAGAAACAAAGTTGTATTTGCGGGTGTATTTTGAATCTCAGTATGAGTTTATTCATAAACGACGGGGAATTAACTTAACTTTAACTTGGTCGGCTGTAGCTCGTCATTTAGTCAACCCAATCCTTCTGTTATAATTTTAATTGCAATTTCGTGTCATGTGATAGTGTCCTCATTTTTTCTAGATTTTCTGCACAGTTTTTCAAGTTTTTACAGCAAGATCTACCTAAAGCCACGTTTCCAGCTTGAACAAATTCGGGACCCCAATACAAACTGTTTTCCCTTATTTCACACACTAGGCCTGGAATTTTATAAAACGCTCAAAAATTATATTTTTTATTTGTAATGAGTAATCCTAATACAAATTTTCATGATCTAAGTTGAGATATTTTTTTTACCCATACAAACTTTCACCCCCTATTTTATACACTTAGGGGTGGAATTTTACAAAATCCTTCCTTAGTGGATATTTGCGGTATAAAAGGAACCTACTGTCAAAATTTCATGATTCTAACACCAGCCGTTTGGGCTGTGCGTTGATTCCTTTGTTTTGATAAGTGAATTTGAAAAACGTATCAAAATATGCGACATAAATGACCGTATCTTTTGATTGCGTTCTCTTAGAAGCCTAATATTTTTACACCTAAAAGAGACCATAGCGTTTGATATTTGATATTAATTTCAACTTGATATCTCTATCCGTTACTGAGAAAAAAAATCTTGACAGACAGACAGACAACAAAGTGATCCTATAAGGGTTCCGTTTTTCCTTTTAAGGTCCGGAACCCTAAAAACTGTCAAAAGACACGTATTCATTTGCATGATACGTCAGTTTTGACGTATTGCGAGTCGTGTCGAGCGACAGGCCCCTGGTAAGCAGTAATGGTGGGACATTTCACAGGTAGTATGTGAAAAATCATATTATATAGGCTTTTATAAGTAGCATATGCTAGCGACATAGGTAAAACCGTTAAAAATCATTGCAATGATTGCAATGTATTCGCAAAGCGTTCGGTACTGTCACAATTTGTATGATAAATCATCGACCAGTGACTTTATAGGATTACGTGTCATAGTAAAAAATCACTATGTATAAAATGATTGACTGTGAAATATCGCTGGTGAAATAACGGTGAAAAAAAATATAATTTCACGTAATGAAATTGAATTGAAAGTAGCAATAATTTCCATGCCTAGTAATCAGAGATAACTTGTGTTGCTATAGTCTTTGGTACTTGTAGAGTGACGACGAGCAGACGCTGGAGTCGTGCAGCGACGCGGAGTCGCAGCCGCGCACGCCCGCCGCGCCCCGCACCCCGCGCTCCGCCAGCCCCAAGCCGCTCCACGACGGACCTTTCAAAGTGCCACAGGTAATCATAACGCACTTTCCGGCCGGTATTACAAATAAAATCTCTGGTCTGAAAACGGAACTGTAATTCTAAAGTCTAAGCGGATTCAAGACCGCTCTCAGAATTCGAATCAATTTGTTAATAACAGCCCTTGGACCAGATACCAAAGACCCTCTGGACACCGCACGCTAGGGAATAGTATCTAAGTCTTAAAGTCAAATTTATTAAGGCAGGCAAATGATTCAACTGGAAAGTGCCTGTATTCTGTGTCCTGTTTCTTTTTTTTGCGATGAAAGTTTTTTTCGTTTCTTGTTCTTAAATTGGTAGCCATTTTGAGCTGTCTCCCGGCTAGCTCTTCTACGCTCTAATCATTCTGTTGCTTGTATAAATGTTTGTGAGGGTTGCTGTGTGATTTGTGATACACTTGTGTTCAATTTAAGAATATAAATACATTAAATTTCGCAAATTATTTGATTTATATTCACGCTACTTTTTTGGAACGAAGTTCCTTGACGCGCTTTATACTTACGTAACATTGTAACGTCCACTGTGAAAAGGTTATCTAAAAATCAACTAGATGGCGTAAGTGAGTTATTCAGGTGACTGTATATAAATGCGACATCGAAAACTTCGTTCATGCATTTTTTTTTTAAACCCAGGAGGTACCCACGCCCACGCGTCGGAAACTGAACCTGGAGGAGGAGGCGACGATAGCCCTCCGCACGCGGTCCAAGCTGAGCCTGTCGGCCACCTCCATCGAGCACATCGAGAGCGCGTTCGTGCCGCCGGACGAGCCGCCCACGCCGGCCGTGGACGACCTGTGGAGCCAGTTCCTGGCCGAGTGCCTGGCGCCCGCGCCCGCCGCCTGCCGCCACGAGGACGACGACGACGCAGACCCCGAGTACAACGTCGCCGCCGACCCCGACGCAAGTACGTGCCGCTCCACACTGTGGGATACGATACGATACGGCGCGCATGTGCCGCTCCACACTGGGATACGATACGATACGGCGCGCATGTGCCGCTCCACACTGTGGGATACGATACGATACGGCGCGCATGTGCCGCTCCACACTGTGGGATACGATACGATACGGCGCGCATGTGCCGCTCCACACTAGGATACGATACGATACGATGCGCACGTGCCGCTCCACACTGTGGGATACGATACGATACGGCGCGCATGTGCCGCTCCACACTGTAGGATACGATACGATACGGCGCGCATGTGCCGCTGC
This sequence comes from Notodonta dromedarius, assembly GCA_905147325.1. Taxonomy (NCBI): domain Eukaryota; kingdom Metazoa; phylum Arthropoda; class Insecta; order Lepidoptera; family Notodontidae; genus Notodonta; species Notodonta dromedarius. The sequence continues at coordinate 8,396,713 of LR990175.1, read as the reverse complement.
ACACTGTGGGATACGATACGATACGGCGCGCGTGTGCCGCTCCACACTGGGATACGATACGATACGGCGCGCATGTGCCGCTCCACACTGTAGGATACGATACGATACGGCGCGCATGTGCCGCTCCACACTGTGGGATACGATACGATACGGCGCGCATGTGCCGCTCCACACTGGGATACGATACGATACGGCGCGCATGTGCCGCTCCACACTGTAGGATACGATACGATACGGCGCGCGTGTGCCGCTCCACACTGGGATACGATACGATACGGCGCACATGTGCCGCTCCACACTGGGATACGATACGATACGGCGCGCATGTGCCGCTCCACACTGTAGGATACGATACGATACGGCGCGCATGTGCCGCTCTACACTGTGGGATACGATACGATATGGCGCGCAAGTGCTGCTCCACACTGGTTTGGCCGTGTGGCCATAGACATTATGTAATTAAGTTTTATATGTGTATGTAAATAATATAATAAGCTAACATCACCCTCTCAAAGAAGATCGCCGTAAAGTAACTATTACAACCGCGTTTCGTACGGTGAGAAAGCCAGAAGCTCACCCTCTAAGCATCTATAAGCAACGGAAACTGCTTAACATCAAACGGGCCGTACTTTTACTTAATACGTACTTACCTTTTTCCGATGTGTTCAAAGCCTTTGTTTTTCCACCACCAGACGACGAGGACGAGGAATCGCTAGGGAACAGCTTAATCAAGATATCCAAGAAGGAGCTGAACGACCTGGTCACCGAGCTGTTCAAGATCATGCCCGAGGTGTCCGCGGAGGACGAGCTGACGGACGGCCTGGCCGGCTCCGTGCTCGCCGAACGCACGCAGACTGATCTCAACGTGAGTGTTACATTACATAAATACAAAAAAAATATTCAAGTGTCTGTTTGTCATATCAAAATAGTAGATTTTTAGTAAATGTATATGCAAGTACGTATATTTAACAGTACTTATAACAAAAAAAATGTCTCTGTTTGACGGTACTTATAACAAAAGTATACAATTTTGTCTGTCTGTTTGTTCCGGCTGATCTCCGAAACAGCTGGACTAATTTGACGGGACTTGAGTAACTAAGTTGTTTTATCGAAGTACCACGCGGGCGACAGCTATTTACTTAATAAAGTCAGTTACTTCAGTATCTATACACGAGAAATTACTTGTTCTTAAGTAAAAGGGGGAATCCATTGATTAGGTGAGCTCAAATGGGGGGAAGGGCCCTGTAAAATCACATTTAAACCGAGGGAAGCATCATTGATAGTAATCTCACTTCAACATTAAAAGAATACTTATAAATTATTATACAGACAGATAATAAAAAAATAAATTTGACTCTTATTACTTTTAATTTTATTTTATAGTTATGGGTACCTATTGTTTTTGTGCTTACCGTAAATCTCACGCGATGGGGCACCAAATGGGGGTAGGGGGGTCCAAATTAAATGAAAAACAGCTCACGTAATTAATGGATGCCCCCAAAGTAATATTATTATACGCTAATATCGCACAGGCAACACGATGGGAAGGTAAACAGGAACCATTATCAGACGAGGAGAAGAGAGAGCGACTAGTGGACAAGCTCACGTTCGAAAAGAAAAGCTACACCAGGTTCTCTATAGGCAAGACCGAGACGGAACAACCGCAGAGTCAGCAGGTGCAAAATGACACGAGTGTGAGCGAGACGGCTACAATTCCGACAGCTCCGCCTGTTGCAAACAAGAAGGACAGGGTTGTGCCTGGATGTAAAATAAGTGCAGCCGAAGTTGGAAGTGGAGAGAAAGCGGTGAAACCAACAGAAGCTAATACGTGAGTAAGCAGTGATAGCCGATTGGTTAAGCACGCGTCTTGCGGGCTCAAGGTCGTGGGTTCAAACCCCGGCTCCACACCCGCACCTCTGGGTTTTTCTTCCAACTCCTATTAGTTATTTTGATTAAATTCGTGCGGGTTCCAAGACAATTTAACTTTTCCCCGGGACTCGTCGAGGGTCAAACATCGACGTCATTATTGGTCACCATTGTCGATCCTGGATCATTACTTTTTAATCATACTTTTTAGATTTTTAGATCATTTTTATTTTGTGTCGGTTAGATGTTTTCCATTTACTAACTAAAATAAAACCTTATACAAGGTGACGTAGAAAGGGTGAACGGTTTTTTTTGAAGCTACAGGTTTTAAGAGAAATTTTAAGTATTAAAGTTGGTGTTGACTAATGAAATCTTTGGACAACTTAGCCCTACAATGACATCGTTTTTTTCTTTCCAAAGCCTATTATTTGGATTTACAACAAAAAAATAGTGCATTATCTCTGTTTAACCGTGGTTCGACGACCGCTTGGCGCAGTGGTTTGAGCGTAGGCCGCTAGGGTCACTGTTTATGGTGGTTGCGGGTTCGATTCCCCCGAGCAAATTCCAGAAATTGCCTTTTCGTAATTTGCCCTGTTCTGGGTGTTACCGGGATCACCCCCAATCCATTGTACGGTACCCATAGTACAAGCGTTGCTTAGTTTGGAACCATACAGTTTGTGTCAGTGTGGCGATATTGATTTATTTATTTATATTGTGTTTGGCGTTAGTATTATATAGTAGTGAATTGATACTCGTGGTCCAGGGCGGGGGCGGGGGCGGGGTCCGTGAGCATGTCCATCGAGGAGGGTGAGGGTGCGGGGGCGGGGGCGCGGGCGGGGTCGCGGGCGCGGGCGCCGCCGCTGCTGCGGCAGCTGCGGGCGCCGCGCGCGCCGCGCCTGCGCGTACACCTGCAGCCCGCCGCCGTCGCCGTCAGTACACACGCCATTTATATCATTTTATTTCATTAATTATTCCGTGGATAACGGTATTGCTTGCGTAATCACTCCGGATGTATTATTATATTATGTATAACTAAAGCTTTTATTGCGCAATTGTTTGTTGTCCTGAATAAAATAAAAAAAAAACAGTGCCGTCTAGAGACACCCGAAAGAAGTGAAGCTTCATAGTATAAAGCTTACGGCGCGGCGCCGCAGCTGCCACTCTATATACCTATATTTCTCGTGTAACGCTACTGACGCTTAGCACGGATAGAGTGGCCGCGCGGCGAGCGCCCCGAACGTCCATATAGAAGCGTCGCTTCAATAAATAAAATTTCATTTGCTCAGCTTCCAGCTATGTACCCCACCATAAAACCGAAAACCGAATCTATTGTAAACAAATTTATACAAAAAAAATCTGTGTTATTACAAAAAAAAAGTTTTACACGTGATAAACGCGAGTTTATTTTGTTTCGAATATTCCACCCTCGGAACAATATGAGGCGTGGAAACTGTTAGTTTTCGCAAACGACAGTGATAAGATCAGTGTCACTAAGACAGTGAAAGTTATACTATTGATAAAAATAATTACAAAATAAAAAGTAAGATAATTAAAATGGGAATAAATTTATAAACAGTGGAATCATAATAATATGAGAATTATATAAATCAAATGTTCCAGCAGCTCCTGCCGGAACAGATACTGATACTGCAGCAGCAGATCCGGCAGCACGTACAACTAGCCACCATTAACTACCTGCAGCTGTACGTGCACCCCATACACTGGAGTTTCGGGCCCACATACAAGGAATACTTGGTGAGACACTGATAAATAAATTAATAAATATCGCCAGACGAACACACCAACTGTATGGTCCCAAACTAAGCAACGCTTGTACTATGGGTACCGTACAATAGATTAAGGGCGATCCCAGTGCCACCCAGACCAGGGAAAATTACGAAAAGGCCATTTCCGAAATTTACCCTGCCGGAATAGAACCCGCAACCACCCGATGCAGTGAGCCGAGTGGTCATCATCTGCCTTACATTTTCCCATTATCTAAGGTCGGCGCAGTATGTCTTATCCTTCCATTCATCGCGCTCTCCCGTCATACTCACATCCACTCCAACCTCGTTCATATCACTTTTAATACAATCCATCCATCTTTTCTTGGGTCTTCCTCTCGCACTGTATCCATCCACATTCATATTCATCACTCTTTTAGTTATTGCTTCTCATCCCTTCTCATCACGTGCCCAAGCCATACCAACCTCCTACTTCTTACTTTCTCTGCTATAGGCGCTACCTTGACACTACCCCTTACATATATTAACTAGCTGTGCCCGCGACTTCGTCCGCGTGGAATTTAATTGACAAAGTTTCATACAAACTTTCATCCCCTATTTTATTGGATTTCTTTTCCCCCTTTGGGGGTAGAATTAATGAAAATCCTTTCTTAGCGGATGCCTACGTCATAACATCTACCTGCATGCCAAATTTCATCCCGATCCGTCCAGTAGTTTGGGCTGTGCGTTGATAGATCACTATGTCAGTGAGTCAGTCAGTCAGTCAGTCAGTCACCTTTGAGTTATATATATTTAGATGGCGTCTGTACACTGTAATAATAATATCATCATCAAACGCGGTCGAAATCTGTTAACATTGACGGAAGAATCGTAGCCTCACTCTACTAAGGCCCGCTTTTACCAACGTGAGATAAATTTGTTATCCAAAAAAATCGTTACGTTTCGACAGATTTCCATGAGAAAAAAAATGACAATCTTAAAATTTCTATCGAGAATAAATTTATCTGATGTCTGTACAATAGTGTTCTTACACAAATATCCCGCACAGGAAACGCTAATCAAGTTGGTGGAGAGTAATCCAAATTCTGTAGTGAACGTGTGCAACTTGAAGCCGGCCATGGAGCTGGTGGAGACCTGGGAGAAGACGGTCTCAGCCAACACGCCTGAAAACGCCGCGATGGTTGAGTGAGTTTATTTACTTACTAATTCACCCGCAACTTCGCTGTAAAGATTGTGAACTTAATATATGAGTAATATCTACCAATATTCAAAAATTTTTTTGTAAAAAATTACATAGTACTTGAAAAAAAACCATTTAAATTTAGATCATGTTTTTATTATTTACTCGACACTTCACACCCTTTAGTATTATTTCGGACTTTTAACCAGCCTCTAGGCATCGTCGAATACTCATCATACGTAATTCGGATATGAGAGCTTCCTAATTTTAACTTTACAGCGGTAGAAAGCCGGGCTAGTATAAATTCTTCATAAAACAAGCAATAATCTATATATATACTCGTATATAACTCAAAGGTGACTGACATAGTGATCTATCAACGCACAGCCCAAACTACTGGATGGATCGGGCTGAAATTTGGCATGCAGGTAGATGTTATGACGTAGGCATCCGCTAAGAAAGGATTTTGATTAATTCTACCCCCAAGGGGATAAAATAGAGGATGAAATTTTGTATGAAACTTTGTCAATTAAATTCCACGCAGACGAAGCTAGTTATAATATATAATTTACGACCTATTCTCGTACCTTCCAAATTGAAATAAAAAAGTTCATAAAAATCGGTCGAGCCGTTTCGGAGGAGTGAGCCCACAAATACCATGAAACGAGATTTATAATATATATAATAGATTTATTGTTACAGGTTTATTCAATCCGAGGCAGAAAGATGGTAAGTCTAGATATGTAGCTTACGAGAACAGTCTTACTCTTCTAAGGTTCACTTATAGTTAATAAATCATCTCAACTCTGAGAGCGAACGTGGAAATACTCACCCCATTATATAACATTCTATACCCCGGCCAACGAGAAGAGATACGTAACATATTATAGAAATTATGATTCGGACCACGTAGATTTCTAAAAACCCAGAGATTCGAGCCGGGGTTTGAACCCAGGACCTGGTGCCTGGTGCCTGGTGCAAAACGTGTGCTTAACCAATCGGTACTGCTGTACTACTATTATGAGTATTATTGTTCGAGCGTAGGCCGCTCGGCTCACTGCACATGGTGGTTGCGGGTTCGATTACCGCCGGGGAAAATTTCGGAAATGGCCTTTTCGTAATTTGCCCAGGTCTGTCTGGGTGTCACTGGGATCGCCCCCAGTCCATTGTACGGTCGGTACCCATAGTACAAGCGTTGCTTAGTTTGGGACCATACAGTTGGTGTGTCAGTCAAAGTTAAAGTCAAAGCGTTTATTTTGTTTAGGCCTACGGGGACACTTACAAATTGTCAATTTTACATTTTTTTCTTATATCTACAACCGGATCGGAACGCGACCTTGACTGAGAAGATCCGACAAGAAACTCAGCGGGCTTGTCTTTTTACATTTTGTTGTTTTTTTTTTTTATCGCCAGTTACTTATAAAATTAATAATAGGTTAATAATTAGGTGAAACTTTGTAAATCTAAAACTATAAGCTTTGTGGGACAGTTGAAATACTAAAGGTTTTGTAGACTTGTGAAATCTGCCAAATGTACCAACCTGGTCAAGTTCAATGCTTCCAAGACCCAAGCGTGTCTGTTCTCTGCAAAACGGAGTCCATTCCAACTGACTCCGACTTTCCGGAATGTATCTGTGCCCGTGAGGGACCATCTTGAGCTGCTCGGTGTTACACTCAGTTCTAAGCTCAATTTCGGTCCCTTTATTGAGTCCAAAGCCAAACTTGCTGCAATGAAGCTAGGCATCCTGGGGAAGGTCAGGCGGTACTTCACACCGGGGCAGCTTCTAAACTTATACCAAGCTCAAGTCCGATCGTGTATGGAGTACTGCAGCCATCTCTGGGATGGTTCTGCTAAGTATCAGCTGAAGGCTCTGGACTCAATAGATAAGCGGGCAAGAAGGCTCATTGGCAGTGAAACCCTAGTGCAGGCTAAGTTGCAGAGCCTGGAACACCGACGCAGGGTTGCCAGCCTATCAGTTTTCTACAGGATACATTTCGGGGAGTGTGCGATGGAATTACACGAGTTAATTCCCCCATCTCCATTCTACCATCGGACGACAAGACGCACGGATACAATGCATCCACACACCGTGGACATTCCTTCAGTTCGTACCAAGCGTTTCGCTTCCACTTTTATTGTGCGAACTGCCAAGGAATGGAACACCTTGCCGGCGTCTTTGTTCCCGGTTGACTATAACCTGGATGTTTTCAAGTCGAGAGTGAACAGGTACCTTCTAGGCAAGTATGCACCACCGTAGACCACATCGTCACTTACCATCAGGTGAGATTGTGGTCAAATACTTGCCTATTTAAAAAAAAAAAAAACTGTCAACAGCTGTATCCCTATAACACCTTTTGTTTTTTAAGTTTCCTCCAAAGCTGATAGTTTTAGAATTACAAAGTTAAGTGTTATCCCTTTCTGTGTCAACCTGTATAATAGCTAGTCTGGCGATATCTATATATATATAACTCAAAGGTGTCTGACTGACTGACTGACATAGTGATCTATCAACGCACAACCCAAACCACTGGACGGATCGGGCTGAAATTTGGCATGCAGGTAGATGTTATGACGTAGGCATCCGCTAAGAAATGATTTTGATTAATTCAACCCCCAAGGGGATAAAACAGGGGATGAAAGTTTGTATGAAACTTTGTCAATTAAATTCCACGCGGACGAAGTCGCGGGCACAGCTAGTTTATTTATATATGTATTGATGTCCACCAGCCGGCGTCGCATGGCGAACAACAGTTTCTACGTGGGCGAGTTCCACGAGACATTCAAGCGCGTGGTGTCGAGCAGCGGCGCGGTGCTGTACCCGCACCTGCTGCCCGCCATGCCCTACCGCGCCGACACCGGCTCGCGCCGCTACAGCTACCTGCGCTCCGAGGACGAGTCAGTCACTATCACTACATTGATATCCGTTACAAATAAACAACTATACGCTAAAATGAGCACTGTAAGGGAAGATCTTCCAGCCAGGCGGGTGTTATGCCTGCGGGCGGCCGCTATGCCCCACTAGATATTTTCGGGGTCTTGTATATATAGTCACGATGCTTGCGAGTCTTAATATCGTGATTCAGTTTTTCTATATAGGATCTGTACATTGTATTGAGGCGCCGCATTTAGCGCCATCTGTCCGTTTCTGTCGGCGACGAGAATGTGAGGTCGCCACATTACTTAAGTAGTGCATGGTCACGCCTGCCATAGTTGTTGATCTAAATAATATTGGTATTTTAAGTAAAATTGGTATAATAATATTGGTATCGTAAATATTTTTACAAATACACCATGTGAAGTGCCACGATTTTGTTGTGTTGTCTGTTGTAGTTTATACAATGTTTTGATCGGGAATTATTATTATTTGTACACATAATAATAGTTTGTAGCATAATGATGCCATATAGCGGTTTTGAACAACTCTAGTAATAACAATAAACAGCTCTATTAGTCGCTTGAGACCCTCAATCTACCAAATTCAAACTCATTTACTGTTTGTCATATGAAAATAGAGGTGCCAGAAATAACAATAATAGTGCCACTGCATGCTTGATACTTATTGATACCGATTCGAATGGTTTAAACCGATACCCATACCCCAGGAGGAGTGGTCCACACATGTATACAAACACAAACTATACTCGTACACACACCTCTAGACCATCAAAATAACTTTCCAGACTAATAGCCCTCGGGCTCGACCAGTTCTGGCAGTACGTGGAGGACAACCCATCCATTTACAAGCCGCGGCGGGTGGCGCACCCGCGGCAGCGCTGGGGGCTCGTCGCCACGACGCAGCTCGTCGTCAAGCACATGGTGCCCTGGATGTCCATGAAGGTGCTGCTCGGACACATCAAACACGTCAGGAAGAGCGGGGATAAGGATAATCCTATTGCTGTGAGTAGTTAAATAAATATAGCCGAATATAAATATATATATATATACTGCGCCGACCCCAGATAATGGGAAAAGGTAAGGCAGATGATGATGATGAGTTAAATAAATATAGCCAGACTGACACACCAACTGCATGGTCCCAAACTAAGCAAAGCTTGTTCTTTGGGTACCGTACCGAACTGGGAAAATTACGAGAAGGCCATCTCCGAAATTTTCCCCAGCGGGAATCGAACCCCCAACCACCATGTGCAGTGAGCCGGGCGGACTACGCTCAAACCACTGCGCCACGCGGTCGTTTACGACAGTCTATTTCGCATACGAAGCCCCGTAGGCGCGGCACTGGAGTCGCGTGTCAATACAATTTACACTGTCTACAATTATTTTTTGAAGCGAAGCTTCGATACGGTCGTTCGGGTCGCTCGGTTCGCTCGCCGCGCGGCCACTCTATCCGTGCAAATCGTCAGCACTGACGTAGCGTTACACGATGACGTCAGAGCTGCGGCGCCCTACGCTTTATACTATTAATTTGGCCTGAAGGATCGGTCGCCAGACCATAAGCGAGTGAGTTGTGTGTGAACGGTGAAAGACATTATGGTGGCACAGCCAGCGCCGCGCCTCCCATTCAGAGTAGGTAGTGTACAATTTCGTTTCGTATTTTTCCGCGGGACTTCTTATGTGTAATAGACTGTTAAAATAATGAAAAAAGACAAGCCCGCTGATTATCTTGCCGGATCTTTTCAGCCGAGTTGTATTCAATCGAATTCCGATCCGGTTGTAGATTTAAGGAAAATATGATGTAAAATACAATTTTCATTACTCATACTCTGAAAGTAGGTCGGAAGTTGCCTGAGGAGCGGGTTGAAAGTAATACTTTTCCGGCCCGGGAGAATCGCTTTCAACTGACAGCTGTCAAATTAAAAAAAAAAAACTAGTTCCATTTTCACATTTCTATGGAACCATGTTCAAACTTTTTCTACAGTCACTCAATTACAGCAGGATGATTAATTGAAATAACATAAAGTTAAGTATTAATTAAAGGATATATATTTTTAAATGACTTAATTATAATTTAGTTTCAAGAATTTTTTTAAAATAACATAGATTTGGGCAAAATATTTAAAGATGAAAATGATAAATAATGGCGAAATAATGAAGTTGGCTGGCCAACTAAAAAACAAAATAGGCGGCAATCCGATCTTTATTTTTTTTGTCGTAGAGTATTGTTCATTCTTCCTTGTATTATCTCTTTAGCCAATTCCTGTTTTTATTTTTACTTTCCTTGTATTCGTAATGAAAAGCACAGTGTTTACCTCGGGTGAAAGACTTATTTTGTACTACTTGACTAAACAAGTCACTTTCACCACTCGTGTAACAATGTACTATTGTATGTGCCGCTGTAGGCCTAACCAAAATAAACGATTTGACTTCAACTGTCACACTGGTGATTTTCGAGCTTTTTCCGCGGCACGGGAGCAGAGGCAACGCATGGTGATAGGTCCGGTCCATCCACAATAATAATTTATTGTTATTGGTCGATCTGAATTCTTATTATATACCTTAGTAAGCGTATGTGTGTTCGGAGACTTTTGTCCTAAAATGCTTAGTATACCAACAAAATCCTGGCAAATTCATATTCGTGTTGGTGTCCAGAAATTCCTCGAGAGTCGCGAGGTGAAGCCGGTGCAGCACCGGCTGCTGGCGTACAACCCGCGGCTGACGCTGTACGAGCAGCCCGAGCAGGAGCTGCCGCGGATCTGGATCAGATACCTCGCCAAGACCAGCAAGAGGTTCAGGGTACGTAACCTTGCCCATGATTGGTCCACTTTCGGCTAATGGACGACCGCAGTGGTGCGAACGCCACGAGTGCGTTCTGCCAAGAGATCCCGGAACCTCTCCGACGTGCTGTACGCGGCTACCGGGAAGGATTTAGTCCCAGACACCCCAGGCTTCTCGTAGAAGAGGTCTGGGGATCTTTGGAAGATCTCCTCCCCGAAAACAAAGAAGAAGAACGTTCGATCGTAGGCCGTTCAGTTCACTACACCGAGTGGTTTTGATTCACCGGAGATAAGGGTGGATGACAGTTTATTCTATAATATATGGTCATCTACCCTTACCTCCGATCTACCCTTATCTTATGATTTGCACTCAGATAGATATAAAAAACCTAGAGGTGTGAGCTGGTGTTTGAATCTTGTGCCCGCAAGACGAGTGCATAACAAATCGTCTATGACTGCTGCACACTTTAATTAATATTACTACACTAGCAACCTGCTCCGGCTTCGCAGGACGCAACAATTTTTGTTTATTTACGACATCACATTAGAAACCTCTAAAATTCAGTGTTTCTCTACTACATTACGCATGTATTACACATATAAACCTTCCTCTTGAATCACTGTATCTATTAAAATCTATCAAAATCCATTGCGTAGTCTTAAAGATGTAAGCATACATAAGGACAGACATATAGCGGGAAGCGACTTTGTTGTATACTATGTAGTGATATTCTTAACTGCTTCCAGTCATACCTACAGCGGCGGACCAAAATCACCGGCGTAGCGCCGACGGGCGTGCCTGTGGAAATGGGTCAGGCCGTCATCGAGCCCACCAAAGCACCTTTACCCATCGATTTCACCAAAGAGATCGTCTGCACCCGCGCTAATCTAAAGATACACCCGCCCAAACCGCAACTGGCTGACAAATTCGACTTACAGATTGGGCCAACCGAAGCTGAGGCACCTGTTGTTGCGAATGTACAAGGAGACGACCGACCGTTGGTTGCGAATGTACAGTTACTCGACCAACTGTTGGACAACCAATCGGGTGCAACTTCTGCAACTGCCGCCTCAACAGTACCCATACAACCAAACAGATTAGTGGCAACTAACATGTTCAAAGTGGTTCGAACGAGTACCGGCATGTTCCTGGTGCCTCTGACTGACGACACAAAGAACACCACGAATGTAGACCCTATTACGACGGCAGTAGTGACACCGACAGCAACCAACCCAGAACGTACCAAGGAGATACTATCCTCGGAGCATTGCAACTGTTGTGTGCTACTCAGGAGGATTTGTAAAAGACAAACAGTGATCACGGAGTATTTTAAACCGACTGGAGGTGTCAATAAGACTTGTTATTGTAGAGATGTGAAATACCCGAGGATATCGAATAAGTTAAGACTGTTATTAAATATGTATAAGAATAAATATCAGTGTAATTTGCGAAGTTTGGAGGGGATGTTGAATATGAGGTATGGGAAGAAGTGTGATAAAGTGGATGAAGATAATGAGATGGAAAGTAATTCTTCTGACGACTTCGGTAAGCTACTAGTTACTATAATTTACACACCGCACACCCCTCCACACATACACTTACAGAAAAACCCTTTACACAGGGGGACATTAGTGAATCCCTTTCTTCATAAATAATAATAAATATCGCTTTCACATCGACTGTATGTCTCAAACTAAGCAACGCTTGTGCTATGGGTACCATACAATGGAATTGAAGTGATCCCAGTGGTACCCAGATCATGGGAAATTACGACCGGAATTGAACAGGAGATGCCTACACACCAACCGTTCAACCAAACAATAATAATTATTTACTTCTCAAACCAATTATCCTCGTCAATAGGACTAGTGGTTAGAGGGGCTGCCTCGTAGCTGAGTAGTTCCGGGGTCGATCCCTGTCCTGGCCATTAAACTATTGACGTGAGTCCACTCTCTAGTAATGTGATAAACTCACATCCCTAGTAATATCATAAAAATATCGTCAATATTACGATACCCGTTTTGTCTGGTTCCAGAGTACGTAACATCGTTCCAGCTGCGTCTCATAACACGAGCGGGCATAGCCAGGAACAATTTAATTAAGAAGCGCATCAATACACTGTTCTCGCGCTTCGACATGTACTCGCAGGACCCCACGACGCTGGCCAAGGAGATGTTCAGGGCCTGCGAGGTGGAACTGGTGGACGTCTACAAGGACTTCCTCGGGTTCCTCACGCCCGAACAAGCGGATAGGATGGATGTGTTCAAAGATTATTTCGTAAGAACGCCCGCCGAAGAGCTGAGGAGGAAAATTTATGTAAGATACTTTAACCGCGTTTTACTTTAATAAAATAAACGTTTCCTATGCTACCCCTCGTAACATGCTGATGTTACAAATCTGCCAGTATCTGCTGATATCTGCTAGTGAAAGTCCGGTTAAATCGGTCCAGCCGTTTAGGAGATTAGCCGGAACAAATAGACGGACATACGAGCAATTTAAAAATAGTTTTTCATTACTCATACTCTGAAAGTAGGTCTGAAGTTGCCTGAGGAGCGGGTTGAAAGTAATACTTTTCCGGCCCGGGAGAATCGCTTTCAACTGACAGCTGTCAAATTATAAAAAAAAACTAGTTCCATTTTCACATTTCTATGGAACCATGTTCAAACTTTTTCTACAGACACTCAATTACAGCACGATGTAAAATTGAAATAACATAAAGTTAAGTATTAATTAAAGAATATATATTTTTAAATTACTTAATTATAATTTTATTTTCCACAATTTCTTTAAAATAACATAGATTTGGGCAAAAAAATTAAAGATGAAAATGAAAAATAATGGCTAAATAATGAAGTTGGCCAGCCAACGAAAAAAAAACAAAATAGGCGGCAATCCGATCTTTTTTTTTCAAGTTGTAGAGTATTGTTCATACTTCCTTGTATTAGTTCTTTAGCCAATTCCTGTTTTTATTTTTACTTTCCTTGTATTCGTAATGAAAAGCACAGTGTTTACCTCGGGTGAAAGACTTATTTTGTCCCTCGAACTATTAGCGCCCTCGCTACGCTCGGGCGCCAAACCCCGTCTCGGGACTATATAAGTCACTTTCACCACTCGTGTAAAAATGTACTATTTTTGTCATAAATACTATATACCTGCACTTTCAGCTTAGTAGTAAGCTGGTAAGCTTAGCCTTAGTAAAAAGCTGTTATTTTGTCATAACAAACTGACACTTCAATTTTATTAATTTATTTTGGTGACAGGATCAAGTGCAAGACAAGGCAGCCAGGAGCCATATGCTGTCGCATCTCCACTCGGTGTTCCTGGACAACGTGTCGACGGCGTGCGAGATGTGCAGCGGCTTGCTGCAGCCCATGGAGAAGTATCCCGAGCTCGCTCAGTACGTGTTCTCAATGTTCCCGCATCGACGACACACAAGGTGAGCTCTATTGTTGTACCATATATACCTACTAAGTGAAACAAAAAGGGTATACTAATTTTTCAAAAATTAACTTTGTAATTCTCAAACTGTCAGCTTCGGAGGAAACTTTAAAAACAAAAGGTGTTATAGAGATACAGCTGTTGACAGAATTCATAAGTCTACAAAACCTTTAGTACTTCAACTATGTCACAAAGCCGATAGTTTTAGATTTACAAAGTAAAGCTGCAAAAAAATAGTATACCCTTTTTGTTTCACCTAGTATCTATTATTTGTCGGGGAAAGGAAGGATAAATCGCCTCCTTCAAAATATTAAAATGATATTAATTGAATATTAATAAAAGTCTCTAACCCCCTTGTTAATAGACCTGGTATAGCGGGCGAATAGTTACACTACACACATTCTGTCATCAGTAATTTGAACTTCGAAAGAATACGACAAAACATGGTGTAACTGTATAACTGCTAAAACACGTTTATCACTAAGGGGGTAAAAGTGCAATGATATTCAAAATAACTTTAAAGATGGTTAAAATAAAGACGTTTAAAGCTTCTGATATCGATTCGATTTATTTAAAACTAGCTGTGCCCCGCGACTTCATCCGCGTAGTATTGGATTATTGGGTTAAAAAGTCCTATATGTTAATCCCGGTTATAATCTATCTGTGTTCCAAATTTCATCCAAATCCGTTCAGTAGTTTTTGCGTGAAGGAGTAACAAACATACATACATACATACATCCACACTCACAAACTTTCCCATTTATAATATTAGTCGGATACCCCTCCTCCACTGTGGGAATGATGAAGATACTTATTTTATTTATCTTTCATATAAACAAAAGTAAAGAAAAAGCAACGCCGCCGCCGCCGGCTCCCCCCGAGCTCGTACAAGACGAAAGTGTCGGCGACACGGCCGTAGACAACGACACGCACGCCGCTATGGACTATGAAGCTGATGACTCGTCTAGGTGAGAAAACTACGTGTGAATACTCAATTAAGCTATTTTCCTCAGGTTCGACGCAGGTCACTTTGGGGTGGCATTAATTGATTTAAAGCATAAAAGCACCACGATTCATAATAATTGCGCTCCTTTATGTTTAATCGTCCATCAATCTCGATAATACCTATAATCTTTAATAAAAATTGTGATTGATACTTTTTGAAGTAAAACTTATCGGTGTTTATATTTTTTTTATTTGAAGTGGTCTCTAACCTTTTTAAAGACCATGTGATTTATTATTTATATTCAGTGTGGATGGTATACAGAAACAATAATGCAAAATTATCAAGGGTACAATTTGCTTTTATACATTGTGTTTTTTGCAGTGGTGAAGAAACCGATAACGCAACAGTAGAGTCTGCTCCAAACCCCAGCCGCCCAGAAAGCGCCGAGGCTGCTTCTACAGCCGAGGCTGTAAGATCAATCAATCCTACTAATATTATAAATGCGAAAGTTTGTGAGTGTGGATGTATGTATGTATGTATGTATGTATGTATGTATGTATGTTTGTTTGTTACTCCTTCACGCAAAAACTACTGAACGGATTTGGATGAAATTTGGAACACAGATAGGTTATAACGGGGATTAACATATAGGATACTTTTTAACCCATTAATCCAATACTACGCGGATGAAGTCGCGGGGCACAGCTAGTCAATTATATTCCTGTACCCACCTTTAACGAAAATAAATAGTCCTGGACTTATACTCAAGGACATAGAAATAGTAATTTACTAGAAAGCACGAAAGACAGACAGAGTTACTTTTGCATTTATAATATTAGTAAGGATTTTTAATGTTTAGATTTTTTTTGTTCAGGCGCCATTAACAAAAAAATCAGCAGAAAATCATCCGATGACAATGGATCCGATAAAGACTGAAAACGAAGATTGCGACCAAGATTCTTCATCGAACGCTTCCATGCTTATTGTCTTCGAAGATGAATCGGTCAAGTCGGAGGGGCGCGAGTGGAGCAGAGACGAGGATAAATTAATATTAGAGGTGTTGCAAGAACATATCACACCCGACAAACGCAATGATAAAACAATCATAGAAATTTTAACAGAAAAAAATGTTTTTGAAATTATATCAGCAAGTCTGACCCATAAATCATTAGATGACGTAAATAATCGTGTTTTATATTTATTACAATTTTGTTAGTATTGCCTGAAAACTAGGTATAATATGTATAGAAAATACAAATGTATTAAAAACTATGTATTTGAATCAATAAAATATACAAGTCTGCCTGAATACCACTGCTGCTGTAACACATATCAATATATTTTATGAAATGATAAATAACTCCGGGTTTCGATTAAATTGTCATCTATACAAATAAATAAAATTGGAGTGTCTGTTTGTAATATAAAATAACACCCTTTCACTGAATGCATATGAAAGTACATACGACACCTATAACAAAAACGCGATTTTTTTTTTTTGTCTGTCTGTGTGTTTGTTCCGGGTAATCTCCGAAACGGCTGGACCGATTTTAACGGGACTTTCACTGGCAGATAGCTGATGTTATAAGAAGTAACTTAGGCTACTTTAATTTTAGAAAAACTAAATTTAAAGAAATGAGTTCTGTCGCGCGGGCTCAGAACGCGGGAGCGGCTTTTTTGTTAAGTTAAATTCCACGCGGACGAAGTCGCGGGCTCAGCTAGTAATATATAAGACTGAACCGCAATTATTTTCATCTAGCTTCAGTGATTTCTGAACTGAGAAGAAAACTTCAAACTTTCCGAGCGTTCCATTGAATATTTTGAGCTCTCTTAACTTGCTAAGGTTTTTATCTCACTCGGACTTGTACCAAAGCTATGTATTTGTTTCTTTCTATACCTGGAACGGATCAAACGAGTCGGTCAATGTCTTTGTCTCATTATCAATTGATTTCATGCGATCAATTCGTGTTTATGTTTGTATTATTGTAAATTTATTGTTGGCATATTTGTATAACAATGGCTCGTAATACCAATGAGAACGACGATGACAATATAGATCCGGCATCGGTAACTGCTAACGTGAAAAACACACTGAAACAGGTAAAATGACAACTTTTTTAGTTTAATACTTACCTACCTACCATAAAAATAACTTTATGTAGGTAAGAAGTCTTATTTCGGTGTTTCTATTAATTAGGAAGCTTTCGCCCGTGTGAATTTCGAGAATAAGAGATAAACGCCTACAAGTACCTATACATAAACCTCATTAATTAATTCAGATCACAGTGAAAACAGTGTTCCGGCACACAAATCAGGTCAATAGTTTTTAATTACCACATTTAAACAGGCTCTAACAGGACTTTATATTACTAATATTCACGCATAGATAGTGAGTGATTATGGCCCATAATAATTAATCAATCTCAAGTCTGAGAGCGATCTTGGAAATGTCACTCCAGTCAAAAATGATATGTCTAAAGCATACTCAAGATCGCTACCAGTCTTGAGATCGTTTTATTAATAAGGGCCTCAGTCACCAAAATGTGATTATTCCCAGGAAGTAATAAAAGAGCTACTAAATGGATCATTCCAAGATAATAAAACAAAGCTAGGTAATGACGCTCTGTCGCTGGTGGTGGAGGTGGCCAAGTGCCTCGTGACGGAGACCTGCCTGCGGGCCTCCAGCCAGGCCCTGCGGGAGACCTGCGACAGGGTCGACATTGAACATATTGAGAAGTGCCTGCCACAACTGGTAAGTACTCTTCAGTACTTGACAATACACCATCTTTGATATTGTAATTTGATTAAATTACACCATAAATAGCTACGGTGATTATGCTTTTGTCAGAATAATATTAGAGCAATTATTGAAATTGTGATGAATGCACGCTCAGCCAGAACAAAATAGTTTTTTTTTTGTAAAAAAGGTAGCAATTTTTTTTTTTTCAATCATTATTTTGTAATAGAGGTGTTACTGTTACATTTGCTTTAGGCATTAGGCTTGAGACATTATAAGAACAGACTTATAAGGCAATGACACTGTATTCTTAGTGTAAATTCATATTAATGTGTTGTTTGCAGATGCTAGACTTTCCATAAAGCGCTGGCCCTGTTTATTGTAATGAAGAAATAATGCACAGGAATGAGCTTCTCTTCTTTGCGTACCCTATAAACAGTCTTCTATTGACTTTCCTATCCTCAATCATAGTGTATTTATAAGTTCTAGCTTCAAATATAAAAGGACAATTAAATTGTTGAAGGAAATCAGTGCATTTATTAAATGAACGAGAAGATAGCATGTAAATATTGCAAGAATTCGATTGTTTTTAATGAAAAGCAATAAAAGTTATTTTCACTAAGTTATTAAACTTTATTTTTGTTGTGGCTTTAACATATTATTATGATTGTGGGTTAGTACAACCTTCAGTTTATCTTTATAAGTTAAATACATTATATACTTTTTTATGAGTCCCGTTATAAATATCTATATCTATATATATATAACTCAAAGGTGACTGACTGACTGACATAGTGATCTATCAATGCACAGCCCAAACCACTGGACGGATCGGGCTGTTTCCTTTCAGTTTGGGTGAATTATAATAAAATAAAAATTATTTGGAAAATTTATTATAGAAATGATTCTAATGTATGCATCAAGTAACATACAGATAAGTTATTATACATTTTCCAATTTCAAATCACCTTTCAGTGTAAAAAAGACATCTGTTTTCTTTAATCACAACTTCACCTACGTCGATCGCACCGACTTATAAATATTTTGGCGCCACACATATATTTACTTACAAAAAACGCCAATTCCTAATTTCATTCTCATAGTTGGAATTGGAACATACTATAATTCCGCGAAGTCCAATTACGACATTTTATAAATTTCCAGTTATATTTATGAACGCGCAACTTAATTCTCAATAGGCCAATCTGGGTCATATTTTTCTATCATTTATACTAGGTGAAACAGAAAGGGTATACTATTTTATTTGCAACTTTACTTTTTCAATCTAATACTATCCGCTTTGTGGGACAGTTGAAGGACTAAAGGTTTTGTAGACTTATAAAATCTATCAACAGCTGTATCCAAAGAGTATTATAATATAGAGGGGGCTGTATCCTTGTAACACCCTTTGTTTTTCAAGTTTCCTCGAAAGCTGATAGTTTTAGATTTACAAAGTTAAGTTTTGAAAAAAAAGTATACCCTCTGTTTCAACCGGTAGTTAGTAATTGGTACAAAAACATGTGTATGTTTTACTCACTTCATGGCTTTTTAGTAATCGAATGGGCAGCAGCATCAGGGTAAATAGCGCTGATGGACGGAGTGGCGGCGAAGCGACTAATTCAAATTGAACTTTGCCACCTATGACATACAGCTGTAATTAGTATAACGAAATAAAATCACACCACGCGGCTCAATGCGATGTGAAGCGCGTTCAATATGCTGTATTTCAAAGTGGATAGAGTTGACTTTAAATTGTTGTATTGAGTTAGGCTCTTCCCCACCACCTCATCGGCGTACACTGATCTTTAGGGTCAATTTCATATTATCCTACTAATATTATAAATGCGAAAGTTTGTGAGTGTGGATGTATGTATGTATGTATGTATGTTTGTTACTCCTTCACGCAAAAACTACTGAACGGATTTGGATGAAATTTGGAACACAGATAGATTATAACCGGGATTAACATATAGGATACTTTTTAACCCAATAATCCAATACTACGCGGATGAAGTCGCGGGGCACAGCTAGTTGAAAATAATTTAAACCTAATAGACAATGTGAGGTACACTGAAAAATATAATTTTCACCGAACAGTAACCTGTATGTATAGGTATATGTTTATATCAATTAACTTTTATATTACTAGCCATTCATAAAGAAAATCTACAGTTTGCGCCATTGCACTATAATTCGTGATACAAGACTGAATCGGTGTGATAACTTGTGACCATATTGATAAGTGATTATGAACACTACTTCAATAGCATAACGTTGATCTTTCAATGCAGCGACAGTTTTAACCAGAAATTATATAATACTAGATGTGCCCCGCGACTCCGTCCGAGTTCTGTTGAATTTTTCCTGAATTTTCTTTGCTATAAACCTCACGGAGCCCGAGACCTTTCCAACGAATGCAAAACCGTGGAAATCGGTTCGTGCGTTCTGGAGTTATAGCGTCAGGAAGGAAAACCCGACTTATTTTTATATAGTAGATGATAGATGAAAACTACCCTATTGCTACCCTCGTCTTAACAGAACATGCAAGCGACAAAAGGCGACATAGGTAATGACATCATTCCTTTAATCTTCTAATATTCATGTCTACTACGGCTATTATACAGCCAAGGTAAGAAACCACAGATTATGGGTATTGAACTGATAATTTCTATAATATTTTTCTGTATATACTAGTACTTCTAAATATTACAGATAATATTGTAACCAATTCCTTTCTTGAGATCAAATAAATAAATCCAATGTACATATACGTACCTACATGATACCACTTTTATGGACTATTTTACAAAGGAAGTCCCGCGGAAAAATATGTAACTAAATTGTATTGCCGCCACGCGACTACAGCGCCGTGTCTACGGGACTTTGTATGTGAAATAGACCTGTAGTTCCTGTGGACTAATTAAATAACGTAATAGGTAGTAGATATTAATACCAATGCACGCATTTAATAAAATAAAATGAAGTGAAACATGTCAAGCCAAGATATTATAAACAAACTCATCTATCCGAGGATTAACTCATCTATGCAACTATGATCAGACACAATCTATACAAATAAATAAAATTGGAGTGTCTGTTTGTAATATCAAAATAACACCATTTCACTGAATGCATATGAAGGTACATACGACACCTATAGCAAAAACGCGATTTAAAAAAGAATTGTCTGTCTGTCTGTCTGTTTGTTCCGGGTAATCTCCGAAACGGCTGGATCGATTTTGACGGGACTTTCACTGGTAGATAGCTGATATTATAGGGAGTAACTTAGGCTACTTTAATTTTAGAAAAACAATTAGGGTTCCGCGTAAAAAAATAAAAACACATGAAATCAAAGAGTATCTCCGAAACGGCTGGATCGGTTTTGACGGGACTTTCACTGGCAGATAGCTGATGTTATAAGCAGTAACTAAGGCTACTTTTATTTTAGAAAAACAAAAAAAAAACATGTTTTCTGTCGCGCGGGCTGAAACCCGGGAGCGGGAGCGGTTAAGTTAAATTCCACGCGGACGAAGTCGCGGGCTCAGCTAGTATTAAATATATCATAACCTCAGACGAAAAGAATAACATAGACAGAGCGCGTAGAACTAGTGAAGCTAGCAAAAGTAATATCAAATAGCATCAATCCAGTATTCTTTTTTAATTCTGCGACGTCGTACGAGGCCGTTTAATGTTCTCAAATCTGAGTTGCATGAGGATATTCGATGGATAAACATTTATGTCGTAGACGTAGTCAAGAGAAGAGACCTGACTTAATGTGAGCGCTCCTCGCGTTGTACTTCGGTAAAATAACACATTCAATATTATTTATTTGTATAGATAAATCTCACATTAATGCAATTGTTGACCGGATAAGCAATATATTGTTTCATGACTCCTCTGAAAGCGAGTGAACGACGTAGTGAGCTTATCCTTAAAAAAAAAAGTTGTATGCATGCAATAATCATTTAAAAAACTGTTGTTTTAATTTAATCATTTCAAGATATACATTGAAAAATGTTGGATTTCACACCAAAGGATGGGGTCTCACAAATGTGACCACCTGTGTCCTCTTCATAGTCCTAGCGTATGTCCAAGACATAAAAATATTAGATAATTTATCCTCATATCTAGTTATTATGGGTTGCATGTACAATCTGCCGTCTCATCTTTGGTATTTCGTTATCAGCTAGCGATCCAATCACATTAACCTTACTAGAGGGGCGCTCTGTCCCACTCTAGTATGGTAAATGTGATATACAAAGAAAGAGAAAGCTGGCATTGCTTCTTTCCTTTTAGTGCAACTCTTTCTCACTCTTGCGGTCTTAAGGATTGTGATAGCATTAGATTTTGTCAAGAACTTTATACATTGGTTTTTGTATACCATTGTCTGTGGCGTTTTCAAAATGAACGCCTTCCTCAAAATATTTATGTGGGAAATATACAATAATTATGTATATTGACGATATATATTGCCCTATGATTGGGTATAGTTTTGCTGAAACCAACCTACAACCACTTGAGCTAGGGTTGGTTTTGGTCTGCAGACATTTATCAGTTAGTTCCATTCTGGAAGACTAAGTACATACATCAAATTGGAGATTATTGGAAAATGATATTCTACTATTGTGTTTTAATTTCGGGCCAAAACATCCATTATAATAATGCTTTTATGCAATCTTCATATGAGATTGCACCAACATCTACTTATGTTATTGTATGGCAGTTTTTTATTAGGCTATGGTTATATTATATAGTATAGAAATGTTACTTCAGCTTATAGCTAGTAGTTCAAAAATATTTCATGTATTAAGTATATGGTTATATAATCTTAATTTAACACTTATTAAGTACAGGCTTTAGTTTTAGAAAATTGAAATATTTGACGTTAATAAAAAATAAACCTTAGTGCGTAGAAAAGTAGGTACTTTATTTGTAGAACTATTCTGATTAATGACTTCTACATAAACATACATATGAGGAAGCTGCCAAAACTTCTAATAATCATTATTATTGACAATAATAAAAAAGTAATAACACAATGCAACAATAACATTTTAAACCAAGGAAATTGAATATAAATAATGGTAAACAACTACGCTACCTGTTTAACTACGATCTTAAATCAATGGGATTCATTGTAAGAAGGACGATATTAAAAGACCTAGGTTCGCCCAACATACATTTATTTAAAACTAGCTTTTGCCCGCCTAGCTAGCGTACATTTTGTTGTCAGGATGTCGACCACACCTATCGGGTCCAAATGTAGCTAGGAACCATCGACATACATTAGTAAAAATTGCCATCAACATCGGTCGAGCCGTTTATGCGGATATGAATTACGAACACACCGGAATTTTATACATCAAAATGATGAACTAAGGGCATAACATTAATTATGGCCACACATTTCTTATTCATGATGGAGCCATTGTAATATAACAAAAAGGTATTAGGCAAGCCAAAATGACTTTTTGGCTATAACAACTCCTTTCAGGGTTGCTACAGTCCCTATGAGGAACCCTTGTCTGCAGCTACAGTTGATTTATTATTAACTAGAATTTATCAATCACATCAATGTTTTATATTCGTTGGCGGGCTAGATGGTACATGGTACCCATACACAACTATACATCGTCCTTTTGATAGTTCACATTACTTAACCTAATGTTACACGTATTTCTTAATAATAACTTATGCAGTTCACGTAAGGAATAGAACCTGATTCGACTCGTGGGGCAAGAAGGCAGCACCAGTCAGCCCCATGACAGTCACCGTTGCATAAGGCCAGACACACAGCCATAGCTACTACTGCAGTCCAACACATCGCGGGCTACCATTCCGTAAACCTCGCCGCCCTGACACTTAGCTAAACAAAGCTATCGACAAGGCATCCTATACCGTTTCACGGACGCAGACCCCGCACTGCCAATTGTGATATATCAAAATTGTTTGTTATATAAATCTTCGTCGCATTCCCTTATGAATTAATAAACGACAAAGTCTCGTCTCGGCCCGCGCGTTAGCCCTACTTATACAGATACAAAGTCGGTGGCGACACATATCCAGGGTTGCGGCGGCGCTACCAAACGCCTTTAGAAAATTCCCGGGTACACGAGAAGCGCGGACGCACGTCGTCCATCGCCCGTCATATTCGGACCGGGTCACTTTAAAACAAGTCCATGTCGTCGTTGCACATCACCTCGAGGAAGTCGCCGTCGTCGTAGTCCTGCGGCTGGCGCGGGTCGGCGGGGAGGGCGGGGAGGGCGGGCGGCGGGGAGGGCGGCGCCGCGTCCGTGTGCGAGTGCGCGTCCGTGTCGCTGGAGCCCTCGCGCGCGTCGGTGGCCGGCGACGGCGGCGGGTTCGAGCCGTGCTCCGACTGGACGACCGCCTCGCCGCGCGACAGCAGCGACGGCAGCTCGGAATCTGAACACATTACACATTTTACACAAGGGTAGAACCAAGTCTCCCGTTCCTCTGTCCGATTTCCCGTAAGGACCGGTCTCGTGCGAGCACGTGTAAAAATAAAATCTCTAAATCTAAAAATTGTAACAAATGTTGCTTTGGTATTGCAATCATCTATAGACTACGGTAACTGCTTAACATGAGGCATTTTACTGGCATTGTTACACTCATAAAATAGGCGTCCGTGGTACTTGGTATTTATTATCTTAATTCATGATAACTCAACATGTGGCTGATTAATTTTGGAGCTATGTAGTGCAATAACTCGTGCGTCCAGCTCACCTGTAAGACTCTGTTTCAGCTGCTCCATAACTTTTTGGCGACTCTTGGCGCGCGACTTCTTAATCTTGCGCGCGGTCTCGCGGCGGTCCTCGATGAAGATCTGGTTGACCATCTCCTGGGACACGTCGTCATCGTGTTTTAGAAGAAAAAAGTACACGCCGCCCGGTGTTCGTCGGCGGTTACCGTTCTGAAATTATCATTAGAAAAAATACATCAATGTTTGAACTTATACAAGGTTAATGAAAAAGAGTGTGCCTAATTTTTATTATGTAAAGACTGTCAAATTTTGGGAGAAAGATTAAGAACAAACATTGTTTTAGACTTGGGGTTCCAGTGCATGAACGTCGTCGCCTATAGTTCAGTTATTTTAGTCTCCCACTGAGTGGTGGGAGTGTGTTCTTGACTGGTCCAGCCTGATAAAGCATTGGCACAATGATTTTGACGCTCATCTAGATGGGTGGAATGAAACAGCTGAAGATCTTGATAGGTGGAAGATGGGCACATTTAAAATTTACTGATGTGTATCTGACGATAAGACCGTAGTGAGCAGTGCTATTCAACGGAAAAATATAAAAATGAAAAAAATCTTATGTTACAGTAAAACTAACCATAACCAGCATGCCACCCTCAGCTTCCACCTTCTGCGTCTCCTTGTATATCTCGATTGCTTTAGCAGCGCCCAGCACCTGCACAATCCTCCCTGCAAGAAACATGGATCTTTGTGTGAAACCAGGCATTTGTGCCACTAGGGCCACACCACGGTGATGTGGCTGACCATAGACACTGAAGTATGTACACATGCGGGGATGTGAATTTGTAATGATATAATAGATATAGGAAGTAAGCGAGGCCTGTGAGTGATACTGGAAGGAGTGAAGTGAAAGAAAACATATCTCAGTCTAATCATGCTATATCTGGTGAGCTGAAAATGTTTCGCCCTCATTAAGTTACAGATGAAGGTTGGACAATTGTCATAAAATCACAAGTAAACTACAACATCTAACAATATTTGTCTTGCTCATATGTTACAACTATGAGAAGAAAAGCAATGTAATTCAGTTTTTAACCGACTTCCAAAAAGGAGGAGGTTACTATGTTTGTCTGTATGTTTTTTTTGGTGTTTAAGTATTGGTGCCATACAAAAAGCACCAATGTTACAATATCCAACTTACCAATTAAATCCTTTTTCTCCTCCTCCAGTTTTTCGGCAATTTCTATGGCTATATTCTCTATAGAGTCACCAGCAGCCACCACCAAGTCTGGCAGGATCTTTGGTTGCTGTTTTTCATTCTGATAATGAATATTCACCCTCTTCCTATGGTTCATCTTAGAATTCGATCGATCTCTAAACCTCCGTTTGTTAGAAAAATGTTCAGTCTCATCACTTTCCTTGTTGTTGGTAAAAATGTTGTGCGGCAAATAGTTGTCATCTAATCTATACTTGATGGTATAATCATAAGCTTCAACACCATATCGGCTTTTCTTTGATACATCACAGCTGACCATGTCCTCCGTCAGTATGTCGTCCTGAAATTGTTTAATACAGTAAGTATGGAATTTTTAATGACTGGGGTAATCTTTCAATACAGATTGTTATTGGTGCACAGAAATGGCAACATTATTTTCAAGTTTGACATCAGTGATTGACAATTTACTCTCCGGAATTGAAAACAGAGTTTAACTGTATTGTCATTGTAAAATATGAGCGACACAAATATATCTGGATACTCATCTCAAAATTGGTTTAGACATGGTTTGACATAACAGAATAAGCATCTATGTCTGCTTACTGATAAGCCTTTGTAAGTAATGGAATTCATTAGTAACCTCTAATGCCTTGCACCAAACATTGTATTTCTCCTTTTTGTCCGGGTTAGGATGCGGTTGCGGTCGACGCGGTCTGAGTTTAGAGCGTTTCGCGCGTCTCCGCGGCTCCTCGTCAGACTCCGAGCCCGACGACTCCTGTGGCGAAGCCTCGTCGCTTTGCTCGTCTTGGATCTGCATATGCACCAGAGACGGAGGATTGAACGCCTCCGGACGCGTCAGAGGAATGTACGTGCCCTCCTCGACATCGGAATCTGCCAACTGCAACGCACAATATCCATATTTAGGCCGCGTAAACTGAACGCCCTTAGACGTCATTTGACATTTACAAGCTTATACAATTTGTTACTTCAATGATTGCACATTCTACAGTCTCTTGTTGATACTAACTTTTAGGAAAAAATATAAAGCCATCCCTATAAAAAAACCATAATTATTACACTGAATCCGAAGCGAAGATAACTAAAACTCAAAATTCTAACCTCCCCTTCTTCTCGTTCATTATGCACTTCGTCCAACTCTCCTTCTGTCGTCGACATCATAATGAAAAGATATAATAGAAGATAAAACAACCGTGAAAGTACGCGAAACAATTCCGCCTTCTTCCTCTCCGCTGCTTGCTGTCATTTTTTACTTTTTAGACAAAGACAAGATAAAATAGATTTTAAACTGTCAGTCTATTATTTGATAAAGTGCTGCACCGTGGATGGACGGACGTTGAACCTAGTACATGTCTGTCTGTGCCTAGTAGGTATTTATTATTTCGATGAGATGGCTATAAATCTGAGAAAATACTGCATTTTTAGTTTTAGGCCTACCCACCCAAAGGCCTTATCGCGCTCGATGTCTATAATAAATCTTGAAACTAATATTTTATTTAACATTGGCTAAATGCGAGAATAGAGGCCGATACACAAAATAATATATCTTTTTTGTAATAGTAGGTAGGTTACGTTTTTATTTTCAACTAAGGGATTGTAGTCTTTGTTTTCAACACAGAAAATGTAAGTACAAATTGAATTACCAATTAAATTGCACACGTTGGTGTTAACGTTTATCAATACAATAATTTATAACTAACTAGCGGCCCGCCCCGGCTTCGCACGGGTACATTGCGGTAGTATTCGAGTTTTAGTAAGGATCCCTAATTTTTTTGAAAATATAATTATTGCCTATGTCACCCGGGGATAGTGTAGTTTCCCAACAGTGAAAGAATTTTTCAAATCGGTTCAGTAGTTTCGGAGTCTATTCATTACAATCAAACAAACAAAGTTTTCCTCTTTATAATATTAGTATGAAAAATATTTGTACTACCTACCCCTACCTATACCTACTTTGACCCTTTGACCCTATAGGTACCTAACATTCTGGAGATAGGTATTATTGTAGATAATTTTCAGGGCAGCCTTCGAACGGGTCAGCACGTTGACTGTCCGGCCGCATGATCGCGAGTCAATTGTAGACGTTAGAACCATGCGGCTGCCGTCTCGCAGACCTTCTTTGCATGATTACGACCCAAGAGAAAATAGAACTCCCAAACAACCAATTAAGTTAGTCACTTTATATGAGACACCTGTATAGCTCTTACCTGTTCATACGATAGACCTATCTTGTTTATTTCTTCGTCTTTTACCTATGTGATAACGTTTACGAGGTTTTTTCTGCTGGGTAACGCTATGAAATTCTAGTTTTTAAGGGCCTGCGCACACCATGTTTATTAAACGTGCCGGCGACGCAGACGCTATACGTACGCGAGTCAGACGCAGTCTGTAGACGTTTCTAAAACGCGTCGGGGACGACGGCGCGTTTAAAAAACGTGGTGTGCATGCCTATGCAGCCCTTAGAGGCCCTTAGAAGCCCTTAGAAGCGGTTTAGAATTTATTTCGGTCTATGTTACTTAGTATCCAGCTACAGGGAACTTTGTAACTGCGAAACTATTTGTCGTAAAAAAAATCTTAATATTATTTTTTTTATAAAATTATTTGTCGCAATTTGATACTATAGTACCACATTATAATGTTCCACGAACTATTATAATATAAGTGAATAATTCGCAGACTAAACTGCGCCAATATTTCACAGATTATGGATGGCATATTTCAATGTGTTGCGAACACTATGCGGCGCGGGTGTCCTCGGCATGCCGCTCGCCATCAGCCAGGCCGGGATAGTGCTGGGCCCGCTATTGGTGTTGTTCACAGGCTTAATGATTGTCCACACCCACTTAATGCTGGTAAGTGTTACGTAAAACAATAACGAAGTACATAGATATATCAAACTGTAAAATAATCATAAAATAATACGCAATGAACAATCAATATGGCACTGGCCGGACGGAAATGGCTGGGTGGTCAGCCATAGTTATGAAAGATTTAAATAATAAATATCGCCAGACAGACACACCAACTGTATGGTCCCAAACTAAGCAGAGCTTGTACTATGGGTACCGTACAATGGACCGGGGGCGATCCCAGTTACAACCAGACCAGGGCAAATTACGAAAAGGCCATTTCCGAAATTTGCTACGGCGGGAATCGAACCCGTAACCACCAAGTGCAGTGAGCCGAGCGGCCTACGCTCGAACCACTGCGCCAAGCGGTCGACAAAAAATGTTGCCACTATTAAATTGTACCCACTAATTTTAGGTAGGTACCTACTTGTTTTATATGTTTATTTTCATTATTTTTAGTTAATACTAGCTGAGCCCGCGACTTCGTCCGCGTGGAATTTAACTTAACAAAAAAGCCCGCTCCCGCGTTCTGAGCCCGCGCGACAGCACCCATTTTTTCATTTTTTAAATTTAGTTTTTCTAAAATAAAAGTAGCCTAAGTTAATGCTTATAACATCAGCTATCTACCAGTGAAAGTCCCGTCAAAATCGGTCTACCCGTTTCGGAGATACTCTTTGATTTCATGTGTTTTTTTTTTTACGCGGAACCGTAATTGTTTTTCTAAAATTAAAGTAGCCTAAGTTACACCCTATTACATCAGCTATCTGCCAGTGAAAGTCCCGTCAAAATCGGTCCAGCCGTTTCGGAGATTACCCGGAACAAACACACAGACAGACAGACAGACAGACAAAAATTTTTTAAATCGCGTTTTTGCTATAGGTGTCGTATGTACTTTCATATGCATTTAGTGAAAATGTGTTATTTTGATATTACAAACAGACACTCCAATTTTATTTATTTGTATGTATGTATAGATATTTATATATTATAATACTAGCTGTGCCCCGCGACTTCATCCGCGTAGTATTTTAACTTAGCAAAAACTCGAGATTATC
This sequence comes from Notodonta dromedarius, assembly GCA_905147325.1. Lineage (NCBI taxonomy): Eukaryota > Metazoa > Arthropoda > Insecta > Lepidoptera > Notodontidae > Notodonta > Notodonta dromedarius. The sequence continues at coordinate 8,367,275 of LR990175.1, read as the reverse complement.
GGGTTAAAAAGTGTCCTATATGTTAATCCCGGTTATAATCTATCTGTGTCCAAAATTCATCCAAATCCGTTCAGTAGTTTTTGCGTGAAGGAGTAACAAACATACATACATACATACATCCACACTCACAAACTTTCGCATTTATAATATTAGTAGGATATACTATATGCAAGTTGTCCTGCTAATCACATAGTAAGAGTCTAAAAATAGGCTGTCAAACTACACTTAAAAACCTTGTGAAACTATTCAAGGCGCATTTTTCATAACCCAACTATTCAAACTTTAGGACCTGTGCACACCACTTTTTTTAAACGCGCCGTCGACGCGCGTTTTTAGCGATACAGACGCGATACGCACGCTTAAAACGTGGTGTGCACAGGCTCTTACACTGTAACATGTTTATATCTCCGTCTGATAACAATATAAAATTGAGACAACAACATGTTATTGTATGGATGTTTCGCCAATGCACACCGAAGGGAGGGAACATAAAACACAGGTTGACTGATGTGGACTAAGTTATTTTTTCCGTTTACTAAAACTGCTACAATATCGTCCAAATCTTTCCTAATCTTTTTACAGAACAAACTCGGCAAGCGAGCGTGCGATACGACCTACCTGGTTTAAACAGCTACCGTAGCCTCTAGTTGCTTGCTTGCAAAAGCAAAGGCATTGCTTGCACATTACCGCCTTGAAGGGGTTGGGGGAGGGAGGGGCGGCAATCTTAAAAAGCTACCTTAGCCAAGAATCTGTGAGAGGGTGCGTACTTACTACACCCCGGTCGAGCTAGCCCGTATATGACCTGTAGCCTGTAGGTAACTGCTTACTGCCTGGCTTTACCACGGTCAAAACGATTAAACTTCTTAATTTACAGCTAAATTGCCTGAATGAGATCAGTCGACAGTTGAAGTTGCCATACATATCGTACCGCTACGGGTTCAGGATGGCGTTGCTGCATGGACCACCAATATGCCAATATTTTGGCCACCGAGGACCGTAAGTAAATGTCACCCCAAGGGAGGAAACAGGGGGGTTGTTTTTACATGATCACATTTCACGATGTTAATCTTCATTAGAATCACAATAAACAATTTAATAATTCCCATCGAATCGAGTCTATGTCGATGCCCATGTATGGATATCGATTTTTCTTTTCCAGGACTATAATAGCAACTTTTATGATATTGAGTCAGCTCGGGATATGCGTGGTTTTCGTTATTATGACCAGCGACAGTTTGAGAGATGTTAGTTTATTATTTATTTTACAGTCTGTTCTCTATTAGATTATTATACACTGTTATGATGCACATTAAAAACATACTTTGGTACAATACAACCACAGTGCTTGGTAGCATACATACGGTACCTACTATTCGAATACTATTCTTATATAGGTAGTCCATGGATATTTTATTATTGTTATATTTTTTTCAGATAATGGACTGGGACAGTAGCAAACCAGCTATCATAACTTTGCTAGTTCCATATTTACTGTTGGAATATTTTATGAAAGACCTCAAAATCGTCAGCTACGTGGCTATGCTAGGTAGGTATCTAAATCCTTTTTAATCCATCCGCTTAATCCCACACTCGACCTATTGCTTTCGTTAATTCATACGACTTTTGTACAAGCTTTACCATACCATGATTTATCGTATCTTGACTATCCCATGTTTCTGATCTATCATGGTCTTAATTACGGTAGTTAGTCTGTGGCCCAGGTGGGTAGTACGTGCAACGGAGCGGCAAAAGTCTAAAATAGACCCCATATTTCCAACTCCACTGCCTCGCGGGTGATGAACAGTCCTACTCGGAGCGATCTAGGACACTCAGACGTATCAAGGTCCCAACTTTATTTAACCGCGGCTGGCATCTTGATCGACTCTCAATACATTAGGCATGGAAGTGATTGTTATTTTCAATTGATTTTTATTACGTGACATTATGTTTTTCTTTCACTGTTATTTCACCTGTGATTTTTCAGTCACTGATTTTATTCGTGGTGAATTTTCACTGTGACATTTAATACTATGAAGTCACTGTTTGATGATTAATCGGAACGGTACGGAACACTTTGCGATTTAATTGCAATGATTTTTAACAGTTTATATCTATGTTGCTAGCAGCTGCTACTTATGAAAACTAATACAGATTAAAACAGAGAGGGATTTTTTTCTAAACTTAACTTTGTAAAATCTATCAGTTTTGGAGGCAACTTGTAAAACAAAAGGTGTTACAGGAATACAGCTGTTGACAGATTTAATAAGTCTACAAACCATTTAGTACTCCAACTGTCCCACAAAGCAAACGGTATTATATTTACAAAGTTGAGTTGCAAAAAAATAGTATACCCTTTCTGTTTCACCTAGAATAATATGATTTTTCACTTGTTACCTGTGAAATGTCCCATCCTCTTCTTTCTTTAAAAATATGGCCCACCCAAGTTAATAGGTATTTCGCCAATGTCAAGTAACAAATAGCAATAACAAACAATTAATAACAATACAATACAAAAATGCGACCGTCCACTTTGGAAAACCAAAATAGAGCAAATGTCCCATCACTACAATACTTACAATCAAAACGCGTATCTGAACTGAATACGTAAATTTCTGTGATTTTCTATTCACATACGTGATACGTCAGTTTTGACGTATTGCGAATCGGTCGAGATGCCAGCGGTTAACAGATGTGCCCAACTCAAGGAGTCTATTTCACTTTCATCCGATCCTACCTAGTTCACAGACAACTACCGGGCAGGCAGAATAGGCATACTTACTAATCTCGGGGTTCGGGGGGGTGAAATAAGAGCGGCAATAACTGAAACTGCTCGGTGCTCAAATAGACTTCGCTGATGACTTTGTCGCTTTGTGTGTAAGGAACTTTGTTTTTATATATTTCAGGTAACATTTTGAATATGCTTGGATTGCTTATAGCTTTTTATCACGTTTTCAATTATCCACAAGGCGATGTTATTTACGCCGCTACCGACGCCATACCTATATTTTTCGCTTTTGGCACTTTTCTTTTTAATTTGAGTGCAATGGGCGTGGTGAGATTTTTTTTGTTTTCACACGAGACCATCAATGCTATGTACGAAATACTCATAACATTTTATTCTACCATAAAATAGTTGATATCCGTTAGAAATAAACAATAAGTACTTAGTAGTGCATGGTAACACACAGTGCATGCTATAGGTAGTTGTTGATATAAATCATATTGGTATTTAACGTATTTCGTGGATCTCCCAAACGATCTACTAGCATATTAGTTACATAAATAAAAGTTAACGGGCATTTCATTTTCAACCCCTATTAAATTTTTAACTATTTGTTCAATTTACCTTGAGTTATCAAGTGCTTATCTAAAGATAATGCCATGCCTAAAGCCTTGGCTTCACTAATAGTATAAAACAATGTCGCTTCCCGCTGTCTGTAGTATAAAATTATTCGGTTGCGTAGTTTTAAAGATCTAAGCATACATAGGGATGTATGCTTAGATCTTAAAAACTACGCAACGGATTTTGATGCGGTTTTTTTTTTAATAGATAGTGATTCAAGAGGAACGTTTATATGTATAATACATGCACAATATAGTAGAGAAACACTGATAATTTTAGAGCCGTGCGAAGCCGGGGCGGGTCGTTAGTCTCATATATATTACCTACATTTAATTTCAGGCATGCCTTTGTTTTACATAAAGCTACTTAAGGAAAAATAAAAAAAATGGCATCGGCAAAGTCTCTCATGTGTTCCGGTATTTGAAAAAAAGTTTAAGAATATGCCTGTATTCGCCTGTCTTTTTTTAGATTCTAGCGATGGACAAAGCGCTCAAAGATCCCACATTGATGATTCAAAGATACGGCGTGATTACAATCGGGGTTTTTATTCCGACCGTCATATCTATATTATTTGGCGCGTTGGGATACTGGTCCTTCGGAACTATGGAGGAGAATGTTCTCCGATCACTGCCCTTTGATGACTAGTTAGTATCAAGATGGAAAAATAGCTTTAATAACATACTATAGGTTTTTAGCTTCTACTTTTCAGACGGCAATCATTCTGTACCTACTTTTTCTTGCTACAGTTCAGCGATGGTCTGCATAGGTCTGTACCTAATAGCCGTGGCGTTCGCGTACCCCATTCAATGCTATCCTGGCATACAAGTCATTAGGGAAGTGGTGCAGTACCACAACCTTGATGTGACCCCTACCGAGGAGACGTTGAAGCTTGTTGAGAGTATTGGTAGACCGGTCTTCGTGCTTTTGTCATGTTAGTATTAAACAAACATGCGCTTTGAACATCGTATTCAAAGTGTGGAGATGCACGCGCTTAGTGCGTGCGCCACAGATATAGATTTACATAGATAACGCAAATGAATGTACTTCGCGTGTACGAAACCCCGACCAAGCGTCAAGGTTTGTCGCCGCTAACTTACAGTCCGCGCCACTACATATATAAAAGATATGAGTATGAGCGAGATAATCACTCGAGAGAATCGTAGCGGGCGAAGGGGCATCGGCGGCATCGGTGTCTTTGAATCGGTTTGGATTTCCCGTCACTAATGACGTCACAGTAGGTGTTAAAAATTCGGCACGCTTGGTTTCAATACAAATGGTGATACTTGCGATAACTATGTAAATCTATATCTGTCGCCTGCGCCCTCGAAGCAATGGATGCGTCACTTGTTTCAGTCGCTGTTGTCAACTAGACTAAATCAAATTTAGCTAGACAGAATGAACATACATTATATGGTCAGACTAACACACCAACTGTATGGTCCCAAATTACTTAAACAAAGCTTGCATGGGAACAGTGGATTGGCGCGATCACAGTGGCATCTAAACCAGGGCAAGGCATCAAAAGGCCGTTTCCGAAATTTGCTCTAATGAATCGCATCCGCAACCACACGGTGCAGTGAGCCGAGTGGCCTATGCTTATATTCATAGATGCAGAGTATTTTTTATTACGTAAAAGCTTATGCATTAGTAGGTTGAATGAAAATATAAAGTATAGTAGTCAATTAGTAGGTCAAATAAAGTACCTAATTAAAAAGTTAAATTGTAACATTTGTCAGTTCACCAGTATAATTCCGTTTCAGTTTTCATCTGCTACTTCGTGCCATTCCAAGGGCCATTCGTCGCTTTCGTAGGAAATCTCTGCACTACCCTTCTAGCCTTGGTTTTCCCGGCGACCATGGATATCTGCCTAAGATACCCCGACGATTTCGGCAAGAATAAAATAATCCTCATCAAGAATATGGCTATTATTATAGTAGGTCTTGCCAGCTGGCTATTCGGAGTGATCCTGTGCGCCTATCTCATCTATATACGTATACAGGCGATGATGTCACCAAACTCTATGGAGTATTATCGTTGATGTGATTTATTTTAATTTGAATAAAAGTTTTAGAATTTAAATGCTATGTTACTGCCCTAGTAGGTAGTTAACCTTACTTAAACATTCGCTTGGTGGGACTTGCCTAGGGCTCTTACGCTGTGTAATAGGGTCATTACGAGCTCTATGAAGCATAACGTCTCCCTTATAGCGTACCTACATCTCAATCAAGACAAAACGTGGGCAGAGGTCAAATTTCTAGTGGGCACGTTACCACTTATTCAAAAGCTCATCTTTTCCTTGGAGGTGTATGTCATAAGCATTTAATTTGTGATGTAACCTCATTTCTGTCACTTATTCGTTCTTCGCTCTGTGCTCGTTCGGTACCACAGAGTACTTTTTTATTTCGGTACTAACTTTAGAATAAATTTTAGTCCATGTTTTTGTAGTCATTGACAATTTTTTACCTATTGACAAAGATAATACAATACTACGTAAGACCTATTGAGTTGAGTTCTTACGTAGTATTGTATTCTCTTTGGAGTTGAGTGAGTAGCAAAGTCAATAAGGGGCAGAAGGAATTTTAGATGTTTTGAGTTTTTCATGGATTCTAATATCATCGAAATTGTGAAATTTAAGAGTAATGTGCCCAAATATCCGCGCTAAGCATGGCATTGTTTCTAATAGTTTTATATATGTTAGCCTTTAGGTACACACATATTTGCGAGTCGACTGCTATTAACCCGTAAGTCTTTATCGTTACTTGTAAACAATCACCACTGTTATACTAATTTCCTCTATAATAATCTAGATTTTTTTCTCATACAGCAACAAAATCCCGTTATGGCATTGGGAATGTGTTAACGAGAAATGTACCCCAGTCAAAGCGCACATGGGAAAATTACAGTCGCTCGAAACCTGTAACATGTTGTGCGCATCCATGCAACTGTGGCCGCAACCAACCGGCTCCGTCAGTCTGTCAACTACAGCGGTCCCAGTGCGCGCCGATCTGTTCCAACTACAAACGATATCAGCTCCGACCAGAATTGTTCACGAGCATATACTAGAGGCGTTCCAAATATTCCGAGAAGACTTGCGGTATATGGAACGTTACGCAAACGGCTTCGAGGAGTGGCGGAGCGTCGCCGTCCATATTGCGGTCAACGGTAGTGGCGATCCGAGATTGCGCCTCGACACCGACGAAAGCTACAGCCTCTCCCTCCGACCGATATTAGGAACCGGTGGCTCATTGATGGCGGAGATAACGGCGCACTCATTCTGCGGTGCGCGACACGCGTTGGAGACGCTCTTGCAAATGATATGGCTGGATCCGTACGCCGGCTCCCTACTTATATTAGAAGCGGCCAAAGTAGAAGACGCGCCAAAATTTCGATATAGAGGACTGCTCATTGATACTGCACGGAATTATTTCCCTATAGAGGAATTGATGCGAAATGTTGACGCTATGGCAGCTTCTAAGCTGAACACGTTTCATTGGCACATCAGTGACTCTCAGGCTTTTCCTTTGCACTTGAGCAGTATTCCAGAATTGGCGCATTACGGAGCGTTCAGTTTTGTCGATGTATACAGGGCCGACGAAATAAGAGCCTTGGTGCGCAGAGCGAGGTTGCGTGGGATTCGCGTATTGATAGAGATAGATGTTCCGGCGCACGTGGGCCGCGCCTGGGGGTGGGGGCCGCTGGCGGGAATGGGCCACTTGGCGCACTGCATCGACACACAACCTTGGACCAATTATTGCAACGAACCTCCATGCGGTCAGCTCAACCCGCGCAACAACCACGTTTACGAATTGCTTGAACGCCTTTACGCCGAAATTATACAATTAACGGGAGTCGATGATATTTTCCATCTGGGTGGGAACGACATCTCAGATCAGTGTTGGACACAACATTTCAATCACACTGACCCTATGGATCTCTGGCTAGAGTTTAGCCAATCGGCCCTAAGACGTCTCGAAAATATTAGCGGGAAGTTACCAAATCTTACAATATTTTGGATGTCCCGTCTCAGCGACCGACTAAAATCGGATTTGAAAGGTTATGTTCACAGTATAGGTTTACAAATTCGGGATGCGGCATGGGCTCAGAAATATGTTAGTGGTATCCGTACAGTGATATCTCACGAGGACGCATGGGACTTGAATAACGGTTACGGAGCGTGGTATGAAGGTAGCGGGGGCGCGCCTTACAATTGTTGGCAGCGGGTGTACGAGCATCGGCCGTGGGTGAGCTTCGGTGGCATCGTGGAAGGAGGCGAGGCCACGGTGTGGTCGTCGGTGCTGGGCGAGGGTGGACTGGACGCGCGCGTGTGGCCCCGCGCGGCGGCGCTGGCGGAGCGCCTGTGGACGGACCGGCCGGAAGGCGCGACGCGGCCTGTGCACGCCCGCCTCGACGTCCACCGCTCCCGGATGCTGGCGAGAGGCATCCACGCCTCTCCGTTATGGTCAATGTGGTGTACACAAAATACTTACACTTGCATCTAGATAAACACATTTAAGTACTTTCACGTTTTATTTTTATTGCGTTGAAGATTGAATTATAATGTTTTGTTACTTACTGTACCAGAGTGAAAGGACCTATGGCCCATGCCATTTACTTATAAATGTAACTATTCGATGGCTTATTTTCAAGAGATGACTTTTTTCGCATTTTCGACGGCGCGTTACCATCGCTGCAATATGGTACCAAGCGTTTATTTTGTTTAGGCCTACGGGGGCACTTACAAATTGTCAATTTTACATTTTTTTTCTTATATCTACAACCGGATCGGAACGCGACCTCGACTGAGAAGATCCGGAAAGAAACTCAGCGGGCTTGTTTTTTAATATATTCTTATATTTCTTTGTCAGTTGCTTCTGTCGTTAATAATTACAAAGGGTAGTATATTAATATAAATAATAGCTCCTGTGTGTTTTCTTTTGGGATTACCAATAATTACATAAGTTGCAACAGTAACTGAGTTCGCACTGGACGAAGAAGACAACAGACGAATAACTTATCACATATCTCCTACCTAATACGAATGTCTTTGATGCCTAAACGTCTACTGTTAAATAATGTTTAGCAAGTACTTTAGGTAGGTCTGAGAAATAAATCCGGATAATACACATTACGAGAAGAAAAAGGATTTACAGAAACACTTGTAAAAAATCATCTTAGCTGGAGGGATAAGGAGGCAAGACACCTTTGATAAAAGAAGTAAAGTATACCGCATGTAATACGTTTTGTGTTCCACCAAAAACTACGTTTCTTCTTCTTCTTCTTTTTTTTTTAAATATGGCTTTCATCGTTAGGTAGTCGATAATTTTGCCAACAACAGAGTTTTATGTGACTGATGGTCGGTAGGTCTAGGTGAGGCTATTTTTTTTTATTTTTTTTAAAAGATAATCTAAAAAAAATGAAGTTAAAAACGTTAATACTACGTTTCATTCAAAATTCGCGCAGTCGCCTGCTAGTCTGCAATCGACCATTTGACACAAGATCTGTCAAAACCGCGGCGTAAAATATTGAAAATATGCCGTCTTGCATTATCAAAACGTGTAAACGTAAGAACTGAAAGCATACGAAGCGAATGGCATTTCATTACTGAGTACCCCTTGCAATACAATATTTTACAAGAAAAACTTAAATTTATATTTTCATACATTTCATGTAGTTAGATAAAGTGGATACGACTTCTATAAAATTATAATTGTTTCGTAAAAAACGCGTTTTCATAGAAAACGGTTTATTGTGTTCTCCACAAACTTTACTTATATCAAAGAGAATACTTATATGAACTAAGACATGATCAATGTCGCTTCCGAGGAAAATATATTTATTACGGTACTTTTCTCGACAGATGAAACTCGAAAATCTCAAAAGTTTTTTTATTATCAGGCCGATTTAAGACATTTAATTTAAGATACAACAATGAATTCATCAAAATAGTATATTAAGGTGAAGGCGCCTGTCTAGCCCGCGAAATTCAAAATTTTCGAGTATTTTTATAGTTTATCCAAAATCTGAAAACATTTAAGACAACATTTTGTGGTTTGCGAAAAACACAGTATGCAGTGCGTTTATTAATACATTTATTTTACTCTAAATATTATCACGATGGATATGATACTAGTAAATCACTAAATATACAAAAATTGCCAGATTATCTGGATAGCTGTCGTTCTTGAAATGTTTTAGAGTAAGTTAAATATATTAATAAATGCACTGCACACAGTCTTTTTCGCGAATTCCAAAATGTGCCTTTTATTATTGTCAGATTTTGAAAATTTTCTAAAAAACCTCAAAAAATTTGAACTTCGCGGGCTAGATGGGCGCTTTAGCCTTAAAGTTTTAACTTTTATTTTATTTTCCCCTAGATTTCCTCAATGTATAGTAAAGCGAGAAAAATTTACTAATGCTTTACTTTTACGAGAGATCCCGATTGGAAACCGTCAAAACGTACCTATATTTGTTCATTCCATTTTAAAGAATCGGATTTTCACACAAGTAAAAAAGGCCACTGGATGTTAAATAAAACTGCTGTACCTAATTTTGTATTTAATTTTTACCAACCTGCTTCCCTAATACTGTTCAACTGAACACTGTACACACCATATCGATGTCGTACCGCTTATAATTAAATGTCGCATTTATTTTCTAAGTCCCAGTTTTTTAAGTCTCTTGTATTTATTATTGAATGTATTCATTTTTTGTAGACCAATAAAATAAAAAAGTGTGCATCTCGGGATGCTCGACAGAATTTATAACAAACTGACAGATTGGCGCCGTAACGCGTTACGTTACGAAGCGGTTTACCCTCCTATAAAAAGTTATCACTTTTTTTTTTTTTTTTTAATGGCGTCACACTGTGTGTATTTTGCCAATTTCAAGTTTTTAATTCATAAAACGTAGGAATCGATAACGCGAACAAAGTAAGAGAAAGAGAGAAACAACAAAAACGGATCGGGAAAATAGTTAAATAAAAATTTACTACTTACATTTATAATTTACATAAAGAAAAAGTTATCACTTCAAAAAGTATTTCCATGTTTGGTTAATTTTTTTTTTTACGCAAACGGTATTTTGAATATAACCAGCCACGAAACAATATTCTTATGTAATTGACTTAAGGCTAAAGCACCCATCCAGCCCGCGAAGTTCAAATTTTTTGAGTTCTTTTAGAATTTTTTCAAAATCTGACAATAATAAAAGACAAATTTTGTAATTCGCGAAAAAGACCGTGTGCAGTGCATTTATTAATATATCCAACTTACTCTAAAACATTTCAAAAACGACAGCTATCCAGATAATCTGGCAATTTTTGTATATTTAGTGATTTACTAGTATCATATCCACCGTGATAATATTTAGAGTAAAATAAATGTATTAATAAATGCACTGCACACGGTCTTTTTCGCGAATTACAAAATGTGTCTTTTATTATTGTCAGATTTTGAAAAATTTCTAAAAGAACTCAAAAAATTTGAACTTCGCGGGCTAGACAGGCGCCTTCACCTTAAAAAAAATCATGAGGCGTATCCAAGAAGCTTAGAATACCACTGTATAAAGTTCTTGGGCGTATCCATAGTTTTGACGTCGTTTTGCACAGTTTTGACACCAAGCCCCACGCGCCGGTGCGCTTTATACACACTGTCATTGCCGCGAGATCTCATTTGAATAATCATCAAGTATGAAGTAGGTATTGTACCCTTTCTTCATTTATCAAATCTTCTTATGGTATATCTCTGTGATGCTATGGTAAGGTGATATACAAAATTTGGCCTATGTGGAAGAATAATATAATATTATTTACAATAATATTGACGTTTCGGAGCATCACCGGACTGAAGGTCACCCAAAAACCGGTGAATGAAAACAGTTCGTGAACAGTTCTCAAAATTCCGCTCTGGTGGGAACCTTTCATATTTTTACTATTTATGAATGATTTATTAGGTTTTGCATACTCCATTATTATTTTTATATAAAAACTTACATTATTAAAAGTATCCGTATATAAAGTTTTTCCCAACATACGAAATTAGGAAGAGGATGTAAACGCAATCAATCTAGATTTGTTTATGGTTGTTAAAGTGGTAGTCACAGTGTGTCCTTAGCTTTATAAATATACTCAATTTATTTTTATTTATCTAAAGTAATTTATCTACCGATCTAAAAAAAGTGTTAACTATCTATTTTATGATTTATCTCATTGATCATTCACTACATCGAATCATCGGTAAATAAGCAATTTTTATTTTATTGTTTTGTTTGAGGAATTATAAAGTCTTATGCACATGTAAAGAAAAGTAAATACTTTAGTCTACGGCCAATGTGGCGGCCATAGCGTCAAGCTATGGCGTTTTGTGAAAGACAGACACACGTAAATATTTTTATAAATTAGAATTAAATGTCAGTGTTATTTTTTATGAATTGTATTTAATATGAATAATAGATATTACGATTACGGTAATGCGATATCATGGTGAGTAAACATTGATATTTTTATCGTGACAACCATATTGTTTTAGCGTAATTTTGTATCCGTTTTCTGTACAGAATAAATCCAGTTGTTGAGTAAAATAAATAATAGTAGCAACAATAAGGAGTATAATGATCACTTATTAGGAGAAACACTTAATCTTTGCGAGATTTCCCGTAATATGCCGGGTATTTTCAAATGTAACTGGTTACAGTCGACGTCCCTAACGTGGTACCTGTGATGGAAAATATAAAATACACGTTAGTCTCCAAAATAATTTCTGCGTATTATACCTTTGCTACGGAATTAAACTAACAGATGGTTCTGTCGGCTTGATAGGTACCTACTTACTAATGTACCCATACGGAGTTCTGTATCGATTTTTAAGTACCTACTTGTAAGTACCTACCTCAATTTGGTAGGTAGAAGGCACCTTATAGCTATAGCATTGATTTACCTATGTATATGAAATATATTGCCTATGAGGCAGTTGTTCTGAGATAAACATTAAATATTTGTCAACAAACATGCTCCTTTTGTAAACAAATTGAAAACAATGAAATTTTATTGAATTAAGCCATGTAATTGTTTGACAGTATCTTTTATTTCATGACATTTTATTTTTAACTTGCATATTAAAAGCATCTACTTACCTTAAATATCCCTATTTTTGTAGTATATTATTTTACAATTACAGCTTAAAGATCCAAGTGTTGGCTTTAGTATAGCTTGGACTCACTGGAACAGTTTCATAAGACACCCACTCTATATATATGTATAATCATATGAAAAAAATATAATTTAAAAAAATACAACATACTTGGCTTCAGTTACTTTTCTGTAGAACACACAATTTGATGACATTTAATTTCCTAAATTAGCTACATATTATTTTTCCCTATTACCAACACTCTTGGCATGTCTTTATTATGTACTTAATTATTCAACATTTTTAAAAGTCATTACATATGAATATGGTTTTAAAAAAAGTTAAACAATATAAAGTCATGACAAGATTATGGCTGGTAAGGAAAAATACACTTTATAATGCATTACAATAAGAGATGTTGTTGTGTTATGGGGAGGCCTTTGTCCAGCAGTGGGACAGTAAAGGTTATTGAAAAAAATCATAATGGCAAATTTGCTGGGAAATGATTTGAGTCCATTAATTTGAAGTGGTCCTGTTCCTTATGCTCTTCTCATCATCTCTCAATTATTTTGTGTCAGTTTTCTGGAAAATTTCAATGACAGGACACCTCTTATTTCTCTTACCGAGTAGTTCCTGTCTCCCCGATGGTCCCGGGCACTCGTATTATAAACTAAATGTACATTTCTCTCCTTAGCAAAGCTCCTTCACAGCTGCAGTGGAATAATTTCATAAATCATGAACTCTAAGGGATCACCAACAAATTGTTGCAAACAATATTTTTTAGTTTAAGTTCTTTTATGGTTTTCTAGATAATAAACTAAAGCTGTAAGACATGTTTTAACCATTGATGACTTAATGGATAATTATTCAATTGCAGATGTTCACTCGTAGTCCCTCTCCCCGGTAGTTCACAGTTGTCACGTAAGAGAAATAAGGAGTCGCGCGGTGGTATCGGTCGTTACGTCGAGGAAATTTTCCAGAAATCTCTCATCAACTTTGTACCAACATTTTGATTTATGATAGTTTGTCCATTTTTGGACTCGTGAATTTCAGTTGACATGAGATGGTCGCTCGTCAACAATGGTTAAAACACGGTCTTCAGCGAGGGTAGGGAGCGCGGGCACCAGTGCGCCCGCCGAAAATGGGACCTCTTCCGAACTTAGAACCAGGCTCAAAGCTACAGAGAACGGTCACCGCTCGCAAAAGGGCTACAATCAGTCTAGGCAAGTGTCAGTTCCAGCCGCGTCCGCCTCGCAAGCCGCCAGCATGGCATCCCATACCGGCCGACCGCCGCGTCGTCGTTCCGCCCGCTACCGCTGCTGTCACTCGATACCTGTGACCCTGTGACCCCGACGCATGTATCATGGGCTTCCGGTGATGGGTGTTACATTTCTTGTAAATAAGAGGAACTTATTCATTGCTGTGCATGACGTTGTTTTCACGAATCTGTGCAGTTGTGATGCAATAACCGGTTGTTATCGCGCTGGTTTGTGAGTGTCGTGTGTTGTGCAGGAACGGTCCGGCACTGCAGTCGGGCGGCGTGCCGGGCGGCGGCTCGCAGGGCAAGGACCCGCTGGCGCCCGCCATGTCCGGCTCCAGGAACCACCCCGTGTACCAGCACCCGGCGGTCACCGGGTACAACCCACAGGACTCCCGCGGGCAGGCCATGCCTGTTACGGTAATGTCTCATTCTGTTCAACAATTCACTCACTCAAGGATATCACGAATATATAACATACTCAGCAGTTATAGCTGATTGGTTAAGCACGCGTCTTGCGAGCACCAGGTCTTGGGTTCAAACCCCAGCTCGCACCTCTGGGTTTTTCGAAATCAATGTGCCAATCATAATCTCTATATGATTATCCCTTGCTTACGGTGAAGGAAAACATCGTGAGGAAACATGCATGTCTTAGAAAATCTAACCAATTTTCGAAAGACATGTGAAATCCGCCAGCCCGCACTCGGTCAGCGTGGTGGATTACGGTCTGAATCCCCCTCGTAGTAAGGGGAGGCCCGTGCCCAGGAGTGAAACGTCAAAAAGGGCTAAATAATTTATTATTATTATAACATTCTCCATGGAACATTTCTTTAAAAACTGAAAACTTAAAAGATTTAATATAATGTATAGTCCACAATGAACACAAGTTAGTTTTAGGGTTGTATAAAAAACAAAATAGACCAGCGGTGCAGTTGCAGGCGCGGCAGAACCAGATGTACGCGAGCAGCATGTACCACGGGTACGGCGGCGGCGGCGGCGCCACCATCGCGCCCATGCCCTCGCCCTCGCCCACCGCCACGCTGCCGCCCTTCCCCGTGCACCCCGATGTTAAATTTAAAAAGTGAGCATCTGCATTTGTTACGATACCGCGGCGAACGAATTTTTTTTTTTTTTGAATGGACTATATGTTGTTGGCCAGAGAGGCCATAACAACTTCACCCGGACAGAGGGCGAGCGCGAGTGCGCTCCAGCCAGAGGGGCAGGGGGGCAGCTAGCTCAAGGGCGCCACAAGGGACACGACCTCGGCTTGGGCCGCTGCCAGAAAAGGTGGCGAGGGTAAATCTACCACCGGATCGGAACGCGACCTCGACTGAGAAGATCCGGCAAGAAACTCAGCGGGCTTGTCGGGTGCCAAGGTGCGTCTAGGTAAGTAGACGCACCTTCTAGCGGAAGCGGGGGTACGTCGACCTCGCCGGCGAGGTCGGTGTCTGGTGGGGAGTGTGCGTGTGTCGTTCTCTTCGACATCTGAGTCTAGGCGAACGAGAATGTACATGTTTTGTGTGAGTGACCAACTTCACCACCGGGCCAACATTTGGGCTGGCCATTTTATTAATTCGTGGTTCATTCGGTGTCGGAAATGGTAATGTTAATCATTACATAGTATAAAACAAAGTCGCTTACCGCTGTCTGTATGTCCCTAAGTATGCTTAGATCTTTAAAACTACGCAACGGATATTGATGCGGTTTTTTTAATAGATAGAGTGATTCAAAAGGAAGGTTTATGTATATAATACATGCATAATTTAGTAGAGAAACACTGATAAAAAATACCGTACGAAGCCGGAGCGGGTCACTAGTTCAAAATAAAATGTAAGCGAAATGGTATATACAAGTAATTTTAAAAAGCCAGTCGCCTCAAGGAAACCAGCTCCGCCAAGATGGTCTAAGTTGGGGTTTATTCAGATGTAACCAATGTGGTAAACAAAGTAATGGTTGAATTGAAACAAGTAATGAGTAAAGTAATTTTCATTACTCATACTCTGAAAGTAGGTCTGAAGTAGTGATGTAACGAATGTTGGATTTTTGACATTCGCGAATGCGAATGCGAATATTTGGCTCCAACATTCGCGAATGCGAATGCGAATGCGAATGTTGACTTTCAAATAACTCTAAATTGAAAATTAAAAAAAAACCCGATGCGACTACTTTTTAACCTACAAAAGAGCTGATAATAGTCAAACGGCTGAACCGATTTTCATGAAACTTAGCTAAGAACACTCTCGTCAGAATACCTTTCGGGTCATCCGCTTGGGCGCTATGATGCCACAGACAGACACACAGATAATATATAAAGAGCGCGCAAAATGTTAGACTGGTTTGACATTTCGTGTCGACCGAGCATAGCCGAACCTATACAGGTTAAAAACTAAGTTAATTACTTAAAGCTAATTCGAAGAGATTTGTTTTGATATGAGGGTAGTTTAGTATTATTGCATTAATCAAATTCAATTGATATTAAAATTTTATGTACAAGTAAGCTAAGTTCATCATTACATTACGACCGAGGCTGGTTTGTAGCCCGAAACTAACGCGAGGGCTGTGATGGAGGCAAGGTGTGTAATGAACAATGCGCACGCGTTTCATACGACATTTTACAACACGCTTGCGAGTAAAAAATATTTAAAATATTACAATTTTAGTTGAAAAAAAATCACAGTTCACGAATTTGTTTAAGACCTAGTGAATTGCAGGATGAATGAAAAATAAAACAAGATAGCGCGCCGTAAGTTTTTAGGGTTTCGTAGTCAAACTCGGAACACTTATAGTTTCACCACGTCCGTCTGTCCGTCTGCTCGTCTCTCTGATATCACGGTAATTTTATTTAGAGACTATTAGGGATAAAATACTGCAAATTGGCAAAAAAAATGAGTTTATGTACCGCTACAAAACGGTGTATTTATATTTTGAAAGCAAAGTTATTGCATTGTACCTCCGACCTGTACTTAAGAATGGGTAGTGAAAAAAAATGTTTACTTACCCCCTCGAGTGAGGTATTTTTCAGTAGGTATTGTAAAATAATTTGAAGGTGTCTTTGACAGGTTTTCAATATAAATTTCCCGTTTACGAAATATTGAGCTTCAAAGTGGCCTTTTTTACGGGAGTAGCAAGCACTCATTTATTTGAATTAAAACTCCTCACAAGAACTTTTCATCAGTCCAACGACAAAACAACTACAAGAAAATAAAGGTTTATGTCACTTTTGCTTAAGATGAATGCCGGTTTAATAATTTTAGTAACAGAATTTCTTACAATGTTATTTATACGGTAGCCAATATTTTATGAATTTCACAGAAATTAATTGGTTACGAGAGCCGCCGTATTCAATGTTTCATATCAATAAAAAATACATCACTTTTATTTTTAGGGTTTCGTATTATCGAAAAGTAGCGGGATGTCTACTGAACCCTATACATACAGTATGCGTAGTCCGCCATGCATTTGGCCGGTTATATGTATCTATGGGTCTGGCAAAGTCAGATATATTTATTTATAATATTTTAATAAACATTGTTTATTTATTTTATAAAAATGTTTACTATTTATAGGATTGTTTACTAAGATTTTAAAAAATGACAACACAAAAGCACTAGTGCGTATCACGCTGCTTTATGAACCTAAAAGCAGTGCAATAAGGGCCACCCTACAAGCAAGTGTATTGTAAAAATATAATTCTTACTAGTTGTATTACAATTACAATTCCATCTATATATAATTTCCTTTTTGTTTATCAAAAACATTCGCCAAACATTCGCATAGATTCTTGCGAATGCGAATGCGAATGTCAAAAATTATGCGAATATTCGCGAATGCGAATGCGAATGCGAATATTCGTTACATCACTAGTCTGAAGTTGCCTGAGGAGCGGGTTGAAAGTAATACTTTTCCGGCCCGGGAGAATCGCTTTCAACTGACAGCTGTCAAATTATAAAAAAAAAACTGGTTCCATTTTCACATTTCTATGGAACCATGTTCAAACTTTTTCTACAGTCACTCAATTACAGCACGATGTAAAATTGAAATAACATAATGTTAAGTATTAATTAAAGGATATATATTTTTAAACTAGCTGAGCCCGCGACTTCATCCGCGTGGAATTTAACTTAACTTAAAAGCCCGCTCCCGCGTTCTGAGCCCGCGCGACAGGACCCATTTGAATAAAAAATGTTTTTCTAAAATAAAAGTAGCATAAGTTACTGCTTATAACAACAGCTATCTACCAGTGAAAGTCCCGTCAAAATCGGTCCAGCTGTTTCGGAGATACTCTTTGATTTCATGTGTTTTTATTTTTTTACGCGGAACCCTAATTGTTTTTATAAAATTAAAGTAGCCTAAGTTACTCCTTAAAACATCTGCTATCTGCCAGTGAAAGTCCCGTCAAAATCGGTCCAGCCATTTCGGAGATTACCCGGAACAAACACACAGACAGACAGACAGACACAGACAATTTTTTTTTAAATCGCGTTTTTGTTATAGGTGTCGTATGTACTTTCATATGCATTTAGTGAAAAGGTGTTATTTTGATATTACAAACAGACACTCCAATTTTATTTATTTGTATAGACTAGCTGAGCCCGCGACTTCGTCCGCGTGGAATTTAACTTAACAAAAAAGCCCGCTCCCGCGTTTTGAGCCCGCGCGACAGAACCCATTTTTTTGTTTTTCTAAAATAAAAGTAGCCTAAGTTACTGCTCATAACATCAGCTATCTACCAGTGAAAGTCCCGTCAAAATCGGTCCAGCCGTTTCAGAGATACTCTTTGATCTCATGTGTTTTTATTTTTTTACGCGGAACCCTAATTGTTTTTCTAAAATTAAAGTAGCCTAAGTTACTCCTTATAAGATCAGCTATCTGCCAGTGAAAGTCCCGTCGAAATCGGTCCAGCGGTTTCGGAGATTACCCGGAACAAACACACAGACAGACAATTTTTTTGACATATGCATTTAGTGAAAAGGTGTTATTTTGATATTACAAACAGACACTCCAATTTTATTTATTAGTATAGATGTATGGATGACTTAAATTAAATAATTTAGTTTCAACAATTTCTTTAAAATGACATAGATTTGGGCAAAATATTTAAAGATGAATATGAAAAATAATGGCTAAATAATGGAGTTGGCCGGCCAACGAAAAAAAAACAAAATAGGCGGCAATCCGATCTTAATTTTTTTTTTGAGTGGTAGAGTATTGTTCATACTTCCTTGTATTATTTCTTTAGCCAATTCCTGTTTTTATTTTTACTTTCCTTGTATTCGTAATGAAAAGCACAGTGTTTACCTCGGGTGAAAGACTTATTTAGTCCCGAGACGGGGTTTGGAGCCCGAGCGTAGCGAGGGCGCTAATAGTTCGAGGGACAAAAGTCACTTTCACCACTCGTGTAACAATGTACTATTAAAACAATCTATTCATTTCCGTATCACTTCTTGTTGTCCGGGGTATAGCTGTTCGCAGAGTAAGTTTTTTTTCGTGGCGTTTTTGTTTACGTTCACAACACACTTTGGCGCATATAATTTTCTAGTTCCGTACATGATTTGAAAACTTCTCGGGAAATGTACGGGACCACTTAGGTATTGCCGTCTTAGCATAACCTTAACCTATGACGTCATTGTTACAATTAATATTTTATCTCGAAAATTATTAGACATATCGAAATAATTTAAACACAGTATATTTTTAATATTTTCAATGAAGCATAAAGTGATCTATAACACATGTGTGCTCCCTATTAAGTAGTCTCCAGGCAGCACGATTTGGCACACCCAAAAAAATACTCAAAATTGTTTTTATTCATGTAAGGCAACCAAGCATTTATTAATAGTCAGAATCTACCACCGGTTCGGTATGATGCTTCCACTGAGAAGATCCGGCAAGAAACTCAATGGTTACTCTTTTCAATGAATAAAAGATGGTGTACATTCTCAGGAACAGCAACAGACTGTGAGCAGGCAACACCATTGTCACTAAATAAGTAAATAGTAATCAAATCTCACTCAGATTTAGGTATTTAAATTTATAAACTAGTTTAGTGAGGTGTGCACGATTGTTAAAGCCAATCGCTAGGGTCCCACAAATCGGTGTGTCAATAGGCAAGCTGGGTTCCCCGACCCACACGTCCCCAGATCGACCCTACCGATCGCAAGCTATATTGTGCCATCTGGAGACTACTTCAGAGTCTTCAAATCCTTATAACGGCCTCGTTTCTGGCAGACTGCCGTTCTACGACGTGTTAGCGGAGCTGATGAAGCCGTCGACCATGATGCCGATGCAGGCGGGCCGCATGCAGGAGGGCACCTACATATTCCACCTGACGCCGCAGCAGGCGACCGAGATCGCCTCCGGGAAGGACATCGTCGGCACCAGTAATAAACTCGATTATGTCATACAGGTAACACTGTCTGTCTAAACCTTTTTAAAGTTTATTTCTTTATGGCAAGAGATGAAGAGTTTACCCTTAAAGGCTAGCACCGCGTTTGCTCCTCTTAAGTTGCAAATGTCCTGGGCCCTTATTACGTTAGCTATTTAAAACGCAATAGAAAAGCTAACGCGAGCGTTCAATCGCGAATTAGCTTCCAAACGTGAGCGTTCAAACGCGACTAGCTATCAAACGCGAGCGTTGAAACGCCTGAGCGATGGTTACCACTTACAATCATGTGGACCGTCTGACAGTGTGCATTTCTACTGTAGAAAAAGTTATCTCCGAGGTGATGAATATTTTTTTATCGTCGTACGTCTTACTATCATTACCAGTGAAATAGTTTCCAAAATAACTTTAGATTTGGCAAAAGTACAGACTTAAAAGTTTCAAAAACAGTACTAGCTTGCGAAGTATGATGTCATAACTCAGTAGTTAAAAACTTTAATAGTGAATATCTCTGTTCTATGTCAAAATAACACAAAATAATGGTAAAAAATGAGTATTCAATATAAGAAATCATCCATATTCTAATTTAGTTTTAAAAAGTCATTGATTATGAAGAGAGCATACAAGCATGCAATGCCTAATGGGCGAGCGAGACGTGCCACTTGTTCGCTTGCAGATAACATTCTGTCCCTATCACACCTAGGCCTATGTGTTGCTCACAATGGAAGACAGTGTGTGTTCACACCTCATAGACGTAGTTTTGCAAAATGGAACCAACCCACACACACTTGCAAACTAAAACCTACCTAGAGTCAGAGTCACTAACACAAGTTAGGTTTTGGTCTACAGCAGTGCATGTGGTTTGATTCCGATCTGCAAAACGATATCCAAATATGACTCTAGTTTTTTTTTTCTCAGGCACAACTCAGGTTCTGCCTTCTAGAAACCTCGTGTGAACAAGAGGACCACTTCCCACCTAGTGTTAACGTCAAAGTGAACAACAAAATGTGTCCACTGCCAGTGAGTATCATAAGATTCGAATTCAAATAATTATGCGAGTTCACTGCCATTTGTATATTTTTATATAAAAAAATCTGCAAAGAAACCTTACGACCTGCCCGATGTTGAGCAGTTGCTATAGCTTTCTATTGTTGGGTCTAGTCCCGCGACACATTCCCACCACTGTAACTCCTGTAAGCCAGGATCGACAATAGTGACCAATAATGACGTCGAGGTTTGACCCTCGACGAGTCCCGGGGAAAAGTTAATTGTCTTGGAACCCGCACGAATTTAGTTGCTATGGCTTATACAGGTTGAAACAGAAAGGGTATACTTTTTTTTCAAAACTTAACTTTGTAATTCTACGGCTATCAGCTTTGGAGGAAACTTGAAGAACAAAAGGTGTTATAAGAATACAGCTGTTGACATATTTCACAAGTCTACAAAACCTTTAGTACTTCAACTGTCCCACAAAGCCGATAGTTTGAGATTTACAAAGTTAAAGTGCAAAAAAAATAGTATACCCTTTTTGTTTCACCTAGTAGATGTTTGCAATGGCATGGTTCGCGCGTTACCCACCTAAAGGGGAGTGGGATAGGTAGGGGAAGGTGGGGTTCGGCTTCTAGCTTTCTCACTCATCGTACGAAAGGCACCTATAATAGTTACGTCACACCGTCCTACTGTGAGCAAATGGTAGGTACTTATCTAGTCGAGACACCCTGTATATGGGCCGTAGTCTATCAGCTTTAGCTTGGCTCCAACACCTTAAAAATTGACCGCTCGGCGCAGTGGTTCGAGTTTAGGCCGCTCGGCTCACTGCACATGGTGGTTGCGGGTTCGATTCCCGCTGGGGCAAATGTCGGAAATGGCCTTTTCGTAATTTGGGTGTCTGGGTGTCACTGGGATCGCCCCCAGACGCCTCAACCCAACAGCAGCCCACCACGGGCCCTATCGCCACCCCCAAAATGGCGTCGCCGCCACCCTCCCAAGTCGCCCGCGCCACGCTACAGTCGTCTCTGATAACAGAGATGTACCAAGCACGGCGCGAGCGACTCCCCCCGCTTAGTTTTGGACCATACAGTTAGTGTGTCAGTCTGGCGATATTTATTTATTTAGTATGAGGTCATTGTTAACAACATTGCGAAAACTAATAAGTAAGTGTTATAATAGTACGAATCTGTAACGTCCAGAACCCGATACCCACAAACAAACCGACGCCGGAGCCGAAGCGGCCGCCGCGGCCCGTCAACATCTCGTCGCTGGTGAAGCTGTCGCCCACCGTCGCCAACAGCGTGCACGTGACGTGGGCGGCGGACTTCACGCGCGCCTACGTGCTCAGCGTGTTCATGGTGCGCAAGCTCACCTCCGCCGAGCTGCTGCAGCGGCTCAAAAACAAGGGCACCAAGAATCCGGATTACACGCGGTCGCTCAGTGAGTTTACCTGTCAATTGAACAGAATGTGTGTACCACAGATATGGATTTACATAGATAACGCAAATGCATGTACTTCGCGTGTACGAAACTCCTACCAAGCGTCAAGGTTGGTCGCCGCTAACTTACAGTCCGCGCGACTACATATCTAAAAGATGTGAGTATGAGCGAGATAATCACTCGAGAGAATCGTAGCGGGCAGAGGGGCATCGGCGGCATCGGTGTCTTTGAATCGGTTTGGATTTCCCGTCACTAATGACGTCACAGTAGGTGTTAAAAATTCAGCACGCTTGGTTTCAATACAAATCGTGATACTTGCGTTATCTATGTAAATCTATATCTGTGGTGTGTACTCTGTGAAGACCGGTTTATTACTCACACATATATAACTCCTACATAACACAGTGTAAATAAGTTAATGTAAAAAAATGGATTTAGACTATTTGGCTGACAATCTCAAGTGGGGAATGGAGTGGTCATGATCCCGGAAAAATGGGCCAAAACTTCAACACAGTGTGTTCCGCAAGATGGAAAGCGGTAGGACTAGAATGCTATAGCTTTATTATGTCAGCCTTTGAGTAGGTCGACAGACATAAATGGAGGCGATTGAAGGAGACCTTTGTCCAGCATTGGGCCGAAGTAACTTCACTCCTAGAATGCCCCGTGAGCACCTACGTAGGTGTATAAGATTTGAATGCTCCAGAAGTGTCGCGTTCACCTACGGGTGGGTTATAATACGGGAGCGGCAATTGGCTGTTTATTTGTATATTGGTGTATTTGCAACGTTTAGTAACACGTCAACGATAATAGGGTGAGTGTAGGCATATATCAATTATGTCAAAGTCTACCTATTTTAGTATCGATTCTGTTAAATAAACGTATCTGTTCAGCACGAAAAATCGAAAACAAATATAAAAATTCATATTTCCTAAATATTGGGATACTTGGGGCAGAGGGCGCTCGGAGGTGGGGATCATTGGAATGCTAAGAAAAATTAAATGTAAATAGGAACTAAATTGTTGACGACCGCTTGGCGCAGTGGTTCGAGCGTAGGCCGCTCGGCTCACTACACAGGGTGGTTGCGGGTTCGATTCACCTCAGGGTAAATTTCGGAAATGGCCTTTTCGTAATTTGCCCTGGTCTGGGTGTCACTGGGATCACCACCAGTCCATTGTACTGTACCCATAGTACAAGCGTCGCTTAGTTTGGGACCATACAGTTGATGTGTTCGTCTGGCGATATTTATTATTGTTATACTAGGTGAAACAAAAAGAGTATACTAATTTTTCTGCAACTTTACTTAGTAAATCTAAAACTATCGGCTTTGTGAGACAGATGAAGTACTAAAGGTTTTGTATATGGACTTGTGAAATCTGCCAACAGCTTTATTTCCCTGTCACCTTTTGTTTTTCAAGTTTCCTCCAAAGCTGATAGTTTTAGAATTACAAAGTTAAGTTTGATTAAAAAGTATATCCTTTATGTTTCAACCTCTATGTATTCCGTAGTCAAAGAAAAGCTGTCGGAGGACTACGACAGCGAGATCGCGACGACGTCCCTGCGCGTGTCGCTGATGTGCCCGCTGGGCAAGATGCGCATGGCGTGTCCGTGCCGGCCCGCCAACTGCCCGCACCTGCAGTGCTTCGACGCGTCGCTCTTCCTGCAGATGAACGAGCGCAAGCCCACGTGGCTGTGTCCCGTGTGCGACCGCCCCGCGCCCTATGACTCCCTGGTAGTGGACGGGTGAGTAACGTCAGGAAAACAAAAAAACATCGTCATGAGTCATGACGTAACGGTTTTTTTTGTTTTTTCAACTGGTGATTGTCGCATGACGTCACTTGCACAAACAACACGCAGACCTTACGAATACCTACGAGGGCTCTACCGATGTATGGGCGTGCCGCTCCTAGACGAAATACTGAAAGATCTTATTACACTGATCACAAAATTTCGGCTGTGACGTCACAGTAGGTGTTAAAAATTCGGCACGCTTGGTTTCAATACAAATCGTGATACTTCCGTTATCTATGTAAATCTATATCTGTGTTATAGACACACTCATTTGATTTTGATTGATTCCCTCCCCACCAGACACCGACCTCGCCGGCGAGGTCGACGAACCCCCGCTTCCGCTAGAAGGTGCGTCTACTTACCTAGATGCACCTTGGCACCCGACAAGCCCGCTGAGTTTCTTGCCGGATCTTCTCAGTCGAGGTCGCGTTCCGATCCGGTGGTAGATTTACCCTCGCCACCTCTCCTGGCAGCGGCCCAAGCCGAGGTCGTGTCCCTTGTAGCGCCCTTGAGCTAGCTGCCCCCCTGCCCCTCTGGCTGGGCCCTCTGTCCGGGTGAAGTTGTTATGGCCAATCTGGCCAACAACATATAGTTATATAAAAAAAAAAAAACATTTGATTTTGGAATTCGGGAGGGATCGATCCGGCAATGTACGTGCACTCTACTTACAATCAACTGTTTGTGTGGACAGATACTTCCAAGAGGTGTTGACGTCGCCGCGGCTGGCGAGCGAGTGCAACGAGATCCAGCTGCACGCGGACGGCAACTGGTCCGCGCACGCGCCGCCCGCGCGCGCGCCGCTGCAGCAGCAGCCCGCCGCCGAGCCCGTCACGCTCATATCCGATGACCTTGGTGAGTGTTTCGTCTCATTTGGCTTTTGAGAATCATGACCTGTGGATACGTATGATTGTCTTATGGACGTCACTACTTTTTCCAGCTCGTAGTCGCCATTTGTTTTGCGAGCTATGTGTCTAGCCAGGTTATTACGCACACGCCGAGATGCCACTGCATGAAATTTGAAATAATTATTATAAGCCTGTTAAAATGTAAGCGGTAAGGTTTCGCAGTGTAAACTTACAATTATTTTATCTATACAAATAAATAAAATTGGAGTGTCTGTTTGTAATAATCAAAATAACACCTTTTCACTAAATGCATATGAAAGTACATAGAACACCTATAGCAAAAACGCGATTTAAAAACATTTTGTCTGTCTGTGTGTTTGTTCCGGGTATGTGGGTCCTGTCGCGCGGGCTCAGAACGCGGGAGCGGGCTTTTTTGTTAAGTTAAATTCCACGCGGACGAAGTCGCGGGCTCAGCTAGTTTAATATAAAAATGTTCCACTTCAACTTTGCAAGTCATAAAACTATGTAGGTTCGTCTACTATATAGTATTTAGTCTCTTATTATTCAAAATTGAATGTTATTTATTTGTAAGAATTGTATATTATGTTGAGGTTTATATTATAGAGGTGATACCGGTGGATGGTGGCGGCAAGCGCGCGGCCGTGGGCGAGAACCGCGCGCCCAAGCCGGCCGAGGTGCTGGTGGACCTGACGTCAGACTCGGAGGACGAGCTGCCGCTCAAGCGCAAAGTGCCGCAGCCCAAGCCCACGCCGCCGGCCTCGGAGTCCAGCGTCAAGAGCGACGACAATTACTCATCCTCTAGTGGTAAGCAATCTGGCAACCAAATGACCGTGTCTCCGACTACGCTGCCTGTATCGACGACGGTTATTATGCTCAACAATGTAAAGTACATAGATAAAATAAGGCTATTGATTAGTCTTCGGGAACGCAAGTTTCTATTCACATGAAATCGAAGAGGATTTTTTTTTGGGACTTACGCTACACACTCCCACCACTATATTACTCCTGTACACCAGGATCGACAAAAAGATGACGTCGAGGCTTGGTCCTCGACGAGTCCCGGGGAAAAGTTAAACTGTCTCGGAACCCGCACGAATGTAATCGAAAGAAATAATAGGAGTGGGTAAAAAAAACTCTTCCCTCCGGTGCATAGCGGGAGACAAAAATAGCTGGTATGGGCTGATTGCTTTGATAAAAGAAGTAAAGGATACCGCATGTTAGTACACGCAATGTTCCACCAAAAAATAAGCATGATTCAAAATTCGCGCAGTCGCCCGCTAGTCTACAATCGACCATTGACACAAGAGCTGTCAAAACCGCGGCGTAAAATATTGAAAAAATACCGTTTTGCATCATTAAAACATGTAAAAGTGAGAACTGGAAGCATAAGAAAGCGAATGGCATTTAATTTTATCAGTGAGTCCCCCTTAAAATACAATATTTTACAAGAAAAAGTAAAATTTATATTTACATACATTCTATGTAGTTGGATAATGTGGATACGACTTCTATAAAATTATATTGTTTCGTATTAAAATGCCGTTTTCGTAGAAAGCGGTTTATTGCGCTCTCCAAACTTAACTTATACGCACTAGTAGGTACAGTAATATTTGTTACACACAAAACTTCCAAATCACATAGCAGTCGCATAGTCGTCCAATATAGTCGCTTACCCTTAGGTATGCCACTATATTGCAAAAAGCATACCCTTAGGTCGTCGTATATTCCTCTATCATTGCTTTCTTAACACATGTTCAATGTCGCTTTCGATGACAATATATTTTAGGGTACTTTTCCCGACAGTTTAAACTCGAAAAGTTTTTTTATTATCAGGGCAATTTAAGACATTTAATTTGAGATACGACAGTGAATTCAACATTTTCCCATAGATTTCCTTAATCTATAGAGAGGCGTGAAAAATGGACTAATGCCATACTTTTTACGAGAGCACCCGATTGGAGACCAGCAAAACGTACCTGTATTTGTTCATTATATTCTGATGAATCGGATTTTTACACAAGTAACAAAGGCCACCGGATGTTAAAGAAAACTGGTTAAATATATTGGTTTATATTTGAG
This sequence comes from Notodonta dromedarius, assembly GCA_905147325.1. Lineage (NCBI taxonomy): Eukaryota > Metazoa > Arthropoda > Insecta > Lepidoptera > Notodontidae > Notodonta > Notodonta dromedarius. The sequence goes on along the minus strand of LR990175.1, from coordinate 8,340,004 downwards.
TAATCGGCGGTTATGCTCAATACCGCACCTGCTATAATATCGCCAGACTGACACACCAACTATGGTCTCAAACTAAGCAACGCGTATACTATGTACCGATATCATACTTGGTACCGTACAATGGACTGGGGGCAATCCCGGTGACAACCAGACCAGGGTGAATTACAGAAAGGCCATTTCCGAAATTTCCTGGGACGCAAATCGAACTCCCAACCACCCGGTACAGTGAGCCCAGTGGTATACCTGCAAACCACTGTGCCAAACAGTCGTCACGATACCAAGCCAAGCAATATAATGAACACTTCCATCACTTGTCTTTGCTTGTGTATAACTTCTTACATTTTTTACCAGGCTGCTTCTCTAATACTGTTTAACTTAACACAGTACACATCATAAGGACGTCGTGCCGCTTATAATTAAATGTCACATTTTATTTTTAAAGTCCCAGTTTTTTTAAAAATCTCATGTATTTATTATTTAAGGTATTTTATTGTGGATCGATAAAATAAAAAAAGTATTTCCATATTTGCTTAATACCTTTTCTCTTACGAAACGGTATTTTGATACGCCACGTTATAATATTCTTATGTAATTGACTTGAAATCGTGAGGCGTATCCATAGTTTTGACGTCGTTTTGCACAGTTTTGACACTGGGCCCCGCGCGCCGGCGCGCTTTACACACACTGTCATTGCCGCGAGATCGCATTTGAATAATAATGAAGTATGAAGTACTGTATCCATTCCTTCCTTTATCAAAGGCTGATTGTCATAGAAGCATCAAAGAGGATAATGATGGCATTCCGGTTTTATTTTGCCACCAGAGCAGCACCACGTTAGATAAGGCTGCCATTGACAGTTCTTACAGTCTCTCTGGCCTCCTGGTAATTTGTATTTGTTTGTCCAATCGAGCGACATTTGGCGAGTTGTTTGTTTTTGTTCTCATTGAAGTTCTCGTAATGTTGTGACAGCGGCGGAAGCGGTGTCGTCGAGCGGCTACCGGTCGCCGCCGGCGGCGTGCGGCGGCGCGGTGATCTCGCTGGACAGCCCCTCCCCGCCGGCGCCGGGCTCGCCGCCCGCCGCGCCCGCGCCGCACTCCACGCACTCCACGCACTCCGCGCACTCCGCGCACTCTACGCACGCGCCGCCCGCCGACCCGCTGCCCGACAGGCCCCACCTCTCCATCACGCCTGTAGACAGATGTCAGTAATGCGTACATAGTATATACCAACAGATAACAATCGCTTGATATGTTTCGATAGATAACAAGTTTAGGATTCATACTTGGCTGAGAACCGAGTATTTCTTTGTACACTGGTAGGCATGTGTGACAGAAAGAAAAGTACCAGCAATTTTACAATTACCGTTCTTGATGTCTTTTGTGAATTCTAAATATTAGTTGCTATTCTTTGCTAATGAATACCGAAATTAATATTGATGTGGAGTTTTTTATTTATAGGCACGAGCAACAACGTGGACCGCGATGAGGCCGAGGCGGCGCCGCAGCACTGGGCCCCGTACGCGGACTCGGAAATAGACGATAATTATAGAAAGTGAGTCATTTTAGTAATTTCTCTAAAGAGTAACTGGCTACTTTTTATTCTCGCTCGTTTTTCCTCCACGGAGATAAAGCCAGTTAGATAATAAATAATTCGCCCTTTTATTGTGCCACTTCTGGGCACGAGCCTCCATTCAATGCGAGGAGGACGCAGGCCATAATATATAGGCTACGACTGCTGCTGTAAAGCTGTTTAATTATATTTTTATTTATTTATTTTTAAATGGGATTAGTCCCGCCACACACCCCCACCACTGTAACTCCTGTAAGCCAGGATCGACAATGGTGACCAATAATGACATCGAGGTTTGACCCTCGACGAGTCCCGGGGAAAAGTTAAATTGTCTTGGAACCCGCACGAATTTAATCGAAAGAAATAATAAGAATAGTTGGAAGAAAAAATTTACATACATTTAAGGTGGTTTAAAAAATATGTGTGTCTAGATACTGACTGCGGGAGAAGAGTGGCCGCGCTTCGTACGCCAGCGGCCATTCTTCCGAAGAAGAGCAGGAACCTAACTACCCCGAGGTGCCGCTGCTGCCATCCTAGGCGTACACAGCACACACTGCCGCACCCGGCGCCACTTCCCGCAGACGTTGTAACGATGCGGCACCGGCACCGGCATCATCCACAATCACATATATTTACATAGATAACGCAAATGCATGTACTTCGCGTGTCCGAACCCCGACCAAGCGTCAAGGTTTGGTCGCCGCTAACTTGTAAGCGAGCGAGACCACAGATACAAAAAATATGAGTATGAGCGAGATAATCAATCGAGAGAATCGTAGCGGGCGGAGGGGCATCGGCAGCGGCATCGGTGTCTTTGAATCGGTTTGGATTTCCCGTCACTAATGACGTCACAGTAGGTGTTAAAAATTCGGCACGCTTGGTTTCAATACAAATCGTGATACTTACGTTATCTATGTAAATCTATATATGCGTCCACAATCGCCGCGGCGGCGTCGACAATCCGACATACAGCCGCGACTAAACATTTGTCAATGTTATAAGTAGAGAACGTGCGACAAAGTCTGTTTTCTCGCGATGTTTTCTCGCAAGCGCTGATGCGTACACCCAGCGAACCGACATTGTAAATATAGGACAAGTATAAAACATAATGCTTCAACTCTTTGTAATTACCTACGCTAATCGTTGGTGTTCATTTAATTTGGGAAACAAATGATATTTGAATAGGACGCGTTCATAGAAATGCGTCGGCGTAATTTACAACGTTGATGTTGGCATTTTGTATACGAAAAGGTTTTGTTACTTGTTAATTAAGTTAAAACTTAGACTTGTATTCAATTTGTGGTTTGGCAGTTAGTTTCGCCCTAACTGACGTGCTTATTTCGCCGATAATGCGTGACCAAACACGCATTTAGGTGAGTACGCATATGGAAACTACACAAAAAATATGAAACACTTTATTTTTCATATTGGAACGGTTCGTCACGTGAATTATCTGAAATTATTTAGTGTTATTTATCTTAATCCTGTGAAGTGTACGAATTATTGATTGAGTGAGACACTTTGCAGTTCTAATCCATTTTCGTAGACAAGATTAGATTATAGTAGGGACCTTAAGTGTATGTAGTCAATAATCAATAGGGTAGTTGACAATTGTAGGAAATTTAACTTGCGTTGATTGGCAAAGTTTTTCACGAATTACAAAACTTAATAGATGAGGGTTTAGTCACGGTGACGTCCATCGCATCATGTGTTCCATATAGGATCAATAACTAAAATTGAAAATTTATAAAACCCCCGATGCGACGACTTTTTAAACTACAAAAGAGCTGATAATTTTAAATTTTGCTAAGAACACTCTTAATCAGAATACCTATCTAACAAAAAAAACAAAATTGAAATCGGTTCATCCGCTTGGGCGCTACGATGCCACAGACAGACACACAGAAACACAAATACACATGTTAAACTTATAACACTCCTCTTTTTTGTCGGGGGTTAATAAAACATGGACAAACCTGTATATCCACGGAAAAAAACTTGTTCTACGTGCGTACAAGGTTTTTAGTACCAAGAATTCTCGTCAAAAAAGCTTTCTCTTAGTTCACAAAGTCGCAAGAAATATGATGTATGTATGTCCATACTACGTCCAGACTGGTTCTCGTCAAGAGTATAGTAAGACATACTGTTTCGAAGTGAATTTATAATTTGTCATCACATGTCTTCTTCAATTTTCAACTTCTTTGTCAACTATTCTATTGTCAATTTGTAAAAAATCCTCTAGCGTAAAAGTCTCTCAAAGTGTTTGTAGTAAATTAAAATAAATTAAGTACCTATTTGTATTTACATGCGATTGTAGTGTGTAAGTAGTTTTATATGTGTACAAACGCAAGTAAATGTCATTCCACACGAAAAAGGTGTTTTAATTTTGTCGAATGTAAGTTCTGTGAACACAACAAAAAAGAAAATAATTTAAAAGTATTTTATTTACATTTTAGATTATGTAGATACGGATTTAATTAAGTCTGTATACTGTACTTATTTACAATAAGGGGTGAACAATGCTTAATAGGACATATCTGAAAGACGCAGCTCTGGTTCATGCCTTTGTCGCTATCACATCAGTACCATTTGATTGTACTCGTATGATGTTGGTCGCTAGTGTGGGAAGCTTAGTATACAACGCGTTTCTGCATTATCCCATTATCAAAACAGATGCGGATAAAAACACGTGGTGTACTCCACTAAATACGGGGCTCGATACGTAACGTTGACACGATGCGAATAAGACTATAATATTATACAACGTTGCGGGCTTGCGGATTCTTAACATTGATTTAGATTTTAACGAATACGGAAAGGTGACCCCATGTGAATACAGCTTAATGTTAAATGTCATGTCATCGGTGATTTTTCTTCCCAAACTTGTCAGTAATCTTTTGAATATATTAATCAGTCTTAACTTAAAATAAAACTATACACTTGAGATGATTAATATAACTACACCTACGTATTCAAAAGCTTATATCTTTTACATTAATTCTTATCACCTTGTCGAGACAAAATGTACTACCGAGTAATTATTCATTACTTCGCTTGGATAATGTTCTAATTTATTTATTATTAAGAGGTTTAGATTAATAATATGTAAAGCTAAGTCGACATTGTTAATTGTGATCAATGCGATAGACCTAAAATAAGGTTAATGTCATACAATAAATTGTAAATATTGACGCCATGTATTTTAATAACCACAAAACACCTGTTCATTTTAATTAAAGTTGAACGCATGAAGTGTATCTTCAAACACGTACCCATGCCACCGATCTGTGGCGAAACCATTTTAATTTCATCCTTACAACCTTAATCCATGTTTCAATCATAAAGTTAATTTATACGCAGGAAGCGGATCATAAAACAATAGAAAAAGTATAGTTAGCGGTCTACTTTATTATTGCGGCGGCAGTGAAGCGAGAAGCATTACACCGAGCTAAACGGCAACGACCTCCGTCGCAATGTTTAATTGTCGGATAATTATTGTAATGAATGGGCGGTTGTGCCGAAGCCGGCTCGAATGCTACAACAATCATTATCTATTCACTCGGTGGATCAATCCAAGATAGCAGTAGTCTGTGGCGACGCCGATCGTGCTCCGTTCTGTATGAACGCGCCCTTCTCACATTTTTATGCCGCCTGCCTCGTAAGCCGTGTTGCGTCCCGCTCGCACAGACACGCACCGCGCAGTGCGTCTCGCTCGCTCGCACACCTCTGACAGGGGGGACACGTAGCGTCGCTCGCCTCAGCCGAGTTCCGCGGTCGTCCGCCGACTCGACGCGGCGCTGACGTGCGTTACGCTCTTACGTACGATAATTTTGTTTCTACTGTGAAATCATCAGTGTTATTTGTTTATATTTTATATCACAGCCAATGGATTGAAAAGTGCCGCCCTGTGGATGTTCCATCGGCCGTGCGGTGTACTGTACGTGTTTGTGTGAGACCCGAAGCCGAATACTATTGTGAAACGGGTCGGCCGTGTTCGTTTGTGTGCTGAATGGTGATTAAAAGTAATTTACTTTGCTTTTACGGTGTCGGGGGTCGGTGTGTATCGATCGTATATTGAAAGACAAAGCGGTGGATTGTTGTGGCGCGGAGTCGGTGCATCACGAGGTGAGTGTTCCTGTTTTCGGTGTAGTGCGGCGTGTAGGGTAACCGATCAAACGTTGGCACACGCAGGCAAGAGGATGCCACTCGGCAGGATGGCCTCACCGCCACAGATTAAGCGACGAGCAGTGGGCTTTGTTACCGGCTTTGTACCTAATAACGCAGTAGGTACCTACCTCTCTCTAATAAAACCTCGTGTTTCCATTTGGTAAATGTATCAAGTCGTGTTGCAATACTTAATACACATGTGCACGTGTGAAGGACATGTACAAGTTTCTATATCTGTTACTAGATTTATACGTAGGTACTTACCTACCAACTTCTAAGTGGAATTCAATTATATTAGATGTTGTTGATACCTACTTACTTACATAGATACCTACCTAACTACCTTTCTGCTGATTACTACCACTACCCCAAGCCCTAAGTGTCTGTCTGTAGTGATAACGGCAACGGCAACTCCCATAGAATAACCCACGTTGTAGGGTTCACATAAAAATAGGCTTAGTTTTAATAACAAAATAAAAAAATATTATTCAAAAAAAGGTTCTTTGTTGAATGTAATACCTGATAAAAACCTACTTTTTTCTAAGCCTAGCACGTTGTAAATACGCAAAGGTAGCCTTGTCTACCTATCGGACCGAAGAAAGTTGTTCGTAAACAGTTAGGTACCTATTTGCTTACCTACCTAATTGTACCTAACTATCTACTTCCTAACACTCTTGATTTGTTAATACAACTACTTTAGGAGTGCTACACAATGTTAGTTCAAAACCGGCAGTCAATGTGAGTTGCATGACAGAATAAAAAACGGAGACTATTCTATCATACAGCTGGCGTGTTTCTGTCTAACTAAAGTACTAGGTAGGTAGATAGTAGGTACCTGCTTAATGCACCTACTTACCTCTATCGATGATGTAAAACTCTGTACTGTTTTTGATATTAATTTATTATTATTTTTTCTTCATTATTATTAGTTAAAAAGGTCAGTTACATAAGAATATGTATATTATTATTATCTACATCTTTTGTGTAGGTAGGTAATGTAGTTGCTAGAGTACTCTTTGACGCACACTAGGGACGTGCGTGAATCGCTAATTCCGTACTAATTCTGTTAATGTCTGCCACAAAGCAGCTAAAGTTTGGGGACAGTATTGTTATCTACGACTGTAGAGTCATCGGCTGTCGTGTAGTGTGCCGAGCTCTGTTAATAGCTCCACATTCTGAGTAATGCCCTTCCCTAATGGGTAATGGAACGCCGCCGCCCGCTCGCCGCCCGAAATATTTATAAAGCGGCCGAATCGCGCCGTGTCAACAAGCATTCGACTGTTTGCCTTCCCATTTAAATGGCAGCGGCCGGCGCGGGTGCCGATAAGGCAAGCGGCGAGACTCCACAACCAAAGGGCACTGAATAGTACCAGCCGCTATGATACGGGCCCATTCATTTGAATATACTGCTCAAACACTAACCACGCTGTTGTTAAAACTAGTCCTGATTCAGTCTCTAAACATACAACTCGATAAAACTGTAAAAAGAAAGATAAGGAAACCTCATAAAGACCTTAACGCTAATTTATACTGCCCTCGAGGCAATAAGGTGACGTTATTTACAGGGCTGTTCACGGCGAACCGCAAGAAATCTTTTAAAACATTAAACCGAATTCACAAAGGAACACTGAAGTGCTTTGAGAGCCCTAAACTACGCTGTCGAGCTCGATGCCACTTAAGGATGATAAGTAAACACCTTGGTAAACACCAATAGTCACCACCTACCTTCTTGAAACATGTAATGTAACAAAGCAGATCAGTCTAAATAACATTTAAGTGTTCTTACCACTAGATGGGGTTAAGTATTATAAGGGTGCGAGTGTGACGATCGCAGACGTAACCGGACGAGCGACGTGTTGCTCGAGCAGTCTTCTCATTTCCTTTTATGTTGAACAGGCTTTACGTGTAGAAATGCCATATACCAGTTCTTATCTCATTTAAATGCTGAATCAAGAACCTATTCGTAGGTATGCATCATCAATAAAAAACAAACATATTGATTAAAACATGGCTCAATCGCCGTTTATTAGCATAATTTCAACTGATATCTGGTAATAAACGAGGACAAACATTTCAGTGTCGTTTACGTTCACACAAAACTTGACTGTCATGACAAATTGTTTCTCAAAAGCATGTTTTATGAACTCGCGCGCGTGCTCGCCAATGCTAATAGATAACCGGATTTAATGTGTCTGTAATACCTCTATCTGTTTGAAATCGCTGACTCTAGTTAGAGCAGTAGCGTCAAGTAATAATTCGAGGAAGCAATTTCCCCTTTTGCTTTATGTTTTGTTTGCATTACCTTATGTGATAACAGTAATAGGAGTTTATGGTGAAATAATAAGTGGTTCTTTGAGATGAAGGTTGAAATTGAACTTGAATCTCAACAACAAACCGGTAAATCATTTACCAGAGTGGAGTATGTTGAGACGACATAGTATTGTGTTCTTTTTACATAGAACGATATGTGAAAATATAATGAAGAGAGGTGAAACTGAAGAGTTTGGAACTTATCACATTAACAAGACGTGACAATAAGCGATAGTTGATACTATCGGTAAGAGCCCAAAGCAAATGTTTAAAACATCGCTCGTTAGTGGTACGGTACGGCCGTAGTCATGCTCGCCGAAACCAATTTGTAAGTTTTTTGGGCGTTCGCAGCGCTGCGGGAGCCGCCGCGGGCGGTCCGCGAAACATTGCTCGCTTTGTGCACGAAATACTTCGCTCCCTTTCATGGCATCGGTTATTGTACACCGTACTTACTTATTGCCTCGCTTTGTGCCACGAATGTTGTTCAGGAATAGAATTGCTATTGCCCGTAGGCTATTCAAACATTCCTTTATTCTTCGCCTCTACGATAGGTTTTTAACGAGTTGTTTACAAACGTTAAGTCCAAATCTGATTCCAATATTTTATTGGTTTGATTTTAATGCAAAACCAATATTTATCGACCACGTTTATCAGTTGCAATGTAACGGTCTTCGATGAGATTCGATAGTGATATCGACCGACATTGTAGGTATTAATTTAATAAATTGTTAACTTAACCGTTATCTGTTCTCTCGTCAGTCCTGGCGGGCAAGTCCCCACTCTATTAAAATCACACTTGATTAGATCTCAGAGCGGTTTAATTGAACACTCCAGCTTCGGTATGCGCGCCTGGTACACGATGCGCAACACACCACGCGGCGCGGCCGGCGAGCGACGCCATTTATTTTACATTTTGGTTTCTTTCATCTCCGTCCCGATTCCTTTTCGTATTTTTTCCTTTGTCCCTTTTGTTGGATTTTTCATATATCCTTCTTTTTCCGGATGGATTAATTTTAATTCGTTTTCAAAGACCTTTCGATTGGTTTGCTTCTTATTCCTATACTTTTTCATAGAGTTTACTTAACGGAGTTTTTTGTACACGAATGTGTGTAGACGCTACACGATAGATGGGATTATTTATCTGTGGGGTCGTGGGATCACGGCACGCCGCCCACTGGCAATTTGCCGTCCGTCCGCCCGGCGCGGCGCACTCGCAGCCCGCCGCAAGACATGTTCTCAAACTAAACGCTATGCTAATGTAATGGATCCATTTGAGCACAGCCCACGGGTAATTTCAAATTTTCAATGAGACGTCTGTGGCAGCGACTTTATTAGGTGATTAGTTTTATTATTAAAGCAATCTAATCTGGTGAGATTGATGATAAAATTAATGTTGCTTCATTCGTGTGGGTTAACGCCGCACTTAGCTTATAAGGAATTATCTTTCTTGATAACTATTATTAATAATACAATCACAATGTGTCTTCTTGTGAATCTCTCCGTTGGCTTAGCGTTGTTTATGTAATAGATAGTCTTTATTATATTATAAATATCTGTTTTACTTATATATTTTTTTTTCATTTATCTCTACTCCTCATATAGGTACCTATAATACCTATAATGCGTAGTCATGAGTCACGAATGTCACGATATTGTTTTTTCCCTGTTTAGTTCAGCCATATTCTTCCTATAGGTATAAAGTCAGTTTTTGATACATGGGTAGGTAGCGAGCTTCTGAGAACTCGAATTTGAGTATATTACAACGTAGATTTCCAAAATCAACATTTAATTTAGGATACCTGACAAAATTCAACAGCGTATCATGTTGGCCCGGTTCATATTTATCACGGCAGCCGATTAACTGATAATCTTGTTTATATTTAACCATATATGCAACCTCCCAACTGGTATGTTTAACACTCCATTCGCGTCTGTTTCTCAACCTGGTTATGTCTTTTCGCTCGGTGAAACCGGTATAATGTAAGCCGGGGCGAGCCTCGCAGTCGCATGTGTGAAGTTGGTAGCCGGATCGTAAATCACTGTACGCCGCGGTAATGCGTAGATAAGAGCTATCTCATTTGTTTTCCCATTTCCCCAGAGAAATTTCTTAGCGACATTACCGCGCGGCGTATGATGTTACGAGCAATTACCCCGGCTTCTCGCGGATTCATACATTTTCATAAAGTTCCGACACGATGACACTTTGCTTTCAAACAAAAACACATTGAGGTTTTTGTCGACGACGCCACTTTTGCCAGAATTTCTGTGCTCTACCTACATTTTTGTTCAATGTTACTTTTATTTACTCTTTGTTATTTCAGTAGGTGAGCGTAGGTGAAGGCGCCCGTGTAGCCCGCGAAATTCAAAATTTTCGAGTATTTTTATAGTTTATCCAAAATCTGAAAACATTTAAGACAACATTTTGTGATTTGCGACAAACACAGTATGCAGTGCGTTTATTAATACATTTATTTTACTCTAAATACTATCACGGTGGATATGATACTAGTAAATCACTAAATATACAAAAATTGCCAGATTATCTGGATAGCTGTCGTTCTTGAAATGTTTTAGAGTAAGTTGGATATATTAATAAATGCAGTGCACACGGTCTTTTTCGCGAATTACAAAATGTGCCTTTTATTATTGTCAGATTTTGAAAAAAATCTAAAAAAACCTCAAAAAATTTGAACTTCGCGGGCTAGATGAGCGCTTTAGCCTTTTTAGATTTCTGATAAATAAGGCAGCTCACAAATAAATAAGTATTGGAGCGCAAGTTATTAAATGTGTAAAATAAATAATTCCAAGCAATCACGAACCCAATTGGCTGAACATTGAAGTAACACCGGCGCGGAGCACGCCATCTCGCTTGATTAAAGACAATTATAGTCTTCGCGCGATTATACTGTCGCGATTTACGGATAACCCGGCCATTTAGAGAGGGTCGCCTCTTTCATTAGCATGCCACGAATTGCCATGCCATTTCCATGTTCGAAAGCTTAATGACGGCCGTGGATGAATTTAATCGCTCAGTCGCATGATGGGCTCAGTCAGCAAATTGCAAATGGACAATTATGGAAAATATTATGCATTCTTAATCTCAGAAGTTGACGGACCGGGTCATAATAACTATAAATTGTAATGAATTCGATCCAATAGATGTGGAGCCGCGAGGAAATTAATGTTCCTGAGCAAATGAGTCACGTAACATGAGGCTTGAGTGTCGTCGCACAAGAGCTCGGCCAGAGATCTCTACGATCGCTTATCGTGAATACAAATTGATTGTCAATACGGTGCGATTAAACTCCCAATGGTCCGCTCTACGCTTCGAAACTAAACTCATTTTCGACTTGGAAAGTTTTATTTCTTTAGTAAACAAAACATTGATCCACTCGCCAGTCGCAGAAATAATATTACGGCGAAGATTTTTTATGACTCTTTTTATGCTGTTTAATATTTTTTACTTCAATCTAAAAGAAAGTCGGAGTTAGATAACTTTTTTAAGTTTTAAAGAGAGTTGAACGGTATTATAGAGCTTTATTTAGCCTTAGGGTTTTATCTATGATTTTATTGCTTTCTTATATGAAGTAAAAAATTAAAATTATCCATTTGGTAGGTAATAATTTCTTTGCAATTAGTTTCCAATATTGGTTTGTAAGTATCAGGTATTATAAAATACCTATATGATCAAGGTAATAATTACTTACCATAATTACTCGTACGATATTTTGCTACTTACTTACCTTTTTAAGTTATCGATGGATCTGATCGATGTTATTAATAAAATCGAATCAAAATCAATCGAGCACAGCGATCGGAACGACCAGGGCAGCATAAGCGCGCAGAGCGAGACATCTCGAAGGTCGGCGTCGGAACCAGTTTGGCTGGACGGGGCGCAAGGTGCCGCGGGCAGGTTAAGTGCACTGTATTAGCATCATCGCCCGCCCTTTCATGGCTCCTTATCTCCTGGTCTAGGCGACTTAAATAGGCCTATTGAATTGTATCTTGGAGTCAGCAGCTTGTTCCACAGGGTCTTATTTAGCTTGACATCAAGATAGAGAATAAAATTAATACTGGCTACGTAATTTGTACCTACCTATGTAAACTTTCATACTACATATTATGCATTTACATGCATATTTTATTTCCTACATAACTAGGTATACAAGGTGACACATAAAGGGTATACTTTTTTTTTCAAAACTTAACTTTGTAATTCTAAAACCATCAGCTTTGGAGGGAACTTGAAAAACAAAAGGTGTTATAGGAATACAGCTGATGACCGATTTCACAAGTCTACAAAACCTTTAGTACTTCAACTGTCCCACAAAGCCGATAGTTTGAGATTTACAAAGTTAAGTTGCAAAAAAATAGTATACCCATTATGTATCACCTAGTAATGCGATAATTAATCAGTTATGAAGTCCTTTGTTAGTTCACATTTTAAAATATATATTTTTGCTGTGGATATTTATACAAGCTAACAGATGTGAATTTAGAAGAAAATACCTATATAAGTTTACTTGAAATGCCGACCTAACCTGCTTCTAAATTATGCTTAAAACAATCATTGAACATTTCTTACAAATTATTAAATTATTTGCACTTACATAACAAAGGAACGTCTGTCTCTGTCTGGGACTGCGGGCGCTTTTATTAATTTGCTAGCTATTCTTATATTATATACCTATAACTACCTAATAAATAGACCGTAGTTAAGTATTTTATAAGTACATACTTAGTGTCATTAAATACCTACGTGAATTAGCTATGTTTTTCTTACATTACCTACTAGGATCAGTCATAGGAATAATGTAATCTAAATGACCCTAACGAATATTAGTATTCGACTGGTTATTCATTTATTATAATGACGTAAGCTAGGAAGGTAGGTACCTACCGAAGGTTTGTAAGTAAAACAATTACTTTCTAACCCGGGACCGTTGGCACTCGGCACCTGAAACCTGAAAATAATATCAGTAATCTCCTTTGTTTAATTTACTGGGACAACCGACAAAATCTGGAGGCGCGAGGGTAGCTACGGTTTCCATAACAACACTCGCCCGGTGTTGCCCCTCGCCCCCGTCCCCGCGCCCCCGCCCCAGCCCCCGGCCCGGCCTCCGCGCGGTATCGATCGCGGCTCCCCCCGCGCTTCCCCGCGCCACTCCAAATCAAATTACAGGAGCGAGCGCGCGCGAGCGGCCGAATCGAACGCCGAGCGGTTGCACGCCGAACGCCCGCTCGCCCTCCCGCGTCGTCGTCTGCTCAATCAACTTTGTATTGGCGTACCTAATAGTATTTTAATTCTATTAGCGCGCTTTTGACTGCGGTCCCTACAATCGCTTGTTTGTAAATTGGTACCTATCATACCGCCTAATAACGCATGCTCGGCACGATCTGATACGAAGCCTAATATGGAAATTAGAATAGGTGGGTACCTACCTAACTCTGTGTTCGAAATTAATAGAGACTAGCCGTGCCCCGCGACTTCATCCGCGTAGTATTTTAAATTAGAAAAAAATTCGGGATTACCGGGATAAAAAAGTATCCTATATGTTAATCCCGGTTATAAACTATCTGTGTTCCAAATTTCATCCAAATCCGTTCAGTAGTTTTTGCGTGAAGGAGTAACAAACATACATCCACACTCACAAACTTTCGCATCTATAATATTAGTAGGATGAAGCGTTAATAACGTTATATATATATGCGTACACTACCGTCGTAATATGGTAATCTAATCTAATATAGCCGGTCTGATCAGTCAGGAGGGTTCAGACACAAGCAAGGTGCCCTTGCATGTCACGTGTAAGTCCTATATGTAATGTGACCCGCTAAACGTTTGAATTGACAATTATAATTGACCGGTCCTTTAGTTTCGGAATCGAGTCAAAGGAAAATGTAATGGAATACCTAACTATTGTAAAGGTCCTAAGAGCCGAGAAAAAAAGGATCAACAACCTTTTCAACATAAACAAAATTCTATTTCAATCGAATGGCAGCAATACGCTCGACGTCGATCGGTTCCGCTTCGCACAACAATCGAGCACCGTGTCCACGAGTTCTGAATCCTACTGCCAGCACATAAGAGCCATTATTCAATTTACTGCCGCCTATGAATAACTCACTGTTTAAATAGTACAGTGATTGATTCGCGACGTGGAATGTGTGACAGAAGTAAAACAAATACGACGAGATTTTATAGCGATCGGCAATAAAATCGATTATCGTATCGAATAGCTCGCGGCCGAGGGGACTGCAGAGTCGCTCGGGGACATTTTAATGAGGGAATGTCGTGATGTGGAGTCGAATAAAACGACGGGACATTTGTCTCCCCCGAATAAGGGAAAAGCGCTGAAAATATATTTAACAAAACCGACGAAGCTCTTAGACGGTTTATTTTGTTTTCGATATTTCATCAATCGTTACAATAATGGTTAGTCATGTGCGTACTTACATTTTCTAATGCGCGTTAACAAGAGCGTATCGTCACGGTAGTAACCAACGTGTACTTACAATTTCTATTGTAACGATGTCGCATATTGGCTCGTTTGGTTATAGTATATCGCTGTCGTGAGAGTGCTTCTGTGACACAGTAAATTTGTCGTTAAATTATCTATGCCTCCGTGTTGCGTGGTTGTGATGAGCGTGTTCTTGGATCGTCGCCAGTTTGTGTTAGAGACACTTCCACAAACATTCTCAAGAAAATGTTTTTACGCGGCCCGAGGTGATTCACTCGAGTCTCATTTATTACCTTCCACCATTGTCAAACAATGGACTATATCTACCATCTTTTGCAGCTAAATACTTTAAATACGATTGAGATTTGATTTGCTCACCGCAAATTTTCAAATAACGTTCTAAATTGTTCATGCAGTACACTAAATCAGAATTGTAAATGTCGTTGGATTTCCGCCAATGTTACTTTGTTTCCAACTATCCAAGTATTCATAACTGCCATAATAGAAATATGGCTTCGGTATCTTGCCCGTAAACTTCCGAAACGCCGTTTTCACGTGATAAGTAAGTACTGTAAGTTAACAAATTAAACTACTGCTGGCATAATGTGAACCGAATTAATCACTTTGGCTTCGAGAGTGAAATTCCCTTTAGAAAGCTTCAGTGCTTCAAAAGGGAAATAATTGGGCCGTAATCGTAAACGAACGGCTCGGTCGTGGGAGCACGTGTCGGCGTCGGGAATTCGTGATCAGTGGAGCGATAGCGAGTGACCTCCGGGGGTCGCGGGGTGACCGGCAGCAACTCCGCGGACCACATGCACGATAGCCGAGAACACGTACGTATTAACATAGCTAGAGGGCGCTAATAAACACCTACGAAGCAGCGCACGTACAAAGCCACTTCGTGCAGACACAAATTGCTTTTGTTCGTCGTCGAACGTGCTGTGATGGAACCAGCTGGAATTATTTCCCTCTTATTGCGGCTGACGGCTGATGGACTCACAATGAATAACCTCACTCGGATAATTACTTAAAATTTTACCTTTTCTAATGGCATTAGTTGCGAAGTCGACGTCTGTTGAAATTAAACCTTTAACAACAAGAGATTCAATATAAAACTTGTCAAAAATAATTTGTGTCGTAATAGTATATTGCTTGATTACGAAGTCTGACGAATAGGTAACAAATTAACTTACATAAGACCTTCAACTGCGCGTTATAGTTAGGTATTATTATGTATGAAGCACCCATTTGTAAAATTTAATGAGATTAACTAGGTAGGTAATTACAAATAAAAAAAGTAAGTTCATACTAGGTAGGTAGGTATTAAAATAAATAACCCTTTATGAGCTGATGTAAAACATACAATCTCAGATAAACTTTTATCCTTTGTAAAGCTGCTTATCTAATCTTATTGAAATAGAAAAAGAAACAAGGTTACATATCAAACATGCGAGCCCATTTCTTATTTTATTTTATCTGCGTCGAGATAGACAATATTTATGTGTGTTATCTGTGCGCCGCTGTCGCATCTATTAGTTGGGTACAAGGCCAGCATAAAACTAAAGAGAACGATTTGGCTTAATAATGTCGTTTGTGGCTCGCTCGCTGAGTGCGTGGGTGCATCAACGTACTTACACCACACACAAACACACACACACACACACACACACACACACACACAGCATAAACACCGCAGGTAAATGATAGCTTTCTTGTGCAGTAAACTACGTACCTAACTATAGTTATGTCTAGTCAGCAAAGTACTTAAGGTACTACAACCAAAAAAGCCAAATCATTACCATACAGTAGCCTAAGGATACAAATCAAAGCACTAGGCACACATAAAATATTTGCGCTAATGTGCGAGCTAATGAGGTTATTATTAACATTAATTATGCTTGTCCGTAGGTAGGTAATTATTCGTATCTTGTTTATTTCATAACTAGCTGAGCCCGCGACTTCGTCCGCGTGGAATTTAACTTAACAAAAAAGCCCGCTTCCACGTTCTGAGCCCGCACGACGGAACCTATTTTTTCATTTTTTTTAATTTTGTTTTTCTAAAATAAAATAGCCTAAGTTACTGCTTATAACATCAGCTATCTGCCAGTGAAAGTCCCGTCAAAATCGGTCCAGCCGTTTCGGAGATTACCCGGAACAAACACACAGACAGACAGACAAAAATATTTTAAATCGCGTTTTTGCTATAGGTGTCGTTTGTAATTTCATATGCATTTAGTGAAAAGGTGTTATTTTGATATTACAAACAGACACTCCAATTTTATTTATTATTATATTCTTATGTACGTTTTTCCCACGCATTTGATAGTTACGCTATGAAAGTGAACTAAATCCTACTAATATTATAAATGCGAAAGTTTGTGAGTGTGGATGTATGTTTGTTACTCTTTCACGCAAAAACTACTGAACGGATTTGGATGAAATTTTGAACACAGATAGTTTATAACCTGGAATAACACATATAATACTTTACTTAAGTCTACGCGGACGAAGTCGCGGGCAGCAACTAGTATAATAATAACTAAAGAGACACTGATATAAATAAAGTAGGATTAAGTTTAGGTGAATTCGTGATTATTCAAGTTCGGCCGGCGAGCAGCCATCGACCCGCCTCGGATAAAGGGGTCTAAACTCGCCCTCCCTCGTATTTCATTTCATTCTAAATGGATTCAGCCTCAAAGGCAAAAAAATATTTATATTATATCAAAAGTAAGATCAAAAGTGTTCGCGAATATGAGAGCGAACGACCGCGAACAAGTAAGGAGTTAGTCGGGGGAGGAGGGACCGGTGAGGGATTTTTATCGAGTCTCCGCATTGATGTTATGAGTTGGCTTATACGATATAGCGCCGCGTCGGAAATATTGTAATCTTACATGAATACCCAAGTAAAGGTAATACGTTTCATCCTTGTACGAAATACCGTGGGATATTTTACTTATGCTTCGTATACAACAATTATTTGTGATGTTTGTTTTCTTTAATGAATTTACGTGAACGGTCGCTTACGACATTCCGACGGACATACGCCAATTTTATAATTGTTGCGACCTTGAAACTGTTCCGTCCACTATCTCGAAGGATCCTTATTTTATCAGCTTTATACAAAAACGCATTGTTATTCTAGATGAACCCCATCGAATTACGAAGGATCTCTAAAAGTTGAATGTTCGAGACTGTAGGTATGTAGGTATAAAGTGAACGCGTGATCGGCGCGACGGCGGCGGGCAAATACCTACTCGCGAACGAATACAAAGGGAAGCCGACAATGGGTCTCGAGATCATTCGATTGGGATTATTATTACCTACATACCTACCGAGAATGTTCAGGAAAATACCAGCTCGCATCTTTATTCCGTATATAAGGTGTTGACGACGGGCAGCGAGTTAGTTACTTCTTGGAAGCGACAGTGTACGGAACTCAAGTAAGCGAACGAAGTGTGATATACCAGTGACCTAGGCGATTATATTGGAATACTGTGTGACTGCTAAGTGATTCGGAACAGTGTTTGTTGTATGTAACTAGTGATAGTGAACTAGTGTAGTACTGTGTATTTGTCAAGTTTGTGGAGAGCGGAATAAACCCTTTATACACGTAGTCGGCATTATTTGTACCTACCCCTAGTACGTAACAATTGGTGTCAGAAGCGGAATGCCGTTACTACCGCGAGACGAAGAAGGGCGTACTCCACGAACCAGACGTCAAGTCGAGATGGATGCCGCACGTCAACGTAGCCGTGAAGAAGAAGAGCGTCAAGTTGATGCCGGTGTTTCGGCGGGAGCTGAGGCAGCATCAACAGGTAGTTCTTCGGAACTGAACTTGGCAACGTTGATGGCCTCTATGCAGCAAATGCTCAAGGCCAATCAAGAGGCCAGCGAGCGAA
Organism: Notodonta dromedarius; assembly: GCA_905147325.1. NCBI lineage: Eukaryota > Metazoa > Arthropoda > Insecta > Lepidoptera > Notodontidae > Notodonta > Notodonta dromedarius. The sequence goes on along the minus strand of LR990175.1, from coordinate 8,321,598 downwards.
TGATCCAGGCCAATCAAGAGGCCAGCGAGCGAATGATCCAGGCCAACCAAGAGGCTACCCGGCAGGAGTTCAAGGAGATGATGCAGTCCAACCAGGAGGCTAGCCGGCAAGAGATTAGAGAACTAAGGGAGGCCAATCAGGAGTTCAAGGGAATGATGCAAGCCAATCAGGAAGCGGTCTTGGGTAAAATCGACGCTGGAATCACTATTCTTGGTGAGAAAGTGAAGACATTAGAAGACCGCATGCAGGTGCTGAACGAGGAGGTTAATCAAAAGACAGGAACTCTGGAAGACCGCCTGCATGTGCTTAATAAGGAGGTAACCCATATGGTAATCCAGAATGAGACCGTCGAAAGCCGTTTGGAGGTAATAAATAAGGAAATGATAAGGCTGAAGACTCAAGGACCTATTTCAATAGCTTCACCATCAGCCACAAAGCTCGATCTCCCGCGCTTTGATGGGACTTCTTCGTGGACAGCTTTCAAGTACCAGTTTGAGATACTTGCAGTAGGAAATTCCTGGAGCAGCGAGCAGTCCTTTGCGGCCCTGGCGCTGGCCTTACGGGGAGATGCTTTAATGGTGTTGGAAAATCTACCGCTTGAAGGAAGGACTCTGGAAACTCTCATGGGCGCACTGGATACACGCTACGGTGAGAAACACCTGGAACATGTTTATCGAGCGCAACTCCACGAGAGAAAACAAAAGCCTGGTGAAAGTCTACAACAATGGGCATTGGAAGTGGAGAGGCTGGTGCGACGTGCATACTCATCCAAACCAGTGATGATTGAAGAGAACCTGCTGGAGTTATTTATAAATGGCATTCGAGAAACGGATGTCAGGACCTTTGTACGGTTGGGACACCACCAAACCATGAAGAACGCACTGGCTCATGCTCTCGAGGTGGAAGCTGTTCGGCAGGACACGAAATTAAATAAGGTCAGGGAGGTTAAGGAGGTGGTCAAAGAGGAAAGGAAGCCCCGGTTTGTCCCAACTTGTTATGGCTGTGGTGGTAAGGGACATATTCGCCTGGAATGTCCTTCGAAGAGGAGGAGGGTCACAGACGAGTTTGAAACCCAAAGTCAAGTTATGACGCCGACCGTTACCATCACCCAAGTTTGCAACGGGAATAGTCTGATCGTCGAGGCCACCTTGAACGACCAACATTGCGGCTTAACTGTGGATACAGGAGCATCGCGTACAATTGTGAAACCAGAGCTACTGAAACGCACTATAATGTGGGAAAAGCGATCGCCATCGTGTCGTCTGCAGACAGCCACTGGTCAGCCAGTTTCCATCCTCGGTGAGACAGATGTCAAGTTAAGAATTGGCAACCGGGTATACCGTCAGTCAGTGTTAATTGCAAGTATTACTAATGATTGCATTTTGGGACTGGATTTCTTGAAGAATCAGAAGTGTGTATTGGATGTAGCCAAAGAGGTGCTAAGATTTCCTGATCAAGAAGTCTGTTTACGAGGATCGCGCCCGTGTAATATTTATCGTCAGAGGAAGGAAGTCCAGGAAGAGGTCAAGCTCATAAGGACTCATAGAACTGACGATGAATGGACCGGAGTCAGTATGAAGAAGGCGCAGGAAGCAGATGATGATCTACAACCTATACTGCACTGGAAACGGAGGGGAAACAGGCCCCAATGGAGTGACGTGTCCGCCTATAGTTCAACTACAAAAGGTTATTGGGCTCAATGGGACAGTTTGGCTCTGGAAGATGAAGTACTGTATAGGAAATGGGAATCGAAGGACGGCAAAGAAATAACCATGCAGGTGATAGTGCCGCGGAGTAAGGTGACCCCTCTTCTACGGCACATACACGATGGTGTTTCTGGTGGGCATCTTGGATTTAAGAAAACCCTGGTTAAGGTGCGACAGCGGTTTTATTGGCTGTGTTATCGGAAAGAAGTCGAGGACTGGTGCCGTAAATGCACTGTATGTGCGTCAGTGAAAGGACGGCAGACAACGAGCAGGGGAAAGATGGAGAGCCGGTACGACCGAAGTGTGTGCACCAACGGTTTTGAAGAAGGAACACTGGTGTGGCTCCACAATCCTCTTCGCAGAAAAAGGAAGTCCCCGAAACTTCAGGCTCGCTGGGAAGGACCTTATACAGTTATTACGAGGATCAACGATGTGACCTATCGCATTAAGAAGGGACTTCGAGGAAAGCCAAAGGTAGTCCATGTGGACAGATTGGCTCGGTATCATGGAACAAATGATGCTCGGGACGAGCATGACTAAGAGGGGGGTAATGTTGCGACCTTGAAACTGTTCCGTCCACTATCTCGAAGGATCCTTATTTTATCAGCTTTATACAAAAACGCATTGTTATTCTAGATGAACCCCATCGAATTACGAAGGATCTCTAAAAGTTGAATGTTCGAGACTGTAGGTATGTAGGTATAAAGTGAACGCGTGATCGGCGCGACGGCGGCGGGCAAATACCTACTCGCGAACGAATACAAAGGGAAGCCGACAATGGGTCTCGAGATCATTCGATTGGGATTATTATTACCTACATACCTACCGAGAATGTTCAGGAAAATACCAGCTCGCATCTTTATTCCGTATATAAGGTGTTGACGACGGGCAGCGAGTTAGTTACTTCTTGGAAGCGACAGTGTACGGAACTCAAGTAAGCGAACGAAGTGTGATATACCAGTGACCTAGGCGATTATATTGGAATACTGTGTGACTGCTAAGTGATTCGGAACAGTGTTTGTTGTATGTAACTAGTGATAGTGAACTAGTGTAGTACTGTGTATTTGTCAAGTTTGTGGAGAGCGGAATAAACCCTTTATACACGTAGTCGGCATTATTTGTACCTACCCCTAGTACGTAACATAATTAAGTGGTCAACTTAAATATTGCAGTTACATTGTCAGAGCTTCGTTACGATTAAATTGAAACTATAATGTTTTTTACGATTGCCATATCAGTAAGCACTTGGTAAAAAACTCGTTATGATGATTACGTCAAACATAATTACGAATAGTTAGTCAAACTCACACAATAGTCTAAAGATAAATGGTATAGATAAGAGCAAAAACGAGAATTACATCGTCTACTTAGAGAATGTTACCGACAGACAGAAGTATTTTCATAAAATAACATTTACCGTATCTTTTCTCGGGCGTAAATGATTATACACGTGATACAGCTGTGTAGGTTCTTGTTACATTTATGTACGGGATGTTTCGAATAATCAAACAGGGGAATGTATGTGTACGATACATCGTTATGTTTTATGTGGATATTGAAGTGACGAGCGACTTAGCATGCAATGTGCACACGCGTACTCACGACCACTTACGCTGTACCAGGGTACCATTAACTTGGTGCCGGTGAGGTGACATTTTGTAGGTTAAAATTATTTTTGTCGATGCATGCGGTTATTTATTAGCCCCTTAAGGCTAAAGCGCCCATCTAGCCCGCGAAGTTCAAATTTTTTGAGTTCTTTTAGATTTTTTTCAAAATCTGACAATAATAAAAGACAAATTTTGTAATTCGCGAAAAACACCGTGTGCAGTGCATTTATGAATATATCCAACTTACTCTAAAACATTTCAAGAACGACAGCTATCCAGATAATCTGGCAATTTTTGTATATTTAGTGATGTACTAGTATCATATCCACCGTGATAATATTTAGAGTAAAATAAATGTATTAATAAATGCACTGCACACGGTCTTTTTCGCGAGTTACAAAATTTGTCTTTTATTATTGTCAGATTTGGAAAAATTCTAAAAGAACTCAAAAAATTTGAACTTCGCGGGTTAGACAGGCGCCTTCACCTTAAGCAATACTTCTTCGTTTATGCAGCTTTAAACGGATTCTTCGTAATTGGTAATTTTATGAGCTATTCAGCTGTAACTGCAAGTGAGGAACAGATTTCTCTTGAAGATAAATCAACATACTTCATGGAATTCGATAGTCTATACAAATAAATAAAATTGGAGTGTCTGTTTGTAATATCAAAATAACACCTTTTTCCCTAAATGCATATGAAAGTACATACGACACCTATAGCAAAAACGCGATTTAAAAAATATTTGTTTGTCTGTCTGTCTGTCTGTCTGTGTGTTTGTTCCGGGTAATCTCCGAAACGGCTGGACCGATTTTGACGGGACTTTCACTGGCAGATAGCTGATGTTATAGGGAGTAACTTAGGCTACTTTAATTTTAGGAAAACAAAATTAAATAAAAATAAAAAATGGGTCCTGTCGTGCGGGCTCAGAACGCAGGAGCGGGCTTTTTTGTTAAGTTAAATTCCACGTGGACGAAGTCGCGGGCTCAGTATTTCAAATAAATAAAGTGTAATAGTAGGTACTTGACTTTTTTAAATAGTATCATGTTAAAATTGGCATTAAGGTGATTACAGCTGCCGTATAACCTACTACTGTTGGATTAAACGAGTTCTGGAGTGGAGACGTGTCGAGCTATACTTAGCGTGGGCTGTCATCCAACTAGATAAGACTGACGACCTGCAAATACAACGTGAATGATTCAAAAGATGGCACACATGAAATAAAACCTTATATAATAATTTAAGAATGCAATAAGATATTAGTAAATGACAAAAAAAAATACAATCAAAATGATTAGCTCGCCGCAAGAGCTAGCGCATTACAAGTACATCTAAGTTTACAAAGCTTTTACTTAGTTTTATTATTTGTTTCGTCGAGGCCGGAGAAAACGTTGTGTAGCCCGGAGTTGTCTTCAAATACTAGGCCAAGCATGTGTTTACTGTTTACCTTTCATTGTGCAAGTGTTCAGTGCAGGAACTTCTACATTGTTGGAATTTATTTACGCTTTTAGAGCTCCAAATGAATTTGGCATTCAGTCTGTTGAATCTAAATGTATGTAGTTTTAAAATGGTTTGTGGGGTGAAACGGAGCAGGGAACAAATCCGTTTTCTCTATTGTCCAAAATGTTTGGGGCGTAAATAATTCGTCACACACATCACATATCGCTATTACTTTAAGCGCTCATTCTGTTGAGTCATGTAAAGAAATGGAAATAATATAAAATTATAAGTGCAATGTTATAAATCAAAGTAAGACATAAACACGATCCTAATCAGAGTTGTTGCTTTTGTTCATTGAATCGATTATCCCACGCGCTCGGATTATTTCTTGTAGCCTATTTATCTTCGTGCCGATCTTATCCAATGTGAATATCGGTTCATCGATATACGAATAAGTTTCGAAGTATGAGTAACTACAAACACGTAATGGGTTTAAAGAAATCGGTTACGTACATAAACATTAATTGTGTATAAAACATGCATATTCTGAGCGATAATGAAGACAATAATAACGAGGCGAAGTTCCAACATTTCACAGAGAACAAAAGAATTGAGAATAAACAGCAACTAACTCCCGCGGTGCTACCGATGTTTGTACAAGTAATTAACTAAGGAACTGTAGCGTTATCTCCCGTGTAAATTTATGCAACAATCTCATCGAGGCAGCCGCGGGCTGTGTCAACGATATCGTGAAATTGACACCGCGCCATCAATCACTTCGGAGTGAGTGGGCCGGGGCCGAGGGTACGGGTGTCGCGTTGCAGTTGTGGTTATCGGCTACAAATTGCTGTCGAACCACTGATTAACAATGTACAACCCGTACGTAAACATCCAACAATAAAAACTCGAAATAGAATTTAAGAATCACTCGATCGGATGAATAGTGTGGACGTAACGCGCCGGAGCGGTAACATAATACCCGGCATAACAATAGCGCATAAAGTATTTTAAAACTTGGAATAATAGTAATAATCTGATCGCACAATCCGCACCGAGTTCGCAGCCAACCAAGGCAGAAGTGCTCGAATAGAAATTGATAATAACGATCGGGTTAGTGCCGCGCGGACAGGTTTACAAGTTGAGTAAAGGATGTGACAATCCCGCGTTTAAAAGTAAGCCCATGTCGATTATAGTTTCCGGTATCTCTTACGCTCCATTGTGTGTTTTGTTGTCGGTTGGGGCTGTGAAAGCTCGGTTCCATCCGGCGGCTATAAGGTTGGTTCTCGGAAAGCCAGCTGGCGTGTCGTTCCCAACGCTCCCTGTCTCGCCGGGCTAAGATTACAATGTCAATAGACGTTTCGGCCATTGAATCGCTCGCCTGGTTGGGAGTTTGCGTCTTTTAAACAACATTCTTTATGTTAGAGAAGTTAGCAATTTACCGGTTAACGACACCGTTGGTTAATAGCGGCTTGTTATTTTTTAAAATATTTTTATCCTGTTTCTTATTTATTGATTTTCTCTAAAACCTGTCTATCGCATATTGTTGTTCCAGTAGTTGGTGTTGTAGAGGATGTTGGTAAAGTTTACATGAATAGTTAAGAAGTTAAGGTACAAGCAATACAAATTAAAAGTTTCGTAGTTAAGCAATTCTTAAAGTATATCTGTGAGAACGACTTTTGAATAATGTTTCAATTTTTCTTATTCAGTAAGTCTTCCTATAACTCAAACAACAAAGAGCCGGCTGGAGAGATCCTAACAAAAGAATATGAGAAATATCCGCGCCTCTACAATCCGAACCGCATCGCTACTTCGCTTATATTGGAAAATATTTCTCCTTGCTTCTCAGCCATCGGAATACAGAGTTGAAATCTGTATTTTATCCAAAGATATACGCATTATGTTCGGAGATAACCGTTGATATAGAAACAATAACTTTAATATTTACCAGACTCGATGTAAACGATTTATTTTATCTTATCTGTCAGTTAGCCGTGTGTTTGTTGTAAGTAGAGATAGATGGATTCCATTTATAATTTGAGTCTCAGATGCTCTGATTAAATTTCTTCCGCCTCAGAGATTCCCTTTGTTGTCAGTAACTTCTCTATTGCGACACAAAGCACTTGGCTTCAGGAAGATAATTTATTTTAAAGAGTCCTACAAAGACTTTTTCGACTTATTAAGCTCAATTGTTCTTGAAATATTGTTTTTCTCATGAAATATACTTTAGTTAGACTATTTGTGGTCTTTTCTTTGTTAGTAATTTAAGTTATTGTGGTTTCTTTTACTATTAAGTGCCGCGTAATAGAACGTAAATTATGTGAATAACAATAGTCCCGTTGATGTGAGCCGTATGTATGAAATATTGTTACACTTTCATAAAAAAAAATCTAGGTATATTTCGAAAATAACCCATCAAAACTTAAAATATTTAGAGGCAATTCTTTGCAATAACTATTTGTTTCCATCGACCGCTGTAGCTCGCCATAAAATGCTTTGTAATTATCCGTTTGTTTAAAGAATGTATAACACGAATAAACTTTACGAGTTCAGCGTTTAAACATAACTTTTTATTATCTCACATGTTTTCTTCAACGCACACACAGGAAAAATGTTTAATCACCACCTACCGCGCGCCCGTGAGCCGTGAGCGAGCACGCGGTCTCATTACACGCTGTTCAATAATTTGTCCATTAAGGCCGGCAGTGGTCGACGTGATCCATCATTATAATACAGTAGGTATGTATAAATCTGAGCCGCATAATAGCGGTAATATTTTGTTATCCCTTCATGCATAAATGTTTTTGTAATATTTTGGAAGCGGTGTTCTAAGCTCGCCCCTTTTCCCCTCGCTCGCTGTCGACCTCGCCTCTCGTGCCGCGTTGCGTTGCATTGAATCGTTTCATATTTTCTCTTTCTAACTTGAGGTTATACTATTGGTGAATATGGCACGCCGTGCGTGAGTGACGCCCGACCTGGCGCATCGTTTACTCTATATAGGAAACTTTACGATTGTGTTCCTCGTACCTCGTAATAAAATTGTTTCGGTATGTCTTGTTACCGCGAGAAATATTGCATTATTAAAATAAGAAATAACATGTTTTTGTCGCCAGTAAAATACAAAATACACATTAGTACTTGCGTGTGATTTTACACTTTATTCTTCCACTTAGTGAAGCGTAAAATGATCGTTGCCGCGCACAGAGCATCACGATTTGAATTCCGCACTCGCGCGATCGGCTGCTTGCCCGAGTCGAGCGAGTCACCCGCCGAAGTCAGTATTCGTGCGGCGTGCGGTTACGACGCGCGTTCCTGCCCCCTGTACACGCCACTTTGTGTTTCGGACTATCAAATATATGTTTTTTGTGTGCGGTGTGTTCTGATAGTCCTTTGTTTCTCCGTAGGTGTCGCGAGGAGCGGAGGCCGTCAGCGCGAGGATCGCATTCGGGATGTCAGTGTGTCTAGTGATGGTGCATTGAGGTCGTGCCGGTACCTAACAGTGTGTAGTGTTAACTATAGTGCATCAAGTGCTGGATGGATTGTGTCTCTTTTGGATTGCCATCGCGAGTCATCGGTAGACCAACTTGGGAACGGTGAGACGTTAAAACATCTCTATTTGTTAAATTAAGTTAACGACTGCTTTAATTAACATAATTTTGTTATTAAATTATTATATTTTATATTATGTTTGCATGTTGAGCTATCAGATTAGCATAATTATGTAGATCTAGATTGTAATGAATTAACCTTTTAAACGCCTAGCAAATGAGTTGCGTCTCATGTTCATAAATAAGATAATCAATCACTCACAACCTAATAGATATTAATACGATTTAAGTTTGTGATCGAACAGTACATTTACATACAGAAATAAGTCAGTTCTGAAAATCTCGTTTTCGCAAGTTCCCGCTAGGGGCGCTGTACCGGACCCCGGCTGTTCTAATCTGCCCCGCTCTCCTCTAACTTCGCGTCAATGAGTACACAAATTAAACACCCTGTGTACATTTATAAACGCGTGGAACTATGACTAGGGCCCAAACTATACAAAAGCCATATTCGATATGCAATGAATGATTTTATCAACGAATATTGTTAAGTTTATGTAAAAGATTTTTTATTTTGATCATGTTTTTGAGTTGGTATAAACGGTAAAAATTTCAAGATTGCTATTATTGCTAACGGATTGTTAATATCTGGTTGTCATTGGTTACTTGACCACTACGGGTTGTTATTACACATGTCATGGCTTTAGGCCCGTACTATTAAAACTAAATCGATCTCAAGTCTGAGAGCGATCTTGGAAATGTCATTCTTATGTCAATCTAGTACAAAATGACGTGTCAAATGAGTAAGTACCTACCTGATAGATACCTATCTCCTTTCTCACGTTTGTGGAAGCTTTTCCTCCACATCCAAGCCAGGGCCGACTTCTCCTCACCAATGACAACTTGTTTACGCCCTAAATGAGTTGAAACATCCAGTAAAAGTAGGGAACCCATTTTTACACTCGGGAAACAGGTTGAGTGAGTACACACTACCTACCTACCTACACCACGGCCAACGAGAAGCGATACGAAAATGAAAAGATAATTTTATTAAATTATTAGTTTTTAACGTATCGCCTTGATTTATTTTTATTTAGCGTTACGGTTTCCGACACAGATTAAATGTAATTTATAAAATGGCCGCCCGAATGTTGGCGAGCCCTGCGTTGACCGTCTTGAACTCGAATTATTACCATTTCGTATCGCTTCTTGTCAGCCGTGATATAGGTACATACTCTTTGTCGGAACACAAACTAAAACTGCCAAAACTGTATTGCCGTCCTTATCAGCATCGCAGTACATATATGAGCAAGACGACAATATTTTATTCATGTCTAGTATAGTCGGAATTTCACACGGAAAAGCATCACACATAACACGTTTCTGTCAGAAATGAGGAAGTATGGCCCGTATTACTAAATCGATCTCAAGTCTAAGAGCCGTCTTGAGTATACTTTTGACATTTCATTTTGTATTGGAATGACATAAGTAATAAGAATGACATTTCCAAGATCGCACTCAGACATGCGATGGATTTATTACCTATTTACAGGCTCAAATTGCCTCGGTGTAAAACCATGGTGTTTTATGTCTGGAAAACGCAGGATTACCCACGATAAATATTAATAGCTATATTAATGGTCGGTCATATCTATAACTCAAAGGTGACTGACTGACTGACATAGTGATCTATCAACGCACAGCCCAAACCACTGGACGGATCGGGCTGAAATTTGGCATGCAGGTAGATGTTATGACGTAGGCATCTGCTAAGAAAGGATTTTGATTAACTCTACCCCCAAGGGGATAAAATAGGGGATGAAAATTTGTATGAAACTTTGTCAATTAAATTCCACGTGGACGAAGTCGCGGGCACAGCTAGTTCATTTATACAGGTAAAAGTGTAGGTAGGTATTAGTGATGTGTCGTGATAAAGTTCAGTAGCTAATAAAACTTGTCACAAAAAAAATATGCCGGCCGCCGCGCGCCGCTTCGGAACGTCAACAACATCGGACCCTTTTGTTTATTTTAGACATCAAGGAGGGTCGAAACGCATTACGGTTATGGTGTAAGAGGGCTGTATGGCTTATTGAAAGGAAAAGGCCCGGCAAAAATACCAAAAGTATATTTTATTTTAACAAGACCGTCACTGAGTAGGTTTAGCTACCTACTGATGTTTTAATCTCTTATAAATTTCTTCGAAGGAAGAATGATGGAACTTAATATACAGTAATTAAGTACTTACTTATCTAAATATTTTAATAATAAAATGTAGGCATCTCTCAAGGTAGGTAGTTACTAAAATATATTACAAACTGTTCTGGGGTAGTGACGACCGCTTGGCGCAGTGGTTCGAGCGTATGCCGCTCGGCTCACTGCACATGGTGGTTGCGGGTTCGATTCCTGCCAGGGCAAATTTCGGAAATGGCCTTTTCGTAATTTGCCCAGGTCTGGGTGTCACTGTGATCGCCCCCAGTCCATTGTACCATCAACAAAGTAGACGCTTGATCAGTTTTGAACACTTTTCGCTTGCAGGCAGCAATCATAGGTTGCCTCGCCCATTATGTTGTTGTCCAAAGAGACGATAACCGTCAGATGTGACAAAAGCCCTTTTTTTGGTTACCCATTTGTTTTAATTGTTTTATGGCCATGCTAGGCGCAGGTGGCTGCTGGTCACTGCACACAAAATGCAACTTTAAGGTGGTCAAGCGTCGAGTTTGTTGATTGTACGGTACCCATAGTACAAGCTTTGCTTAGTTGGTGTGTCTGTCTGGCGATATTTATTATTATTATTATAGTTAATTATTATATTGAGACCGAGTTTAAAAAGAAACCTTTGCCAATGTATAACAATTATTTAGTTAGTTCCAGTGATCGTCAATTGTTATTGCAAACGAGTAGCAAGCAACTATTGTGAAATGAAACTGAGTCGTAGCTTCTCAAATTACGAAGTGTCCGTTCGGTATTAAATTAAAATCGTAATTTTATAACACCTAGGTATGTACCTACCTACCTACTTTACATGTTGCTATATAAGGATTGGAGTATAATGTTCCGTTCTAAAGACAATTTCGATTCTACATACATACAGTCGAACATAGAACCTCCTCATTTTTTGAAGTCGGTTAAAAATAATACCCTTGGGAGATTTGCAAGCGATTTCATTGGCTGCGAGTTTTCCCGATTGATCCCGCTGAATACTTACTTATTGAGCTAGGTATCTACAACGCAATAAGAGTATAATAGAAAAAAAAAAAAGTCTTAACAATCGCTAACTGGTAAGTACCTATTTATTCATTTACTTTATTCGATTGTGCAAGTGAGTCTGTCGCGTCACCATTACATAACAATTGATTTTATCATTCGTAAAATATCTTCTAAATTACAATGGAGCTAGTCGTATCGTATCTCGCTCCATCATGTACTGTTGCACACAATTAGGGGCCATATATAAATTACGTCACACGAAATTTATGACTTTTTGACCCCTCCCCCGTCCTTGTCACAGCTGGTCACATTTGGTGCAATCTTACATTTAGAAATTTAAACAGCAGTTCCCAATTTATTTTTATTTCCCTTAAAATTATTTTTCAATAAAATGTGATGTCACAAAATTTGGGACCCCTCCCCACCCCTTGTCACACAATGTCACACTTCGTCGACCCCCTCCCCCCCTCTTAACGTGTGAGGTAATTTATAGATGGCCCCTTATGTGAGAAGATTGCGATGAACGAATGATTTATAAACCCATTCAGCATTCACTTGTCATAAATTAATTATACTTTTTTATTCTACGCTAACTGTACACGCCAGCCACACGGCGCATTAGTTTCGACTTATAAATCTATGTAGTCACCGTTAGTCTAATTTGTTTGTATTAGCGTCAATTTTACCCGGTCAAAATATTTTCCTGTAGCGAAAATAAATCAGTTTTTTTACAGCATGACTGGTTTAAAAGAAGGCCACATCAATATTTATGGTTTCTGGCTAATTGTATAATTATTTGCTACATAATTATCCCAACATCCAATCTATTTATTAGAATTTCTAGAAGCGTCAATAGCCTAGTGGTTAAAGGACCGTCCTCGTAGCTGACAGATTCCGGGTTCGATCCCCATCCTGGCTATTAAACTATTGACGTGAGTCCACTCCCAACACTAGCATTAGCTTAGTAGGAAGGGCTAAAGGGAATACTAGTAATGTGAAAAACAAACACTGCTAGTAATCTTTAAAAACAAAGAAAACTTTATTAAATCAGTGTGCGTTTACATTGCCAAGAAAATAACTAAAATACGACTTTCATGCATTATCTTGCAATACATCTCAAATCTCATATATTTATTCTCTTATATTACATCTCAATTCCCTTAACAAACTTATATTTTTTCAAAAATAGGTATAATATCTTTCAATTATGTGAGCTGTTCAGCTGCTGTGCATTTCTATGTGAATTACTCAGTTGATAATCTGCTTCATTGTATTACTTCATCATTCATTGTAAATAATCTTCGCATTGTTTGTTGAATACTTATTGTAATACGCTTACAAGTCGTAGATAACGTTTCTAAAGTATAAGATAACGTTGTGAGAGACCTGAGTGAGTCATTTCAATACCATGTCATCTTTTAGTCCGAAATAATTTTTGTAAAGTCAATCGATAGGAGAAATTTGATAAAAATAATTATTATTTACCTTAATAGTTATCTATTGTGCTACATCTTACTTTATATCTATTGATTACCGTAATTAACATAAAGTACATGAGTAATTTCCTTAGCTTTGTCACATACTTACATAATTATGTCGAACAATAATGATATTTATGTTAGTACCCAACGAGGATAATTTGTAGCGTTGCTGTTATCAGTTTAACATTTTATCGGGAACCGCATTTTTACTTTCATTTAATTTTTTATTTTTTTAATAGTTTAACTGCCCTGGCTACAAGCCCTTTTGAGTCTTTTATTAAATGATCTAGTGTTGCCAAATCCAATATTAAACGCGAGTGTAACTTCTAAATCTCTCTCTATTCAGAGACTTTAAATTCAAAGGGATATAAGTTTCGGAAGAATATATTTTCCCTGACGGATTCATACTCTGAGCGTAGAACCTTGTATTGCCAATTTTGTAACGGGTCATGTGTAGAAAGATAAGATAAATAAAAATAAAAATTTAATTGGGCAACTCTACAAAGGGAAACGCCGCATTTGTATCAGATTCTTGTTCTGCACGTCTTATCTACCGATAAGGATAGCTGTATCCGGTTCCTGGGTCAGTAAACATATTTTTTACTAGCCTAAAATACTGTCCCACTCCTGGGCAAAGGCTCCCTCTTTTCTTTTTCACGTTGCTCTGTCCAGGGCAATTTCCGGCCATTAGGATTCCTTTTTATCTCTGACAAGCGGCCCGCCCCGGCTTCGCACGGGTACATTGCGGTTACATTATTCGAGTTTTAGTAAGGTTCCCTAATTTTTTTGAAAATATATTATAGCCTATGTAACCCGAGGATAGTGTAGCTTCCCAACAGTGAAATAATTTTTCAAATCGGTTCAGTAGTTTCGGAGCCTATTCATTACAATCAAACAAACAAAGTTTTCCTCTTTATAATATTATTATAGTATGACATAAGAACGTTCCTAAGAGGTAGGCAGTCGAAATATAAAGTCACGCCGCGCGCCAAGCACAGGAATAGGTATCGGATATTTGTACGAATACGTATTTGCGTTCTTTGAACTATATAAAATACACTACCTGCATATGCATTGAAAAGGTTATTGTTTTGGTAAAATAATGCAATTTTGTAAACCAAATAATACCAATGTGCCATGTAAAATGCATTAAATATCGTTCATTGAATACAATTTCTGAATTGAGTTTGAATTTGCCAAAAAGAAAACGTCATAAGTACGTGTGGCCAATTAGGTAGGTGAGTATGTAAAATAATAATTATCAGCGACCTCTGATTCGGTATTAAATAAAATGTCGCCAAAAAAAGAACCGATGGTTAACATTACAGTTGATTATTAATGCTAATTACGTTTTCCTGTTAACAGTATTATTGAAACGTGTTTTATAATAAACACTAGTATAGTTGTACAAGTTTATATAAAACCCACGTATTTGATTACGGCTCTTTGTAGCCAAATGTTTGCCACGATGCGGTCTTAACAAGGCCGCTCTATACGTATTTACGTTTGGCTCTAGTACAGGATTCCGAGGAATCTTTCTGTTTGTCAAATGTTAATACTATCGTTTATTTAAAGCTACAAGCTGAAATTACTTTAGTTTAAAATATCGTTAGTAATAAACTAATTTTTTTTGCGTTTAGCAGCCATTTGCAGTTGAATTAAAAATTCTTGTGGATAAAAGATTTAACAATTTATATCGATATATAGATGCTTAAAATGTATTATCAATGCCAAGCTGTTGGCAACATTTCCCTTAAAATAAACCGTGCCGTGATTTTCTACATTGGGATTCCAAAATCTTGGCAAGAAACTTATATTAAAATTTCTTACGTTATGTACACAGTCACTTATAAAACATTTAAAACTATTGGCAAACATTACTCTGCGGGATTTTTGTTATATTCACCTTTAGTTAGGTAATGATTATTCATTAGAAAAAAACTTGAAACGTAGGTAATCAATCAATATATGTATAGGAACGATGCCGCGTTGTTTGTTTCCTATCTTGCGGTGATTAGGTTCTCATTTGACTCAATTAAAATATGTTAAAATATCTAAGATTTATAAGCCGGGAGGGAGACTCGGAGGGTTGAAGGGCATTGCCCTCTTATTTACCCAAAACTAAGCGAGGATATTCTCCATTATTTTCGAAGTAGGACGTTCAAGAACTGGGGTGAACCAAATCCTATTTAGGATAAGAAAACGTCTGGCTTTTTCATGTTTTAATAACTTACGTCAAGTACCCAATTGTAACTCAAATATTTTGATCCTTGACTGTTAGGTGAAGGCGCCTGTCTAGCCCGCGAAATTCAAAATTTTCGAGTATTTTTATAGTTTATCCAAAATCTGAAAACATTTAAGACAACATTTTGTGATTTGCGACAAACACACTATGCAGTGCGTTTATTAATACGTTTATTTTACTCTTAATATCATCACGGTGGATATGATACTAGTAAATCACTAAATATACAAAAATTGGCAGATTATCTGGATAGCTGTCGTACTTGAAATGTTTTGGAGTAAGTTGGATATATTAATAAATGCACTGCACACGGTATTTTTCGCGAATTACAAAATGTGCCTTTTATTATTGTCAGATTTTGAAAAATTTCTAAAAAACCTCAAAAAATTTGAACTTCGCGGGCTAGATGGGCGCTTTAGCCTTAAAGACGTCGAAGTACCTGGGGCCCAACTCTGTTAACCACTGGCATCTCGATCGACTCGCTATACGTCAAAACTGACGGCTCGCGTAGCTGAATATGTCAGCTTTGACAGTATTCCTATAGAAAAATTGTGAATACTGACGTATTCAGATACGCAATACGTAAAAACTGACGTATTGATGCCAGCCGTTAACAGATACTATTAACAAGTAATATAATAAGTAACGACAACACAGATACATGTTTATTAAGATTTCGGTGGTCTTTGACAATTTTGAGACGACTTTTTTTTAACCCCTCCCGTCAAACTAATGGTGTCTGGGAGGGTGTTGTATCGTGAGAGCGTTAAAATTAAGCAGATCTCTTTGAGATGCGTTTCACCTTCTTTGACTGTGTATTAGGCCAACTAACTTGACTCCCATTAGATCTATGTACCTGAATAAGTCGTACAAATGTCGCTAACATAAGAAAAGAAAAGGTCTATGACAAATCTGACGATGACACTATCGCTCGTTCAGACATCGTGATTCATGTCGTGTGGCTTATCTTATGACAAGTCTCGGACCCATTGGTGTGTGGCAAAACGTAAAAAAGCTTTTTACGACAGTCCTTCGTGTTTTTATACTTTAACTGTTATTACGAGCATAGATACGAAGTTAAAAATGTCGAGTTATTTTTTTTAACATTGATATAAATGTGCTTACTTTGGGATGTGAATTTTGAACAGCTCCTGGGTAAGATGGACTGCCTGTCTACCTACAAACATTTACACAAAATAATATGATTTTAAAATTTGAATCAACATTATAAATTAGCAGTGATAGCCGATTGGTTAAAGCACGTGTCTTGCAGGCACCAGGTCTTGGGTTCAAATCCCGGCTCGCACCTCTGGATTTTTCGAAATCTATGTGCGAATCATAATTTCTCTATGATTATCACTTGCTTACGGTGAAGGAAAACATCGTGAGGAAACCTGCATGTCTTAGAAGATCTAACCAATTTTCGAAAGACATGTGAAATCCGCCAACCCGCACTGGGCCAGCGTGGTGGATTATGGCCTGAGTCCCCCTCATGTTGAGGGGAGGCCCGTGCCCAGCAGTGGCACGTCAAAAGGGCCAAATTATTATTATTATTATTATTATAAATTGACAGTATTTTACATAATACATTATATTATTTACCGTTGTATAAGCTTATGGATAAAAGAGATTTTATTAACATTTTCATGAACTGGAAATCCAAATATCAACCACTATTTCTTTGTATACCTACTTTAAAGCCATGTAACTACATAAGACGAAATTGTTGCCCCATTTATCAGTTTTATTTATGAACTAGCCTGATTTATACGACTGTTCCTTTGTATACATCTTTAGATTAGAATTTTCGTGAACATATATTTATTTATTTTGTTTTATTTTAATCGGAAAACTTACAGTGTTTTAATTCTACATAGCAACTACATAAATAACTTATCACTATTAATCAGTTTTCGCAGATTACTAGCTGATTATTGCTTATTTGTTTTACAATAGACAGTGTATAATATATCTAATTATAATAAAAGTTTAATTTTAATACAAGTAAACTAAGATAAAAAGTTATGTTAAAAAATTAAATTGAGAATTTAGAAGGTTAAAAACCTTCGAATATAAACTCTATTATAGTGTAGAGATTTAGATCTAGTACGCGTTTTCGATAGATTATCGTCAACTACTTAGTCATTTTACTAACTAACCCGTAGCTCCGCCCGCGTGTAACTACGGTAAAATAAAAGATAGTCCTTACAACATCAGCTTATCGTCAGTAGAAGTTCCATCAAAAACAGTCCTGCTGTTTCGGATATTAGCCGAAACAAACAGGCAGATAATAATTGAAAAAAAATGTATTTTTGTTATAAGTACCGTATACAGGGGCATCGTAACGAAAACTGATACTCATTGTTCTGGACCCCCAGAGTTGGATTTGTTTTATTATTAAATTCAATTCAATTCAAATTCAAATATTTTTATTTCAAATTGGCCAGATTAACTGGCAATTTTAAAAAGTCAAGAGCTAGGTGCATGTTCCAAAACAAAATCCTATGGAGAAGAATATGCAAGAAACTCCATGGATACATGTTTTATTTTCTCTTTTTTTAAATTACAAACTGACAATTAAATTTAATTTATGTATTTGTATAATAGATAATACGTAGTACGTACGAGCATAATATATGGATATTTGACGAGTCAGTATTCGTGTTGACCTAAATATTTACATTTTCGCAATTTATAATAATACGAAGATCGGTTCGTCATCGGTCATCAAAAAAACCGCACATTTCGCCACACACTAATGAGATACTTATTACTTACTTATAAGAACAGTGTCAGAATAATGTTTTTTTATAATAACCTATCAGTTTTTATTTCAGCCTACGGCGTACCCCTTAGCAGTCTTCTTACGGTTATCTCCGTACATTATATAATATCTTTAACCATTATAATTCTCATGTAAGCGCGTGGCTATGATTTTGTAAGTCAAAACGAAATAAATATCTGAGGTTTCGTAACACGTATTAAATATGGCAGCGTAAATAGATATCGCCCGCCTGCCGTTATTGATGTCTTTAAGTTTGTAAATAGACAAGAGATATACTCGATTCAGTTAAAATCTATTTAAAATTCAATAAATAACATCAAATTGTAAGCATTGCTGTGAGCACAGATAATAGAGCAATGATTCATGGCGATATTGTGTCACAGCGAATTTACATCTAAAAGCTAGAAGCTAATTATGATCAAGCGGCATGTTTATTATTCATGAATGTAAATTACATTGAAACTACAAATTACTTATTTGCATGTTAGATTAGTGTTATAAGTAATTAGGTCCGCAGTCGTCTATTACTTTAATTAATAACACGGGAGCTTTATTATAATATAATTAGTAAATTGATGTGGAGATAAGTAGTACTTTTAGTGAAGGGAATTTTTGCGTGAAACATTCATTCTCTGATAGGAGTGGAATAAAATAAACATATAATTATTTATTTTTATATATTTATTATTTAATATATTTATATTATTAATAAAAATATAGAAGATATAGATGCTTGCTTAGGTAGAAGAAGAAACGACGGGTTAACTCCCTTTTTGTGTTATTAAGGTATTGTGCCCGTCTTTAGAAATAGTAGGTAACTATTTATTTACTTTAACCATAGGCTATTTGTTTTTGTCGTAAATTATAGAACTAGGTGTTTCTCGCCATCCACTTTTGTTGTTACTTTTGAAAATAACTGTATGCAATGTGTCTTTTACCAAATGGGGCTAAAATGTTTGACGAATAAAATGTTTACGAAATACCACTTTTGTGTACCATAGGTATTTTATGAGGTTGTTTTCCATATGGAATGTTTACTAAACGGTATAATACTAATAATGATCATACATTTTTGATTTCGACACAAATAAGTGATGTTGGGGTATTTCGAACGTATTTCCGCCCAACAAGCAATTTTTCTTCGAGTAGAGTGCACCTCTGGCCCGGGTTCGATGCTCGGGCAGCGAGCCAAGTGGCGCGGCGGGTCGGTAAATCACCCGCGCGTACCAGGCTCACAGCGCTTCGAGGAGCTCCCAATCAGCCGCCCTATTGACAAACATACGGCTCGAGTATAATGGAATCCGTCGCGATTTATCTACCAATGGGTAATTCATCTCTTTCGTTTGGATACATTATCTAATTTAACTCGACGACTGTACTGTAATAAGATAGGTGTATTTACTTACGGCTTTTGTAATCGGATTTAAACAGAACGACAGTGAATATTTCGTATCTCGAACGAAGTAATTTTAATGTTGAAGGTCACATAAACATGCTTACGTTATTATTGGCAAGTTGCAACATACGTCTTAATAGAACGATCAAAGACCAGCTCGATTAATAATATGATCGATAAGGTTAAAACAAATAATTAATAAACAACGTCTCTCTCTTGTTAACATCCGTATAATTATGACGTCATTATTACCATTGACCATGCGTTGACCTTTCTCGGTCAATTGTTCTTCCTCCTGCTATACAAAGTCTGATACCAGAGATCAATAAAATTAATCACTACTGTCTACCTACAGCAATAAATAAATTACTTTGAATAAAGGTGATAACTTGAATTATTTTTAATTTTAAGGTGTCTCCGTGATACTACTGTAACAGGAAAGCATAAAAGACGTGACACAAACAGAAATAACAGAAGGAACAATACTCGATAACGGTAACGATATAAGAACGTTTCCTGTCCGCCTGTTACTAATCCCAGTACGCGGAACGGTATATTTAGCCAGGGGTCCTCGTTACAATTGTTCAACGTAATCCTATTAGTAACAGCGATCTGTCCTTTGTCAACTCTGATATTATTTTCTCTATGCCCGCTCGCTACTGTGTGTCGACTTCAAATAGGTATTTATTCAGTAAACATGAAATATCCAACATGTCGATAACTTTTCAAAATCGAATGAGTTGTACTTGTATTATACTTATTATAAGTTAGATATGTACTTAGCTTTTTATGTTCGGCCTCCAATGCACAATTTTATTTTATAGAACGATATAAAAAATGGCAAGAATTTACGAACGTATCATAAACATATAGTTATTATTGGGTACCTACACCTTTTTATTTTATTTGCACTACACGTTGGTACCAAATAAATCATCATCATCATCTGCCTTACCTTTTCCCATTATCTGGGGTCGGCGCAGTATGTCTTTTCCTTCCATACATCGCGCTTTCCCGTCATACTCACATCCACTCCAACCTCGTTCATATCATTCTTAATACAATCCATCCATCTTTTCTTGGGCCTTCCTCTCGCACTGGATCCATCCACATTCATATTCATCACTCGTTTAGTCACATGCTTCTCATCCCTTCTCATCACGTGTCCAAACCATTCCAGCCTCCACAAACCAGCCGACCAAATAAATATCAATAATAATCTCTTATCATAACAATTTCTTTGGTTGGTACATATTTACGTTAGTAACGAAAAAATTCCGCTAAACCTCACTTCAGATTAGATGTCATTATTATAAAAATGATAGCCGCTCCTAATTTATTACTCTATTATTTACTCACTCGACTCCGCCCATTCGAAACTAGAATTTCTTTCTGTCATAAGGCGGCTTTTTTCAGAAGTAATTTATTGAATAGCTTGCTTTGCCGTCATCTTGTGTATGATTTTTAGAAATTCTTAGGTGGTAAATAGTTGATGGAAATCATGTAAATATTTTGACGCTTTTTTATTGTGACTCTTAGAGTGTTTTCACATTATCCGATCCGATATCGGTGTCGGACGCCGATCCGATATCGGGGTAAGTAAAATGTATGAAATATGTACCTGTCTATATCCGATATCGGGCCGGACAATATGAAAGACAGGTACATATTTCATACATTTTACTTACCCCGATATCGGATCGGAGTCCGACACCGATATCGGATCGGATAATGTGAAAACGCTTTTAAGCTACTAGAAAAATAAGAAACAACGATTTTTGCGAAACATCAATCAAATTAAGTTAATGCTAAACTCTAAATTAGTTTTATAATCGAAATTATACCATAACTGTGCCCATTATAGCTATAATAAAACGCGCAAAATTAATAGGGCGTCAGAAACTATCGACATTATTATGGCCGTGTTCAAGTATGGCATTATTTTTAAAATTCCAAGAAGGACAAAGAATTCATTGAAAATTCACGTTTCAAACTGCTAATTAAGTGCTGGAATAATTGGATAGGGTATTAATTAAATGGCACGTGTTATTTGCTGCACAATTTGCCGGTTAATAAGGCGTGTGCGAGCCGTATTTAACCTTTAAACGTGTTTTAATCGTGATAGTTATGGCTCGTCTGTTGTTCGATCGAGTTTTTGTTTCAGAATTCTTAATAGGTTCATTAATTTTATTCATGCCGTGCCTAGTCATGTGTTTGTCGTATATCATTTTGTTTGCTCATGGATATGCGTTAATCCTACTAATATTATAAATGCGAAAGTTTGTGAGTGTGGATGTATGTATGTATGTATGAATGTATGTATGAATGTATGTATGTATGTATGTTTGTTACTCCTTCACGCAAAAACTACTGAACGGATTTAGATGAAATTTGGAACACAGATAGATTATAACCGGGATTAACATATACGATACTTTTTAACCCAATAATCCAATACTACGCGGATGAAGTCGCGGGGCACAGCTAGTAATAATATAATTAGTATGATGTGAGAGATTTTTTGCTTATAAATAACTAGCTGTGCCCCGTGACTTCATCCGCGTAGTATTGGATTATTGGGTTAAAAAATCCTATATGTTAATCCCGGTTATAATCTATCTGTGTTCCAAATTTCATCCAAATCCGTTCAGTAGTTTTTGCGTGAAGGAGTAAAAAACATACATACATACATCCACACTCACAAACTTTCGCATTTATAATACGAGTATTAGTAGGATGTTCCTGTATTTTCTCACAACTGTGAATCAATCTTTAACAATATTAAATATTCTTTAACTTGTATATATGTACTTACTTATTATATGCAATCATTAATAATAAGATGTGTCCAAATAAGCCAATTTGCCTCTTGCGTGCATCACTTTGGTTCTGTATGCAGTTAGAAAATGAAGTGAACACTTTTGGGAAATTGGTCATGTTGGACTATGTAAGGTACAGAATGAAAGATAAAGAATCACGGCGACCCATACAAGAGGGTTTAAATGTCTTCCAATGTAGAGTTTACATTACCAGGTAATGGTTTAGATATACGTCTTATTTCTTTAAACCCCTCTTGATTAAAGTACAAAACAACCCGTTCACAAATAATTTGCTTTTCGATCAGTTATAAAATTTTGATAGTATTTATTTATTCCGGGGTTCTAAAAATATTTGTTTGTGTCCTGGCAAGTCTTCCTTGTACCCATCTACATTTATACTAAACTAGCTGTGCCCCGCGACTTCATCCCCGTAGTAATCTATCTGTGTTCCAAATTTCATCCAAATCCGTTCAGTAGTTTTTGCGTGATGGAGTAACAAACATACATATATCCACACTCACAAACTTTCGCATGTATGATATTAGTAGGACGACAAAATGTTCGTTTAGCCTACTTCATGATATCAAAACAAGAGACGGAATAACAGTATTTTCCGTTCATTACGGCTCCCAACTGCCCCCAAGTGGTGAAACGCACAAATAAGACCCATGTTTTTGATGTAACGTACTCCTAGAATACAGGCGTTTGTACCAGGCTCGCATAAGCACGCGCGTCATAAAAAAGTTACGAGGAGTTATCAAAAGGGCGCAGTAAACCGCCATCGCCGGCGACGCTATAAACTGCCCGCTGTATGTAGGGTTGCCAGCCATATACAAAGTTCTCCACTACTTACGAGTTTCAAAGTGCCCCGGGATACGACGATATCGTATGGCGAGAAAAAATTGTTCGGAGGATTTTTTTGTAGTAGGTACCATTCCATCGATATATGCCATTTTATGATGTTTTTCGTTCGACCCAGACGAGTAACTCAATGCTGAATAATTAATCTGTATTAACTCATATACCAATAAAAATATAACTCCAGAAAAATCGTAAACCTTTAAGTTGAGACTACGATTATTATACAACATAAATCTCATAAATAATCAAATTTAGTTCTAATTACATATCTGTCTACAAGTGCACAAACTCGAGTATATATAAAATATTATTTTGTGATGTAATGTGATTATTAGCAACCCTGTTTTGTAATATAACCTCAGTGCTTCTGCTTGTTATTATTAAATTAGTAACTGCTCCATTCGAATATTAGGCGAGGCACGTATTTAATTATTCGCCTCAGATTAATAATAAACTTTAATCATCATCCTTTAATACTTAATCCCATCATGGTAAATCATCATTATCGGATTGCACATCGTCGATCGAGGTCATCGGGTCGAGAAATAACTTGAAAATTCAACAGTGGGGTTTTAATGATTAGAAAGACATCATTTTTTGTTTCGTTCATTAACTGTCACAAAACATAATTTTAGCTTAAGGTGAAGGCGCCTGTCTAGCCCGCGAAATTCAAAATTTTCGAGTATTTTTATAGTTTATCCAAAATCTGAAAACATTTAAGACAACATTTTGTGGTTTGCGAAAAACACAGTATGCAGTGCGTTTATTAATACATTTATTTTACTCTAAATATTATCACGGTGGATATGATATGTACTAGTAAATCACTAAATATACAAAAATTGCCAGATTATCTGGATAGCTGTCGTTCTTGAAATGTTTTAGAGTAAGTTGGATATATTAATAAATGCACTGCACACGGTCTTTTTCGTGAATTACAAAAAGTGCCTTTTGTTATTGTCAGATTTTGAAAAAAAAACTAAAAAACCTCAAAACATTTGAACTTCGCGGGCTAGATGGGCGCTTTAGCCTTAAACTTCTCGATAAATGAACGGGAGCGCCTCCTGTCGACTTCGCCTAACCTAGTCCTATGACATCACAATAAACAACTAACGACGACGTGTCAAAAATTGTATAGGTAATCTCGAAAACTATTGGTCATATTGAAATAACTAGCTGTACCCGCGACTTCGTCCGCGTAGTATTTAACTTAACAAAAATTTCGGGATTATCGGGATATAAAGTATCCTATGTGTTAATCCCGGTTATAAACTATCTGTATTCCAAACTTCATCTAAATCCGTTCAGTAGTTTTTGCCTGAAAGAGTAACAAACATCCACACTCACAAACTTTCGCATTTATAATATTAGTAGGATTATAGTATAGGATTATAAATGCGAAAGTAACTCTGTCTGTCTGTCTGTCGCGCATTCACGCCAAAAGTACTGAACCGATTTAAATGAAATTTGGTACTCAGATATTCTGGAGCCTGAGAAAAGACATATTATGCTACTTTTTAATGCGGAAAAGGGTTGTGAGGTGTTGAAAGGGGGGATGAAAAGTTGCATGGAAGTATCGTCATTTTTTGAAATAGAAGCTTGAACCTTATTTTTTCGGCTGTTGATTCGTTATTAATAAATATGACATTCAAAGTTAATATAATTAAAAATGCTACCCAAAGACACTATTCCACGCGGACGAAGTTGCGGGCACAGCTAGTAACTATGTAAAAACAAATGTAAATAAATTGTTTTTAACCAAAAAGTTCACAGCAGTTTACCCACAGCGTTGTCGGTACTAAGTACGCACCTAGGCCGGGTATATATTACGCTTTGTGAGAGTAACCGGCCTTATCTGAGCTGTTTTATGACCATTTTACGATTATTGCCCCTTTGAATTGGTTATAACTTCGTAGGATATGAAATTTCTATAAAGGAATAATTTTAAATGGACATGTTCATTTAAGTGGTTTTTACGGGGCTGTATTAATTTTTATGGGCCGAGTCTCAGAGAGGATATGCTGGTTGTTTAAATTACGTAGCCTATCTGCGCCGCACGTAGATACAAGCCGATAAAATTTTAATTACAGCCATTAAATCGTATAGCATTGATGAGATAATTAATTTTATAATAATAATTTAGTGAAGCTAGACGTTTCTTCACAATACATTTTCCAAAATTTGTGGAGCATATCGAAGTACTTACCTATTTAATCATTTGATTGCATATGTAACAAAATTTGTAAGAAATGTACTTATATGAATAACAAAATGTTAGAAATGTTAAATGAATAGTCTAGAGAATTGTGTATGCAGTATGTAGAGCTCACATAATTAACACATTTTAAACTTTGACACTGACTGTACCTACTAAGGTTGTCTGTCCAATAAGTAGGGTAACCAAAAGGTTTAGTACCGAAATTTCCGGATTACATATCCATGTCTCATCGGACAGATTTTGCAATCCAGTTCTTCGGATCTTTTCCTGTTATGTTATACAGGTTGAAACAGAAAGGGTAAACTTTTTTTTCAAAACTTAACTTTGTAAATCTAAAACTATCAGCTTTGGAGGAAACTTGAAAAGCAAAAGGTGTTAAGGGGTACAGCTGTTGACAGATTTCATAAGTCTACAAAACCTTTAGTACTTCAACTGTCCCACAAAGGCTATAGTTTTAGATTTACAAAGTTAAGATGAAAAAAAAATAGTATACCCTCTATGTTTCACCTAGTAGAATGCAGGGCATGTTGTTGAGGTTTTATATAATTGTTTCAGGGCTACAATGGTGTGTGCGTGTGCGGGGCAGCGGGGGGCGGGCGCGGCGAGCCGGCGCGCATGGCGGCGCCAATGAGGGAGGGCGCGCCGGCCGGCGGAGTTCGCCCCGCGCCCCACGCGCACCCCGCCAACTTCGAGTACGATGACAACGAGTGGGACATCGGCATCGGCGACCTCATCATAGACCTCGATGCCGACATAGAGAAAACCGACGAGGCGGGCGGCATGGCGGCGCGCGCCGAACCGGACGCGCAGCGCACCGCGCTCAAGATGAAGATCAAGCGGACTAAGCCTGGCACCAAGAGCTCCGAGGCGAAGCACGAGATCGTCAAGTCGAACGAGATGAACGGCGAACCGAAGCCGCCGCCGTCCGCGCCCGCCGCGCCGCCCTCCGCCGCCAAGCGCGGCTCGGGCGGCCACCGGCGCGACAAGGCGCGCGATAAGCACCACCACCCACACCCACCGCACGACGTCAACGGCGTGGCCCGCGTGCCGCCGCCGCCCAACGCGCCGGGCCCGCCCGCCGCGGCGCCGCCGCCCGGGCCTGCGCTGCCCGCGCTCACGCCTGCGCCCGCGCCGCCCAAGCCCGAGCAGCGGCCGTCTCCCGCGCCGCGGCTCGAGGCCAAGCCGCCGCCGCCCGCGGCTCCCGCGCCACCCGCGCCAGCGCCTGCGCCGCCCCCGTCGCCTGCGCCCCTTAATCACGCGCCGCATGCGCCTTCCACACCTTCCAAACCCGAACCGGATGACTCGCGGCAAGAGAAGGACACCTCGCAGCCCCCAGCCAAGAAACAAAAAACAGAAACAAAGGTATGACAATTTTGTTTTTATACTCGTTATTAAACATTTATGTTGTCAGTACACTGGAAAAGGTTCTAGAATTTCGTGTTATAACATCTTCAATCTTGCTTGTTTTAACGGGTACCTACTGTACTGAAAGGACCTAATAGTCCACTTTAGTTGGTAATCAGGCCCCACATTGCTGAGCGTTTCTAATGCACACCACAGCTCAAAGGAAGCTGTACGCGTCGAGACGAACTCCTAGTGCTAGGTCACTATTGACACTAAGTTTGCTTTGGTTGGTAGACTCCAATTTCTGCTAAAGCTTCTTTCGAGCTGTGGTAGTGTTAGTTAAATACTTACCTTCGTTTGAACCTTAATTACGAACGTGTT
The DNA here is from genome assembly GCA_905147325.1 of Notodonta dromedarius. Classification (NCBI taxonomy): domain Eukaryota; kingdom Metazoa; phylum Arthropoda; class Insecta; order Lepidoptera; family Notodontidae; genus Notodonta; species Notodonta dromedarius. The sequence goes on along the minus strand of LR990175.1, from coordinate 8,294,566 downwards.
CTAATTTGTATCACGCACGATAGCATTATCTGAAAACATACCAGCAATATACGTCCTCGATCGGGCGCTAAGCCCTCCACCATGACGAGAGCCAGGGCTACGCGGGCTATTCACTCGCTGCAATCTATCGATCATCCAATCGTCGTCGATAACGGTAATCGCTCGCTAATCGTCGGATTGCTCTTATCGCGCGTGTATCCGATTGTTTCGGGACAGTGTATTTAATTGTCCAGGCTTAGGGCTGTTTGCGAGCTTGATTGAGTGCAAACGGTCGTGGGGTGTAATCCGCGCCTGTCGCCCGCCGCATCGGTTCATTAAACCACCCAGCGACCACCACCCCTGCCCCATCGTAGCCCGACGTCACAATGCCGATGCACTCCACAAATTAATGCGATTGTGGACTCTGGGGCAAATAGAGGGCGCTGTGTCTGTGTAACTTCGATACAGAATTGCTAGAGCCAGATTACAACGCAGCGCGAACATCTGAGGCGATTATTTAAGTTTTTAACCGATTTTCTATTTGTTAAAACATTCACCAAATAAGCATGGAAATATATAAAGCTATAGCAACGTATTCTGTGCTTAGTGGGCATGATGACACTATTAAGTAAGCATTTTTTATATTAACCAGTTTATTATCAATTATTTTTAACATAGGTACTTATTGAAAACAGTTTTTCAAAAAAATTTAATCAATACTATAAGAGATAATCGCTGACATTTTACTTTACAAGATGTTTTAAAGTTATTTTGAAAATTATTCCTCAGATAGTAATTGTAAGACATACCTTATATAATTATGCAATATAAAAATGGCATTCCCAATATGGTAAAAACACCGACCAAGTGTGGCTATTTACTACGGAATAAATGGCAGGAAGTCTATATCTAAACGAGCGATTAAATTGTCAGTAGCTACAGACTACAGGCTCGTATCCAGGCTCCCATAAAACGGTTAAGTTACCCCGCCGCTTATAAAATACTTCTCGGGAGTAGGCAGTTACTCTGAGTACACCTGCTTGCAATGAACATCTTTCACAATGCTAAGCGAATGCACGACGCGCATCATTAATCATACCGACGACGTGACTTCGAAGTATTGCCAAATGTTTATGCAAACCGCGCTCGTCTTGTACGAACTCATCACGTATAACCACATCGAATTATGGTTAGTTTGTTACATTAAAGTTTTATCAGCTGTTTGCGCAATATAGCAATATTTTATGACGCAAGTGATATTATCGCGCGGCGCTATTTGGGGTGAGCTCTGAGGAGGGACTCTCCCTTTGCTTTTCTTGTTATTATTCGCTCGAGGGTCGCGAACACATCGCAGTCTCCGAAATTCCATTCATTAATCACTGTCGAGGGCTCTAAAAATTTCCAAAGTGTCTGTGGAATCAATTTAACGGTCCCCCTTGCTGGAAAACTTTGGGAACGTGATAATTAAAGACGAATATCAATTTTGAAATCTTCACTGTTAGAATAACAACGTTCAAAGATTTTAATCTGCTCGATTTTATTAAAATATGAAAGTACGAAAGGAATGAAAGAAACGATGCAATCTCTTATATTATAATGATGGAGAGGAGTTCAGTGTTCAGTACTAGGTTCAGTGAAACCATTTGTGTAATGTGCTAAGTACATTTTTTTACTGACAGAGTTCAATACCCGAGTACCGTAAAGATTGGAGTCCGAATACGAGTTTAATCAACCGGCATTATTAAAGCGTGGTATTTTTTTTTGTAAAAAAAATACTGGAGCTGTAGAGAGATATTTCTTTTATAAAACCATTGACATGGAGCTTTCGCATCTAACCGTTTGTTACGAAGATATTATCTATGGGGCTCGGTGTGTTCCCCCTATATTTGGTTGCTCAGTATCTGCACCCGTGGCCATTGTCTGGTCTCCTCATCACGTGGTACTTAAACTGTCGCATAATACACTATTATTACGACCGAATTTCAAATAAGGGGTGATACCCCAGTCAATAATTTTCAATTCTACGCGTCCGATCGCCGGTAGTGATGTGCTTTGACAAAACGAGATTATAATTTTTTGTTGCCCATATTTTCAACTGCCACAATTTCGTGTGTTTGTATATGGGGATACTTATCAGTACGCAGTTAACCTTTTATTATTACCTTTAAATTGTTTGATAAAGGAAAAAAATACCATTTAAATTGCCGTGTTACTATTTTCTAATGTGGAAATAATACTCTCGATCTGCTAGCCTATCAAAAGTGTAAAAGACTATGTATTTCAAAAATCATAAGCAAGAGATATACTGGTATTATTACCCACAGTTATTACCTTATTTATTATAATGCGAAATTTATTACGAACTCTTGAGATCATATACCTAACTACTTAAGGGGAATTAATTAATTTATTAGCGTGCTAGACGTGATAAATTAATGTAATTTCTATCAAATTGACCAGGGCAGCATGATACTCAACGTGTATGTCGTCACAAACGAGGTTAATAGCGCCGCGCCGCCCGATTATACCGATCGCTCTGAATAAATTTACATTTTGATTACAGGTTGATCAGTGTTCTCAGTAAACTAACTGCTAACTGGCTGCCAAGCTCACTGCTTACATTAATAAACAAATACGTTACAGCTTGTGCCTCGAGTCACGGTAATTTGAAAATCAATTTCAATTGTGCTACTGATTGCGCCTTTTAAGGAGTTAATACACAAACCCGACGCGCGGTAACAGGTAAGCGAGAATATTTTCTTGTGTACCTTTTACGGAGGGCCGGTTTGGTAAGTGACATGTAATTCGGGACCAATCAGCAAGGGAACAAACGGACATGGAATCACTTTAATAGTGTATAATTTTAATCTGCAACATTGAACCATCGCTGACTGGAGTCAAAAATCAAAGTTTTCGCTTCAACGGCTTTATTTAAGCGGAACGGATCGTGTTACAGCGCTATTGGAGTCAAAAACTCCATCACTTTATATCATGGAATTATAAACCGCTCGACTCATAGAGGAGTACTTAATTGATTGCAACGAATCAATCAATGTGTTATCGGCCCCTGCCATAATCCCTCGTAGGGCCGCGGAACGGATCTCAATGGCTATAGGTAGTTATTGTAAACGCATAACTATAATTTATTTTAGCTCGACCTTGTCGACGGTAATCGTATACACTGCTGGCCAGCATAAGAACGCGGCGGCGTAGAAAGTGCCCCGAGAAGCAATGGCTTTGACTTTATTACTCAGCTACGTAATAATAGTGGTCACGGCCGAATAGTGATTAATTCTAATCCTAACAGCGTATAATGTGTGTCACATACATAAGACGTCCTTATCCGTGACACGGGAATGTTATTCATTGTAATTAATTCCCGTCACGAATGTGAAACTACACACACTGTTTCTTGTATCGTAATGGGGGTGATGACATTTTTTTAAATAGCATAATTTAAAATAATTACTTGCCTATCAAAAGACCTTTGAAATTGGGAAAACTGCAGACTTTTATACTCAAACTCAAAACCTACCGACAAAGCATTTCTGAATAGTCAGAATCTACCACCGGTTCGGAATGCTGCTTCCACGGAGAAGATCCGGCAAGAAACTCAATGGTTACTCTTTTCGGAACTGCAACAGAATGTTAGCAGGCAAAGTTTCGGGAACATTACTAGTAAGTGTAAATATTATATCATGATGACTGAATAGTTTTAGCATACTTTAATAGCGAATTCTGTTTGTGATTTAATCAATAACTGTCATCATATCCATTGTTTTTTTACGCGAAGTTCATTACGCTATTGATCAAGACGGCAGAAGGCGCGAGGAGGTGTCTCGGGCCGGCAACCAGCTGCCGGCGGCTACTGTGTAATTATTATTGGCGTAATTAGGATGTGAGGTCGGCCAGAGCCCGCGGCGCCGAGCCCGCTCCACTCTAACAAACGCCATTATTATTTCCGCTTCGCATTATACTCGCTGCGGTTTGTTATGCCCTCGTTTATTATGTCATGAACAATTGAAACTATAATAAATATTCGCTCCTGCAAAGCAAATTGATTCGACATTAATTGCGGCGATCTGTAAGTTATCACGACTCACGATCCGCTCGCTTCCACGCGGCGCTCGAGCCGCGTTTATGTTTACAGTTACTCATTTAACGGTTTTGCAATTTGGCTGAGTAACTCAATATTATTCCGCTCCGAAATATTTGCCGGCCAATTGACAGCTGCCATATAGAGATCCGTCGGCCGTCCCCTATTATTACTTCAATTAACGCTAAACCCAATCTTTCGTCGCTTCACTAACGTAATAGCGTTCGCTGTCTAATAAATTCCCCTGCCTTAGTTGTCATAAACCCATTTAAGTTATACGGTATTCTCCTTGTGGGATCGTGTTGAGTCGCCAGTGGGGTAGCTCTGCGCGTCGTCGACGGGATCCGGGATCGAGTCGGTTGTTGTGTCGGCGGAGGCAGTAATCCGCAGCTGGCGTTTACCTGAGCATCTCTTTGTTCGAGTGGAAAGTTTCCCTGTGAGTTGTACCGTAGTGTGATGGAACGAGGGACAGATTCGTAGCAGCGCACACCGCATTGGAAACGTATAAATAGAGTGCTAACGCGGGATATCTCTTTAATTGGATGCTGCAATATTGGTACTAGAATCTTACCCTGTGAAAAGATTTTAACAAAGTTCGTGGCTTCAAAGCCGGTACTTCTGCTCGCACTTAATCCGTGATGAACAAAAAAGAAGCTACTCAATCTGGGATCGACAAAACGGATCGCTCGACTAGTTCGTAAACTAATAAAACCTTCACAAACAAAATATAGGGGAGCCGGGGATCAAAAGCCCATTTTTTGTTACTCTTTTTATAAGCTGCTATTTTGCCCTCTTTTGTGCCCGCGTTGTTTACTAATGGGTTCTGTTGGGTTCGACTTAAGATAATAACTCGGGTTTTTTCTCGCCCATGTGTCGTGGCGAGCGAGTTTTTGCCGCCGGAAATGCGAGAATGCTGTTGGGTCGGATTAAAATATATTATTTGTTGATCTTTCGGCTTAATCTGTAAACGGATGAGTGCGGCGCGCATACGCGCTGTGTTTTTGCTTTATTTCTGTACAAAGCGGGCCCGTTACGGGCGTTTCGATTCACTTTCGTTCCGATGACAGCGGTTGTTTTTTAAATGCGATTCCGTTTTATTAAACTCGCACCCGGCGGCGGCGTCCTTTCCCGCCCTCTATTTTTCATCCGAGCGCCGCAATATCCGTAATCGTTATCGGCGGTTAATCAATCACCGCTCTCGTTTAATTCCCCAATATCCTGCGGTACCCAACTAACAATTACATGTGAGGGTCCCGTATCACTGGCGGCCAGCAGCGGTGCCAATAACATAAATTGTCACGGGTGGTCGGAAGTGGCCCGCGCTCCCCTCGGTCCCCCTCCCCCCGCACCCCGCACCCCACCCGCTCCTCGCCGAGAGTTCGAGATTGCTGTCTACTCGACAATCGATATTCAATCTTCTTTGACGTTTTATACAGTCCTTACTTTCTTACTTTGTGTCGGCGTTTAGGGTAGATGATTGGGATTGAAGCGAACATTTCCCTTTTCTTTAATCGATGTCTGGTAAATTCCTTTCTCGTCGCGCTTTCGTGCTTGTAAGTATTTATTGTACTGTCGAATGTTTGAAATCGTTTGTCACAATTGACGGCATATTATTGTAATGCTCGAACACGTTATTCCTGAAGTTTTATTATGAAAAAAAGCCGAAGCCACGACATATGCGGTAAAAAGATGTATCGGGCCGTAAAGGCTATTTATCATTGCGGACGTTTTTATTAAGCTGCTCGTCAAATTATTAACATTCGAATTCGATTCAATTAAGGAGCCTTGAACTTTTCTGTCGTTTATTCATCCAATGTATAGAGATTTGAGCTATTCTTGCGCGTGTGAATTAACCAATACAACAAGCGACTGTGAGTAATTAATAAAATCCAACAATATACACCGACCGAGCTAAAAGCTTTTAATACCGTTTACGATTTCACAGAGCTCGTAATTACGACATAGTTGAACTAATTAGTGAATTCCGCGCGCGGCGAGCAGCCATCGGTCGGAGGTAATTACAAATCCAACCCGCGTCGCTTATCCTACCAAGTTATAATTGAAAGCTCGGCGGCCCAGAAGCCGAGGCTCGTGTATCGCGTTATTAGGTGCGCATACGTAATTTGTTTGTTAAAGACGGCACGCAGTTTATACCCGCTGTGAATAATTTAAATTCATCCCCTCGAGCGACGGGCCGCGGGGTGGCGGCCTGCGTATCGATTCCGTGCTTTGTTTCTGTGTGTGTTAGTGCTGTGCACTGTACGCGAGCGCTACAGTTTCGGCCGGCCGCTGTTCCCCTAGTATTATGTGAGCACGGATTCTCGGCTCGTTTGCTCGGTACGCCGCAAAGCCGGGCCATCATTCGACATGGAGGTTTACTAGGGTTACCGAAACTATTTTTGAACTCGACGGTTTTATAGCCACCACCAGGGACGAGTTTACGTATGTGTACGTTCACCGTCAGCCCTTTTCGACACGTAAACGCTATAAAAATTAAAACTTTTTATGTGCACGACATAAATTATTCATGAGGGGTTTCTTATTTCAGATGCTAATTTCGTTCTAATTTTAATAATTGTATTCAAAATGTAACATAACATCGTTAAGTACATGAACATTTTCAAGTTTTGATTTGATAAATTGTGCGGGTATTGCTTCGGTGCATTAATAAAAACGTTGTGGACTAGGCGCGCGTGGGTAAATAAATGTGTAGTTTATATTATTAGAAAACGATTCAATCGATTGGCCGTCGATTAGTGTTGAGGCGGCGTGTTTACATAAATATTATAAACAAAACGACACGTTGACAGCTCGTGTATTAAGAGAAAATATAAAAGCATACACTCCGCTTCATCTCCGTGGCTAATTTGGAATGTTTGTATCCAAAATATTTAGATGTGATGGTCGCCCACGCAACCTCTGCCGTCTATTTCTACACCGACGAGTTCTCAAAGAAACATCTCGGCGATACGACAATGTACCCTATTACATTGTGTTACGTATCGTTTTGACGATGAGCCAACACCTAAAGTATTTTGTTGATGAGAAAACTGTATGCCGACAGTGAAATATACGATCAATTTAGATTTTTCAAAGATCGTTGCAAGCTAGAACTATGACGTCTTTCAGTTTTATCTAAAATTGTGTGAATAAATAGGTCTATGTTATGTGTCATGAGAGCGAGCCAATCGCCTGTCTAGATTAGGTTTACGCATCTTTGACTAATATGACATCAAATTGATTGCCCAGTCGAAGCAAGGAGGGAAGCAAGCTCTTATACAGTCGTATGTAAGATGCATGGGCATCATTTTATACTATAACGTTTTTGTACCTACACTGTAGCAGTAACAGTAAGTAGATTGTGAAGTTAAATACATTTCTATTTGTAATACAATGTGTGGAACACATTTAAACATAGCAGGCACCTAATAAAGTACCTACCTACTTAAAAAAATCTCCTGTCAGCATTTATTTCAATTATCGTTTCAAGAGGCAAACGACCGTAATATTTTTTGCGGAATAAATATATCGACAGCAAAAACACGTTCGTCATGTTGTCGGTCCGGATCCATCTGCATTACGTCCTCAGTTCAAAATAAACTCTCATATTATTTTTATTGAGCGTGCACCGCGAAATGTGACGGCTTATCTCATGATAAATGTTCGAAATACATGTTGTTCGCTCCGCGGCTCTCAGCATATTGAGTTGATTACTTATTTTAATGTCAGCCTCGTGTTTTTAGACCACATAATTTATTATTCATTGTATCGTCGGATCAATTTGCATGAGAATGATCGAGTTGACATTATTAGTTTCACATTCTGAATATTTGTTTATAGTGTTTATTGCTTTGAGTGCCTAGATGTTGTATAGAAAAATAATATGTATATTCTTTTTCTAATTTAAAACTAGCTTTCGTTATAAAATAAACGAAAGATAAGCAGATTATTCTTGTGATACATTATTTGAAACTGAAACAGATTTCAGACTGAGACTGCCTTTATTTTTGCTAGGTATAGGTATCAATCATCTGATAAAATTCCTCTGTTCTTTTACTCGTTTTCACTATTCAATTTAAAAATGCTCGAGATGATTAAATAAAAACGTTGGAATCAGTTTACATTACAATTTGTAGGACATGTGTAAATCATTATGTAGTTAATTTTTATTCTTCGAATGTAAAATACTGCAGTCAGTGACAATAAATAATTTAAGGAAATTCCGATATTTGTAACTTACAAGGAAACTCAATACTTTATTCGAAATGTCGCGTCATCGTACCTTTGAATATTACCTATAATATTTTACTTTGGGTTTTGGAAGTATATTATTATTGTCATATACAGTTATGCGAAGTCAAATTATTATAATACTGGCATTTGTATGTATCTCTGTGCTAATTAATAACTTACCTTTGATTTCTTTAATTATTACGACACTAGTCGTAAGAGTCGTGTAAGTACCAGGAACACAGCAAAGTGAGGCGTTAGTCAAATGGCGCGCAATACGCTTCTTCGCTGAGAATAATTTCCTCAGGCATCGTGCCTCGCAGCGAAGCGACTACTGAATAAAGTTTTGTATTGCGTTAATTGCCACCAGGGGCTCAGAGCGAGTGGCGCGTCTTTAATGAGACGGCTTCTTTAATGAAAATACCGAGGGCACAGGGTTGTCAGCACGCTGTGAGAATACTTGTAATCTAGCTTTGAAACTGCTAACGTGAAGCCTAAAATAGACGGGAAAAGTCTTGGTTTACACGTTAGCTTGCTCGGTGTACATACCTACAGCTATTTACTAGCTGGCTCGTTTAGTTTAAACTGCGCTCTCGAGTTCAAAAAAAATATTATACCTTATTAAATAAAATACTTATTATGATTATTATTGAAATCGTAGTTTAGGGGGAGGTGTTGAATTTATGGATAACCTTAGTCTTCTTTGAGACTTTTAATAAACTAATAAAATATTATGCTATATTTAAATAAAATAGCATGCGTGCTTTTTATGGGCGAGCTAGTTCAAGACTCATTTTGCCAAGCACAAACTTTTTTATAAGGCTTTTTTTCATTATAGTCTAGTTAAAAGATAACGATCTCTTTGTTGCCAACACTTTGGCAAAGGTCGCGGCGCGGCACTTTGATATGTCCTTGTTGACGTTTTAATTTATAATAGTAAAATAGTAAATGAATGGGCTTAATTAACGACCGTATTATATTATAATAACATATTACATTATAATAATTTATCATAATATCCTTGGTAGGTATCTATACAAATCTTACGACTTATTATGGCTTACTAAATTGAAGCGGTTATATAACCGGTAATAATAATAAGAAAGAAACCGGTTATTTTTTTCAACAAATTACTGTCTGGTAGACCTTAAGTACCTAACCTAATATGTTTTCCATGAAAGGTAGAATTTACTAGACGATCGACCACCATTAGGGAGTCATCTCACTCCATTGAAGGTAGAATGATCGACGTGGACCGACAGGTTGTACATAGAGCAACGTTCGATCGATCATCGATCGTCGGTCGATCGATTGATGTGGTTACGCCCTTATAACACCTTCACCTATGTTCTCATCATCATAGTATACTTACTAAGTATTACGATGGTTCTCATCAACTCTAAAAAAACAGCCTTTGACATGTCCAATATATGTTCCGATGACGTCAGCCGGAAGCGAGGACATGAGTGTTATAAATCTGTCACCTACATGTGTCTAAGGATCTACAGGACCTAAGCTCGGTTAATACACGTGCAATGATCTATATTACCAACTAGCGGCCCGCCCCGGCTTCGCACGGGTACATTCCGGTTACATTATTCGAGTTTTAGTAAGGATCCCTAATTTTTTTGAAAATATATTATAGCCTATGTCACCCGGGGATAGTGTAGCTTCCCAAAAGTGAAAGAATTTTTCAAATCGGTTCAGTAGTTTCGGAGCCTATTCATTACAATCAAACAAACAAAGTTTTCCTCTTTATAATATTAGTATGATGAATGTTTGTATTGAACTTCTTCTTCTTTCTTTAAAAGTATGGCCCACCCTAGTTAATAGGTATTTCGCCAGTGTCAAGTAACAAATAGCAATAACAAACACAATTAATAACAATACAGTACAAAAATGTGACCGTCCTCTCTGGAAAACCAATATGGAGGCCTGTTTTGAAGTTACTATAATCAGACGAGCGTGTTCACATGGTTAAAAAACAATTTCTCAGCACATTTCTATACATTTACTATGTTTTAAATATATATTTGATATTAATGTGTAATATTGTATTGCAAATGGACTAGGATAACATAATATACTGAGAAGTCTATGAAATATGTTGAGTATAATTTGAATAGTCAATTTAACTTACCTGGAAGTGAGGTTATCTAAGAGTTATTGATATTTTATTCATACTTACATAATAATCCATTTTAATACATATTATGTGCATATAAGTACATACTTATACGAAGAAATAACACTCATGTCTTAAATACCTACTCATAAAAACACGTGTATCAAAATCGATTCTAGATTTGTTCTGAATAATTTTCGCAGATAATGTAACAACTAAATTAACCATTTGATCTTTTTACATGTTTACATTAGCATCTTATATGAAATTTATAAACAAAAATAAATAAATAAATAACTTATATATCTGTTTATATTAATATAATTGGAAGAAGAACGTACTTATATTACTTAATACTTTAAACATCGATAGCGCCGCCTCCTGTCTAAATCCTCTAAGATAATAAAATATGAATGGTGTTTACTTAATAAATAGATAATTTAGTATTCCTTAGTTTATATACTAATTGAGAATCATCTCCATCTTAAGGTTGTCAGGTAGAGATCACAGCCAGCGATAATACCACCCACTGAATACTGTACTTATCTACTTGGTTAAAAAGTATCCTATATGTTAATCCCGGTTATAATCTATCTGTGTTCCAAATTTCATCTAAATCCGTTCCGTAGTTTTTGCGTGAAGGAGTAGCAAACATACATACATACATCCACACTCACAAACTTTCGCATTTATAATATTAGTAGGATCTATTTACTTTTTGTAGGTTAAGGCATATTCAATACTAACGCTGAATTTGACATTTAATTAAAGAATAGTCTATTCGCTGTCTAAACGAATAATTTCGAATAAGTATTTTTTTTACAACGCGTTATGTTGCAATTTACCTACCACACAAAGAACCAATACATATTAAGAAGATAAAATACTTACCTATAGTTGTCTAATTAAGACAATATAGGTACCTATTTTATATTCTTCTTTCTTTAAAAATATCTAGTTTAATAGATAGGTATTTCGTCAAACAAGTTACAAATAGCATTTACAAAAGCATTTAATAACGCTAAGTATCAAACAAAAAAACCCATTACGCATACAAACCCAATAAATAAACAAGACAGTGACCCTAGCTTGCCAGACTCTTACAACGTCCCGCGCCACGATACCAACATGTTTTTTCTTTTTTTTTTATGGCGTCACAGTGTGTATTTTTCCAATTTCAAGTTTTTACTTAATTCATAAAACGCTGGGATCGATAACGCGAAACCAAGATGTTCTCATGACACGGACAACATAAACACATGGGGGTTAAGTTTTTGTAACACGCCCGCAATAATTACACAGATAGATAATTGAAATCGCGTGAATAATCGAGCAAGACGCGGCGACTGCCCGCCGACACGTCACATCGCGTGCGAGCAAGCGTTCACAAAAAATAAATAAGTCATCGAAACATGACATGTGCTTCTCGGAACTGATCGAGTGAGGAAGTTTTCCATAAAAATGTCAACTCGATATAAATGGCACGAGACGCTGAATCGAATCGTACGGACGGACGGAAATAATCGGACTTACGGTTAAAGGTTGGGCTGTTAAGTCATGAATGATAATCGATTTTCGATTGGATACGTAATTAATAGCATGGCTTACCGAAATAACGAACTCAGTGTATCCTCGTATTTTATTATCATTACTTAAACTAAATTGTTTGCCTATCTCTACAAATAATGATGTTTAGATACCTACCTAATAACGTTTTGCTTGCTTTCATTTAGTTGATTTTTGTCTTGTACTGATCTGATCTGAAACATAATCTCAATAATAATAATCGATAAAAAAAACTAATCGAATCGGAAAACAGATTAAGACAGATGTTTTATAACTTAGAGTTTTTATAGTCTACTCCAAAAAAGTAATCGATAAAAACATACACCGAGACTTTTTTATACACGATAATATCGAGTTTTCCTCCAGTTAGAATCGATATTAATAAGCTTTAGTAGGTAGTTATGTACGATGATAACTAAATTGAAATGTGTTCTGTTGTATATTTTTGTTAAATTATTAACTAATTTATTTAAATAGTTAGTACGATACCCACTATCAAAATAAAATAAATTATATAACAGCTTTGTTTCCATTATTTATAAGTCGCTCATTAAAATTGTTTTAGTAAAAAAGTTAGATGCTTGATTCGAACAGATTTTATTATCATCGATACGAATCTTAATTATTGTGTTATGGTTTTATTATTTGTGACTGAGAATATTCCTATTAATTACAATTCTGAAATTATTAATATTCTTTGATTTATATTCACAATTTTCTTTATAAGTACACTTGTACCCACATAAATGAACCATACAATGTTGTAAGTACGAGGTATCGTTACTCGAATAACTTACGCAAGAAGAACATGTTAAACCGTCAGAATTACTAATCCTAATGCGTTTATTGATTGATGAGCAAACATTCATGATTTGGAAATATTAAGATATCAATATTGCGCCATTAATAACTAGCTGACAAACAATATTTACAGCTAACATATATTTATTAGGTTTTTTTTTCTATCTAAGCAGAAGACTAACCTACTTGAGATCCGCCGTATTGGCAATAAATGACTAAGGTCGGCTATTTGTTAAGTTAATTTAGGGCCGTAATAATAAATCGATCTCAAGTCTGCAAGCGATTTTTGGTACGCTTTTGACATTTCATTTTGTATTGGTATGACATAAGAATGACATTTCCAAGATCGCTCTCAGCCTTGAGATTGGTTTATTAATACGGGCATTATTAATGTAAAGCTCTGATTACATCGCAAATTGGCCTGTAGAGGGTCTAACAGGGGATATCACTCATTACCTGCCCTCCAGCTGAATGTTAGAGCTAGGGATGCGCTCACGAGTCACGGCAATACGTCAATCGATCATTGGAGTTCAAATATCGAATCTTAATTAGTAATCTGTAAGTCCGTTTCGAATCCGCTGGGTAGTAGACCCTGTGGTGATACTGTTGGCAACGATAAACTATATATCGTGACATTTGTAGTGTCAAATCCTACTCTAAATTTAGACTAAGATTCTTCTAAATTCCGGCAAAAAAATATGGAATTTAGAGTAGAATTCGACACTACAAATGTATCGATTATCGTTGCTAATATTAGCACCCCTTATATTTTCTATAATTCGTTTTAATAACTGTTATTGAAACCGATTCTTAATTTTACTCAGCGCGCGTCTCGTCCAGGACATTTAAACAATGTAGGCGTCGAGTCCGTGTTCGGCCATTATATCGTAAATCACTGTTGACGCCCGCAGTAATTGGCTCGGTGACCGCGCCGCGGCTAGATTGCCTCGCGTTTTATGCACCTCTGGTACTCCGCAGTTTCGACGCTAATGGCGTTGCTCCTATGTTAACCCTCGTCTGCCCGGTTGATTGATAGACACTGATATGTCATAATTAATGAGCATTATTGACTGGCTGTAAATCGCTGTAAAGTTAATTAACTTGCGAGATCATTTTATTAGTGAATAGAGCTGAAAGCGTGTGGAATTAATAGCGGAGTTGATTACGCATCGCATTGTGTTACAAATATAAAATAATAATGATTAAAAAAGATAAGCAGAAATGTCTTCTTTGGTTTTTAGGACAGCTCATTACATAGGTATGTAGCGTAAAGAGGTTATTTGCAGTCAGCAATCATTGGTTCTGATGACAAATCTCGTCCGACCTCATAAGAAGCGAATTTATTGGCACATTGGTATGCTCCTATTTTTTTCGGTGAGATGTTTATGATTAATTTAACTACCTAAATAAATTGTTTACGCCGCACTTCCTGTTGGCTGGCTGGCTTCTGTTATTTGTGAAGCGACGTGTCATATGTGTCTCGTTGCCGTCGTAAACTGCGCTCGAAGCTAATGCAGGGAACCAGAACATAAAACATACATAACACGCCTAGCGTAAGTGTCGATAAATCTTACGTATTCAAGGTGACAGCCGCTAACTACGCCCCTCAATGCGCTCGCACAGTGATAAAGATTTCACTGTTAAATTCGCAGTATTAGATACCCATTTTACGACTTGGTACATAAAAAATAAATCTAGATGAACACACCGCGTTTGCCATTATCATTTGTTCACGCAAAAAAATAAGGTATTCGAATAGTAAACGCTATAAGAAGTTCTACAGCTATATGTATTTGTGTTAAGGTGATGGCGCCTGTCTAGCCCGCGAAATTCAAAATTTTCGAGTATTTTTATAGTTTATCCAAAATCTGAAAACATTTAAGACAAAATTTTGTGATTTGCGACAAACACAGTATGCATTTGCGTTTATTATGCGTGTGCGTTTATTAATACATTTATTTTACTCTAAATATTATCACGGTGGATATGATACTAGTAAATCACTAAATATACAAACATTGCCAGTTTTTCTGGTTATCTGTCGTTCTTGAAATGTTTTAGAGTACGTTGGATATATTAATAAATGCATTGCATACGGTCTTTGTCGCCAATTACAAAATGTTGACTTAAATGTTTTCAGATTTTGCATAAACTATAAAAATACTCGAAATTTTTGAATTTGGCGGGCTAGATGCGCGTTTTAGCCTTAAGTTGGAAGGGCTCCAACTACCGTTTAAATGACATCACGATCGGTAGCAAGAGTGGCTATTTATTTGAATTATATTTTCGAATAGAAATATCAGTTTGTAATCAGGTATGTAATCTGTGGTCGTGGTGATAAAAGCACACCTAGCGGCGCGGGCGGTTCATTTGTCTGCTAGCACAGAATGCTCCGCGTCGGTAGTTCGGTATCTACTCCCCTTATATCTGCGGTTCCAAGCACTCTGCGTCCGATCGCAATATCCTGAACCCTATTCAAATGGCGACCCGACCGCCTACTGCTGGTTTTTATGCTCGCCTGGTATAAACTTTTGTTTCCGATTGGGTGTATTCGAAGCTAAACTTTATTATGAAAGGCTTTTATTCCATTAACTTTACAGTTGCGAATTCTTATTTTTTTTATTCAATAACAAGCATCTCAACAATGTGTTAGCGCACGTCAAAGGAGGTGCGGTGCGGCTAGTAATTTGCCTCGACGATCGGAAGAAAACACATTTCCTGTTGAGCGAGCGCTAGATAAACACGTCCACAAAATATTTCACGCTTCGCTTCAGCATCCACTAACTGTATTTATTATCTTTCGCAGGTAAGACCGAACTCGCCGGACAGGTGAGGGTTTTATTCTCTTTGCGGTTCGCGGACGACATGTGTGAACTTTATTATGGCCGCTTTTATTGCCCGCGGCGAAGCGGCGCGTCTCAGTGGCCACATTTCGTCACCCTCATTTTCCAAGCTCATTGAAATCAGTATTTATCAAGCTTGCCGTAATACGACGCCCGTTTTGGCGACCCGGAGCGATCCTCGAGTTATTTAAAAACATCATAAAAACGGTAACAACTTTCATGTGTGTAAGCAACGACCGGTATACTTATTTACATTAGTACTTATGTTATCGCAAAGTAAATTTACACGCTCGAGCAACGGTTCCGCGGCGGTAAATTTATTTATCATAAATTATGATGTAAAAAAATGTTACACCGTCTCATTGTTTGCGGAGTCGCCGATGCGTGTGAACTTTAATGTCGTGCCATTGTCGTTGCGGCTCGCTAAACGACTCGCATCACCGACATCACCATCCATTCAGAGGAACACCGACGCGCATTAGAACGGCATTAACGTTGACTTAGCGCAATACACTCGTAACAATACCGGCCGGCGCGAATCGCCATTCATTGCTGCTATTTCGAAACGACATATAATTACGGACGACACGATGTGGAGATACATCCTTATCTCGCGGTATTGTCGCGATGCTATGACCTATTCGACGCGGCTAATAACCGCTACCGGTTCGCGGAGCGGTTGGTGCAGATAATTAAGTACTTATATCTCCCGAGAGGTGTCGTTCCGTAATGATCTCAGGTGATTTCATCGGTAAACCGAAAGTAAACCGTTGATGGGTGATTGATTCATTTTAGTGACGACAAAGTCACATCGTGTGTGAGAAGACAAGGTTTACAGCTGAAGATTTTATTGTCTGGACGACGATATAAAGAGGTCGCGGTGACGCACCACCGACTAATAGCGTTTGCGATATTTATTGCACCAATTAAAAATTTAATAAAAAAAAAATAGTGGCAGATGTATCGGATTCACGAGAACGCCAAATTTATATTTGTCTATTTTATTTTATCAGCAGCGGAATAATACCTATGTATTTCAATTCTCGTTTGCAGCGAAAACATTTTTATCCGCGACTCGCGCTGCGCTTTCATTAAACATGGTACTAAAATAAACATGAGGAGGTAATTTCGTTAGCGAAGTCGGCCATTTGCATCGCAGCCGGGCCAGGGAATTGCCGTTGGAGCCGCGCGAGCACGCGGCCGGGGTATTAAGACTCGTTTGATGATCAGCCACCGCGACGATAACCGCTGCCTTCCATCCTATGGCCATATAAGCACCTTAGTTATTGAAATATATTACACAAACATAACACTATCACACCTATGTTTCGTTAATGGGGTAGGCAGAGGTTCACTGCAGTGTATACACGTTTCGCCAATGTAATAGGGGTGAAAATGGCTCAAACCAGCCAGGGTTCCCATTAGGTGCAAGCCGCATTGGACCTGGCGCGGGCGTTGACGTGACACGGGCGCCTGTCCATTCTATTCAAATTTCGTCCAAAAGGCATGGAAATAGAGTCGCAATTCGAACACACCGAATGATGATGATGATGATGTCCGTGCCTTGAGAGTGTGAAGTTCACGCCCGCGCCAGGTCCAATGTGGCTTGCACCTTAATGCGAGGGGAACGTACCATCCATAGTCTACCACACTATTCACACATTGTTATTAATTTATTTATTATCATTTAAACACATGTAATATTGTCTAAGTACATAACATACAAAAAACCACTGAGGTTTAGAATTGATGTTATACGTTAAATGTTAAATGTAGGTGGGTAATATAATATACGATAATGATAGATAATATATTATACTAGATAATATAATATAATGCGTAGGTGTAACAATAAATATGTAGTTAATTATTATTATTTTTTAAATGGAACTAGATAAACGCATTAACACACCATGGTGCTTAAGAAATGTTGTTTTTATTTTCTTTTAATGTTATTCAAATGACATGTCTCGTAATATTTTCCTCCAACTACTGTAAGCGACGTTGATAAAACGTTTAGTTAACTCTGTCAACAGGACACGAGTACCAGTAGGTACATTAAGTACTTAATAACGGTAAACTGTATGTTAATAAGCAAGATAATGCATTGAATGAAAACATAGTTTTACGAAATGCAATTAGTATAATCCGAACAGATAAGATCTATCTGATCTATTAGTTTGTTGTAATCTCGTAAAATTATCTGTGGAGCCTTCGAAAGTGGATGGAATTATAGTTTGGTTTGTTCTTGTAACTCGGCGGTGGTCCGACGCTGCAGCCTAGCATTATAAATTAATGATTCTCCATTCCGCGTCGCATAGTTTATATTTACTTAGTACACGACATAATCTACTAATACGAGTACTTGAAATATCACAGGCATTAAAAGTATCGTTTAAGGTGAGGTGACTAACTAGCCCGCGAAATTAAAAATTTTCGAGTATTTTTATAGTTTATCCAAAATCTAAAAACATTTAAGACAACATTTTGTGATTTGAGACAAACACAGTATGCAGTGCGTTTATTAATACATTTATTTTACTCTAAATATTATCACGGTGGATATGATACTAGTAAATCACTAAATATACAAAAATTGCCAGATTATCTGGATAGCTGTCGTTCTTGAAATGTTTTAGAGTAAGTTGGATATATTAATAAATGCACTGCACACGGTCTTTGTCGCGAATTACAAAATGTGCCTTTTATTATTGTCAGATTTTGAAAAAATTCTAAAAATCGTCAAAAAATTTGAACTTCGCGGGCTAGATGGGCGCTTTAGCCTTTTGTTCACACGTAAAGAGCTCTAAGGCGTCAGTTGTCCATACATTTACCAGTAAAGCTGCAAGTTTCCGCTAGGGGCGCTGCTGTGAAATATATGGAAAGATTCGATGATTGGTTTTGGAGGTTACTGTCAAAACTTGTACTAATCCTCCTATATTTATTACAAGTTCTTCGTATGAAGAAAGTTACAGCCCTGATAGAGTTAAGTTTGGTAGTCAACATTGTAATCTAAGTAGGTAGGTATACTTATTTTATTACTGATTTCCAACTCAGAGATGACAATGTTATTATTTATTGGTTTTTAACTACTTATCCTCGCTCCAAACAACAAGTTAGGTTTTCCTGGTTGATATTAGTTCCCGAATCAGGCGCCAAAAGTTTAAAAATAAAACGCCTTGATAACCAATTCAATGCATGAGGTAATGTACTTACAATAGTTATAATTTAATGTATCATTCATATCGTCATCTAATATCTGTTATTGTATGTGATATGTCAATGATGTTCGCGATACGGCACGAATTGCGTTTATCAATATTTAATCGTAAGAGGTTTAGTGTGTATCAAGCTGTTACAACAATTGTCATCTTCATACATCATTCGCCTGATCTTATCTTGTCGGAAAACGCGCAAGTTATTTCTGGCGGTAGGTACCTAACTGTAACCCACACTAGACTTTTTAGTGTCAGTTCCAATGCCAGCGGATCGCGCACGATAGTTAATGTTTTATGATCCATCCGGTGCAGCGCTAAAACAACAATGTGTCTAGTGTTTCTCTACGGGCAAAGCATTTATAATAGCGGTTTAAAATTTTTAATGTCGTCATTTGCGAGCCGCGAAACGTTCGTGCCGTCAGGGGTGCTTCTCTTAGCAACGAGAATCGATATATCGTGACATTTGTATTGTCGAATCCTACTCTAAATTCCATCTTTTTTGCCGTCGTATCGATTACTGAACGAACAATACAAAATTATGGTTTGTTCAGACGATATACGTGTGGGAACGGAACGTAAATGGTATACGTGAAATGGAACGTAAGGATGGGAGAGAGGGACGGAGGATGGTGAGAGGAGAGCGGTGTAGGAAGTACGAAAGGACGTTAGTATTTTTTTAAGCGGAGGTTATAAGAAAAAGGAAGAATAAAACGGTGTTAAAACGATTGAAAGCAGTTTTTATTTGTGTCTCACGAATCCAAGCCTGCGATACTACATACGACTGCAGAAAAGGATGTAATTTAGAGTGGAATTCGACAGTACGAATGTCACGATATATCGATTATCGTTACTCAGAGTAGCACCCCTGATAGCCCACTGTCGTAACCGGCCCGGCTGGGAAGTGATGTAATTCAATACAACGGCGGTTGCCAGGTGTTTGTTTTCTATGACTTTTTCCACGGCGAGGCGATTAGTTGAGTGCACACGAGTAGCGCGTTTTAATTATTTAATGAACGCGAGGCGCGGCCGGCACATGCCCGGGGCCCCGCCAAATGTGCCTCTAATTACCCAGCCCTGCTTTTAACTAATAACTCGCTGGTGGCTACAAATCGCTCGTTCTATTTTCAGTGACCGCGTATTACGTCGGCCATGCATTCAATTTATCGCTAACGAATGAACTTTATATTTCGAACGCGATTGGATATGATGACTTGTAATGATTTTAATATATTTTTTTGAAAAAAATGTTACCAATTGAGTATTTTGTACTTATTGTGAGTTTTTTTTAAATGATTAATAAGTACTTACTTAGTCATTCCCTATTAAAATTTGCTAAAACTACTCAGTTGTAACGTCATACTACAATAGCGTACTGTTTTCGAATCTTAAACGTCTGTATTTTAAAGTTATTTTGAATATAATTTTATTGGTAGTAATCGTAAAGCATAACTTATAATAATTATGCAAGAAAAAATAGGCATCATCCCTATTACTTAAGCCATTAGTCTGTGTCCGTTTACAGAGTGGATTAAACTGGGTCTTTTGTTTTTTCGAGTATTCTCATCGGAATCGGGTCTCCGGGCAGGCCGTCTTTGAAGTTTTATCTCTGTATAAATTGTATTAGTTAAATTTTCTCAACTTCGGCTACGCAACCGTTTCTGCGAATTGAAGTTTCTTGGGAGATTCTTTGTGAAATTAATAAAGTTTTAATTGAATTCTGTTGAAAAGCAATTTTCGGCGGATGTCACCCGGGATCCGTCTCGTCTTTCGCAGTTTGAAGAAAGAAAGCTTTATCATTGAAATCATAACAATAATGCTGGTATCGCTGACGGTGTCGGCTCTTTCTGGTCACGATTCCTTTGTCCGTGTGATATAAATTCTCAGAGCCTCTGCGATCCGTCACGATAGCTATCTCAGCTCAGACATCCGAGGATTTCTCGCTAAATCGGCCAACTCGCTCGCTGTCATATCCTTGCAAACACGAAATAACTACCAGGTACTTAACTGTTTCTTGCTGAGGATTATATTACATCCTCAAAATTAGTAACACCTTTATCAATGTTGATAAATATAACAATACTTTACCAGGTTTGACTTTGTTGCGTGTTCAGTCCCGTCACGACTATCGGCAATGTCGGTAAATCAGAGTTACCAGAGTTACCTAACGCTTTCTTTGCTTCGGTGAATTTATGGAGTCGACATCTAGCTCGTGTATCTCCCTTGTCTTTATGTTCCCCTGGTATTGCTCTGCATCTGTAAGCTAATGGAAGCGCGCTCGAAGATTCGATTCTTATAATTCCCATTGCGTTTTATATTTCAATAAACTCACAATTCGAGTTGAGATATAAAATGAACATAAACGACGACCGTGTTTATAAAACGCCACGCTCTGCTTACAAAAACATATCTTGTTTATCGCAGCAAAAAATCCTCGAGAAAAAATAAAACTCTGAATATGACAGGAATAAATGAGACGTCTTGTACTTGAAATAGTGCGACGATTGTGAGAGCAATCGATCACGGGAACTCGCATGAATTGCAACATTTATATAGATCCGTCCCGGGATTTCCCACTTTATCCCTACGTGAGATTTATTTTCGAGCGCGACACCTACGCCCTTTGAAGTCGGTAGACGGGGGAATAAATCCTTACTGCGCTCCGTCGTTGTTTTTAATTAAAACACCATAAAGCTTAATAGTAATAATGTTTAGAAATAATAAAACAACGGCTGTGAAAATAAAGCTTAGCCAACAAACGAGCTAATAAATCAGAAGGGCTCGGGCATAAAAGACGGTGTAAATGTTAAAAGCCATTACCGGAAGCCATTGTCCGAGCGGTGAGTCAGGCCCGAGTGTGATCTCCACTTAATCCTGTGTACGCGGATAACAAAGCTAACAATGTGATAAAGCGGCTCCGGACGCGTCGCACTCGCTCGTAATAACTATAAACTATCAACCGCAACCGTCTGCCATCTTGTAGCTGGAGTCGATGAAATATCTACCTCTCCCTCATTCCACTGGGGGCGGTGGGTGCGTCGTCTCCCTCTCCCAATCCGGGAAGCTGATGCAGACGGGCGACGTAAACGCGGGTGTCATCCGCGTCTCTCGAAAATTCACACCTGGAACAACAATTTTATTGAAATCGTAAAATGATATTTTTTCTTTTACTGTTAGTTTTCTAGAGGTGGAGTAGAAACCTCGCAATTTCTTCATATTGTAGGTTAGGTAGATATCAATCCTGTAACTGTTTTCCTATTCAATTATAATGAACGTGGTTGCCAGCCACCAATACCAAATGATTGCTTGTTCAGCTTGTTTGCTGTTCACTCGTCTGCACGGACAGTTGCGTCTCGGTGAGGTGAAACCTCCTCAGCCGCGTATTCTCCTGGTATTGGAGTTTAAATTACACGAATTAATCCGGTCCAGTACTTGCATCTCCAGGGATGAATGTGCTTATGGATTTCAACTCGCGTGTTTTTTTTCTATGGAGATATTTGGGACACGTCGAGGCGAGCATACTCGAGTAAGTCCGTCCACTTTTTGCCATGTGGACGAGCCGAAACGAGCTACGGTTTTAACACATCTTTGCTCGCCATGACTCGTGTAAGTGCCATTACGAGCCGGTCCCTCAACCGGCAGATTTATTTTGTTTTCATAGTCCTATTTGGAAAATTTAAACGCTCGTTCAAAGCAAAATGTATTTCCCCAACAATGTAAACATTTTCATTGTTTGTTACAAACTCATATTCGTGTTTACTACTATTTGAAGGACCGACATTAACGTATCATAAACTACTGTGTTTAGTGGGTTCGTGTGTTCGCAATTTATTGTCTTCGATACAACTCGAGTGATCTATGGTTTTATTAATAAATCATATAGAACAATGCAATGAGTGTGCTGTTTGTCATTTTGTCCGTATAATATTGAATCGAATATCACAAAGAAATGTTGTAGGGATTCAATGGCCGAATTTGTATGGCGATCACAGAGCACTTTCTCAATGGCGCGATGTCGCATGAATTATTTATTGATGTAGGGTGAACGCCGAGGCAGAAGCAGAGGCGTCGAGGCCAGACGCGACATCTCCACGCATTTTATTGTTATAAATTATTATTATATTTCTTTCCAACCACTTTTATTACAAAGTCGCACGATTCGTTGACTATATTGCCCCTCATCGCGTTTACTAGCCATATAACATTATTGTATTTATGCTAATTTACGCATTATTATAATGAGTTTTGGCATCTCGGCCTAACAAATAAAATAGGTACTTACATTATCTGAAATTGTGCCAAGGAAAGCAGTAAAACAAGCATTAAAATTTGAGTTTACAGTCGATACAGCAAAACAATAAAAAGCGTAGAACACATTCAATAACGTGTTATTAAAGCCCATTATAAAATAGCAGCTGTTGCGAGTGAGCGTAATTTGAAACCGCTCGTCTCGCATCGCGCATCGTTTGTCACGGGTAGTGGAATGACATGCATTTATTAAGATTTTAAAGCGACCAACGAGGCTTCCCGGGCGCGGGTTGTTCGCCGTCCGTCACCGGCCGTCAACAGGTTCTCAAACTGTTAATCAATTACACACACCGTTGCGTTGGTTCGCGCGCTTTTTCCTCCGTAATGGATACCGCGGTCCGCAACACACGTACTGATAATAAGTACGTAGCCATGTATGTACACATCGAGGCGGTTGGATTCACGCACGAATGCCTCCACTAGTACACGGGTGAGCTGTTGGCTACACGGTGTAGTATGCTTGTGTGGGTTTCGGTGTTTTTTCTCTTGTGTGTGGCAGGTTTATGGTTGAGCCGCGCCCCGCGCCCGCGTTCGTGGAGCGGGGCGGGGCGGTGGCGTCGTCGCGTGTGTACTGCTGCTATTTTTCAAGAGCCCCCTTGCGTGCACGGTGTCGTTTTTGCGCTCTCTTTGTTTTATTGTGTTCCTTTGCGACTGCAGAAATGAGCGGTGCCATCGTTATTGTTCACTCCGCTCTCGTCTTGTGCCGCCCGACCCGAACGGTTTCTTGAAGCCGGTTCGGTTGCATTATAATGGCATTATTAAACGTCGTAATAGACTACGGTTTTTGCCTTGTTAACGCTCTATTCATATCGACTTTTTGTCCGGCTCGTTCGTAAATATAAAAGATAATTGTTTTGTGGAGTCTGGTGATGAAAAAACTGACACGGTAACAGATTTAAAGGGATTTTCAAACAATAGAAGTTTAAAGGTACGGCTATCGGGAAAGCTGGGTTCTTGCATTTACATAAGGCCGTAGAGTTAACGTCCGCAGCCCAAATGAAGACGGAACGTAATTTGCATATGCAAATATTTTGTCGTTATCATGCAAATACTTACTCGGTGTATTACAGATGACTTAATGGTACTTACACAGCCTCTCAGATTCCCTGGGCGCTCTCGAACCCGATCTATTTGTCTTTATGGAACGACGGAATGTGACTGATATTTAATATTTATATTTGTTAAAGGATTATTATTTGAATTGTATGGATGACTTAATTTTTAGAAATAGGTATATTAGGTGTAATATTGACACAAAAGCTGGAAAATGCATTAAGTGAAGATAATAATTAGTAGAACAGTTTATTTTTATCTGTATACATACCTACATATTATGTTTGTATCCAGTGTATACAGATAGAAAGTTGGTATGTACCCACGCACAGTGCTATAATCAAAGAGGTTTTGTACCTATTTGTATTGTAACCGTAAACAGGTTTGGTGCCTGGGGGCAACAGAAATGTCAATCATTCTATTGAGCTGAAGATATTTTTTGTAGCTCGAAACTCATCTCGTCCGAAAGATGATAACACTTCGTAAGTACCTAATTGTGGTGTCATTACCTTTTGAGTTGTATTAGCATAAACACTTCTTGTGTGTAAAGTCATAAATAAAACTTACATTAATGTATATATCGCATGTATTATACCTACAAGGTTTGTTTGTTAACAAATCAGCTACTTTTATTGTGAAAGTAGTTCCGTTGTTTGTATAAAGTAGGTATGTAATTTATGAGTTGTTTATCGTACAATGTTTGCGGCGAACATTTTATTTTGCGTTTCAAACGACTGTTTACCTTGTAAATTATATACAGATATCTATATTGCTCAGGAATGTTTTTATCGAACGAAGTAAACATAATTATTTCTTATGTTTCCTTGCGTACATTTGTCAGTCTAATCTGTCATGTTAACATAGTTGCCGTAAATATTAGCTAATAACTTCATTATTTATTCACCGTGATACGACAAATGCCAGCGTTTTTCTAAATTACTACTTTACTCACAAAGTAATATAGTTTAATACCAGCCTAGGGAAGCATTCATAATTGACATTTCTTGTGTATAATCGTTTATTTTGATTATACTTTACCAAGACCTTTGTTAACTTTGTAAGTAATAAAATTATGCTGCTTGAAAATAAAGTGTAGAGCTTTTATATTCACGCAATCTCTTTTCTGCTGTGACATTAATCCAAATGCAATTTTCATACCGCGTACGGTCCCGTCTACCTGCAGACTGCAGTGACTCAAGTTAAATCTACAAAGCTAATCACATAAATAAAAGCCATTAAACAATGACTCAAATCGATACAAAATAATGTGAGCATAAATTATCGACAGTACAAGCTATCAATTCCGACGAACATTAACACGGAGGGAATTACAAGGACATTAAAATCCCAAAAATATATTATTCAAATCGTTTAGTGGCCGAAGGATTATCCGACGTCGATGTAGACAATAAAATGCTCGTGTCGTTCTCGAAGGTACAAGTACAGCCTCCGGCCGATAACATCTCCACACGCTATACAAATAGCGCTATTAACCTTAGCACCGCTAAACGCGACATGTTGAGAAGCGCTGGGCGCGGCGTCCCCCTCACACTAGCGGCAATATTACACCCTCTCGCTCGAACAAAAGCATTAGGACCTCGCGTGTTTTAAAATAAAGAGTGAGATGAATTCAACCGATACGCGGCGAGCGAGTACGTATTTAAGTGCATACGTGACATAATGTGTGGTAATTGATAAAATAAGCATTACCATGCAATCGACCCGCGGTTACTTGTTTAAAAAAATATAAAATTTCACTCGAATTCGCTTTCGATGGTTCAGTATAGGAATCTGCGAGCATTAATGACGTGGTAACGTTTTTTATTTGTTGATAAGTTTATGTGTTAAAAATCATCAACAATTATTTATTATAACTTTTATTATGTTATCCGATAATTAGCTTTTTTTCAGATTGGTGTCACGCACTTTGTTCCAAATTAACCTAAGGTCAAGTCTCAGTGCGAAATTGGATTTGTCATTTTTATGTCATTCCAGTACAAAATTATACGTCAAAAGCGTACTCAAGACCAGTCTCAGACTTGAGATAGATTTATTAATACGGGCCGTAACTCGAACTTCAAACTAATGTAAATCATTTTATTATTTACTAGCGGCCCGCCCCGGCTTCGCACGATTACATTGCGGTTACATTATTCGAGATTTAGTAAGGATTCCAATTTTTTTGAAAATATATTATAGCCTATGTCACCCGGGGATAGTGTAGCTTCCCAACAGTGAAATAATTTTTCAAATCGGTTCAGTAGTTTCGGAGCCTGTTCATTACAATCAAACAAACAAAGTTTTCCTCTTTATAATATTAGTATGATAAGTTAGTGGGTGATACTTATCAGCTACCTAGTAGGTACGTAATTGCAATTAAAAATAATTACCTAGGTATGTCAATATTATCACCGTAATGAATCAAGTTGGGTTAATTGCCATTGTCAATTGGATGCAGTTATGCAGAAAGCATCCGTCCACACCTATGTCGGCAGACCAAAACCAACCCTAATGCAAGTGATTGTACGTTCGTTTCAGTTTGCATGAGTATGGATAGTTGAGTCCATTGTGCGTAAATCCATTTGCATTTCAATAGTTTATGTTTGACACTTAATTCAACAATGTGAATAATTATTGGAAATAACTATTTATTAATATTATTATATTTTTTTAACCATCAATAGGAGAAAGGCCGCCTATCTAGGTCATATAATAAGGCACCCAAGATACGCACTTTTAAGGGTTATTTTGATGGGAAAAGTGGCTGGTAGAAGAGCTGTTGGGCGCAGGAAGAAGTCTCAAGTGCAGCGGAGCTTTTCAACCTCGCCAAAGACCGAGAGATATATGCGGAGCTGACTGCTAACCTTCACTAGTTGGAGAGGCACTATGAGAAGATATTTTTTATGACAGCAACTACTTATGTAAAACATTGTAAATCTTACACCTTCTTTTGATAATAAACATGCTGAAATTTACAGTAGACAACAAAACAGAAATCCGATGGCGCATGACACTTTGAAACCAAGCTTTACAATATCGAGTCTAGTTTGGCACACGATCAACTTAGCCAAGATTTCAGTCTAGATTTTTCAGCTGAAAATATAAATCACGTGCTCGCTTTCTAAAAACAAAACCATCTGTTGACGAAACGAGGAAGAACAATGCTTGTGACAGTTGTGACAGCCTGAAAAAAAATTGCAGGTGTCTTTGAAAATACTATAGGGAATATGAAAACCTGTATTTTATTATGTATATTAATCTACAGTATTATTACTCAGGTAAGTATTCTACAACTAGTTTATGCCCGCGACTTCGTCCTGCGTAGTATTAAACTTAACAAAAATGTCGGGATTATCGGGATAAAAAGTAACCTATGTGTTAATCCAGGTTATAAATTATCTGTGTTCCAAATTTCATCCAAATCCGTTCAGTAGTTTTTGCGTGAAAGAGTAACAAACATCCACACTCACAAACTTTCGCATTTATAATATTAGTAGGATATACATAACTTAAGTAAAAGGTAGGTACTTATCAGCTTACTAGTAAGTCTAAATACTTTTTTATAATCCTCGGTGAATGATAAATTAACCCCATTATAACGGTAGCGGGCAATTACACATTGCCCGCTATTTCCAATTACCTGAAGAAATTTGTCACAATACTTACGCAGACAAACCATAATTCGCTTTGCTAACGTAAAATAAAATCTCATTGCGGTTCGGAAAATTGTTTGATTCTGTTGTCATCATCATACTTAATATTATAAAGAGGAAAACTTTGTTTGTTTGATTGTAATGAATAGGCTCCGAAACTACTGAACCGATTTGAACAATTCTTTCACTGTTGGGAAGCTACTCTATCCACGGGTGACATAGGCTATATATATTTTCAAAAAATTAGGGATCCTTACTAAAACTCGAATAATGTAACCGCAATGTACCCGTGCGAAGCCGGGGCGGGGCGGGCCGCTAGTATTAAATAAACCTTTAGCCAAAATAGGCGAAGGTATTATAAACTTTGAATTAATTACGCACGCCACAGTGGTGTAAACACGAACATATTGATATTATTGAAGTTATGCCTGGCAAGCCGCGGGCGGGCGGGCCCGGGCGTCCGCCCCGCAGTAATTTATAACTCCGTTCCAGCCGAGCGACGCAGCCCGTATCAAAGGGGCTCTTGAATTAATTACAATCTGATTGGATTCCAATTGATATTTAATGAGCTTTGTGTTCATATCCAACTTAATCATTGCGTGTGATGTCTGGAGACATGATTGTGGATTAATATAAGCTTATTGTGTGTGAACAGCAGTCAGCTATGTAGGTAGTAATCATGCCTTGGTATGATCTGTTCTACTTCAGACTCAATCTTCTCTTTTAAACCCACTTCCAAAAAAGGAGGAGGTTCTATGTTAGTCTGTATGTAGATATATTGATGCTTTACGTATTTTTGTGGAGCGATTTTGAAACCTATTGCCACTACTACCTTTACACTACTTTAGGATTACTTCTTCCCCACTTACTTTAATTGGCGCCGACTCCGAATGAATTAAATTACAAGGTCCCTAGTTGTTTCTAGCTTTTTAGTGCACCCAGCTTTTGTGAAGTGTCTTGTTGTGAAGAATCTCTATCCATATCTCCGCTCCATCGTCGGTCATCACACCATAATTAACAGTCAGTATGAAAAACTTCATATATAGGCTGCTTTGAACACCCTTGTATTTTTCCGTTAAAATGATGAACTAACTAGCTGTGCCCCGCGACTTCATCCGCGTAGTATTTTAACTTAGCAAAAATTTCGGGATTTTCGGGTTAAAAAGTATCCTATATATTAATCCCGGTTATAATCTATCTGTGTTCCAAATTTCATCCAAATCCGTTCAGTAGTTTTTGCGTGAAGGAGTAACAAACATACATACATACATACATACATACATCCACACTCACAAACTTTCGCATTTATAATATTAGTAGGATAAGTATGTCTGGGAACGATATAAAAACCATAGAAACTGTTCTTGACACTAACAAGACCGACCATAAGTAGCTTAGCCGTCAAATGCACGATGTTTTTGAATGGATCGTTGTAGACGGATGATTGGTTGTGTATTTTTGACAGTAGCATTGTGTTCATTGTATACGATAATAGCATTCATCTCACATAATTATAATGTATTCACACCAAGGCTTTAAGTGAGGCTGTTCGTTTAATGTGAACGCGTGACGACCTAGACGTAGATGACTAAACCACTGTGGTTAGACCTCTGTTAATCATTAATCTTACTATGGTATCGGTCGGCTACTTAAATTTAACACGTAGAGCAACGAGTCAGAGTTATTTTTTATCCCAAAAATATTTTCCTTCTCAGACGTAGCTTTTAACATTTTGTTCTGAATCCAGCGCGCTCGTAAAAGCTGCGCAAGAAAAAATTAGAGATGTCATGCCCGCTTTCTTTGCGCGGCTACGGTCATAATTTCATTTTCTTCGCCGGGGTAACATGAGGCAACGGAGCTCATTTCATAACCCATAATGCGCTCGCTCCGTCCCCTTCGCTCGCCATGAGCGTGAAAAGGACGGGCAGTATTATAAAACCGCTCCTCATCGAAGTTTGAGCTCTACGGCGCTCCGTGTAGACTCAGTTTTCGGTTAGATACGTTGCCCGGAGACGTCTTCCGCCCTCGACAAACAGCGCACTACATAAGTAGAAGTTTTCTGCTTCATTTATTAGCAGGCGAATGTCGACGTCGGGCCAATAAACCGGCGCACTCGCCTCGCCACCCTCTCCAGACGATTTATGAGTGAAACTCGTACTAATTCCACTAACAACGCTCCCCCAATTTGAATGTTAATTTTTAACAATTTAAGACTGTTTAGTGACTTTGTTACGAGGGAAGACGCGAGTGGTGATTTCGTAATACCCGTAGCTCATTCATTTCAGATTCACGCTCGGAATACCAGCCCAAAGGTCGACATTGTAATGCGATTTTATGATTATTGTATACCGTAGGCGCTCATGTGTTTTGAATTAAACGAGCCCAACGAATCCAGCGTCGCAGTTTTATTCAAAACATTCCCAACCAGAGGCCGAAAACATTCGAAATTAGATTTCTCAGAACAAGTAAAATGAAACTCAAAGCGATATTCCTTTTGTGAATTCCAAGTTGTTCAATTTTGCAATTACTCAGGATGAATAACGTTTTATTGTAGTTTATTATTCTTTTCAGGTAAGTCCTCGGTTGTCCTCGTCGGAGTTTCGGAGGTTGTATAAATTACGCGTAATTTTACACACACACATGAGACAAGTGCAAATAAGGGAAAAAAATCGTGAACAAAGGCAAAACTTGGAAATATTAGACATTATTATTCATAGAGATGCTAACATAATAGGCAGTTTTGCATAATTGAATATTTTCAGTAACCTTTACTGTGAATTCATCGTCTGATTATTTAAATGATGCCGCCAGCGAATGACTGACATTTCATATTTATGATATCTGTCATTCATAGTCGTTTACCATATTTCATGGCTCCGTAATTATACTTGACTCATGGACTTCTTTACGGACCTTAAGGTCTTTTATAGTTTAACACTTTTGTAGACGAGCGTGGCAATCCAAGGGTTTGAGCTGTTGTCAGAATGTTGCCCAGCCCGTAACGACCTTTTAGATGTTAGAATAGCAATCGGTATCGTCTCAAGCACTAAATAGATCAGAAATGTTATAATTCAGTCCTTGACTTATATAACATGCTTCAATAACGAGTCGAGCTATCGGGCTAAGCTGCCTTTCTGCCTCGTCCAACAATTACTATGCCATAATTGTCGCCATTATCCTATTTCCCGCTGGCCCTAGTTCCATCCATTGAATGATTAACTCAGATTGAGGTAAACCATGTCAATACCGTCACCGAACAGGTATATATTGTCTCCTGGGCGAGCTCAAATCTTGTGCCTCCGCTGTTATATTATTTAGCCAAGGGTAAATTCCGTGCTTTGATCTCCCAGCCTCCCGGCATTTTCTTATACCCTCCGCTTTAATTATTTCGCCTTTGAGCCTCCCTACGCTCGTGGAGTGAATTTTAAGAGGCTGTCACAAAATGGACTCTTAATTACGAGCGATCCGAGTTTTATTTGTAATAATTATTAAGTTTCCTTTAGTACAACGTTACGACTGTTATTGCGTTAAATAAACGATGAGATGAAGAGATTATTTGTATAATTTCTAATTTTATGCACAATTGGGATAATTCCAAACGGCAAAATCCCAGAATGTTGAACGAGATATATTTAAAATGACATTTAAAGTGAATATTTACAGAGAAAATTCAATCACCAACGTGAAAATAATGAACATTTTAATTATTATACTAGATGTCATCATTCATCAGTCATGAATGGTTTTCATCAAAATAAATGTGCATGTTAAACAAAATGGTCGCAGCGTGAAAACATCAAAGCCAACGTGTATTGTGCTCGCGTCATTGCAACAAAAAACCCTGTGGGTTTTATGACACTTTCGACTGCGCAACCCCGCGTTCCATTATCATTCAAAGGTTTTTTTTTAGTCACATAACTTGCCGGAGCGTTCCGTCGACGACTCTTTATAACTTATCTATTTTCATTCATCGATGGTTATTTTATTTATACTTATTTGCATTACACGTATAAAAGTTTCATTACTTACACGACTCTTTTAATGTTACTTAGATTCTATTTTATTAATGTTAGAATTATTCAAACAATTTGTATTTTGTAGTAATGCTTGCGTGTAGTATAAAATATCAGTTTGGATATAATACTAAAAAAATATTTTTTTTATTCATGTAAGCCTACATAGCATTTATTAATAGTCAGAGATCAGAATCTCCCTAGGTCCGGCAAGAAACTCAATGGTAACTGAATTCAATAAAAAATAAAATTAGTGTTATATAATTATAGTATCTCGACGACATGATATTAAGTGTTTTTGGGTAATCGATGATAAACCATTCCTTTTAAGACATAAAAATTTAACATAACTCTAGGGTAAAGTTCAAATTCTGAAGCCTGGTTTGTATTCTTATAGCATAGAGATGACGGACAATAATTTTATTGAGGAAGTTGCCCCAGGTCGGTCGTTAAACGCCGACTGTGGCGATCAAGTTAATCCATTACGATTTTATACTGTCGTAAACGTTTCATGACTCCCGTCAACTGTTAAAAGTTTATTTGTCATAATTATAAAATTAAAGTTCCAAATTGACCAGGGTAGGTAGTTAAAAGACAAAACTATAAGGTTTGTTTTTTACTTACAGTGTTTTGTAGTCTAGTTCAGTTAGCTAAATAGTTCTCAATACTATTCTGAGGCACTGGCTTGGTTAGGAATCGTGAAGTACTCAGAAACAAACAATTTGGAAAGTAAGTAATAAGTGAACATCTACCAGGAGAGTATAATCGTGTCGGAGCATGGCGTGTGGCAAGTTTGCGTGCGAATTAGCCGGTAACAACACGGGAGGTCCTGTTATCGGCCGGGTATCCGTAACTCTAAAAGTCCGTGGGCGGAACTACAACTAACACCAGCTATACTTTCTTATTTCCTGGTATTCTTGACCAGATAGTTCTTGGAGTTCCCCCTATTTTGCCGTCAATATCGAATCGAATCTATTAGTTATTTCACAGATTTTCTTGTTACATAATTTATATTGTTATTTAGATGTACATAATGTGTGATTATGTCTTACTGCCCTTTTTTTTGGTGTGTCTAGAATTCTTTCGACAGGCGGCTCATCAAATAAATCAAAAATTTTCAATGAAATCCATCGGAAGCAATTTGTTTTTGCACAGCAAGGAGCATAACAAAGGAAAGCTCCGAAAACCTTGTTAACTTTTTAAAGCATTCGTTGGCGTCTCATGCATTATTCAGAACGAGCGGTACGGTACACACGCGTCCGCGTGGTGTTGTGTTTGTCACGGCCACGTACATGTGTCCTCCGCCGCCGGGATACCATCACCGGCCGCTCCTACCCTCCTCACAATTGACATTTCGCAAAGAGCCCAACCCTTTTGTTGCTCGGATGAAACGTGAATTTCAATGAAAACGAGGTTAAAATTGCTCGGCCCCGGCATAGCCGTGAGCCGTAAAAAAGAGATTTCATTACGGCCCATTGTTGCGTTATGATTTTCACGTTCCATTTTATTTTTAAGAATCGCCAAAGCACAAACACTTTTTCATGCAGTTTAACGTTTGTGTTACAGTGTAGCGTCTCGAAAAGCTTTTAGAGCGCTTTGTCGGAGGGCAATTAACCCCGAGGGTTGTTATTGTGTGTTTCGCTTGCTTTTACTCAATTAAAAATAATTTGAAATAATAGCAACGGCGCAAAGACGAGCGAGACGCCGCTGGAATAATTTAGCTTCAGCCGAGTCAGAGTTAGCATCTTGTTTCATTAGCGCGCGGAGTGTCTCGACTTCTCGAGGCATTTTTATATGAGTCGCGGATCATGAATATTCACACTGCGGGCTCGGGTTTAAAAAGAGCAAATTTTGACAGCGGTTCTCTGGCCTTTAATAAAATATGAGGATTATTTTAGCGAAGTGGCTTGGTAACGTTAGCCCTAGCGGTGTCGTGTCGAGGCAGGTACACACGCAAAGAGCCGTCTGACGTTACGTTAAGCTTCTTTTATCTTTCCCCAAGGCGGGATGAGAATCGAGCGTCGATATTGTGCTCGTAAAGGGTGTTCGGACGGGGATAAATAACACGTCGTCGTCGGGGTCGCACCGACAGAGGGTTGGCTCAACTAGCGCCCTAGACGCGCACCACTTCTACCTACATAATAGTGTCGAAGAAGAAACATTACGATTTATTACAGCTGCGTGCAATAATATCATATCGGTATTTTATTGTTTTCTCTCGTTAATTACACCTATTGTGTAGAAAAGTCTCACGATTAAAAGATACGTTGACAATACTAATGGTTGCGTAATTGAAAAGCATACCACAAAAGAAGCCGAAATAATGCAAAGGTTAGAAATTAAAAATATAAAAATTAACCACTTCACCGCAGTACAGTTTATAAATAAAATAGCCAGCAAAATAAAACACATTTTATCGTAAAATGGAAAGAACACTCAGCTGAATCTGCGTGTTTTTCAACAAATTACGGCGGATAGTGTGAAACAGCGAATGAAGGAGAAATACGGCCTACAGATATAAATCAGATTATTCTCTCTCTCGCAGCCCACTGTGCTTAAATTAAATGGCTTTGAACAAAAAATACGATGTTTTCCGAACGATTTTATTTTGTTGTTCATTCGTCTGTGGAAATTCACGAGAAATTGTTTGTAACTGCCTTGCACGCAAATCAATGAGCCAATATATTATCTGAGAAACGCATTACATGGCACGGGGAATTAACAAAAATATTCACACTCTATTATAATATACGGCGCGTTTATTTTTATCTGGCGTGGGAGTTAATGTCATCGAATGTTGAATTATGTATGAGTCAGACGGTTTTATAGCTGCCGTGCATATTTCTTATGTTGAATACACTAACTGCAACAAAATATAATTGGTTTTTGATTACAATTAGTTTCGTTTACAATATATCCGCCAGTCATTGGCAGTTACATGTTATTTTGTGAGCAATTAGCCTCCAAATTTAAGCCGCGACTAAATTAAGTTCCCTTCTTTTTATTGCTTTATTTCTCGTGGTATTTTATTTGATTGCCTTCTGAGAACCGGTCGTATTATTCACTAAGCGCTGGCTTTAATATTGAATTAAACATTTGATGTATGTCTATGTTTAAATGTTAATGCCCGTCGTGTTAAATGATTACGCTCCGTCGCTATAATATATCGGCATTTAGTGTTTTATGGACTCATTAAGCACTTCCGTTAGATGTAAATTATTCCAAATTTTTCTTTTGTACAAATATGTTGTTAGCACTATGTTTTATTCAACAGCAAGTTATTTATTTATTGTTCGCCGGAGTTTATTCTACCTATCATCGTTTTCCACGTAAAACGCAATGTTTTATCGATGAGGAAGATAAATTTTACATAATGTATATTGTATTTTCATTTCCATACGTACCAGGAACGCATAAAACGGATAGAGTTCGCGAAATATAAAAGTCCCTTTGGCAGCGATAAAAGTGTTCCAGATAGAATGCAATTTGGTCGTGTGTCAGCGTCGCTATTTCGTGTCACATCGTGCGCTTCCGCCAGCCGAGACGAGCTTTACGCGTTTCGCTTCTCATTTACAAAGGCTGCCTCGGAACAAAGTTACATTCTTTTAGTGCCAGTTCACGACGAGAATCGCTGCATAACCCGACTTAGGTTTTTACCGAGCCTTTTGTAATGAATAAACTCCTTGTTTTTAGAGAAGCGAGCTCCGCTCTCTCGATTAGCATTTCATTTACATTTTATCACAAAAACTTATATAGCTTTGATATCATCGCCTTAAATAATTACTCACTTCCCGACCAACCTAGCACATCGCCCTGATGTCCTAGACATTGCCCTCCTCAAGGGTATTACCCTACGGTTGCGCTCCTTGGAAGTTCTCCAAGAGCTCGACTCCGACCATCGTCCCGTCCTCATGCAGCTCGGACCTTCCCCTCTATCTCAACCGACCACGCGTTCTGTGATGGATTGGCAAAAGCTAAGTACTTCCTTAGCGGATGTCTCTTCTCCACACCTCGCCAACATCCCTGAACCCCTCATGTCCCCTCAGGACACGTCTCAGGCTGTAGATGCCTTCTCCAACCATCTCCAGTCGGCCATCAGCCACTCGTCTAAGCAGGTCGAGGTAGGTGACTCGCACCGCTTCGTCCTGCCGGACGATATCAAAGAACTGGTCCGAGCTAAGAATGCCTCCATCAGAGCTTACGATTCTTACCCCACCGAAGCTAACCGTGTTCGCATGCGCGCTTTACAGCGTGATGTAAAGCGTCGCATCGCCGAGCTTAGGAACGCGCGGTGGGGTGACCTTCTCGAAGGAATCTCTCCATCGCATCTAGCTTACTGGAAGTTGGCGAGAGCCTTAAAGTCCGACTCCATTGTCACAATGCCTCCCCTATTACGCCCTTCAGGTGACCCCCCTGCTTTCGATGACGACGAAAAGGCCGAGCTTCTAGCCTCCGCTCTCGAGAACCAGTGCTCCCCTAGCACCCAATCCTCTGATCCCGACCACCTGGAACTCGTTGATAGGGAAGTCGAGCGCAGGGTTTCCTTACCCCTCACTACCACTCTCACACCGGTAACCGAATCCGAGGTAAAGGACTTGATTAAAGGTCTCAATCCCAAAAAGGCCCCGGGCTCTGACGGCATTAGCAACAGAGTTCTCAAACTCTTACCCGCCCAACTTATCTGTCTCCTAGTAGCTATTTTCAATGCCGCTATGACGAATTGCATCTTTCCCAATGCGTGGAAGGAGGCAATAGTCATCGGCATTCATAAACCCGGTAAGCCCCGCAACGTCCCTGCGAGCTACCGTCCCATTAGCCTCCTCAAGGCCATTGCCAAACTCTATGAGCGCCTGCTATTAGCAAGACTCAAAGAGTATATCTTTTCAAATCATCTTCTCATAGACGAGCAGTTCGGCTTTCGGGCTGGCCACTCTTGTGTCCACCAAGTACACCGCATCACGGAGTACGTTCTCAAAGGTCTCAACTCCTCCCCCGGTCGCCCCCTATCCACGGGAGCTCTCTTCTTTGACGTCGCTAAGGCGTTTGACAAAGTCTGGCACAACGGCTTGATTTACAAGCTGTACCTCTTAGGCGTGCCGGACAGTCTCGTGCTCATCTTACGAGACTTCTTGTCAAACCGTACCTTTCGATATCGAGTCGAGGGCACGCTCTCCTCACCCCACCCCATCAGGGCAGGAGTCCCGCAGGGCTCCGTGCTCTCCCCCCTCTTGTACAGTCTGTACACCAATGACATTCCCCGCACGAACAATGTGCAACTCGCCCTTTACGCGGATGATACCGCGCTTTATTTCTCCCATCGTAACAAGGCTCAAATCACACGCGTTCTCCAACGCGCTGTCAATTCTCTCGGAGAGTGGTTTAGGAAATGGCGAATAGAGGTGAACCCGGACAAAAGCGCAGCCGTGCTTTTTGCCAGGACCACCTCTCGACGCCCCTCCAAACGCCACACTCGCTCCAACTTAGGTACTGTCTCTTTGTACAAGCAGCCTATCCCTTGGTCCAAATCAGTTAAATATCTCGGGGTCACTCTTGATGGCTCCATGACCTTCGGTCCTCACATTAGAAACGTCCGCAATCGAGCCGCCTTTGTGCTCGGTCGCCTTCATTATCTCTTATGCAAGCGGAGTAAAATGTCCCTTAGAAATAAGGTGACACTATACAAAGCTTGCATACGCCCTATCATGTCTTATGCGAGCGTTGTGTTCGCTCACGCGGCCAACTCGCACATTAGTCGCCTCCAGGCCATTCAGTCCCGCTTCCTTCGCCAAGCCGTCGGAGCCCCGTGGTTCGTAAGGAACGTAGACCTTCATTCTGACTTACGCCTCGATTCTATCCAGAAGCACTTCAAAATAGCGTCCGAACGCTATTTCAAGAAGGCTTCTGAACACACCAATGCCTTAATCGTCGCCGCCGCCGATTATGCACCTACACACGCGCCAGTTGCATGCCGCCGCAGGCCGCGGCATGTGTTGCTGGACCCCCCCGACCCACTCACCGCTCTCCTAGACTCAGATGTCGAGGAGAACGACACACGCACACTCCCCACCAGACACCGACCTCGCCGGCGAGGTCGACGAACCCCCGCTTCCGCTAGAAGGTGCGTCTACTTACCTAGACGCACCTTGGCACCCGACAAGCCCGCTGAGTTTCTTGCCGGATCTTCTCAGTCGAGGTCGCGTTCCGATCCGGTGGTAGATTTACCCTCGCCACCTCTCCTGGCAGCGGCCCAAGCCGAGGTCGTGTCCCTTGTGGCGCCCTTGAGCTAGCTGCCCCCCTGCCCCTCTGGCTGGAGCGCACTTGCGCTCGCCCTCTGACCGGGTGAAGTTGTTATGGCCACTCTGGCCAACAACATATAGTCAATTCAAAAAAAAAAAAAAAAAAAAAAAAAAAAAAAAAAAAAAAGCCTTAAATAATTATGATGTAGTAATTAAATAGATTCGAATAATATTAGAGACGGACATTTAATTGTCACATTTTATTGACATAATATACATAAGTAATCTTAATGTCAATACACTTCGCAATACGTGGGCCGCCGGCCGGTTCTTTAAGCAATCTATTCACGACGCCTTCGTATTTCATAAAAATCTATAGCTCCCTTTATATTCCCTTTACGGTGGGAACTTCCCCTCTTGAATAAAAGAGAGCGCTTCAAAGAGCGGCGTGTATATTAAAAAATATTTCCCTGGCATATTTCTTTGCTTAAAATTTATTTATTTACGTGGTGGACCGCGTAGGTGAGCATTTATTTGCATTGCGATTTCTCTTTACTTGGCCGGAATACCGGAACCGTTTTATTATTATTAGAACTTATCTACAATTACCCACGTACTGTTTTATGCATGAACTCCTATATATATCACGAACATCGCATTAATTATGTAAGTGTTACATAACTAATAGTGTGTTTGATACGGTATGTAATTAAATAATTGTATTATTAAGAGGCTTTTTAGGGGGAATTGCCGCCAAAAGTCGTTTGTAAAAACTAAAATACTGGGATTAATCATATTTCAATTACCAGGGCGCGATGGGTCAGAGAGGGTTTATTTTTAAACCTCTTTCGAAATTCGAACGAGTTTAATTAAAATATTCGATTATTTTAGTTTACAAAGCGAAGGTAACTTCATGAGTCTATAATAGTCTATGGGTAATTCATAATAGTTTAGGACACGCTATTGTGCCATAATACTTAACTTTATACAGTGCAGACAGAGCAAGTGGGATATACGAATGAAAACAAAATGCCGGTCGAAGACATTTTTGAGTAAGTAAGTACTTACCTATTGGATTGTTTTGCCATTCAATTTGGTAAAAAGATCAGACAAAGAGTATAAAAAAAATCCTGCAAAAAATATTAAAATCTAAAATAATACTACCTAGACTTAGTTGACGTTTTTACATTGTGAATTATTGTTTTATTTAGTTTAACAGCGGCTATAAAACATAGATGGCGTCAGGATCGCGCGATTACTTTTATCTGATACGAGGATCGATCCAACCGTGAAGCTAAGTTTTTTTAATGTAACGGCCAGTTGATTTGGACTTTGTTTAGGACGCCAAAATGGCTTTAAGATCACAGAAGAGATTAAATTAATAAATAAATATCGCCAGACTGACATACCAACTGCACGGTCCCGAACTAAGCAACGCTTGTAATATGGGTACGGTACAATGGGGTGATCCTAGTGAGATGAATTTGCGATTGGAATTCCTGATTGCATAAGTAAGTATTATTGATAGCTACTTAATTATTTGAAATCATTAATTCTTTGCATGGACTTGGCGAATGATCAAATGGTGTTAATTCTGTTGGCTACGAAATACGATCAAACTTAATTAACCGACTTCAAAGAAGACGAGGTTTTAAATTCGTGTGTATATTTTTATATTGGGGTATTTTCTATGCAGTGTGACTGTGTAAAGGACAGCAACCCACAAAGTTGAGTCACGTTACACAAATTATCTATCTCCAGTCTACGGTTGTCTAATTAACAAAACTAATTGTGACATTTGATAACTTTCATCTGTAATAAAAAATATGACATTTTAATGGCTACCTATACTCCATTTATTATAACATTAGACATAAGAGGCTCGCAGAAGCAGGGATGCAAAACATTTTATTTCCAAGTCAAAACAACTTTTATTTAGAGTCATGACATTAAAATTGTTTTAACATAACTTTTGATAGATAAATCACGAAAATTCGACAACAATAACAAAGAAGGTATTCACAGGAACTTAGAGTGCAGTCGAATGACTCAATGACAGCACGTTATTTACATCAATTTCATAGATAACATAGTCCGACAAAATTTGAAATACCCTGCTGTCATAACCTCTGAAGGGATTAGGTAACATTTTAGATTTGGTAGGATTATAGTGAAACGAAAAACGTTCCCGGTATGTTCACCCCTGCTTCTTTTAGGTTTTTAGCATCGACACTAATTTTAAATTGTAATGAAATAATAATTATTTAAATGAAAGACACTATATTTAATAAGATAAATAATTAATATTATTACAGTTAGGTGTGAGAAGCTAGTATATAAATAGATTATAATAAATTCGACGTCAATCGTAACTGTAACTCGTTAATTGTACTTTTATTACAAAGTGGACACTAAAAATAACCTTTTTTAACTTCTGTCTAATGCTATAATAAATGGAGTATACGTATGTCGCATTTTTTCTGTCGTAAAAATACTCTTAATTATTAATTAACCCGAAGCCAAGTAGAACAATGTTTTTTGACAGTTCTTAAAAAGTTATCGCTTCTAACGGTGAGGGTTGAACGAACGAATATTGAAACAGTTGCGCGGCATCAAATCGAATTGTACAAAGTTAATTACGTAGTGTCAGCCTGAGTAGGGTTGGCGCTACCCTCGCTCCGTTATCCGACGGACCAGCCCGTGATTGTCTTACTAATTATTATTTATAACTCGTTACTCCTCCCGATACGATACCGACACACTAAACTATACACACACACATGATTGCGAACATGTGTGAACAACGATGCTTGTCTATACATCTATACATCTATACAAATAAATAAAATTGGAGTGTCTGTTTGTAATAAAAATAACAGCTTTTCACTAAATGCATATGAAAGTACATACAACACCTATAGCAAAAATGCGATTAAAAAAAAAATTGTCTGTCTGTATGTCTGTGTGTTTGTTCCGGGTAATCTCCGAAACGGCTGGACTGATTTTGACGGGACTTTCACTGGTAGATAGCTGATGTTATAAGCAGTAACTTAGGCTACTTTTATTTTAGCAAAACAAAATTTAAAAAATGGGTCCTGTCGCGCGAGCTCAGAACGCGGCGGGCTTTTTTGTTAAATTCCACGCGGCGAAGTCGCGGGCTCAGCTAGTTATGAATAAATTTATCAAGTCCCAACAATAAACAGCCAAAATTCATGATTGTAAATGTATACCTGCTTTTGTAAATATTATTACTATTAGTTTCGTCAAAGGCGAATTTCGCGAGGATAACAAGACGATGATTATACACAGTAGGCACTGGCGCTTTCTTTACCTTTGAAAAAGCTAATTTAAATGGTAATACCGTCCGCTAAGAGGGTAAGGTGGTGCGGATTTCCACAGTTCTCGTTACTAATTAACCTTATCCGTAGTAACAATTTCTTCGTTCGCTCTCTTGGCAGAGTTCTTATAAGTCGTAAGCTTTACGACGCTGATGCGTTTTAGCCCATTAGCTGGCACGAACACTCTTTGTCGCCACTTATTTCGCATAGCAGAAAATTAATGTTCCGTCCCGGGTAGGTGGTGTATACACAAGATGGTGGGTGGCTCCGCCCCGCTATTTATTGCGGCTGGCACGCCGCGAGCGCGCCCCATCCACCGGGGCTCCATAAACGCGAACACTAAAACGTGCCATTTCCCTAAATTATTTTAATGACGTATGTTCCCTCGGTTTAGTGGATTGTAATTCGGTTTCAGTGTCGGGCGGGAACCTCACCCCGGCCTCCGCTGGACGCATCCGCTGCCAAATGTGGCAAATGTTCGGCAGTTTGCGAGATTTAACCGCGATTTGTCACGGTCGAGCGCGCGGACGCTAAATCTTTACAACTTTTGGAAACGATACGGTTATGAGAGGACGCGCGGGCAGAGGGCCATTGTTTCGAGTCATTA
Organism: Notodonta dromedarius; assembly: GCA_905147325.1. NCBI lineage: Eukaryota > Metazoa > Arthropoda > Insecta > Lepidoptera > Notodontidae > Notodonta > Notodonta dromedarius. The sequence continues at coordinate 8,252,503 of LR990175.1, read as the reverse complement.
AGCATTGAGGATGGTGTCGCTCGTCGGTACGCTTTCCTTTTGCGGCTCGAGTCGGCGGCGCGACTACAAATTAGTTCCTGCGTTGCCGCAATTGAAGATTTTCAAACGACTCCCTTCGGTGTCTTAATCGCAGCGCGCGCGGCGCGGCGTGCTCATTACGCTCTCGGCACGCTCTTTTGTTCTTGCCGTTGTGAATTGATTTAGTGGCCATTGTGGCCGGCTGGCACCGACCCCGCGCCGCTACACCTCCGTCCGTTTGTGCGACGTGCTCGCTAGCATACTCGTACATTATTGAAATGCAAATACAAATGTCGGCATAAAGTTTTTTTCTAAGTTTCCGCCAGTGATGCGAGTTCGTTTGTCGAGATAAAACGGCAGCTGGCCGGGAACGACCCCTCCTGTTTGCAGTCGAGTAGCGGGAGAGCATTGAGCCGGCGCTCATAACTTCGCCGGAGCCCCCCTCGGAGGCGCGCACAATGCCTCCCTGTCGGCTGCCTCGACTTGTGACGTTCACGCCGCCCATAAAGGATTTAATGGCGATATGGCGTGTCGAAGTATTAATATGTTTGTGACATTATAGTTCTTAACAAGTAATAGTGTTGGGTAGAGGTAGCTCGCGCCGAGTGCCAAATGTGGGCGGCCGACTATCGCACATTTGTCATTCTGCTAACAATAAAGCGTTTAATTTTATTTATAGTCGTCGCGTGGGTATGATTTAATCGATAATTTGCTGTTTATCGCACTTGAGATATTCAGACGCATGACTTCATCCCGCGGAACGTGGCAAATGGACTTGTCAGACTTAGTTATTAGCTTAACTAAGTACTTTAATAGTTACTGCAGCTGATGAGTTTATTTGGCCGTATATATGAGGTAGGTACCTTAATGAATAGTTACTAACACTTGAAAGCTTTTAAATTTTGATAAAGATGACTAGGTACGTCGTCGGTGCTTACCACGTAGTTTTTGTTTAACTTGTAAATAGATAGTTATACAATATGTTATAGGTAAAATTCAATTTGTCATTGTTGGAAACTGAAACGTGAAAAGATTATTGCTACGATATAATGTCTGTCGAATCCTCGATTCACATAAAATTTTGTTATTTTTCCAAAAGTGATCCCCGAAACGACATCCCTCGGATTCAACGGTGGAGTGCTTTAGTTCGCAATTTGTGATGCCATTAACTGTGTGCGTGAGCGGGACGGCGACACTGTCGCACCGTTCTCATATCGGGTTCTTAATTTAAATGGCTTCATTTGATTATGTTCCACGCTGTAAACGTTCTTTGAATTTATGCAACCCTGGTGACTTGGTACCGTCATTGACAAGACAAACCCGACGATTTCCGGACCGGTGGGAAAAATCACAATATCGGGTTGAAAATACCGGCTATCCTTACATAATTAAAAGTTGGTACTTTATATTAATACTGTTAAAGCAATAAATATAAGATCTACGGTTAATTTTATGCAGTACATGAAAGGAATTTAAAAGCATAATATATTTAAAGAGTAGTAAATGTAAGGAAGTACTTACATATGTACCTCCAATATTATTGATCATACCCATCCATACTTTATCATTATTATGAAAATGCTAGCTTCGGATAAGAATGAATTTGTACTGTGATTGTAACCTTGCATTGCCTACATAATATAAATCCATATACCTATTATTTCACATTATCACAATACAAACCAATTAATATTAAAACTGAATGTAGGTAAGTGTATAATACATATAGCACAACACAATACACAAATAGGTACATTACGTTTGTATACCGTGACGGTGATAATGTCTTTCAAAACCAACTGTGCACATTTCAATTGTAATGTGTATGTCGCAATATAATTATTAATATTGATTAAATTTGTCATTTATTGACACTAGCATAAAATAAATTGTATTAAATCAGCTCATATTCAATTTACACGCTGGTTGGTGGGTAGTACCTATTAAAAATGTAATTATCTTCCACTTACTTTATCGTTTTAATAATTACATCAAAGTATAATATTTTTATTATGAATAAATTAAGGATTTAATTCGTCATTAGATAAGTGGTATTTCACTTTGATTAAATTTCTTTAGAAATAATCTTTAGTAATAAAATGACGACATAAATAGCAACATGTTTTATTGCTCGATCGTTACTTCAAAAGGAAAATGTTACCAGGAAATAATAAACTACAGCAAGTTGACACGATAAGCTGACAGAATCAATACCATATTATTACAGTTACCCAGTTCCGAGGTAGTCGAGTGCAATCCTACTGTAATTAACTTTTTTTAAGGTGAACGTACATACAACGGTGTTAAATTTATTATGGACTGTCAATTAATGTAGATAATGGGAATTAAACATTGAGTCATGTCTTTATTATTATACCATTATACCTTTATTATTGTTATACCTTGTTCTGTTGGTGCCCTTTTGATCATTTTTTCACTGGTGGAATTTTACCCGTTGACTGACAGTGTCTGCAGTAATGATGGTAAAATAAAGTCAAGCAAGTGTACATACGATTTTTTTATAATTACATTTGTATGTAATAATTCATTTGGTTTCAATTGAAAGAAGTAAGGATAATTTTGGCGTAGCAATAGAGTTCAGTTTGGTCAGGTTTATTTTATGTTCTACCAGAAGGGCTGTTGTACTGACAGTTATGGTGACAATTATTTTTTAAAGCTAAATGTCACAATAGTGCAAGTAAAAGCGCAAGAACACATCGATACCGAAGTAAGATGTAATTTTAAATTGGCGATCTTAATTAACAATGTATTAATGAATACTGCAAATGCTGTAAAGAAACCAGAACAAGAATGTTACAGCAGATGTTTTGTGTTCGTTAAAGCATGCTTTGAAACCGTCACTGGTGTTCAATTTAACTTCAATATTTTATACTTAATATAGTTATTTTTTGGTATTATAAAATATGGAATTTTCATGGAATTTTCTGAATGCTATGTACAGCATATAGTGAAATTTACGATCGACTGAGCCTAAATAGGTGTTTATTAATAAAAATAAATATTGAATTGAATTTGAATTTGAGACATTTCGTTCAACAAATTTTAAGTCAGTAAATAGGTGTCAATCTGCCCATCTGAATTTATTATACCCACACCCTTATTACACCTATCAGTGATGGGACGATGAACGTAATTAGCGCGGCCTTTCATATTAGACAACGATTGGTATTCAATTTTATCAACCAATTAATTGAACTCCTGTTTAATTTTATTGTGGAAATACATAACTTGTATTTTGCTTTCGTTTATACTCGACAATGATCGTTTTGGTATTGTCATATCAAATAATTTAATTAATGTACCATGTCACACTTAATATGATTGTATAATGAAATAAATTATACTTACATAGTTATCTTGCTGCTGATATTATGTAGACTGTAATAAGCAAAGTATGCAAAAACTTATCTCCATTGTATTTGATGTAATCTGCACATGTTCCAAAACGCCAATATTAATCTTAGGTACCCACTAATAATTATACTCAGAATATCGGGTGTATAATAACATGGTATAAAATTGTGAACGAAATTCAACACATAGGTACTACGTGCACATTTTTATTTTTAATATTTATTTATTAAGTTGCTACTCACACTGTTTTCCAGAATGTGTCTAGTGTGTGTATTGGATGTGTCCTAGGGCCGCAACACGAACAACATTCTGTCAAATATGCATATGCCCATAACTCGGAAAATTATGATAGATTACGGAAAGTGTCGTCTTCACTAAGCATCTACAAATCAGATAACGTAAATGTACCTTAATTATTATTTCGGTCGTTTGAAATAGTCTGTATAATAACTATTATTATTAAAAGTAAGTAGGTAGGTATACAATGAGCCTCGGTATAATAAATCATTTTACAGATGAATCTTATTGAGAGATAAATATTTTAAGCTTCCGGAGCGTGTCCGGTTACAATTAATTATTATGTTTATTATTCGAATAGCCAGTTTACCTGTTTTTCATTTGATATCTAAGCCTACAGGAATTCGTTTGAGCTCGATAAATAACGGTTTTACGCGTACTGCGGTTTCAATAGTTCATTATTATTACAAGCGAGACGTATGTAATGTATGTATGTGCTTTTATTATAAAACAAAGTAGGTACTTATACATTATTAAATAAAACAGCATTTCGTGGTAAAGAGTTAGCTCATATAATTGTTAATAACTGAGTAATTTATGGCTATTGACGAGTCCTCAAATTTATATAATACCTCGGCATATTTGGGGAACATAAAATCCTCATATATTTCTTTATGACAGTCTACACGATATCACGGTACTTACTTATAACTTTTTTTTATTGCAATTCGTACTTGGTTTTAATTAAGCAGGTATTGAAATAAAACGTTTTGTATGGTTAGTTTACATTTTTGACATTTCTCGATTCATAAGTACTTTTCTGAGAGACATAATGCATTGTCTTGATTCTGTCTGACAATCAACGACCACTTCAGCATCTCTTCACGATTCACGATCCCCCTTCAATGTATTTTCCTTTGTTCATAGGAGACAGCAGAAGTATGCGTGGGCACGTCAGTGGCCACGATCACAGAGCCCGACTGCTTGGGTCCCTGCGAGCCTGGTACCTCGGTCACGTTGGAGGGCATCGTGTGGCACGAAACGGAAGGTGGTGAGTTGTTACTAGCGCACGAACGCCACGCACCGTAGCGCTCGCTCATACATTCTGCACGCTTATGCACGCCTGGTACATGTTGAAGCTTTGCGATACATTCATTATCATTGATAGACCTTTTTGACACGAGCAAAGAAGTGTCATATTCTTTTATAACCTGATATTTATAATTACTGAAGATATATGCTGTTTTCACATGTTCCCTAAGTGAATTCTTACTTCTGATAAGAGGCTCCCATACCACGGCCGCACAGGTGCGATCCCACACCTCACATTTAAGTAAATAATTTGTCATGAGACAAGTTTGCGGTATTTAGTAGCACAGAATGGAACATAATTAATTAACGATGTAATAAACTGTCAACAAGCTTACAAATTCAATTTGCAAGTATCTGTTAAACCAGCAGCGTACCGCATACAATATCATTTATGATTACCTACCACAATTTATTTATTAGACATTAAATAATGCATTTTACATGTAATTATTATGAAGTAGGAAGATAAATAGGATGCATCTCTAATCTAACTAAATGCATTCATGCCGTATAAATATTATCTACTTATTATTTGCAATCGACAAAGTCCCATATAGTATTACGTAAAGGTACATTTAAACTAAGACATAACATATTTTAAAAATTAAAATACCACACTAATAAAGTAGGTAAGTACCTGCCTGCTTATTCAATCGAGTTTGAAGTTAATTTAATTAATAAATAAGAGCTGTCTTCATAATTTATAACAAACCATTGTCAGAATGCTCAAAGTGCTCATAAAATATGCAATGAACTAGACCGCCTAAGGAGCTAGATTCATTATACTAATCAATTTATTTACAGCACCTGACGTGTTGATTACGTCTTACATAAACGTTCTTTCTTATATTTTTAATTTTTTGGTGAGTCAATCATAATTTCATAAACTTAAGAAATAACAAAAATGCTTTCCATACAGAACCATTTCGGTATCTCTCAATTTTATAGTGGTTTTATAGCTTACAATTCTGAATTCGCGATTAATATTAAAATATTCATGTCGCACATAAATAGCTGAGTCGATGGGGGCTCATTGAATCACTACACTCGTAGCAAAGATTTTGCCCGCGATATCGCCAATATTAAGGTAGGTATATGATATCGATCGTGATATGTACTATAAGTACCTACTTGTGATATTACTGAACGTATAATATCCACCCTTTGAGGCTGTACACAATTATCGGGCACTTAGGTACCTGACTGGTACACTGACCCGAGATACCATCGTGTAATAGGTATTATATATAATATGAATCACCTTGGAACCGATAACAAACCTTTACGCCTTCTATGTTGTCCTGGTTATTCAAAATGCTCGCATCGATGTAATCGATTCCTAAACTGGGATTTAGGTAGATACCACTACTCGATATTTTTTAATGTTAGGTAAATATAGGTAGCTACTTACACAATGAGCCTCCTTGAATGGAATCATCTATCTATAAGAATCCCACGTTATGTGAGATTTTTTCACATGATTTATTTATATTTTAAATATAATCTTAAGGGGTGGGACCGTTTAATACTTACGTATCCTTAGGATGCGGTCGATCATTACGAACAAAAAATAACAACACAATGTAATTTGAGAACACACGTTCCGGACGCCATTAGAGGGCCAGTCGCGCAACACAATGCCTCTCCCCTGTAGCCGCTCGTAATTATTATAAAACACGATAATAAATCACCATCTGCCCGCTTCTGTTGCCACTTTCCAAATTTATCCGCCCGATGGGGCAGCGGGGCGGCGGGGCGGCGGGGCGCGGCGGGGAGGCAATTCCCGCCCTTCCCCTCCTCTCTTATTTATTTTCGGCTAATGGCGTCGAGCAGCTTACGGAAATTAAATACTGTTTACAGTGCGACTCCGAGCGCGTTATAATTTTATCACAGGCTCGCGTGTAAGCCGGGGTTTATTAAGTTCTCTGTACCTCATACGGGTAACGGTTCGGAATAAATTCTCCAAAGTCCTGGTATGAACGCGTGCGGCATCTGGCGCGCGGGTTGTGCTCAAAAAATGCCTCAGGAGACAGGTTTACGAGGCACACTGTACGAGTACTTACTATGTATGTATGTACAGTGCTAACAATTAAGCAGGTCCGTCCACTGTACACCGCGGCGCATTCCATTCCACTAATTAGTGGACGTATTTTTTAATATTCATAAAACGTTTGTATGTCTCTTTTATGAAACTTATTAGCGAGTATTTTGTATCAACACGTAATAACCCGAAAGTTTTTTTGTTTACTGGCCGTCGAGAACTTGTTAAATGATTCCGGCGCTCGAAATGGTATGGGGTTTGTGTGAAGAACAATTTAAGAGGGCCGGGCCGTGGAATGGATGTAAATGAAATCGCCGGTACTTTGTTTGTCTCGGTGTGGGAAACAATGGGCATTAGTACCATACTCGGACCAACGCGATGGGAGCACTTCGCTCGTCGCTCTGCCGGCACGCCCACTCACCCATTTTGTATTATCAACTCTTAATTCAATCGATTTAGTCAACAAAAGCGTGCTGACGTTGAAAAAATAAAACGATTTTGAACCGGAATCATGTCATTTTTTTTTTTTATTCACATCACAGAAAACTCGTACGAACCAATTTAAAAAATTCACAATTTTATTGGCCTTTCTGAATTTAATACGGAGAGAATATCTTTAAAATAAATTATTTCATGGTTATTTTTTGGAGAGAATAATAGAATTAAACTTGGTCGGTTTTCCCTGAACCGGTCGTAATATTGGCATTTTAATTATGAAATAATTGTTGAGAATATACAATTGCTGGATACCAACACGTAATTACGTTAAATAAATGATAATTACTCACTTAATATGTAAAATGCCACCATACAATTAAAATAATTACAGCTAATAAATAAAACCTTTTAACCTTTTCAATTATAATAATTTTGAATGACGAATTCAGACATGCCAAGAATGTTTACTAAATACCTACGTCAATGAATAATTAAGTGTACCTTTGTAAGTCATTTTAGACGACAATCCTTCGTATCCCATTATGGAAAGATTAACGCAGATTACTGATTTGGGAGTGAGGAAGTTAGCGTGGGGTGAGCAACGTGGATAGGGAGGGCCTACCAGGGCTGTTAATTTCTGCGGCCCGAGGTGTAATTAGCACCACCTAAATTAACCTATTTCTGTTTGCTGCTCTCCTGGTGAGGCCATCGGCATCTCAATCAAATACCTATCTATAGACATTATGTACTTGATGTTCGTTTTTAGCTTTCTGGAACCGCTGCTGTTGGTTTTACTTTTATTATCTCTTTTTTGGGATGTTGTTATGATTTTAAATTCGTTTTGTTATTTGGGACGTTTATATTTCAAACATTATTATTTCATACCATGTTTAGGGAACAAATTAGCATAGGTATTAGATTCCAGTAGGGTTGCCACCCTTTTTTGTGCGAATATAGTAAATTCAAGCTCAGACCTAACGCTAGCTCACGTCTTAGGGAGGGCTATCAATAAATACTGTGAGATTAGATTATGCCCATTAAAATATACCCAGTAGAATCAACTAGTTATCTAATCATAGACATATCAGTTATTTAGTTACTTAGTCGATGCCAAAAGTGGTCGCAAGTGACAACCCTAGATGTCAGTAACGTTAAATGATATTTCATTTTGTTCAACTCTCAAAACCTTTATCCAAATGAGTCATTTCGTGTCCAATAAACTGTACAAATATTAACAAAACATGTCAGTTCAACCGCAGTGCGCGCTAACAACCGCCGCGACACGCCGCCGGCCCATTAGCGACAAACTTACAAAATCGAAACGAGTCACGCGAGCAAACATGCCGTCGATCTCTAATTTAACTTTTCCGTGACCAGTGGGCCGTATTAACAATTTACAAGGGGATTCCACCCTAAATAATAAAAGCGGAGCTCACCCAACGATTTCCTTTAGGAAGTCGGGCGGGCGCCGGGCGCCATCTGCCGGTAGAGCTACCTTTTAAATATTTCTGACGGTCTGGTATTCGTGTTTAGCCGTGTTTGTTGTTTCTCTTATTTGTGACACCTTCCGAGAAATACCTACGTGTGTTGTTGTTTTGTGTCTTATTTGAAAATTTATTAGGTTCTGTTTTAATATGCACGATAGGTATTTTGCTTGGGGGCTTAGTAAATACTAAAGATGACATGTATAGGTACCTACCACAAAACCTGTTGGGTTTCTTTCTACAGATGACCTTTGATTCAATCATTCGCTATTAACCAGAGCTGAACCAACAGAAAAAAGGTTTATACCTGCTACCTACTACAATCACAAATTTTATTTTTACAGGCATCTTACCTAGCATTAACTAAGGCACTTATGGTGCTTCTATTTTAATAGATCTTATTGAATAATATCTTATAGGTATTTCCACCATTGATTAAATTTTGAGTTACACAAAATTATTACGTTAAGAATTCTACGGTTAGGTTAGTACTTCATATCTCCGTCATTTGTATTCAACACAATTCAAGGAAAAGGAACATGAGGTAGTTAGATACATCAATCACAATAACATGATTTATTTGTAATATTATTACACTGGATGTTATTATCTTCAATGTTTCAGTTGAAGGAAACCGATAAATTTCCTTCAAATAGAACATTATTTCTGTTATGACAGCAAATATCCATCATAAACTACTTAATCGCATACAGAAATATCCACCAACAAAGTTGCGTGCGTACAGTAGGTACTTGCAGTAGTTCAATAATAAACCAATCGCCGACGGTATCGCCCTTATAGTCTCATTTGTCAGATCACGTCGTCTCATTACAATAACTCCACCATTTTATGCTAATGGCTTTTAGTGAAATGCTTTATGTGTCCATTGTTTTGTGAAACAATAAATAATAACTGGAAGTTAATTGTGTGTGGGACTCGCTTTTCACACCACTAACGTGACACTTATTTTTTCACGAAACATTCGAGGATTCGTGGTTCGGTGTCGATTTGTTTGAAGAGAATTATGTGTGTGATCATAAATTATGGCCAGTTTGTGTTGAAATACTATGATTCATATACATACCTACCTCCTACCTATTTGGTTTCAACAAATATGGTAAGAGGCACTTAACTACACGAATAAAAAATATTTAAATTCAATTTACATAACGGTATCCTAAACCTATACGAAAGTATTATGACCGTCAATTATTCAACTTCATAAAGGTTAAATGTTATCATCCTGGGAGTATACACTCGTGTGTATACACTGCAACCGGTCCACCCTCCACAAAAACATGGCTTGATCATACTACACAAGGACATATTTTTTATTGATCGATGCGAACCACGGATTCATTAGAATAGTTTATTTACTTACCTATTGTATTGTAATCGTTGTGTCTGTATGTTTTCATAAATGTAGGTAGGTAAGGTAGTCACTAGTTATATTCTTCCCTATAAAATACATCATGATCCCTGTTGCGCTATAAAAATGTATTAATATGCTACAAACAATGTTAAGAGGAGATGTGATATCATTACATACGGCGAAGCGCGCGGGAGAGACCAAATTACACTTAGCAGCCGAGAAATAGGTACTATTATCCCCACGCCCGAATAGAACCCACTTGCGATGGGTATAAAACTACTAAAACATGTGAGAATTGTGTAAGACATGTGTACGCCCCACGAAATCTCATTATACCTACTCCTTTGCCATTTATAAAAGAGATACACTTATTTACAATTCAACGAGACCGCTACATAAAATCGAGCCGACGAAAAAGCTCGCCGGGGATTAAAAAGGGCTTGTCCGAGGCCCTCATTTTTATCTCAATTTGTTACTCTTGTTTACGAAAAACATTTCGGGGACAAAGGGAAGATTAAATCGCTCTGAATTACAATAAGGTTTTGAAACGCGTTAGGTAACATTATAAATTCACGTCGAGCCTCCCGTTTAATATAATAAAAATAGCGAAATGTATTTTAAAGGAAGGCGAAAAAGTGTTGCGGCCGGAGGGGTGAAATAGATTAATTAAATTTGCATAAGTTAGCGCTCGGCGTGATAAGGGGCCGTGGCGTGACGCGAGCCGAGGAAATATGCGGCCGAAGTCACGTCCCGCGGCTCCAGCATCCCAACATGCAAATGAGTTGTCCTCACAAATTGGATCCGACGCCGCCTATAAATTAACTGCACCAATTTCTTAAACCCGTATCCTATTTAAACTAATCCTATTTCACGTTCGAAGTAACATGTAAGTACTAGGAAGCCATAAAATGGATGATATTGTTACAGGCGTACTGGTTGTGAACGTTACCTGGCGAGGGAAGACTTACGTTGGAACGTTGCTGGACTGCACGAGACACGACTGGGCGCCACCGCGGTTAGTAATGCAACTACAATTCACCATAACCAAATTATCTGGGGGCCATTTCTGTTAATCGCTGGCATCTCGATCGACTCGCAATACGTAAAAACTGCACGTATCGCGTATCTGAATACATCAGCTTTGACAGATATTCAATAGAAAAATAAATTGAAAATAAAAAAAATCCTGATGCGACGATTTTTTAAACTACGAAAGAGCTGATAATTTTCAAACGGTAGAACTGATTTTCATGAAACATAACTAAGCACTCTCGATCAGAATACCTTACTAACAAATGAAACAAGATTAAAATCGGTTCATCCGCTTGGTCGCTCGCTACAATGCCACAGACAGACACACGTTAATCTTAAAACACACGTCTTTTTTCGTCGGGGGTTAAAACTGTCAAAACTGACGTATTCACACACGCGATACGGTCAGTTTTGACGTATTTCGTTGCGGTTAACAGAGTTGGGCCCCTGTTCAGTTGACACCGTCGCTACTGTCGTCACAAAACTATCAAAGTCAGTGAGAATTTCGTAATGCCAACGCTAGTACCAGTTTTGGCCACTTGAACAGATAAGTTGGTGACCAGTGAGCACGTTGGACAGAATACTAATGCTGGGAATTGCGGTACGAGCTCGCAAGAGTGGCTCAATCTGTAACGCGCGGTGTAATGGACTCGCTCACGTACGTCTGAAATGAGTCAGACAAAAACGTGAACAGAAATTCCTGAATAGAGGAGAACATATGGACATAGTTTTGCAAAAACGAACCAACCCATACATCCGTGTGCAGACCAAAACCAACCCCAGTGCAAGTGTAAGTAGGTCGGTTCCACAATGTAAATGTATATGTCGGTTGGTTCCATTCTACAAAACTGTGTTCATTTGGAAATGTGTTTGTAAATAATGACGCCCCGTCGTCGCAGTTCGTGTTTTGTGAGCTTCGGTATATTTGTGCACTTGAATTAGGTACGGTCGAGCGGTCGTCACTAGCGGCTCACACAAATAAGAATGTTTTACCGTGATACCGTGTTACGATACGCTAAATTATGGTAATGGGTGCATACGTTACATATCATTAGCAAAGTAAATTTTGTGAGCAAGTAAGTAATGTTCAATATTGAATGTAACACAGCAGCTGTTTGTGTCAAGTGTTCTACAAGGTTTATAAAGTTGATGACACTTGACATTGAGACACTAAGGCCCGTATTATTAAATATATCTCAAGTCTGAGAGCGATCTTAAGTGGGCTTTTAAGAAGTCATTTTGTACTGGTATGACATAATTAAGAATGACATTTCCAAGATCGGTCTCTCGATTTATTAATGCAGGCCTAAGTATCCATTGACAGATTTAGTAATTAAAAAGACGTCCAATACTGGATTATTTACGATCATTCCGCTCTCCCCAGGTTTTGTGATTCACCTACCGAGGAGTTAGACTCGCGGACGCCGAAGGGTCGGGCGAAACGCGGCCGCGGCGCCGCGCCCACCGACATGACCAACTTCACGGAGACGCGCTCCTCCGTGCACAGCAAGCTGCGGAACGGCGGGGCGAAGGGCCGGCGCGCCCTCCCCTCACCGACCCCCTTCACACCCCCCAGGCCCGACTCCAAGAGGAAACGGACCTCTGAAGCGGAGGAGCGGCCGCCCACGCCGAAAGCCAAGCGTCCCCCTCCGACGCCTTCGTCCCCTCCCCCCGATCCCGTCCTCCTAGAATGCCCCGAGCCGAATTGCTCGAAAAAATACAAGCATGCAAACGGTCTGAAGTATCATAGGTCGCATGCGCACGGCTCGCCAGACGAAGACGATAAAGACGGCTCGAGCTCGGAGCAGGAGGAGCCGGCAGCGGAGCCCCCGTCTCCGGCGAGGCCACCGTCTGCGCCCGCGACGCCGGCCACGCCCGTCAAATCGCCAACCCCCGTGAAATCGCCGGAAGCTAAAGTCGACAAATCCCCGGAGAAGTCCCCTGAGAAGATGGAGACGGAGGCGGAGTCCCCGGCGCCGGCGCGGTTCGCTGAGGAGTTTGTGGCGGCAGAAGCGCCGGTGCAGCCCGAGCGGCCGCAGACGCCGCCCCAGCCACCTGCCACGCCGCCCGAAGCGTTGCAGACGTTACAACCCACTTTCAAGGTAATAAAACCAAGAAAATGTTAATATACAGGTCTGCAAATCTGAGAAATTGTGTATTGACCGCGTACTTCGATGAAATAAAAGTAGCCCAAGTTCCATACCCCTTATAACATCGGCTATCTGCCAGTGAAAGTCTTGTCAAAATCGGTACAGCCGTTTCGGAGATTACCCGGAACAAACAGATTGAGAGACAAAATTAAAAAAAAAGAGTTTTTGTACGTACCGAATATACTTTCAATGCATTTAATAAAAAGCTGTTATTTTTTACATTTCAAACAGATACTCCAGTTTATCATAATTTACATCTTTATTTATTGAACACAGGTGAAACCTCGTTCAGCGCTAATGGCAGAAGAACGCAAGTCCACGGAGTCCCCGGCAGAAGAGTCTCCAGGCAAGCGGCGCGCGCGCCGCTCGCCCACGCCGGGCGTGCGGTCGCCAGCCTACTCCGACATCTCGGACGACGCGGCGCCGCCCGACGCGCCGCCCGACGCCGACCCGGCGCATCGACCCTTCCCCGTCTACCACCAGGTAAACATGTACTCCCGGTATGATTGATACAAAACTAGGAGATAAGATAAGATTTTAAAGGCTTATAACGTTACAAGCGGTGTACCAGACCAAACATCCATAGACACATTCATCCCCTATATAATCCCCTTATGAGATGAATTTTCAAAAATACCTTTTCTGTACTCTCTTTTGTTATATTAAGGAACTCCTGAGCTCTCGCTCGCTCTGTTCTAAGTCGGTCAGTTAACTTTTACTTTAGTGAGTGTCAATTTTATTTGTCAAAGTTATAGTTTTCTTTCACGAAAACAATACAATACAAAAGCCAAGCGTGTTAGTTAAGCCAGATATGACGAGACAAATATAAATATGTGTTCTAGCGATTTGGTATACTAAATATGTATATTCGTTGGCTTGTATGAGTGGCCGACTTTCTGGTGTCCGACATGGCTTAACAAATCTGTGAGATCAGAGCAAGAGATTAGTACGTGACGTTATTTGTAGCAATAGCGTGCAAGCTAAGATCAGAGAGATAAATACATTATTACGCGTGAACTCATACTTAGTATGTCTGAAAAATAAAATAAAATATTGTATGTATTAGGCTGAAAATTATTGCTACTTTCAATTCGATTCCATTACATGAAATTATGTTTTTCTTTCACTGTTATTTCACCTGTGATTTTTCAGAGTCCATGATTTTATTCACGATGAAGTTTCACTAGAACACTTAATCCGAAAACCGGGACCGTACCGAATGATTTGCGATTTCATTGCAATTATTTTTAACAGTCTTCGCCTATGTCGGTAGTAGGGGCTACGTATGAAATCTTATATAATATGATTTTTCACACGCTACTAGTATGCATGGTGTTCCGAGCTGAGGCTTACTATCACTGCCATCTTTTACTACAAACGTCATCAGTGTAGGAGGCAAGATCTGTGGAACTGTGTCACACACACCGTATGTGGTAAATACTACAGAATTGTAGTATAATGTGAACATGTCGTTCTAGTACTACGGGCAGCCGCCGTTCATGCCGGCTTCGCATCCTCCCACCGCGCCGCCTCCCACAGACAAGAGCAAAGAAGACCACAGTAAAGGGGATCCTAAGGCCGATCAGAAAGTAAGTAACACTTACACTTACTCTTCCTTACAGTAAAATGGTTTGAAGACCTAGCAAGTTCTTACACAAATAGCTATTTAGCTATTTAGTGGCAATGGTGTTGCCTGCTCATATTATTTTTTTATGCTGTTCCTGAGAATGTACACCATCTTTCATTCATTGAAAAGAGTAACCATTGAGTTTCTTGCCGGCTCTTCTCAGTGGAAGCAGCATTCCGAACCGGTGGTAGATTCTGACTAGGTATTCATAACTGCTTTGTTGGCTTACATGAATAAAAACAATTTTGAATTTTGAACTTGAAACCTTCTTCTTACTTTTTCTTTAAAGGCGTGAATAGCCTAGTGGTGAGAGGGGCCGCAGTCTTATCTGAGAGGTTCCGGGTTCGCTCCTCATCCTGGCCATTAAACTATTGACGTGAGCCCACTGACCACTCCTAACACAAGCATTAGCTTAGCTGCAGGGGTAACGCGAATACTAGTAATGTGATAAACTCACATTGCTAGTAATCTTTGTTAATAAAAAAAAACATAATACACACTTTCATAATCGCTATCATGAATTATGGAACCTATTCAAATATTATTGGTTTTTTTGAAACCTGTTTTTCCTTATGAAGTCAAAGATGTTGACCCATATCGAATTAGTGATCAATACCACAACTAGTGTTTGTTTTTACTTAATAATAATGTTTTGTGTATAATGTTTTTCCAGGACGGCAAGCCAGACAACGGCCCCCAAAAGGTGTTACCGCAACACTTCTACCCATACAACTATGTACCAAACTTCCCGTACAACGTGGAACCCGGCGGGCCGCCGTCCGGGCCGCTCTTGGACGACAAGTCGAAGGACAATGATCGCTCCAAGACGACCCCAAGTCCCCTGGACAAGAGCAAGCAGCAGCGTCCACCGGACGGCAAGGAGAACCCAGCCAGACCCAATGACAACCATCAGATATTGAAGGAGAGTATCGAGATGAAGGCGCAGATGGGGCCCTATGCCTTTCAGAGGCCGCCGCACGCACGGGAAGAGGAATTGAGAAGGTGGGTCCCTCCCTATTGATTTTCAACAAAAGCAATGTTTGTTAGGTATATTACCTTTTGGCGGAAAAGGGAAGATCTTCCAGCCAGGCGGGTGTTATGTTTTTTTTTTTTTTTTTTTTTTTTTTGATATGACTATACGTTGTTGGCCAGAGTGGCCATAACAACTTCACCCGGACAGAGGGCGAGCGCGAGTGCGCTCCAGCCAGAGGGGCAGGGGGGCAGCTAGCTCAAGGGCGCCACAAGGGACACGACCTCGGCTTGGGCCGCTGCCAGAAGAGGTGGCGAGGGTAAATCTACCACCGGATCGGAACGCGACCTCGGGGCGGCTAGTTCTTCGCGGGGTCTTGTATATATAGTCATGATGCTTGCAAGTCTTAATATCGTGATTCAGTTTTAATATGAAGAATCCGTACGTTGTATTGAGGCGCCGCATTCAGCGCCATCTATCCGTTCTGTCGGGGTCGTGAATTTGAGGTCGCCACAACCTCAATAGGCAATATAACATTATAACAATATCTCTGGGTCAGTAGTCTCCCGATTTGACATAGATGGATATGAATATTATTACGAAAAATTTGTCCATTTCCTATATATCGATACCTCCCACGTAAGTTGTTGTATCCCCAAAACCGTAATTTTACAGGAGAGCATTTTAAAGATTCAAATTGCACTAAAAACTGCATTTATTATTGTATCTTTGTGAAATTTGGTTTATAAGTTTAATTTATAGTATTCTTGACTTTGTTGAAAGATAATTTAAAAAATTATGAATATTTTATGAGATATTGTTCATACAACATTTCACTGCGGAGTACAAGCTGCGCCAGTTGTTGTATGTCATACTTACAACATTTTACTGCGGAGTACAGGCTGCGCCAGTTGTTGTATGTCATAATTACAACATTTTACGGCGGAGTAAAGGCTGCGCCAGTTGTTGTATGTCATACTTACAACAATATACCGCGAAGTTTAAATTTCGTCAGTTGTTGTATGTGACAATTACAATATAAATCTGTCAAAAATTTGATTGTGTATTATTGCACGTGAACAAATTATAGGTAAAGAAAATAAATATAAATTATGATCTAGGATAAATGTCTTTATTTTTGTAATAGGACATATTTAAAAATGATATTTTTTTTTATAGAATTTATAATAAAAACAGTAATGTCTTCCATTACTCTGTAATAAAAATAATCCAAATATAATCATAAAAATTAACATGATGAAACATAAAATAAAAAATATGTTTTACTTAATAATTTATATAAGATCAACTTAAAATGAAGATAACTATAAATCAGGTAACCATTTGTAATTATCAGCAGTGTAGCCTTAAATCAGTAAAAAAAGAAACAAATAAAAAAAGACGCATAATTAAAATAAATATAATTAAGGTAATAAGGAAAATACTAATTTATTCTGAATCAGAAATAATCATCATTATGAGAGCCAGCAACAAAAGATAGCCTCCTGAAAAAGTCGTGATAAGTGGCTGACATAATTCCACTGTGGCAGAGACTCATTAAGTCATCATATTTTGCCTTTGTTAAGCGAAGATGGTTGGAATAGAGAGGGTATAGCTCTGCCATACTATTTCTGGGACATCTTCGGGTATTGGTATTATTGGTAATAGCATTATTGTTTGCGTAACGATATAATTACTTTTATTTTGAATATCGGCAGACTGACACCAACTGTATCGTCCCAAACTAAGCAATTCTTGTACTATAGGTACAGTACAATGGGCTAGGAGCTATCCCAGTGACACCCAGACCAGGGAAAATTATGAAAAGGCCATTTCCGATTTTTTCCCCGACGGGAGTCGAACCCGCAACCACCATGTGCAGTGAGTGAGACGAGCGGCCTGCGTTCGAACCACTGCAGTCGTAAATTTTAAAAGGATTTTCGGCACATACTCGCTCTCGTTGGTCCATTTAACTACGTCTCCACTTATATTTTTCGACCAATTATCTTATTGGGACTAGTCCCGCCACACACTCCCACCACTGTAACTCCTGTAAGCCAGGATCGACAATGGTGACCAATAATGACGTCGAGATTTGGCCCTCCACGAGTCCCGGGGAAAAATTAAATTGTCTTGGAACCCGAAGGAATTTAATCGAAAGAAATAATAGGAGGAAAAAAATCCACTTCCCTCCGGTGCAAAGCAGGAGAATAAAATAGCTGGTATGGGCTGATTGCCATAGAAACAAGTCTGTTACAGCTGATTGAAGACCAGTTGTAAGGCACCACGGATCGTAATATAACTAATTGGACCTACACTCGTGAGCTGATTATACTTGATTCCAATAATAGGTATGGCAAAAGCGCTTGAACGCACGGAAATTGTCCCTGGTTTCCACAAGGTCTGTGTAATTAACTGCTACATATGTCACTTGCAGGCTATTTAGCATAGTAGTCCGTTTGCTGTGCCAGACACTGCACTCCCACAAGATGTGATGTGCAGAATGTTCACGATTGTTTTGCGGCGTCGAACATTGACAGAAAGGGGAAGGAACCAATTTGAAGTAGCCCTTAGTTATTGTATCCCATCTGGATTGCCATTCGGTCAGAAGATCTTCGTAAACGACAAATATCGGACTAAATAATCTAGAGATTTAAGAGCGGTCTCGCGCTTTAAGGAACTCGGTGTTCATGCTCTCTCGAGTAGAAGATCACGTCGAATTACGCCCGTTCAAAAATTATTTTTAGTTATAAAAATCACTATGCTTTATTTTTTATGACATTATAATAGTCTTCCATCCTGTTTAGCTCGTCTAACCAAGCTAAACCATTCCAAAGGTGTATAAATAAGTTTATTTTTAGATGAACGTTCTATGAAAGCGTGAAAGCTGTCACCCTCTGCTTGTACCTCTGTACCTTTTTCGAAAAAGGTATGTTTTATAGTTATGTTAAGTTTGTGAGAAATATACACATAAAACGCAAACACAATGCGATTGCGGTTCTGACCGGCACAATTATCAGACCAGAATCTAAATTCGGTCGGTGACAATTCAAGTAAGTAGGGGTAGTAGTTAAGAAGTAGACGTATTAACGTTGTGTAAAGATAGTGGCACTGACTTCAAATGAAATAATTTACAAGTTCCCTGGTTATTTCTAGCTTTTTAGTGCACCCAAGTTATTTGATGTCGGTAATTTTTTTTTATTTAAAATTTCATATTTTAAGCAAAGCTTTTTAAGACCCAGTTTTAGAACTTACTTTCGACATACAACATTGAATTGGAGTAAAAACAAAGTAATAGCAACGTAAAATATAGTATGTCACCATACAACAAACTTTTGAATAACAACTCCCGAAGTAAAATGTAGTATTTATTACATACAACAATTATTTTTATTTAAATGTAAACGTATAATGGTACATGTATTACATACAACAATTTTCATGAACGCTTATCGACGTATACTGTTGTAAGTAATCTATACAACATTTCAGGTCGGTTGAAAGTCCGGCGTAGTCTGTATTATGTGACCAATACGACAAGCGAGCGCGCGGTTCCCGCTCTCCCGCACCCCGCGTATACCATTGCAAAGGTATATACAACGTTGTAGCCCGTTCTCGTTCAAAAGTTACAACAATATACGTCTAGAAAATCCTTGAAAAAGTCGTGTTTTCATTATTTTTTCACTTTGAATGCATTCATTATTGCAAATTAGGATAGTTTTCAGTAAAAACGCAAAACGGCATTTTTGTGGCATACAACAACTTACGTGGGAGGTATCGATATGTACCTTTCTTTGTCTGAACATCACGAATTATGGTAGGGACGACTGGTTGAAATGATTCGTGGGTCACATTCAAACAAAGCATTCAATTTATAGAAAGATAAAATTAACTCTAGTAAAAATATTTGGTTGCACAGTTGTGATAGATGTTTATTTGAAGATCTTATGTATCCTTGTAGATACTACATGAGCCTAGACCAGAGGAGGAAAGAGAGCGGTGGCGAGCCGAAGGCAGGCGGGGGCGGCGGCGGCGGGGGAGGGGGAGGGGGAGGGGGCGGCGGGGGGCTGGGGGCGGGCGCGGGGCCGGCGCGCGCGCCGCCGCAGCCCGCGCACAAGCAGCCGCAGAAGGACAAGGACGACAAGCCCAAGGACGAGGTCAAGGTCAGTACCACTCGCGACTACTACGTTGTACGACCTTCTAAAGCCGATGACCTATAAACACTGCCAACGAGAATCGATACGAAACGAACCATTGCCACATTGTAATTTTATCGTTTTTAAAAACTGCCCGTATTAGGCGTCAATAGCCTGGTGTTAAGAGGGGCCGTCCTTGTAGCTGAGAGGTTCCGGGTTCGATGGCCATTAAACTATTGACAAAAGTCCACTTCTAACACAAGCATTAGCTTAGTTGCAGGAGCTAAAGGGAATACTAGTAATGTGATAGAGTATTTATCACATTACTAGTATTCCCTTTAGTATTTTATTAAATAAAATAAAAATACTATGGTATTCTTCCACCAGGTTAAACAAGAAGGACAGAAGCCGACCACGGAAACCCAGGGTCCGCCGCCGCCGCCGACCTCGCAGTACTACTTGCCGCCGTACATGCAGCCGCCCCACTACGGGGGCCTTCCGTTCGACCCCGTGTACCGCGCCCCCCTCAGCCCCATGCTGGTGCCGGGCTTCGGCGGCGGCTGGACGGTGCCGCGCTACCACGCGCCCGAGGACCTCTCCCGCGCCGGGGGGGGCGGCAAGCTGGAGCTGATGCCGGGGGTGGGGGGCGTGGGCGGGGTCGGCGGGGGGTCGCACCCCCAGTTCGCGTACGGCGGCCCACCGCACAAGATTCACGAGTTGCAGGAGCATGCGAAATCCCCGCAGGTACCTTTCTTTTTTTGTGTCGATAGGATTTTAAATTGTCCATAGCGGCTCTGACAAGATAGGTCCCGAGATCAGAACCTTTTATAATGCCTATCTATTCAGATTACCTATGACCGACTAGGCTTCGTTAACTTATAAGTTCTAACTTCGAAGATGATATAAATCAGTAAATGGGAGGTATGAACCCCCCCCCGGTTTATAAATTCTACCAAGGAAGGATGGTAAAACATGGAATCATAGAACCCAAATAATTGCATGCTCTTGTAGTCAAATTGAGACAAAAATTGAATTGTCGATCGCAGATTTTATGTTGTCGTCAAATCCCTACTAAATTAAATTTGACAAATCTAAAAGTAATTCCATCCTGTTCGTATGTAACGAACATGAAAATAATGACAATACAGTTAGTTTGGTCAAGTTTAGTTGTGCGCCAGTCTACAATTTACACTGTGTACAATTTAGTTCCGTATTTTTCGCGGGCCTTCCTATGTGAAATAGACCAGAGGGCCCGTATTAATAAATCTATCTCGATTCAGAAAGCGACCTTGAACCTTGAATACGCGTTTCACATAACATTTTGTACTGGAATGACATAAGAATGACATTTCCAAGGTCGCTCTCAGACTTGAGATCGATTTATTATTACGGGTCTAAGGCATGTATTAATAAATCATGAGTCTTGAGTCAAGTAATTTTGATATGTAATTTAGTACTGTGTGTACGATTCTGATCGTACACAAAACTGTCATGATGACAGCTGACAGCTGACAGATGAAAAATAATAATGTCAGTAAGACACGGCGCCATTTTCTTTTTATTGTCCATCCATTTTTGTTACAACTATGTTGTTACTATTTCAATTTTTATTTTAATACAGTCCACTACGGAATTACCTAATATGTTTGGTGTTTCATTGCCTAGACCTAAACACTGTGATGACGTTAGAATGTAATTTGGTTAGAATGTCTAAGTGTGGTTACCGGGCGCAGGGCAAGCCGCGCGCGGACGCGCCCAAGGAGCCGGGCGCGCCGCCGCGCTCGCCGCGCTCGCCGCCGCCGCAGCGCCACGTGCACACGCACCACCACACGCACGTCGGGCTCGGCTACCCGCTCTACCCGCCGCCCTACCCCGGTGTGTACCCGCACCGCACATGACACACACACACACACACACACACCACCACACGCACGTCGGGCTCGGCTACCCGCTCTACCCGCCGCCCTACCCCGGTGTGTACCCGCACCGCACATGACACACACACACACACACACACACCACCACACGCACGTCGGGCTCGGCTACCCGCTCTACCCGCCGCCCTACCCCGGTGTGTACCCGCACCGCACATGACACACACACACACACACACACACACACACGCACCACCACACGCACGTCGGGCTCGGCTACCCGCTCTACCCGCCGCCCTACCCCGGTGTGTACCCGCACCGCACATGACACACACACACACACACACACACCACCACACGCACGTCGGGCTCGGCTACCCGCTCTACCCGCCGCCCTACCCCGGTGTGTACCCGCACCGCACATGACACACACACACACACACACACACCACCACACGCACGTCGGGCTCGGCTACCCGCTCTACCCGCCGCCCTACCCCGGTGTGTACCCGCACCGCACATGACACACACACACACACACACACACACACACGCACCACCACACGCACGTCGGGCTCGGCTACCCGCTCTACCCGCCGCCCTACCCCGGTGTGTACCCGCACCGCACATGACACACACATACACACACACACACCACCACACGCACGTCGGGCTCGGCTACCCGCTCTACCCGCCGCCCTACCCCGGTGTGTACCCGCACCGCACATGACACACACACACACACACACACACCACCACACGCACGTCGGGCTCGGCTACCCGCTCTACCCGCCGCCCTACCCCGGTGTGTACCCGCACCGCACATGACACACACACACACACACACACACACACACACACACACACGCACGCACCACCACACGCACGTCGGGCTCGGCTACCCCCTCTACCCGCCGCCCTACCCCGGTGTGTACCCGCACCGCACATCACACACACACACACACACACACACACACACACACACACACACACACACACACACACACGCACGCACACACACACATTGTATACATAAAAACAGTGCCGTCTAGGGACGTCCGAAAGAAGCGAAGCTTTATAGTATAAAGCGTAGGGCTCCGCAGCTGCCACTCTGCGCTGCCTATACTACTCATATTAATCTCGTAACGCTAGCGCTACTGACGTCTGATGCTTAGCACGGATAGAGTCGCCGCGCGGCGAGCGTTTCGCTTTATTAAACAAAGATACACACGAGTTGAGAACCTCCTCTGTTTAGAAGTTGGTTAAAAATAAATAAATACCGCCAGACTAACACACCAACTGTATGGTCCCAAGTCCCTACGAATTAACACTTGTACTGTACCCTACATTAGAATGGACTGGGGCCGATCCTAGTGACACCCACACCAGGGAAAATTGCAAAAAGGTTATTTCCGAAATTTGCCCCGACGAGATTCAAACCCGCAACCACCCGATGCAGCGGCCAAAGTACGAACTACTACGCCATGCGGTCGACAAGCGTAAATGAGTCTGGAGATGAGCTTCCTCTTACGTGCTTGTTCTTTATAATCAGCCCTGCCGAGCAGCCGTGTGCCTTTCAGTAGCGTAGCACCTTTATACTGTGTGTATTTTGCAAACTATTTAACTAATTCCTTGTTAAAAAATGTGTACCGTCTCGACGAGTCCTCCCTACGTGCTTGCGCGCCGCTAACGTGTTGTGTGTGTTGCAGGCGCGCGGTAGCACGCGGAGGCGCGGGCGGCCCCGCCCGCCCCGTGCAGGCCGTAGGGAGGCCCCTCGAGCGGCCCTTTGCACAGACCGTAACCGAAGGTTGTGTTTTGCAGCGGCGGCCGTGCTGGCCAGCACGCAGGCCGTCGTCAACTCCTTCCCCACGCCGCCCAAATGAGAGAAACGCGATCACTCGTAGTGGAGCCCGCCCTGAGTGAATCGCGAACGAGCCGCGAGCGCGAGCCGCGGGCCGAGCGCCGCCGAGCCGCGACAGTGCGAACAGTGCCGGCCGCGGACACAGTGACCGTGACGAACCCTCCCGAAACTATCTCTATGCCAGTAGCCATAATTTAAACACTGTGATCTCGCGTAACCCACGAAATGTGTATGTGATGTGCGCTTTGAATGTTATAGAATGTGTCCGGACCGATAGTTACCTTTTATAATTGAGTGTTGTGTGCGCCGAGGACTGTGCGGCCGCCGTGAGACGTGAACATTGCGTTCACTAGTGGAAGCACAAACTAGTTCTGTACATATTAGTGTTATGTGTAAAGTACCCTACGATCGATAGTGTTCCATAAGGGTTATGTAATATAAACATCGAATTCTCCGATTCCTCCTCTGGGCATTGTACTGATGTTTGAAGCCCCCGTATCTGAAGTTTATATCATTGCGAATACAGCCTAGTAAGATCTTTATTTATGATAACTGCATTCCACAAAATAAAAGCGAGCGTATCTAGTTTTAAAGTATAACATTAATTAATATTTAAGTAACATAGTGTAAGTTTAAAGGCGTCAATGTGATCATTACAATATTGAGTCGTAGCGTGCACAAATCGTACTGTCTCGATAATAGGCGAGGAATGACTTATTATATAAAGTAGAGAGCATCCTATAGATTCGTGGAATGTGTGGACATCGCTGTGCGTGTGTGTATGTCTGGCTTTTAATTATAAATATAAAAAAAATCTCATAGTCCGATATTCTCAGATACAAGGGATTAGTGTTTCCGCACTGCGCAAAAGATAAGAGCCGCGTTCTACTTTGTTGGATATCAATATTATTTCAATGCATTTAAACGTCTATGGCATCCTTTTAGTACGGTGAAGCGGGAACGCAATCTATTGTTTCATACAAAAGTAGTCTTCCAATTGGTTAATTTGGGGAAATCTTGTGTTGTCGCGTGTATTTTGTATTTTATAATAACTGACGATAGGGTTGTTATTTGATTAGTGACTGCGGCGACGACACACGCGAAGCGCTCGCGTCTAGTGCATTTCAACATAGTAGAGAAACAATTAATTGTAACACTCTTTAGGGAAACACATTTCGTAGTAGGTAAATATGGTATTATTTCATGACATTAGCCAATTTACGCGCGTACCTGTTCTTCGTTACAATATTTTTTTAGCAACTGCGGGGCCTAAATAATTTAAATAATGGGGTAAATGAATCAAGTCTGTGACAAGGAATTCTGGATAACCAGTGAACTTATAAAATTAATATCGCTTTAAAAAGCAAATGTCTACTTATTTACTTAAATACCCTAAATTGCATAATAAGCGTCTGATAGAAAGTTGAAGCAATTGATGGTATCAAATGATTGTATAATTGAATTAAAAGTGAGATATTCCTAGTACAAATGTATTAGAAAGATGATTTTCGATTTATCAATTAATCAATCAATCGAGTTCATCATTAATGAGACGACGGAATCAGCCACCTAACTAGCAATTTGTAAAATATTTTATAGTGAAAATGTCTTAGTTTGTGTAAACTCAATTCTTATACTTATTTGATCGAAATTGATTGTCATCACTCTTATTATTGTCACTAGTTGGAAATATGTGAAAGAAAAATCTTCATATAATTTAACAATTAAGGCAGTGCCGATAAGGCTGCGTACAGATTATCGCGTACGCGATTTATTAGATGTTTTCAAACTCGCGTAGTTGCGCGATCATCTGAACCTAGCCTATTGGGTTCTCACGGAGTATTTCGCAGTGTCGGAGTCACGACCGTGGCAGTAAAAGATATGGACCTTACCATTAAATCCAAGATTAGTACGGTATCGATTACATTGCAAAACACTCGCGTGAGAACTTCCCGGCTTTTGAAAAATAACACGTACCTATAATGGCTTATGACGTAATATGCGAAGTCACGCGAGACGTTAAATAATATGTTTAACGTAACACCGATTTCGGTTGAATACAACTGGTACTTATGCGATTATAAATAACTTGAGTTTGACATAGTTAATGTCTAGCGTACCGCAGCGAAAGTAGGTAAATATTGGATTTTCAACGCCCTAAAAAATTATAATGTAACAGAAAAAGTCTGCATGTTCTGTGTGCTGTAACTATTGTAATCAGAAATGCATTATAAGTACCTAGTTTATCGGAAATGTGGAAAGCAACATCATGAAGTGTGGTTAACTAACATTACCCCTACTCAACCTAACAGATGCTCCGATCTGGTCCGGTCCGACTGTTCAACAGAGGGATTGAGGTTTAAGAGAAAATATGGCTGCAGCTGCCTTTATTTTCCAGTGCTACCTATCCCTATATCCAGGCTCGGATACAGGGGGCAATGGGTACGATTGCTCCCTCTGGCTTACCTCAGAACCCACGTTTTGTCACTTTCTGTAAATTAACATGTTATCATTATTTTTTCTTCTAACCTATAAACAAAATTTGCTCCCTACCTGGATGAAGCCTGTATCTACGCCTGCCTGTATCGGACGGTCGACCCGGCCAAGTTGCGTCTGTTATTATAGTGGCCGCATTACGAACTGAACTGAATCATCGGGCAATAAATCATTGTCATTAGTCTGTTTCGCTCGCACTTATGGACCTTATGGAGTGCCATAATGATGTAAGTAATAGCAGGGAGTCGATTCCATTGCTATGCTACTAACATTTATGGCTCGACGACACAGTTCATATCGCGAGTACTATAGTAATCTTACTCCGCATATTAATAGATCTTGCAAATAACCAGCGGTGCTACTCTTAGCAACGATATTCGATATATTATCGTGAACTTTGTAGTATCGAATCCTACTCTAAATTCCATATTTTTTGCCGTGCTATCGATTACTGAACGAACGATACACAATTATCGTTCGTTCAGACGATATACGACGGCAAAGAAGATGGAATTTAGAGTAGGATTTGACGCGACAAATTTTACTATATATATCGAATATCGTTGCTAAGAGTAGCACCCCTGATAGCACACCCGACTGGGTGCCCATAAATGCATAACCAATAAAGGACAGGACGCAGAATCGCGTTAGTATGATCTCATATTTCGCAGCATCACTGGATCGTCGTCGGACGCATAGACTGACCGTTTCTCTTCACCCCGTAACATTACGCTTTCACTCTAATACCAGTGCCACAGTATGAATTGTACAGTAAATTATCTTCATGTAGATCCCGAAACGGCGCGTACACACTGACTTTCAGAGTTTATTATTTATATGTCCGTTGTAGGTAAAGTAGTGTGCCAAGGTTATATATTTGAAAAAATGTATGGGATGAGGGCAAACCATAGATTTACAGACTCGGAGGTAATCAATATTTTGCTCACCAGATGTCACTTGATTGGCCTGGCTTGACGTTACCTGTCACTTCCTTTCTGTCAGTGTCCCCATAACGCCCACGCCAGCGTGGCGCCGCCCTGTGACGTTTTTTGTCCTCATCTCATTCCCTGACCCTATTGCCAAGGAAGCAAGGAATCTAAAAGAACTTTGTTGAAGGTCACGCATTATGTATGTCGTTGCGGGCAATTTGTGAGAAGACTTATTTACTGCTCTATTTTTTCACTGTGCCAGTGCCGACTTGGTATCAAACATGATCATTGTACCTATGTATAATGTACACATGAACATTTGTGTATTTTTTTGATGTATTTAAAGCCAAGTTTGATTTTTCTTAGAAAAGAATTCGAGACGTTGAAAAAAAAGGAATAATAAAGATAAATTATTTCTTAAAAAATGTGTTTTATTTGCTTATACAATTAATGTTATTTTATTGTCATGATTACATTATGCGTTAAAATCATATAATGACTAGGAACATTATACAAGGCTAAGTTAATTTCGCTTAATTTTTAAGTAATATACGAAATAAAAAGTGCGAGGAAGCCTAAGTGAACGCCTTACTTATATAATACACATACTACACGATTAAAAATGAACGCACAATTAATAATAATCTTTACTGCCAAACACAAGTTAGGTATTTGTTCTTAAAACCTTAAGTCCAGTGAGACCCAAACTAGGCAAACTCCTGTATCTTGGGCTCGAGTTCAATTTATAAATATAGAATGTTAACCTATTTGTGATTGGCAAACTGAATTACTTAGTAATACAGAAAGTGGTAAGAAAATGTATGTTCAATAATATTAATTAAGTTTAAAAATGGAAAATATAATTATACTAGCTGTGCCCCGCGACTTCATCCGCGTAGTATTGGATTATTGGGTTAAAAAGTATCCTATATGTTAATCCCGGTTTTAATCTATCTGTGTTCCAAATTTCATCCAAATCCGTTCAGTAGTTTTTGCGTGAAGGAGTAACAAACATACATACATACATCCACACTCACAAACTTTCGCATTTATAATATTAGTGGGATTGACACCCGGAAAAGGTACCTATGCTGTTTGCGTACCGTTTTACACTATATCCTAACGCCAATGATATAGTATGAGATCGATATGTGCCTATTGCTTATCACCAGAAAATTTCAGACTGGACCGTTACTTAGAATTTACTGAAAAATTTAGCACTAACCCCGAAATTTATAGAAATTAATTTCATTTTTCACATTAATTTCGTCTTTCGTAATTTTTTGCGATAATTTGAGGATTTGTGGGTCACAGGCATCGGACCCGTAACCTCATACCTAATTTAGGGCTCGCATTTGTTACAACAAAAGGCACTCGCGTTATAAATAATTGTAAAGTACTCGGTACACTTAAGACTAAAAATAAATTAATTAAAAATACTTATACATAAGAATGTATATTCTTAAAAAAACATTATTAAATACTGTTAAATACTTCACAAATTCGATAAAAAGTAAAATTCTACCGAAACTTTTAGATGAAAAGTTTTTTTTTTCGTAACTGATAACACTGGCACGTGTCTGAATTAGCCGTTTGCTTTCTTTGGTTTTTTGAATACTCAGATTATATTTAAAGCGTTATAAGTACGTTCTGGTACGTGGTAGCGTTTTTTGATCAAGATGGCAGATCATGAGTCTTTTATAGAACGAGAAATAAATTAATATTTTCAGGTACAAAACATACCTCACCTTCCAAATGGTCACGAAAATGCTAATCGACCCATTTTAGATATTTAAAGCAAAGAAGACAAGAGATTGTTGCATATAAATCTTGTCTCTCTTGGTATACAAATCGAATGCTATAAATAATCATGCTTCTATAAAAACCTGATTGGCTTTTGAGACAGAATCAATTTCGAACCTCTCACATTTAAAATAAATACACAATTAATTTAACACAATTTCATAAATAATAAAATATTAGAATTAATGTAGAGTTACCTACGTCAGTCTAAATCGTCAGGTCTCAGTTGCCGTTCGCCCTCGCTGAGGAATATCAGCATGGCTTTGTATAACAGGTACAGGCCCAACATTCTCCTCTCTTTGAGGGGCCAGGAAGCCACGGCGCCGTAGTAATTACCACTTTTCAGATTTTTCAAGGTGTTTAACCCCAAAGCGTCAATCATGGCCGCCTCGTAGGTGTACGCTTCGGCCGGTATCACGTTCTGGAATATGTGTAGGCATACGACGCCCACTTTGTCGGACCAGATGTCGAGGATATGTTGCACCTTTTTGTCTTTGGAGGTCTTGAAGTCCTTCTTCCAAAGTGTCAGCGCTTGGTACAAGTGCGAGTAGGGTCTGGAGCGTTTTCCTGAAATGTTTCGAAAATTAATTAATATAACAAACTAAGATTATAGCGAGTGATAGCTGATCGGTTAAGCAAGAGTCTTGCGGGCACACAAGGAAAGTTCAAAATGTCAAGTGCGGTCATACATATGCATTGCCAATGCATATGTTGCTCAAATGTGACTTGCGTTCGGGTATTCGACAGTAAGTTATTTATTCTTGATTAACAAATAAATATCGCCAGACCAACACACCAACTGTACGGTCTGGACTGGGGTCGATCCCAGTGACACCCAGACCAGGGCAAATTACGAAAAGGCCATTTCCGAAATTTACCGTGACGGGAATCGAACCCGCAACCACCTGGTAGAGTGAGCCAAGCGCCTACGCCCGAACCACTGCGCCAAGTATTCCTCAATTTGCAATACAGGTTGAAACAGAAAGGGTATGCTTTTAGGGTTTACCTTTGCCTACATAGAATATGGAGTCGACGAAGGTGGTCCAGGCCGCGTGCTGGGTGAGCGCGGCGGGAGCGGCGGCGGCGGCGGCGGCGGCGGCGGGCAGGCTGCGCGTGCGGCGCGGGTCCAGCAGCAGGTACGTGAACGAAGTCTTCGCGGTGCCCTCGCGCCATTTTGTCGTGCCATCTGTGAACTCCGCCCTGGCTCTCCTTTCCAACTCTATGTATGCTGACAAGTTGGTCATCCATTCATCGGTGCGTAAGGACTTTTCAATTTCGATGCTGTACGCTGAAAATGATCGTAACTATGTTCAGTATGCCGCTATTGTTTGTTGTAACACTTTGTATAGTTACATAATAAATGAAATTGTAATAAGTACCGTTGTTCAGTATATGGGCACGTAATTTACTAGGAAATTTAATTTTTAACACCATTGTAAAAAATAATAAAAAAGTATATCAATTTATAAAAAGTAAATAAACAAAAATGACATTTCTTTTTTTTTCATTATGGTGTTTATTAAAAATCATAGAGGAAGAAAATAGAGCAAAAAAGTTTGTCGTGAATTGCCCAACACAAGAATATTACAATCCTACCTTGTAAATTCTTAAGCATTTAACTATAGTAAAGTTTTTTTATGTCTATAGTATTATTAAAAGTACTTATTAATTGGCCATGGATGTCAGCAATCTGTTACTCGACATTGGCAGAATCACATTGGGAATGACCCAATGGAAAGAGGACAAAAAAAATCCAATAAATGAAAATGTACTCACTCTTCCTCTGATCATTAACAGTCAATCCCTGCAGTCTCCCGCTCAGCTCGTCATCGTCACCGCTCCTGGGTTGTTTCTTCAACGCCTGCAGCTTCCTCAGGTACAGGTTCCTGGTGGTATGCAGTATCGGTCCCGGGGTGAAGCCCAGCCTTATCAGTTCAGCCCTCAGGGTGTTGTCGTCGTACTTCACTGAAGCGGGAAGGGATGCCGCTATGGAGACGGTGGTCTGGTCGGGAGATTCCGCCGCTTCGTCCACGGGAAGACTGAGAAAGTTTGAGAGACATTATGTTAAGTTTTGCTGTTTTTACCATGTTATAATATAACTAGCGCACGCCTTCGCACGGCTTTAAAATTATCAGTGTTTCTCTACTATATTAAGCATGTATTATACGTGTAAATCTTCCTCTATCTATTAAAAAAAACCGCATCAAAATCCGTTGCGTAGTTTTAAAGATCTAAGCATACATAGGGACAGACAGCGGGAAGCGACTTTGTTTTATACTATGTAGTAATAATAAGCCTTTTTAATGTCCCACTACTGGCAGGCCGTAACCCACCACGCTGAGCCAGTGTGGGTTGAATTATTTTAATAGTAGACTGGTATTTATTAATCTTTATGATATCATCTGTGTTGTTTGTTATGTACAAAATACCTTGTACCCGTCATGTTCATTATCGTTCAATGTAACATCATGTATGGTTAAAATAAATAAACAGGTTGAAACAGAAAGGGTATACTTTTTTTTCAAACCTTTATTTTGTCATTTTCTAAAATTATCAGCTTTGGGGGGAACTTGGAAAACAAAAAGTGTTACAGGGATACAGCTCTGTTGACAGATTTCATAAGTCTACAAAACCGTCCCACAAAGCCGATAGTTTTAGATTTACAAAGTTTAGTTGCAAAAAAAATAGTATACCCTTTCTGTTTCACCTAGTATATATTTTAAAATAGGTTACATAGATGTAGGTATCACTCGAGCGACCGTTTGCAAATAATAATAATAATATATTGTTCGCGGCACCACATTGGTGTCGGCGTCTTTGAAGCAATCCATTCGGCTCTAAATTAAATGTAGGTAATTAACTTTAATCTTATCAGCCAGCAACTTATTATATTGATGGCTGATTACAGGGTTATTTTATCGGCAACTGACCTTGTTGTAATCAACAAGGTCAGTTGCCGATAAAATAACTGCGGATTCGCTAAGTAAAAACCAATACAAACTACAGATTTATACAAATAGGTATTGATAATGAAATTGACGGGTAAACTGCTTTGTAAACAGCAACTATGATCCGACACGTATTTGGTCGGTTTCTGATATAAAAACTCCGGTTTTTCTAAAGGGAGTTATGGTACTCGACTTTTTATGTCATAACTACATTTGCATTTGAATTTCCTAAGATACTTACAGGGAAATATTTAAGAACCTGTGTGCACTAAGAAGTTAGAAATAACTAGAGACCTAAAAAATTCTTTCATTTGGAGTCGGTGCCACTATTTTTACACTATGTCTAGCCAATCTGGAAGTATATTCTTTAAAAAAAAATGTTTTGTAAACGAGAGTTGTGATGTAATAAACATTAAAAAAAAACCTACGACCTAATTGAGAACCTCCTTCTTATGAAGTAGTTTAAACAGAAGAAATACTTACACAACAGGCGACACCAGAAGCCTCTTCTCAATCAACACCACATCTTCATCCCTATCCACATATTTATACTCTTCATGTACATTAGCTATAACGATACTGCCCCCCGAATTGCTGCTCACTCCGCTGCTAGCCGAAGACCGCCGTGTATTGTTAACAATAGAGTTCAAATCTCTACAGCTAGTTGACAGAAACTCGTTCGTTTTATTCTGAGCGACAGCCAGAACTTTGTCCAATTCTTGTGAGAAGTCGTTTGAAATCAAATTCTTCTTTTTCAAATTACTCTTTGAATTATAGTTCCTATGGGTGATGACAGTGGGCGATCCGGGTAATGAAAAGTTATCGTATACGCTTATTCGGTGGTTCAAACCATTTGAATTGTCATTGCATCTCGTTTTGTCGTCCGTTCTATCCAAAGGATGTATACCACTTATTTCTATTGATTTCTTTGAAACGCATGTTTTAAAGCTGTCTGTAGATATTCTATTGGTGAGATCTAGAGTTATATTATCGGTGTTTCCCCTCCAAGGGGCCGATTCGTCGTCAATAAGGCACGTTTCGCCGAGTATGGTGGGGTACAGTTTGTTGATGGCCAGACTGTTTTTCTCGCACCATTCGTTGATGAGTTCCGATTTTCTGTACGAAGGGCACACGTCTGGGTTTTCGTCAGCGATGGGTCCGTATTCGGCTATTATTTGGTCTGTAGTCAATAGTACTCTCTCTGGAAGGAATGAAATTATGAAATAAATATGTATCGCTTGGAAAATACTAGGCGACCATTCGCACTATTACACTGACGTCTTTTCAATACATTTTTGACAGTCTCATACGGTAAAATGTATGGAAATAAACAGTCAGTGTCGGGTTAACCGTGTGAATGAACACCCAGGTCTAGGCAGATTATGAACTGCACGTTTTTGAAATTTTCCCCGACAGGAATCCAACCCGATTCCACTAGCCAACGCTGCCGCCTTTGTATATTTTCCAGATGGTATTTCGATCCCAAAGGCATAGGGGGCGAGCCTAATGCCATTATACCGGGCACATTCCCCTCAAAGTGAGGGGGATTAGACCCACAGTCAACTACCAATTAGTATTAACAGCACTTAATCGAGTTAGCCGAGACCGTTACAAGTGAATCAGTATCAATTGTGGTATGGAATACGCCGACAATTATATAAGAAAGACCTTATCTGACCTACTGATTTATGTTACTCTATAGGGCCCGTATAATTTGAAGAGGACAGTTTAGCGTAGGTGAAGTATAATAGGATAAGTTGGTGGGTGGGTGGATGGAGTGGGTGGAAGGGTCACGGCATGTGGGCAGACCGCGGTTCTGCTCTGCGAAAGTTAACACGGAGAAAAAAATACAAAACCAAATGTGTTTTGTAATTACAGCAAAAGAATATGTAATGGTGTCGTACAGTATAAAATCAGGCGCCTGGAGAGGACGTAGCTTGAAGTGGACCACTTTAATGTCTACATATAGGAATTTAAATAAATAAATACATATCGCCAGACTGACACACCAACTGTATGGTCCCAGAATAAGCAAGGCTTGTACTATGGGTACCGTACAATGACTGGGGGCGATCCCAGACCGTGGCAAATTACGAAGAGGCCATTTCCGAAATTTGTCCCGGCGGGAATCGAACCCGCAACCACCATGTGCAGTGAGCCGAGCGGCATACGCTCGAACCACAGCGCCAAGCGGTCGTCACAATTTTTTAATCTATTTAGAATTGCTTTACAAGGGGCCCTCAATTCATGGACAATTGACACAAATTACAATGATTTTTCTGAATAAACGTCCTACTAATATTATAAATGCGAAAGTTTGTGAGTGTGTATGTATGTATGTATGTATGTTTGTTACTCCTTCACGCAAAAACTACTGACCGGATTTGGATGAAATTTGGACCACAGATAGATTATAACCGGGATTAACATATAGGATACTTTTTAACCCAATAATCCAATACTACGCGGATGAAGTCGCGGGGCACAGCTAGTACTTCATAAATGGACTGTAGCTATCACTATTTGGGGGTAAATTAATCCTCTCCCTTATTACTAAACGTGGATTAGCGGTTATGTAGTTACATCATACTTTGTCTTCATATTTCGAATTTCAAATTACAGATGACTGAAAGAGATAATTCGGAGTTGAACTATTCGCCCACTATGCCACGTTTAATAAGAACTACGTAAGAACTTATCATGACGGTTTAAGTTTACAAAAAAGTACACTGTTGTTAGCGATAAGTAATTTCATTGATATAATTTAGGCGAGCGGTAAATATGGGGTCAAACGATCACTTCTAATGAACGGGTCGAGAGGTCCAAACGTCCGGGAAACGGTCCGCGGGCGGAAATTCCCGAATTATTGTATATTCGCTAAGCGAGAGTAAACACGTTTTAATTGGGGTTTTTAATTACAAAATAGCGAGGTGACGTAATAGAAAAAAAAACCGGACAAGTGCGAGTAGAACTCGCACCCTGAGGGTTCCGTACAATATTTTATTATGATTTTAGATAGTTTTTCCATTCCTGGATTCCAATATCGATACCGGCAAGACATTTTCAATAATAAATAGTTCCCAAAAATGCTTAAACAAATTCGGGAACCCAATACAAACTGCAACCAAACTGAATACAAACTACAATACAAACCGTTATTTTACACACTCAGGGGTGGAATTTTACAAAACGCTGAAATTAATATTTTTTATATGTAATAAGTAGCCTCAATACTTATTTTCATGTCTCTAGGTTCATTTATTTTTTTTACCCCATACAAACTTTCACCCCCTATTTTATGCACTTAGGGGTGGAATTTTCCTAAATCCTTTCTTAGTGGATACTTGCGGTATATAAGGTACCTACTGTCAAAATTTCATGATTCTAACACCAGCGGTTTGGGCTGTGCGTTGATTCCTTTGTATTGATAAGTGAATTTGCGAAAAGTATCAAAATATGTGACATAAATCACCGTATCTTTTGATTGCGTTGACTTAGAAGCCTAATTTTTTTACACCCACAAGGGACCATAGCAGTTGATATTTGGAATTAATTTCAACTTGATAACTCTACCCGTTTCTGAGAAAGAAGGTCTTGACAGACAGACAGACAGACAGACAGACAGATAGACAGACAGACAGACAGACAGACAGACGGACAACAAAGTGATCCTATAAGGGTTCCGGTTTTTCCTTTTAAGGTCCGGAACCCTAAAAACCCAAAAAAAACCCGGGTTCGGGTTTTTTTTTTTGGTTTTTTGTCTGTCCGTCTGTCCGTCCGTCCGTCCGTCTGTCTGTCTGTCTGTCTGTCTGTGTGTTTGTTCCGGGTAATCTCCGAAACGGCTGGACCGATTTTGACGGGACTTTCACTGGTTGATAGCTGATGTTATAAGGAGTAACTTAGGCTACTTTAATTTTAGAAAAACAATTAGGGTTCCGCGTAAAAAAATAAAAACACATGAAATCAAAGAGTATCTCCGAAACGGGTAGACCGAATTTGACGGGACTTTCACTGGTAGATAGCTGATGCTATAAGCAGTAACTACTTTTATTTTAGAAAAACAAAAGTTTAAAAAATGGGTCCTGTCGGCGGGCTCAGAACGCGGGAGCGGGCCTTTTTGTTAAGTTAAATTCCACGCGGACGAAGTCGCGGGCTCAGCTAGTTTATTATAAGTACTAATGGGTATGTAATGATCCCTCCTAAACGCGAAGCCTGTCATGACCCATTCAAAAGTATGCCACACTAGCTGTGCCCCGCGACTTCATCCGCGTAGTATTGGATTATTGGGTTAAAAAGTATCCTATATGTTAATCCCGGTTATAATCTATCTGTGTTCCAAATTTCATCCAAATCCGTTCAGTAGTTTTTGCGTGAAGGAGTAACAAACATACATACATACATCCACACTCACAAACTTTCGCATTTATAATATTAGTAGGATATGTCTTGGGCTTTCTCACATATCGTACGAAACGCAGCTATAA
This sequence comes from Notodonta dromedarius, assembly GCA_905147325.1. Classification (NCBI taxonomy): domain Eukaryota; kingdom Metazoa; phylum Arthropoda; class Insecta; order Lepidoptera; family Notodontidae; genus Notodonta; species Notodonta dromedarius. Next base: position 8,216,136 of record LR990175.1, on the reverse strand, counting down.
TAACTACTTTACGCAGATCTTTTGTGAGAGGTGGTACCACCCCTTTCCGGCCCGTACATGGCCTTGGCTCTACCACCAAATAACTTAAAGAAATTATTGTTCCAGTAGTAAAACTTACCCAGATCTAAAGTATAACCGCATTTCGTGCCATGTGAGGGTTCGGACTGGTCCAGCACATTGTGTAGGTAGTCGTAGACCTCCCACTGCTCCTCCCGGGCCGCGTAGTCGAAGGCGGAGTGCCCGTCCAGGTCCCGGCGCGCCGGCTCTCCCCCGCACCCGACCAGGAGCTTCAGGTTCTCCACGCGGCCCCATATGGCTGCTATGTGTACTGGCGTCACGCCGTCGTCATTGCTGATTTGAATAAAAAAAAAATTGGCTAACCTAAAGTTCAATTAATTGTCGGTATTTAACTAGTGTTGTATCTATATTTGATGTATCAATAGTTGACCTTGAAAACTAGTCATAATATCGATAGGGCATTCGATATGTATATACCTGTGAAAATACTACCGATAATATCGATAGTAAGTATCTATCGAAAATTATAATCTATTGATGGCATGAATGGGCAACACTATCTTGCACTTATCTATACAAATAAATAAAATTGGAGTGTCTGTTTGTAATATCAAAATAACACCTTTTCACTAAATGCATATGAAAGTACATACGACACCTATAGCAAAAACGATTTAAAAAAATTTTGTCTGTCTGTCTGTCTGTGTGTTTGTTCCGGGTAATCTCCGAAACGGCTGGACCGATTTTGACGGGACTTTCACTGGCAGATAGCTGATGTAATAGGGAGTAACGTAGGCTACTTTAATTTTTGAAAAACAATTAGGGTTCCGCGTAAAAAAATAAAAACACATGAAATCAAAGAGTATCTCCGAAACGGGTGGACCGATTTTGACGGGACTTTCACTGGTAGATAGCTGATTTTATAAGCAGTAACTTAGGCTACTGTTATTTTAGAAAAACAAAATTTATAAAAATGAAAAAATGGGTTCTGTCGTGCTGGTTCAGAACGCGGGAGTGGGTTTTTTTGTTAAGTTAAATTCCACGCGGACGAAGTCGCGGGCTCAGCTAGTTTATATATATGAGTAAACTGTATGTACCCAACTATTTTATGTATTACGCTTTAATTTTAATTAATTTATTATACGCACATACAATGCATGAAACATCGAGGTAATTTTGTTTTCATGTTTTTAGAATCTTGGATTGGTCTAAACAATATTTGCATACGGAAAAGGTTGAAATGGCGTACGAACTATGTATTAAGTTAACATCTAAATTATTAACCTTTTATTTTAAATAATTTATTAACATTGACTGATTTGATTTGTCAACAAATGTATAGGCAATTCCCAACTTATAAAGCTGGGTAAAACTACAACATTTGTGGATGACATGTGAAATCCGCTAATCTGTACTGGCCCTGGTGGTGGCCCGAATGCCCTATAACATTGAGGGGAGGTCTGAGCCCAGGAGCAGAAAGAATAACAAACAATTAAATAAAAAATAGCAAATGATTTAAATTAATAACTTCATAATAATTACTAATTATCACAAATTATTTATAAATAACCTCACAAGTGTACTTAATGCTTCAGGCACAGTTGTTATTACACACAGACACATGTTTTTATTTATTGTGTCTGAGCAGCTGCAACAAACGAGATGAAGCAGGTGCAAGCAACCAGACGCGGCAGGTGCTGGCAATTGAGTGTAATTAATGGATGCAGGACTCAAGATCAACCTGATTTTTATTAAATTAAAGTCATATTGAGGCATCCAAGCTTTTATTATTACAGTTTTTGAGCAATTAAGACGAAATTGTTTTGAAAAACTGGACATATTTTTCTTCTTAAAAAAAGTATGCAAGTATTGTACAAAATATTAGGATCAATTTCCAAATTAATGGTTAAAGCCATTCAAAACATATGAACAGCTTTAGAATGTTCACTTTCCGGGGTGGTGGCCCCATAGACATCTCAATCAAAACATACAGTGTGACTATTGTAATAATAAATTTATTATTATTCGGCACTGGCTTTCCTCTTATATCTCTTATATTATATTTAAAACTGTATAAAAATCCGTCATGTAGTTAAGAATAATTGAGGGAACCAACAGACAGACACAGAGAGCCATTATGTTTTTATATAAAGCTTAAAGTAGCTACATCAGAATTCTAAGTAAAATAAGGCAGGAAACTTTTGAAAAATTTATTATTTCATCTATTATTTTTAAATAGTTTAAAAAAAATGTATTTCATACCATAGATTGGGATCCCCTCCATGCCTCAACAGCAGTTCAGTGCATTTCCTGGACTTGTCTACGGGCTCAATGCCCACAGCCAAGTGTAACACACCAATACCTTTGCATGGTAAAATCTCATTTATCTGTACTGATGTCTCATCGAGAAACCGCTTCACGGCTCTGGAAAATAAAGTCGATTTAGATGATTTTGCAACCAAGGTGTCATGTATGCAGAGCCTACATGGAGGTGGAAGAAAGAACTGCTCACATTCTCCTAGGATGCCGCAAGTGGCCTGATATCACACAAACTACCTAGGATCACCAGCCTCCTAGCCTCCAGGATATCTCTTCGGTGAAGTCAAGAAGCCGGAGAACTTGCTATTGGAGCTTGGATGGCACAACTTAACCTATTTGTTGACATTGTCTGACAGAAGAAGATTATTTTATATTATGCAAGGAGTAGGTTTCAAAGTCAAGCAAGTTTCAAATTGTATTATGTTTAGTTTTAATTGTACTTGATTAGGCTGATTACAGATGTTTACATGAAGGCAACTGCTAAGTATATTTTCATGGATAAAGAATAATAGATACCTTAGCAGGTTTGGATTTCAAACTGAATTTATGATTAAATGATTACTTAGGTAAAAAATTTCAACAAGTTTTATGTTCTAACATTAGTTACTTAATTTACTCGAATATTACTTTCTTATTGCACAATATAACTCTATACTAAAAATTTCATAACAATTCAAAGATTGCAATAATTATGGTGCAAATTTGTAACTTAGTGGGAGGTAAAGATCTGTGTAAAAAATTGTAATACACTAACAGAATTTTAATTTGGCAGGTGCGAATATTATTGCATATAAGAACTTTCGGTGCAATAACCGGTTTAAAATGTTTTCAACATTTACAAGCTGTTTTTTGCGGCAGATGTGAACAATACACAAAGCAAATGAAGGTACCTACCTAAGTATGAAAGTGGAGAACTATTTAATAAATACCTTTCGTCTCCATTCTGGATCACATCGTATAATCGAAACAGCTCCTTGTACGACGTACCCATGATATTCGAGTGCGAATTAGTCACCGACTGGTTTTAATTTCTATTCATTTCCTGAGCCATTTCCTGTCTTACACAAAATTTTACACACTGGCATTTATATACGTAATATCTGTAACTATCGAACGCGGCAATGTTCATATCTTATCGCGATTAAATAACGCAGTGTTTACTAAATATTACATCACATTCTTTTGTTTTGTTTGGCTAATTTTCAATTCAAATTAACGTAACGTCAAAGTCTCTCTTCAACCCAGTTCAAAATTTGTTTATGTTTGGGACTCGTTCCGTTTCACGTGCGTCACAGTCCGTTCCGTTTCGCGATATGAATACAAATGGATGACGCACGGGCTTTTGTAAGCTCCGTTCGTGTTTAAAAATAATTTACAATGCGTTAGGTATCAGAGTTATTCGATCAAGAAGAAATTTGACAGTAAAAGCTTTTAATTTTCAATAGACTGGCCATAAAATACGTGCGTTTGCAATTGCGGTTGTAACTATAATGTCGTGGTTCTCTTAAATGCGCCCACCTTGAAGCCCACCTACTATAAACCCACATTGCCCACATGCCCACGAGGCCGTTTAGTCAATAATGCTCAATTTTGATATTATACTTATCTACTTTAATATTTATTAATTTACGAAATAGGTTGTGATGTCTGATTTCCTTGGCGTGTGGGTGCTTGGCATACATTACTCCATTATGTGGGTAGTAGTAGGTAACATGGTTTGAGTAAAATATTGATCTCAAAGGTCAGCCTCTAGTTGACCTTATTTGCTATCGAATGACGATCATATTTTAGTTTAGCCAAATAGGTTCCTATACAAATGTAGGAACCTATTTGGAACCTAAATATAACCTTTTAAAACGTCCTATTGCCGTCGTCGCTCCTCAATCGTAAATTTATTGATATTTGGACAGGGATAACGTCTGTCAGGTGCTGACCCGACAGACACGCCAAAGAGCCTATTGATTCTCTCTACAATATAAAAGGCAACATGATGTTCTGTAAAATATAATTTATTTTTTGCATAAGTGAGTACCTACTTGCGATTAAATTAACACTCGTGACTAACTTCATACTGACAACAAAGTAAAAGTAGCGCTAGCAAATAAACCAAACAATAATAAGAATATCATAATCTGTAAAAGGGAAATTATTTTCTTTGTCACTACATCCATTAGTTTTTTGTGCACTGTATAAAAAATGTAATGGTTGAACCACACGGTTCAAGATTGCGTAATATAATCCAATTCTTCCATAAAACGCATTGTAAATATGAATGTTTTCACACAGTTTCCAGTTTCTTTGGGATGAATTTGTAGAATTTTACCCCTGGAATAATAAAACAAAATGAGCCACCGAAAATAAGTACTTAAAAAATAGTTTAAATTAAAAACTCACTTAGATGAACATAAGTACTATAGGTAATGTATGTTAATGTTAACACACCTGTTGTATTTATTTGAACTCTGAATTCCTTATTGGGCTCGAGAGAGCGATCTTCTTCTTCATGGTAGAGATCCTACAAGGACAATATTGATAAATAATAATAATAATCATTTATTTGCACGAAATTTAGGTATTTTTACAAAGGTGTTGACAATATAAAATTAAACCCCGTAAACTCTGCCATTAAGGGCTTGCAAACATTAAAGACTTATAGGACTAAAAGCCAAACATTAAAAACTAATATCAGTTAGAAAATCTAATACTGAGTAATAGCACCTTTGCAATAATAAAGAAATCAGTTGTTTTTGTTTTATACTTATAGGTTGTTCGGAATCCTACTAATACTATAAATGCGAAAGTTTGTGAGTGTGGATGTATGTATGTTTGTTACTCCTTCACGCAAAAACTACTGAACGGATTTGGATGAAATTTGGAACACAGATAGATTTTAACCGGGATTAACATATAGGATACTTTTTAACCCGATAATCCCGAAATTTTTGCTAAGTTAAAATACTACGCGGATGAAGTCGCGGGGCACAGCTAGTTTTGTTATAAATAGAAGGTGCCATACAAATAACACATCTAAATATATATAACTCAAAGGTGACTGACTGACTGACATAGTGATGTATCAACGCACAGCCCAAACCACTGGACGGATCGGGCTGAAATTTGGCATGCAGTTAGATGTTATGACGTAGGCATCCGCTAAGAAAGGATTTTGATTAATTCTACCCCCAAGGGGATAAAATAGGGGATGAAAGTTTGTATGAAACTTTGTCAATTAAATTCCACGCGGACGAAGTCGCGGACACAGCTAGTTGTTTTAATAAAGCTGTTCTATATCCAGAAGTATGAAACAAGTTTTAGTATTGAGATCTCATAGTTACAGTTCTGAGTCGTGTTTCATTTAGTGTAGTAAAAAAAGTTAATTACTTTGACAAATATAGCTATTTCTAAAATATAAAGACATGGAAAAAATCAATGACATGGATGGCAAAGGAAGGTTTAAATATAGAATAGGGCAAACAGATAGGTCCTGACCTGTATTAGATAATGTTGACTCGGCAGCTTGATCTCGTCAAGTGTGAAAGTGGCATTAGCTTTGTCTCCTCGGTTCACGAACGCCACCGCGCGGGAACCGTTGGTTATGTCACGACTCCATATTTCTATGTTTGATCTCTGTGGTATAAATTTTTGAATATGTTTTAGGCCTCATTCGCACAGGAGCTTTTTTAACGTCCGTTAAAAAAATCATTTTGAAAGCCTTAAGGTGAAGGCGCCTGTCTAGCCCGCGAAGTTCAAATTTTTTGAGTTCTTTTAGAAATTTTTCAAAATCTGACAATAATAAAAGACAAATTTTGTAATTCGCGAAAAAGACCGTGTGCAGTGCATTTATTAATACATTTATTTTACTCTAAATATTATCACGGTGGATATGATACTAGTAAATCACTAAATATACAAAACTTGCCAGATTATCTGGATAGCTGTCGTTCTTGAAATGTTTTAGAGTAAGTTGGATATATTAATAAATGCACTGCACACGGTCTTTTTCGCAAATTACTAAATTTGTCTTTTATTATTGTCAGATTTTGAAAAAATTCTAAAAGAACTCAAAAAATTTGAACTTCGCGCGCTAGATGGGCGCTTTAGCCTTAACGCCCAACGCCTAGCGCTGAAAATGCAACACTGCTCGATAAAATAGCGTCGCATTTTAGAAGCGCTGACATGACGTATGAATGAACACATACTTAATAACTCTAAATTGAAAATTTAAAAACCCCCGATGCGACGACTTTTTCATCAAATGTATACAATAATCTGCGTATTATCGACTTATCAACAGAAAATCTGCGTAAAAGTATGAGTCATTATTTTGTTATGACATTAGAATAGACAACGAATCTAAATATTGATGCCACGGAGGTTTAATTCCTTGTAAAATATTATCAATTATGCTTCAATTTCATGTAATAACTCTGGTTGAGGTGGATGGGAGCAGCCCAGGGGAAGAATTTTCAATAACGCTCAAATTATTTTAAATTAGATTTGTTTTTTATATTTTTCTCAATGGCGGAGCAGCGCCCTCTAGAATTATTATAACGTAATATTCCATGACCATTAACAAAACAAACAAAGTTTAACGCATGCGCGTATCCCTCATTTGACACGTGACTTATGGAACGTCTTTAGTTCATACACAAATCTCATATAAAAATTGATAAAATATATTTTTTATCCAGAATCAGGGAAACTTTTCATATTTATAATATTGTAAAAAGCCAGTTCAGACTATTACGATCATTTAAAAATATAATAAATCTAAATCCAATAATCTCAAATTTCGATTGGATTCGAGCCGTGGAAGTTGGTTTTGGCCGTGAATGTGGCTTTTTTACCTACAAAAGAGCTGATGATCTTCAAACGGCTGAACCGATTTTCATGAAACATAGCTAAGAACACTCTCGATCAGAATACCTATCTAACAAAAGAAACACAATTGAAATCGGTTCATCAGCTTGGCCGCTACGTTGCCACAGACAGACACACAGATACACAGATACACAGATACACAGATACACAGATACACAGATACACAGATACACATGTTAAACTTATAACATCCCTCGTTTTTCGTCGGGGGTTAAAAATGCATTTGTTCTATTTGAACGCTTTTTTAACGGACGTTAAAAAAGCTCCCGAGCGAATGAGGCCTTATGGTATTAATTTAGTTTATTTTGTAATGTTGGTGCTGACTTGGTTTCTAAAGTAGCAGTCAAAGAGTTCACATGCAAAGTGAGGAAGGTTCGAATTCCACCATATTCGGTAACACTTTTGGCGGAAACCCACTCTGTTGGAAGTATTAAGCTTTTGGTGGGGATCATGTGATTCGTTGTGTGAGTAAATTTATATCATCTCACCATTTTCTTTTGCCGAAAGCGATGTGCAAGTAACTTACCTCACCAAATACGTTATTCTTCCAGACTCTTTGCCCCTGCTTACCCAGCGGGTCCTGGTTCACGGCTATCACGTCCCTATTCAGCAGAATCTCCTTGAACTCCGGCTTTACGGTAGCTAAGTCTAAGCTCATCATGAGTGGAGCTGCCAGTATTGACCATATTGCCATTTGGACTCGAGCCTGATCCACCGTGAGTCCCGAGTTGCCAACAACTAACTGAAATATATAATTGTTTCATTGGCTGACTTCAGTGCCACTTTGTTTTATTAGTAATTAGTATTGTCATTAAGGTGGAGGCGCCTGTCTAGCCCGCGAAGTTCAGAATTTTCGAGTATTTTTATAGTTTATCCAAAATCTGAAAACATTTAAGACAGCATTTTGTGATTTGCGGCAAACACAGTATGCAGTGCGTTTATAAATACATTTATTTTACTCTAAATATTATCACGGTGGATATGATACTAGTAAATCACTAAATATACAAAAATTGCCAGATTATCTGGATAGCTGTCGTTCTTGAAATGTTTTAGAGTAAGTTGGATATATTAATAAATGCACTGCACACGGTCTTTTTCGCGAATTACAAAATGTGCCTTCTATTATTGACAGATTTTGAAAAATTTCTGCAAACCTCAAAAAATTTGAACTTCGCTGGCTAGATGGGCGCTTTAGCCTTAAGTTTTGTCATTATCAGGAAGTAAGTGTAACAGGAAATGTCAGTGTAGCCAACACCTGTGTTTTAAGTAAATATAAGTATGCTACAAGTAAAAATTTGAGCAGCTCATAATAATTATAGCCATAATAGAAATTTAGGATGCTCCTCACCATGTCCGGGTCGTTAAAGTGCCCAGGGCCGGCGTAGGGCGCGAGTCTGTGTTGGTTGTCGCCGAGCCAATCCATGGTGCTCAGGATGGAAGTCCAAGAATTTCTGATGTCGTAATAATTACGCCATATGTTGCAGTGTTCGGACACAGCTGTGTAGTTCGCCTGGAAATTAATGATAGTTAGAACAAAAAGTAACTTCTTTTAATTCCCAAAAGAGGTAAGTACCCACCTGCATTTAATTTCTTGAGCATAAAAGTGTATGCGGTCATTAAGGCTAAAGCGCCCATGTAGCCCGCGAAGTTCAAATTTTTTGAGTTCTTTTAGAAATTTACAAAATCTGACAATAATAAAAGACAAATTTTGTAATTCGCGAAAAAGACCGTGTGCAGTGCATTTATTAATATATCCAACTTACTCTAAAACATTTCAAGAACGACAGCTATCCAGATAATCTGGCAATTTTTGTATATTTAGTGATTTACTAGTATCATATCCACCGTGATAATATTTAGAGTAAAATAAATGTATTAATAAATGCACTGCACACGGTCTTTTTCGCGAATTACAAAATTAGTCTTTTATTATTGTCAGATTTTGAAAAATTTCTAAAAGAACTCAAAAAATTTGAACTTCGCGGGCTAGACAGGCGCCTTCACCTTAACATGAAGAAGCCGACACCGTTCTGTCATTTTTGACAGATATTAGTCGTATATGAACTATTAGACATCTGGGATACAATAAAATGTATAGGTAGAAATGATCGGTGTCGGGTTAGCCGTGCGAATGACCGCTTATTCTGTGACAATTAAAATAATAATACAACAAGCATACTGGCAATGGAACAGAACCTACGGTTGTGATCATAACAGGTGTTGTGAATAAATGGTACATCCAAATCGACGACCGCTTGGCGCAGTGGTTCGAGCGTAGGCCGCTCGGCTCACTGCACATTGTGGTTGCGGGTTCGATTCCCGCCCGGGGAAAATTTCGGAAATGGCCTTTTCGTAATTTGCCCAGGTCTGCGTGTCACTGGGATCGCCCCCAGTCCATTGTACGTTTACCCATTATACAAGCTTTGCTTAGTTTGGGACCGTACAGTTAGTGTGTCTGTCTGGCGATATAAAAAAGAAAAAATATTATGAACTGGAGTTTTTTTCCGTGTATCGTCGTGTACAGTCAGGCGGACTGTGAGCATCACTACATACGATACCTAGTAAAAAACAAAGTCGCTTACCGCTGCCTGTCCATATCACAGCTATGTATGCTTACATCTTTATAACTACGCAACGGATTTTGATGTGGTTTTTTTTAATAGATAGAGTGATTCAAGCAGGATTCGAAGCAGGATCGCGGATCGCTAGTAGGGTAAAAAAAGCAGCTATCAAGTTCTAGGATGCGCCGCCTTTTCAGCCTTTGGACTGGAGTATTATAATTAATAAGATAATTACCTGAATACCCTTGACTTCTTGGAAAAACGGCCAACTGCACGCGTACAATATGGGTCGGCCTGTCGCGTTTAGCAGACGGCCAAAAGCGGGATATACTGTTAATAAATAATAATACAATAATTTATCCCTTTTGACGTCCCACTACTGGGCGCGGGCCTCCCCTAACTTCTAGGGGGATTCAGGCTTTAATCTACCACGCTGGCCCAGTGCGGGTTGACGGATTTTCAAAATGTCTTTCGAAAAATGGTTGGATTTTCTAAGACGAAGATTTTTACTGTTCATGAATATACCTACTGTAAAACAGAAGTCAAATTTGGTAAATAAGTAAATACCAGACTATAAATAGAACACCCAATGTTTGCTCCTAAACGATCCAATCCTTGTACCTACTATATTTTGTAGTTGTGGGTTTGGACTAGGGGCGTACCCATTGACACCTAGTCCCGTAATAATAGATCGATCTGACTGAGAACGAACTTGGAAATGTCATTCTCATGTCATTCCAGTACAAAATGACACGTCCAAAGCATACTCAAGACCGCTCACAGATTTGAAATCGAATTATTAGTACGGGCCCTAGACCTGCATGATTATTCTGTGACGTCCGAATCTCACACGTGAATCCGCAACGCGTGAAAGATGAGTTTGTCATTACAGAATAGCACTGCTAACAAGTCGGATTACGAAAAGGCCATTTCCATTTGCTTTGTCGGGAATCGATCCTGAAACTACATGATACAGTCATCCCAGCGGCTACGCTCAAATCACTAGATCGAGGTTGTCTTTCAATCAACCCCCCCCCCTTCCCCGTCCTTAATCCCAATCCCCTAAAGGTCCGCAAAGTGCGGACAATGCCTTTGGTATTGCAGGCATCTTATAATATTTGGAAGAAAAAAACAAAATCGAAAGTACCATGGTAACCAGTCTCTAAAGTCCGTCTCACGAAAGAAGTCCTGCAGACGCGACGCCACAGTCATGCGACGAAATATTGTTAAACTCCATTATTTTAGACTCCCCAAAAACTCAATGTTTTATCACTGTAGGCTGAATACAATTTTATTATTACAGTAATTTATTGAAATTTATATAAATCAAGACAGAAAAATATAATAGATTGACGTCAGAGCGAAAATTAGTTCCACTTATTGCCGTATAGGAGCTTATTTCGTATGGAGCCTGGGGTTCAACTCTTAGCAACGATAATCGATATATCGTTACATTTGTAGTGTAGAATCCTACTCTAGATTCCATATTTTTTGGCGTCGTATATCGTCTGAACAAACGATAGTTTTGTACCTATTGTTCGTTCCAGTAAGCGATACGACGGCAAAAACGATGGAATTTAGAGTACAAATGTGCTGCTAAGAGTTGCACCCCTGAGCTAATACCATCTAACCATCTATATATATATAACTCAAAGGTGTCATAAAGGACTGACATAGTGATCTATCAACGCACATCCCAAACCACTGGACGGATCGGGCTAAAATTTGGCATGCAGGTAGATGTTATGACGTAGGCATCCGCTAAGAAAGGATTTTGATTAATTCTACCCCCAAGGGGATAAAATAGGGGATGAAAGTTTGTATGAAACTTTGTCAATTAAATTCCACGCGGACGAAGTCGCGGGCACAGCTAGTTTTACATGTAATATAAAGATTTTTACTGGCATCCATATCTGTTTCGTTGGCGTAACATCCATCCACTTTAAGATAGTCGATCCCCCACTCGGCGAGGGTGGTGGCGTCGAGTTGCTCGTGACCCTTGATGCCGGGGTACCCCTCGCACGTGGCGGTGCCGCAGTCTTGGTAAATGCCGAACTTGAGCCCTTTGTCATGTACCTAAATACAAATAATAGTGTATACAGTCCTAGCATCGGCCTGAAACTTTGCTAATGTCAGTGGTTTATGGATAAATTGGAGAACGTTTCATTTTTAATTATACTAAGCTTCTGCCCGCGACTTTGACTGCGTAGACTTAAGTAAAGTGTCCTATGTGTTTTTGTCCAGGTTATAAAGTATCTGTTGTGCCACATTTCATCGCAATCTATTCAGCCGTTTTAGCGTGATTGGGTAATAAACATCCATCCATGCAAACTTTCACATACTGTTAAGTAGGAGAGTAAAATTTTTATTTGAACACTTACATAGTCAGCCAGAGCTTTCATTCCGCCGGGGAACCGCTTCCGATCTGGCACCAGCCGCCCATCAGGCCCTCGTTCCTTCTCCATCCAGCAGTCATCCACGGTGACGTATTGGTATCCAGCTTCTAAATAATCCCTTGCGACCACGTCCGCTGTTCTTTTTATTAAGTTTTCACTGAAACCAGATTATGTATTTTACTCTACGAACTTGGCTTCAATCTACACCATTATTTCCCACACACATCACACAATACTAACACAATATCGTGTCTGTGATCCTTGAAGATGTTGTTAGGAACCAGGCCCAGATACAGATATCGTTTATGGTGAGCGATTGGCATGTTTATATTTTATGAAAATAGTTTTAAACATCAAAAAAAAGTTAACAAAACGGTTATGAGTCAGGGAAGGGGGTGGCACATTGCCCCCCCACTACCCTATTTCCACGCCGCGCCCTTAATAAATATTCATAACTAGCTCTAAGTACTCTGCGCGCGTTGCTACGCTGTCAAAGATTAGTTGTACCACCTCAGAAACCTTTGTGGGCTCATGCACAACACTTTGCTGAAGATCATGACATGATCAAATGCATAGTTTACAATTATATAAAGGACATACAGACAAACATTCATTTTTATCTATGTAGGTAGAAGATGGAGGGCAAGCCGGGTTACCTTATGCAATCATTAGGTTTCGCTTCGCAGTCTATAGTGCACCCGAAGCTGAGCCAGGAGAGCCAGCCCATGGGGGGAGTCTTCGCGAGGCCATTGTCCAGCGCGGCTGCCGAGGAGAAGAGCAGTGGCACCGTTACCCAGAACAGCATCTGGCAAGAGATTATGAGGTAAGATCGAGATCTTACCGTCGGCAAAACTCCGCACTTTTTTATATGACCTCAATATTTTACCCTTTCAATAAACGTGGATTAGCGGGCGAATAGTTACACACCGAACTATCTCTTTCTGTCATCAGTAATTTGACATTCGAATGAAGAAGACTAAGCATGGTGTAACTATACAACCGTTAGTTCACGGTTATTAATAAGGGTGTAAATGTCGAGCCCAGACCACGGCCTCCCCTCTTTGAAAACCCACCATGCAGTTTGCTAGATTTCGCATGCTCATATACTTAATAAATAATAAATAAATAAATAATAAATCTATACAAATAAATAAAATTGGAGTGTCTGTTTGTAATATCAAAATAACACCTTTTCACTAAATGCATATGAAACTACATACGAAACCTATAACAAAAACGCGATTTAAAAAAAAATTGTCTGTCTGTCTGTCTGTCAGTCTGTTTGCCTGTGTGTTTGTTCCGGGTAATCTCCGAAACGGCTGGACCGATTTTGACGGGACTTTCACTGGCAGATAGCTGATGTTTTAAGGAGTAACTAAGGCTACTTTAATTTTAGAAAAACAATTAGGGTTCCACGTAAAAAACACATGAAATCAAAGAATATCTCCGAAACGGCTGGACAGATTTTGACGGGACTTTCACTGGTAGGTAGCTGATGTTATACTTAGGCTACTTTTTATTTAAAAAAACAAAATTTCAAAAAATGTGTCCTGTCGCGCGGGCTCAGAACGCGGGAGCGGGCTTTTTTGTTAAGTTAAATTCCACGCGGACGAAGTCGCGGGCTCAGCTAGTCTATATATAACTAGCTGTGCCCGCGACTTCGTCCGCGTGGAATTTAATTGACAAAGTTTCATACAAAATTTCATCCCCTATTTTATCCCCTTGGGGGTAGAATTAATCAAAATCCTTTCTTAGCGGATGCACGTCATAACATCTACCTGCATGCCAAATTTCAGCCCGATCCGTGCAGTGGTTTGGGCTGTGCGTTGATAGATCACTATGTCAGTCAGTCAGTCAGTCAGTCAGTCAGTCAGTCACCTTTGAGTTATATATATAATAGATATACCTTTTATATAGAAGACCGCTAGGCGTAGTGGATAGACCGTAGGCTGCTGCACTCCACCGGGTGGTTGCGGTTACGATTCCCGTCACGGGAAAATTTCTGAAATGACATTTAAGTAATTTGCTCAGGTCGGGGTATTACTGGGATCGCCCCCAGTCCATTGTACGGTACCCATAGCACAAGCGTTGCTTAGTTTGGGACCATACAGTTGGTGCGAAAGATCTCAAAGATCTTTGGATGAGATAATGAAAAAACTTAGGAAAAATTAATAGTTAGGTACTACTTACTAACTGATTAGTGTCGTACTTACTGGAAGAGACAAATATGGCCTCCTGACCCATGATTACAAACAATACCTAGTGGTTACCTACTTAGTCAGTATAACTAACATCGTTCATTGATACCCTACAAGCAGAGGACTTTCCAACTTTGCAGGTACCTAAAAAATATTTTCTATTTCATCTACAACTAGCTGTACCCTGCGCGCGTTGCTACGCTGTCAAAGATTGGTCGTACCAACTCAGACCTTTGTGGGTTCATGCACAACACTTTGCTGAAGATCATGACATGATCAAATGCATAGTTTACGATTCTATAAAGGACATACAGACAAACATTCATTTTTATATATATAGATTGTGGCATAAGCAATGTGCCAAATTCGAAAGCTATGAGGAATAGAAAAAAATACCTAAAGCCAGAGGTGCTACTCTTAGCAACGATAGTCGATATATCGTGACATTCGTGTTGTCCAATTCTACTCTAAACTCCCATCTTTTTTGTCGTCGCATATAGTCTGAACGAACGATGATTTTGCCTTGTTCGATCAGTAAACGATACGACGGAAAAAAGATGGAATTTGGAGTAGGATTCGACAATACGAATGTCACGATATATCGCTTATTGTTGCTAACAGCAGCACCCCTGTCTCGGGCCCGAATTTGATGATAACTAGGTACCTATATGATCAATTCAATTTCATAAAATTCGGGCCGAGACTCCTTTGAGTATTTTTCGCTATTCCTCATAGTTTCGGATTGGCTATCCACGCTCACTTGAAACATTCACCCTGTACTCGTATACTTAGTTATTGACGATCTGCTATTAAATTTCATAGTTTACGACATCCGTCTTAATAGAATGACAATCATACTTGATATTTTTTATTACTTATACATACTTATTGAACACTGAAACTACTAGCAGACTAATAAATTATTGACTACTTACCCTTATTCATTATTATCACTTACTATTTACTGACCAAGCTGACACTAAAGTCCGTCCTCTTATTAAATACAGTGATTACTGAATCATTCATTTGCATTGAACTAACTATGCATACCACGGCCAACGAGAAGCGATATGAAATAGTAATAATGTTCGAGTTCAAGTAGGTCACCGCCGCCGCCGCGCGCCGCCGCGGCCGCTGGGCTCGCGAGCATTCGAGCGGCCATTTTATTATTTTGTGGTTTATACTGCGTTTGAAACCGTAATCTATACAAATAAATAAAATCGGAGTGTCTGTTTGTAATGTCAAAATAACACCTTTTCACTAAATGCATATGAAAGTACATACGACACCTATAGCAAAAACGCGATTTAAAAAAAATTTGTCTGTCTGTCTGTCTGTTTGTTCCGGGTAATCTCCGAAACGGCTAGACCGATTTTGACGGGACTTTCACTGGCAGATAGCTGATGTTATATGAAGTAACTTAGGCTACTTTAATTTTAGAAAAACAATTAGGGTTCCGCGTAAAAAAATAAAAACCATGAAATCAAAGAGTATCACGGAAACGGGTGGACCGATTTTCACGTGACTTTCACTGGTAAATAGCTGATGTTATAAGCAGTAACTAGCAGTAACTTTTATTATAGAAACACAAAATTTAAAAAAATAAAAAAATGTGTCCTGTCGTGCGGGCTCAGAACGCGGGCGCGGGCTTTTTTGTTAAGTTAAATTCCACGCGGACGAAGTCGCGGGCTCAGCTAGTGTTAAATAAAAATAAATGTAGGCGAAACGTTAACACCTATGAAATAATTCTTAAGTTAATAATTTAAAAACCTGACACAATACCTATACCTCTAAAAAGTATTTGACAATATACGTATGTAAGTACCTATTGCACCTTTAAGTTTAATATAAGTAGTAACATTTTGACCTCTACTCTTCTGTAAGTTGGTGAAAAGTTGGGTATCTTGCAGATTCCAGGTGGCGCTGAAGGTCAAGGTTACAATGGCATTGTAATATAATTGAAGTAATAGGATACCTAGTTTCGAATCGATCAGACCTGTGGACGGTGCTAATGAACTTCAAGGACCTGAACACTCTCGATCAAATAAACTTTTTGGAACGCTTCTCTTTGACTGTCAAATAGATCATGTGTTTATTATAACAGGGGTTATCGCTTCGTTACAGTAGTAGTGTGTAGCTGGTGTTGGAAGTTGGAACAAGTGCTCACTAACTGAGACCGTTAAATAGGTACAATAGTAACATAAATTCAGATTCATAATATGTTAGCCACTTTGTAAGAAAGGACATGCTTAAGTTAAGTTTAAAAACAGTGTGTTTATTCAATTTATTGTTGCTTGCTATATAAAGTTGTGAAATTAAATGAAAAGGCGATTCATTTGATGTTTTAATAATGCATAATACTATCACCAGAATCTGGAATGTAAAAGCAAATTTCACTCATCATTCATCAATCATCACTCTTTTCAATCATTTTAGAAGTAAAAAGCTGCCTTGTATTATTCAAAGACGAGAATAATTTTATATATAACATTTAGAAATGTTATTATGCCTTTATTTTAACAAAAATCGAATACAGAAACCTTATCAACGGTATCGTCAACTAGCTTCGGAATTGGCAGTATGGACTAGTTCCCTCGCCTGCCCTATTGGACGAGAATTACTGCTACAAAGACATTATGAAAAAATAAAAAAGGTTATTTTGCATTGAATGAAATATAAATAAAGCAGTCCTTAATTTCCATTTTTTCTATAAAACGCCTGGCAAAAATGTAATAGCATATTTCATTACGAATTATTATTGATGGTAAAGGTGGCAGGCGCTACATCCGTCGAACGTGGGTTCTCACAAAAAATAAATACATACCTATATTGTTTTGTGTTTTGTCCTGAATGGCCTATATAAAATAATAACTATTTTATAATACTTACTCTTTGATGGCTGGGAATTCTGGAGACCCCCTTGCATTCAGGGTGGTCCGTTGCCAGCTATTGGACTTTAGAGGAACGAAAGACTTGTTATTATATTAAGATTCATGGCACATTTAAGTCAATCAAATGTTTTAAAGATAAGACTGTCAAGTTCCGGGAGCTCCCAGCTCCCAGCTCGACAGCTGACAGGTGATAAAGATTAACTTTAACTGTTTTATCAACAATCAGATAATCATAATCAACAGCAGGTCAACCTTTGTAGGTTAAATTGTAATACATTGTATAATAAACAGACAGGACATGCGTAAATAATGAAATAACATCATTAATTATTTAGGTAAAGGGGATAACCCTTCTACTTCTGGCGTGATTCGTTCAGTAATCGATACGACGGCAAAAAATATGGAATTTAGAGTGGGATTAGACACTACAAATGTCATCATACTTATATGGATATATCGATTATCGTTGCTAAGAGTAGCACCCCAGATTATAGAGGTGTATCTACTCTTGTGTGTGCGCATTCCGCCGATAGTAGGTAGGATAGGTACTTACCTATTGTCCTAGTAGTGTTCTAGTCATTAGGGAAGGTGGGGGGATCAGGGCTCTTGGCCTAAGGTAGGGGCGAATCTGGTATTTGCTGTAGGTAAAGGACAAGGTACCCAGGACTCAAATATGAGATCTGAATGAAAAAGGGGGCGGAATTTCAAGTACAGGGGAAGAGGCCGTCCCCACTGCCCCCTCTCGGTACGTCCATAGTTCTAATGTTAGTATCTGAAAGGGGGCGAACCAATTACCATTTAAAATAATTTAAGTGTACCTACCTAACTGTTCACAAAGAACTATCTAATCTACCCATAAGTGCGTCGTTAAATGTTCCAGATTGTTGTATTATCGCTCGATGTTATGTTATGGAAAATATCGCAAAACCCGCATTCACTTCAGTTTTATCTGTCAGTGTGTACTGCGAATAGGTATGTTGAATTGTTGCCCCAGTTCCCGAGGACTGCCACAGGAACTGATATCTATTATTCAGTAGCTAGGTAGATGCTGCATCCATCGGATTATGATGATTTGCATAAAGTTATTGACCTACATTCAAGCTCTAAATTGAAAATTAAAAAACCCCCGATGCGACGACTATTTAAACTACAAAAAAGCTAAGAACACTCTCGATCAGAATTAACTTTCTTACCAAAAAAAACAAAATTAAAATCGGTTCACCCGCTTGGGCGCTACGATGCCACAGACAGACACACAGATACACATGTTTAGCTTATAACAACCTTCTTTTTTCGCGAGGCTTAAAAAGGCCCCTACTTCAGTAAAATTACGGTTGTAAGGTGTTTCCAAAACCCGGGGTATTTTAAATCAATCCATAACGGCAACGGAAACTTGAGACGTCCGTGTTGTTGCCAATTTTGAATTTATTTTGATTAATAGGTAGGTACATATTTCACTGATAGTAATCTAAATTATGTCTGACTATTACTAACAGTGAAATTATTCTCAGTAGGTCGGGGAGCCGGTACACTACACATACACACATGTAGGTACCTACATCTATACTAAAAAGAACGCATATATAATCTAAACCAGTCACTGGACTACTGGTCTTAAACAGTCTAAAATGGCCAAGACATTGTGGTGCTTATAAGCCTAATTCTGGCAAGTTACGGGATTAGTCAAAACAGTTGTCGTTTGATTATTTTCAGCTAAAGCTTTTTAGTACATGCATTTGTTAATATATTATGGTACCTACTTATAACAAAAAACAAATTTCAAACTTTTTATCAGTCTGTCAGTTTGTTCCGGCTAATCTCCGAAACCACTGGACCGATTTTGACGGGACTTTCACTAGCTGATGTTATAAGGAGTACTTAGGCTGCTCTTATTTTGTCGAAATACCACACGGGCGGAGCCGCAGGGAATAGCTAAATAGAAAATAGCATATAGAGAAAGAGCTAGCTAAATAGAGAATAGCAAAAAAAATATTGGGAACTAGAAGGTTGTGTCATGTGTGAAAGCAACGTTAGCGACTCCTTAAGAAAACAAGATCATAAGGATTCACTTATCTAATAAATAGTAATACCTATACCTATGCAGTGTTGTGTATTCGTTTGTCACTGATTGCGTTCCGATCCGGTGGTAGATTTACCCTCGCCACCTCTCCTGGCAGCGGCCCAAGCCGAGATCGTGTCCCTTGTGGCGCCCTTGAGCTAGCTGCCCCCCTGCCCCTCTGGCTGGAGCGCACTTGCGCTCGCCCTCTGTCCGGGTGAAGTTGCTCCGATCCGGTGGTAGATTTACCCTCGCCACCTCTCCTGGCAGCGGCCCAAGCCGAGGTCGTGTCCCTTGTGGCGCCCTTGAGCTAGCTGCCCCCCTGCCCCTCTGGCTGGAGCGCACTTGCGCTCGCCCTCTGTCCGGGTGAAGTTGTTATGGCCACTCTGGCCAACAACATATAGTCCATTCAAAAAAAAAAAATTGTCACTGATCCCCCTCAACAAAAAGCATATTACTGGCGCTTCGACATAGTGGGGGCATTGTCGTTCAAACATTTGACACTGGCTGGACGTCTCGGCCGTATTTGTGCGTGAAAAAGTTCGATTATTTTTTTTTTAAGAAAAGCGCGGTAAGTTTTTTTTTTATTGTTCAAATAAGACGACGTCTGTTTTATAAAATGGCTGCTATGATATTTTGAAATCATGAATAAGTTAGTAAACAACAGACTTTAGTAGGGACTAGGGACCTAAACCGTTAACAAAAAATATTAATGCTCCAGGATTCATGGGATAAGTACTTATCGTTTAATTAAGTAAGTATAACAGGTAAGTACCGACCCATATAACTATTATTAGGTATGTTTATTTTCTTCATATGTAAGTTTTGTTTAACTTAGTTACTTATATATACAGATATATTATATAGTATTTATTTCTTGAGCACATAAATTGAAGTTTAATTTATGTAACTGTGGGTCTTAGCATTTTATAATAATTGGTTATTCAAGCAAAATGCATGTCAAGAATGAAAGTTTGTTTTCGTAAACGTGTGACCTTTGTTTTTTTTATAGAGCAGGTAAGTATAAATACCTACCAATACCGAAGTTGTCGCGTATTGTTTTCTAATTCAGAATTGGCATTGACACTTTTTTATTATAAGTTAAAGGTGAGTAGTGCATAGGGTCTTAGAATATACTTACCTAATTAATTTGAGTAACCTACGTAGGCTTTATAGGGCCTGTAAGTATAAGTAAATTTACTTATAGCTGTTTATTTATAGTAGGTAGTTAGTCTAGTGTAGTCAGTGATCATTCTTAATTTTTTACCAACTTCATCATTGGAGGTTCTATGTTCGTCTGTATGTTTTGATTTTCAATGTAATGTTCAATGATTTCTCCGTCAATTGTCGACTGATTTATAAAATGTTGAATAAAAATATTTAACCGACTTAAAAAACCCGGGTGCACTACAAAGCGAGAAATAATGAGGGACCTTATAATTTAATTCATTTGGAGTCGGTGTCACTATCTTTACTTTACGTTATTACTACTTCTAAGGGCCTACCTACACCTACCTACTTGAATTGGCACCGACTCCAAATGAAAGAAATGTGGCCGTCTAAAGAAATATACCTAAGAAATAGCCCGTAATCTATACAAATAAATAAAATTGGAGTGTCTGTTTGTAATATCAAAATAACACCTTTTCACTAAGTGCATATCAAAGTACATACGACCCCTAAAGCAAAAACGCGATTTAAAAAAAAATTGTCTGTCTGTCTGTCTGTGTGTTTGTTCCGGGTAATCTCCGAAACGGGTGGACAGATTTTGACGGGACTTTCACTGGCAGATAGGTGATGTTATAAGCAGTATCTTAGGCTACCTTTATTTAGAAAACCAAAATTTAAAAAAATGGGTCCTGTTGCGCGGGCTTAGAACGCGAGAGCGGGCTTTTTGTTAAGTTAAATTACCCGCGGACGAAGTCGCGGGCTCAGCTAGTAATAAATAAATCTCAAGTCTGACAGTGATCTTGGAAATGTCGTTCTAATATCATACCTACCAATACAGAATTGTCATTTTACTCAAAGTCAAAAGCGTACTCAAGACCGCTTTCAGATTTAAGATCAATTCATTAATACGGGCCTAAATCATAATAAAAATCCACCTTAACAGTTGAATATTTTAATGTAAGCAACGCACACACAATAATACAATCTATAAGGAAAACCTACCGTAATAATAACGTTACGTTTCCTCAAGAAATAATAATAAAAAAACCGTCACTTATATTATTTTAGTTTTAGTATTTACTAGCTGTGCCCCGCGACTTCATCCGCGTAGTATTGGATTATTGGGTTAAAAAGTATCCTATATGTTAATACCGGTTATAATCTATCTGTGTTCCAAATTTCATCCAAATCCGTTCAGTAGTTTTTGCGTGAAGGAGTAACAAACATACATACATACATCCACACTCACAAACTTTCGCATTTATAATATTAGTAGGATTTGTCATTGAAAAATTATAACAATACTTTATATTAAAATTAAATTTACAGATAAATTCACATTTAAACAAAACAATTACTTAAATACTTATTTAAAAATTAATCATTAAAAATACCATACATAACGTTAAGATTGCTTTACTACTTATATGTTTTTACGGCAGTCGTTTACCCATTAAGCCCTTTTTGACCTACAACCAGCTTAAAAGTCTTAAGCGTCATGAGATTGCCAGCAGGTTTATCCTATTCGAATATTTATGGCTAATAGTTGAATATCCGTTAGTTATACACTAGTTGTTCAGGTTCAAATGCTTGACATGCATGCTGATCATGCTCCGACGAGATGAGGACACTGACATTGGGCTAATTCTGTTGATATGCAAGCTAAACTTGACAAACGCAAGTTCGACATCCTACTAATATTATTAATGCGAAAGTTTGTGAGTGTGGATGTTTGTTACTCTTTCAGGCAAAAACTATTGAACGGATTTGGATGAAATTTGGAACACAAATAGTTTATAACCGGGATTAACACATAGGATACTTAACTTAAGTCTACGCGGACGAAGTCGCGGGCATAAACTAGTTGACAATATAAACAATAGGTACTTTACGCCGATCTTCTAAGAGGTTGATAGTACCCTAGTTTGGAGTTGTAGTTATAAATGTACTGCCTACCGTCCTAGAACAAGAAAACAATATGTTTAGTGTGGCAAATTAAGTTTGGACTTTATTTAATGCCAGTAGAATTAGCATCATTACGTTCACATAGTTCACAAAATAAATAATATGGTATAATATATGAAGTCTTCATATTCGTTGGTTTGCTCACAAGCACAACTATCAAGTTTATTACCGATTTTAGCGGTCATTCACACGGTTAACCCGACACCGATAATATCCATTAATTTTACTGTATCCGGGTGCCAAATATTTGTAGAAAATGTATAGAAAATCTGTGTCGGCTTCATCATGTGAATGCCCGCTTAGTTGTTAACTCAGGTGCCGGAATATTCAGGCGGCCCGATTAAGGCCTCCGACATGGCTTAACGGGCTAAGCGGGGGTAATTTAAATCATTAGAATAAATAAATAAATAATAATAAATATCGCCAGACGAACACACCACCTCTATGGTCCCCAACTAAGCAACGCTTGTACTATGGGTACCGTACAATGGACTGGGGGCGATCCCAGTGACACCCAGACCAGGGAAAATTACGATAAGACCATTTCCGAAATACCTAGATGGGAATCGAACCCGCAACCACCCGGTGCAGTGAGCCGAGCGGCCTACGCTCGCACCACTGCGCCAAGCGGTCGCCAAAAATGAAGAGAATGTTAGTAATCCCATATGTTTTACGATTACTAACACTGAAACAATTTTCAAAATAACTTTATAGTTGGCAAAAATACGGACGTATAAGTTTCTGATTCCGTTTCTGAGTTTAATATATCCGTAAAAAGTCCATTAGTATAGTGCCCAACTGCTACCGGACTTTGAAATCACTTTCCTTAGGATAAATGTGCGGGAAAATCTGTTTTTCGAAGTCTTGCAAGACTCAACAATGACTTTTATCCTATAGATGCTGGCGATCCTCCTATTGGCCGGGGTGTCTTCGACCCTGGCGCTGGACAACGGCCTCGCGTTGACACCGCCCATGGGCTGGCTCACTTGGGAGCGATTTCGATGCACCACAGACTGTAGAAAATACCCAAATGAGTGTATAAGGTATCACTTTCCTTGTGCGATCTTTATCTTCAAACAGCAAACAGAAAAGCCGTGCGAAGCTGTGGCGGCTCGCTATAGTATATTTATTATAAGAGTACCTATTTAGATTGAAGTATTAAGTATAGAGTATTGAGTTGGAGTATGCCTAGTTGTAGTACCTACCAAACAATGAAATTGCGAGGATTAACCATTGAGTTTCTTGCCGAATCTTCTCAGTGGAAGCAGCATTCTGAACCGGTGGTAGAATCTGACTGCTCATGAGGGTTTTGTTGGCTTACATGAATAAAAATAATTAGGTTCTTATAGTTAAAATTTTTATGATTTTTCCTCAGTGAGAACCTCATCAAGCGCACCGCGGACTTGTTGGTCAGCGAGGGGTATTTGGACGCGGGGTATGAGTACCTGGGCATCGATGACTGCTGGCTGGAGAAGAAACGCGGCCCCGACGGTCGCATGGTGCCTGACAGGGAACGGTTCCCTAATGGGATGAAAGCAGTGGCTAATTACGTGAGTTACGAACCTGATAACAAAATCTAACGCCTTCAAATAGATTACCTTCAAATTATTACTTACTTTATTCATTAACAGTAACTAAGTTAATCACTACATGAAGTTTACCCCATGTTTTTATTCCTCACAACTCAATCTTCTATATAGCCACTACAAGTGAAAACTTGTTATTGGCTCTATGGCGGCTATAGTTATATTTGACTCAACTGATTGGCTGTAGTAGTTGCGTAAAACTACCTATTAAATAATAAAATAAGTTCGAAGAAGCCAGTATTGTATTAAAATTGGCATTGGCTCCACTGCAGTGCTTCTTCACGCGTCTTATTAAAAGGCGCCCTTAATTTCAATAACCACCTGATCTTATATAGATCGACCTTATCTCATGGTGAGGCAAGATAACAAACTGTTTTATCAGTCATAGGAACAGTACAATAATGTTGCAAGAAAATTAACGGTTGCAAAACTATTCTTTCTAACGATAGGAAATGTAAAGCTAGCTTTTACGTTTGTAAACTCAGAAGCGGGTCAAACGAAGAAGTCCACACCGTTCTGTCTAGATACATTTTTAACAGATTCGGGCCGTATATGACATCTGCGGGCGTAGATATTCGCAACACAGTTCTTCCGTCCTCCTTGAATTCACTTGTGAAAAAAGGATGGAAACTGTCGTTTACAATATCGAAATCTTTCCGTCATTTGTGAAATAGACAGTTACAGTAAAATGTACCTATAAAACTTATCGGTACCAGATTAATCGTGTGAATGACCGCTAAGTTGTTACCTGGTTACCATAAAATCGTATAATACAGCCAGTTCCCAGGTGTGCACACAATCGGAATTGCAATATAAATGGTAATTTCGTTGTATGACCACCGCGCATAGTTTAGTTCGCATACCTCAACATGCCACAGTCTAGGCATTTCTCTAGAACTGTACATAACCATACGAATATCAATTATATGGTACAACTAGCTGAGCCCGCGACTTCGTCCGCGTGGAATTTTGATCCTTTGTAAGGGGATGTCTACGTCATAGTAGCTTTTGAAATTGACAAAGTTTCATACAAACTTTCATCCCCTATTTTATCCCCTGGGGGGTAGAATTAATCAAAATCCTTTCTTAGCGGATGCCTACGTCATAACATCTACCTGCATGCCAAATTTCAGCCCGATCCGTCCAGTAGTTTGGGCTGTGCGTTGATAGATCACTATGTCAGTCAGTCACCTTTGAGTTATATATATATACAAGGTGACACATAATGGGTATACTTTTTTTTTCAAAACTTAACTTTGTAATTCTAAAACCATCAGCTTTGGAGGGAACTTGATAAACAAAAGATGTTATAGGAATACAGCTGTTGACCGATTTCACAAGTCTACAAAACCTTTAGTACTTCAACTGTCCCACAAAGCCGATAGTTTGAGATTTACAAAGTTAAGTTGCAAAAAAAATAGTATACCCATTTTGTATCACCTAGTATATAGATGCAATATCTACCACACTCAGACCAAACTTGTTGGACGCACAATACAAAAGATCCTTTTTTCAACAGTTTAATTGAATTTGTTGATTGATTGACCATTTATTCGGAATTTTTAATTTTTTTTGTGTCTATCGGATCGGTGTCCGATTCTGATCGGACTTAGTTTTTAATTTAGTATGGAGTTTTTTTTTTAGGGTCTTATTTTAAGAATGCACGATATTTTGTCTTGTTTTGTCTGCCGCTTTGCAACGTCTCCCTAGTGGATAATTTTCTCTTCTCATTATTTCTTTCAATTAAATCCGTGCGGGTTCCAAGACAATTTAGCTTTTCCCCGGGACTCGTTGAGGGCAAACCTCAGCGTCATTATTGAACACCATTGTCGATCCAGACTTCTATTATATTTACAATAATACCTAACTCTTTGTAAATATTAATTATAAGCAACTAGCGATTAAAATAATCTAAATATATATAACTCAAAGGGGACTGACTGACTGACATAGTGATCTATCAACGCACAGCCCAAACCAATGGACGGATCGGGCTGAAATTTGGCATGCAGGTAGATGTTATGACGTAGGCATCCGCTAAGAAAGGATTTTGATTAATTCTACCCCCAAGGGGATAAACTAGGGGATGAATAATCCCCAAATTTTTGTTAAGTTAAATTACACGCGGACGAAGTCGCGGGCATAGCTAGTTATAATATAAAATTTAAAAATACAAGCCCGCTGAGTTTCTTGTCGGATTTTCTCAGTCGAAGTCGCGTTTCGCGACTTAAGAATGTAAAAATGACAATTTGTAAGTGGCCCCGTAGACCTTAACAAAAAAAACTATTTGACTTTGACGTATAGGAGTAATAGTGGTGGCTCCCATAAAAAAAATCTTTTCCGTACCCCTAGATCCACAGCAAGGGGCTGAAGTTCGGCATGTACGAGGACTACGGTAACCTGACATGCGCGGGGTACCCCGGCGTGCTCGGCAACGAGCGCATCGACATCGACACCTTCGTCGAGTGGGACATTGACTACCTCAAATTAGACGGCTGCTACATCAACCCTGAGGACATGGATCAAGGTAAGGTCATGAGGTCATACATGAGGAAGAAGTGTTAAGCAGCGATTTTCCTGTCCGTCGTGAGTGATGTTTGATTGCCGCATGTATACGCTTTGATAATTATAATAATAGGTAATAATGACAGGTGTCGAACAATCACCAGTACATCCAAACTTTAAAAAACATTTTACTCATGCACTTTATTCCAGGGTATCCGGCTTTCGGTAAGTTGCTGAACGACACCGGCCGCAAGATCCTGTACTCCTGCAGCTGGCCAGCTTACCAGGAGGATGCTAAATTACTGGTAACTATTCAGTTGTTATCTCACGAGGTACTTGTGTCTATGATTCACCCCTAAGCAGGGCCGGATTAAGGCATGTAGAGGCCCCTAGTCTCGGGGTCCCTCTCCCTTACGTAGGTAAGAGGTACTTACGTACATTGCCGAGATTTAGTTCGGTCATTTCAGAAAGTCGCATGCTGTGATGTGACTCATATGACACTGGCATATGGGTCAATTTGCAATTAATTACGGATTATCGTGGAATTAACAGACTGGTAGCGACAGAGAGTTATCTATAATTTTCTGTCAATTCTGACAATTTTCTTCTCTTCAAATCACATTGGCACATCTAAAACTACTGTTATTTTGCTGATATTTCATGGCCAAGAAAAGGGATGGCATACAGTTTGTTTACTGACAGAATGAAAACCATTTCATTGAGTTTAATTTTAAGGCAATATATATGGAATCGAAATAATAATTATATATCAAAGGCATCAATAGCCTAGTAGTTTGAGGGGCCGCCCGCCCACGTAGCCGAGAGGTTCCGGGTTCGATCCCCATCCTGGCCATTAAAGTATTGACGTGGGCACACTCCTAACACAAGCATTATTAGCTTAGCTGGAGAGTGATAAACTCACATAGCTAGTAATCATTTGAAAAATGAATAAAAAATAGGTTCATGATGTGTGGTTATACCTATAACCTATGTTGGCCAGAAGTTCCATTCATACTTTATTACGTTTGAAATACATTGTATGCTATCGTATTTCACAGCCCGACTACAGTGCGATAGCGAAGCACTGCAACATATGGCGGAACTGGGACGACATAGAAGACTCATGGGCATCGCTCTCCAGGGTCATCAACTGGTTCGGCGACAACCAGCAGCGCCTGGCGCCGCACGCGGGGCCCGGACACTGGAACGACCCTGACATGGTATGATCTAACACAAGACATGGGACGGTATTCACAGTTGACGGAAATTTTCCGATGGTGACAAAACAGCATCCATCCATCTTTCACAAATAATTAAGAAGCTCCTGCAAGGGTATTTTCAAATGATTCGAGTAAATATCGGAAACTACAAACGTCTTGATTTTTGCCAGGGTATGCCAATTTATTTCACTGTTGAAATAAAACTATTTTTCGGATTTTATCGCGTTTATTAACTTTATGTTATTAACTAAGGTATGTGTATTTACTAGGGGTAAACCTAAGAATATGGATAGATACAACATAAGATTAAGTATTAATAATAATAGTATTAAACAAGTGGATAGTGTTAAATATTTGGGTATGTGGTTGGATCGGAGCCTAAAATGGGGCAAGCACATAAATGAAACAAGAGAGAAGACGCTTAAGTTTCTAAACATTCTGAAAATACTTGCAGGAGCAAAATGGGGCATGCACCCTAAGCATCTTAGGCGTCTTTATATCTCAATAATTCGTAGCCGATTAGATTATGGTAGCTTCTTGTATGATTGCAGTGTAAAAAGTCAACTATACAAACTGGATAAAGTGCAAAATCAAGCCATGAGAATAGTGGGCGGCTTTATAAAGAGCACTACAATCCACGTCATGGAAACTGAGCTGTGCATCCAACCGTTATTCATTCGAAGACAGTATCTTGCTTCCAAATTTTGGCTTAGGTCTAGAGCTATCGACAGAAACATTACGATAATGGTTTTAGAAGAACTAAATAATCTTTGTCAAAACGTGTACTGGAGAAGAAGAAAATTGCCTTTACTCATTGAAATGCACAGGAAATACCAGAATCTACACATCCATTCAGACACTAATCTTCCTATGTATTCTCTCAGCACCTGGATTAGTAATTATGATTTATCTAAAATTATCAAGGTGAAGGTTGATGGTTTAGAAATGGCGAAAAAACGGGTAGGACGTATGTACTTACTTAAGGCATGTTCGGAACACTTAAACAGATATTATGGTAATTTTTATAAGCTTTATACGGATGGTTCCAAGGACACAAGTGGAAATGGCGCGGCTTTCTTTGACCCGCAAGCAGACATTAGCGCAGAATTCAATATAGCTACCGATGTGTCGGTCATGCATTGTGAATTAATAGCTATATCGGAAGGATTATCGTATTTGGCGTCTTTAGATAACGATAGATACATTATTTTGTCTGATTCTCGAAGTGCTCTCTTACACTTGGCTCGGTTACCCTCGAGCAGTCGAGGACACCCGATAGCCTATAGTATTCTAAATTCTATTACCAAGCTTCTAGATTTAAACAGGGAGGTGATAATTCAATGGGTACCTTCTCATGTAGGCATCGCGGGGAATGAGAAGGCTGATCGTGCGGCTAGACAAGCTGCTAGTGATGGTATTCCATATAATTGTTTACCACTGCATACTGAAATTTTAAGGGAGGTGAGAACTGATTGCAGGATAATATGGAAGGAATATTTTGATGAACGCTCCAAATCAAAAGGGATTTGGTATAAGACAATTCAGTGCCAGCCGCCTCGCTATCCATGGTTTGAACAGCAAGGAATTACAAGGAGGAATGTAGTTAGTTTATTGAGGCTTCGCTCTGGACACATTCCGTCAAACAAGTTCAAACGGTTAATGGGTATCTCAGAGTCACCTAACTGCCCAGAGTGTGAGGTATTAGAAGATGTCCAACATGTGCTGACGGAATGTGTTCGGAATGAGGCCCTACGACAAACCTTTGGACTTAATAATAGCCTTAATTTAGGAATATGTAACAGTATCTTGGCTTCTCCGCTGTCGGCTGAAGCCAAGATGCTGGTTAAACTGTATTTATATGTTATTAGATAAGTGAGAATTAGGAATAGTGTCCTTACGGGGGTGACATAGTCAATTTTTGACAAAACCCCTTTACAAATAAAGATTAAAAAAAAAAAAAAAAAAAATACTTTATGTTCCCGACGTTTCGGTTGCTTTACAGCAGCCATGGTCACGGGGGGACTGAGGTGACACATTGAAATAGTTTTATTTCAATGTGTAGTATTCGCGTAAATATAAGAAAACAATTATTTCAGTGTTATAGCGCACAGACCCCAAACCTCGGCTCGCACCACCGTGTTTTTCGAAATCTATGTGGGAATCATAATTTGAATATGATATTATCACAGTTATCACTTGCTTGCGGTAAAGGTAACAGGAGGTGAAGAAACTTGTCCTGATGAGTAGACCAATTTTCGAAAGGCATGTGAAATCCGCCAACCCGAACTGGGCCGGCGTCGTGGGTTACGGCCAGATTCCCCTCGTTTAGAGGGTAGGTCCGTGCCCAGGAGACGGGTGGTAACAAAGGGGATAAATATTATTATTACATCTTTTGCACAGCTCTTAATAGGCAACTTCGGTCTCTCAGTGGACCAATCCCGCGTCCAAATGGCGATATGGGCAGTCCTGGCCGCGCCCCTGCTGATCAGCGCGGACTTAGCCACCATGAGGCCGGAGTTCAAGGAGATCCTGCTCAACAAGGACATCATAGCGGTGAACCAGGACCCGCTGGGGAAGCAGGGCCTTAGGGTCTGGAAGAAGACTGTTAGTGGAACTGTAAGTTAAAGTTTTAAACAGGGCATTGAAGCGCAATATTCTCCGGCATGAAAAGATATTGATGACCACTTCTAATGAGATCTTATAAGTTTGGAAGTAAGTACATTGACCAGATACAGGTGGCTGGCAATCTGACACCCTTAGAGCGTTTTCACATTATCCGATCCGATATCGGTGTCGGACGCCGATCCGATATCGGGGTAAGTAAAATGTATGAAATATGTACCTGTCTTTCATATTGTCCGGCCCGATATCGGATATAGACAGGTACATAATTCATACATTTTACTTACCCCGATATCGTATCGGCGTCCGACACCGATATCGGATCGGATAATGTGAAAACGCTCTTACTCTTCAACGTCCATCGGTACTTCGAGCTTTGCAGGTATGTGAGAAAATTCTTCTCCCTTGAGCCTGTATCAATTCACTGCTGTCTATAAATAGATAGGCCTCTCTTTTTTACGCCATTCCTTCTGGTTCTGATTTATCTAGTTCAGCATTACAGCCACCTTTTTCATTTCTCGCCTTCTACGATACAACTTTGTCAGAAGACGAATTTCAGCGTTCGATATAGAGTTTCTCGTTTTAAATACCTAGCCCGAACCATGGATCAACTACTCTGTGGACTCCTTTACTTTATTATACTGCTTTAGGTACTTTATTATGCCCTGGAGTGGGCAAGGAACTGATGATGCAGTAGTTTTGCACCTTATACCGTCATGCTAAATTGGTCATTGGGGTTATGAGATCATTAATTATGTAATCCAATAATTTCCTTGCAGAATATACTCATGACATAATTACCTACGACAGCAAATGATTTTTGTAGTGTATACCTAGTTCGATTTTATTTTTTTTTAATTTTAGTATTTAGTTTAAATAGGGCTCCAATTTCATTCTTGCCCCGGGGCCCTCGATTATATACTTAGTTATGCCACTGTTTTAATGGGCTTTACATAACGGTCTGTTTTGTATAGAAGCGCCTAGACAAATTGTTAATGCAATAACGCATCCGCAGGACCAACTGCGGTTATTATACTTTATTTTGTTAATGGCGTCATACTTTTACTATACCCATGTAGGTAGGACCTTTGTTATTATTTTTTCTTCTTTTGACTTTACTTCAAATAAACTACTTTAGATGTTGTGTGTGGTGTGTATAAGGGCTGGTGTATAGTACAGCTAGCAAATAAATTCCAATTAGGTTACAAGTCCACTTTTAATGTATCAAAATCTATACAAATAAATAAAATTGGAGTGTCTGTTTGTAATATCAAAATAACTCCTTTTCAATAAATGCATATGAAAGTACATACGAAACCTATAGCAAAAACGCGATTTAAAAAATTTTTGTGTGTCTGTCTGTCTGTCTGTGTGTTTGTTCCGGGTAATCTCCGAAACGGTTTGACCGATTTTG
Source organism: Notodonta dromedarius (assembly GCA_905147325.1). NCBI lineage: Eukaryota > Metazoa > Arthropoda > Insecta > Lepidoptera > Notodontidae > Notodonta > Notodonta dromedarius. Next base: position 8,184,331 of record LR990175.1, on the reverse strand, counting down.
ACGGGACTTTCACTGGTAGATAGCTGATGTTATAAGCAGTAACTTAGGCTACTTTTATTTTAGAAAAACAAAATTAAAAAAATGGGTTCTGTCGCGCGGGCTGAGAACGCGGGAGCGGGCTTTTTGTTAAATTAAATTCCACGCGGACGAAGTCGCGGGCTCAGCTAGTCACAAATAAAACTTCTTAAATATATAGTCACTTAATTATTATCAAACGTAAGCGTGTCTATAGCGGAGTTAACGGGACAGCTGTCGATGGGGGGGGTTGACGGGGCAACTGTCGACCGATCGCAGTGTGTCGCTACTATTGAAAACTAATGTGTCAGCGTTCCCGCTACACTACTATCACCAAGCTGTTATAGTTTTAATCATCGAGCCTAAGAATGACCCGAGTTATCCTGAACACGTTCCAATTTGATGGTGTGATTTGAAGTAAAGTAATGGTTCGCCAGAGATCCGGACTTGAGATATGGAACCGCGAGCTGGCGGACGGCTCGCGCGCGCTCGCGTTCGTCAGCCAGCGCGAAGACGGCGTCCCCTACCCTGCCAATTTCACGCACCAGGAGATGAAACTCGACCACAAGTCCTACGTCATACATGTAAGTAGTACTTGTTTAAGGTGTTACGCCATATTTTTCGGTCAGTGGTAGAATGAGATGTGAACGAGGGGGACGTTTGGGGAATTTTGGTCTTTCGCCTCTCTAATCACTCGATCGATTCAACGATCGATCATCGATCGAGTGTCGATCGATCCGTTGGGTGTCGACCGAAACATCGATCGAGTGTCAATCCACCGATCGATAATAATATAGTTAATAATATAGATAATATAGTTTTATTTTAGGTACTTCCTTTATTTAGGACTAGCTGTGCCCGCGACTTCGTCCGCGTGGAATTTATCATAACAAAAATTTAATTTAACATTTGCGAGTCGTTGTTTCGTGTTTTATATACCTACTATCGCAAAAGCCCGCTCGCGCATTTTGAGCCCGCGCGACAGGCAGCATTTATGATCTATTTTTTTTTTCTAGAATACGGTAGCCTTAGTTACTGTTTATAACATCAGCTATCTGTCAGTGAAAATCCCGTCAAAATCGGTCCAGCCGTTTCGAAGATAACCCGTAACAAACATACAGAAGGACAGACGGACAGACAAAAAAAAATCGCGTTTTTGTTGTGTGCACCGTATGTACTTTCATATGCATTTAATGAAAAGGTGTTATTTTGATATAACAAACAGACACTCCAATTTTATTTTATTGTATAACCTCTTAAAATATCAGTGTTTTTCTAATATATTATGCATGTATTATACATATATAAACCTTCCTCTTGAATTCTTCTATCTATTAAAAAAACGCAAAAATCGCAAAATCCGTTGCGTAGTTTTAAAGATTTAAGCATACATAGGGACAGACAGCGGGAAGCGACTTTGTTTTATACTAGGTATGTAGTGATGATAAAGAACATTTTATTATTTAATTGCATTTGTTACAGGACCTTTATAAACAGGATGGGGTGCGTTATTTGAAAGAAAATGAAGACTTCGAAGTGAGGATAAACCCATTAGGTCAGTACCGTCATCGAGTCTATGAGGCTGGTATAGTACTACAAACTTTATTTGGCCGGTGGCCAAAAGAGGAACTAAAAATATTCAATACAAAAATGTATTATTATGACAGTCATGTATGGACACTAGCGACGCTCACAAACACCAAAAGATCCTTGTAGCAAGTACCTACAAAATGTCATGTCAAACGCGTATCTACTCTAGATCGCTCAAAGACTCGATCGATTTAATAATATATTAGGTATGTATCTTCAACGCATCTGGGAGCGTATTCATAGTCGAGGCTATGTTTCCGATGGCCGAATTTTAATTCATTTGTAAAAGAAGGATGGAAGTTCTTGTTTTCGCTAATTTCCGTCGTCTATGAAAACTCCCCCAGATGTAATCGTCCTGACTACTATAGATAGTAGAACCACTTTGTAACGTCCACTGAGAAAAAGTTATCTCAAAAATCAATGAGAGGGCAGCTTATTAAGGCTAAAGCGCCCATCTAGCCCGGGAAGTTCAAATTTTTTGAGTTCTTTTAGAAATTTTTCAAAATCTGACAATAATAAAAGACAAATTTTGTAATTCGCGAAAAAGACCGTGTGCAGTGCATTTATTAATACATTTATTTTACTCTAAATATTATCACGGTGGATATGATACTAGTAAATCACTAAATATACAAAAATTGCCAGATTATCTGGATAGCTGTCGTTCTTGAAATGTTTTAGAGTAAGTTGGATATATTAATAAATGCACTGCACACGGTCTTTTTCGCGAATTATAAAATTTGTCTTTTTAGTTTGTCAGATTTTGAAAAATTTCTAAAAGAACTCAAAAAATTTGAACTTCCCGGGCTAGATGGGCGCTTTAGCCTTAAGTGAGTTATTCATCATAAAAGTTTAAAACTTTAATGTTCCTGACGGGAGTCCTCCGTCTGCACATTTTTTTATCTGTGGTTCAAAATGTTGATCAATACTTGATCAATACAATACGTATAGTGCTACAAGGATCTTTCGGCACTTGAGAGCGTCGCTAGTGTCGATACAAGACTGTCAAAATGAGTTCATTTTCTAAAGAATATTCTTAGTTCCTCTTTTGGGCCACCGGCCAAAGAATATTTGTAACAATATACTTAGTACTTATAGTACTTGTACTAGTACTCTGTGATACGTATTAGTGATGTAACGAATGTTGAATTTTTGACATTCGCGAATGCGAATGCGAATGTTGACTTTCAAATAAGAAACCCTGAAACGAAAATTTAAAAAAAAAATATTTAAAAAATTAAACGACCTTTTAAATTACAAAAGTGCTGATAAATTTCAAACCATTGAATCGATTTTCGTGAAACATAGCTAAGAACACTCTCGATCAGAACACCTTTCTAAAAAGAAACAAAATTTAAATGGGATCATTTGTTTGGGCGCTACGATGCCACATACAGACACACAAATACACATGTTAAACTTATAACACGCCTATATCTCGGAGGTTATAAAGAGCGCGCAAAATGTTAGACAGGATTGACATTTTGTGTCAGCCGAACATAGCCGAACCCATAAGTTGAAAGAACGAAATTAGTCACATAAAGTTAATTCGAAGAGAATTTCTTTGATTTGAGGGTAGTTTAGTATTATTTCATTAATCACATTTATTTTATATTCTTTAATTTTTTTGAATTAATATTTTATTTAGACTAACAAGAGCATTAGAGAAAGATCCTATTTATAATTTAGTTGCCTACCTCCAGACAGCATTTTTTATTTATTTAAATATAAGTAAATAAGTGCATTATGTGCAAGTAGGCTAAGTTAAGATCGAGGCTAGTTTGCAGCCAGAGACTAACACGAAGGCTGTGCTGTGATGGAGCCAAGGTGTGTAATTAACAATGCTCACGCGTTGCATACGACATTTTACAACTTACTTGCGAGTAAAATATATTTAGAATATTACAATCTTAATTGAAAAAAATCACAAATCACGTTTTTTTAAGACCTAGAGAATTTCAGGATGAATTAAAAATAAAACAACATGGCGCGCCGTAAGTTTTTAGGGTTCCGTAGTCAAACTCGGAACCCTTATGGTTTCGGCACGTCCGTCTGCAATCACAGTAATTTTATACGGAGACTATTAGGGCTAAAATACTGCAAACTAGCCAATAAATTTAAAGAGTTTATGTACCGCTTAAAATCTGTTTTGAAATTTTGAAAGCAAAGTTATTCCATTGTACCTCCTGTACTTAAGAAAGGGGAGTAAAAAAATGTTTACACACTTCCTCGATTGAGGTATTGTTCAGCAAGTATTTTAAAATTATTTGAAGGTTTATTTGACAGTTTTCCAATATTAATTCCCGTTTACGAAATATTGAGCTTCATTGTGGCCTTTTTTACTTAAGTAGCAAGATTCATCCTTTAAATTAGAATCAATATAAATGGTTTATTGTAGCAAATAAATAGTATAGTAATAGTTATTTACTATTCAAAATCTATATAAGTAATTAAAAAAAAACTAAATTGAGTTGCACCCAGTCTAATCACCACAACTTAATTATTAACATTAAAAATCCTTATAAGAATTTTCATCAGTCTAAAAAGAAAATAAAAGTTTATGTCACTTTTGTTGAAGATGCCTATGATGCCGGTTTAATAAATTTAATAACAGAATTTTTTACTATTTTATTTAAAAAGGTGACTAATAGTTAATTAATTTCGCAGAAATTAATAGGGTACGTGAGCCGCCGTATTCGATATTTCATATCAATAAAAAAAGATCACTTTCATTTTATGAGTTCCGTAGTATCAAAAAGTGGCGGGATGAGTACGGAACTCTAGAATATGCGTAGTCCGACATGCATTTGGCTGGTTAAATTTATCTATGGATCTGGCAAAGTCGGTAACAATTATAATATTATTTGAAATACATATAAGAAATCGAATGTTTTTAATATTATATTTTATTTACTATTAAATTGAATGTGAAATAAATTTATTTAAATAGTTAATGTTTTTTGTATAATATTTTAATAAACATCGTTTATTTATTGTTTTAAATGTTTACTATTTTTAGGATAATTCTTTACTAAGATTTAAAAAATGTAAAGTCAATAGCATTGGTGCGTAATAAGCTGCTTTATGAACCTAAATGCGGTGCAATAAGGGCCACCCTATGAGCAAGTTTCTTTTAATAATATATAATTCTTACTAGTTGTTAACATTCCATATCCGTCTATAGATAATTTCCTTTTTGTTTTTCAAAAACATTCGCCAAACATTCGCATAGATTCTTGCGAATGCGAATGCGAATGTCAAAAAATATGCGAATATTCGCGAATGCGAATATTCGTTACATCACTAATACGTATCTCTTATTATTAAAAAATATTTGGTATGTATGTACTTTCTTACTTATATTAATATGGATTATTTATTTACAGGTGTGAAGTTTTACAAGTTTATACCGGATGTGGTACCAAACATTCTACTCGTTTAATTAAGCTTTTAATGGATCAATAGAAATAAGTACACACAAACTTATAATTCATAAATAATTCTCTTACACCTATTTTTTATTCCAGTCTAGTACAAGTACCTATATCATACCTATATGCCTACTAAATTAATATTTGAATAACTTGAAGTCAATATCCGATACGTGTATAATTATTATGAAAGCTAGAACTTTCATTATAATGGACAAGGTCGCCGGATAATGCGAGTATCAATGTTGTTGACGACCGCTTGGCGCAGTGGTTCGAGCGTAGGCCGCTCGGCTCACTGCACATGGTGGTTGCGGGTTCGATTCCCGCCGGGGTAAATTTCGGAAATGGTCTTTTCGTAATTTGCCCAGGTCTGGGTGTCACTGGGATCGCCCCCAGTCCATTGTACGGTACCCATAGTACAAGCGTTGCTTAGTTTGGGAACATACAGTTGGTGTGTTCTTCTGGCGATATTTCTTTATTTATTTAATGTCCAAGAAGCCAGTCGTGGCTCCCAACGTCCGGGAGTATGCGTGAACTAGCGCTTCCACAGCACAACAGAACTGTTATATCCACCTCGCCTAAGACAAGAACAAAAACGCTCCCGCGTTCTGAGCCCGCGCGACAGAACCCAATTGTGTATTTTTTTTTCTAAAATAAAAGTAACTTACGTTACTGCTTATAACATGAGCTATCTGCCATTGAAAATCCCGTCAATATCGGTCCAGCCGTTTCGGAGATTACCCGGAACAAACACACAGACAGACAGACAGACAAAAAAAAATTAAATTGCGTTTTTGTTTGATAGGTGTCGTATGTACTTTCATATGCATTTAGTGAAAAGGTGTTATTTTGATATTACAAACAGACACTCCAATTTTATTTATTTGTATATAGATATAGATTTGTAACCTACCAGTTTCATCCAACTAATTATTATAACTGTGGAAGTTTGTGAGTGTGGATGTATGTTTGTTACTCTTTCACGCAAAAACTACTGAACGGATTTTGATGAAATTTGGAACACAGATAGTTTATAACGTGGATTATTAACACATAGAATATTTTACGTCAACACGGACGAAGTCGCGGTCAGCAACTAGTTCTCTATAAGTAGGTACTTACCGACACTTCACATCTTGATAGACAAAGTTCAAATCAGCATGCGGGTCACACAAGTGTGTCGTCGGACAAGTTTTTCTGGTTCAACTCGCTTGTCCTATGAAATCAATGATAATTTAAACATTGTTGAAAAATACCGTTAACTGGGTGAAAGTTCGCTATAAGACTGCCAAAAATCGTATGTTTAAATTAGCTAGATTTGGACCCTACCTATGTGTTTCCTAAAAATCTATTCAGTGTTTTTAGGCATGCAAGTAGGATTTAGTTTTGGGCAAAACTAGCAGCAAAAACTATGTATGTTTAGAACGCATCGCAATAATGGGTCCAGCAGGACTTGCAGGAACGCTCCCATTACTTTGACATTTCGATTAACGCTACGGACGGTTTGACGTATATAAGTACGTCACATCAAACTCACATGATTGTTGCTGTCAGACAAAAAATGTGTCAGTCAAATTAAATTAATAAATGCGTGTCGTGCGGGAACTGTCAAGTCTGGTCGTGAAAGAATCCAGATATAATTTTGTCGGCATAAATTGATAAGGTATTTTATAAAAAGTAAAGCAAAACATCAATAAACTTATAAACAAAACATTGTGCAAGTTGTTCGTGACATTGATTCGAGCGATTGTGAATCGGTTCCGCTCGACGTAAATACTGTTACACTGTGCTCGCGTAAGAGCAAAAGAAAGCTGGTTATTGGTATTAGGTCAATGGTGTGTGCGTACCGGTAACGAGCGAGCTGGCTGCTGACGTCGGCATCGAACGAGACGCTGCCGGCCGCGAACCATCCGCCTTCAGTCTGCGCCGGTTACATCGCTCGGTTAACACGTCTGACCACCAATACGATTTAACTGTTAACGTGAAGGTTTTTTTACAAAGATGGGCGGCAGAGTAAAGAACGTCGGTATTCTCGCGATGGAATTGTATTTCCCCTCGCAGTACGTAGACCAAACGGAATTGGAGAAATTCGACGGTGTGTCCGCAGGCAAGTACACCGTTGGACTCGGACAGAGTAAAATGGGCTTCTGCTCGGACAGGGAGGACATCAACTCGCTGTGCATGACTGCGTTGCACCGGCTCATAGAGAAAAACAACATCAACCTGCATGATATTGGACGTTTAGAGGTTGGCACTGAAACTATAATAGACAAAAGTAAAAGTGTTAAGACTTATCTCATGACCCTCTTCACAAAGGAAGGTGCGACGGACATTGAAGGTATTGATACAACAAATGCATGTTATGGTGGAACCGCGGCCCTGTTCAATGCTGTTAACTGGGTTGAATCTTCATCATGGGATGGCAGGAAGGCTGTTGTGGTGGCTGGAGATATTGCTGTGTATGGAAAAGGCCCAGCGCGGCCCACAGGTGGTGCAGGGGCTGTGGCCATGCTCATTGGTCCCGATGCACCTTTAGTCTTGGACTGTGGTGTACGAGCTTCGTACATGACACATGCATATGATTTTTACAAACCAGATTTGGCATCAGAGTTTCCCTATGTAGACGGCAAGCTCTCCATCCAGTGCTACCTCAGTGCTTTAGATAATTGTTACAATTTATATTGTAAAAAGATGAGAAAGATTGATCCCAGTTTTAAGGGATTGTTAAGTCTGGATGGCATGTTGTTCCACTGTCCATACTGCAAATTAGTGCAGAAATCATTGGCCAGAATGTCCATCAATGATTTTCTTAATGCATCACCAGAGGAAAGGGAAAATCAGTTTCCTGGATTATCACAGTTCAGTGATTACAAATTGGAAGATACATACTTTGACAGGGATATAGAAAAAGCCTTCATGACATACAGCCAAGATTTATTTGAAGAGAAAACAAAGCCATCCCTGAATATAGCAAGGAATATAGGGAACATGTATACTGCATCATTGTACGGTGGCCTGGCGTCATACCTCATTAGTAAATCTCCAGAGCAGTTGATTGGAAAGAAGTTTGCACTATTCTCTTATGGCTCTGGTCTAGCTTCGACTATGTATTCAATAAATATCTGTAATGATATGAGTGTTGGGTCGAAATTGGAGAAGTTGATAAACTCTCTTCATGAATCTGTGTCCTTATTGGATAGTAGACAGAGTGTGGAGCCCAGAGTTTTCTCTGAACTCATGGAAGTTCGGACTCAAAACTATCACACAGCACCGTACCAGCCGTCAGGTTCCATAGATACATTATTCCCCAGCACATACTACCTCGTTGACATTGATGAACTAAGAAGACGTAAATACGAGAGGAAAGTTTAAATTATTTATTTATTATCTTTGTGTTTTGGTGCGGGACATTTTTCGGTGTTGTCGGTTAAATGTTTATAATACTTTCTTGAACGGTTGTTAGTATTCAAGTTTGTTAACTGTTTAGTTTACTGATTAATGTGTTATGACCAATGAAATGTATATTGATTGGCAATTAATTTGTTTAATGTTATTGTAACCTTTAAACCTCATTACAAGAAATGGTATATCAGGAAATAAATGTACTTTGAACGTTTTTGCTTTGTAAAATGTATTTATATACCGCATCGTCTGAGCGGTTATTATGGAAATTCGCTTCAAATTTTTACCATTTTTTGCTAATTTTGTATTTCTGTATGGTTGCCAGAATATTTGCTATTAAGGATAATTGTTGGGAAGTGGGAGGAAACTATTTTGAAATAATTGTCTCATGTCACAGTATGAAGTTGACCAAAGCTTTACAGCATTTACCTAGTACTATTTTTTTGCTACCTACCTGTATATTTTGCAGGCGAAATATATTTATTTCATTCATTTTAGTGCAATGCGAACATGCCAGTCAGAAAATTAAATGCAATCCATGAAATGGGCAATGTTATTGTAATCTACATTATTGTCAATAAATGAATTATTAATTTATATTAACTTATTTTTCATTTTTCAATTATCCTTTTGTTTGCAGAGAATGACTACTCTAACTTGCTTACAACTGATATGAGTGGGTGAGTACTCGGCTCTTTCCTTCTCATGCGGATTGTCGGTGCTGATAAATTAATACCTACCTATGTATTACTATGAAGCGTTCCTGAGTTACGCCCGATAGGTTAAGGCCGAGACGGTCGGCAGTAACTCGAAGCATGGAGTAAGTTTAGTGGCATTCATAAGCCCAGTAGCAATTTTGATCAATACTGTACCTTATTTTAACAGCATTGAGGCACATTCAATTGTTTGTACTTATATTAAATACTAGCGGCCCGCCCCGGCTTCGCACGGGTACATTACGGTGACATTATTGGAGTTTTAGTAAGGATCCCTAATTTAAAAAAAATAAAATATAGCCTATGTCACCCGGGGATAGTGTAGCTTCCCAACAGTGAAAGAATTTTTCAAATCGGTTCAGTAGTTTCGGAGCCTATTCATTACAATCAAACAAACAAAGTTTTCCTCTTTATAATATTAGTATGATGAATATAAATATCGCCAGACTGACACACCGACTGTGTGGTCCCAAACTAAGCAACGCTTGTACTATGGGTATCGTACAAAGGACTGGGGCGATGGCTGGTACTGTGACACCCAGACCAGGACAAAAACGAAAAGGCCATTTCCTAGCTTTGCCCCGACAAGAATCAAACCCGCAACCACTCGGTGCAGTGAGCCGGCCTACGCTCAAACCACTGCGCTAAGCGGTTGCTAAAGTGGAAAAGTTGTATGGTAAAAAAAATTAGGTACCATTGAGTTTGTTGCCGATCTTCTCAGTGGAAACAGCATTCCAAACCGGTGTTAGATTATATTCGTAAATCGTAAGTGCGTTGTTGGCCTACATTAATAAAAATAATAAATATTTTTTAAAATAATAATAGCATCGCTTTGGGAAGCTGCTGTGTACCGAGACATTTTTTTATAAAGCACACGGTCGTGTTCCATGACAAGGTCTAACCCAGTTAAAGTGGAATGCGCTATGACCGCACGGTTTGAATGCTAATAGATGCCAATTACCCCCACCAGTACCCGTGCATTGTATGTGAAGTTCATAGGAACTATCCTGTTAGATTTGTTAAGTAAGCAGGATATAAACTGTTTGGGCAAAACCTTTAACGATCGACTTTTGCGGGTAAATTCCACTGTGGCGGTTAGTTACGACCAAGAAGCTTGTATCTATATATATATAACTCAAAGATGACTGACTGACATGACATAGTGATCTATCAACGCACAGCCCAAACCACTGGACGGATCGGGCTGAAATTTGGCATGCAGGTAGATGTTATGACGTAGGCACCCGCTAAGAAAGGATTTTGATTAATTCTACCCCCAAGGGGACAAAATAGGGGATGAAAGTTTGTATGAAACTTTGTCAATTAAATTCGCGAACGAAGTCGCGGGCACAGCTAGTTAATTCATATTATGGCAATGACAGAGGCTAAACCATAAGCGATGAAAATTCTCAAAACACTCAAATGACAAGAAAATTTAAAAAAAACAAAAATCTTCCTACTTACAATAAAATCCCTGGGGGTACTAAAATGCTAGAATTATTTGGGAGCCGGCTAGTTTCTACTGAAAACTAACAAACATAAATTAATATTACATAAAACATAAGCGCCTATAAAACAAAACCATATGGGGTCTAATTGAGAACCTCTTCCTTTTTTGAGGTCGGCTAAATATACTTGTGAGGAACGCAAAGAGTTAGTTAGTTAAGTAGGTACTGAATATAATACCTATTATGAATACGAATACACTACCGGTGCGATACGCATCTGGCTCCGATGACCGGCAGCGATTGCCTTTGTATGAACCAACTTACCAACTGATAAATAGGTACTTCAATACTGTTATAAAGCAGTTTATCATATAGATACGGGTGGCTTAACGTTTTCCGGTCGGTTTAAGATATTTTAAGACTTTTATTGTTATTATTTCTAAGTCCTTGGTCCTCTGTTTATTTATGCAAACCCATTTTTTTCTTGAATATAAAAATGCATGCTTACAACCCGCTTAATTTTAAGGTGAAGGAGCCTGTCTAGCCCGCGAATTCAAAATTTTCGAGTATTTTTATAGTTTACCCAAAATCTGAAAACATTTAAGACAACATTTTGTGATTTGCGAAAAACACAGTATGCAGTGCGTTTATTAATACATTTATTTCACTCTAAATATTATCACGGTGGATATGATACTAGTAAATCACTAAATATACAAAAATTGCCAGATTATCTGGATAGCTGTCGTTCTTGAAATGTTTTAGAGTAAGTTGGATATATTAATAAATGCACTGCACACGGTCGTTTTCGCGAATTACAAAATGTGCCTTTTATTATTGTCAGATTTTGAAAAAAATCTAAAAAACCTCAAAAAATTTGAACTTCGCGGGCTAGATGGGCGCTTTAGCCTTAAGCAGTTACAGCTAGCCTAAGAATAGATGCTTGCAATACCAAAGACTGGCATTACTTGCACGTTGCCGACCTGAGGATGAGTGGGAGAGATGGGTTCAAATTGTAATCATCTACTATATAAAAATAAGTCGGGTTTTCCTTCCTGACCGTTGGAAAGGTCTCGGGCTCCGTGAGGTTTATAGCAAAGAAAATTCAGAAAAATTTCAACAGAACGCGAACGGAGTCGCGGGGCACAGCTAGTTTCTTATAATAACAGCTATTAGGCACCTACCGAGCGAAGGCTTCGTCTGATTTGTTTCAACAGTATTTTGTTGTGACTTAGTCCCCTCTCTCCTTCCCACCTTTATTATTCGTGTATGCCAGGTTCAACAATGGTGTCCAATGATGAAACCGAGGTATGATCCTTAATGAGTCTCGGGAAAAGCTAAATAGTCTTGCAACCCGCACAAAATTAACCGAAAGAAAGAATACGGGGAGTTGTAAGAAAATTATCCACTTCCCTCCTCTCCAAAGCAGACAATAATAACTAGATAACTTATTATACAGTTATTAAATACCAGTACCTACCTATTTAGGTATGTCGTATTGTCTATTGATCAAGAAAATTTAAAACCCATAATCTAACAAAACACCCGGATTGATGTTATTTGGTATTACCTACTTCTGCTGGCTTCACTCGTTAGTTCTACGTGCTCCGTCTACGTTATTATTTTCGTCTGAGAAACTTACCTATCTACCTTCTTATATGTATTATAATCATAATATTTTAGTAGAATAAACCGATTCTATTATGCACCTAACTAGATGCCGAAGGCAGGTAGGTACTAGGTGTCGGTATACATAAGTAATATAAATTGTATGCTAGAAACTACACTTATAACTCCATATTTAAGATGTTTCAAGGATACTACAAGTTGTCAAATCAAACAATAGCGCAGTTAGCAATAGCATCTATCTCCTTGCAATAACTTAGAGCTCCAACCCGCTACTTCAAAAAAGTAGTTATAACGTACAAATTGCTAACATAAATTACTTACTTATTATCCATTTATATGCACTGTATAAAAATAAATTTCACAAATTACGATATGATAAGCCGTTGGTATAAAAAGGGTGGTAGAACACATCGCAATTATCAGTTTGAGCATAGCCAACGGAAAAGGTAAGTTCTTATACCACTGTATTAATTACCTAAGTACTGACCTAGGAAGGCAGTTAGAAGTACCCATAGCTCGCGTTGTTTTTTTTTTTTTTTTTTGAATGGACTATATTATGTTGTTGGCCAGAGTGGCCATAACAACTTCACCCGGACAGAGGGCGAGCGCATGTGCGCTCCAGCCAGAGGGGCAGGGGGGCAGCTAGCTCAAGGGCGCCACAAGGGACGCGACCTCGGCTTGGGCCGCTGCCAGAAGAGGTGGCGAGGGTAAATCTACCACCGGATCGGAACGCGACCTCGACTGAGAAGATCAGCTCGCGTTCCTAAGTGTAGTAGCCCGCTAAGGATTGTATTGCTGTACACATACGGCACAATATTGAGTGAGATTGCTACCGGACTTATGAACCTCACTGACGCAAAATTTCAAATTGTGGCTGTACAAGATTTTTGCATTCATTTGTAAATTGCAGAGGAAAATTGACGACCGCTTGGTGTAGTAAATCGAGCGAAGGCCGCTCGGCTCACTGCACATGGTGGTAGCGGGTTCGATTCCCGCGGAGACAAATTTCGGAAATGGGCTTTTCGTAATGTGCCATTGTCTGGGTGTCACTGGGATCGCCCCCAGTCGGGATTGTAAGGTACCCATAGTACAAGCGTTGCTTAGTTTGGGACCATACAATTGGTGTGTCAGTCTGGCGATATTTATTTTATTATTTAAATTTTGCATAACTGTAGGGACATTAAGCCATAGCGTGTCCATAGAATTGATTAGCTTCTTCAGATTGGTGGACTTTGAATATCTTTCTTATTACCTGAAAAACTCTAATTTCCAGAAATAAAAATGAAATTCTTCGTTGCTTTCGCTGCCCTCGTCGCCGTGGCCGTGGCCTCCCCCGTGAAGCCCGTCGCCTCCGCCATCGCTGAGTTGGAGGCCATCGTGGCCGCCATCAACAGCCCCAGCACCGACCCCGCCACCGCCGCCCTCCTCGAGCAGCAGCTCCAGGAGATCATCCAGGCCGCCAGCCCCATCCAGGTCGGCCCCGCCCTCGTCGAGGAGCCTGTGTACGAGCCCATCTCCGTCGGACCCGCTGTTGTCGACTTCCCGCTGCCTGATGGTGGTGCTGTGAGCGCCCCCGTTGTCCCCTCCCCCGTCGTTGTCGGCCCCCTTGCCCCCGGCGCCCCCATCCCCCTCGTCCAGATCATCCTGAACATCAAAAACACCGGCTCCGGCATCCCCCCCGTCAGTGTTATCACCCCCGAGCCCGTCAACAAGCCGACGCCCGTCAACGTGGTCGACTCCGCCGAGGTTCCCGCTGTGCCCATCCAGGTCGTGAACCCCGTCCTCCCCGCTGAGCCCGTCCAGGTCATCGAGGCCTCCCCCGTGCCCGTCGAGCCCGTGCTCATCGGTACCCCCATCATCCCCTCCCCCGCCGTCGTCCTGCCCGAGACCCTCAACTAAATAATAATTAGTTGATCGACAAGTTCGCAAACGAACCACCAAGAAGCACAACTTCGTAGGTACTTACCTATTTTAAGATTACTTACCTAAGTAATAAACTTTCATAAATACTTATTGATTTACTAACCGATCTACCTACCTAAGATTTAATACGTATTTCCAACTAGCTACCCAGTTGGAATAAAAAGCGTGGGTACCAACTACCTACCAACCGGATTACTTTTTAACATAGCGCGAAAAATAAAGGTGTTAGGATATTTATGTTATGTGTACCTATGTACACTTACCCTATGTTCCTATCCTCTATAATAAATTATGTAGTTACTACCATATCATTATGACGGGAGTTACAAATAATTAAATTAGTAGTTGGTATGTACCTAGCCAAGGAAATACTTATCACGCTAATTTATTTTGTACCGGCCGTCAATCGTGCAGAATGTTTCAAAGACGTCAATCAATGCATGAGTATCAGACAAAGAGCCTAGGTATCTAGGTAAGTAGTAAAAAATATACCATAACTAGCTGACTCGACAGACGTTGTCCTGTCCCAACTTTGAATAGGTATTGAATTCGAATTGTTCCATTCAACTTTCTTATTTTTTTGTTTCATAAGAACCTTTTCCTGACAATAATCCTTACTTTAATATTATAAATGCGAAAGTAACTCTGTCTGTCTGTCTGTCTCGCTTTCACGCCAAAACTACTGAACCGATTTAAATTAAATTTGGTACACAGATAGTCTAGAGACCGAGAAAGGACAGGATACTTTTTAAAGCAAAGAAGAGATGAAAAGTTGTATGGAAGTATCGTCATATTTAGAACTAGAGGCTTGAAACTTATTTTTTAGGCAGTTGATTCGATATAAATAAATATGACATTCAAAGTTTGTAAAAGTTTTACCCTCAAGGGTGTGACACTATTCCACGCGGACGAAGTCGCGGGCACAGTTAGTAAATACAATAAAAAAAATAATCAGCGAAATCGTTCCATCCGTTCACGCGTGATGCGATGACCAAGGATATACAAGGTGAAACATAAAGGGTATACTTTTTTTTTCAAAACTTAACTTTGTAATTCTAAAACCATCAGCTTTGGAGGAAACTTGAAAAACAAAAGGTGTTATAGGAATACAGTTGTTGACCGATTTCACAAGTCTACAAAACCTTTAGTACTTCAACTGTCCCACAAAGCCGATAGTTTGAGATTTACAAAGTTAAGTTGAAAAAAAAATAGTATACCCTTTTTGTTTCACCTAGTAGAGATTCATTTTTTTATATACTTATTATATACATACAATACATACAATAGTAGATTAGGTTTTTTTTCATAAAACTTTTTAATGTCTATAAGTAAAATAACTCGAATTTGACATACCTAGTAACATAATAAAACAGTAGTGTACATTTGGCGGTCTTATCGCAGGCTGCGAAATAATTTTGTCATCTATCATCATGATTCTAACACCATCGGTTTGGGCTGTGCGTTGATTCCTTTGTTTTGATAAGTGATTGCAAAAAGTATCAAAATATGCGACATAAATGGCCGTATATTTTGATTAAGTTGACTTAGGAGTCTAATTTTATTACACTTCCAAGTGACCATAGCATTTATTTGATATTTGAAATTAATTTCATCTTGATAACTCTATCCGTTTCCGAGTAAAAGGGTTTTGTTTGACAGACTGACAGACAGACGGACAACAAAGTGATACTATAAGGGTTCCGTTTGTTCCATTAGAGGTACGGAACCCTAAAAATAATTTCTTTGTTAACAGGGGTCGTTTAAAGGACTTTACAATACAGCCTGGCGTTACCATGGCGACTTTAATTTAACACACAGGTAGGGCTAGTGGTCAATAAACATAATAGTAATAAAAAAATGATAAGTCCATAAATAGAAAAAAAAAAATTTTCGAACAAAATCCTACTAATATTATAAATGCGAAAGTTTGTGAGTGTGGATGTATGTATGTATGTATGTTTGTTACTCCTTCACGCAAAAACTACTGAACGGATTTGGATGAAATTTGGAACACAGATAGATTATAACCGGGATTAACATATAGGATACTTTTTAACCCAATAATCCAATACTACGCGGATGAAGTCGCGGGGCACAGCGGGGCACAGTAGACAATAAATAAAGTAATCAAATTGGCATCACCCTTGAAATCCGATTCATTCAGCTACTCTTACGCTCTTACCTACAACTCGGAGCGGGCGAGCTAATAGTATTATTATTATTTCTAATAGTATTTCTTTTTCGTTTTAATTTCATTGAAGAAATATTATTATCCGGACCTCGGCAGATGACCCCTGCGCTAGAGTTATTTACGTACAGGCTGCTCCAAAATGGTATTTCAGAAAATGTTGAATAATTAAATAAACAATAATGTTTAATAAAATTTAAATTCTGAAAATGCGTAGCCTAATACGTGTGTTAATTTAAAGTCGCCATGGTAGCGCCAAGCTGTATAAACCAATAATTAATCAACCTTAATTAGTTTAAATAATGTAAAATCCCGAGTTCCTATAACATGCCACCAGTATACCATGTGAAGAAAATCAGACAGGTATTTGTAACGTGTTTTTCTGTGCTTCACATGGTATTCTGACGGCGTTATAGGAACTCGGGTTTTTTATATAGTTTTAGGTATAATTAAGACTAGCTGAGCCCGCGACTTCGTCCGCGTGGAATTTAACTTAACAAAAAAGCCCGCACCCGCGTTCTGAGCCCGCGCGACTGGACCCATTTTTGTTTTTGTTTTTCTAAAATAAAAGTAGCCTAAGTTACTGCTTATAACATCAGCTATCTACCAGTGAAAGTCCCGTCAAAATCGGTCCACCCGTTTCGGAGATACTCTTTGATTTCATGTATTTTTATTTTTTTACGCGGAACCCTAATTGTTTTTCAAAAATTAAAGTAGCCTAATTTACTCCCTATTACATCAGCTATCTGCCAGTGAAAGTCCCGTCAAAATCGGTCCAGCCGTTTCGGAGATTACCCGGAACAAACACACAGACAGACAGACAGACAGACAAAAATTTTTTAAATCGCGTTTTTGCCGTATGTACTTTCATATGCATTTAGTGAAAAGGTGTTATTTTGATATTACAAACAGACACTCCAATTTTATTTATTTGTATAGATTAAGACTAGCTGAGCCCGCGACTTCGTCCGCGTGGAATTTAACTTAACAAAAAAGCCCGCTCCCGCGTTCTGAGCCCGCGCGACTGGACCCATTTTTGTTTTTGTTTTTCTAAAATAAAAGTAGCCTAAGTTACTACTTATACCATCAGCTATCTACCAGTGAAAGTGCCGTCAAGATCGGTCCAGCCGTTTCGGAGATGCTCTTTGATTTAATGTGTTCTTATTTTTTTACGCGGAACCCTAATTGTTTTTCTTAAATTCAAGTAGCCTAAGTTACTCCTTATAACATCAGCTATCTGCCAGTGAAAGTCCCGTCAAAATTGGTCCTGCCGTTCCGGAGATTACCCGGAACAAACAGACAGACATACAGACAGACAGACAGACAGACAGACAGACAGACAGACATACAGACAGACAGACAGACAGACAAACAGACTTACAGACAGACAGACAAAAAATCTTTAAATCGCGTTTTTGTTATAGGTGTCGTAAGTACTTTCATATGCATTTAGTGAAAATTTGTTATTTTGATATTACAAACAGACACTCTAATTTTATTTATTTGTATAGATAATATACTGTAGCTAATAATTTATTTTTTATTTAAACATTTAATAAAACAAATATAATTACTAATTCTAAGTTAATAAACTGCCATCTAGTGATATAAAGTTGTAATCATTACGAAATCCAATTATGTGTTTTTAATCTCTGAGTACTAGTGTAGTAGTGTATGATGTACTAGTTCCTGAAACAGACTCCAGAGTGAGCTTTTATCAAATAATTTTAACACATATTTATTTACTACTGAATTTCAAATTTATTTGGTCCATGCTTATCCAAGCAGGACATACACATACATTTACATTTGGGATAGCCATTATGTACAGCTGCTAATGCTTTCGAAGATACCCTGTAGGTTGTGTAAGACAGTACATAAAAACATGGCGATTTATTTATTTATTTATTTATTAGAACGGTCTAATTAACCAATTACACTAATAATACAATACAAAGCAACAACAGTTAAGTATAAACAAATTAGAAATATAAAACGATCAGGCATCTATCTCGCAGAACTTCAAACATACCGACATAATCTTCACCCATTCATCCGAAAACAAATCTAAACTTGTGTCTGAATCCAGGAGGTCATTAAGCGCAGTGAGGGTGCGGGGTACAGGGGACATCGCTCGGGCAACGGTCCGGCAAGCAGGGGCAGCATGTGATCACATGAACGGGAGCCCTATTATAATAAATGGAAGATATATTTGGACTCAGGAATGCTTCCCACCAGACGCCGACCTCGCTGGCGAGGTCGACGCACCCCCGCTTCAGGCAGATGGTGCGTCTACGTATCTAGACGCACCTTGGCACCCGACAAGCCCGCTGAGTTCCTTGCCGGATCTTCACAGTTGAGGTCGCGTTCCGATCCGGTGGTAGTTTTACCCTCGCCACTTCTCTTGGCAGCGGCCCAAGCCGAGGTCGTGCCCCTAGTGGCGCCCTTGAGCTAGCTGCCCCCCTGCCCCTGTGGCTGGAGCGCACTTGCGCTCGCCCTCTGTCCGGGTGAAGTTATTATGGCCACTCTGCCCAACACCATTTAGTCAATTAAAAAAATAACTCGGGAATGATGTCGTTTCTTTTGTCATACCCCAAGTACTCCCCTGATCTCTTAAGATCTACTGACTGAGCAACTGGTGTATAACGGTGTGAAGAATGGAAAAATCACTTAACAATGAGATAGCTGGAAGCCTAACACACCTCTCTTCTCCCCCCTCTGTCCCACTCTCCGTCAGGTCGGCAACTTGCGAGCAATGCCTTTAGCACGCCAAGCATCTATTTATTAATTTTTTTGAATGACTACTTTTGTTGGCCAGAGTGGCCATAACAACTTCACCCGGACAGAGGGCGAGCGCAAGTGCGCTCCAGCCAGAGGGGCAGGGGGGCAGCTAGCTCAAGGGTGCCACAAGGGACACGACCTCGGCTTGGGCCGCTGCCAGGAGAGGTGGCGAGGGTAAATCTACCACCGGATCGGAACGCGACCTCGACTGAGAAGATCGACAAGCATCTATAGGCTATGGTAACTGCTTAGCATCAGGCGGATTGTATACTTATTTACCGACATCTATACCAATAAGTTAAATTTAAGTGTCTGCCAGTAATGTCAAATTAAAAGCTTTTTATATGCATATGACAGTATTGTAGTATACGGTAGGTATTTATAACAAAAACAGGGCCGGCTGTCTGTTTGGTCCGGCTAATCTCCGAAACGGCTGGACCGATTTTGACGTAGACTTTTACTGGCAGATAGCTGTTGTTATAGGGAGTAATTGAGGCTACGTTTATCGAAGTATTCCGCGGTCGAAGCCGTGGGCAACAGCAAGTTATTTGTTAATAAAAAGAGGTTGATACCCTGATGGAATCATTATCTATTCTGTAACGGACGAAGCTGTGATGTACGAAACGTGCCGCCGCTGCCGCCACTGTTGATTGCGCAAAATACAAAACCATAAATCAATGAACATTTCCTTATTATTTATCACGAAATTAGGCAATTATCTTCAAACAGGGATTATATAGTTTAATCTTTATCTGAGATACTTTTCCCTTGGATCAAATATAAAGATAACAATTTCATATAAAATGGCCAGCGCTAGAATTGAAAATTATACTTTGAGTTTTGCAAGTAACAATATAACAAGTGAGTTTACAATATTTCTCTTTCTCTTTACTACTTATCGATTAATTCGTTGTATTTATTTAATTGTACGGCACCTTCCATCGGAGCTACTTGTAGTCTTGGCAGAGTTTATTCTCGTCTAGACAAATTCATTAATTGTTTCTTTTTATTAATCACCAGAAATGAAATTCCTGTTGAGTTTTGCTGCCGTCATCGCCGTGGCCGTCGCTGTGCCCACGCACCGCGGTTTGGTCACCCCTGGCGCCGCTGGGGCCGCCCCCGTCATCATCCCCGAGCCCATCGCTGTGGGCCCCGCCATCATCGGCTCCTTCGACCCTGAGATCATCGCCAGCCCCGCCGTCGTCAGCCCCTTCCCCATCGCCGTCGGGCCCGCCCTCGTTGACCAGGCGCCCATCTCCGTTGGACCCGCCGTCGTCGACCAGTCGCCCATCTCCGTTGGACCCGTGATCGTCGACTTCCCCCTCCCCGACGCTGGTGTTGTCTCCGAGGAGTCCCTCGTCCAGCCTTCTCCCGTCGTCGTCGCCCCCTCCCCCGCCGCCGAGGCTGAGGCCACCAGCGCGCCCCTCGTCCAGATCATCCTGAACATCAACCAGGCTGGATCTCCCGCCGCTGTTGTCGCCACCCCCGTCGGTGTCGCCGCCCCCGAGCCCGTCATCGTCGTCGACTCCGCTGAGGTTCCCGCTGCGCCCGTCCAGGTCGTCGAGGTCGCACCCGTCCCCGCTGAGCCCGTTCAGGTCATCGAGGCCATCCCTGAGCCCGTCCAGGTCATCGAGGCCATCCCTGAGCCCGTCCAGGTCATCGAGGCCGTCCCTGAGCCCGTGATCATCGGCACCCCCATCATCCCCTCCCCCGCCATCGTGCTCCCCGAAACCCTCAACTAAATGTAGAGTAATCTACTACTAGATAAATTAGTAATTATGATAAATTACTTGCAATGACATTGTGTGGACTTTCTACAGTCATCATGAAACGCTTGTATGTCCAAAATATTTGAAACAATAAATGAGATCTGTTTAAAATTCCTTCATTATTTAATAACTCACCTACTACCTAACTTAAACATATCCATAAACATAACAAAATCCCAGGTAATCTGGAGGTTAGCGGTTTACCCTAAAGGAATTACCAGAAACAGAAGATATTTTGTTCTAGTTTTTCTTCAAATTATATTATATTCATTGCACATTATGATAAAATCCGGAAGAAAATGGGATGGAATGGAATTAACCATGATAAAATATACTTTAGGAGTTGTGGCACTGTGACAGAACAGCCAAACAGCCCCCGTAATCACAATTGACGGAAAGTTTCCGTGTCGGAAACGACAACTTCTAACCTTCTTCTAATTCATGTGCAAAATAACGATGGAGACTGCCTTTTCCGACATCGGTATTTTTCCGTCTATTGTGATTACGGGGGCTGGACGTACAGACAGACGGATTGAAGATATTATTTCGACGGTGGATAGGAAAAACAAATGAAGACCCATTTGGCAAATTGTTCAGCAGAGCTGTTCAGTTTAATTTTTTTTTTAATGATTACCAACAGCTTTTTTATTTAGTAATGGTCTTTTTGAAATTTTGTGAGCAAATCAAGTTGTTTGTGCTCTTAATTTTGTATTGAATTTAAATTTAAAAAAGTGGCGTTTCATGTGAATGACATTTTGAGTAAGCAGGGAAAATCACTTCATAGGCCATAGAGAAAAAATCTTGACAGGGTAAATTAATTCATTAACCAAATCTACATAGAAAATCGAGGGGATAATTATTTTAAATACCAAATTAAATTAAAAACATGGAAGGGAAAATGCTTCATAACACTTCGGTGAAAAAAACATTATAGATTAAACTTTTATGTTCAATGCCTGTTATTTTTTTTAGGACGGTATTATAATTTATTGACGCGGTTATCAAGTTTAAATAAACAAATAAATATCGCCCGACACACCAACTGTATGGTCCCAAACTAAGCAACGCTTGTACTATGTGTACCGTACAATGGACTGGGGGCGATCCCAGTGTCACCCAGACCAGGGCAAATTACGAAAAGGCCGTTTCCGAAATTTACCCTGACGGGAATCGAACCCGCGGCCACCCGTTGCAGTGAGCCGAGCGGCCTACCGTTTTTTTGTGGTTTATATAATAAATAAACATTTTGTAATTCATATTGGATAGCTATGAACGTAATAAAACTATTTTTTATTGCATTTCCTGAACAGTAGTCGCCACGCGCACTAAACTAAATACATTATGTTTTCATGCGATGTCCAAGTCAATCTATTAAAATTAAAACATAAAAGATTTTTAATATTGATATGGTCACAATAAGATGTTGTTAGGTTAGCAAGTTATGTAATACGTAATACTGAATGAAGACAGAAGGTCCCTTAAGTAGGGACATAATAAAGTAACCGACTTGGTATTACATTATCTCACCTCTTTTTACGGTAGAGAACTGAGTTGCGAGACTTGGGTTTTTTTACAAGTTTTGTTTTTGATGGGATCTCATTTCTTTTTGTAGACATTGTTCTTTCTTTCATGGCAATTTCGGGCAATTTAGTCTACTTAATACTTTTTTGCGGGATTTTGGTACAATTCATATCATGAGTAAGACATGTCCCATTCATGCTTTTTCATTCCGTTGAACATTTTACAAGTTACCTTTGAACATAATTATATCTAGGTACCAATGTACACCTAATATTCCATTCCTATTCCATTATAATATTCATAATATGTACACTGATTCATTAACTGCAAATGTAAATTTGTTATCTTAAACATTTATATGTGATTACAAAGTTATTTATGCAGTTGGTGTATCTAGGAAACAAAATATTTTAGTTTTTCCTTGATTTATACACTAAACACTAATTGTATTCTAAATTTGAAGCTTCTATGTCTGCTAGAAGTGCCTTAGAGTTTTGATGATCGGTCAGTCAGTCAGTGTGTGACAAAATTAAGAATTTTGACTAGTTATAATTCTTAAACTCCTGGCTCAAATTGAATGAAGTTTGAAATATACCGTGTTTATACAATGCCTGCTTGGTATCTGAAAATTCAGGGTTCTAGTTTTATCCACAACGAAGTTATAGGGGGTCGAAAATGGTCTGAACTGCTTCGAGAAAAGATGGTACGGCCGTGCCGCGCTCGACGTGCCGTGCTCGACTTGGGGGGGCACTGCCGTGTCCCCAGATAAATAAATAAATATCGCCAGACTGAAACACCAACTGTATGGTCCCAAACTAAGCAATGCTTGTACTATGGGTACCAATGTACAATGTACAATAGACTGGGGGCGATGCCAGTGACACCCAGACCGGGAAAATTACGAAAAGGCCATTTCCAAAGTTTTCCCCGACGGGAATCGAACCCGCAACCACCATGTGCAGTGAGCTGAGCGGCCTATGCTCGAACCACTGCGCCATGCGGTCGTCAATATATTGTCCAAAGGTTTTTAAAGGTAAATGGGCGAATGAAGTGAGCCTTACATAACGCACTAGGCATCTTGACGGCCTATCGCGTTTTGTCAAATACCAACCACTTGTTAGGTAGCGATCACACGGTTCGTTCCCTTGTCGGTCCGATGCAAACTAAAACCAAATACATGGTTCTGGAAACGTGTGACTTGAGAAATGCACGGTTACACCGAACAGGGTATATACAAGTTAGGAAGAAGGCGAGTTATTAAAAAAAGAAGGAATTTTAAACAGATCTCATTTATTGTTTCATATATTTTGGACATACAAGCGTTTCATGATGACTGTAGAAAGTCCACACAATGTCATTGCAAGTAATTTATCATAATTACTAATTTATCTAGTAGTAGATTACTCTACATTTAGTTGAGGGTCTCGGGGAGCACGATGGCGGGGGAGGGGATGATGGGGGTGCCGATGATCACGGGCTCAGGGACGGCCTCGATGACCTGGACGGGCTCAGGGACGGCCTCGATGACCTGGACGGGCTCAGGGATGGCCTCGATGACCTGGACGGGCTCAGCGGGGACGGGAGCGACCTCGACGACCTGGACGGGCGCAGCGGGAACCTCAGCGGAGTCGACGACGATGACGGGCTCGGGGGCGGCGACACCGACGGGGGTGGCGACAACAGCGGCGGGAGATCCAGCCTGGTTGATGTTCAGGATGATCTGGACGAGGGGAGCGCTGGTGGCCTCAGCCTCGGCAGCGGGGGAGGGGGCGACGACGACGGGAGAAGGCTGGACGAGGGACTCCTCAGCGACAACACCAGCGTCGGGGAGGGGGAAGTCGACGATCACGGGGCCGACGGCGATGGGGTTGGACTCGATGATAGCGGGTCCAACGGAGATGGGCGACTGGTCGACGACGGCGGGTCCAACGGAGATGGGCGCCTGGTCAACGAGGGCGGGCCCGACGGCGATGGGGAAGGGGCTGACGACGGCGGGGCTGGCGATGATCTCAGGGTCGAAGGAGCCGATGATGGCAGGGCCCACAGCGATGGGCTCGGGGATGATGACGGGGGCGGCCCCAGCGGCGCCAGGGGTGACCAGACCGCGGTGCGTGGGCACAGCGACAGCCACGGCGATCACGGCAGCAAAACTCAACAGGAATTTCATTTCTGGTGATTAATAAAAAGAAACAATTAATGAATTTGTCTAGACCAGAATAAACTCTGCCAAGACTACAAGTAGCTCCGATGGAAGGTGCCGTACAATTAAATAAATACAACGAATTAATCGATAAGTAGTAAAGAGAAAGAGAAATATTGTAAACTCACTTGTTATATTGTTACTTGCAAAACTCAAAGTATAATTTTCAATTCTAGCGCTGGCCATTTTATATGAAATTGTTATCTTTATATTTGATCCAAGGGAAAAGTGTCTCAGATAAAGATTTAAAGTTAATCCCTGTTTGAAGATAATTGCCTAATTTCGTGATAAACAATAATGAAATGTTCATGTTTTCTAATTGTTGATTTTTGTTTTTGCCGTGGCGGCGACACTTTGCGTACAGGTCGCGGCATCGACACATAACATTATTTTAGATAATGATAACATCTGATTTCAATGGCACTCAACTCGAGGAGAATTCAGGATAAAATTAGGAGAGGGTTTATATCCAAAAATCTTAAAAAACATAAAAAAAAGAACCAAGAACCCGTTTGTAGCGTCATCTATCGGGACCAAATTGTGAATCTATACTCACTCAAACACACAAAAAAATCATCTGACAGGAGTTCAGTTTCAAAACACACGTACAGAATTAACCTAATCAGAATTAATTATTCTACTTAGTTGGTTACACACACAGAATAAGTCATTGTGCTTCACATACAAAGGAATAGCGAACAGCTGTGCTGTAAAGTCAAACTACAGCCAATTGACCATCCTACTAATCCTACTAATATTATAAATGCGAAAGTTTGTGAGTGTGGATGTATGTTTGTTACTCTTTCACGCAAAAACTACTGAATGGATTTGGATGAAATTTGGAACACAGATAGTTTATAACCGGGATTAACACATAGGACACTTTTTATCCCGATAATCCCGAGTTTTTTGTAAATTTAAATATTACGCGGACGAAGTCTGGGGGCACAGCTTGTAGCTCATATATATATACAGGTTGAAACAGACTTTTTTATATCATACTTTTTTTTCAAAACTTAACTTTGTAATTCTAAAACTATCAGCTTTGGAGGAAACTTGAAAAACAAAAAGCGTTATAGGAATACAGCTGTTGACATTTCACAAGTCTACAAAACCTTTAGTACTTCAACTGTCCCACAAAGCCGATAGTTTGAGATTTACAAAGTTAAGTTGCAAAAAAAATTGTATTGTATTTTTCATTACTCATACTCTGAAAGTAGGTCTGAAGTCCCTGAGGAGCGGGTTGAAAGTAATACTTTTCCGGCCCGGGAGAATCGCTTTCAACTGACAGCTGTCAAATTATTAAAAAAAAAAACTAGTTCCATTTTCACATTTCTATGGAACCATGTTCAAACTTTTTCTACAGTCACTCAATTACAGCACGATGTAAAATTGAAATAACATAAAGTTAAGTATTAATTAAAGAATATATATTTTTAAATGACTTAATTATAATTTAGTTTCAACAATTTCTTTAAAATAACATAGATTTGGGCAAAATATTTAAAGATGAAAATGAAAAATAATGGCTAAATAATGAAGTTGGCCGGCCAACGAAAAAAAAAATTGGCGGCAATCCGATCTTTATTTTTTTTTTCGAGTTGTAGAGTATTTCTTTAGCCAATTCCTGTTTTTATATTTACTTTCCTTGTATTCGTAATGAAAAGCACAGTGCTTACCTCGGGTGAAAGACTTATTTTGTCCCTCGAACTATTAGCGTCCTCGCTACGCTCGGGCGCCAAACCCCGTCTCGGGACCAGAAATAAGTCACTTTCACCACTCGTGTAACAATGTACTATTGTTTCACATAGTATACGGGCAGGTTCGATCGGGGTGATACTACCTGCTTACAGAAGTTCAGCATTACGTAGCTCTACTATAGCTGGGCGAGAGAGCCGGAAGACCAACCCCCGCTCCCTTCCCTTCCCTCTGACCCACTCCTCTTTAGGTCAAAGACTTTCGACCGAAAACATCAATTAGGCTACGTCTACGCTAACTGTTAAGCGGGGCATACGCTTGTATGCCAAATTTGTTATATCTATACATCTATACAAATAAATAAAATTGGAGTGTCTGTTTGTAATATCAAAATAACACCCTTTCACTAAATGCATATGAAGGTACATACGACACCTATAGCAAAAACGCGATTTAAAATTTTTGTGTCTGTCTGTCTTTCTGTCTGTCTGTCTGTCTGTCTGTCTGTCTGTCTGTCTGTCTGTCTGTGTGTTTGTTCCGGGTAATCTCCGAAACGGCTGGACCGATTTTGACGGGACTTTCGCTGGTAGATAGCTGATGTTATAAGCAGTAACTTAGGCTCATTTTAATTTAGAAAAACAAAATTAAAAAGAATGGGTCCCGTCGCGCGGGCTCAGAACGCGGGAGCGGGCTTTTTTGTTAAGTTAAATTCCACGCGCTAGTAAGTAATATAAAGACGCGTGCTTAACCAATCAGCTATCCCTGCTATTCCCCTCCCTTCATCCACTATAGGAGTGGAATTTTCCAAAATTCTTCCTTAGTGTCTACCTACGCACGGTATAAAGGGACTGTCAATATTTCATGTTTCTAACTCTTAGTGGTTTGGGCTGTGCTTCGATTCTTTGGTTTTGATGTGTGAGTTTGCAACGTATCAAAATATGTGACACAAATATATTTTAATTGAGTTGACTTAGAAACCTGATTTTTTTACATCTTCAAAGGACTTAGCATTAGATTTTTGATATTAATAGTTAGACAAACAGACCGACTGACAACAAAGTAATTCAAAAAGATAGACGGACAGTTCATAAGAATTCCGTTTTTCTTTTGAGAAGAAGAGAAAAGAATTCGTGTGAACGACCGCTTAGGTTTAGGGACATGTTGCCACCATCAAGAAATACCTACACGCGCAATAGGTACCTACCTGGCTGAATGAATGGAAATACACTGGCGCATACAGGCAAAACAATCCTTACTAATATTTTAAATGCGAAAGTAACTCTGTCTGTCTGTCTATCTCTCTTTCACGAAAAATCAAAACTACTGAACCGATTTAAATGAAATTTGGTACACAGACAGTCTAAAGCCTGAGAAAGGACATAAGCTACTTTTGAATGCTAAAAATGAATTGTAAGGGGTTGAAAGGGGGGATGAAAAGTTGTATGGAAGTATCGTCATTTTTAGAGCTAGAAGCTTGAAACTTATATTTTGGGCTGTTGATTCGATATAAATATATCAACACTAAATATGACATTCAAAATTTGTAAAAGTTTTACCCTCAAGGGTGTAAAATAACAATAGGGAATAGGGGATGAAAGTTTAAATAAATAAATATCGCCAGACGAACACACCAACTGTATGGTCCCAAACTAAGCAACGCTTGTCCTATGGGTACCGTACAATGGACTGGGGGCGATCCCAGTGACACCCAGACCAGGGCAAATTACGAAAAGGCCATTTCCGAAATTTACCCTGACGGAAATCGAACCCGCAACCACCCGGTGTGTAGTGAGCCGAGCGGCCTACGCTCGAACCAAGCTGCGCCAAGCGGTCGTCAACCCGCGGTTTGTATGGAAATATAGCTCTTTGCAGTGAAACACTGAAAATAGCTCATTAAAGTATTTATACGTATGTGTCTTATTTGTAAAATAATTAGCCTAAATAATTAAAAATGCTACCCAAAAACACTACACGAGGACGAAATCGCGGGCACAGCTTGTAAAAAATAAATAGTTAAAAAATAAATGTTGCAAATTTTTATTATCGTATTAGATAGTTGGGAAACAGTAAGTTGGTTTCCTAGTTAAGGGTTTCGGGGAGCACGACGGCCGGGCTGGGAATGATGGGGGTGCCGATGATGACGGGCTCGACGGGCACGGGGACGGCTTCGATGACCTGGACGGGCTCAGCGGGGAGGACGGGGTTCACCACCTGGACGGGCTCAACCAGCTCTGGCTCAGCGGATTCGACGACGATGACGGGCGTGGGCTTGATGACAGGCTCGGGGGTGATCACAGTAACGGGGGGGACGCCGGCGCCAGCGTTTTTGATGTTCAAAATGATCTGGACGAGGGGCGTGGGGGCGCCAGGGGCGATGGGGCCGATGACGACGGGGGAGGGGGCAACAGGGGCGGTCACAACACCACCGTCAGGCACGGGGAAGTCGACGACAGCGGGGCCGACGGAGATCGGCTCGTACTCGGGTGCCTCAACGAGGGCGGGCCCGACGGCGATGGGCGCCTGGTCGACGAGGGCGGGCCCGACGGCGATGGGGAAGGGGCTGACGACGGCGGGGCTGGCGATGATCTCGGGCTCGAAGGAGTCGATGATGGCGGGGCCCACGGCGATGGGCCCGGGGATGATGACGGGGGCGGGCCCGGCGGCGACGGGGCTCACCAGGCCGTCGCGGCGCATCGGCACGGCGGCAGCGACCGTCAAGAGAGCGGCAAGTAGTAAGAATTTCATGATTGCTGAAAAAATAAAAATAGATTTTTTAAATGTAGATTTGGATGCAATAATGATTTCCTAAATCGCTTCCGTAATTGCTGTAAAGGCTGCTAGCTGGAGGTTGATGAAGACTTGTCTGGCACACAATCCTAACTCATAGAAGAGTTCTAGTTTACATTACGTACAAACACCTTTATTTATTTTTAACCACTGCGAGATATTTTACAAGATATTCACCACGTACCTATTCGTTTTATCGTCCAAACCACAAGATGATGTATTGCTGGAATGACCGCCTTTTTATACTGATATTTATCACTCAAAATACAATTTCCTAACTAATAATATTGAGTGTTAATCCCTCAAATGCATAAAAATGAATGATACAGTGATAACACAACGGAAATTGAAGATTTGCAACTTATGGCAAGCAATAATAAGCGGCAAAATATTAAAGTGTAAGCGGGTGATTCGGAACAGTATTGCATATTGTAATAAAATACATAAATACTGTAGGACTGCAGCTTAAAGAATAACTAAAGGAAATTTTATAATAATGATGTATTACGATTACTTTGAGGGTAGCGAATTTGTTAATGATCACTTTTGTACCATGGATGGAGGATTTCTTTAGTCATTACTCTATATTTACATATATATCACTCAAAGGTGACTGACATAGTGATCTATCAACGCACAGCCCAAACCACTGGACGGATCGGGCTGAAATTTGGCATGCAGGTAGATGTTATGACGTCGGCATCCGCTAAGAAAGGATTTTGATTAATTCTAACCCCTAGGGGATAAAATAGGAGATGAAAGTTTGTATGAAACTTTGTTAATTAAATTCCACGCGGACGAAGTCGCGGGCACAGCTAGTTGAAAATATAAAAGCTCCCGACGCGACTACTCTTTAAACTACAAAGTGCTGATAATTTTCAAACGGCTGAACCGATTTTAGTGAAACACAGCTAAGAGCACAGATAAACAATATGTTAATCTTATAACACCCCTCTTTTTTCGTCGGGGGTTAAAAACAACGGGCCACGTTGAATTTGGTGTAATCTTCTAACTGCCAGTGTCTTCATTTCAATTCAACAGCCAAAGTAAAGTAACATCGGAAAGTAAAAGTAACGGTTGAATTGGTTCATAATATTACTTAGCTGGTATCGTTGTTAATTTTACTTTAGTTGTTGAAGAAGAAACTGGCCGCATTTTACTTTTAATATTTTCCTAGGTAGACTAAATATCTACCTTGGAAAATACGAACGTAACTACGAAGGTGCTTACCCTTAGGTAAGTAACTTAATATCATCATTATTTCGTCCTCGCAACCCACACCTTGCCGTTCAATACATATTTTTTCATCTTGCTCTCTGTAATTCCGTTGTGCTGTAACTCAAAACTCAAAATTGTTTTGATGAATGTAAGCCGACAAAGCATTTATTTATTTGTTTATAATCTGGCATGTATACCTTATATACTATCATACATATTTATAATAAAACTAACACTATAACACTAAACTATAGGTAGTGGCGGCGGCAATCTCCCCCGAAAGCGCCTGAACACCACACCCTTCGGCCAGTGGTCTTCTTACAGTTTCCAGCCTTTCAGTGGGGACCCTAACCAAAAACGCCTTGAAACTAGCATCTTGAGTCCAACAGCTGAACTCTCAATGAGACATTGCTCTTCATTTATGAATAGTCAGAATCTACTACTGGTTCGGAATGCTGCTTCCACTGAGAATATCCGACAAGGAAGGACTTCATTGAAGGGAAGTCCATTCAAGCAATTGTTTAGGCACTAAGTCCAAAAACACGTACGTGACGATTGACAACGTTTTGATAAAAACGATAATATGGTAAATTTATTGACTGTCGATTGTAAATATTGTATGTCTTAGATAAACTATTGTTAAGTCGGCAGCCGCTGTAAACGGATAACAAGCAATAAAGAACGATAATGAACACTGTGACGTCAGGCCTAATTTCCTTTCAGATAAAAAGTACAAGTTTCCATCGAATTCCTTGCGCTGTGTGATACAAGCTTTAAGTCCATGATTTAACAGTTAAGCCTCTTTTTACTATGATTTTGACGTTTGTAACGTGTAGATAGATAAATAGCTTACAATGCTTATAACTAGGGGTCAGAGACTCATGTTATGGCCGTATATTTTAAGTACTACTTAATTGCTAAAGCTTAATCCTCATGATATAAAAGATAAGACTTGTTTGATCCTACGAAGCGGTCATTGACACGATTAAGAAGCCATCGTTCTATATCTATACATTTTTGACAAGTAAAGACCGTATTTGACATCTTGAATACAGTGTAGGTATTTTAACTCCCAACAAAAATGAGGGGTGTTATAAGTTTAACATGAGTATCTGTGTGTCTGTCTGTGGCATCGTAGCACCCAAGCGGATGAACCGATTTCAATTTAGTTTTTTTTGTTAGATAGGTATTCTGATCGAGAGTGTTATTACACTCTATGTTTCATGCTCTGCTGCTATGTTTCATATTCTAATAAGCTATGTTTCATGAAAATCGGTTCAGCCGTTTGAAAATTATCAGCTCGTTTGTAGTTTAAAAAGACGTCGCATCGGGGGTTTTCTAAATTTTCAATTTTAGTTATGTTTCCGGATTTAGTAAACAATCTTAGCATGTATTTTTAATTTAATTCGTCTTTCAAAATTATTAAAAGACGTTCTAATAATAATTTAACGTTACTTACGTTAACATTTTTTAAACTAATACCATTTGGGAAACCAGCAATTGTAGATTAATAAACAGATATTAAAAAATGAAACAAAAAGGTATGCCAAGATAGTTTACAAAATCTGCATCGTAAGGAAAAATACACTTTACAGTAAAATGTATAGAAATTATTTGTTTTATTTTTAACTCGCTTAAAAAAAAGAAAAGCTGCTCACACTTTGACTTGTACAATTTATTTTTTCTTGAACCTATGACGACATTCTTTCGTATACAATCTTATATTCTACACGACTGGAGTCACCGAGAGCGAGATTAAAAAAGCTGTATTGAACGACATGATTTGGCTTGCGAGTGTCCAGACACCGACCTCGCCGGCGAGGTCGACGAACCCCCGCTTCCGCTAGAAGGTGCGTCTACTTACCTAGACGCACCTTGGCACCCGACAAGCCCGCTGAGTTTCTTGCCGGATCTTCTCAGTCGAGGTCGCGTTCCGATCCGGTGGTAGATTTACCCTCGCCACCTCTCCTGGCAGCGGCCCCAGCCGAGGTCGTGTCCCTTGTGGCGCCCTTGAGCTAGCTGCCCCCCTGCCCCTCTGGCTGGAGCGCACTTGCGCTCGCCCTCTGTCCGGGTGAAGTTGTTATGGCCACTCTGGCCAACAACATATAGTCAATTCAAAAAAAAAAAAAAGCTGGCGAGGACGAAAGAAAGACGCTTTCAACGTATTTACCTACGAAAATATTAAAAGTAAAATACGGCCACTTTCTTCATGAACAACTTAAGTAAAAGCAACAGCTCAAATAGCTAATTGTATGAAAAAGAAGCCAATTCAACCGTTAGTTTTACTTTTGGACATTTCTTTGGCTGTTACCTAATTGACATTAAGAAACTGGCAGTTAGAAGAAAAATAAATTTAACGTCGCTCGCTGTTTTTACGGGAGTCATCCCTCCAAGTGACCATTAATAAATTCGCTACCTTATACAGTTTTCATTATTAATACAGTACTGTTCAATACACTTGGATATTTTTAGGCCGCTTATATTGCTTGCCATAAGTTGCAAATCTTCCATTTCCGTTGCGTTATCACTGAGGGATTAATGATCACTATTACTGTCAGGAGAGTGCATTCTGTATGATAAAAAATTGTATAAAAAGGCGGTCATTCAAGAAATACATCATCTTGTGGTCTGGACAAAAAACAAATAGGTACGTGGTGAATATCTTGTAAAATATCTCGCTGTGTTTAAAAATAAAGGTGGTTGTATGTAGGCAATTTAAACTAGAACTCTTCTGTGAGATTGGATTGTGTGTGGGCCAGACAAGTCTTCATCAACCTCCAGCTAGCAGATTTAACAGCGATTACCGTGATGTGGAACTGTATTTGCATCCCAATCTAAATTAAAAAAAACTAATAACATTTTTTATTTTCTCAGCAAACATGAAATTCTTCCTACTTGCCGCTCTCTTGACGGTCGCTGCCGCCGTGCCGATGCGCCGCGACGGCCTGGTGAGCCCCATCGACTCCTTCGACCCTGAGATCATCGCCAGCCCCGCCGTCGTCAGCCCCTTCCCCATCGCCGTCGGGCCCGCCCTCGTTGAGGAACCCGAGTACGAGCCGATCTCCGTCGGCCCCGCTGTCGTCGACTTCCCCGTGCCTGACGGTGGTGTTGTGACCGCCCCTGTTGCCCCCTCCCCCGTCGTCATCGGCCCCATCGCCCCCGGCGCCCCCAAGCCCCTCGTCCAGATCATTTTGAACATCAAAAACGCTGGCGCCGGCGTCCCCCCCGTTACTGTGATCACCCCCGAGCCTGTCATCAAGCCCACGCCCGTCATCGTCGTCGACTCCGCTGAGCCAGAGCTGGTTGAGCCCGTCCAGGTGGTGAACCCCGTCCTCCCCGCTGAGCCCGTCCAGGTCATCGAAGCCGTCCCCGTGCCCGTCGAGCCCGTCATCATCGGCACCCCCATCATTCCCAGCCCGGCCGTCGTGCTCCCCGAAACCCTCAACTAGGAAACCAGCTTGCTGGTTACCAAGTGCATAGTACACACATTGTACCTTATTAAAATTTGAAGCATATCTAACTATTTATTTTTTATTGGTTTGTCTGTATGTCCTATTCATTCAGCCACGTATGTATTTGGCGTGCAGGTATTTCTTAATGGTGGCAGCAAGTCCCCAAATCTAACCGATCATTCACACGATGAAGACGATACCGTTTTTTATGGTTGGTTTGTTATGGTCAAAAGAAAAAACGGAATCCTCAGGAACTTTGTTGTCCTTCTGTCTGTCAGGAACGGGAAGAGTAATTTCTGAGTAGTACCCACTCTTTGTAAACATTAATTAGATGCAAATGCCGATAAAAAAATGTATTAAATATGTCAAAATGACAATTTGTAAGTGTAGGCCTAAAAATAAACGATTAGAATTTGAGTTTATCAAATTGAAATTAATATAAACAATGAACACAATGGTCTTTTGAAGGTGTATTTAATGTAGGCTTCTATGTTAACGCAATCAAAATATACAGCCATTTGCGTCACATATTTTGATACTTGTCGCAAACTCACTTATCCAAACCAAACAATCTATACACAGCCCAAACCATTGGGGTCAATTGAAGTGGGGGCAATTTTTTTTATTTTAACTTGTTTCCAAATCACCGACGCTCGGCATTTTAGCCGATATTCAGCCGCCCACTAATTTCGGTTTGTTACAACTGCTGACTTTAGCAACCGACTGTCGAACGACCGTCGGCCCATCCCTAGTGACAACTACCTATTTTTAGGCGAGAGCGCTCTCATAGCGAGGTCTGACCGAGAGGTATTCACAGTTGACGGAAAGTTTCCGTGTCGGACACGACAGCTTCCAACTTTCTTCTAAGTAATTCATTTGTAAACGAAGGATGGAAGCTGTCGTAGTGATATCGGAAACTTTTACCTAGTGTGGATCCCATGAGTAATTATATTAGGTAGATAGGTATGGAATACTTCGTTCATTTTTTCTTACTTAGTTTATAAGAACTTACAACGAACTTGCAAGAACTTTGTTTGTAAACTTTTTTACTGGAAATGGTTTTTTTTTATTATTATTTAATTTATTTATTTACCATCATTTAATATTTTTAAACGACTGTTTTATTTATATGACGATCTGCGATAGACTGCAGGCAGATGCTGGATGCGGCAAGCTGAAGACGCGCTATGGCGCTCATTAGGGGAGGCCTATGTCCAGCAGTGGACTAGCATAGGCTGATGATGATGATGATGATTTTTTTTTAAATCAAAATAAAAAAAAATTAAATATAAAAATATTTCCCCACCAGCATCGGGAACAGGGTCCTAGTTACCGGCTGTTAAGGATCCAGGGAGAGGAACCTCCTCACTATCCGAGTTGTCTCTATCGTTATTATAAGTATTATTACCTAGTGCTGCCTCCACCGGGGTGGTAGTACCATCATCTCGCAGAAGATCGTTGTAAAGTAGCTATAATAGCTGCGTTTCGACCGTGAGAGAACCGCACTACTTACTTTTCAACCGACTTCAGAAAGGAGGAGGTTATCAATTCGTGTGTATGTTTTTTTTTTATGTTTGTTACCTCATAACTCCGTCATTTATAAACCGATTCGAAAAATTATTTTTGCATTTCAAAGGATGTCCGTGTAGATTGGTCCCATAAAATTTTTATCAAAATCGGTTCAGTAGTTTGGCATTAAAATCAAAATAACTGAAAAAATACATCATCATCCAAGTAAACGAAATTACGTGGTTTGCTTTCCTGTGACTTTTCAGTGGGGGTTGCCGTCACTAAAATAGTCTCAGTAAACTACCTACCTTCCGGTTTCATTATCAGATGATGAAGAAACTGGAAGGTAGGGGCCGGAACTCCGTAATAACACAATATAACCTAGTCGTGTTTGGGCTTGTCATGAGATGCATTCTGGCTATAAGTGCCATATATTGGTATAAGTGGTATACTATGTGTGACCTTTATTGTCAGGATCCCTTGGTGATACCATAGAAATTTCATAAAAATAGGTTCAGTAGTTTGAGAGATATGGACTGTTTACGGTTGCCAACATTTCGATAAGTAATTTACCACTAAAAATCGTGAAAAAAAAATTTTTATTAAAAAAAAAAAAAAACTAAAAGCTAGAAATAACTAGGGACCTTATAATTTCTTCCATATGGAGTCGGTGCCACTATCTACTACACTTTACTACAAATGTACCTATGGCGTCTTAACTTAGTGGTTTATTTATAATGAGTAGGTATCTTTACAATAAAAATGTTTCGTTTATAAAAGTAGGTGTTTATTATTTAGGTATGGTAGGTATCACAATTACATGTTCAAGTACTCATAGGCACATTGTATACATATAATAAAATCTGTACTTCATTTCTTAGTTCAGGGTCTCGGGGAGGACGACGGCGGGGGAGGGGATGATGGGGGTGCCGATGAGCACGGGCTCGACGGGCACGGGGGAGGCCTCGATGACCTGGACGGGCTCAGCGGGGAGGACGGGGTTCACCACCTGGACGGGCTCAGCGGGGACGGGAGCGGACTCGACGACCTGGACGGGCTCAGCAGGGACGGGAGCGAACTCGACGACATGGACGGGCCCAGGGGCGATCGCAGCGGGACCAACAGCGATGGGGGCGGGGACGACAGCGCCAGCCTGAGCCTGGTTGATGTTCAGGATGATCTGGACGAGGGGGGCGCTGGAGGATTCAGCGACAGGGGTAGGTCCGACGACGACGGGGGCGGGCACAATGGGCTCCACAGCGGTGACGGCACCGGCGTCGGGGAGGGGGAAGTCAACGAAGGCAGGTCCAACGGCGATGGGCTGGGGCTCGATGATGGCGGGTCCAACAGCGATGGGTTCGAACTCGGACTCGACCAGAGCGGGGCCGACGGCGATGGGGGATTGACCGAGGACGTCGAGGAGCATCTGCTCGAGGGCGACGGCGGTGGCGGGGTCGGTGCTGGGGCTGTTGATGGCGGCGATGATCTCCTGGATCTCAGCGAGCTGGTTGCCGGCGGCGACGGGCCCGACGGGGATGAGGGAGGCCGAAGCCACGGTGGCGACGAGAGCGATGGCGAGGAAGAATTTCATCTTGAATGATCTGAAAAAGGTGACAATTATGTTTGTAGTTATATTCGAAGTTTCTGTTATAGTAATACGGTAGATCCAATGCAAAGATTAGCATAGCTATAACATATTTATGTTATAGAGTATTATTTTAACTTAACTAAGTGAGTAAAATTAAAATGTTGACACTTACTTTTTTGCAGTGCGAAAGTCGACTATGCCTTTAGGAATATTGGGCTACATTTTATATTGAAAGTTATCTTTAGAGCTTGATATCTTAGAATACGTTATCGATACATCATATGCGCGGCTACTTGTTTAATTTACAGCTTGGATTGGATAAGGAACTATTGTTTTAGTGTTAGATGATGTTCCTTATTGTGCGCATTTTATTTTATAACATGTACTTAGGTAATTACCTGCATAAATCATGGTGCTATCACCATGTCTTATAAAAAAGTTGTCCGACACGTGCCGCTCGGCAGACGTGAAACATAGAGCGGTGGCGTAGAGAAGCCGTGACGGCATTGCATGAGAGAGCATCATGCCATTAGCTGTGACGGCAAATTGGTCGAGTTTACTGCCAAAGTGCGTCAATAGATGTTTTACATCAAAATACGTTGTTTTATGAATGAATGCTTATTCAAATTTAATTTCCCAAATTTAATTTCAATTCATTTCCCAAACGAAGTTCCGTACAAACTTTCATGTCCCTTATATAAGGAACTCCTATGCAAAGTTTCATGTACGGTTTAGACTGAGCGTTGTCTGTCAGTCATGCAGTATTAGAACCTAGCCATAGTTATAGTAGACTGATACAATTGACTCCCGTATAAATCAAATTGTAAAAAAATCTATTAGGTACAAAATTTATTAAACTGGTATTCATAGACGTCTGAAGCGAAAATTAAATAAACATTTTTTTTCTTGACTGTTGAAAAGTTTATTTTTATAGTCTAAGATAAAATAATTATTTAGCCCTTACGACGTCCCACTCCTGGGCACGGGCCTCCCCTCAACACGACGGGGATTCAGGCCATAATCCACCACGCTGGCCCAGTGCGGTTGGCGGATTTCACATGTCTTTCGAAAATTGGTTAGATCTTCTAAGACATGCAGGTTTCCTCACGATGTTTTCCTTTACCGTACCGTACCGAGTCTAAGATAAGGAATTTAAATTAAAACAATTAAGTTGTGATTAGACTGGGTGCACAATCAGTGATGCGATGCGTGGGTTTGAGACTCAGTCCGAACTTTAGTTTAAAAAACTAAAAATAAAATATATTTATTTTTTAATATAAATAACACTTTATTTCCTATAATAAACCATTTATAATGTGGTTCTAGAGTTAGTGGATGAATCGAGCAACTCTTGTAAAAAAAAACATTTTCCAGCTCAATATTACGTAAATGGGAATTCAATTTGAAAAACTGACAAAAAACTTCAAAATGATTTAAAAATACCTATTCAACGATAGCCCATTCGATAGGGTGAGAAAAAAATTGTTTTCACCTTCCCGACTACGAGAAGAATAACTAGAAATATAATAAATAGAATAACGTTGCTTTCATCATTTAAATACACAGTTTTATAGCGTAATGTCTATTTTTGTGTCAATTCGCCGACTTCTAGCCCTAAGTCTCTGAAAAAAATGACTCTGGCGTCGTCGGATGGATAGACAGATGGACAGACGAACGTGGCGAAACTATAAGGGTTCCGAAGTTGACTATGGAACCCTAAAAACTTACGGCGCCCCATCTTGTTTTATTTTTTATTAATGCATCGTGAATTGTGATTTTGTCCAATTAAAATAATAATATTTTGAATATTTCTTACTCGCAAGTGTGTTGTACAATGTCGTATGAAACGCGTGTGCATTGTTCATTGCATGCCTTGGCTCCAACACAGCCCTCGCGTTAGTCTCGGGCTGCAAACCAGTCTCGTGTGTGCTCACTTGTATCATAACACTATTATTTTCTTCGTATTTGAATATTAATTAAATTTGATAAATGCAATAATACTAAACTACCCTCAAATCAAATCAAAACAAATCTCTTCGAATGAACTTTATGTGACTAACTTCGTTCTTTCAACCTGTATGGGCTCGGCTATGTTTGATTTAAACATGGCTACTAAGCAAATTTGCTTATCAAGACAAAGGAATCATGTACAGCCCAAACTGCTGGTGTTAGAATCATGAAATTTTCACAGTAAGTACCTTATATACCTACCGTAAATATACACTAAGGAAGGATTCTGTAAAATTCCACCCCTAAGTGATATAGGGGGTGAAAGTTTGTGAGTATGGGTAAAAAAAAACTCAACTTAGAGCCATGAAAATTAGTATTTTGGTTACTCATTACAAATAAAAAATACAATTTTCAGCGTTTTATAAATGTCCACCCCTAAGCGTGTGAAATAAGGGAAAACAGTATCATTGGGGTCCCGAATTTGTTTAAGCTGAGAACGTGACTTGAGGTAGATCTTGCTGTTAAAACATGAAACATTGCAGAAAATCTAGAAAAAATAAGGATACTAGTGTGCTAGTATCCTTATTTTTTCTAGGTGTGACACGACATTGCAATTAATATTATAACAAGAGAAATAGGTTCACTTAATCACGAGCTACAGCCGACCAAGTTAAAGTTAAGTTAATTCACCGTCGTTTTTGAATAAACTCAATACTGAGATTAAAAAATCAATCCCATAGGTATACAATTTTGTTTCTTGTGTTTCACTACTTTGCTTATAGATACGTAAATCTTCGCTATTGAAATGGGTCCGGAAGCCTTCATTGCGCATGTCCTGACGTGCACTTGTCCGGTTTTTTTATAAGTTCATGATTTTATGATCATACTCAGTTTGATTGACGGGATGTAGCATAACCAGCGTAGCGCATAGCGCCTATAACCAGCGGACGAGTAAGCCGTTTCCAACGATAGTCATCATTTGTCAAATTATGATGAGTTATTTATAAATTGTGATGGAACAGATGTAGGTACATAGGTACATACCGGTCAAAATCATGACCCTCCTTTTTGCTTCGCCGTAGTCGGGTAAAATAGGCGTAAATTAGGTGTCACTAAGGTTTAAAATACAAAAATGTATATGTCGCCGCCAACTGGCTTAATCCGCCGTTCAATTAACAGCCTAGGCACTTTACTAAACAGCGCCGTTCAACTAACGGCCTAAATGATATTCAGCCGTATAGTCTATTACAACATTTAATAAATTGGCTGGCTAATGCTTAGGCAACTGGTTGAAATTTAAGTACTACAAAACTTTTTCAAAATACTACCCAAGCAGAACGACCTGGATGGGTTTAGGTTAGGGTTATTTTTTTTATGACCCCACAGAAACCCCACCCGGCAAATAGATTCGGTGGATCTAAAAAAAAACGTAAAAAACCTAAGTACCTAATAAAATGATTCCATCAAAGTTGTTTTTTTCCGACGCCATATTGACCATAGAGAATATAAAATATAGAGATATTGACAGTTTGGTGAGTTTCGGCGCTAGGTGGCAGAAAGTAAAACTAAATAGAAATGAACAGTCTAGGCAGGTAATTAAACGGCTAGGCAAGTAGTTAAACGTCATCGATCCAAGTCATTTGCCTAGCTGTTTGATCAAATGGCTGAATATCATTTAGGCCGTTAGTTGAACGGCGCTGTTTAGTAAAGTGCCTAGGCTGTTAATTGAACGGCGGATTAAGCTATTTGGCTGCGACATATACATCCCTAATAGTGAGTTGTCAATATAAAGGTACAAATCATAAATTCAATATATTCCATCAAATAATTTATTGTATCACATGTAAAACCTACATTATATAGATACAATAATTATTTTAAGAACCTTAACAAGTACTAAAGCACTTTTTAGTTAAGGCTCTCGGGGAGTACGACAGCGGGCGAGGGGATGATGGGGGTGCCGATGATCACTGGCTCAGGGACGGCCTCGATGACCTGGACGGGCTCAGGGATGGCCTCGATGACCTGGACGGGCTCAGCGGGGACGGGAGCGACCTCGACGACCTGAACGGGCTCCGCGGGGACGGGAGCGACCTCGACGACCTGGACGGGCGCAGCGGGAACCTCAGCGGAGTCGACGACGATGACGGGCTCGGGGGCGGCGACACCGACGGGGGTGGCGACAACAGCGGCGGGAGATCCGGCCTGGTTGATGTTCAGGATGATCTGGACCAGGGGAGCGCTGATGGCCTCAGCCTCGGCGGCGGGGGAGGGGGCGACGACGACGGGAGAAGGCTGGACGAGGGACTCCTCAGCGACAACACCAGCGTCGGGGAGGGGGAAGTCGACGATCACGGGGCCGACGGCGATGGGGTTGGACTCGATGATAGCGGGTCCAACGGAGATGGGCGACTGGTCGACGATGGCGGGGCCGACGACGATGGGGGAGACTCCGAGGACATCGAGGAGCATCTGCTCGAGAGCGGCGGCGGTGGCGGGGTCGGTGCTGGGGCTGTTGATGGCGGCGATGATCTCCTGGATCTCGGCCAGCTCACTGCCGACGGCAGCGGGCAAGGGCACGAAAGCGGCCGAAGCCACGGAGGCGATGAGAGCGACAGCGAGGAAGAATTTCATCTTAAAAGATCTGTAAAACAAAATAATATTAGAAAGAGTATCTATGGTAGTATTTGAGTATCTATGGTAGTATGTGAGGTACCTATGGAATTTTAAAAAATGGTCTGATGACTTTGTTCACGATTAAAATCTAAAAGGTAGTGTGATACTTACTTTTGTTTCACCCGTGTCGTACACGACTATGCCTTCATCAGAATTTGTTCAGTTTTTATACTTTATTCATCATAATATTATCGTTGAAATTATCTACAAATCCCCGCATCAAATGCTGATTTCAAATTTATCGTATACTAGCTGTGCCCCGCGACTTCATCCGCGTAGTATTGGATTATTGGGTTAAAAAGTATCCTATATGTTAATCCCGGTTATAATCCATCCGTGTTCCAAATTTCATCCAAATCCGTTCAGTAGTTTTTTGCGTGAAGGAGTAACAAACATACATACATACATACATACATACATACATACATACATACATCCAAACTCACAAACTTTCGCATTTATAATATTAGTAGGATTGAGTTATACTTAATCTCCCGCGTAATTTACAACTCGTAGTTTACCTACCTACATCTAGATTATGGTGCCGCACAGATCATTTGACTACTTAATTGAATTTAATAGATTCAAGGTAAATATGACTACTAAATTTAAATTGGTAGTGAAAACAATGTGGGGTCCGATATTTTCCATAACAATAATTATAAACATGGTTCTTTGAGTCTGGAATGCTTTGAGGACATAACTAGGTAGTGGAGGTCCAAAAAAAGGCAATGTGGTAAACCCGACCAATAATTTCTTAACTTTGATGTTAGTTAGTGGACGGGAAGTTTGACCAAGAACAAAGTTTCGAGCATGTAAAAGCATGTAAGTAGTAACTGTAGTAAAGTGTAGGCGGAGGCTGGTTTAAACATTATGTGAGGTCAATGATATCAACAAAGAACTGCTGTGGTTGAAATCAAAATCCTGCTGTAAGTTGAAACCAGTTAATTAATTTTCCAACGGATTTTTGCAATATTGACAAACAGATAGGTAACAGCTTGTATGCGATGGGTTTGTGGAGCGGGCAGGGAGATGTTACTAAATTGTCTAAGGGAGCGGGTCACCCTCTTCCCTCTATTATGGTTGAGGAGAGTGATGCCGCTTTTCAAGTCATGCCCGTGCGCGGGCGCTGCTTGAACTCGCTTTCCTCTTAACAACATTGTTTTTTAAATCTATTCATATATTTAGCATGGAAGGCAACACACCAAAGCAATTATTTTCTTATCTTAATTATAGCAATTAGTTTATTATTTTTATTATTTTGGTTTGTAAACATTTAAATTGATGTAAAGTGTGAGTAGGTATGCACGCCTCATCAAACTAACTTTGTAATTTAAATACAGTAAAAGCTCTGTATTCGCGGGCTATGCGTTCCGTAAATATGCCGCGAATACAGAAACCGTGGATATGGAATGGTAATTTATATGGGATTATAGGGGATACGTTCCTAGGTGACAAAATAAAAAACAAATAAGTATATAAAAAAAAAACAATTTAATTGAAGATTTTGACCATATTGATTAATTATTATCTGCAGGCTTAGGCAATGGTTTAAAGAATTTTGTATTTTTTTCGTGCTTGGCAGTTTTTAAAAGCTCCTTCAATCCAGACTGATATTAAGCAGTTTGACTGTTGATAGACTGATATTGCGGCATTAGTAATTTGCCTCTTAAAAATAACACTTTGTT
The DNA here is from genome assembly GCA_905147325.1 of Notodonta dromedarius. Classification (NCBI taxonomy): domain Eukaryota; kingdom Metazoa; phylum Arthropoda; class Insecta; order Lepidoptera; family Notodontidae; genus Notodonta; species Notodonta dromedarius. The sequence continues at coordinate 8,141,152 of LR990175.1, read as the reverse complement.
CCATAGACGGATCAATTTCCATATAGAAATTACAAAATTCATTTACCATTCTTCTTCACTAAGATATTTCAAATTAAATGCCACGTTTCCAGAGCTTGTTGAAGCCTCTTCTTCAATGGGCTGTGAATTTAACATTTCCTCCAAGTCGGTTTCAGTCAAATCTTCATCTTGCGATTCAAGCATCTCCTGAATGTCACTTGATTCTATCTGTTCGAACCCATCTCGTCCTATTCCATTCGCATTTTGGCAATGTTTGCAGTTAGAATTTGCACAGATTCTTCGTCATTTAACCAATTAGATCCGCGAATATAGAAATCTTTAGCCGCGAATATAGGAATTGGGTCGCATTTTTTAAATCCGCGAATCAAAGAGAATACAATACTATGCCGCGAATAGTGAAAACGCGAATGAAGGAAGCGCGAATAAGGAGCTTTTACTGTAGGTACCTAACTCTGAGTGATATTGGATTTGATTGCTATTTACCTAATTATTTAGTGACAAATGACAATGGTGTTGCCTGCTCACATTCCGTTGCTGTTCCTGAGCATGCCTTTTAGGTATTCATTGAAAAGAGTAACCGTTGAGTTTCTTGCCGGATCTTCTCAGTGGAAGCAGCATTCCGAACCGGTGGTAGATAGGGGAGAGTGGATAACGGTGGATCAAGGGGCACAGTGAATAAACTGCCATATCTGTCTCTGTTTTGGTCTCACAAACATAGAAAATAGATAGGCGCAAGCTATTTACATTGCCCCCGCGCTGAACCAATCTCCGCTGCGCTACGATAGGTGGTGTTCACGTTACCACGGTAAAAACAGAAAGTGACCACTAAAGTATTTTTTTAGGACTTTTCAAAAGTTGATTTGCAAGGATGTGTGTCTATATTCCGAATATATTAATATTTTCCTACCACAATGAGTATTTCTATTGTTCATTTCTTGAATCTCTTTCTTTCTAAATGTAGGCTCGATTTTTTTTGCAATTTTATTGTCGTTAACAACCGATGGGTATCAGTGGTTAATTTGCTTTTGGGTCACAGCGGATAGCAATTCATTGTACTCCACAGAGGCGTACTTGGATTGCTTTGGCATGATAACGTTTCATTTCATCTTGTTCTTTTTGTTTGATTCCAAAATGCCACGAAACAGTGAGCGGAAAATCCATTCGGCTGCTAACCCTCAGGTTATGCAGCAGGCTATTAAAATCAAGGTGTAAAAATAAAGCTATTGCATATCGACTAATACCTACAGGTTTAACCTGTCTGGCTGGGACAGACAATATATTAAGTTTTCAAGTGGTACCTATTTGTTGGGTAGGTTACTAAAAAGTTCAGTTCTCCTAGATTTATTTATGTTGATTTCTATTTCAAAGAAGTAAATATTATTCATAATAAATCTTTAATAATTTAGTTATCTTTGTAACTGAAATACTGTTTACATTTTTAAATAAAAGTAATAATTTAAACGATTCACTATTTAAAAATCCTCAGAAATCCACTGTGCCCCCACAGATTAACTGTAACCCTTGTGCTGATCCCTTGTAACCCAAGCACGGGGTAAACTGGATCATTTCCCATTCTTCAAAAATCAAGCTTTTAAACCAAATCTATCAAAGTCAGGGTCTTAACCATATGCTCGATTTGTAGCTGAATGATGTCACGTATGGATTTTTTGAAAAACAAGAGACTAGCATCATTTAGGAAGGAAATAATAAGCCGAAGAAAAAAAGTGGTTCACTGTTACCCACTCTCCCCTACCTACTTACTGACTATTCATAAATGCTTTGTTGGCTTACATAAATAAAAACAATTTTGAGTTTGAGTTATATATTTAGATATCTCCATTAATCTGGGTAGTAGGTAATATTATTACTAAGTATCCAAATTAATGGAGATGATGTTAAAAAGTCGTAGATATGTACTTACCTACTAAAAGCATATCTAATAATTATGTTGTCACGTGTTTCTTACATATGTCTTGTATGCCCTTTTAATAATTCGATAAATAATCTAGACAAGATTAGTGTTACCTAATCAATTATTTACAATCCATTTAAAAGCTAGATAAAATGGTAAACTGGTAGTAAAGATACTACCAGTATACAATTACAAGATCCTACATACTATACAATTATCGGTTTAAGTCGCTTTATTTAAATGGATTAGCCTGTGTGAGATTAATGTAAGTAGGTACTTACTACCTAAGCAGATAGGTAGTGATAGAGAGTGAACCTTAGGTCTAGTTCTTTGCATTACGTAAACTATGATTAAGACAAAGTGTGCCCCTAAGGTTAATTTAAAAGATCCAGCTCCCTACTAAAGCGTGATAAAGATAAGTAGGTGCCGTAAATTGCTATTTTTTTAGGATCGGTACGGTACCTACAAACAAGGAGGTAATTCGTTCGATATTTTTATTTTTTATATATTAGTGGCCTCTTACAATTGGGTTAAGCCCAAATGATTGTGCCAATGTCGAGTAACGAATTGCAATAACAAACACAAGTTAATAACAGTACAATACGAGAACATGACCTTCCATTTTGGAAAACCAAAATGGAGCGTCTCGTTCGATAATGATTGTACAAGAATGTAAGTAAATAAGCAAAATTTGAATGTTTTCTGTTTTTCCGAAAATAAATTAAGTAGAACCACAGATTTATAAGTACAAACTTTGTAAAAGACGGAATGAGTTTAAATAATTTTAGGACGGAAATAAAATTGTCAAATGTTATGTCAATGTCATCACTCTAATGTCAATCTGCTGTCTTATTTTCATATATAACCTCAATCATTTATTTGTGGCGGTCCCAAAAAATATTTAATTTGTAAAAATTGTAAGTTATAAGATCCATAAAAATGAGGTGGACGCCAACATTGTTTACGGCACCGTCGCAAAAAAATGCACGAAGGCCCCAGCGGGAGCCCGTGCCCTTCCAAATGCTGTTACCATTGGAACTGAAGAAGACTGTATCTGGCAAAGGAGATAAACTGAAGGAAGCTGCTTGTATGCAGGAGATGGCTGTTATGTTTGCGTGCTTTAAGAAATCTGAATTCAACCAGCAGGAGTGTTTGAAGGAAGTGTCGGCGTTCCAAGGATGTTATAACGAGTACAACAAAAGGATGAACACCCAAAAAGAACAGGGAAGGAAAGGTATATTAGTTCCTGGTGAGAAAAAGTTAACGCATAGACAACTGAACCAACTCTTGAAAGCCTTCCCACCGAAGAAATGACGTAATGATGATATGTGAATAGCTGTATTTATAATCATAGTAATAAATTAGTTAATTTTACATTTTCATTTGTATTTTTTCATCTACTTATATTTATTTTGGTTCAGTTCAAGGCATTTCTTGACTCAATCCATTATCAGAATCTTAGGTATTTAAGATTTTATTGTATACCTTTTTAGACACAGGGTTTGCACATAGGGTATCAAAATGTCGACAATCTCGCTTACTTACATAAAGGCAAGCTGTAGCTAATTGATAATAGCACAGCCTGGCTCAACCAGGGTTCTTCCCACTGGTCTCCATCCACAGACATGTTTGATAACAAAGCCTCAGGTTATATTGTTGGTTGTATGTCATTACAATAATGATATGCAAAAAATAAAACCAAAAAGTACACATGAGTGTCAATGTCATATATATGAATAAAAATATTACATCCTTTAATCACAAGAACAATAATAATATGTAAAATGTATAAAATAGCACATATATCACTTGGGCGCGGTGTGGATCCATTGCGGTGAGGAGACATGCAGCTCGATGCGACGGACTGTTATCAGTTCATCATCGATATCATGCACATTGTAGAACCTCTCCAACTGTTCTATGGCTTTGTCTTCGAGCTGGGGAAATAATGAGTTGTTAAAAAACTATTTTATTTTCAATAAAATGTATAGGACTAATGAATCAGTAGTAATGTATGGCTGTGCCCGCGACATTGTCCGCGTGGAATCGAGTCCTTGGGTACCATTTTTAATTATTTAACAAATAAGACATATGTATAAATACTGTAATGAGCTATTTTTGCAGTGTTTCATATTTATTTATATCGAATTAACAGTCTAAAAAATAAGTTTCAAGCTTCTAGCTTAAAAATGACGATACTTCCATACAACTTTTCATCCCCCCCCCTTTCAACCCCTTACAACCCTTTTTTTCGCATTAAAAAGAAGCCTATGTCCTAAATGCGAAAGTAACTCTGTCTGTCTGTCTGTCGCGCTTTCACGCCAAAACTACTAATCCGATTTAAATAAAATTTGGTACACGGATAGTCTAGAGCCTGAGAAAGGACATAGGCTTCTTTTTAATGCGATAAAAAGGGTTGTAAGGGGTTGAAAGGGGGGGGATGAAAAATTGTATGGAAGTATCGTCATTTTTAGAGTTAGAAGCTTAAAACTTATTTTTTAGGCTGTTAATTTGATATAAATAAATATGAAACACTGCAAAAATAGCTCATTGAAGTATTTATACATATGTCTTGTTTGTAAAATAATTAGCCTAAACAATTAAAAATGGTACCCAAGGACACGATTCCACGCGGACAATGTCGCGGGCACAGCTAGTATAGAATGTAGTAAGAATCGTTAACGATAAAGAACTATCCGCGATACATATCGTTAAAAGGGAGTCATTGAACTTTTTATCGGCTGTCGTAGGAACAAAGCATAGTAAAAGTACCTGTGTCAGAATAAGTGGCTTCGTCATAATTCTCGAAAAATCTTCCTTTTGCTTTTTCTGGTCAGTCAGAATTTTATTGAACTCTATAACTTTTGAGTTGGGGTTGCTGCTGGTGACAGGCGCCTCACATATCTTCCACGGATTCTTAGGCTTCTCTGGAGGACTGCCTATGCTGAGCTTTGAGAGGTCTACACTCTGAGGAGACACGTCATTACCCTGCATTGCCAACTTCTTTCTTTGCTTTTGAGAGAGCTTCGGCCCGATGTGGCTGATGACCACGTTACCCTGAGGACTCCTCGCCAATTCCGCCAAGGGGGAATCTTTGGGCGAGACCGACATGCGCGAAGTGGTCGGCAAATGGTCTTGTGACGTCATGGCACTTGAAGAACTACTCTTGGTGAGTTTCATAAAGGATTCGGTGGGAGTTTCGTTCAAAATGTCCCTGGCGCTGCTTATGGCTTTCAGACGCGCCTGGACCACCTTCTGCTGCTTCTGTTGTGATGAGGGCACCTCTATCCACTTCTCCTGTCTCTCCCGGGCCCCCTTTTCTGAGTCCTTCGACAGCTTCCTTAACGACAACGTAATATCGCCGGAGATCTCGTTGGACAAGTCCAGTGAGGTCACCGAACTGACAGATTCGTACCTCATTCTTTCCTTTTCGCTCACAGTGTATTCAATTTTCCTATTCTTTTTCTTTTTAACCTCTACGATGCTGTCGTCCCTTTTCAATTCCTCATCAGTAACATCCAAATCGACGGGACAGTTCTTAGCGAATTCTTCAATCGTCTCATCGCTTGGCGCGTTATAATACGGCGTGATCACTCGGGAGGACATGATAGGGTTGAATTTGCAGTAATATTTGGTTATATCATCGAGTAACGTCTCTTCGAGTGGATCGAGAGATCTGTTCTCGAGGATGCTGCATAGGTTTAGCGAGATGAACTCCATGCAGCATTGTTTTAGTTGCGTGGCGTTGTATGTGTGCGCGAACTGGCAGAGTTCAGCGCAGTTTTTTAAGGTAATGTGGTTGGCCAGTGCCACCTCGCACATCTCCCGTAGTCTGGTGATGAAGAGCTGGTCGGCGACGATGAGCAGGTTGCAGATGAAGTCGATACTGTCGCAGGACTCCAGCTCGGGACAGGAGTCTGTGTACAAGAAGTCGATGACGGGTAGGAGGATGCCATAGTTGATCGGGAGAGTCACCTTCGATAGTTGTTTACTCTGTAAAGAAAATATAACTTTTAATACTATACTATCCTACTAATACTATAAATGCGAAAGTTTGTGAGTATGGATGTTTGTTACTATTTCAGGCAAAAACTACTGAACGGATTTGGAGGAAATTTGGAACACAGATAGTTTATAACCGGGATTAACACATAGCATACTTTTTATAGACGGACGGTATTTTTTGTTTATAATAATGTGAGGTGAGTAGTTCCATTAGCCACTACTATTCAACTAAATGGTTGTACTAGGAATGGGCTCATAGGGTTTGAAATTGCATGGTTGGATACCCTCATATTTAATTAGAAAGTGATTGTTATTTCATTAATCATTTCAAAGGTATGACAACCTGAAACCAACCTTTTTGCCTTGCTGGTATATAAAGGGAGTGCATTCATTCTTGTCTGAGATCCTGAGTTTGATTTGAATACGGAAAAAGTGCACATGTTGAGCAAAAATATACCTACAGTTGTGTAGTATACAATTGAATGTCCTATCTCACCGCACGAATCACATCGATAAATAACAACGTGTTACCCGGATTGAAGGAGACATTGGAAAGTAAACTCTAGCTGGTCAGTAATAAAGTTGAATGCTCCTTGCACGTTATTGGGTGTCGGTTACCTCTGTCCAGGAGTGCGTGAACATGCCGTGGAAGTAGTCGAGCCGCGCGGCGAGCACGCAGCGGTGCGCGCGCAGGGCGGCGCCGTCGCGGGCGCAGACGGCCGTGTCGCACAGCGCGCCCAGCTGCGAGCGCTGCCAGCGCGGCGGCGACGCCGGCGCCGGCGCCCGGCTCCCGTCCGCGCTTTCCTTCAGACATATTGTCCCGTCGCGGTAGCTGGAAGGAGACGATTATGGTTAGCAAGCTACTTACAATGCGATGGTGCTTGCTCGATGACGTCGGCCGGCTACGTCTTGCCGTCTTTGTTTTAAAAAAAAAAATGTTTCCCTAATATGGACTTTACAACATAACGAAGTCAAGGGTGATATAAAGAAAGAGAAAAAAAAATTTATTCAACACACATCGCAAGACAAAAAATATAATCATAAAAATATAAGGGTCAGCCCGAAAGGTAATTGGCTCTGCATGTGCTGGATAAGAACAAGACTTCCCCAGCGCCGATTTTCAGCCAAACCATCCTCAGTGGGTCATACGTATCACTGACTACCCAGTAGTAACAAAATAACAAAATATACATAATTAATAAAATGAAATAGTCTATATATATATAACTCAAAGGTGACTGACTGACTGACTGACTGACATAGTGATCTATCAACGCACAGCCCGAACCACTGGACGGATCGGGCTGAAATTTGGCATGCAGGTAGATGTTATGACGTAGGCATCCGCTAAGAAAGGATTTTGATTAATTCTGCCCCCAAGGGGATAAAATAGGGGATGAAAGTTTGTATGAAACTTTGTCAATTAAATTCCACGCGGACGAAGTCGCGGGCACAGCTAGTAGTGTATATAGTTCAGTGTACGACCTTGAAGTGAACACAACACACAAAATAATCTATGTACCTAGCTAAATTCCTAGAGCTATCCAAAGTAAGTTAACATTGAATTGATAATAATTCATACTTTTATCATCTTCAAACTATTTATGTACAGGTAAACAAGGTTTTTTTAAAAAAAGGTTCAACACAATTTTTTTTAAAGCTGTAGCTTGTGTTACTTTAATACCTTGGGCCCCGAAAAACAATAATTTATGCAAAAATACTTACTAGAACTTGTCGAGGAGCTTGTGCAGGGTCATGACGTGCAGCCGCTTGGCGGTGGCCTGCACCAGCTTCACGGGGTCGCAGTACAGATGGGTGCGCGGCGGCGTGTCCACACTGCGGCGGTTGCGAGACCTCTTGCTCTTGTCGTTTTGCTTATTGTATACTTCGAAAGCGGATATTTCTGAGGGGTTTTCTGTTGAGACAACAGTATTGTAATTAGTATAATTACCATCTATACAAATAAATAAAATTGAAGAGTCTGTTAGTAATGCCAAAATCAGAGCTTTTTACTAAATGCATACTTATGCCATAAAAATGTTTGACTGTCTATTTGTTCCGGCTAATCTCCGAAACGTCTGGACCGATTTGGACGGGACTTTGACTGGCAGATAGCTGATGTTATAAGGTATAAGTTAGGCTACATTAATTTTATCGAAATACGCGGGTGGGTGGAGCCGCGGGCAACAGCTAGTTAAAGAATAAAGCTCTTCTGTTCCTAAGAGTGGCATTCGTCCAGTTCGGATTAGGGTGTTATCACATTTGTCAAAACATTACACTAAAACATGTCTCTATTTTGTTGTTATAATATAAAAAACACAAAAAAACTACAACAAAATATTCAGACAATCGGCGTCATTTAGCCTTAAGGTGATGGGGGCGGTCGTGTTCTCCATACATATTTCATTCCGAATTTATACGAGACACACAAAGTTTTTCCTTAAAATAATGGATTTTATCACTTCTAAATAAATTATTGTATTCGCATCTAATGATTTCAGGCATTTAAAAATAGATTAACATAATCAAAATCGATCGTAAAATTTGTTAAATTTTACGCCTGTGTGTGTGAATTTGTCAGCGCCATCTGACTAAATTAGGCCATTATTAACATAAAATTTGTACTTTGAGTAAACTGCGTGCTAATAGTGTACTAGTTGAAATGACAGATGGTGGTGACCAAATTTTTATTGCAAATATGTATATCCCTATATTGCGCCATCTATATTAATAATTCCGTCAAAGGGTACGGTAGACTCGATTGAAACGTTACCAGAATAATAAAACTTAAAAAAATAATGATTTTGAGTCGACAACATATGTCCGCAAAATTCGGATTGTCGTGATAAACAATGTTATAATTATAATATTCGGCACAGTACCGCCATATTTTCTATGGACGCATGTCAGTCAGTGTCAGTGATGACAGTGCCAGTGTTCTTAGTTGGTGGGCCATATTTTTAAAGAAAGAAGAAGAAGTGCATTTATTGAGCTGTCAGAACAAACAAATTCAGTGTTCAATGTTCATGATGTTTCCGTACGAGTATTCATTTCATTTAGTTTTGCTTTGCATAGTGATTAACTTTCTTCGTCATCATCATCATCAGCCTATGCTTGTCCACTGCTGGATATAGGCCTCCCCTAATGAGCGCCATAGCGCCCTGTCTTCAGCTTGCCGCATCCAGCATCTGCCTGCAGTCTTTCGCAAATCGTCATCCCACCTGGTCGGAGGGCGTCCTACACTACGCTTGCCGAGTCGAGGTCTCCACTCAAGAACACGTTTAACCCAGCGGTTGTCGGTTCTTCGCGAGATATAGCCAGCCCACTGCCACTTCAGCTTGCTAATTCTTTGAGCTATGTCGATAACTTTGGTTCTCTGTCGGATGTATTTGTATTTCTACTTTGTTTGGATGTAAACACATCATGCCGAAAATTGTAATGAGTCACATTTCACCCGAGCGAAGCCGGGTTTTCATCTTTTATTATCATAATAATAACATTCAATAAAAAAATGAAGTAACGAGCTAAGTATTTTTAATATTTTCCGGACATAATACAATACTAAGTTTCTAATAAATAAATTAATGTATCGCTGACATGATAGGTATCAGATAAATAAATAAATATCGCCAGACTTACTCATCAACTATATGGTGCCAAACTAAGCAACGCTTGTACTATGGCTACCATACATTAAACTGGTGGCGATCCCAGTGACACCCAGACCTGGGCAAATTACGAAAAGGCCGTTTCAGAAAATTTCCTTTGTCGGGAATCGAACCCGCAACCATCCGATGTTGTGAGCCGAGCGGCCAACGCTCAAACTACAGCGCCAAGCGGTCGTCAATTCGCCACACGAGGTACTACGTTGTTGCAGACGCGACGTTGTCAATTGGTAGAGAGCGGCGACTTGACAACGTCGAATGTCTATTATAAAAGCGTTTGTTGTCGGAAATATTTTTTTCGTTTAGTGTATTATAGGTAGGATCACAGATATAGATTTACATAGATAACGCAAGTATCACGATTTGTATTGAAACCAAGCGTGCCAAATTTTTAACACTTACTGTGACGTCATAGATGGCGGGAAATCCAAACCGATTCAAAGACACCGATGCCGCTGATGCCCCTCCGCCCGCTACGATTCTCTCGAGTGATTATCTCGCTCATACTCATATTTTTATATCTGTAGTCGTGAAGGACTGTAAGTTATAGGCGACCAACCTTGACGCTTGGTCGGGGTTTTCCGACACGCTAAGTACATACATTTGCGTTATCTATGTAAATCCATATATGTGGGTAGGATAGTGTTGCCGCTGGCTTAGGATTACCGTATAGGTACATAAAAATGAAAATTTACTGTATTTGCCAAATAAATACCGAACCTGGTATATACAAACCATAGATACTACTGTACTATCTATACAAATAAATAAAATTGGAGTGTCTGTTTGTAATATCAAAATAACACCTTTTCACTAAGTGCATATCAAAATACATACGACACCTATAGCAAAAACGCGATTAAAATTTTTTTTGTCTGTCTGTCTGTGTGTTTGTTCCGGGTAATCTCCGAAATGGCTGGACCGATTTTGACGGGACTTTCACTGGCAGATAGCTGATGATAAAAGGAGTAATTTAGGCTACTTTAATTTCGGAAAAACAATTAGGGTTCCGCGTAAGTAAATAAAAACACATGAAATCAAAGAGTATCTCCGAAACGGGTGGACCGATTTTGACGGGACTTTCACTGGTAGATAGCTGATGTTATAAGCAGTAACTTAGGCTACTTTTATTTTAGAAAAACGAAATTTAAAAAATGAGTCTTGTCGCGCGGGCTCAGAACGCGGGAGCGGACTTTAGTTAAATTCCACGCGGACGAAGTCGCGGGCTCAGCTAGTATTATATATGTACACATGTACTAGGTAAGTCCTACTAATATTATAAATGCGAAAGTTTGTGAGTGTGGATGTATGTATGTATGTATGTATGTATGTTTGTTACTCTTTCACGCAAAAACTACTGAACGGATTTAGATGAAATTTGGAACACAGATAGATTATAACCGGGATTAACATATAGGATACTTTTTAACCCAATAATCCAATACTACGCGGATGAAGTCGCGGGGCACAGCTAGTATGTAATAAATATTGGAATGAAGTTCCTTATCGCGCGTTGCGAAAGGGGGCTAGACGGAAAAAATTAAGACCAAAAAATGTGTAACGACACTTTTTTCGCTATATGTGCGGCGTGCGCGTGTTTCTCTGTATGTCTCTCTCTCTCCCTTATAGAAAGCAAGCCAGTTATTATTTTTTTCGTATCGTCTTTCTATTTCGCATTGAACAGTGTGGTGTCGCGACTAACTTTTCCTTTTCCTTTTCCCTTTCCTTTTCCTTTTCCTTTTCCTTTTCCTTTTCCTCTTCCTTTTCCTTTTCCTTTTCCTTTTCCTTTTACTTTTACCTTTACCTTTACCTTTACCTTTACCTTTACTTTTACTTTTACTACCATCGACGATTGACGACCGCTTGGCGCAGTGGTTTGAGCGTAGGCCGCTCGGCTCACTACACCGGGTGGTGGCGGGTTTGATTCCCTTCACGGTAAATTTCGGAATTGGCCTTTCCGTAATTTGCCCTGGTCTTGGTGTCACTGGCATCGCCTCCAGTCCATTGTACGGTATCCATTGTCCAAGCCTTGCTTAGTTTGGGACCATACAGTTGGTATGTTTGTCTGGCGATATTTGTTTATTTATTAGTATTATTTTGATTGAGCTGAAGCTGTGATAGCCGATTGCTTAAAGCACGCGTCTTGCGGGCACCAGGTATTGGGTTCAAACCCCGGCTTTCCAACGAATGCAAAACCGTGGAAATCGGTTCGTGCGTTCTGGAGTTATAGCGTCAGGAAGGAAAACCCGACTTATTTTTATATAGTAGAAGACTAGCTGTGCCCCGCGACTCCGTCCGCGTTCTGTTGAAATTTTTCCTGAATTTTCTTTGCTATAAACCTCACGGAGCCCGAGACCTTTCCAACGAATGCAAAACCGTGGAAATCGGTTCGTGCGTTCTGGAGTTATAGCGTCAGGAAGGAAAACCCGACTTATTTTTATATAGTAGATTATCTTTGTTGCAACCTACGTAGTGGAAATCATCAAAGAACTGGCCTGTTAATAATTAGTTTTTAAATTCCGTGTAATTTATATTGACATTTGTTTTTACATAGAATGTATTCTCTTTGCATAGAATTCTATTCTGTCTGTCAAAATACGCTGTACATTAAATATCTTGTCTGGCCTCCGTATATGTTTTTATTTAATCTGCTACTCAGAACAGTCGTCGTCAATGGTACAACCACAGCAAACTGTCTTTAGTAGCTCTTCAACAGCAGTGGGTGCCAACACAACGTTGAGCTTCGCAAAATTAAAGGGAAGCGTCAACTACGCGGCTTGGAGCTTCGCCATGAAGATGTACTTGATCGACAGCGAACTATGGGACTGCGTCATGAAGCCTGCGGAGGAAGTTGACGACTTTCAACGCAAAGATGCCAAAGATCCAAGATTTGCTTGAGTCTAAGCGAACATCTATATCTCATCGTCATGACAGCTGAAACTTCGAAGGAAACATGGAAGCGACTTCGGGAAGCCTACGCTGACAGCGGGCTTGCTCGACGCTTACAACTTATGAAGAAATAGCTTGGTACTAAACTTGTATTGTACTCGAACATAGAAGCCTATGTGAATGACATGCGTGCAACAACAACTGATTGCCAATCAAGCTGGTCTGGAAGATGAACTTGTTGGTGTGATTATGCTGGCAGGACTCAAGGACAGCTACAGCCAATGGTGATGGCAATAGAGCATTCCGGCACCTCGATATCTACAGACTCGGTTGCATCGATCCTGCTGAAGGAAGAACGCCGAGATGCCTCTGCTACATCTAGTGCCTTTTCGTCGTCTAGTGTAAATAGTGTGCCTAAGGTGTCGTGTACATATTGCAAAAAAGTAGGCCATGTAGTGTCTCAATGTAGGAAACACTACTAACGCTACTCTGTATAGGACTCTAGGTCCTTTAATTTTGATAGAGACACGATTTTTATGTTGATTTCTTGTAATTATTGTTGTTGTTATAAATAAAAATATGTTCACATGGAAAACCACATCTATTTCTCAGTAATGTATCTCATATGTTAGAAAATACACCAACAAGTGTATTACAGTTATATTTTCACTATATTTAGTAACATCTAAATATATTACTCAAAGGTGACTGACTGACTGACTGACATACTGATCTATCAACGCACAGCCCAAACCTCTGGACGGATCGGGCTGAAATTTGGCATGCAGATGTTATGACGTAGGCATCCGCTAAGAAAGGATTTTGATTAATTTTACCCCAAAGGGATAAAAGAGGGGATGAATAATCCCGAAATTTTTGTTAAGTTAAATTACACGCGGACTAAGTCGCGGGCACAGCTAGTCAGACAATAAAATTATTATATAACAGATGTATATTTTTTTTATCGTTTTTTTAGAATGATGAATACGCAATACAATACTATTACAATAATGAATTTTACAATAGCAAAAATATAATATATTCGCTGTTTATTATAAAATAAAAAGGCCGCAATAAATATAAAAGTACGCCCTCTAGTGGCTAGTGGCTAAAATACACCTTTTGTCAATGTGTGCGTGTATGTATTACAATAAAAAGTGACAGAAGTTTTTCATCGGAAAACGCTTAGATTATGAATTATTTTAGGTTGATATTATTGCGTATGTCAATGCAGTATAATAAGTCTTAATCGCAAACAATAGTATTATATCTTAGAAATGCTCAAATTTTGCGTAAAAAATAAATAAGTAGAATCTGTTGACTACAGCGTCATCTTGAGAGAAACTGCAATAAACCCGACCGACGCTTCAACCTTAAGGTTAAAGCGTCGGTCGGGTTTATTGCAGTTTCTCTCAAGATGACGCTGTAGTCAACAGATTCTACTTATTTATTTTTTACGCAAAATTTGAGCATTTCTAAGATATAATACTATTGTTTGCGATTAAGACTTATTATACTGCATTGACATATGCAATAATATCAACCTAAAATCATTCATAATCTAAGCGTTTTCCGATTTAAAAAATCTGTCACTTTTTATTGTAATACATACACGCACACATTGACAAAAGGTGTATTTTAGCCACTAGCCACTAGAGGGCGTACTTTTATATTTATTGCGGCCTTTTTATTTTATAATAAATAGCGAATATATTATAGTTTTGCTATTGTAAAATTCATTATTGTATGTGTATTCATCATTCTAAAAAACCGATAAAAATATACATCTGTTATAGAATAATTTTATTGTCTGACTAGCTGTGCCCGCGACTTAGTCCGCGTGTAATTTAACTTAACAAAAATTTCGGGATTATTCATCCCCTATTTTATCCCCTTGGGGTAGAATTAATCAAAATCCTTTCTTAGCGGATGCCTACGTCATAATATCTGCATGCCAAATTTCAGCCCGATCCGTCCAGTAGTTTGGGCTGTGCGTTGATAGATCAGTATGTCAGTCAGTCAGTCACCTTTGAGTTATATATATTTAGATGTTACTAAATATAGTGAAAATATAACTGTAATACACTTGTTGGTGTATTCCACTTTTCTAACATATGAGATACATTACTGAGAAATAGATTTGGTTTTCCATGTGAACATATTTTTATTTATAACAACAACAATAATTACAAGAAATCAACATAAAAATCGTGTCTCAATCAAAATTATAGGACCTAGAGTCCTATACAGAGTAGCGTTAGTAGTGTTTCCTACATTGAGACCCTACATGGCCTACTTTTTTTCAATATGTACACGACACCTTAGGCACACTATTTACACTAGACGACGAAAAGGCACTAGATGTAGCAGAGGCATCTCGGCGTTCTTCCTTCAGCAGGATCGATGCAACCGAGTCTGTATATATCGAGGTGCCGGAATGCTCTATTGCCAGCACCATTGGCTGTAGCTGTCCTTGAGTCCTGCCAGCATAATCAAACCAACAAGTTCATCTTCCAGACCAGCTTGATTGGCAATCAGTTGTTGTTGCACATGACGTATGTCATTCACATAGGCTTCTATGTTCGAGTACAATACAAGTTTAGTACCAAGCTATTTCTTCATAAGTTGTAAGCGTCGAGCAAGCCCGCTGTCAGCGTAGGCTTCCCGAAGTCGCTTCCATGTTTCCTTCGAAGTTTCAGCTGTCATGACGATGAGATATCGATGTTCGCTTAGACTCAAGCAAATCTTGGATCTTTGGCATCTTTGCGTTGAAAGTCGTCAACTTCCTCCGCAGGCTTCATGACGCAGTCCCATAGTTCGCTGTCGATCAAGTACATCTTCATGGCGAAGCTCCAAGCTGTCGCTTCCCTTTAATTTTGCGAAGCTCAACGTTGTGTTGGCACCCACTGCTGTTGAAGAGCTACTAAAGACAGTTTGCTGTGGTTGTCCCTTTGACGACGACTGTTCTTAGTAGCAGATTAAATAAAAACATATACGGAGGCCCAAGAAGCTTAGAAAGTTCTTGCGGAGGCCAGACAAGATATTTAATTTACAGCGTATTTTGACAGACAGAATATAATTATATGCAAAGAGAATACATTCTATGTAAAAACAAATGTCAATATAAATTACACGGAATTTAAAAACTAATTATTAACAGGCCAGTGCTTTGATGATTTCCACTACGTAGGTTGCAACAAAAATAATAATAATTATATTAATTTAGCCCTTTTGACGTCCCACTCCTGGGCACGGGCCTCCCCTCAATACGAGGAGGATTCAGGCCATAATCCACCACGCTGGCCCAATGTGGGTCGGCGGATTTCACATGTCTTTCGAAAATTGGTTAGATCTTCTAGACATGCAGGTTTCCTCACGATTTTTTCCTTCACCCCGATTTTTACCCTGAAGGGAATCAAACCCGCCACCACCCGGTGTAGTGAGCCGAGCGGCCTACGCTCAAACCACTGCGCCAAGCGGTCGTCAATCGTCGATGGTAGTAAAAGTAACAGGTAAAAGTAAAGTAAAAGTAAAAGAATCGAATCGGTTTGGATTTCCCACCATCTGTGACGTCACAGTAAGTGTTAAAAATTAGGCACGCTTGGTTTCAATACAAATCGTGATACTTGCGTTATCTATGTAAATCTATATCTGTGATCCTACCTATAATACACTAAACGAAAAAAATATTTCCGACAACAAACGTTTTTATAATAGACATCCCACGTTGTCAAGTCGCCGCTCTCTACCAATTGGCAACGTCGCGTCTGCAACAACGTAGTACCTCGTGTGGCGAATTGACGACCGCTTGGCGCTGTAGTTTGAGCGTTGGCCGCTCGGCTCACTGCGTCGGATGGTTGCGGGTTCGATTCCCGACAAAGGAAATTTTCTGAAACGGCCTTTTCGTAATTTGCCCAGGTCTGGGTATCACTGGGATCGCCACCAGTTTAATGTATGGTAGCCATAATACAAGCGTTGCTTAGTTTGACACCATAATAGTTGCTGAGTAAGTCTGGCGATATTTATTTATTTATTAGAAACTTAGTATTGTGTTATGTCCGGAAAATATTGAAAATACTTAGCTCGTTACTTCATTTTTTTTATTGAATGTTATTATCTATACATCTATACAAATAAATAAAATTGGAGTGTCTGTTTGTAATATCAAAATAACAAATTTTAACTATATGCATATGAAAGTACATACGACACCTATAACCAAAACGCGATTTAAATTTTTTTTGTCTGTCTGTCTGTCTGTCTGTCTGTCTGTCTGTCTGTCTGTGTGTTTGTTCCGGGTAATCTCCGAAACGGCTGGACCGATTTTGACGGGACTTCACTGGCAGATAGCTGATGTTATAAGGAGTAACTTAGGCTACTTTAATTTTAGAAAAACAATTAGGGATCCGCGTAAAAAAATAAAAACACATGAAATCAAAGAGTATCTCCGAAACGGCTGGACCGATTTTGACGAGACTTTCACTGGTAGACAGCTCATGTTATAAGCAGTAACTTAGGCTACTTTTATTTTAGAAAAACAAAATTTTAAAAATGGGTCCTGTCGTGCGGGCTCAGAACGCGGGAGCGGGCTTTTTTGTAAGTTAAATTCCACGTGGACGAAGTAGCGGGCTCAGCTAGTTATGATAATAAAAGATGAAAACCCGGCTTCGCTCGGGTGAAATGTGGCTCATTACAATTTTCGGCATGATGTGTTTACATCCAAACAAAGTTAATAGAAATACAAATACATCCGACAGAGAACCAAAGTTATCGACATAGCTCAAAGAATTAGCAAGCTGATGTGGCAGTGGGCTGGCCATATCTCGCGAAAAACCGATAACCGCTGGGTTAAACGTGTTCTTGAGTGGAGACCTCGACTCGGCAAGCGTAGTGTAGGACGCCCTCCGACCAGGTGGGATGACGATCTGCGAAAGACTGCAGGCAGATGCTGGATGCGGCAAGCTGAAGACTGGGCGCTATGGCGCTCATTAGGGGAGGCCTATGTCCAGCAGTGGACAAGCATAGGCTGATGATGATGATGATGAAAGTTAAGCACTATGCAAAGCAAAACTAAATGAAATGAATACTCGTACGGAAACATCATGAACATTGAACACTGAATTTGTTTGTTCTGACAGCTCAATCAATAAATGCACTTCTTCTTCTTTCTTTAAAAATATGGTCCACCAACTAAGAACACTGGCACTGTCATCACTGACACTGACTGACATGCGTTCATAGAAAATATGGCGGTACTGTGCCGAATATTATAATTATAACATTGTTTATCACGACAATCCGAATTTTGCGGACATATGTTGTCGACTCGAAATCATTATTTTTTTAAGTTTTATTATTCTGGTAACGTTTCAATCGAGTCTACCGTACCCCTTGACGGCATTATTAATATAGATGGCGCAATATAGGGATATACATATTTGCAATAATAATTTGGTCGCCACCATCTGTCATTTCAACTAGTACACTATTACGCAGTTTACTCAAAGTACAAATTTTATGTTAATAATGGCCTAATTTAGTCAGATGGCGCTGAAAATTCACACACACAAGCGTAAAATTTAACAAATTTTACGATCGGTTTTAATTATGTTAATCTATTTTTAAATGCCTGAAATCATTAGATGCGAAAACAATAATTTATTTAGAAGTGATAAAATCCATTGTTTTAAGGAAAAACTTTGTGTGTCTCGGATAAATTCGGAATGAAATATGTATGGAGAACACGATCGACCCATCGACCTTAACTAGAGATTTTTAATTAATCTTTAAATGAAAGCCTGTTTCTCTTAAACAAGTCAGTCAATCACTTAAACGACCTTAGTATTTGCAGAAGGCATCAATGGTATTGGATATAGTGGTTAGGGGGGCCCCCTCGTAGCTGAGAAGTTCCGGGTTCGATCTCCATCCTAGTCATTAAACTATTGACGTGAGCCCTCTCCTAACACAAGCATTAGGTTAGCCGGAGGGACTAACGGGAATACTACTATTAACGTGATACCCTCACATTACTACTAATCAAAATAAAATAAAATTGAAAATTTAGAAAACCCCCGATGCGACGACTACAATAGAGCTGATAATTTTCAAACGGCTGAACCGATTTTCATGAAACATAACTCGAGAACACTCGATCAGAATACCTATCTAACAAAAAAAAACAAAATTGAAATCGGTTCATCCGCTTGGGCGCTGCGAAGCCACAGACAGACACACAGATACACATGTTAAACTTATAACACCCCTCTTTTTTGTTGGGGGTCTTAAAAAAGAAAGCCTATATTTTTGTACACTCACCTATCAGCTCGGAGTCCACACTATCATCCTTTTCTTTCTTATTCGAAGCTATCAGATCTTCCTTCCGTATCTTGAGGGCGCAAGGGCCGAGCTCGGCGACGTCGCAAGTGCCCGTGTACATGAACTTCAGGACCCTCTCGAAGGCTTCCGGGTGTACGTTGTCAAGGGTCAGCACAGGCTGGTCGCCGGCGCCGGCGCCGCTCTCCTGGTACATCTTGTACAGGTGCTCGCTGCTGGAGGCTATGATGAACATGTGCGCCGGGTACCGTTTCGGGCCGACCTGTAAAATTAAGGCTTAATATACATACACCGACAGAACGGATAGATGGCGCTGAATGCGACGCTTCAATACAATGTATGAATTCTTCATAGAAAAACTGAATCACGATATTAAGATTCGCAAGCATCCTGACGTTTATATACAAGATCCCGACAACAACCAGCGGGGCATAGCGGCTGTCTCGCCAGCCATAACACCTGCCTGGCTGGAAGATCTTTCCTTTTCCGCTAAACTGGTGACCCCGTCTGGTAAAATTATAAAAGGCAATGAGGGAGTAGCCCACAATACTATAACAACTTTTTTTGTCAGACATTATTGGCAGGCCACTGACGGTTCCCACTGATGGCACGCAATTTTTTTTCAACTTGACGGGAATTGTTTAACTTGCTTGCGCGGGCTATTTATATTTCGTCCGCCAGCCATATTGTGGAGCGCGGGCTTGGGTTGAGCATCCTTGCTATAAAGTGAAGTGAAATGAATCAGGGCGAACTAGAATAGTACGTATTGGTAGTGACACAGATCTCAGAATCCCTATATCAGACAAATATTTTGTTTTATGGAATTTTACAGGGTTACCTACTTGCACCTTGTTATAAGTTTTTTTTTTTTTTAGATTTTGAGTTCATCAATTGAGTATCACTAAAGTAATTCTAAATTTAATCATAATCTTAAACCGTATATTCCAACATTTTCTGATTAAGGTTGAAGCGTCGGTCGGGTTTATTGCAGTTTCTCTCAAGATGACGCTGTAGTCAACAGATTCTACTTATTTATTTTTTACGAAAAATTTGAGCATTTCTAAGATATAATACTATTGTTTGCGATTAAGACTTATTATACTGCATTGACATACGCAATAATATCAACCTAAAATAATTCATAATCTAAGCGTTTTCCGATGAAAAACTTCTGTCACTTTTTATTGTAATACATACACGCACACATTGACAAAAGGTGTATTTTAGCAACTAGCCACTAGAGGGCGTACTTTTATATTTATTGCGGCCTTTTTATTTTATAATAAATAGCGAATATATTATATTTTTGCTATTGTAAAATTCATTATTGTATGCGTATTCATCATTCTAAAAAAACGATAAAAAATATACATCTGTTATAGAATAATTTTATTGTCTGACTAGCTGTGCCCGCGACTTAGTCCGCGTGTAATTTAACTTAACAAAAATTTCGGGATTATTCATCCCCTCTTTTATCCCTTTGGGGTAAAATTAATCAAAATCCTTTCTTAGCGGATGCCTACGTCATAACATCTGCATGCCAAATTTCAGCCCGATCCGTCCAGAGGTTTGGGCTGTGCGTTGATAGATCAGTATGTCAGTCAGTCAGTCAGTCACCTTTGAGTAATATATTTAGATGTTACTAAATATAGTGAAAATATAACTGTAATACACTTGTTGGTGTATTTTCTAACATATGAGATACATTACTGAGAAATAGATGTGGTTTTCCATGTGAACATATTTTTATTTATAACAACAACAATAATTACAAGAAATCAACATAAAAATCGTGTCTCTATCAAAATTAAAGGACCTAGAGTCCTATACAGAGTAGCGATAGTAGTGTTTCCTACATTGAGACACTACATGGCCTACTTTTTTGCAATATGTACACGACACCTTAGGCACACTATTTACACTAGACGACGAAAAGGCACTAGATGTAGCAGAGGCATCTCGGCGTTCTTCCTTCAGCAGGATCGATGCAACCGAGTCTGTAGATATCGAGGTGCCGGAATGCTCTATTGCCATCACCATTGGCTGTAGCTGTCCTTGAGTCCTGCCAGCATAATCACACTAACAAGTTCATCTTCCAGACCAGCTTGATTGGCAATCAGTTGTTGTTGCACGCATGTCATTCACATAGGCTTCTATGTTCGAGTACAATACAAGTTTAGTACCAAGCTATTTCTTCATAAGTTGTAAGCGTCGAGCAAGCCCGCTGTCAGCGTAGGCTTCCCGAAGTCGCTTCCATGTTTCCTTCCAAGTTTCAGCTGTCATGACGATGAGATATAGATGTTCGCTTAGACTCAAGCAAATCTTGGATCTTTGGCATCTTTGCGTTGAAAGTCGTCAACTTCCTCCGCAGGCTTCATGACGCAGTCCCATAGTTCGCTGTCGATCAAGTACATCTTCATGGCGAAGCTCCAAGCCGCGTAGTTGACGCTTCCCTTTAATTTTGCGAAGCTCAACGTTGTGTTGGCACCCACTGCTGTTGAAGAGCTACTAAAGACAGTTTGCTGTGGTTGTACCTTTGACGACGACTGTTCTGAGTAGCAGATTAAATAAAAACATATATGGAGGCCAGACAAGATATTTAATGTACAGCGTATTTTGACAGACAGAATAGAATTCTATGCAAAGAGAATACATTCTATGTAAAAACAAATGTCAATATAAATTACACGGAATTTAAAAACTAATTATTAACAGGCCAGTTCTTTGATGATTTCCACTACGTAGGTTGCAACAAAGATAATCTACTATATAAAAATAAGTCGGGTTTTCCTTCCTGACGCTATAACTCCAGAACGCACGAACCGATTTCCACGGTTTTGCATTCGTTGGAAAGGTCTCGGGCTCCGTGAGGTTTATAGCAAAGAAAATTCAGGAAAAATTTCAACAGAACGCGGACGGAGTCGCGGGGCACAGCTAGTCTTCTACTATATAAAAATAAGTTGGGTTTTCCTTCCTGACGCTATAACTCCAGAACACACGAACCGATTTCCACGGTTTTGCATTCGTTGGAAAGGTCTCGGGCTCCGTGAGGTTTATAGCAAAGAAAATTCAGGAAAAATTTCAGCAGAACGCGGACGGAGTCGCGGGGCACAGCTAGTAATAACTATATTAATTTAGCCCTTTTGACGTCCCACTCCTGGGCACGGGCCTCCCCTCAACATGAGGAGGATTCAGGCCATAATCCACCACGCTGGCCCAGTGTGGGTTGGCGGATTTCACATGTCTTACGAAAATTGGTTAGATCTTCTAAGACATACAGGTTTCCTCACGATGTTTTCCTTCACCGTAAGCTAGTGATAATCATATAGAAATTATGAGTCACACATAGATTTCGAAAAATCCAGATGTGCGAGCTGGGGTTTGAACCCAATACCTGGTGCCCGCAAGACGCGTGCTTTAAGCAATCGGCTATCACAGCTTCAGCTCAATCAAAATAATACTAATAAATAAACAAATATCGCCAGACAAACATACCAACTGTATGGTCCCAAACTAAGCAAGGCTTGGACAATGGATACCGTACAATGGACTGGGGGCGATGCCAGTGACACCAAGACCAGGGCAAATTACGGAAAGGCCAATTCCAAAATTTACCGTGAAGGGAATCAAACCCGCCACCACCCGGTGTAGTGAGCCGAGCGGCCTACGCTCAAACCACTGCGCCAAGCGGTCGTCAATCGTCGATGGTAGTAAAAGTAAAAGTAAAAGTAAAAGTAAAAGTAAAGGTAAAAGTAAAAGTAAAAGTAAAAGTAAAAGTAAAAGTAAAAGGAAAATGAAAAGGAAAAGGAAAAGGAAAAGGAAAAGTTAGTCGCGACACCACACTGTTCAATGCGAAATAGAAAGACGATACGAAAAAAATAATAACTGGCTTGCTTTCTATAAGGGAGAGAGAGAGACATACAGAGAAACACGCGCACGCCGCACATATAGCGAAAAAAGTGTCGTTACACATTTTTTGGTCTTAATTTTTTCCGTCTAGCCCCCTTTCGCAACGCGCGATAAGGAACTTCATTCCAATATTTATTACATACTAGCTGTGCCCCGCGACTTCATCCGCGTAGTATTGGATTATTGGGTTAAAAAGTATCCTATATGTTAATCCCGGTTATAATCTATCTGTGTTCCAAATTTCATCTAAATCCGTTCAGTAGTTTTTGCGTGAAAGAGTAACAAACATACATACATACATACATCCACACTCACAAACTTTCGCATTTATAATATTAGTAGGACTTACCTAGTACATGTGTACATATATAATACTAGCTGAGCCCGCGACTTCGTCCGCGTGGAATTTAACTAAAGCCCGCTCCCGCGTTCTGAGCCCGCGCGACAAGACTCATTTTTTTTAATTTCGTTTTTCTAAAATAAAAGAAGCCTAAGTTACTGCTTATAACATCAGCTATCTACCAGTGAAAGTCCCGTCAAAATCGGTCCACCCGTTTCGGAGATACTCTTTGATTTCATGTGTTTTTATTTTTTTACGCGGAACCCTAATTGTTTTTCCGATATTAAAGTAGCCTAAATTACTCCTTTTATCATCAGCTATCTGCCAGTGAAAGTCCCGTCAAAATCGGTCCAGCCATTTCGGAGATTACCCGGAACAAACACACAAACAGACAGACAAAAAAATTTTTAATCGCGTTTTTGCTATAGGTGTCGTATGTACTTTGATATGCACTTAGTGAAAAGGTGTTATTTTGATATTACAAACAGACACTCCAATTTTATTTATTTGTATAGATAGTACAGTAGTATCTATGGTTTGTATATACCAGGTTCGGTATTTATTTGGCAAATACAGTAAATTTTCATTTTTATGTACCTATACGGTAATCTTAAGCCAGCGGCAACACTATCCTACCCACATATATGGATTTACATAGATAACGCAAATGTAGGTACTTAGCGTGTCGGAAAACCCCGACCAAGCGTCAAGGTTGGTCGCCTATAACTTACAGTCCTTCACGACTACAGATATAAAAATATGAGTATGAGCGAGATAATCACTCGAGAGAATCGTAGCGGGCGGAGGGGCATCAGCGGCATCGGTGTCTTTGAATCGGTTTGGATTTCCCGCCATCTATGACGTCACAGTAAGTGTTAAAAATTTGGCACGCTTGGTTTCAATACAAATCGTGATACTTGCGTTATCTATGTAAATAGATGTAAATCTATATCTGTGATCCTACCTATAATACACTAAACGAAAAAAATATTTCCGACAACAAACGCTTTTATAATAGACATCCGACGTTGTCAAGTCGCCGCTCTATACCAATTGACAACGTCGCGTCTGCAACAACGTAGTACCTCGTGTGGCGAATTGACGACCGCTTGGCGCTGTAGTTTGAGCGTTGGCCGCTCGGCTCACAACATCGGATGGTTGCGGGTTCGATTCCCGACAAAGGAAATTTTCTGAAACGGCCTTTTCGTAATTTGCCCAGGTCTGGGTGTCACTGGGATCGCCACCAGTTTAATGTATGGTAGCCCAGCGTTGCTTAGTTTGGCACCATATAGTTGATGAGTAAGTCTGGCGATATTTATTTATTTATCTGATACCTATCATGTCAGCGATACATTAATTTATTTATTAGAAACTTAGTATTGTATTATGTCCGGAAAATATTAAAAATACTTAGCTCGTTACTTCATTTTTTTATTGAATGTTATTATTATGATAATAAAAGATGAAAACCCGGCTTCGCTCGGGTGAAATGTGACTCATTACAATTTTCGGCATGATGTGTTTACATCCAAACAAAGTTAATAGAAATACAAATACATCCGACAGGGAACCAAAGTTATCGACATAGCTCAAAGAATTAGCAAGCTGAAGTGGCAGTGGGCTGGCTATATCTCGCGAAGAACCGACAACCGCTGGGTTAAACGTGTTCTTGAGTGGAGACCTCGACTCGGCAAGCGTAGTGTAGGACGCCCTCCGACCAGGTGGGATGACGATTTGCGAAAGACTGCAGGCAGATGCTGGATGCGGCAAGCTGAAGACAGGGCGCTATGGCGATCATTAGGGGAGGCCTATGTCCAGCAGTGGACAAGCATAGGCTGATGATGATGATGATGAAAGTTAATCACTATGCAAAGCAAAACTAAATGAAATGAATACTCGTACGGAAACATCATGAACATTGAACACTGAATTTGTTTGTTCTGACAGCTCAATCAATAAATGCACTTCTTCTTCTTTCTTTAAAAATATGGCCCACCAACTAACTGGCACTGTCATCACTGACACTGACTGACATGCGTCCATAGAAAATATGGCGGTACTGTGCCGAATATTATAATTATAACATTGTTTATCACGACAATCCGAATTTTCCGGATATATGTTGTCGACTCAAAATCATTATTTTTTTAAGTTTTATTATTCTGGTAACGTTTCAATCGAGTCTACCGTACCCTTTGACGGAATTATTAATATAGATGGCGCAATATAGGGATATACATATTTGCAATAAAAAAATGGTCACCACCATCTGTCATTTCAACTAGTACACTATTAGCACGCAGTTTACTCAAAGTACAAATTTTATGTTAATAATGGCCTAATTTAGTCAGATGGCGCTGACAAATTCACACACACAGGCGTAAAATTTAACAAATTTTACGGTCGATTTTGATTATGTTAATCGATTTTTAAATGCCTGAAATCATTAGATGCGAATACAATAATTTATTTAGAAGTGATAAAATCCATTGTTTTAAGGAAAAACTTTGTGTGTCTCGTATAAATTCGGAATTAAATATGTATGGAGAACACGACCGCCCCCATCACCTTAATATCACTTTTTATGGTGTCAACAGTTCTTATTGAATTAAAACTCATTCAACATCAACTTATTTTTTTTTGGTGAAATAGTAAACTGGTAAAAAAGCAGCGATAGCCGATTGGTTAAGCACACGTCTTGGGGGCACCAGGTCCTGTGTTCAAACCCGGGCTCGCACCTCTGGGTTTTTCGAAATCTATGTGCGAATCATAATTTATATATGTGTTGCGACCTAGAAACTACTTGGTCAAATATCTCGAAGGATCCTTATAAATAACTCCATCGATTAGTTACGAAGGATCCCTAAAAATTGAATGTTTGAGACTGTAGGTATGTAGGTATAAGGTGAACGCCTTTGCGTTATCGGCGCGGCGACGCGGCGACGGCTGCGAATACCTACTCGCGAACGAATACAAAGGAAAGCCGACAATGGGTCTCGGGATCGTTCGATTCCGATTATTATTACCTACATACCTACCGAGAATGTTCAGGAAAATACCAGCTCGCATCTTTATTCCGTATATAAGGTGTTGACGACGGGCAGCGAGTTAGTTACTTCTTGGAAGCGACAGTGTACGGAACTTAAGTAAGCGAACGAAGAGTGATATACCAGTGACCTAGGCGATTATATTGGAATACTGTGTGACTGCTAAGTGATTCGGAACAGTGTTTGTTGTATGTAACTAGTGATAGTGAACTAGTGTAGTACTGTGTATTTGTAAAGTTTGTGGAGAGCGAATTAAACCCTTTTTACACGTTTAACGGCATTAATTGTACCTACCCCTTAGTACGTAACATTTGATTATCACTTGCTTACGGTGAAGGAAAACACCGTGAGGAACCTGCACGTCTTAGAACATCTAACCCATTTACGGAAGACATGTGAAATCCGCCAACCCGCACTGGGCCAGCGTGGTTGATTATGGCCTGAATCCCCCTCGTGTTGAGGGGAAGCCCGTGCCCAGGAGTCGGACGTCAAAAGGGTAAAATTATTTTTTATTTTATTTCAGTATACTTATCTTACGTGTGAAAAAAATACTGGTAGTATTAATCCATTTAGAATGTTAAAGATTACCTTGAATATAACATCATGTAGTAGGTCGTCGTCGCTGGCGGTCTCGCGCAGAGATTCCATGTGCTTGGGCAAGCTCGAGGGGGACAGCTCGGGCACCGCCGTGAGACCACACGTCGGTTTTATCTACAAACAATCAATTGGATATACTACAAATAACCAACTGCAATGTTGTAGACCAAAACCAACCTTTTGTTAATGGTTCTAGGTTGGTTTTAGTTTACAGAAGTGTGTGTGGGTTGGTTCCATTTTGCAAAGCTATGTCCAATTGTGAGGTATTTTTTATTGGTTCTCCGATCCTATCTCTAAATGCACGAGACATAGAGGAAGAAAACTTTTTTAAAATCAAGATAGAGACATTGCGATCATTTTGACAACTGCGGAAACGAAATCCATGTAATACTTGTATACCTTTGCATATTTTAAAACGTATTAATTGGCTTTATTTTGAAGTTTTTTTTGGCATCGCTTACTCTTTTTAACCCTCGATGAAACAAGAGGGGTGTTATAAGTTTAACATGTGTATCTGTGTGTCTGTCTGTGGCATCGTAGCGCCCAAGCGGATGAACCGATTTTAATTTTGTTTTTTTTATAAGGGTTTTTTTGTTAGAAGGGATTCCTGATCGAGTTCTCTTAGCTATGTTTCATGACAATCGGTTCAGCCGTTTAACAATTATTAGCTCTTTTGTAGTTTAAAACGACGTCGTATTGGAGGGCTTTTTTAATTTAAAATTTTAATTACTTGAAAAACTGTAGATGGGACACCGTTTGGAGGCGAAACATTATAATAAAATCTGTTAGAAATAGAGTTGTAAGCTGACAAATAGGATAGGATGACATGAAAAAAAAATGTTTAAATAGAGTAACGAACCTGTAGACACGCAAAATTAAGCCCTTCACTGTCCACAGCGATAGACACAGCTCTATAAATATTCGGTATCCTCGCGATCCTCACGGGCGTACAGTCGTCCTTTTCTAAAAACTTCACCAAGCCCGACTTGCTGTCTCTCTCCTTCTCCTTCTTGATTGGCTGCGGCTGCGGAGGGGGCGCGGCTTTGCGCGAGATCGTACCAATGAACGCCTCGCCGCGATTCGTCGTGAAGTAGAGAGCGTCATGTGTGAGCGCGACGTGGGTTATTATTTTTTGGTGAACGAGACCGAATACGCATCTGAAATAAAATAAAATAATATGTCTATTGTATTATTTTCACAAATTGATTAATACCTAGTAATTATTTCGAGCAAAATTTGAGCGAAACAAAGTAAACGCTTTCACTTTGACTTTGGCTGAGAAGATCCGGCAATAAACTCAGGGGGCTTTACATTTTGTCATATTATTATTTTTTTAATCGCCCGTTGCTTTTATATTTAATAATTACAAATGGTAAAGAAGGGGGTAAGAAAGGGTAGGAGTGAAGAATGCGTTACCTGGTCAGTTTGTTGGTGGTGTCTTGCCATATGAAGAGCTGGCCCACATCAGTCAGAAGCAGCACGGTGACGCGAGAATACCCGCCTTGCTCGCTCACTTTGGCCTCCACACACACTTGCCGCAGGTTTATCTGCCTATAAACCATCAAACAACATTCAAATGTGGTCCTTTATCTGTATATAAACCATCATACAATATTGAACTCTGGTCCACGTGTACGAGGGACGAGTGTTTAACCCAGATATAGATTTACATAGATAAACGCAAGTATCACGATTTGTATTGAAACCAAGCGTGCCGAATATTTAACACCTACTGTGACGTCATAGCCAAAATTTTGTGACGGGAAATCCAAACCGATTCAAAGACACCGATGCCGCCGATGCCCCTACGCCCGCTACGATTCTCTCGAGTGATTATCTCGCTCATAATCATATTTTTTATATCTGTAGTCGCGCTGTAAGTTAGCGGCGACCAACCTTGACGCTTGGTCGGAGTTTCGTACACGCGAAGTACATGCATTTGCGTTATCTATGTAAATCTATATCTGTGGTTTGACCAATCGGCTATCAAGGCTTTTAACAAACAAGGTCAAAACAGAATAAACTATCATGTGGTGGAGATTTTCTGGGTTCCGTAGTCAAACTAGTTGTTGAACCCAAATAGTACGACTGTATGTCCGTCCGAAGTCAGTCATTTAATTCAGAGACTATGAGGGCAAGAAGGCACAAATCTGGCTCAAATCTAGATTTTTGGTGCCCCTACAAAACTGTGTATTTAAATGTTGAAAGGAAAATTATTCTAGAGTACCTCCCGACCTTGGAAAGGGGGAGTGAACAAAAAAATGTTCGCTGGTTGAGTAGGTATTTTTAATTAATTTTGAGGTATTTTTTAAGTTTTAAAAAGTGAATTACGAAATAATCATACTAATATTATAAAGAGGAAAACTTTGTTTGTTTCATTGTAATGAATTGGCTCCGAAACTACTGAACCGATTTGAAAAATTCTTTCACTGTTGGGAAGCTACACTATCCCCGGGTGACATAGGCGATATTATATTTAAAAAAAATTTGGGATCCTTACTAAAACTCCAATAATGTAACCGTAATGTACCCGTGCGAAGGCGGGGCGGGCCGCTAGTGAGCTATAAAGTGGTAATTTTTACGTGACCTGCACAATTCATCCGCTAACACCTAAACCACATTACACATACATAATTAAAGCATAAATAGCCTAGTGGTTAGAGGGGTCGTCCTCGTAGCTGAGAGGTTCCAGGTTCAATACCCATCCTGGACATTAAACTATTGACCACTTGAGACCACTCCTAATATAAGCATTAGCTTAGTTGGAGGGGCTAAAGGGAATGTGATAAAAAAACATTGCTAGTAATATTTCTAACAGAAAAAAAAACCATCGCCTTTATTATTATTGAAAAAGGGCGGGATGCCTACGGAACACTATAGTATGCGTGGTTCAACACACACTTGGCCGGTTTTTCTTTTCTAAATAATGGTAGGTACTAACTTGATTGCGATCTTCTTGCAGAGGTACCGGTGCAGCAGGTAGACGTCGCCGCGGCTGGTGCAGAACACGGTGGCGGCGTCGCCCGCGCTCGCCAGCTGGATGTCCGCGTCTTCCTTGCTGGTCAGCGACACCGACACCTGGAGACCAGACCAGGACCCTCATGGTACCATAAATAAATATCGCCAGACTGACACACCAACTGTATTGCCCCAAACTGTACTATGGGTACCGTACAATGGACTGGGGGCGATCCCAGTGACACCCAGAATAGGGCAAATTACGAAAAGGCCATTTCCGAAATTTGCCCTGGCGGGAATTGAACCCGCAACCACCATGTGCAGTGACCCGAGCGGCTTACGCTCGATCCACTGCGCCAAGCGGTCGTCGAACCATAAGCTTCCACTGTACGGATACGGCACCCGAAGGTTTCATTTCACTGTTATGCGGGAGTAGGTATGCACACTACACAAAGCCGGCGTTCTAGCTTTTTTTTAAAAAAATAATAAATTACTAGTGTATTATTTTTTAATCACTTTCTAGTGACAATGGTGTTGCCTGTTCCGATTATCGTAGGAATCAATTTCGAAAATGGCTATGTTGGTGTGATAGTCTAGCTATGTTATCATTGAGCCGATGGGGTTCAATTAAAAGAAAAATACCCTAAACATTTCGAAACAAATTGAGGTCGAATGGTGTTCCAATGCGGTTGTATACTTATGGAATACATGTAAAAATAATAATAAAAAAATTGAACCGACTTCAAAAAACCTGGGTGCACTAAGGTGAAGGCGCCTGTCTAGCCCGCGAAGTTAAAATTTTTTGAGTTCTTTTAGAAATTTTTCAAAATCTGACAATAATAAAAGACAAATTTTGTAATTCGCGAAAAAGACCGTGTGCAGTGCATTTATTAATACATTTATTTTACCCTAAATATTATCACGGTGAATATGATACTAGTAAATCACTAAATATACAAAAATTGCCAGCAGATTATCTGGATAGCTGTCGTTCTTGAAATGTTTTAGAGTAAGTTGGATATATTAATAAATGCACTGCACACGATCTTTTTCGCGAATTACAAAATTTGTCTTTTATTATTGTCAGATTTTATTAAATTTCTAAAAGAACTCAAAAAAATTGAACTTTGCGGGCTAGATGGGCGCTTTAGCCTTAAAAGCTAGAAATAACTAGGGACCTTATAATTTCTTTTATTTGAAGTCGGTTGAACATGACAGTTCGTGAGTGCCACCGTAGGCCTTAACAAAATAAACTATTTGACTTTGAATCATCGGTTAGCACTAACCCGTTTCGGTGCAGCAACGACCTTGTCGTCGCTGGAGTGCCCCAGCTGGCCCAGGTTCGTGCCCCACGTGTAGAGGGCGCGCGCGCTCCACACCACCGCGTGGCCGCGCGCCGCGCACACGCCCAGCGGGGAGGCGACCTTCAGCACGGGCTTGATGGACGGCAGCTTTATTGTGGACGGGGTTTTGGTTGACGACTGGCTCACGTTGTCTGTTGTG
The DNA here is from genome assembly GCA_905147325.1 of Notodonta dromedarius. NCBI lineage: Eukaryota > Metazoa > Arthropoda > Insecta > Lepidoptera > Notodontidae > Notodonta > Notodonta dromedarius. The sequence continues at coordinate 8,109,994 of LR990175.1, read as the reverse complement.
TTTAGAGTGTATTGAAGAACCTTGAAAAAATGTTTTTTTTTAAAGTAGTGAGGTTTGGTGGGTTCCTCGCCAAAGAGGTTATGTAGGTTGTTTGAATTTTATGTGCGAATATTGTTTTCAACACTGATTGCGGACTTAGTCAGTGGTCTGCAATGAAGATTCTTTTTTTATTCATTGAAAAGAGTAATCATTGAGCTTGCCTGATCTTCTCAGTGGAAGCAGCATTCCAAACCGGCGGTAGATTCTGACTATTCATAAATGCTTTGTTGGCTGGCTTACATGAATAAAAACTATTTTGAGTTTGAGACACCAAGATTTAACTGTCAGCATGTCCCGAGGTAATGGACATTGGATTCTTAAGGGTCTGGAAGACCCTAACAAATTTAATAAGAAAATAAAACAAGGAGAATAAGATAAAAATGAATTCTTTCTAACGTTCTGGGAGATAAATTTTCAAAATACGTCTAATAAATTAAGTTATCGGATTATGGTTTCCATCCTCCTTGCTTTAAAATCCAAATTGTATTGTTGGCTCTCACCAGTCCGCTCTCTAGCAGGAAGATGGTGGAGTTGAGCGTGGTAGCGGCGGCGCGGCAGGGCTCGGGCAGGCGCAGCGGCGCGGGCCGCAGCGCCGTGCCGTGCGGCGCGCCGGCGCGGGCCTGCTGGCCGCAGCACCACGCGGCGCCCGCGCCCCCCGCCCCGCCGCTGCACACCCACACGCTGTGGAACTTACCTAGGCACACCTGCGAAAACAGATAGTATACTTACATTTCCCCGCTGTTCCAATGACGACGACATTGCAAAGAGTCCCGTAAAATACAGTGATAACAGAATGGCTGGCATCAGTAAACAAATATTTGACATCTATGGCTGACACAGATTACCTACGTAGACTTGGCCAGAACTGAAATTTCTGGTATCTCAATGTGGCAATAAAAATTCCAGACATCCTGCTGGTAAGACTAGCCGGTGTGGGACTTAAAGCCGAGGATGTGGGAAACCCAGATACTTTTGAGTCGCTGAGCAGGTAGTAGGACAATTTTTAGAAATATATACGCTTAAAAACGTGTGTAAGCTTTACGATCGACCAATGACAATGGAGATGTTTGAGATCCCGCCCGCTGCTTTTTTCGGAATATGAATATGAATCCCAAGGGTCTATGAGCATACCCAACATCAATTTATTTATAGTGGATTTCGTATGAGGTATTTCCCAAACTATTTAGTAGTCCCATAAGCAGCTCTCAAATAAAAATCATATTTACTTTATACGAGTAGTTTATTTGATAATCGTTATATTTGTCGTCTGCAATCATATATGGTTCCGGAACTGTAAGCGTTGTAGTCCTGAGGCGCGTAGTGGTACGTTTGAAACGGGTTCGCAGCAGACACTACCTTGACGACTTTCATGGGCTTCTCTTCTACGTATGTCACATTCCCAAAGGCGGCGGCCGATGGTATCACTTTATTTGTATCCTCGCGAACTTTGGACGGCAAGAAGTCCGTGAACTTCCCGGCCATAGCACCCAGCAACGGTTCTCCTTTGATGATGCAGTAAGCGAACAATACGACACACGTGTAACAGACGCTGAGCAGGATTAGGTAGAAAATGATCATCCCCTTGTTATTCTTAATCGATTCTCTCAGCGCGGTCAAACAACCTATCTCTCTGTGTGTATGATTATCCTCGAGACTGGTCGTGCAATCTTTAGAAACAGGTGTAAGGCTAGTTTTGTTTACAAGCGTACAACATAGAACTGGATGCAGTAAATCAGGGTTCATGTTCTTCCAATGGGAGTTCGCGAAATCCCTATAAGTGACTGCACCGCAACACTCATAGTTCAACATGACATAATCCCACATATGCGTAATCAGATCACCGTCTTTCCCATAATTGACGCTAATAGAGGTTTGTAAAGAGACCCTTGTCTTTTCGTTTCTAGAGTAGATGCTGTAGATGCCGGAGATGAAGAAGATCCAGAAAGCGACTGAGGACAAGGCTGTGACGAGGAATATGTAGGACTTTATCGCGCATTTGACCCTACACCCAGCGCCTATGATCCCGCAGCATGACGTCATCATGGTGAGCGCAGCCACTGACATCAGGACCGTCGTCATCGGGGTCACCCATAGCTTCAGATTCACGAATTTGGCTATCGTGTCGACAAGAGCGCTATTAGTGACGGTGTAGTTCACTTCTCTGAAGAATTCCGTGTTCAACGCGCACCACATACATATTACGAAGCCGATCAAGGACGTCATGAAGAACAGAATGTTTGTGAACCCCAAACATGTGCGCGGCAAATTAACTGTGTGCATTTTAGATGTTAAATGGTTGGTGTATGGGGTAATTTGTTGTAAAATCTAATTTATTCATATGCATCCCCGACTGATTGACATTTGATGAAGATTGTGTATTTGGTTTTTGGCATTTTGACATATTTTTTTAAAGGCCAGTTCTTTTTGTGAAATTGTCTATTGTCCAAAAGGACAGAGCTTACACATGGAACAGAGCCACAAAAAACTAATTGTCTGTTTATTTAATTTATCCGCCAACCCGCACTGGGCCAGCGTGGTGGATTATGGCCTGAATCCCCCTCATATTGAGGGGAGGCCCGTGCCCAGGAGTGAGACGTCAAAAGGGCTAAATTATTATTTATTATTTAATTTAACTACATATCAGTGCTTCTCGATACCCGTTAAGTATAAGAAAATATCCGTTTAGAAAGTATTATAATAGATAGTTTCTGCGGTAAATGGAAGAATTTTAAGTGTTAAATATTGCTAAGGGCTTACCCGCGGGCTTACCATGCTATTTCAATATGTTTACCATAGAATCTCTGCCAGTACACGGGAGTCTGAACACCCACAAATTTGGGGTTGAAGTCGGCACGCCGCCGTAAAGAGTCTTAGGTTATTTGCTTGTCTTTTTCTGATTCTGATTTCCTTACGATAATAATATCTCTCCATCTCTATAATTCTACTCTACGTAATATTCTCGACAGCTCCTGGCTTTCAGCTAACCGGACTATTCATAAATAATTATGATCGGTGTTAACGTTAGCATTAACTAGAGCGTCATGCAAAGTATCTATGGTAGTATCCTACTAATATTATAAATGCGAAAGTTTGTGAGTGTGGATGTATGTATGTATGTATGTATGTATGTATGTATGTATGTTTGTTACTCCTTCACGCAAAAACTACTGAACCGATTTGGATGAAATTTGGAACACAGATAGATTATAACCGGGATTAACATATAGGATACTTTTTAACCCAATAATCCAATACTACGCGGATGAAGTCGCGGGGCACAGCTAGTTTAGTATATATCTATCATAGTTGGTTTGATGACCGCTTGGCGCAGTGGTTCGAGCGTAGGCCGCTCAGCTGACTACATCGGGTGGTTGCGGGTTCGATTGCCGTCAGGATAAATTTCGGAAATGGCCTTTTCGTAATTTGCCCATGTGGGAGCATCCCTGATCAATGGATTAGGGGCGCTCCCGTACCGTACAATGGTACGGTACCCATAGCACAAGCGTTGCTCAGTTTGGGACCATACAGTTGGTGAGTTCATCCAGTTAGCGGACGACTAGACACTTTATTCTAATATTCTCACCTGTTTCACACAAGTGTTGGCCCTGTTGAAGCAAGTGAGCAGTTCCGGTGTGTTCCTCTGCTGCTGGGTGCCCGTGCCCAGCGTGTAGTTGGAGTTGGAGCCCCACACATACACTTCAGTTGGCTGGGCTCCCTCGGGCTTGTACATGTACTGCCGGTCCAGGGTCGCGTGCTCCAGTGCGCGGTAGTCATCCTTATCTAATATGTCTGTATTCACGCCTGCAATGATCGTTCAGGTGCTTGAATTTTCAACTTAAATCTAGATTATTTTAGGACTATTTTAAATTGAATACATTTTTATTGTCAGGTATTGCCCTACGCAATTTATTAACACCGACCTGTGCAAGAATAGAATATACCGAATAGAATTCAACCAGTGCCTACCGATCAAAATAGCAAGTATCGTTTTATTACTTAGCAAGTGTTGTCTAACTTTATGACACATGTAAGGGACCTCGCTCACGCCATCAAGAGTGGAGACGGCGTCGAGGCGCGGACGAAGCGTCGAGCCGCGTCTAGGTTTTTTAGGAATGGAAAAACGCCCTGCCGCTGTTTTTCATTTTATTATGTACCTTGTGTTACTGTTGGGATGAGATAAAGCATAACTACCCGCATCTCGGCTTTAATAAAAGGTCACCCCGCGACTCCATCTCGACTTAGGGCCATGCACACCACGTTTTCTAAATGCGCCCTCGACGCGCGTTCTAGAAACGTGAGTCTACGGCGCGCTTTAATCCTACAAAGGTCTACAGGGTTCGTCTCACTCGCGTGCGTATCGCATCAGTATCGCCACAAACGCGCGTCGACGGCGCGTTAAAAAAACGTGGTGCACGGGTCCTTAGGGAGCCAAATGGCTAAGTTACCTATCTTCATGAGCGTAACGGCAGCGCGTATTTGTCCGTAGAACACGCTTCTATGCAGCGGCGTGTAGCCGGACTCGCGGTCGCGCGCGTTCCTGAACGCCTCCGAGGAGTGCCGGAGGAGCCACTCCATCAGGTGCACGCGCCCGCGGGATGCGGCCGTGTGCAGGGCTGTGCGACCCTGGCAATTCACCAGACTAACATAGTACTGTCTGAGCAATACAGGGCAGTGGCAAGCAATGCCGTAAGAGGCAATACTTAGGCCTTTATCACTACATAGTATAAAACAAAGTCGATTCCCGCTGTCTGTCCCTATGTATGCTTAGATCTTTAAAACTACGCAACGGATTTTGATGCGGTTTTTTTAATAGATAGAGCGATTCAAGAGGAAGGTTTATATGCATAATATAGTTTAATTTATATGGCAGAACAACGTTTGCCGGGTCAGCTACTTAATAAATATATCTCAAGTCTGACAGCGATCTTTAGTAGGCTTTTCACTGGTCAAGTCATTTGGTACTGGTTTGACATAAGACATTTCCAAGATCAGTCTTAGACTTAAGATCGATTTATTCATACGGGCCTTACGGCCGAATACTCGTATCTCACTTAAATCTCCACTTGCTAAAGCGGCGCTTAAATTTGACGGCCTCTTAATTCTAAGTGGTATTCTCAAACGCCAATTAACTGATTTAAGACCGTGATTAGCTAAGTAGCCATCAAATGTCTCTAATATGGCAATACTTCAATAAATAGGTTCGTTCTCATTTTCAAATTCTATTTAGTAATTTGTTTGTTTCGTTCTACGCAGATCTATGAAATTTTAAACAATATAAGATATTATTTAAATATTAAATTAATCATTTAAGAGCCATTTTAAGTTAAAATACATGGTCGGCAATAAAACACAAATATTTATAATACTCATTACATCAAATAAAAAATAATATCGGCTACAGCTGCAGTCCATAGTATTGTATTCTCTTTGCTGCAGTCATAACGCAGGAAGAACGGAACGGATGAACCACTTGACGGCAAACTTGTCAAACAGTTTGAAGAAACATTTCAAAACTCCAAATCATCGTTCTACGGGGTTCCTGATACTAATTTGGGCATGATTATAGGCTTCCTCAGGTGGAGATAAACAATTTAAAATGGGTGTGAGCAGATATCGGCGACATAGCTACCCATACTGTCATCCAGAAGCACCATATTACTATAGTACCGCCGATCTCCGTCTTGTACCGCTCCAGGCTATTGCATTGGCTATAAATGTTTCGAATTCTTAGATACGGATCGCAAACCATTTGTACATTGTAGGAAAATAAGCCCTTTCTGTATATATCTCCGATTACCCGCTGAAAAATTCGGGTGGCGAAGAATCGTGTAGCTATTAGAATTTGGTCACGCGCCCGGATAGCTTGGTTCCTGTTGGTTCTTGGCTCTATACGTTCAGCTAGTAATTATTCCAAGTATAAAACTGTCGCTTTATTAAATCTGAAACGCATTTTGCACTGCATTTCGTCGTAAGACGAGAAAGCATTAAATTTTACTTTACTCTGCCTTCCTGTGCTCGTGCCTCAGGTTCATCCTCGAGCGAGGATAGGGAAGTTAGCGACATTTTTCAAGGAATTTACCGAAAAAGTACTGCGAGATAAACATAAGATTGGTCCAGACTCCACTTAAAGTTGAGAGGCTCTCAATGTTGTTTGAAGGCTGATTCGACAGCTGTCATGCATTGAGTGGCCGTTCAGTATACCAATTTTTGTTTAAGTGGAGATTTGACGGCCTCTTAAACTAAGTTCAATTAAATTTAAGTAGGGGATTTGATTGACCTTTGAGAATACGAAAATGACGGATAGGGGCGTCTTAAATAGTTAAGAGCCTCTCAAATAGTTAAGTGAGCTTTGAGTATTCGGCCGTTAGTGCCATAAACTGCATTCAATAAGGCGGAAAATTTCACATAATTATAAATAAGCAGGTCATACATAGGTGCATAAGTAACAGTATATTGTTCAGTTTATATAACACTAGCGGCCCGCCCGGCTTCGCACGGGTACATTATTCGAGTTTTAGTAAGGATCCCAATTTTTTTGGAAAATATATTATAGCCTATGTCACCCGGGGATAGTGTAGCTTCCCAACAGTGAAAGAATTTTTCAAATCGGTTCAGTAGTTTCGGAGCCTATTCATTACAATCAAACAAACAAAGTTTTCCTCTTTATAATATTAGTATGATTACTGGTATCACAATGTTCAGGGTTTTCTCGTGAGTTCCCAATATTGCTATAGTGAAATTCACAATACTTGTCACCTTATTGATAGTGTATAAACACCCTATTGTGTTAGGCCTAATATGATTCTAAACAAATGTTAAAAGCTGTAATACTACTATTGTTCAATATAAAAAAAAAATACTGCTGACATTTGTGCTGCAAATAAAGTATGATAGAAAGAAGGTGCTTACCTCAAAATCAAAGGCCTTGACGAAATTAGCACATGTTCCTTTGATGAAGCTTGCCAGTGCTTCATCGCTGACTGACCACTTGGTGATGGCACTAGTGAGAGCCTGCCCGTGGCTCCGGGACCTGCACCGAGGGGTGCAGTCCACCTCCACCTTATGCTTACTCATGGTGTATTGTCTTGCACCACTTACTAATATTATCAGAATTGGACCTTATTGTGATAAATATATATGTAGACTAGAATCTCTCTTGCAAATTATAATATGGATATGTTTTGGAACAGTTCAATGAGCAGTTGTGCAGCAGGTACAATGTAGAGCTCGGCTCTGGGGTAGCCCCCGGAGGAGCTACGTGTAAAAGTCTAACAGCACATGATTGCCTTAATGACCGTCTGAAAAAAATAAAAATAAAACTTGAAGCAGAAGAATGCAATGTTTTTAAAAAACATTGTAACATAAGTTTTTTTTATTGGTTTTAAAAAGATAAATCACTGACCAGAATGAATTAATAAAATAATACACAAAAGTATGGATAGTATGTATACAAAAGTATAGTAAAATTTAGTGCAAATTATTATTATGTTATCAATATTTTGTTGGACAGAAGTAGCATGATATTGCTATAGCTAACATGTTAAATATGTAGGTATGTTAAATTACATTGAGTAGTCTCCATATTCTAAGTTACTTACAGTGGACTCATTATTAGATAAACAAAGTTGCTTAATCGCTTGCGGATAACGAACTATGAAGATAATTTGTAAAAGCTCATAATTAGCGTTATACCGCATCCGCACTCGCACGCGAACCACGGCGCGAAAAGCAGCGCAAATCGCGGATAAGAATGCCTACAGTCTACACTCGCAGGTTCGTGCCGGGCTTCACAGTATAGTTCGCGCTCTTGACGAGTATGCACGTCACGTAATTTTGTAGTTTATTTGGTATGGACAGTGAAACCACTACAGCCACTACAGGTGCTTTACTACTTTGCGCTTTGGCAATTTATAGTTACGCCATAAAGAAAAAAGTTACGACTTAGAAGTTAAAAAAGTTACTTAAAAGTTGCTTAGTTACTACTAAGCAACCCGCGAATGTGGAGTCTTGTCGTGTTCACGCGCGCTTCGCGCCTGCAAGCCCTTTGTCGCGGGACAAAAAACCGACAATTTTCGGGGAACGAGCCGCGTAGCTGCGAAGAATATGCGAATAGGATCCACACTCACGCTTCGCGGATTTTTCGCGACTTCGCGCGCGAATCGCGTGCGAGTGCGGATGCGGCTTTATATTATACATTCAACTGGGTACTATGATACAATCTCAAGGTCGAATGATAGGTGACACCGGTCGCTAGGACCTTTTACGACGATATTATTTATAGCAGAATATTTCTAAGCAGTTGTGGAGTAAGAACTTTGTTGAAATAGAAACCAAACCAACATGAAAATAATTCTAGAATTACCTTTACATGTTAACAGCTGTTTGAATTGGGTTGTTCTCGTAACAGATTGCACAAACCATTTTTCACGTTAAATATAGAATAGATTCACACATAAGATATGGTGTGACTATTGTTACATAAGTCTCTAGTTATTTAGTGTAAATAATACTAGTATTAGTATTTAGCGAGCGAATTCAGAGATATTTCTTGCAATATTCGTGTACAAAAAATTCGCAGAACCAAGCCGACCGATGCAAAATCTAGTTTGACTTTGATTGATTGATAAACGTAGTGACAGACACATTGATATGACGTTTGAAGACAGAGACAGAGAGGAGAGAGGACAGGGTCTTTGTTAGACAGTCTGACAGAACAGGCAAAAAGTCGATACAAGAAAAACATATCGTCGTCGTAAACTTATAGCCTACAACATTTTATTATATTTTTATATTTAGCTGCTATATAACATGTTTATAAAATTGCAAGATCATGAAAATAATGACTATTCAAGCTGACAATACTGTCACCTACGTCAAACAAGGTTCCAAAGGGCTTGCACCCAGGCAGAGACGTGAAATCTAAATTACGTTACGTCAAATAAACGTCAAAAAAAGCTGATCGTCTTTCAGCTCCTCATGAAAGAAACGTAATATTTTCGGTCTCATAGTATTGTTACGTAAAAACAAACTATGTTTAAAGTGATCAGCAGTGCCGCGAGGCTATCTAGAACCCAGTTGCCTAGGTGTGTGTTTATTTCAAAAGTTCTTTTATATCTCTTCAGCACACATATTTGAGTGAAATATATGTGAACCAGAGGCAACAACCTTGTTTTCAGAAGTCTTCCAGCATTCTCGACATCTAACGCCCAGTTCGCAGAGAAAGCCGCTGATCCGGCCTGCCGCAAGGAAGCTCCTAGAATTGATAACGATGCTGTAACATCTCTGCCTGACGAAGCTCGTCAGAAATGTGTGCTGGAATCAACTATATTGGTCCCTACCAAGGTACTCGTAAATACACCTGCAGTTATATGAAAAACGGAGACACATTATCATAAATAAATAATTTAATTGTTCCATATCCGTGTCGGAATCCTTGCAGAAAAGGTATATAGTACAATATTAAGTGTTTATCATTAGGTACCTAATACCTATATTAATTTTCATATGTGAGAATGGTACAAAAAGACAATTAAAGAGAGATTATGTATCACACATTTGTTTTAGTATATGTCACAGTGGTGATAATCTCTTTCTATAATGTCTTGGGATTTTTGACAGGTCATTGAGAATTTCTGCCTAAATAAAACAGCATGTTAAACACAAGTACTATGTAGGCAGGTAGGTAATTCAATGAGAATGGTGTGACTGGACTATATTGTAATTCCAGGTGGATCTTACACCAGTGTCTGGCGTGCCCGAGGAACACATTAGAACTCGCCGTGTCCGCATCTACCAGCCGCCCAAGAATGCAATGCAGAGTGGCACCAACAACATCCACCACTGGGAGATGGAGTTTGATAACCGCCAACGCTGGGAGAACCCCCTCATGGGCTGGACCTCCACTGGTGATCCTCTATCGAACATGAAAATCCAATTCTCCTCCCCCGATGAAGCCATAGAACATTGCGAAAAGAACGGATGGGTGTGGTACATCGATGCACCGAAGACTGAGAAAGAATTCAAGCCCAAGAGCTATGGTCTCAACTTCTCGTGGAACAAACGCACCAGAGTCTCCACTAAGTAGACCGTTAGTATATTTAGTTGATTTCATTACTTATGTTATATAATAACAAATAGAAAAACTTTTAGATCAAGGGCTAACTTAGATATTTAAATGAATATCATTTGAAATAATTTCAGTTGAATACCCGTTAGAAACTAAAATAATTTAAATAAACTCCACATGTGATGAATGAAAATTGTATATTTATTTATATTACTCAACGACAACCACTCACCTCACAGCAAACTGTGGTTGTGGGTTGAATTCCCTGGCTGGCGACATTTCGTTATTCAGCCTGTGGTGCTACTCTTAACAACGATAATCGATATATCGTGACATTTGTAGTTTGAAATCCTACTCTAAATTCCATATTTTTTCCGTTGTTTCGATTACTAAATGAACAATACAAAATTATCGTTCGTTCAGAAGATTTACGACGGCCAAAAGGATGATATTTAGAGTAGGATTCCTCACTGCAAATGTCACGATATACCGATTATCGTTGCTAAGAGTAGCACCCCTAGTTTATGTGTGCATAAGATGGCCCCCAGTCCATTGAACAAGCGTTTGAGAACATACAGTTGCGTGTGTTACCCGTGCGATGTTTAGTATTCGGTAAATTGCCTTTAAAACGTAGCAAAATGAAAAGCGAAGCATTCTATATTTTTCATTTAATCATAGTTTCCAACATGGTTAATTAATATTTTGTACCTCGGAAGAAAATCATATTTCGCAGGTCTCACTTAAAACTTTTTATTTACATATCATACAATTTGAACATATGTTACACAAGTGGTGCCATGCGCAACACATGCTGTAAATATTGCAATTTCACTAACTACAATAGTTTTACATGTACATCGTACATAATGTAAATTATAATAATATTTTAAAGTAACTAACAACCATCTCAAGATATAACTAGCTATAGATAAAATTATGAAATATTATTGCATCCTCTTTCATTATTTACATAGTAATGAACAATATTGAGAGTTATTTCTATACTATTAGAACAATATTATCATGAGTTGTCCTTTTAAAAATTCAAATGTATTAATATTGAATGTGGGTCGTCATTGAGATATTAAATGGTTCAAAGCAAATGTGTATATTAAAAAAAGCGATTTTGTAAAATTTAAGTACGACACGAGGTGTTGGCGTCTAAAATCTACTATAAATCCATACAAGCCTCGAAAATTCTAAGTAAAAATTAATTTAGAAGTGTTTGGTCAGAAATATCAATACGTAGTAAAATTTTAAAACAACGAGGTCTTGGTCCTTGCTAAGTGAAAAATATTATCGAGTTTAACAATAATAATATTCTAATCTCAGGTATTTCTAGAGATATTTGAAAACTGTTTTAAACATATTTTTTTAAAATAGCTACTTAATTCTATTGTACCTATTAAATGAGTCTTTCAACATTTCAAATTCAATATACTCAATCCGTAATTGTTATCATTGATGTACCATCGGTTTCGAAAGTGATAAAACACTAATTTTCTAAGCTGAAATCACACCACTGTTGAAGCCGATTGTACACGCAAGCTGCTAAAATATTATTTAAAGCACTTTGTGCATCTACTTCAGCAATTTGAATTCTAGGTACTAACAGCTAAATATTATAATTATAAAATAAATAAATGAAACCTACTTAGGGACGGGCTAAATATTTGGAAGTAGAAACACAAGTGTATAAAATTGGCTAAAGAAGTTCGACAAGTGAATCAAAAAGTAAGTAAGCAATGTATTTTACAATTAAACAAAAACTAAGTAAACTCAAAACTAATGAAGTAAATTATTTATTAAATTTTGTGCGAATATTTCAATTATTGGCGTATTACATTATCTGATTTATTGGCATTATTTTTGTGCTATAAATAATCTATATTTATTATATATATTTAAAAGATGCTGCAACTGGTTATATCTCGAAAACAGACTACGCGAGAAGTTTTAGCGGATTCTTTAATGAGCTTCAATGTATTTATTTGCCGTCATACTATTTACTTCTATTTCAGTCAGTACCTACCCAACAGGTAGCCGTTTCTTTCAAAAGAAGAGATCCGCCATATCATAATTATATTCGTAGGTATTTAAAGCTTCTGTAAGATCACCATGAAACAATTTCTAGTACAAATGTTCTCTCAGCAATAAAAGCTTACCTACCTAAATCTACATTTTTATGCTAATGAAAAGTAACGGCTTTAACTACTAAATTGACTTTTTTAAAAACCTCGCACACATCATAATTATTCAGTTTATGTTATATGGATATAGCGTCTGCTAAACTATGTAATTCTGAAACATTAATATAGACCTTACATGAATCAAGATAGATTTCACTTCAACTTGACATTTAAGTTAAATAATGGCAAGTATTATAAAAGTAGATAAGTCATTAGTAGAATTTTGTTAATTAGTTTTTGTAAATAGCAAAAACGCGATTTAAAAAAATTTTGTCTGTCTGTCTGTCTGTCTGTGTGTTTGTTCCGGGTAATCTCCGAAACGGCTGGACCGATTTTGACGGGACTTTCACTGGCAGATAGCTGATGTAATAGGGAGTAAAATAGGCTACTTTAATTTTTGAAAAACAATTAGGGTTCCGCGAAAAAATTTTTAAAAAACATGAAATCAAAGAGTATCTCCGAAACGGGTGGACCAATTTTGACGGGACTTTCACTTGTAGATAGCTGATATTATAAGCAGCAACTTAGGCTACTTTTATTTTAGAAAAACAAAATTAAAAAAAAAGGACAAAATGGGTTCTGTCGTGCGGGCTCAGAACGCGGGAGCGGGCTTTTTTGTTAAGTTAAATTCCACGCGGATGAAGTCGCGGGCTCAGCTAGTTATAAATAAAGATGTAGAAGCTTGTGTTTGCCCTGACTGCGGTGTTAAATTAATTGGCAATCCATATTGAAAGAGTGATTAAAATATTATGCTTAAGGTGAAGGCGCCTGTCTAGCCCGCGAAGTTCAAATTTTTTGAGTTCTTTTAGAAATTTTTCAAAATCTGACAATAATAAAAGACAAATTTTGTAATTCGCGAAAAAGACCGTGTGATTTATTAATACATTTATTTTACTCTAAATATTATCACGGTGGATATGATACTAGTAAATCACTAAATATACAAAAATGCCCAGATTATCTGGATAGCTGTCGTTCTTGAAATGTTTTAGAGTAAGTTTGATATATTAATAAATGCACTGCACACGGTCTTTTTCGCGAATTACAAAATTTGTCTTTTATTATAGTCAGATTTTGAAAAATTTCTAAAGGAACTCAAAAAACTTGAACTTCGCGGGCTACATGGGCGCTTTAGCCTTAATTGTTATGGAAACAGTGACATATTAGCCATTCTCATATACAAATACTACATATTTACAATAACAAATTGATTTACAACGAAGTTTAGATTGGTGTCAAATAGTATCTACTTCAACAAATATAAACTACTGATTGGAAATACGATTTTGGATCATCACAATTATCATTTCAAAACATGATTCAAAATGTAGCCACCCAATTTTTTGTATAGTGCGTTCAGTTCCCGAAGTGTGCTGTGACTTTTATGACTCTGTCATAAGAACAAGTCAATTTATGAATAAAAAAAACGCGTCTTCGTGAAATGAACTTACTATATATGTGTTAATCGCTCCTAGTTAAACCGCGGCCTGCCTGTATATCTTATTCCCATATGCACTGATTTGTAAAATTGACTGAATTGGTATTCACAATCGATGAGAAGTTTCCGTGACGGAAACGACAGCTTCCATCCTTCTTCTAGTTAATTTGTAAAATAATATAAATAAATCAATAAATATTGCCAGACTGACACACCAACTGTATGGTCCCGAACCAAGTGACGCTTGCACTATGAGTACCGTACAATGGACTGGGGGCGATCCCAGTGACAGCCAGACCAGGGCAAATTACGAAAAGGCATTTCCGAAATTTGCCTCGGAATCCAACCCGCAACCTCCATGTGTAGTGAACCGAGCGGCCTACGCTGGAACCACTGCGCCAATCGAAAGAAAAGAAGGATGGAAGTTCTTTTTCCGACATCGGAAACTTTCCGTCGGCTGTGAATACCCTTCTTAAATACTCTGTGGTGGCATTAATCACACTTCCATTCCATAAATGATCCAAGTGATCGAATAATAACAACCAGTATTTGCATTAATCTAATCATGCGTCTACCAACGAATATAAATCTAAAAACGTGTAACCTGCGTGATATCTCACTGTAGCTCGATATTGTAAAGCTTATTGAAGTCGATGAAGTAGATAAGTATTAATAAAAACGTTAATGTATTGCAACCATTTTGGAAGTACCCAGTAACGTATTAATGGTCTGAGATGGACAGACACCATGTCCAAAAGCGACTCTATTTAGGCAGCATTAAGCACTATAAGAACAAATGAAATAGCCCAATTTCTGGTATCCGTATACCTAAGTTTGGAAGACATGAACGCGATTATTTTGTGTGTGTATCTCTATAGAATTTACAGAAAGTTAAAAGTAGTTAAAATCGATATAACAATAGCATTATAAAGCACTTCTATTTGCCCTTGTTGATTAAATTCCTACTTAACTTGGGTTACATTTTAAGGTTCAATCTTATAATTACAGTAGTGACTCCACTCCATTATAACTTTTCCGAAAAAAAATTGGTAACGACTTCGTTTTCGCTAGTTCATGACTTTAAACAATGTTTAATAAATTGCAGCGTGTATGTTAGGTGTCTGTTCATCGCAACAGGTCATTATATTTTCTTAATAATCAGACAACCGTCAACGTGACTAATTTAATTTAAAATCACAATTTTTAAATTTTTTTCTCGCCGTTATTGTGCGTGAACACATGCTCGCTCTCGCTCTCTCTCGCGAATACTTTGACACTCGCTCGCACTGAAAATCGTTCGGGGGTTTCCGTCAGCGTTCGGAAAAGTTCGACAACTGCGTATCCAATCCAGGGCGTGCGATCACAAAATCTGGAGAACCGTTACATTTTAAAATTTCATCAGTTTCATTTATGATGATAACGTTTATTTATTGTCAGCACCAAATGATAGAAGTATTTCGGGTAGGTACCCGAATATGCAGAATTTACTTGAAAGCTTACCACCAAATATTTAGAGGCAACTTTGAGGGCTACTTATTAAATTTTCCCAAATTATACAAAAACATGCAGATAAAATCGTAACAAAAACAAATAGGAGGTGGGTTGTAACTTGTACAGACATGCGGACTAATGCGGGATCTCAAGCGCGGACTTAAACCGTAAGCTACATAGATCCCGTGACTAAGTACACTAAATAGACTGCGTGATTCTCTTCGAGTAGACTTTAAATATTAGACCGAAAATCCACGTTTAAATCGCTCGACCTCAAGATTTAGCGATCGCAATCGGACGTCCTGAACTAGGGCGGAGCTTCTGGGAGCTCATGGGTCGGAGATCAGCTGGGCTGCTCGTCGCTCTCGCGGTGCACGAGCACGCGGACGAGGGTGGGCGGCGCGGGCGCGGGGGCGGGCGCGGCGTCCGGCGAGGCCTCCGTGACCAGGATGCTGACGGCGCTGCTGGTGTGCGGGGAAGGCGTGCGCGCGCGCGCCGGCGGCGTCACGCGCCTGCACGAGCTGCGCCGCGAGCTCAGCCGAAGGGAACCTGGCGAGGGACCAGGTAACGCTAGATTTAACATACCTTAGTTATACTCTGTTAATCTCTAGGTGGTAATACCGAATATTGATCCCTGGGTGTAGGCTCTTTTATCAATCAATCTTATGACCTTGAAGATAACCTCAAGATCCGAGACTAAAATTTAGTGGTCATCTTGTACCGAAATGACATTTTCGAGTTTGTTCTCAGACTTGAGATAGATTTAATAATACCGGCCTAAGGGGTGCTCTGGCTAGCTATGGGTAATATCCGGCATTGCCATTGTCAAATGTATGGTCTTGTTCCAGTGCACTTGAGGTGATGAAGCGGTCTAATTTGCACTTTTATATCTACACTTTTCTCTGCTGCAACACATTTCAGACCACGTAATGCGATGCTCATTAGCTGTGTTGTGACGACATTGATGTTTACTTTTCCGTATATAGTTCCACAATTCGACCGTAGCTGGTATACCGTGTGTTCAGTGGTAAAATAGTGGTAGTGACGATACAGTGTTTCTGACTAACGATCTATTACAACACGGTAACATAGCGTTTAACCGCAAATAATATTGAACTTTACTTACGGAGTCCTGCGATGCGTTAAAAGTGAAGTACAGAAACTATAAAGGGGCACAAGTCTACGTAATCTTAAACTACATGTTTGAACCATGCTAATTTAGCTACGGAAGCGACACTAGCGATCGAGACAAGCATGCACAAGCTGGGGCTACACACATTAAATTAAATTCTATAAAACAGGGCGCGACGCCCTTACATTTATGCCAACAAACATGGCTGGTTTATCACACCATCTAAAATTAAGAAGTATTACGTTAAAATAATTGAACTCCTTTGAATTGTTTTCAAGCAAATCCACTTCTATTTATAAAGGATCTGGAATCAGATGAAGTTGTCTAGGGCTTCTTGGCACTGAACAGTTGGCTTCCAATAATTGTGAAAAGTATAGTAAGTGAAGAAGTAGATGCCTATTGCCTACCAATTTATTATATAAAGTAAAATACATGGAAGAATTTACGAGGTCAACAACGATTGTGAAACACTGGATGCCAACTATTGCGTGCTCCGTTCAACGCAATCTAAACTAAATGAGGAAGAGACACGGAAAGCAAAACATTACATATGAACCTGCTCGTTTCGGGCCCCCGTCTTCGTCCATTGCGTCCTGGTGCCGCAGGAATATCGGCAGCCCGTACGCCGACCGCCGCCGCGCCGGAGCTGACTCCGAGCCGCAAGCTGCCTGCAACACGACAAGATAACCTTAGCGTGAACAGTCAAAGACCAAACTCTAGAGAAACATGAATTCACCAAAAATAATTATTTATCGTGGTAATAATAAGTGGATTAAACAGTTACTATTGAAAGAAACTATAGACTGATTGCTTTATTGTAAAAAAGCATGTTATGTAGATTGGACAAATGTTCCGGAATAAATCGTAATGCAACCACAAAGAAGCCATCCATGCAATGGAAAGACTAATTATCGAAATCGTAATTAATGTAATTCTCTTAAACTGTAGCATTTTGATTGGCGGGTAAGGAGAACTAACTCTTTCACTGGTTCGGTAGCTCCCTTTGATTCTTCTACATACGATACCTCCGCCTCACGATTTGTCTTTTGTATTCGTACAACAACCGCCGCATCATTTGACGACCGCTTAGCGCAGTGGTTCGAGCGCAGGCCGCTCGGCTCACTGCATCGGGTGGTTCGACAGGGCAAACTTCGGAAATTGGCTTTTCGTAATTTTCCCTGGTCTGGGTGTCACTGGGATCGCCCCCAGTCCATTGTACGGTACCCATAGTACAAGCGTTGCTTAGTTTGGGACCTTAAGCTAAGCGTTGCTTAGTTGGTGTGTTCGTCTGGCGATATTTATTATTATTATTATCAACGCAGTCAAAGGCAGTATTCATGTTAGTTGTTCAGTAGCAGTCGTTACCTGTTCACCAGGCGCGGCCCCCGGCAGCAGGAGGAGCGGCAAGTTGAGCCAGGCGCCGCCCAGGTCGCTGATGTCGGACGCGTCGGACGCGCGGGAGGACTTCCTGCTGGACGCGTGGCTGCCGCGCCGCACGTGCAGTAACGCACTCAGACGACCCCCCCACCCTCCACCCGGCGACCACTTGGTGCTCTCTTCCTCGTTCGACGGGCTACGGTTTTTTCTTCTGTGGAAATAATATGTATTTGTCACACGAGGGATTATTGGCCAGTACCCACGGCTGAGTTTTGGGCGATTATAGTTATTTTTTTAATATAGGAAACGAATGAGGGATTCGGGTAGCTTAGAAATTACTAACACAACAGGAAACAAACAACTAGGAAACAAAACACAAATAACAAACAAAACGTAGAAACAAAAGTTAAGAAGTAAAAGTTAAGTTAAGAAGTTAGTAGAAACAAAGAAAAAGTAGAAGAAAAAGTTAAGTAACAATGAACAATCCATAATCTTAAAAATAATGTTGGAAATTGTTGTACATGGATGAATACCTCAATACGGTGATCGATAAATCAGCAAAATCAGGAAACAATGTCTCAATAAAAATATTTGGCTGCAAATAAATATTCTGTTGAAATATTACTCACTTTACATAATCCCTCCAAGCCCGCTGCACCGTCCTCGCCGCTTTGTCCTCCCTCTTCCATATCCTGGTAGAGGACACGATTTCCAGTTCCTTCCTCGTCGGGAACTGCTTCTTAAACTTAATATCCATCTGCTCCTGAAGCTGCCTGAAAGTGTCCGTCTCTTCGACGTGCCCCAACACGTGTTTGACCAACGCATGGAGGATGTCCAGGCAATGGATCTTGTTGCCTCTCGCGATTGGCAGGTTGAAGCTTACGAGAGCAACTGTGTTGGGCTTGGAGATGCCTAGCGGGGGATCTAGCGACGCTATGAAGTCTGATAGCTGAGCGAAACTTATGAACTGTGTTGCGTGCGGATCGTACCTGAAACAATTTTTACCTATAGATAGACAGTCTTTCTAATTTCTTTGCTAGTAATAAAAATAATGTCAATCAAGAAGTTTGCAGATTTACGAATAGAAATGTACTTGTAGGTTTGGCATCAATAGAAGACTTCATTCACTGGATAAGATAAGTACTTTCTATATTGTTACTTACTTCGACCATCTGATATAGAACATTTCCAGATCATCCTCGACTATGCCAATCTCTTCCTCCTGATGTGCCTGGTTGAAGTTCTCAAGGATGATGGCAATGTACATGTTGATGACGATCATGTAGCTGATGATGATGAAAGAGGTGAAGTAGGTAATGGCGAGGAGAGGGCTCCCGCAGTTGCCGTTGGAGTGTCCGTGGTCCCCCAGCTGGCATGCCGGAGGTTGGATCATGAGGGATTCTAGGACGTCGTTCCAGCCCGCTGACGTCATCAGACTAAAAACGGTAAGAGTCAAATATGTTTAATATATCCACCTTCATTTAAATAATTTACCTTCTATTTTTAAGATTGAATATATTTATATGATAATTATGTTTAGGAGCTCTCGTATGTCTATTGCATTGATTACTCTAATTGAGTAATATAGTAAACTTTATTGAAGTGAAATGTTTCGATATTCTATATTTAACAATGATTCATTTAATTCTTTATCATTATTAAATAGTTGCATGTAGGTATTTCAAAACAAATCATGCCTGTAAATAGGTCAAGAGATGTTAAAACTTAAGATGAATATTAAACTCACCGAAACAGCAACTGCATACTCCTGCCAAACGTTTGAAAGTTGACGATGTCGTTCAAGGCACCTTGCTCCTTAACGTGTCCGAACACAGACATGCCGATGATCGCGTAGATGAAAGTGATCAGCGCGAGCAGCGCGCCGATGTTGAACAACGCAGGGAGGGACACTACTAGCGCGAACAGCAGTTTTCTAATACCTTTAGCGGCCTGAAAATGGTACAACACAAATTTTATTTTATAACAAGTAATGACGGTTACAATTTGCATGCTATTTTTGGGGTCGGTGGACGACCATTGTGAGAGAGATATGGCTAAAAATTGTAAAGAAATAGAAAGGAGTCCCAGGACTGGTACAATTGAGACTGTAGCTTAGCAAAAAGTTATTAGGAGGTAATCAAATAATAGTATATAGCTCACTTTAATCAGTCTTAAAATTCTTCCTATGCGGAACACTCGCACCACCCGCAGTAGCGTCGGCGATATCGGCAGGTCTATCATTATGTCCTCCATCAGGATGCCCAGGATCGACGCCAGCACCAGAAGGAAGTCGAACACGTTCCAAGGCACCGTGAAGTAGTGGTACCGGAGACCTATTATTTTCACTATTGCTTCTAAAAAAACAATCAAAATTTTAACATGTAGATACTAAAAATAGATTATATGGTGAAATTTCCGAAATGTCTTACCTAAACCAAATACTGTCGTGAAAAAAGCATTGCTAACTTCTAGAATAAAGAAAACGGAATGTGGTTGATCGTAGTGCTCTATTCCCATCGTTAACATGTTCAGAAAGATGAGCACGAAGATCGCAATCTCGAAACGCCGAGAGTTGGACAGGTCGTAAAACATCGCTAGGAATTGATTCCTCGGCCGTTTTATCACTTTCTGTGGCTTCTTTCTCCCGAGTTTCTTCATTGCTGTATAATAATGCTTCTGACTTTCCGTTAGGAACATTTCTAATACTCCGCCTTCGTACTGGAAAATTAATTTTACTGTTGAAATAATTGAATATTTTTTATTTACAAAAAATGTATTTAATTGTGCAAAAGTTACCTTCTTCTTGAGCATATTAAAATTGTCTATAATTACTCCTATGAATAGATTGAGAGTGAAGAATGAGCCGCACACAATAAAAATAACAAAGTATATGTATGCATATAGATTCGCCTCTCTCGCTGGCTGCAGATCCACGCCGCGGGCGTCTACCGCATCCGCCATAACTTCCATCCAACCCTCAAAAGTAGCAACTTGAAATAAAGCTAGATACGCTATGCCGACGTGATCGAAGGATATCTTCGAATTCACCCAAGAAAAGTTGTTATAATAACACTCCCACTTATCGTTTACTATCTGAAACATAACAGACAATATTATTTACACGTCAGAAGATCAGTGTTCGGCATATACAATTATATAAAACGTACCTCTAACGGTAATAGTTCGCCGTCTTCATCGACGCACTTGAAGAACTTCCCGCCGAAAAACTGCACTCCCATTATAGAAAAAATTAACCAAAACACTAGACAAACTAACAGCACGTTGAATATACTGGGTATCGCGTACATTAGAGCGTTCACTACGATTCGCATCCCCTGCCACCGAGATATCGCACGCAAAGGCCGTAACGCGCGTAAAGTTCTCAATGATCTTAACACTTTTAAATTTTCGTTCTCTTCTATCAACAAACTAAATACTGAAACCTGAAAGCCGAAAGGAAAACATAGCGGTATAGCGGAAATTGATAAATTTAATAGTAAAATTCAAGAAAAAAATTGTACTTACGAAGACTATAGTAAAATCTAATAACGTCCAGAAACTAGTGAAGTATCTGAAGAACCCCAACGCTAGCCACTTGAGGAACATCTCCACTATGAATATCATGCAGAACCCCAAGTTGGTCCAGTACAATACTTTCTTCAATGCCTTGTTCTTCTCGAGGTGGATGTCTTCGAAGCATAGAGTTATGCTTGAGGCAAAGATTAGCACCAGAACGAACCATTCAAAAGCGGGAGTATCAACGTATCGTAGAATAAATGTTCTAATGAACATCCAACGCTGACCCAACTTAGTTTGAATACATGCATCCCAGCACGTACTCCTGAAATGGAACATTAGTATACATACCTTTTTTTGGCAGAGCATTGTTATTACCTACTCTCTGCCTATTGGGTACAGTTAAATTTCGTTGTAATTGTTTGTCGGTCTTGCTGTAACTTAATCGTTTACCTACATACGACTGGGAAAAAAATGCTTTTATAATGGGTTATTAAGGTGAAGGCGCCTGTCTAGCCCGCGAAGTTCAAATTTTTTGAGTTCTTTTAGAATTTTTTCAAAATCTGACAATAATAAAAGACAAATTTTGTAATTCGCGAAAAAGACCGTGTGCAGTGCATTTATTAATACATTTATTTTACTCTAAATATTATCACGGTGGATATGATACTAGTAAATCACTAAATATACAAAAATTGCCAGATTATCTGGATAGCTGTCGTTCTTGAAATGTTTTAGAGTAAGTTGGATATATTAATAAATGCACTGCTCACGGTCTTTTTCGCGAATTACAAAATTTGTCTTTTATTATTGTCAGATTTTGAAAAATTTCTAAAAGAACTCAAAAAATTTGAACTTCGCGGGCTAGATGGGCGCTTTAGCCTTAAGAAATCGAAATTACATTTGTAAAGAACATCGGATGGAATCAAACTGAAAGAGTCAACAGTTTCTGATCCAAACTACTTCAAAGCGTTAAGTAAAATTGAAGAGTCAATATGATACACGAGTTAAAAAGAGAGGCAGGATATCAGGCACAATTCTACGGTAGCAAGTGGTACATACGTATCGTAACATTGACGTGGAAAACAGTCCTGTGGTACTTTCGGCTCTTTCAATTTACCAAATCCAGGAAATTTTCCCATCGCATCAATGAATTGCCCCTTGGAGTTTTTTCTCCCACCTACGGTTAATTCATCTACGTATGAGACTAAAGTTTGCCATGGATGTTTCAATTCTTCGTCAGCTGGTTTTTTCGTCGGGTCCTTACATAGAATGTTCGGCGGTGGTTCCCTGACCTGCCTTCTCGTGGTCTCTGGCGTTGTTTTACTCGACAGTTGCGCCATTTCATAGTTGTCATTGTCTTCTGTAATTATAAACAAAATTACGAAAATTCTGCTAAATATTTTAAACGTTTAATGGATTGTAATATTTACCTCTGGAATCCGATGGTTGTGTGTGATATCCCGATGACATTTGATTCAATAACTTCTGAGCGACTACCTGTTCCGTAGGTGATGTGTCCTCGAGATTTTCTTTGGAATCTTCTCTAATGCTTGTAATTTTATGTTCGGTCGCCAGATCACGCACGTCTTTCAAAGTTTCCTGACTGCCGTGGTTAAAGTTGTTCCCCGCTTGATAGAGATGCGGGTAAGCGAAGTCGGAACCTACAGATATTGGCCTGAAATATTGCTTTGCAAGTTAGTTAACTTCCGTTTAAGGGAAGTACCTATATCAGTAGCTGATAGTAATACGAACCTATTCAAGGCTTCTTGATAACTATGACTATAAATATTGTCATGCGGGAACAGAATGGTCTCCTGTATCGAAGCCGAGTACCTTTGCTCGCTCGGTATGGACACCTTCTTCTCTTTAATGGCGCGTTGTTGTGACATAAATTCGTTAACTAGCTCCTCTAACTTAGATTTTTTTTCAGTCTCTTTACTTCTTGATATAAGGAAACCTTTTTTTCTTACTATAGAACGTATTCTATCGAAACTTTTAGCTAATTTTGAATCTTCACCAACTTCCTGAAAGTGAAAAAATATTTTTGCGTTTCGATTATAGCTTTTTGCACAACTATATGGCTTCGTTGGTACCTACTGGTAGTATTATGATTTACATGGAAAAAAATACATGATTTTTTGTATAGTATAACTAAATTAGAGTCAAGAGGTTATAGATTTTTAAAAAAAAACCTATGCTGATTAGAATAAATACAACTAACCTCTTTCTTATTCTTAAGTTCCTCGCTGTTAAAGCTGTTGAGCAGCAAGGCGAGGAAGAGGTTGAGCACCATGAAGTTGCCCATGACGAGCGCGGGCAGGAAGATGAAGAAGCAGCTCTCGGCGCCGCTGGCCTGCTCCGCGCGCATGCAGTCCCACAGCGGCTCAATCCACTCGCCGCACAGGATCCGGAATATCATCATAAACGAGTGGAAGAAGTCGTTGAAGTTCCACCTTTGGAGGTTGTGATGGTGAATCAAAAAAGTTTCAATTTTTGTTTTAGACAAAACTTTTATATATCCTACGTATCAGTTATAAGGTACATCATAAATCATAGTCTGAAGACAGTTTTAGGGTTTCACACACACCAATATTCCCTGAAGAGTTGAAGGAAGGGTAAGGGAAGTTGTGTACTAACTTTTTAATACCAATACTTACATTAGTAGCTATCCGTTATTGTCGATAGGCGATTAGTTAGAATGTTTAGTAGTTACCAGGCGTTGCTTAACCTCCGAACAATTACTTATAAGTGATTACGTTTCGATCGTGTCGGATGTCCAATCCGATTATGAGATTGAGGGAAGAGAGAGTGCACCTATGCTTGTGCACACACTTGCGCACTATAATATCTCTTGCGCTAATCTTCATTGTGATTGGCCGGTTGGCCGCCGTCACCGAAATTCGGTCAGGAGGATTATTATTGTTAGAAGGTATTCAGTAATAGTTAGTGTGTGCAACTGTACCTGGGTACCGGGTCCGGGTCGAACTTGTCCGGCGTGTAGGATTTGGAGAATAGCTGCATGCCGATCACCGCGAATATGTATATAACTATCACTAACACGAACGTCAAGTTACCGAGAGCACCGATTGTCGATATAATTATACTCAACAACACTTTCATTGTAGTCCATGATTGGGCTAATTTTAACACCCGTAACTGGAACAAATATAATAATTTTAATAGCATTCTTGATAGTGCCCAAATTTGCAGAAACAAATGTTTTATCTGTCATGATATCAATATAATCACAATCAATTGGAAAATTAAAAAAAACGATTAAACCTTATTAAGCTCTAACTAGTCTAAGGCCTGTATTAATAAACTAATGTCGAGTCTGAGAGCTATCTTGAGTACACTTTTGACATGTCATTTTGTACTGGTAAGTGGTATGACATACGTATGACATTTAAAATATCTAGAACTTGAGATCAATTTATTAATACGAGTGCAAATGATTTGTTGCCATCAGCTCTAGCAGAATTAGAATATGATTTAAATAGAATGCAAAGCTTATCGTCTACCAAACTGCATTTATGACGTTCACGCGTGGTTTATGCTGCACTAGGCACGCAAGCGTGTTGGTGATTTTAGCATCAAATATATCGACTTCTCCACTTGCTACTAGTTTCAAAGAATGAAAATGTATTTCATATTAAAGTGGTTTCATAAAATAAACATTTTTAGTTTAGTTTTCATTTTCAGTGACTTCAAATTTATAATCTTATACGAGATAAAGCTCCTGTTTGTTGTAAACACATTGTTGTAAGTGAGAATTGTAGTGGCTCAGTTACGTGACAGGAAACACGCCACAGTAAGCCTATATGCAGTATGTACGCTGCAGCGTCGGACATTCCTTTTGTCTTAACCGGCATGCCATTGTTTGGAGGGAATTGCTTTGCGGTTGGAATGTATCACTGTTGGTTTCTATTTTCCTTTATTATGGTTGTTCGAAACATAAATGTTTTTAGTTTTGTTGAGGATACTAATGCTTTAATTTTTTATTATTATTTTTTCTCCAATCGGCTTTGTAGCTATAAGCAGATTAGTTGTAAGGATATGCTTTTAATTGATCAGAGATTCGGCTTCGGGTAGCTGAATACAACAATTATTGAAAAATAACCACCCACCCTAGATTAAATAATGTTAACGAATACAAATATTTTTGTAAGCCATTAATTTATAAAGTGTATAATGATTATTAGTAGGAGACTTACCAAACGAAGGCCTCTTAACACTGATAGACCATCGACGAGCTCGAACAGTAGATCTAGAAGGCTTGCAGACACTATGATCAAGTCAAATATGTTCCAGCCGCACGCGAAGTAGTCCTTACTCATCGCCATCACTTTCATCATACATTCTAATGTAAATATTGACGTGAACACCTAAAACATTTTAAATGAGTTTAAATAAATGCGATTATACTAGGTGAAACAAAAAGGGTATACTATTTTTTTTGCAACTTTACTTTGTAAATCTAAAACTATCGGCTTTGTGGGACAGTTGAAGTAAGTACTAAAGGTTTTGTAGACTTATTAAATCTGTCACCAGCTGTATCCCTATATCCTGTATCCTTTTGTATATCAAGTTTCCTCCAAAGCTGATAGATTTAGAATTACAAAGTTATGTTTTGAGAAAAAAAGTATACCTTTTCTGTTTCAACCTGTATAAATCAAAATTAAACAAAAATAATAATAAAATGTTTAAATAAAAATGTAACATATAGAAAATTTACCTTATTTCCTATATCTAAGACCTGTCTAACGTTCTCACTCATTCCATGATGCTCTAGAGCGAGGAAGAGTGTGTTAAGAACTATGCAAGTTGTTATAAACAACTCGAATAAGGGATCCTTCACGATCCCATACAAGCAATTCTGGAACTGGAGCCAGCCTTCATAGTCTATGCAGCAAGTTACACAGCACTCGCAGTTCCTGTCCACAAGCTCATCTGCGACCAAATTGAAGCGTATCAAATGATAGAAAATGTAACAAAACACATCTATAATACACACAACAAACGTCTAAGATATACATCAGGTAGAATAGCGAAAGCATAGCGAAGCATATCAAAGTTTATTGTATGCAAAAGCTCTTGTTTGCCATATTAATCTATCACTTATCAATTAAAATACGAAAAAATTCAGTCATGCAATTGTAAGCGGAGAATCGGGACCAAGAGAATATGCAGGAAAATTGCATTGATTTGCAAGGAGAACCAGCACGGCAGCACGAAAATTTAGAACGCCAATCAAGTGTACAATCATTGTATATTACCAGTGAAGTAGTATAACATTGAAAGTCCAGGAAACAGCAATTTGAATTTTGATGTATCCAATATCGAATCGCATAAAAGTTATTGATTAATCGAGTGTGCAATGTTATTAGGTATACAAAGAGTTAGTATCGTGTAAAGACTTGAATGCGATTCTTGTACGATGACGAGACGACAGCCAGTCAACCAATCGCAGTCACCCTGCAGTCTTCCTGTGGGGAACAGGGGTGGACTGGGGGGTAGAAGCGTTTGCGTTTGTGTTTTACTAACCTGTGAAGTAAGTGCAATTTTGCTCGTAATTGCCCATATGAGTTTTGTGCGTGGCTGCCAATAAACTGAGCTCATTAATTTTCGTCGTCTCCGCTTGCGGGAGGTCGGGCGCGCGCTTGTATGGCCAGTCCGCCCCTGACGATATTAATGAGGGTAGAAGCGAGATTGCAACAGTGTCGTATTAAAATGCTCAATGAAGTGTTTCCTCATTGAGAAGTGAAGCTACTGGTGAATGTTACCAGCCATCAGAAACAATTATTTTTCCCACACATCACAATTTGCACAAGTTCTCAAATAAACACGAAGATATTGCATATATAAATGAGAAAATAATTATTTCTGTGACGAATCAGCTGTCCCTAAAATGTTTGATTGCATAATGTAATTGCGGTATCTACAAACTTGGTAGCTCTCAGAAGACGTATTTATAACAGTAATAATAATGGGTATAATCTGAAATGCTACCAAGCATATGGCGTGAAACCGTTCGTTTGAATTTTTCCAAAGTCTCTGATAATAAATAAATGTTCAATCAAAATCAAACGGCTTACGCTATCGGAGGATTAGTCAAAAATCAAATAGGAATCTTACATAATGCTTCTGAAATCCAAAGAAAATATCATCTGTTTGCAAATGCAAGTTGAAACAGAGAATAGTTAGATTTTTAGAAGAAAAAGTTTGAATTTCATACAACCTAAAATGTAGAAATTTTGTCAATCAAATGAACCTGTACATGGGTACTTTAAATTTAGAAAAGTAAAAAATTGCAAAGAACGCAAGCATTAAAAGTTATATTTAAAGAGATATTTTAGAAATTACTTAATGTATTTAGACGGAATTGTGGCAATATCTCAAAATATAAAATGTACTTATTAGATTTTATACCATGCATAAGTATGTATGAGCCAATCAACTTACGTCAAAAATCTCTAAACTACAAAACTTTGCAAATGTGTGTCTTGATCACAGTTTCATAACCTATTAGATGCAATTTTTGTCACAATATCTGTAACTCTATCTTGAAGGCCTTCGTGTTTGCAAAGCGTTCATTCTGATTAGTGGTAGCATCATTTAGTATCAGTGTTATTTTGTCTCGTGCTATTCAGTGTTGAAGCCGTGCCAATTAATTGGGCAAACTTGTGCAGTACCATGAAATAGCTCAGTTTTGATTGCTGTTTAATGTATATTACAGATCTAAACTTGTTGCACAAAACTACGCTAAATTTCATGATATAACACAACAAGGCCCATACTGAATAATTTGGAAAGTGAACGGTTGTGCGATAGAAAAATCTATTACCTAGCACCACGATCTGATTGAGGTAGTCCGGGTTCAAAGGATATCTCTCGTGGACTATTTTCTCACATACTTTCGCCTTCTCTGCTTGCTTCCCTTTTTTAGATTGATTTTTTTGCTTTGGTTCCGTTTTTTTATTTTCTTGTACAACCTGGAATCATAATTTACCTTGGGATATTTGCAAATAGCTATGTAAGCACACATAAGTATGGAAAAGCCAAAAAATGAGTTAAAGTAATAAAATTTGAAAAAATACTATTCGTTTAGGTATCAAATATTCCCATCTGCATCAAATATAAGTCAAATATTGTTTTAGTAATTTATGTAACACGCTTTCTAAAAATATTTACTTGGATGCTTGTTTGTCCACTGTAACTCACCTGCTGTATTTGAGGCATAGGTTTTGGTATGGGCATAGGCATTGGTGTGGGAGGATGTGGTGCCAACGCCGGAGGGGGTAACTGTGGTAGTAGAAGATGAGCTCTCCTGGGATGAGGGTGCGGTGCCTGGTCATCGGACGTATGTTCACCGTCGTCGTGGTCGTCTACCACGCCAGAGTCGTCCAAAGATGACTCTCGGTTGTTACTGTGGTCGCTTAGTTGGCGACCAGCTGCACTTAGCACACCACGACCTGGATGCATTAATCATTTCTTTTTTAAAAATACTGGTAATGGTAAATTGGCTGCTATGGCCATGCCAAGCCATGTATCCTGGTCCCAGCTCATCTGACCA
Organism: Notodonta dromedarius; assembly: GCA_905147325.1. Lineage (NCBI taxonomy): Eukaryota > Metazoa > Arthropoda > Insecta > Lepidoptera > Notodontidae > Notodonta > Notodonta dromedarius. The sequence goes on along the minus strand of LR990175.1, from coordinate 8,081,170 downwards.
ATTTTTTTTCCAATAGCGTAGCGTAGGAATAGTTATTAATTGCCATTTATCAATTCATTTTTATTTCAGAGTTTGAACTCTTTCGTAATTATAGCTTTAGCGTTAGCTGACATACTGAACAGACATGCACAATTCCACTATCTGGCAAACATTCTGTTCATGATTACGGCGCACGGAACGTATGTGAAGTATAAAATGATGCTCCACCTAATGCATTGTCTGGGTGCAGCGTGTGTGGGGGCGGCGGCGGCGGCGCGGTGGGCGGCAGCGGCGGCGGCGACGTGCTCGGGGTCACGGACCGCGAGCGCGACCGCGATCGCGACCTGCGGTTTGCATCGCTGCTTGGATAAATAACCAATATTAGTTCTAACTTGTAATCATTCGATGATGTTTGCATAGCGCCATAGGATTAGCAATTAAATAATAAATATCGACTAAAGATACAATCGTATAACCATTCAAGGTGTCAACAATCGTATTTTCTAGGCACCTCCCATTAAAATACTGTACATCATTCAGCATTTTTGGAGTTAGCTCAAGGAATGTAAGTACCTATATTTTAAACAAAAGCAAAGTTATCCGCGATGGATACAGCTTGCGTACCTACTACATCTCCACAATAATAATATGCGATGGCAGTTAATTTTCTTTAATCACTACAACGTTTGCCTCCAGTGTTCTACTTAATGGTTACAAACGTTAACAAGGATAGCACTTGCTACGGCAAATTGTCTCGTAGCCAACGGTATTATCATGCAAATTCACGTGTTGACTCTCTGTTCATACAAAATTGGGTCAAACAGGTGAGGGAGGCTTTGTAACGGAAATATGTATTGTGGGTTGCGGGAAGTACATTTGTCGTCGGGTTTTCTAGATTAATGTACCGGTGTAACACTGTGGTAACTTCTAGATATAAAAGTACACCCAAGTTGTAAAATGAAATGAGTTGGCCAACTACAAATTTTAGTTTATCGTCCCTGGAATTGAAACTATTATACAAACTAATGAAGAGGGATTTCTCTTAAGTACAACTGTTAAATCTTTGATGCTAATAATTAATTGCAAATCACATCAAACAATTTCAATTTCAAAACATGATGTACTAGTCACAAATTTGATTACTTAGTCAAACGAGGCGTGCGATTATCATGCTAATCGAGATACATCGATTTACATGTTCGAGGCTTAAGCTAAATTGCTGTGTTCCCCGGGAGAATTCGTTCAATGGAGTTTCGCAAAGATTGGATTACGACTGGTGAAATTTGACGATAAAAATCGAGTCGCTTCAATATCATCATTTATATTGCCAATTGTAAAAACAATAAGGATTAGATATTTTTTTTTTACTAACTTTATCCCAGTGCTGACCAAAGATCTCCCCCATTTCTTTCCACGTGTCTCTATTGTCTCTGTCAAGATCCTCGCACCATCTTTTAGTGAGTCGATCACGACGGCGACGTTCGTTAGATTAGATAACATTATTTCTCATATGAGAAGACAACTTGAAATCATTAATAATTAAACGTATTATTAAAACATTTATGTACTGAGTTGAGTGGCTAGCTGTCTGCTATTTATTGCGTCTATATTGAGTACGAGTCAATAACCAGACATCAGACGGGGCGTGCAGGAATGGCCTTCGTGAAATGAGCTTTTTCATTATCGCCCAGGGCCTTACAAGCTGCTATTGCGAGAGAAACGTTTAGATTTTATTGAATTACGTTCAGTAATTGTATAACTGTGAATCGGTAGAAGGTACCTGTTATAATGCCGATAAACTATATTTCTAGGAACTTTTCGTTACGTTATTCCAGCTTATGTTAGTCCCTACAGTTTCATTTGGATATTTGGGTTTATTTGTGGGTACGGTCGCGTCGTGATACACGATTTGAATCCTAATGAGGAAGAAATGTTGAGAACATATCAGTAGATAACAATCTTGTTTTGGATTTTATTCCTCGATTGTTTCGAATATAAGAAGTAAGACCATAACGTATTGGTTAAAATAGTTTATGATATGAAACCTTATACATTGACCAGTTTGACACTTACTTAATTATCGCAATACCTCCGCTTGCAACTTACGTATATTATATCGTTTGCAATAATAAAGTTAGAGCGTGTTTTACTAACACTATTTAAGTTAACTTGAAGCATACAAGTAAACTCGTTTCCGGACTAAGTTCGCCGTTGGGTGCCTGTTTAACTAATTCACGGCAGCGGCGCTTTGCTCTCGGATTTCGCACATTTACAAAGGCATTGTGTACGCAGTAAAATAAGTAAATAACGGCCTCTTTACTTGATTTCGCCCTTATTATACTTACTGCCAATATTGGTACTGTACCGTACTGGTTGAGAGAATCTTATATTGATCCGCAATGTTCTTCCAACTCTTCCTATTCTTTCTTTCGGTTAAATTCGTGCTGGTTCCAAAAAAATGTAACTTTTGCCCAGGAATCGTCGAAGGTAATACCTTGGCGTCATCTTTGGCCACCATTGCCACTGGCTTACAAGAGTAACAGTCAAAGGCTTTAATAATTTTCGCATGGCCACAGCGGTGAGAGTCTGTGGCGGGATTAGTCCCAAAACAAAAAGACGATCCTGAAATATCTTATTGAAATGCTTTATTACAGTGTTAGGCGTGGGATCAAACCGGTAATTTATTTTAACAAGCCACAATGAAAGAAAGAGTATTACAGATGTTTTTAATCTCGGGTACCTAATATTTTATTCGCAAACAGAATACCCACAGGGTTGTCCGACATCATCGCTTTTATTTTTCACTCGGCTCCGGTACAAAGCGTTCAGTTACCTACGGATATTTTCCGCTCGTTCTAATCCGCGGCTTAACTTCGTCAAAATCCCGCCGCTGCTGGTATCTCGTTACTTCACTTCTCTCTTTGAATGCATTCCTTTGTTTGCCATTCGTCTTTCTTTGTATAATTACTCACAATTTTAAGATATCAACCGTGTTAAATGGAAAAATGTGAATTAAAATTATCTTTGAAAAGGTGATGTAATATTTGACGGAGTTTTCGTCGAAGTAATAATACATTATTATTACTAAACTAGCTGTGCCCCGAGACTTCATCCGGGTAGTATTTTAACTTAACAAAAATTTCGGGATTATCGGGTTAAAAAGTATCCTATATGTTAATCCCGGTTATAATCTATCTGCGTTACAAATTTCATCCAAATCCGTTCAGTAGTTTTTGCGTGAAGGAGTAACAAACATACATACATACATACATCCACACTCACAAACTTTCGCATTTATAATATTAGTAGGATTTTAATAGAAATATACTAAAGAAAAATCTACTCGGAACTACCAAAATCTCGCCCCAAAAACCGAAATCGACGTTAAAGTCGCAGTAAGCGGTAAAATTTCGCAAATATACACATCCCGAGCGCTGGATCTAGTTTAAAACTCGGCTCGACGTCAAACCGAATGCATCGCAGTGATCACAGTACATGGACACTTCTGTTGGCAGCTGATGTCCCAGTGCACGTAATATCCCACAATACGAGCACTGTATATCTAGCGAGTGTATAGCCTCGTTCATTCCAGATATCGACGTCCCAATCAACAATTGCCGATGCAGCCGCTGTGGAATATGCACCAATTTTTGATTGTCCGAAGGTTTTTTTGCCTTTGTTTTAAACTGCCTCGTTGGTTCTCGTCAGCATTTAACTAAATGGGTTACTTCAGGTACAGTCCGCTGGGTAGGTATATCTAAAATGACGTTATGAATGCAGTCAAAGATAAATAAATGTTTTTTTTTATCCAAGCATTCTTGTACAGCGTTTTGCCTTCCGTCATTGTTATAGATTGTATTCAGATGTTCCTTTTATATCCGTACTAGCTGAGCCCGCGACTTCGTCCGCGTGGAATTTAACTTAACCGCTCCCGCTCCCGCGTTCTGAGCCCGCGCGACAGGACCCATTTGGTTATTTTTTGTTTTTCTAAAATAAAAGTAGCCAGAGTTACTGCTTATAACATCAGCTATCTGCCAGTGAAAGTCCCGTCAAAATCGGTCCAGCCGTTTCGGAGATTACCCGGAACAAACACACAGACATACAGACAGACAGACAAAAAAACATTAAATCGCGTTTTTGCTATAAGTGTCGTATGTACTTTCTATGCATTTAGTGAAAAGGTGTTATTTTGATATTACAAACAGACACTCCAATATATAGATGTATAGATTAGTTACATCTAAACCTCCGGGGTAGAACCACCCTGTCACTAAGGATCGGCGTAAAGTAGCTAATATAGTTGTGTTATTACGATGGGTGAGAGGGCCGGAAGCCCGACCCCCATTCTGTCCCACTCGACCCCTTCAAGGCAGCATCGCGAGAAATGCCTCTAGTAATGTAAGCGTCTATACTACGGTAACTGCTCAACATAAGGCGGGTGGAACGCTTGTTTGCCAACTTCATCCTACTAATATTATAAATGCGAAAGTTTGTGAGTGCGGATGTATGTATGTATGTATGTTTGTTACTCCTTCACGCAAAAACTACTGAACGGATTTGGATGAAATTTGGAACACAGATAGATTATAACCGGGATTAACATATAGGATACTTTTTAACCCAGTAATCCAATACTACGCGGATGAAGTCGCGGGGCACAGCTAGTTATAGCATAATTAAAAAAACTTAATTCCTAAACGTTAATACTTAACTTTACACGTCCTATAAAATCACGCACGACACTTGAAAGAAACGCAACTTGGTTTAACTTTAAGGTAGGTAATATTAGAGCATGTAATATTCGTATGAGTAGGTTCCTTCTGCTTAGCTCTATAGCTAAATTAAAACTGTCACAGTCCCGGAATATATAAACTTCACAGACACTACAACTAGTAGACAAAGTTGTTCAGTTTTCGAGATGAGCGCTCGAACGCTAAGCTTTGTGCTCTTGAGTGCTGTTGGCTAAAATTCCACAGCGCAAAAGTACCGTCGAAACTGTGGAAAGTGGCGCACTCTATTAAATTGTGCAATAACCCTTCACACCTGCAACTTTGCGATATTATGCGATGTGTGTAATTAAAGTTCATGAGACTTTTACGAGCATTAATTAGGTGCTATATATGCACAATACAACTAAATAAATACGTAATGTGGCCAGGTAATCCGCTGCCTGTTATTTATAAGAGCAATTGGTCAGTACCACTTATTTTAAACAAGTTCATTTTGGAAACAGACACTACATACTATATTTCGCATGCTATAATATCTATCTATCTATATATATATATTATATATAAATGATTCTCTATTTCCTTAGTCATCGCATCACGCGTGAACCGATGGAACAATTCGCTAATTCTTTTTTTGTTGTGTTTATTATTGTCAGGTGAAGGTTCTTATGAAATAAAATATTAAGAAAGTCGAGTGGAACAATTCGAATTCAATATTCAAAGTTAAGAGAAGACAACATCTGTCGGTTTAGCTAGTTACAAAATATATAAAGATTTCTGTAATAAAATACTACAATATACCCACCGTCGATAGTAGGTATACAGTATACGTAAATGAAATCTGTCTTAGGTAACTTATTGCAATATGACGATTCTCGGTTGGTTTGTTCGGCTCCGGGGTTCAACCTTAGAACCTTATCTTCACGACTCATTTAACAGCTGGAACGGCGCACTAACACCTTTATCAAAGACTAACACACCCAACCCTGTTCAACCCTGTTGTATCAACCCTGTTCTGATAAGTAACCCACAAAAAACTTTGGGTGGACTGTTTATACGGTTCTGTATTTTTATAATATAGAGGAGGGGCGGGGGGACTGGAACTTCCTGTAGGTAACGGTTAAGGAAACTAGTTTTACTTTTTTTCTTAAAAAATACTAGCATTGTGAGTTTATCACAGTACTAATATTCCAGTGAGCCCCTCCAGCTAAGCTAATGCTTGTTAGGAGTGGGCTCACATCAATAGTTCGAATGGGGATCGAACCTGGAACCTCTCATCTACGAGCACGACTCCTCTAACCACTAGGTTATTGAGGCTATAAACGATGGATTACCTATTATCAATACCTCTTTTGGTTTTCCAAAGTGGATGTCACATTATTGTGTTTGTTATTGCTATTTGATACTTGACACTGGCAAAATACCTGCAGTGGACCCGCGGTAATCTGACGAACGTTTTGCAGGGCAGTGTCGAACTATCGAATTTGTCGGATTATACAGTACTGCCTAAGGACCCCCCTATAGTCCGGATTTTTTTACAAAAGAGTACCTTGTAATCAGAAAAATTACAGATCGAATGATAAGATTGTAAGTATATGCTAAGTACAAATCATACTTCATTATGTAGGTATGTCGATTTTTTTCAAACTAAGCAATCAGAATCAAAACAATACCTACGCGTCAAGTCCTATAGTGGTGACGCGTACAAGTTGTAACCTGTTCAACCATGTATTATCTAAGTACATTAGCGAAGATTGACAAAAAATAAAATATTTAATAATAATAGACATGTTTGATTACCGGGGGCCACTGTATTAACTTGGGTGGGCCATATTTTTAAAGAACGAAGAACAATACCTCTCGGCGACTGCAGCCACAGCAGCGGCGTGGTGGATCGCGCTCCTGCCGCGCTTGCGCCGCCTGGTCCTCTTCCTGGAGTAGGAGGCGAGCAGCAGGCCCTTGCGCGTGTCGATGCGCTTGCACGAGTTCTTGGCCAGCGTCCGCACCGCTAGCGACGTGGGGTCGAAGCTAAATGTGGAGTCGTCACGGTGCTCATTCAGGTCTTTCTTCCTTTCCTAGGAAGCGAAATTAGTTTCAAGAGAGAGAGTAAAAAACTCCTTACATTGCATTCTTAATGGGTGGTAGAGCTTTATTAATATGTTACATCATATTGTTACATTTTTGACGGTGACAAACAACGATGTCGAATAAAAAATCTTCTGTTTCATATCTTTGTTTTATTGCCTGATAACGATGTTCAACTAATTAGCCAAGAACTTGGTAAGTAGGGATAACTAGAAATGATATTATTTACGCAAAAACCAATTATAACGTAACGAATTCAATGTAAAATCCAAAAAAGTTCGTGGTAGATTATGGAAGATTTTTAAAGAGTGTCTCTCGTTCTGCATGAATTAGAACGTAAGGGCGGGCACGGACAAGCGGCATGTCTTCTACTAACTGGAGCCAGGCAACGCATACCAGCATAAAAGAAACGACAAATAGGTACTTATCATATAGGACAGCTGTTTATCTTCACTTATAGACTGAATATACGTAACGGCTCTGTGCTACGGAGCGTAACGACCACGAGAAAGCGATAAATAACGGCTAGATAACCTTTTAATGAAGACAAGGCTTATAATGGCGCGATAGGTCGCCAGACACTCGATTAGGGTAAACGTCCACTTGGCTGTGCTATGAAACGCGCCCGCCCACTTCGAACGCTTGATTTCCACAACTTCCTCGCTTAGCTCGCTCGCTCCTTCGCTCGGAGAAAGGGTCGTCACTGGCCGCGCGATTGGCGGCTGAGTATGTGGGCCACCATACAGCGCTGGCTGTACAGATTATTGGCCGCACAATCAGCATGGTGGCGTTTGCGGCGCAGCCAGTAGTATTTTGAACATGTGTCGATGCTGGTCGCGCCGCCAAGCGGGCGCCAGGTGAGATACTCTCAATAGAACTTTATAGGTACATTTTGTTGGTTGGCGCGACCAGTTCCGCCGCCATGGCATCTCAATACAAAAGCGCCCTTATTTATTCCTTCCGCATTTGTAGACCCAAAAGCTAGGTCGTGGGTGGATCTTACCTCCTGTGTGATCTGCGATTCCTCCTCGTAGCTGAGCGCCACGACGGCCAGCATCAGGTTGATGAGGTAGAAAGACCCGAAGAACACGACCACAGTGAAGAATGACACCGACATGGGGCCGCAAGATGACAACACCTGCACATAAACCACGATTAGTGATGTAGGACTATAGAAATTAATAAGCACCTATAGGATACGATGGCTGCTTAACATTAGCCGTATAGTACGCATGTTTATCGACATTGTTGCATAAAAAAATAAAATAAAAATTAAACACCGTTATAAAACGGGTCAGGCGCATCTCTACGCGAAGCATAAACTTGACTTAACTAGAACTAATTATTTAGGTCGTACACACAATTATGTACTTACATACTTAATAAAGTGCTAAGAATCTAATCCGGTGTAGGTAGGTGGAACTCATCCGTTGACAACTTTGAAGGATCTTAATTCTATCATGCATGTATTTTCACGAGCTTCACGATTTCTACTGACATTGTTATGGTATGGTGTCAGCAAAACGTCAAAAGCGGAGCGTTTGAATCGTAATCGCGAGCGTTTGCTTTTCTATTACGATTTGAGTAGCTAGCGTGGTTAGGACCCTGGAAGAATGCCAAGTCACATTGGTCTGTTATATCCAAATATTTTTTATCACTACCTATAGGTACCCTATTTTATCGTACTGCTAAAGCGATAGGTTATACCACGATTCCAACACGATGGGTTAAAAGTATTTTAGTGGCAACAGGAGAAACTCTACAACGATCTATTGAACTGGCGCAGGACAGAAGTAAATGGATACAAATCATATATGGTCACAATCCTCATCAGTGAGGGAACGATGAAGAAGAAGAAGAAGGAGAAAGCGATAGGAGGCGATGCTATTGCCAATTTCTGGGCACAGTTCCAAGCTGTAGGTACCAAACCTAGGACCTTATAACCACAAGCCGCACTGACAACCACACACCAACGAGGTAATGAGTAAATGGTAAAAGTTATGACGCAATTTACGAGCATCCTTTATTACGATTTAATTATTTAGACCGAAAGTTGTTCCCCGATGTAGGTATTGTTTTGAAAGTTAAACAAAACTTTTTTGGCGTGAACAAATAAGTACATATATATATTATAATAATAAATATGTAATTACAGGTTATCAATGATGAAGATATAGGCAACGTACCCATCGAATATTTATTTATTACTAGCTGTGCCCCGCGACTTCATCCGCGTAGTATTGGGTTAAAAAGTATCCTATATGTTAATCCCGGTTATAATCTATCTGTGTTCCAAATTTCATCCAAATCCGTTCAGTAGTTTTTGCGTGAAGGAGTAACAAACATACATACATACATAAAATTAAAAAAAAAAAATCTAAATTGTTTTTATTCATGTAAGCCAACAAAGCATTTATGAATAGTCAGAATCTACCACCGGTTCGGAATGCTGCTTCCACTGAGAAGAGCCGGCAAGAAACTCATACATACATACATACATACATCCACACTCACAAACTTTCGCATTTATAATATTAGTAGCATGATAAATTATTTGTTAGCCTAATAAGTATTATATACTCTAGTACCTACCTATTAAGTATAAAAACGAAAAAATTGTAGTAGACACGTATTTTCGTTTACCACTGTAATCGTTGCATTGGAAACATTTGACTTGAAAAATTAGCAGGTAATTTAAATAAATGTTATTCCAGTTCTATTATTGAATATCATTTTCTTAAATTCGTCGTTTCTTCAATATTTAACTACTAGATTTTTTTTATTCATGGTTAATTAATTCTGTGTCGGATTCCGTTTATACAAAAATGAATCTCTATTTCCTTCGTCATCGCATCACGCGTGAACGGATGGAACGATTTCGCTAATTCTTTTTTCGTGTTTATTATTGCCAGGAAAAGGTTTTTATGACAGAAAAAAAAATCGAATTCAATATTCAAAGTTAATACAGGACAACGTCTGTCGGGTCAGCTAGTTTAAAATAAAACAACTCGAAACGTTAAAACAACCAAACAAAATAATCTGTTGATTCTCGTATCACTTCTCATTGGCCGTGGTATAGAGGAACTTACAGATAATAAAACGCATTAAGCTTGGAACAGATAAATGCATCAAGTTTTGAAGCCTCTTTCCATTGCGTCGGTTGACGGTTTCGTCGAAGTATAAAATAAGTTGTAAAGCAGTTTCTTCAGGACAGCTATCAAGTTTCTCGAAGAGGGTACAGGAAGTTTAGCAAGAACAATAAATCTTGATCCCGGCAGCATCCTACAGGACCTTAACCGGTTGATAAGCCGCGGATAAATTAAACATTTACTCTAACTGAGGAGAAATGGCGCATATTTAATTAGTATTTCAGTTATTGTTTTCTTATATTTACGCGAATACTACACATTGAAATAAAACTATTTTTCGGATTTTATCGCGTTTATTAACTTTATGTTCCCGACGTTTCGGTTGCTTTACAGCAGCCATGGTCACGGGGGGACTGAGGTGTTAGACGTCCTGATGTCATAGTTAGTAACTGGGTACCCTCAAATTTAGTTGTTGTTTGCGGTCCGATCCACGCAGAAAGTGCTCACAGTGTCTCGAGGTCTTGCAATGGTACACTTGGTTTTGGATTTAATTATATTATATTAATTACTGGATCCCAAGTTGGTGGTAGCACCCAGCCATCTTCCCTATTGAAATAAGGATGTTTTTTTAATTTCAATGGCCTCACGTATCATCCTTACGTACATAAAGTTAATCTAAAGTTAATCTAAAAAAGATATACTTGTATGACCACGGCTTGGCGCAGTTATTTGAGCGTAGCCAGCTCGACTCACTGTACATAGTGGTTGCGGGTTCGATTCCCGCCGGGGCAAATTTCGGAAATGACCTTTTCGTTTCCCAGGTCTGGGAGGCACTGGGATCGTCCCTAGTCCATTGTATGTACCCATAGTACAAGCTTTGCTTAGTTTGGGACCATAAGTTGGTGTGACAGTCTGGCGATTTATTTATATAGTCGTCCAAGAAGAATATAGGACAAAAGATGTGCGCGAGTTGTACCTACCATAATTTATTTAGGTAGCCAAGTGTCGGGCGCCCCTATTACAGGCAATTCGTAAGATAAGCACGTGTTTCTGTTTGTTTAGGCTGCTCAGCGGAGGCTCCTTCGTAGTGGAAGTGGGTACTTTGTAGTGAATAATAGCTCGCGTTCAATTGTTTGTGTTCCAGAAAGATAATTAGCTAGAACTGCATGAGTGAGGTCTTTCGGTGGATGATACAATGTGCTCTATTCCCTAAGTAACAAGCGTTATGAGAGAATATATTTTGTCGTACACAGCAGCCTAAGTATGTGCACGTCCACTTGAGCCAGGCGTGCTGGCTGGGCTAGCTAGCACGCTCGCTTCGACCAATGGGATCACATCATTTTAATGAGCTGAAGAAAATGAAGCGAGCATACTGGTCGAAGCATACCTAGCTAGTCCATATAAAATACAACTAGGGGGCTAGTTGTCTTTTATATGGACGACCGCTTGGCGCAGCGGTTCGAGCGTAGGCCGCTCGGCTCACTCGGACACCGAGTGGTTGCGGGTTCGATTCCCGTCGGGGTTAATTTCGGAAATGGCCTTTTCGTAATTTACCCTGGTCTGGGTGTCACTGCGATCGCCCCCAGTCCATTGTACGGTACCCATAGTAGAAGCATTGCTTAGTTTGGGACCATACATTTGGTTTGTTCGTCTGGCGATATTATTATATGTGTTATTTGTTTATATTTTTATCCCTGCTTGAGGGGTTAAATAACTGACATACAGGCCTTGACCAAGTGCCAGCTAGCAGCTACTTATAGCTAAGGTCTAAGATGATGAAGAGCTTTGGAGGAATTTGCGTGTGAGACGACAGGTATTAAGGATAACTGCTTTCTGCATGAGTGAGAAAGTGGATTTGGGCATTTGAAGTGTGTTGAGGCTAGTATGGAGGGTACTTGGGATGAGACCTGTTGTGGAGATAACTATGGGTATAATTTTTACTGTATCTACTTGCCATTTATTATTATTATTGTTATATACAGACACATTTACGACGGGAACGATTCATAATAACTATGGTCGACAACAAGTTTATATATGTTCTCAGCGCCTTCATGTGTTCGAGCTGACACGTGAGGATAATACCTGGTTTTATTGAACCACTAATATTACTGCAATACGTTCCTCTGTACAAGTTTCTGCGTACCCATCTTGAATCGTTTCGGCGGGAATTAATTAAGACTTAGGAGGGTATAAGCGAGCCTTACATTATGAATACACCCGAAACTCACGTAAACTTCACTTGGACCCGCCCTTTGTAATAAAATTCCTAGACCTCAACCGTGGTATTTCAACCGAAATTGTTCTGAGAAGGTACCGGCCTACGCGGTTCCTTATCTGTGGTTTATTATCAACATTTTTCGTATAGTCTGTCAAGAAAGAGAAGACATACATGTTAGAGCCTGTGCACACCACGTTTTTAAACGCGCCGTCGACGGCGCGCTTTTATCTTACAAAAGTCTAAAGTCGTGAGGCTGCGTCTGACTCGCGTCTATATCGCTACAAAAGTGCGTCGAGGGCGCGATTAAAAAACGTGGTGTGCATAGGCCCTTAGATGAATCTTAAAACTCATTTTTATTCCTCTTTCGCAAGTCTGAAAAATCTTTAAGCGTAGTGTGGTAGTTAAATATAGTTGGTTTGAAATTTAAATCATACGTCATTTGAATTCTCTGTTCAAATTTGTTGTGTATGTGTGTTAGGATTTGTCGTTACCTTATCCGGATCAATGAGCATCCAGTACCTGCACTCGCGCACCTCAGTAAGTTTGCATTGCGAATTAATAGTTATAAGGCCTCTACGGGGTATGCAGTCAATGGGTTTTAAAGTACAAAGGTTATACGCACTCACCATATCATAAACATTCTCCCAATAATCCAAGGTGATCAGCTGGAATGTCGTCAGCATGGACCAGAGGAAGTTGTCGAAGTTAGTGTACCCGTGGTTGGGGTTGGGGCCCACGCACAGGCAGGTGTATTGCGGGGGGCAGTGCCGCGCGCCCGTCAGGTTGCCGCAGATTATAGGCACCAGCTCGGTGTCCACCATCCAGTTGGACGGCTCCTGGATCCATCTGAGAACGGAAACCAAAGGTCGGACTATCTATCTTTAACTTATTTTACTCAGATCTAGGTTAAAGAATTACTGAGTACTGGATTCTTATATTATGTTAAAGTCATTTCATGATTGTCTCCACTAAAATATCGTAAGGGTTTTTTCATATAAGCAGGTTAGTAAATATAAAATTCTTGATGTAAAAAAAATTATTACATAATGTAGGTACTCCGACGGTCTATCTACACAAAATCATTGGCCAATATATAAAAAAAATCAAACTCACGCCAGTTAATAACATTGTAACGACACATAAATATAAACCATTGGCCACTAATCAAAAAAAGAGTAAAATGCGTTTAATAATAATCTAAATAATAAAAATATATTTATTTTTAAACACAGAAACGCCTATTTACACATTTTTTTACACTTACTAGCCAGTTCGTAATAATTATTATTCAATATTATAATTAAATAAGCTTTTTAGGGTATTTAATGTCCTTTTCACAGTTATATTTTTAAACGGCACGGGAGTGCCACCACCAAGTCGGGTCTTACTTACGCTAACCACACTTCATCCGTGAAGTTCTCCCCCGGCGGCATGACCAGGTTCTTCACACACTTGTTCCTCAGCTCCCCCATGTACACCTGCAGCGCGAACAGCGCGAACACCATCAGACAGAAGATGGTGAGGGTCATCACCTCCGCCAACTGCTTGAACGAGTGCAGGAGCGCGTTTATGATGGTTTTCAGACCTGCAAAATAGCTTTGATCAGGGGTTGCACACACCAAACTTTAATAAATATGGACAGGTTCTAGCCTGACCAAATTTTTGTTTTCAGATTTTTTCAATAAAAAATTGTGTGGACTTTAAAAGTACTTTGTACCTTTTGGTGCCATATTATTATGATAAGTTTAACTATAATGTTATGATCCTTTGGGACATTTCAAATCCCAAGATACTTTTTATGTTGAATATACTTAAACCCTTTCTTACAGTGTTTCCTAAATTGTTACTTAAGTTTCGGGAGTCCCTCTAATTAAAACAAATGTTTGTGCCAGGAGAGCATTTGAATCCGCGACCATGGCGTAGATAAAAGCCTCCTTTGACCTCCTAGGCCATTGACGCTGAATCTTAAAAACCAACTCTAACTTGGTACTTAAATATAGATTACAATCTACATACATAATTATCGCAATTTGCTTCGTTAGAAATTCTATTCATTTATCAAGCAGTTGATTACTCTGGCTGTATTGCCTTAATTAATTGCTCCCAAAATCTCAATAAAGTCACGTGTTTGAGGTTTACAACGCTTAAACGAACATTAAGAAGCCTTAGAATGCTTTCGTATTGAAATAAAACTATTTTAACGGATTACATCGCGTTTATTAAATTTTTATGTTCCCGACGTTTCGGTTGCTTTACAGCAACCGTGGTCACGGGGGGACTGAGGTGTTAGACGTCCTGATGTCATAGTTAAAAACTGGGTACCCTCAAAATTTTGTTGGTGTTTGCGGTAAAATAGTTTTATTTCAATGTGTAGTATTCGCGTAAATATAAGAAAACAATATGCTTTCGTATTTTCATTCCAAGCAGACAAGAGAGTATTCCTAAGTTCTAAGGGACTTAATGAGCTAATGTCGATTCAAAATAGAATCTATTACGTTGGATTAAGTTTGAGATTGGGATTTATGACGCTGGCGGCGGTGGAAGCTAACTCTCTGAAGACATATGTGGCCTTAGATACAACTCTAGACCTTATTAGATTAGATAACAGCATGAGTCGCAGAGGAATTGAGACACCTCTATTTCGATTAACTGAGATGAAATAAAGAATCAGCTCACAAGTTTAGGTCCAATTAAGCAGACTTATTACGATCCGTGGTGCCTTAAAACTGATGTTCAATCAAGTTTCCGGTGGTAGAGCTTAGCTCTAGCCAACTGACTATCGCTTGGCTACTATACGGGCTGGCTCAACTAGGGTATTCCTATTACCGAGGGTGTAAAGCACTGATAGTCGATTGGTTAAGCACGCGTCTTGCGGGCACCAGGTCCTGGCTTCAAACCCCGGCCGCACCTCTGCGTTTTTCAAAATCTATGTGCCAATCATAATAACAATATGATTATCACTCGCTTACGGTGAAGGAAAACATCGTGAGGAAACCTGCATGTCTTAGAAAATCTAAACAATTTTCGAAAGACATGTGAAATCCGCCAACTCGCACTGGGCCAGCGTGGTGGATTACAGCCTGAATCCCCCTCGTAGTGAGTGGAGGCCCGTGCCCAGGAGTGGAACGTCGAAAGGGCTAAATTATTAATTATCTTCTATACAAATAAATAAAATTGGAGTGTCTGTTTGTAATATAAAAATAACACCTTTTCACTAAATGCATATGAAAGTATATGTGACACACATAGCAAAAACGCGATTTAAAAAAAAATTGTCTGTCTGTCTTTCTGTCTGTCTGTCTGTCTGTCTGTGTGTTTGTTCCGGGTAATCTCCGGAACGGCTGGACTGATTTTGACGGGACTTTCACTGGCAGATAGCTGATGTTAAAAGGAGTAACTTAGGCTACTTTAATTTTAGAAAAACAATTAGGGTTCCGCGTAAAAAAATAAAAACACATGAAATCCAAGAGTATTTCCGAAACGGCTCGAGCGATTTTGACGGGATTTTCACTGGCAGATAGTTAATGTTATAAGCAGTAACTTAGGTAACTTTAATTTTAGAAAAACTAAATTTAAATAATGGTTCCTGTCGCGCGGGCTTAGAACGCGGGAGCGGGCGTTTTTGTTAAGTTAATTCCACGCGAACGAAGTTGCGGGCTCAGCTAGTCTATAATATGTTTTTTTTTAGTGTTTGCCCTGTCATCTTACCCGGCATAATAGAGACAGTCTTCAGCGCTCTCAGCACCCTGAAGGTGCGCAGGCCGGCCAGGTTGCCGACCTCCATGCCGATGGTGGCGTACCCCGAAGTGATGACCACGAAGTCCAGCCAGTTCCAGGGGTTCCTCAAGTACGTATACTTGTTCAATATGAAACCCTTCGCTATGCACTTTATTATCATCTCCGCTGTGTAGATCGCCAGGAATATGTATCTGGAAGGAGGAAAATGTATTAAGTACTTACTAATTGTAGACTCAAGATCTCTGCAATTAGGACAGTACAGCATAGGATTGCGAACCCTAATGTTTATTATATATGGTTTCATTTTGATAATGCACAATATTTTGCATGGCGTAGTGAATGGTAAAGTAGATGTACCAACCTAACCCAAAAGAGAAAAACCCGATGGTGTAAAACTTCTCTGTTAGTTGGTATAACACCGTTTCACTTGTTTAAATTAAGTAAGTAGGTACCTACTTGAATATTATGAACCTAAACACACAAGGATTTGGAGAAAATACATATTTGCGTTTCGAGTTTCGCGGAGTTTATAAAAAAGTTCGACGCTTTCATCGCTTGTAGCGTGTAATGTACCTACTGCGTTATGCAAATGAGGGAACCCTGTCTGAATAGTTTTTGGTTAGCATTCACCTTTATTAAGGGTAAGGTGGTTTTGCAAACTAATCTGATGAAATGGCCAAATATTACCTCGCCACGGACTTAGTGGTTGTATCCTTTAATATTTGTAAGTGTTTACGAAGATTTTAAATTCAATTAACGAACCAAACGTTTGAATCAGTGTAGGGTAAGAACATTTAATATTATGTCGTGAGATAAGAGTAATAGTCTATTAAGTTGTGAAACAGCTCTAGATAAGCCGTTGAATCTAAATGTCGCTGTAAGAATTTATTTATCACTAGCTGAGCCCGCGACTTCGTCCGCGTAGAATTTAACTTAACAAAAAAGCCCGCTCCCGCGTTCTGAGCCCGCACGACAGGACCCATTTTTATTTTATTTTTAATTTTATTTTTCTAAAATAAAAGTAGCCTAAGTTACTGCTTATAACATCAGCTATCTACCAGTGAAAGTCCCGTCAAAATCGGTCCACCCGTTTCGGAGATACTCTTTGATTTCATGTGTTTTTATTTTTTTACGCGGAACCCTAATTGTTTTTCTAAAATTAAAGTAGCTTAAATTACTCCCTATAATATTAACTATCTGCCAGAGAAAGTCCCGTCAAAATCGGTCCAGCCGTTTCGGAGATTACCCGGAACAAACACACAGACAGACAGACAGACAGACAGACAGACAGACAGACAGACAGACAGACAGACAAAAAAAAATTAAATCGCGTTTTTGATATAGGTGTCGTATGTACTTTCATATGCATTTAGTGAAAAGGTGTTATTTTGATATTACAAACAGACACTCCAATTTTATTTAGGTATTTGTATAGATTTAACTACTTCGGAATGAGAATAATAATAATTTGCTCTGTTTATCTCTCACAGCTAGGAAAGGGTCTCTTAAGGCTTCTTCTCAATCCGAAGGGAATGCCTGCTATAATAGTGTATTCGTATAGTACAGGTACTCTCTTTAACTATCTATCAATACCTACAATGATGCCAATTTTGCTGTCATTAAACTTCACTTAACTAGACTAAAATTAAGTTTAGTGCTGTCAAATGTCGCTTGTATCTGAGTTTTATTATCTATTGTTTTAACAAGTGTTATATTAATGTTGAATACTAATAACTATTTTATTTTGAATAAAAAAAAAACTGGTAGTTAAAAATTTGTATTTAGTACATTATGTACATATTACAAAAGAAGAGATAACTATACAATAGTTAACTACTAATTACATAAACCTTTACAAATAATAGACTTGCGAAAGACCGCCTTCGCTTGGCAAAGTGCCCAGGATAATAACATTATCTATCATTATTTGAGTATTAAAATCTTATCAAAGACAGTCGCATATTCATATTAGGCACTTATACCGCTATAGATAGAGACCAAAAAGCCAAGGCGTTTACTATGAATGAGATGAGACAGAATGTGTCACAGAGTCAACAGAGTGGAATGCGCCCACAGACGCCTTGCACCTTCTCCCAAACGCGTTGAGCTTTGATGAATGGAGCTCGAATCGGTTATTATAACAAATTCAAATTCAAATCCTTTATTTTGCTTAGGCCTACGGGGGCACTTACAAATTGACAATTTTCATTTTTTTCTTATATCTACAACCGGATCGGAACGCGACCTTGGCTGAGAAGATCCGGCAAGAAACTCAGCGGGCTTGTCTTTTTACATTTTGTTATATTTCTTGAAAAATCGCCAGTTGCTTGTTTAGTTAAACACCCGCTACACGGCCTGGGGCCCAAGTCTGATAACCGCTGGCATCTCGATCGACTCGCACTCGACTTCCTATAGAAAATCTGTCAATTATATTCAGATACACTATACGTCTGTGTAGACGTATTGCGAGTCGATCGTGATGCCAGCGGTTAACAGAGTTGGGCCCCTGATCTAGTTAGGGACAGAGCTACACACTGAGAAATAAAAATAAGACAGCAAATTATTTTTTGCAGTTTCTAGGTTGGTATACCTTTTAATATTTTTTACTAAACGTATTGAAATCACAGTAAATCTCTAATATATAAAATTCTCGTGTCGCGGTGTTTGTTGCCCAATTCCTCCGAAATGGCTCGACCAATTTTCGTGAAATTTTGGTGCATATCGGGTAGGTCTGAGAATCGATCAACATCTATTTTTCATACCTATAAATAATTTCTATGGCAGAACAACGTTTGCCGGATCAGCTAGTACCTAATAAAATAGTAAAAAAAATACTACGAAATTTATCTTGGTGAAGTGGGTAGGCACACGGTCGTCACGGGTGGGCCAGTGGTTAATGGTAGGCATGGCAATGATTGCTACTTTGAATTCATTTTCATTGCGTGGAATTATGTTTTTCTTTCACTGTTATTTCACCTGTGATTTTTCCCAGTCAATGATTTTATTCACACTTAATCGTATGACGTCACTGGTCATGATTTATCATGAAACCCGGGACGGTACCGAACGCTTTACGATTTAATTGCAATGTTTTTTAACAGTTTCTGCCTCTGTCCGTAGCAGGTGCTACTTATGAAAGCCTATATAACATGATTTTTCACGTGCTAACTATGAAATGTTTTATCACTAGCTAGTGGACTACGGAAAACTGTCAAGATCGAGCAACTGAACCCCAGGATAGTTTCCTTGATTGTTACCTACCCAAGGTGCTGGAACTGAATATCTATGAGAACTCACAGTGGGCTATCATCATCAATCAAACTCAAATCAGCGTCGAACACTTACAAAGTCTCCATGAACTGATTTCCACAATAATTGCAAGACATTTGTCAATTTCACATTGAATTTCGAGCATCTCCCAACGAATTCCTTCGGGGTAATTTGATAAGGAACATGTGTACATTACACAAGGGTCAACATTAAGGCGGAAGTCCCTATGGGACATAATAAACCTACGGGTAAAGCATTGCGGAGCTTTTGGCGTGGAAGTTTAATTTAGTTATTTATGCTTAGCTACGAATTACGATTATATAAAAAACTAGCTGTGCCCCGCGACTTCGTCCGCGTGGAATTTAACTCAACAAAAAAGCCAGCTCCCGCGTGCTGAGCCCGCGCGACACGACCCATATTTTAAAATGTTGTTTTTCTAAAATAAAAGTAGCCTAAGTTACTGCTTATGACATCAGCTATCTACCAGTGAAAGTCTCGTCAAAATCGGTCCAGCCGTTTCGGAGATACTCTTTGATTTCATGTGTTTTTATTTTTTTACGCGGAACCCTAATTGTTTTTCTAAAATTAAAGTAGCCTAAGTTACCCCTTAAAACATCAGCTATCTGCCAGTGAACGTCCCGTCAAAATCGGTCCAGCCGTTTCGGAGATTACCCGGAACAAACACACAGACAGACAGACAGACAGACAAAACAAATTTAAATCGCGTTTTTGTTATAGGTGTCGTATGTACTTTCATATGCATTTAGTGAAAAGGTGTTATTTTGATATTACAAACAGACACTCCAATTTTATTTATTTGTAATTGATAAGCGGCATTTTTTTTCAATTTAAATAATTTTTTTTAATATATTTAACCGCTAATTTTAACCGCCTTTCTCATGCTTTGTGTGGTCTTTCAAACTGAGTTGTACTTTACACATCTACTGCTGTGACCCTAAGAGGTGCGTGTAACCGACTATTTGACACAGGTATTCAATTACGCGTCTGCCTGCAAGGGCAGTACCAACCAACAGCTGTCGGGTAAAATAGAGACACTTTTAGTCTATGAATTTAGAAATTATCCATATTATTAAATAAACGAAAAGGGGAGCCATGTGGTAAAAGCCAGCAAACACTTATACACATTTAAACACACGCTTTCGCTATTCAGTCATTATAAATCCGTTGCTTTTACCTGACTCGGATGTAATTTATCATTCGAACGAACAGACGGCGTTGTTAGGAGAACAATTAATGGTTTTCGGAGTCTAGAAAGTGGAAAATCAAATTCAAAGTTAAGTGCTTTTGTTATCTTAAGGAACGAGAGGGCGGTTAGGATTGAATGGAATGTTCACCGGAGCTTAACCGATTAATCTTATACTGTAGGTTGCGGACTATTCGGCCCGAAGAAATTGTTATCTCATCGATCGATTTATTGACGACGTAGAGGTATAAATCCTATCAAATTAGAAGACGGATTTCTTCTTCTTCTTAAATTATTACACCCTTGGAGTGGTCCTGGTCATCCCTTTTCGCACTCTGCTGCCGAAGCCTATTAATATACACCCAACTTGTATTCCATTGAAAAGAGTAAAAATTGAGTTTCTTGCCGGATCTTCTCAGTGGAAGCAGCATTCCGAGCCGGTGGTAGATTTTGGCTAAAGGTGTTACCAATCGGTCGACCGTCGATCGATCCATCGTTCGATAGTAGAGTGAGATGAGTCGACGTTGATCGACAGTTACTACATAGAGCTCGTTCGAACGATTGGCGTGACCTAGCAAACTAAGGAAAATAAAAAGTATTACATTGAAAGTAAGAGTCTTTGCCATTATGCATCTAATAACCATGGTTAACTTATATATTTATCACCACTTGGCGCAGTGGTTCGAGCGTAGGCCCCTCGGCTCACTGCACATGGTGGTTGCGGGTTACAATCCCGCGGGGAAAATTTCGGAAACTTTTCGTAGTTTGCCCAGGTCTGGGTGTCACTGGAATCGCCCCCAGTCCATTGTACGGTACCCATAGTACAAGCGTTGCTTCGATTGGGACCATGCAGTTTGGGTGTCAATCTGGCGATATGTACTATTATTATTTATTATTATCCTTGGAAACTATGAACTACCAACAAAAAGACGCCGCACATTACTAGTGGTGATATGAACAAAGTGCCGACTCCCCGTGTATCGGTAACTGAATTAGTTAGCGGACCGGGCCGGAGCCGGTCCGAATCTAATTGGAGCAGGGTAGCGGTATAGTCGAGGTAAACGTGTTAAATAAGGACAGGGCTATCGAATTAGTAGAATAGGGAGGATGACTTATCTTTTGTTTATTGCACAATTATAATATACCATAGTATTTTTGAAGATTACTACTAGTGTATTTTTTGATAAATAACTGCAAAATTGGATATAATACAATACAAGTCATTGAAGTTTCGAAAACAACGCTCTTCTGAAGTACGAGTATGTCGTTATAAATTAATAGCTAGTTTTATAAAACTTCAACAGCGAATATCTTCGTGTTTTATTTTGTGAGTCTTTTCATGCATTCGTTTAAATGTAAACATGAGTTTTTGTGTGTGTAGTTAATAATTTTTCCTAATTATTTTTCTGAGATACCAGTAATTAATCTGTTTATCTGACGGATTATTGTTTTGGCGTAATGCTATTAGCTACATACTATATGGACGTAGTTTTTCAAAGTAAAACCAACCCAAATATGTTTCTGCAAGTTGAAACCAACCAACAATCACTCGCACTAGGGTTGCTGTTGGTCTGCAGGAGTACGTGTGAGTTGATTTCAGTTTTCAAAATTGCATCCATCGCAGGCAGAAGTGAGCAATTTCGGTTGAAAAATAAAACTTTATTGTCAACTCAACTTAAACTCAAACTCAAAATTGTTTTTATTCATGGAAGCCAACAAAGCACTTATGAAAAGTCAGAATCTACCACCGGTTAGGAATGATGCCTCCACTGAAACTCAATGGTTACTCTTTTCAATTTATAAAAGGTGGTGTAAGTACATTCTCAGGTAAGTAGGTAAGTAGATGAACTTTTCATTTTGTCTCCCGCTTTGCACCGGAGGGAAGTGGAAATATTTTCTTCCAACTCCTCCTATTATTTCTTTCGATTACATTCGTGCGGATTCCAAGACAATTTAACTTTTCCCCGGGACTCGTCGAGGGTCAAACCTCGACGTCATTATTGGTCACCATTGTCGATCCTGGCTTACAGGAGTTACAGTGGTGGGAGTGTGTGGCGGGACTAGTCCCATAAAAAAAAAAAAGTAGATGAACTTTCTTTAGTCGTTATTAGTTCAATAGCTGTCCCACTATATCATAGTTAACGAAACTAGCCGCAGCGAGGGCGGCCGACTGCGACGCTTTATCATAATACTGGCGAAATAACGTTTAAAATGTAATTTATCGCGGTCTGGGAACTGGCAGTTCCTGCTCATTAGTTCGGAAATAGTTTAGACAACCGTGAAAATTAAACTAGTTTAGTTTTAGTAGAAGCAGTCATAGGCGATTGGTTAAGCTTGCGTCTTGCAGGCACGAGGTCCTGGGTTGAAACCCCGGCTCGCACCTCTGGGGTTTTTCGAAATCTATGTGCGAATCATAATTTCTATATGATTTATTTATCACTCACTTGCTTACGGTGAAGGAAAACATCGTGAGGAAACCTGCATGTCTTAGAAAATTAAAGACGTGTGAAATCCGTAAACCCGCACTGGGCCAGCGTATTTGATGGCCTGCATCCCCCTGGTGTTGCGGGGAGGTTCGCGCCCAGAAGTGGGACGTTAAGAGGGCTAAATTATTATTAAATAAATAAATAAATATCGCCAGACGAACATACCAACTGTACGGTCCCAAACTAAGCAACGCTTGTACTGTGGGAACCGTACAATGGACTGGGGGCGATCCCAGTGACACCCAGACCTGGGCAAATTACGTAAAGGCCATTTCCGAAATTTGCCCCGGCGGGAATCGAACCCGCAACCACCATGTGCAGTGAGCCGAGCGGCCTACGCTCGACCCACTGCGCCAAGCGGTAGTATTATTATATTTAGTAGGTAAATAAATATCGGCCGACTAACACACCAACTGTATGGTGGTAGGTAGTACCACCCTGATCG
Source organism: Notodonta dromedarius (assembly GCA_905147325.1). NCBI lineage: Eukaryota > Metazoa > Arthropoda > Insecta > Lepidoptera > Notodontidae > Notodonta > Notodonta dromedarius. Next base: position 8,057,923 of record LR990175.1, on the reverse strand, counting down.
AGCCAGCCCGTATAGGTCCTGTTGTTAATTGGCTACAGCGTGGCTATACCCCATATATTTTTATTAAACCTCTATGGAAAATTCATTCTAATTTCAAAGAAATTTAGTATATAACCCCAAGATAGGTCCTTCAGTATAAGTACAAATTTTGAGATGAAATATCTACATTTAACGAAAAAATCAGTGCCGTCTAGGGACACCCGAAATAAGCGAAGCTTTATATTATAAAGCGTAGGAAATAGACGTTAAAACAGTTTGTCACTCTGTATACCTGAATAGTCGTATATGTCGTGTAACGCTACTGACGCTTAGCACGGATAGAGTGGCCGCGCGGCGAGCGCCACGAAAGTCCGTACGTCCGAACGTCCTTATTACATTTATCGATGTACCCAAATGTACGATATAAGATTTTGAGACACACTAATTGCCTACGAAGAACAATATGGTAAACTTCGACTCAAAATGTTAGTTTAAATCGTTAGCAATACGGTTTATATTGCGTTGCACGAATTCAGTGAACGACCACTTGAGCGACCGCTTTGTGAAACGAGATTTGACCGCGCGTGCAAGTGACAGATAGGGCAGGCTTATTTTACACCATAGCCTGTCGGTTTAGAGTTGAAATCTCTACGAAATGTTTAGTAAGTTGAAATTACAAGCAATCAAAATCATTTACACGCACTACGGGGAAAAAAAATCTGGACACAGAGACGAAAATGAGGAGAAACGTGTTTTGAAGTGGCGCACTGAATCTGACATAAAAATTATAGCTTTAATATTTGTGTTGGATTTCCCTAACCTATTAACCAAGTTCAGTTATCAAATATAATCTTGATATTTAACTTTACGCATAAGCTACTTTGCCCGTGACTGACTAATAGACGACTAATTCAAAGTCTAATAGTTTATTTTATTTTGGCCTACGAGAGCACCTACAAATTGACATTTTTTTACATCTTATCCTTAATTCTACAATCGGATCGGAACGTGACTTCGACAGAGAAGATCCGACAAGAAACTCCGAAGGCTTGCCTTTATGATTTTTTTTAAGTCGTTTGTTGCATAGACTTCACAGTTCTCTATTTGTTTATCATAAATAGGTAAATAAACCACAGATAATTAATTATATACCCTTCAATGCAGAAATAGTGACAGATCGCTAATTATTTCAGCCAGTTAAGCGTAGCTTCTTAATAAATCTTTGGAACAACCTACTAATATTATAAATGCGAAAGTTTATGAGTGTGGATGTATGTATGTATGTATGTATGTATGTATGTATGTATGTTTGTTACTCCTTCACGCAAAAACTACTGAACGGATTTGGATGAAATTTGGAACACAGATAGATTATAACCGGGATTAACATATAGGGTACTTTTTAACCCAATAATCCAATACTACGCGGCTGATGTCGCGGGGCACAGCTAGTTAAACAATATAAATGTTTCCCCAAACAAAGACGAATTCGAGTGGAACACAACGTATAGTCGTTAATAAAGTTAGTAACAAGCTCTGTACTGAGCGAGATGAATTTCGCAAATTACTTCGTTATAAGTGGGCGTTCATTTGGAGTTATTTGCGTTAATTTTATTTCAAACTTTATTCAATGTTTGAAAAGTAAGCAAATTGGATTCGAAATCTTATTACTTTTTTTAGTAAGTACTAGCTGTGCCCCGCGACTTCATCCGCGTAGTATTGGATTATTGGGTTAAAAAGTATCCTATATGTTAATCCCGGTTATAATCTATCTGTGTTCCAAATTTCATCCAAATCCGTTCAGTAGTTTTTGCGTGAAGGAGTAACAAACATACATACATACATACATACATACATACATACATACATACATCCACACTCACAAACTTTCACATTTATAATATTAGTAGGATTCCACGCGCAATTTAGAAAACAAGGTTTTTCGCACGTTCTCATATTTAGTAACTGGAGTGTTAAAGGACGTACCATAGGCGCTGGAGTCTTCCCTGGCTCAGCAACTTCCTTCAAAGCGACGAGCGTACACCAACAACACTTTTCTTTTAGTTTTTGAGACGCGGCGTTAGCGCGGCGGAGGATTATTACTATGTGTCACAGGTCACTTATTGATTAGGTAGAGTAATTAAGTTTATAGCGATATTGCGTAGGAGTTGAGCCGGTGCCGGACACACGCGAAGACAGACTGATTGACAGGTACGGACGGGAATGGAAGGGGATGGAAGAGTGAAGTATTGAATGAATGAAAAGAGGTGCGTTTAGTTTTAGGTGAATGCGTGTGTGTATAATTTATGGTATTATATTTTAAATTGAAAATGGTGACTAAATAAATAATATATATGGGCGCAGCCAGTAACTAAAAAATCCTAGACCAAGAACTAGAAAATATATTATGGTGTACAAGTTTTTGCTTTTCCGAGATTTCTGCTTCGAGAATATAAGACTAACATAGATTCAACTAAGATACTCTTAAGCAGTAATTTATTCAGGTATCTTTTAAATTGAACTAGGACTTGCCACGAGACCCGTCTAGGTATTAAACCACTGTCGCAGGTTTAGTTTTATTCCTCTCGTATTGAGGGGAGGCTCGTGCCCAGGATTGAGACGCAATTTAAATTATTATCCTTAATGCCGATCTTCTGTGAGAGGATGGTACTACCCTGGTCGATTCAGCCTTAGCAAAAATACAAAATGTTATTACGTACATAAATAAAACCTTTTATGTTAAAAAAAGTAAAATGAATGGACTATACAATTGTATTGTCTTTGGGACTATAAACTACTTGCCTACCAGGTAATTATAAAAAACAATTTAACTTTTGTTCATAATAAATCCGTAAGTAAGGACATACAACATTCTACATCCGATAACATCCGATACATTTAAAAAATAACATTTATACCCTTCAGTGTTTGAGTATAAATAAAAATGTAATATGAAAAATGGAACACTCCCGGTTATGGCGCGACGCTGGTCGTTACTGTCAATAGAATGTGTTGCCGCACAATCCATCATTTGCGCCGTTTTTTATTTACCCGCCGCGATCGATCATGGTGGAGACGAACGACTTCTTGGTTGGGAGTTCATCAAATCTGTGAGGAATACCTCATAATAAACTTACCAACAGCGAATACGTTGTATTTGATGTCGTAAGTACCTACTTACGACATCAAATTTCCTGAAACTTACCACGTAAATACCTATTTACGTGGTAAGTTTCAGGAAATTCAGGAATCTGTCGAATATTTCATATAGAAATCCTTGGTAATTATTCTTAAACTTTTTATCCATGATGTCCAAGCGAGGATAAAAAATATTCTACAAACTTTTCTAGGACTACTCCTAGAACAATCATGTGATAGAAGTGTAGTTAGGTATGCATATATGCCCGTAAGGGACATCAGCAGTACACAGATATATCAATTAAAGCAAAGGCAACCATTTTTGTATGAGTTCTACAGCACATATCGACCAATATCGACGTTAACCACACCTCATTCTGGAAATTATTATGCAAATAATCTGCCACAACCACTAAAACTGGTTTTGGCACCAAACAATTGGTGCCTGTTGAACTAAAAACCGATACCTACGCTTGGCAAGACCGATACTGTCGTTTCCGCAGCCGTTAAAATGTTAACAGCGACACTAACTTCAAAAAAAATATTTTTTTTTCGTCGTGTTTTTTTGTAGCTATTAATCATTCGAATCTATATCAGAGTTCATAAACTACCAATGCATAAACAAATATGAAGTAGGTACAGATATATATTCAAACTGTTTTTACCATCAACCCCAATAACTCCTACTGCGACTACCTATACAACACTAAAGAATCCTCTTTTCTTCCTCGGGCACTGTGCCAACCACGCCAACCAAACCGGGTAGGGCCGGTAGGGTTATGAAAAAATAAAAACAGTAACTCACCGAGTAACAGTTCCAGATAGCACCGGAGACTGAGAAATAAATGTATCGTGGAACGTTTAATTTAAAATGTAGCTTCCTTCGTAAATGGAGTGCGAGTAAATACGTTACTATTTATCGTGTTTAGGTACTTGTACACGAGGATTCTTTTTACAAGTGTTAAGTGTTAAAATCAATAATAGGTTGTGCAGCGTTTAGGTTGGAATTAAAGGCATAGACAATTGATCTGGAGCATTATAACTGTAGAAGCCAGTTACGTTTATACTTTTATAGAAATTACTTATGATTTTTTTTTGTTACGAGTGGCTTTACACTTTATAGGAAAGCTTTTGAATCAATTTTATATTTTAGCCCGATAAGAAAGAAAGAAATAAATAATGATAAGAATCTAACAAGTTTCAGATTTGGCTTTCATATAAAGTTACAATATATTTGCACTGACATTATAATTAATTGATAAAGTGCCCAATTATGTTTTAAAAAAATCTTCGCTTAGCTATTATAGATTGTAAAATAAATCTATAAAAGAGGTATCATGCCTTTAGGTCCTAAACCGTGCATCGAACAGCACTTCCCAGAAACCTACAATGAAATGTATTCCAACAAACTAATTCAACAATAAAACCGTGTTTGCGACCGCTTAGACACTTGTTTAATTAGGACTGACGTCGTGTTTGTCCGCCGGCCGCCGAGCCCCGCGCCCGTCGCCACAACACAGCGGAACACTCGGCCTTTAGTAAAAACTTGGGCCAGAAACAGGATTATGTTTTATCTAATGGTTAGGGGTTATGTTTAATGAGATATGATTAAGTATAATGAGATTGCCATGTTCCTTTGTTATATGGGCTTGCGACATGGATCATTGTTGAAAAGGTCACATTGCATCGAACTTAATATGTAGAGATACTTACGTATAGTAAAATTAATGTATCTACGAGTATGTTGGAGAACGATCTTGAGTTCGATTTTGAGATGTAATTTTGTACTGGGATGACGTTAGGATGACATTTCCACGATCGCTCTCAGACTTGAGATCGATTTATTAATACCGGGTAAAACAAGTTGAATATAAGTGATGTACAGGGGAATACGGTTTATGTATCTAATTAAATTAGAAGCAAAAAGTAAAGCTGTTAACTTTCCCATTATATGCGCATATTAATAAATCGATCTCATGTCTAAGAGCGTTCCTAGAAATGTCATTATTATGTCATCCCAGTACAAAATTACATGTCGAAAAACAATTTAGGAGAAGGACCCACCACTCACCCTTGGCATGTTAACCTCCAAAATTAAAAATCAAATAGGTTGATCGATAATGGAAGAGGTCAACAAAACCTAACTCCGTCGGTCGAGTTTGTCAGTCATGAGTGTCGGGGACCCTAATAATGTACAATTTCCCGCGGAACAAAATATCGAAAGCCTACCTTAGATCGATCTCAAGTCTGAAAAAGCGTTCTTAGAAATGTCATTCTCAGTTCATCCCAGTACAAACTTACAGGTCAAAAGCGTACTCAAGATCGAAGGTCGATGTATTCTTACGGGCCTTATTTCTTTAATCGGACTCTGTATTATAATGTTGCTTAAAAAACTTCAAGCTTAAATAACGTTGTCCAACTGACGGCTCAACACGAAAATATTAAATTAACATATTATTTGAGCATCAAATAAAGTGGGTTGTGTGCGGCTGGGCGGGCGGCCGCCATCCCGAGCCCAATCGATAGACCTGTTGATCAAAACCACGATAAAACATGCCACACTAATATTAACCGGTATATTTGTGCTAGTTCCGAGTACCGCATTGCTTAATGGGTTATAGGCCGTGGTTTTGGAGGTAGTATCGGTTTGAAGAGTCCTGCTAGATGAACTCGACGGATCTATCATAAACGCTTTTAAGGAAAGGTAACCCTCTATTTAAAGTCTAAGAGCTATCTTGGAAATGTCATTCTAACGTCATTCCAGTACAAAATGGCACGTCAAAAACGTACTCAAGTTCGCCCTCAGACCTGAGGTATATTTATTAACCGGGGCCATAGAGATTTTCAAATTGAACGTTCAACATAAGTCTGTCAGACAGGAACCAGCTTCAGAAACTTTAATATAAAACACGAAACTAATTTAAGTTGTCAGTAAAATCCGGAAGGCGGCGGGATATCCGCGCCGGATATCCGGAGCTCTGCTTCAAACGAATGGTGCGGGGAGCTGGATTGAATGCACTTTACAAACTGAAAAGTGGTATAGACAAGCTGTAGCCAATTTACTTCAGATCATATAAGGGTTATCTCGACTGGAGTAGTACCACCCTTTCACAGAAGATCAGCGTAAAGTAGCTGCGTTTCGTACGATGAATGAGAGAGCCGGAAGACCGACCCCTCTCTCCGTCCCACTGTCTTTCAGGTCGACAACGTACGAGCAATGCCTTTGGTATTGCAAGCATCTATAAGCTGCGTTACATGCTTAACATCAGGCAGGTCGTACGCTTGTTTACCGAAGACGAGTGACGACTGCTAAGGTCTATTGGTTTGGGTGTACGCTCAGCTCTCTGATCGGGTGGTTGCGGGTTCGATTCCCATGGTAGCAAATTTTTAAATAATATTTTTAGGTTCGATACCTATTTCGTAAAGTACTGCATGCGTAGTGTGATGATATGAATATGACTAAATACAAACCAAGGATCTCGTCACCTTAGCCCACAATTTTTGTGAATTTTACGACTACCGAGTATTTAAATGTTTCAGTATTTTAAGAGGTAGGTTTTTTACATTCACTTTCTAAAATACCGACAGTTTAAAAAAAATCCAGAGTGTTTCCACCACGTTTGAATAAGGTCATAAATTCTGTTCTTTTATCCAATTTTCAGTTCGCTTTTCTTTAAATAAGGTCTGACAACACCGGTTCCCTGTGATCAGCTATGCAGGAGGCGCTTCGTACAGAACTGTCGTCACGTGACCCGCCTGCCAAAGGAAATGCGAGGCCCTTCCGGTCCTGGGGAGGCTTATCGTATTATCGGGGCTGATAATTTGATTACGTATTAAGACTGATAAATGAAGGAGTGAGAGAATTGGCGGTTGGAAATTACTTGGATTTATAACACCATGTAGGTATAAAGTTTGAAGGAAGTCTGTCTGTGGATGGTATTTTCAATGTATCTTAAGTCGGGCGAGAGGCGTCAATTTCACGTAATATTTGTTCACCGGACGAGCTGCTACGGGTCGAATTGAGCTTAACCCCAAGTTAGGGTATAATTTTATCGCTTTATTGCAAGATAATAATTTAACTGGACGCAAACTTAGGACTTGCTTAATACAATTATGCAATAACAAAGAAATTAGTAATACATTTAGCCTCGCCACACACATTTAGGTGCAGTGTTAGGTACTCCTGTAGGCCAGGATCGACATATGTGTCCAATAATGACGACGAGGTTTGACCCTCGACGACTTCCGAATTAAATCGAATGAAAGAATAGGAGGAGTTGGAAGACAATTATCAATTTCTCTCCGTTGCAAAGTGAGACACAAAAATAACTGTACGGGGCGGGCTGATTGCCCCAGAAGTATTAGCGTTCCGATCCGGTGGTAGATTTACCCTCGCCACCTCTTCTGGCAGCGGCCCAAGCCGAGGTCGTGTCCCTTGTGGCGCCCTTGAGCTAGCTGCCCCCCTGCCCCTCTGGCTGGAGCGCACTCGCGCTCGCCCTCTGTCCGGGTGAAGTTGTTATGGCCACTCTGGCCAACAACGTATAGTCATATCAAAAAAAAAAAAAAAAAAACCCAGAAGCATGACAGTTACAGCTAATTGTAGTCCTGTTGTAAGGCACCACGGATCGCAATTTGACTATAATACCCATAATCTAAATTAAAGAGAATTCAAAACTTACTAAGGAACATTAAAATATCATGGCATTTCAATACGTATCAACAGTTTATCACCCACTTTTCCGCCTTTACACCTCACGTAGAGAAATGATGCCCGGAAACATAGAGCCTCTCCTTTTATTAGTGAATATAAGCTCACCTGTACTCTGGACGTGTATACGATAGCAATAAAAGTGCGGGTAGGCCCATAAAAGCGTCCTTATTGGGGGGTAGTGGGCATGCCCGCTATAGCCCACATCGGCACAATAATTGCTCGGCGTACTCGTAAATAATTTATTAGTGCGGTTTATTCTGAACTTAAGTTAATCGATGTGCCTAGGTCAAGTGTCTAAATTTCTAAGCTAGTTGTCAGTAGTTTCAGATCTTAGAAGATTTTACTTTCATCATCTATATCTATATATATATATAACTCAAAGGTGACTGACTGACTGACTGACATAGTGATCTATCAACGCACAGCCCAAACCACTGGACGGATCGGGCTGAAATTTGGCATGCAGGTAGATGTTATATCCGCTAAGAAAGGATTTAGATTAATTCTACCCGCAAGGGGATGAAAGTTTGTATGAAACTTTGTCAATTAAATTCCATGCGGACGAAGTCGCGGGCACAGCTAGCATATATATAAAAATGAATCTCTATTTCCTTGGTCATCGCAGCACGCGTGAACGGATGGAACGATTTCGCAAATTATTTTTTGTTGTGTTTATTGTTGTCAGGAGAAGGTTCTTATGAAAGAAAAAATTAAGAAAGTTCGAATTCAATATTTCGAAGTAATTCGAATTCAATATTTAAAGTTAAGGCAGGACAACGTCTGTCGGGTCAGCTAGTATCTTATATTTTTTGACAGCGCTAGTTTTAGAAGCAAATATGCAGGCATGATATTCAGCGCGAACCACATCTAACCGCGCATATTGCATAAATCTGAATTTCGCTGAAAGCTTTAACCATTTATCAAAAGACGTGTCAGAGTCTATTCAGACGCTGCATCCAAACTGCAAGCCGGCTGCAATATTGCAGTTTGAATGCCGACAGTTAGTAGTTGGCGGGTAGTTTCGTGCGTTCATATCAAAGGCACTATCCGAATAAAGCTGAAATTGTCTGTGCCGTCCTGCAGTCGGGATTTAGCTCGTTTGAATAGCACCCTTTAGTTTGCCAACCCACTCTGGGCCAGCTTGGTGAACCTTGAACCTCGCGCTTAAAAGAATCAGTGCATGTGACAGCTATCTGCACTCAATGTCACTTATTCGAGGGAGGGAGGCTAGAAGGCGAGCTCCTTCCGCTGTTTTTTTTCTTCGAAAATTCAACTATTTCATTATAAATTCGCGAGCTGTGATGTCACGGGATAAAATCGAAAATGGGTCAAGCACATGTTTTTGTATAGTCTCCGGATGGATCTTAACAATTATATGTCTATATTACTATTAAAATTTATAAGTAGCGCGTATCCATATATTAATACGTGAAGCAAAAACTTTATACCACTTTTTACGAAAATTGCGCGGATGAAAGAGTATGAGATTTGGCACACTTATAGAAATTAGTCCGTTTCCTCCTTTTCTATAGTTTATATAGAGAAGGAGTGCAGAATACTATTTTTTTGATTATGCATAAAAATACAATAAATCAATAAATAAAACATTACACACACTACCGTGCGTTTGTCACACACACATTTGTAACTTCTACTTGGTAACTGACTGACTGCCTGACTGACAAACGGTGACAGTTTTATTTTTATTTCGGAGGGCGGGACTTCCATAGTGCATTCTGCGTGCCAGTATCAAATAGTCTTTGACAATAGAACCTTAATGACGTTTAAAATTACAATTTAAATGAATTATGGTCGAATTTCGACCACGGGTGACCATTAGTTTTCTTAAGGTGAAGGCGCCTGTCTAGCCCGCGATATTCAAATTTTTGAGTTCTTTTAGAATTTTTTCAAAATCTGACAATAATAAAAGACAAATTTTGTAATTCGCGACAAAGACCGTGTGCAGTGCATTTATTAATACATTTATTTTACTCTAAATATTATCACGGTGGATATGATACTAGTAAATCACTAAATATACAAAAATTGCCAGATTATCTGGATAGCTGTCTTTCTTGAAATGTTTTAGAGTAAGTTGGATATATTAATAAATGCACTGCACACGGTCTTTTTCGCGAATTACAAAATGAGCCTTTTATTATTGTCAGATTTTGAAAAAAATCTAAAAAACTTCAAAAAATTTGAACTTCGCGGGCTAGATGGGCGCTTTAGCCTTAAGTGCATAATTTTCATGTCGCAATGAACCAAGTGTAAGACGTTTCATCGAATTCGCGTCAATAAGTCAGAACAACTCACTCAGCTTCTTCGATGGTCTCCGACATGGCGAGGAAGACACAGTTGAGCAGTATGGTGGCCATGACGAAGTAGTCGAAGTACTGGTTGGTGGAGAGGTAGACGCAGGCGCGGCGCACCGACGACCACGGCGACCACCAGAACAGCGACCTGGTCGCGGTGAACCGGTGGATGTAGTTCTTGCGGAACCGCTTCGAGACCACGCAGAATGTCTGAAACAGATGGTGAGAGACATATTAACAACTAGCCGTTGTAATAGAAGTAGCCTAAGTAGCCAGTGAAAGTTCCGTCAAAATAGACCCAGTCGTTTCGGAAATTAGACAGAACAAAAGACAGTCAGACGAAAATTTAAAAATGTTTTTATTTTTGTTATAAGTACCGTACTTATTTACTTTCCAATGCATTAAGAAAAAAGCTGTTATTCTGACATAACAAATACACACTTGAATTTTATCAATTTTTAAAATCCATCACTTCTTTATTGAATGAGCAAAACAACGAAAATTAATTGATTTACAGGATTTTCTATTAGCAATGCAAATTTCCTACTTTACAGTTTGTAGTCCCATTTAGGCATACCAAACGACAGGCGGTTTCCTGAGATGTCCAGGAATTCTGGCCAATTTACGTCGCCTAGTAAGTAACGTAACGTAACGTAACATAAACCGCGCTACAATTTTAATTATCGCGGATTAATTCCGTGAACGGAATTGTTTCGCCCGTTTGCGTCGATATTGCCTACAGGCGGATTATCACGTGCGTCCAAAGTTCTGAATTTCGATTCCGGATAATTTGTGATATTGATTAAATAAATTAATTACTTAATTATGACCTGAATCCCCCTCGTATTGAGGGGAGGCCCGTGCCCAGGAGTGGGACGTTAAAAGGGCTAAATTATTTATTTAATGAATTAATCTATTTCAAGTCTAAAAGTGGTCTTTAGTACTCTTTTGACATGTCATTTTGTACTGGTAATTAAAATTCAAATCGTTTATTTTGTCTAGGACTACGGGGGCACTTACAAATTGTCAATTTTAAATATTTTTTTCTTATATCTACAACGGGATCGGAACGGGACCTCGACTGAGAAGATCCGGCAAGAAACTCAGCGGGCTTGTCTTTTTACATGTTTTTTTTTATCGCCAGTTGCTTATAATCAATAATTACAAAGGGTAGTAGATATTAATTTAAATATTATAATAGCATAGGAATTACATTTCCAATACCGTTCTCAGACTTGAGATCGATTTATTAATACGATCGGGTGTGCATCAAGATATTCTAATGAATGTAGTTTGACTATCAGTCAAAATGTATAATATTTTTAATGTGGATGAATATAAAGACCAAGTAGGTACAAAGTACATCACATCATCATTTATTAACGACGCCATTTTTGGACGGTAACAGTTTAGTAACGACTGGACCGGCCATCGCGTTATGGTCCCACACGGCCACAACTTATGCGATAAAATCCGGTAATAATAGAATTTCTCACATTATTCTACTGCTACGTTAAAGACTTTGAAAATGTTTGTATTAGTTGTAGGTACTACTAATTATATTTTTCCATAAAGGAACCGGTTTTTTTCAGATTCGTGTATCTAAGAAATGATGGAGCCAATTCAAACAATATTTTGTACAAAAAATATCTATACAAATAAATAAAATTGGAGTGTCTGTTTGTAATATCAAAATAACACCTTTTCACTAAATGCATATGAAAGTACATAAGAAACTTATAGCAAAAACGCGATTTAAAAAAATGTTGTCTGTCTTTCTGTCTGTCTGTCTGTTAAATTCCACGCGGACGAAGTCGCGGGCTCAGCTAGTCATTAAATATGTTAAATGGCAAGCCCGCCAAGCTCAGTTTTTTGCCGGATCTTCTCAGTCGAGGTCGCGCTCCAATCCGGTTGTAAAGTTAAGGAAAAGATATAAAAATTACGATTTGTAAGTGCCCTCTGGGCTTTAACAAAATAAACGATTTGAGTTGAGGTTTGAGTCAAGAATCAACTCGCCAATATCAGGTATCATACAGAGAAACGTTTTGATATGGCCACTCCGTTCTAGACCATCATTCCCGCCTTCCAATAAAAGTGTTCGTAATTAATCTCCAAAAATCTAGATCCCTTCTCTATCAACGCCACAAAGTCCTTACACAAATAACTGTACGAATAAAACGAACTTCTCCCACGAGCCGTCTCAAACTTGACTCGGTTTATTTTAATTCGTCTGCCGCAGGTGGGGCATAACTCCCGTGTATAAATCCACCAAGGCACGCGCGTAAAACGGGCCACGGAACTCGTGGCACATCACGACGACTTTATAGCCCTTTATAGACGTCTACTTAAAGCTTCGACTCTACTACGTGACTTAAACTTGAATGATAGAGACCAAAACTGTGAGAATATTTTAAAATATCGTAGAGTTTGCTTGTTAGCTAAGGATAATTTAGAGCACATTTATTAAAGCGTAAGTTAAAATTTATGTTTGTCGCCGAAACTTCAGTTATCTGGATGATTGAATATGACGTAGATATATTTACTTGTTGTCTCAGTAGGTGTTTCACTTATATAACACATTTTGTAAAGAAATCAATCATAACTTCAATATGATTGAATAACGGTGAATAAAAACATCTCGCAAACCTAATCAAAACACACGTGAAATACGCCAGTCCGCACGGGGCCAGCGTGGTGGACTTGGCCTAAATCCCCCTAGTATTGAGGGGAGGGCTGTGACCAGGAGTGGGACTTCTATTATTGTTTTAAATATAAATTGTTGGGGCAATATTATAATATATACCGTATTTTCACTACGCCGCCTAATATTTAAAACAAAACGTATTCCAATTTCTAAATCAAGTCCATAGTCAAAAGTTGTAGAGTCATTTAAACTCCGGTTTAATTTTATCGTATTTTACGACGGTTGAACGCACACGGCTACAGTTCTCGTCTAGGATATGAGAATTATTGTTAAGGTTATTAAATGCTACGACGAACTTGGCCGTGCAGCACTTTGATATTTAACGACACCTACAAATATTTATAGCACTATAAACATTGGCTACGTGGCCCCATTTATATTTAAGAAGAATAGACTTTATAGACATGGAAATCTGGATTTAGTTTTTGCTCTACTCAGCGGAGGTTTTTTTTTTTAAAAAAAAAGATTACTAGCCATGTGTGTTTATCACATTACTAGTATTCCCTTTAGCCCCTCCAACTAAGCTAATGCTTGTGCTAGGAGTGGCTCACGTCAATAGTTTAATGGCCAGGATGGGGATCGAACCCGGAACCTCTCAGCTACGAGGACGGCCCCTCTAACCACTAAGGTTGAACCGGTTGTCAGTTTTCTGGTGGGTACATCGCATCATCTTTAGCATTTATTTAGGCGCCATGCAATAAATAAATCAATATCGCCAGACAGAACACACCAACTGTATGGTCCCAAACTAAGCAAAGCTTTTACTATGGGTACCGAACAAAGGACTGGGGCGATCCCAGTGACACCCAGACCTGGGCAAATTACGAAAAGGCCATTTCCGAAATTTGCCCCGGCAGGAATGGAACCCGCAACCGCCATGTGCAGTGTGCAGTGAGCCGAGCGGCCTACGCTCGAACCAAATAATTATGTCTTATTATTACAAATTCTTTGGCTCGAACATATTATATTATACATTATTGAAATAAAACCTATATTGGGTGTAAGGGGCATTGTAACGGAAACTGATACCATGGATTCTACTCATGATTCTGGACCCCCCAGAGTTGAAGTTTTCCTTTGATATTTTCCCTGCACTGTAAATGACTGCACTGACGGTAATGTAAACTAAAACTTAATACCCTCGAGCGCGCATTGATTTTTATATACATTGCAGTTTTATGTCTAAAATAGTAATTAGGTATTGATTTATTTACGTGCAAACACCTTAAGGTGAAGGCGCCTGTCTAGCCCGCGAAATTCAAAGTTTTTGAGTTCTTTTAGGAATCTTTCAAAATCTGACAATAATAAAAGACAAATTTTGTAATTCGCGAAAAAGACCGTGTGCAGTGCATTTATTAATACATTTATTTTACTCTAAATATTATCACGGTGGATATGATACTAGTAAATCACTAAATATACAAAAATTGCCAGATTATCTGGATAGCTGTCGTTATTGAAATGTTTTAGAGTAAGTTGGATATATTAATAAATGCACTGCACACGGTCTTTTTCGCGAATTACAAAATTTGTCTTTTATTATTGTCAGATTTTGAAAAAATTCTAAAAGAACTCAAAAAATTTGAACTTCGCGGGCTAGATGGGCGCTTTAGCCTTAAGTTAGATTAGTATACAAATTTGAGCATAATTCATGAAAATATCGACGGAAAATTTCAACTCTGTGGGTCCAGAATCATGAGTTGAATCCATGGTATCAGTTTTTGTTACGATGCCTCTTACACCCTGCATTTATCCTACGTTAACAAATGACGACAACGTTTTGAAGACGTATAGTGATGATACATTTTATAGAGAGCTCTGCAAACTCTCGTATACTAGGTGAAACAAAAAGGGTATACTATTTTTTTGCAACTTTACTTTGTAAATCTAAAACTATCGGCTTAGTGGACAGTTGAAATACTAATGGTTTTGTAGACTTGTGAAATCTGTCGACAGCTGTATTCCTATAACACCTTATGTTGTTCAAGTTTCCTCCAAAGCTGATATTTTTAGAATAACAAAGTTTTGTTTTGAAAAAAAGTACACCCTTTCTGTTTCAACCTGTATATTGATGAAACAGCTATCACTCTTCGCACCGACTCCTCCATGCTCGTTGAAACTGTTATGAGGGTATCGCTGAACTATACACACCTCCACTCTGTTCAATTAACACGACGCCTACAAATTGGCTCCGTTTTGTTGTAATTGCTTGTTTAGCCTACAAGCCAGTGAATGTTGAAGATTACTTGGCAACGGGAGTGATTACGTACATTTGCCGCTGAGATTTAGAACAAAAGTTTCCTCTCAAACGAAGCCAAATTCGTGACTTAGAAACTTGTAGTAATATCTGCACCCCGTTTCAAATACTGGCCTTATCGGAGATCTCTACAGTTGTAGAGGCGAGTAGAGATACGGGCAGGCTCGAACGGGGTATTACCAACCTCACACGGAAGATCGGCGGAAAGTAGCTATTATACGAGTAGCTACGTTTCGTACGATTCATGAGAAAGGTGGACGGTCAAATTCCCTTCCCCTCCCCCCCCCCCCGTTCAGATCGGCAACAGGCGGGTCGCATGTTATTTGCCGACTTTATTTTATAAAAAAATAATTTCTGAAGATATGTAATCAAAATAAAAATAGTGTAGTTATCAGCGAGACAGATAGTCGCGACAGGCATACGGAAATGAATGCATCCCTTTAGAGGAAGCTTCAACTTGCATGTTCACTCATGATGTATTCCAATAGCGTAAGGAACATCGTAATCAAATTCAAATTGTGTCTCCAGGACTCCAGAGGTGAGGCAACTTGTGTCCTCTTACAACCAAAATATTCAACTAGCTAAGAATATTCAAGTGATTCTTATCTCTACTGAGAGGATTGGTACAACTTCTTCTCAGTCGGGCACTCTTGTCAGAGTGGTCGTGGTTGCGCTGACGAGGTATATCGTGGAATGTTTGGTGAGGCCTTATCATTTCCGAGTGTGGCTCTCCAGGCGATGTGCTTCCATTTCTGACGGTTAGAGGTGTCGCGAGTACACTGGACCATGGTGGACTCGGTAGCCTTTGTCATGACATCTATCCAGCGGGTTGGTACTCGACCGCGTGCTCTCTAGTACATTGATGATGTTGTACCTGCTATTGCTTCTGGCAACTGAGATACAATTTGCCCTAGTTTAGGTGCCAATGACAAACCGTAATTAGTTTAAGGAAGTGGAAATAAACTATTTGTCTTTGTATTTTTTGTTGCTCCCGAAGAAGCTGGAATTAAATCTTGTATCTTAAATAGAAATCATAACGCCAGGAGATTGAAACTTTTTTTCATGTTATATTATAAGTGGTGTCAATTTACTGTAAGAATGGATGGGGAGAAATATCCAATTTACGTTAACTAGGTCGCTAACCTTTGTTAGTAATTTAACACAGCCTGATTTGCCTTACGTAAATTTAGACACGAAACAAAATCAGTGGGACTATAACGTACTTTCACCTCTGGTCTAACATTAAACTCTTCCCCCCTTTTGAAGCGAAGCTTCTTTACGGACGTTCGGGGCGCTCGCTGCCCGGGCACTAAAACGGTGAAAAGCGTTACGCGTTACGCGATCTAATATCTACTGCAAAGCTTCGCTTCTTTCGGGGGGCGTCCCTAGACGGCACTGATTTTTTTTTAAACGTAGTTTAGCTGTTGTCTAGATACACCATGCTTTGTCTTCTTCCTTCGAATTTCAAATTACTGATGACAGAAAGAGATAACTCGGCGTGTAACTATTCCCGTTCCCGTTAACATTTATTAATATGAGGGTTAGTGATAAATTACTGACCGCCATTTAAGAAACTTATGTATTTGCATTGAGAAAAGATAAAATAAATTCAATAAAACAATGGGTCCGCATTTTGGTGATTGTATTTATAAAAGAACGGTCCCTACATAAACCTACCAAGTAAAATGGAATGAGAACCTTTCAAAAATATTTTTCTCGTGAATTTTTATTATCGTATTGCGATATTTGTGACGGCCCACAACCGAGACTTGGGGCGCTACAACAAATATAATTTATATTTGTTTAATAAATTACCTTTTAATGATATTCTCATTGATATTAAATGGCTTCGGGACTAGAGGTAAAACTCTGTACAAAGATACAGCATTTTTTTCACAATATTAAGATTACTTTTAAGCTGTGAAATAAACGAATCGTCAATTTATTTTATACTAGACCACTTACTAGTCTGTCTCCACAAGATGTGATAGCGATGCGAATAAAAGTATCTAGATATCACTACATAGTATAAAACCAAGTCGCTTCCCGCTGTCTGTACGCGTGCCTAAAAAAATTGTATCAGCATAGCACCCGTGCGAAACTGGGGTGCTCGCTAGTAGTTTCATTAGATCAAACTAATTAATTACCCCTAGGTTTTATCTTCCAACAGGATAAAAGTAACAAAACGACTATAAATTTACCTTCAATTATACAATAAGTACTGTGACACCGGGGTTTCAATAATAAAATCTTATTCCTTGGTAATACTTTAATTTATTATATTTCTTTATATTTAAATACGTCCTATTACATCGGTTCCCCGGTTGTCACTGCCAGCGCACCGCAGAGCTTTCAATTTCAAAACAATCATGTTTTCTTAAATTTATTATTTTCTCGTCAGCCCGGAACTCCTACGCTAGTGGCCAGTGCGCCGACATGGACCTTACAGTACTTACAGGTAGTTTTTATTACAAATATAACTTTTGTTTTAAAATAAATGTACCTATGCTTATTCTTATAATTCCATAAACCAGTAGTGACTAGGCATTCGAAAAGAAAATTGAATTAAATTTACTGAAACGTAGCAAATACGTTCCACAACAATGATTTTACTCACAAAAGGTGCGTAAATCGTGTCAAACAAGGGTCATTTGGACCTGGCTATTCAAAGCGGCCCGAGGAGGGTGTGCCAGCACTTGTGTTACACGACGTCATATTATTATAATAAAGGTTTTCATAGGACTAAGTTTTTTTATGGTAGGTTAGGTTATAGAGTATATTTATTACTAGCTGTGCCCGCGACTTCGTCCGCGTGGAATTTAATTGACAAAGTTTCATACAAACTTTCATCCCCTATTTTATCCCCTTGGGGGTAGAATTAATCTAAATCCTTTCTTAGCGGATGCCTACGTCATAACATCTACCTGCATGCCAAATTTCAGCCCGATCCGTCCAGTGGTTTGGGCTGTGCGTTGATAGATCACTATGTCAGTCAGTCAGTCACCTTTGAGTTATATTTATATTTAGATAGATTTCAATGGTATGAACCTAATACCAATGCGGGTCTATAGAAAAATGCAACACCTTTACTTAAGTCTCTAAAAATTATTAATCCATTCTCTTCTGAAAATGATTTCTTACACCGTCTTTTCAAACTCAAAATCATAATTTAAATTGTGGTGAAACACATTAATTTTCATAAGCTAGTTACGTGACCTTGCCTTAATAAAAAGATAAGAAAGGTAGAAAGCCCTTGTTGAGTACCAGGGGGTCATGACTTCGAACAAGTAGGTCAAGACGCCCACGCACTGAGCAGATTCAAAAGCCACGGAAGCGGTACGCGGTGAATAGACAGATATGAACAGCCATTCAGTTTCCTTTACGGACCATTTGTTATTAATGGACTTCGGGGATGGAGATATTAAAAAAAAGATTCATTGTTTTTTTACTTTTTTGTTTGAATTGAATGATTAGCTTGAAATAAATTATTTATTTTGAAGCGAATATCAGTGAGAAAATTTTACATATCATACTAATATTATAAAGAGGAAAACTTTGTTTGTTTGATTGTAATGAATAGGCTCCGAAACTACTGAACCGATTTGAAAAATTCTTTCACTGTTGGGAAGCTACACTATCCCCGGGTGACAGGCTATAATATATTTTCAAAAAAATTAGGGATCCTTACTAAAACTCGAATAATGTAACCGCAATGTAGCCGTGCGAAGCCGGGGCGGGCCGCTAGTTTTATATAAAAGACAAATTATCATATATCATCATGTGAGGTGACAAGTACGCTATTCGTAATGAGCTGTGTAAATATTTCATCAGAGTAATGAACACAGGAGATACGGTGGAATTGTATAGCAATCCATTATTTAAATTTATAACTTGTAATGGAGGATCATTTTCTGACATGAAGGTGTATAAATCCAAATAAATAATTAATAAATAGTTTATTTACTCTAATATATATTATGTAATAGATATATTTATAGTAAGCATAAATTCCAATTTGGTTAAAGTTGATACTTAATGGATCTCATAGAAATTATCATATTTTGTTCATACTATATTTGACGACCGCTTGACGTAATCGTATCATTCGAGCGCGATTACTAGCTATTTGAGTTTATCATACATTACTAGTATTCCTTTTAGCTCCTCCAGCTAAGCTAATGTTTGTGTTAGGAGTGGGCTCATCAATAGTTTATTGACCAGGATGGGGATCGAACCCGGAACCTCTCCGTTAATAGAGCGCGGGCCCCTCTAGCCACTAGGTACGCACAAAGCTATGGACGACTCTATATAATAACCAGAGTGAGATGTGTCTAACGGGTTTAACGTCGAATATTTGATTATGTGTTGTAAAAGTACTTAAGAAAAGGTTGGCTTTTCTTTAATAAGTATTTCTGAGTACTGCTGCTATCCCTTACGGGTATGACTGGAACCTCTTTGCATAACTGGAATTTTATGGCATTCTTTTTCTTAGATTTCCACTAAAGGAATGTGGCATCACCGAGGCGTCTTGATTAAATTATATTCAGCCAACGGTCTCCCCGACCGCCCGCAATCCCGCAATAACTGACGTATCTCATTCCGACACGAAAATAAGCCTTTCTTTTTTATATACGAGTAGGTAGTATTTATATCTTCGTTGCACAAACGGGTGTAAGATCTATAAGCAAGCGAAATGGGGAGTTTGTGGCTGAGTCTTCTTAATTAAAATCGCGTTCCGATCCTGTTGTTAAAACAGGGTCCGAAAGGAGTGGGTACAAGGGTACCGCACTGAACAAAAAAACAGTGCGGTTTAAAGACGCCCGAAAGAAGCGAAGCTTTATAGTATAAAGCGTAGGAACTAAGCGTTAAAAACGCGCGCGTCGCAGTTGCCACTCTAAATACCTAAAGTATCAGTATTTGTCGTGTAACGCTACTGACGCTTAGCACGGATAGAGTGGCCGTGCGGCGAGCGCCCTGAACGTTCGTATAGAAGCTTCGCTTCAAAAAACACGAGCGCAAATTTTTGAAATTCCTAGGCATGTATTGATAAATCTATCTCAAGTCTAAAAGCGGTTTTGAGGACGCTTTTGACATGCCTATTTGTAGTGGTCTGATATAAGAATGACATTTCCAAGACCGCTGTCAGACTTGCGGTCGATTTATGAATACGGGCCCTATAATCCTTACTTCCTTACTAATATTATAAATGCGAAAGTAACTCTGTCTGTCTGTCTGTCTGTCGCTCTTTCACCCCAAAACTACTGAACCGATTTCAATGAAATTTGATACACAGATAGTCTAGAGCCTGAGAAAGGACATAGGCTACTTTTAAATGCGAAAAAAGAGTTTTAAGGGGTTGAAAGGGGGGATGAAAAGTTGTATGGAAGTATCGTCATTTTTAGAGCTAGAAGCTTGAAACTTATTTTTTTGGCTGTTGATTCGATATAAATAAATATGACATTGAAAGTTTATAAATGTGCTAACCTCAAGGGTGTAAAATAACAATAGGGAATAGGGGATGAAAGTTTGTATGAAAATATAGCTCTTTGCAGTGAAACACTGCGAATAGCTCATTTAAGTATTTATACGTATGTGTCTTATTTGTAAAAAAATAGCCTAAATAATTAAAATTCTACCCAAAGACACTATTCCACGCGGATGAAGTCGCGGGCATAGCTAGTACACTATACTTTTTAGTATTTTTCACTAAAGATTTTGTAATCACAGTTATGATGTATGGGTTGCCTCGTATAAATTTGTGGAACATTTGCTAATAGTTTCCCATTATTTCACTGTAAGTATTCGTAGAACACAATTTACAACACATTGTTCAGTAATGTACTTAAATTCGAACTTTTAGTCCCGAAACATAAATAATAAAAGTATGTTTGAGGGGACGAAAATAAATCTTCCTCAAGTCTGAGAGCGATCTTGAGTACGATTTTGACATCGTTTTCAGATTTGAGATCGATTTATTAATACGGGCCTAAGGCATTCAATGTAAAGCGATAAATAACTTCGAAAAATCTCCATTCTATTCTCAATTTGCTCCATAAATATACACAAATGACCAGCGGTTAGAACTTCAAAGTCGTGAAGGGTCGGTCCAAATCCGGGATAAAATAGTTTTGTGGCGATGGAACCCCCCCCCCCCCCCCCCATCCGCCGGCGCCGGCCCTGATTGATGACACGACAGATTGCTCACTCAAGGTACAATGGGTGAAGTGGAATGATTTCCTTCGGGGTTTAATAGCGGAAAGCTGCAGGGGTACTTCAAACTTTATCCTTTTAAGAGGTTATTTGTAAATATAAATTTGTTGGCCGCTTCGTGTCATGGTCTGAGCGTCGGCCTTTTTGTAATTAGCCGCGGGACACCATCAACATAACACCTACTGTTATACAGATCATACAAGCGTTGCTTAGTTTCGGACCATAAAGTAACCCCTTTATTAATAAAGTTGGTTTAGCGATACTTACTTACACTCTTCTTCTATCGAATGTCAAATTATACTGATGACAGAAAAAGAAAATTCTGTGTGTATCTATGCGCTAAAAATAAAAGTCTCATTTTTTGTGGTACCTACAATCAAAATGGCCTTCAACAACACACTAGTGTTGCCAACATAAAATTTTATAAAAAATAAACTAAAATGTTGCCAACTGTGGCATAATATTAAAAACTTAAATGCGATATAGCGAACTAAATAGGAGACGTATTCTTCAGAAGGTACCAATGTAAATTATATTCCTGAATTATAATTCCACGACAGCCTAACAAAATTCTCTAATTCGAGTTAAACAGAACACCCCAAGTGTGTGGTCAAAGGTTTCTGTGGTGTCGGCTCATTACCGCGCTCCCGTCGGCCGGGGGTGGGCCGTGACGTCATCCGTGTCGCAATGCCGTGGGCGACACGTGCGAACGGGCCGACAAATGGCTACATTGAGCGGTCCGACTAGGATTTATTAATATCTTCATAATATAAGGTCTTATTTTAATAATAATTTAGCCTTTTTGATGACCCACTCCTGGGCACGGGCCTTCCTCACTACGAGGGGGATTCAGGCCGTAATCCATCACGCTGGCCCAGTGCGGGTTAGCGGATTTCACATGTCTTTCGAAAATTGGTTAGATTTTTTAAGAAACCACTAACGGACTTAATTTCGAACGGCATGGTTTAATTCTATTTGCAAGCAGTGCCTCTATCTTGATCATATTTTTTCTTTCTCTATGGTTACGCCCATTTACAGCAACACCTCGGTAGCAAGTTCAATAGAGTTCTTGATAACGATTCCTACGATTGAAATAAAACTATTTTTCGGATTTTATCGCGTTTATTAACTTTATGTTGCGAAAAATAGTTTTATTTCAATGTGTAGTATTCGCGTAAATATAAGAAAACAATATGATTCCTACGATTATTATGACAAGCACAAGTTAAGTATTTTCCCACCTGCAATCAGGATTGAACCTGTAGCTCATATGACATTAGGCCGACTGACCTCTACATGTAACTAAACTAACAATATCAACTCTATCTCTACTATACCCGACTATAGCTTTGTGTATAAAAGCTTTCCGTTCACATAGAGTGGCGTGACTATGCATTTTTAGTGTTAAATTGTGTATAAATGTAGAGCTTGTTTGGTCAGCTAAATGAAAATATTGAAAGGCAACCTTTCAGCTATAAAAATAGAAATAGTTTCTATGGTTATTTCAAGTTAGAAATAAATTGTGGGTACCGCTTTTAAAGTAATATAAATAGTGACGATAATCGTCTCTTTTGAACTCTTGATGCGACACCGACTGGCAAGAGGTGTTTTGAGTTTTTAGTATCTGTGGTACCTATCATAGTATCCGAAAGGATAAAATATCTTCAATGCTTTGTTTCTGTTTGATTGGTGAGACGGTTCTTATAGCCATTTTGGTTGTCACATTCGGGATACGCGTTTGAAGCTAGTGTTGAAGGTTTTAACTATCTTTATTGCATTTTAATTATTAAGTACTTATAAAGCACTTTCAGGCCAAAAGGAACAGAGATGTATAAATCATGCTAAAAGTAAACCAGATTATATCTGTAAAAGAAGAATCTGACTGTCTGAATCATCTGTCGCCGCACAGTCTATAAACGGCTGGTATCAGAAACATAAAAAAAATACAGTAGGTACTTTTTAATCTTTTTATACCGTAGGCATCCACTAAGGAAAGATACTTGAAAATCCACCCCTAAGTGGGTAAATTAGGATGGAAGTTTGTTTGTAAATTCCATTTCGAGATATACGCGGACAAAACGCGGTCTAAAGCTAGATGCATTAAATTAATTAAATGAGTATTGTGTCTAATAAACTGAGGAAAGTACCTTTTATAAAATATACATCATAGAACACCGCAATAATAGATTATTTAATATCGGACGAAGTTATCGTTGGCCTTTGATTTATGCAATGGATTGAAAGCAATGAAATAAAATTGTTTCATCGAAATGTGGATTGTGGAATTCAATCAGCGGTTTTGAATAAACCATGTTTGCAATTGGGATCGTAGATCGACATGGCTAAACATTTTCATAGGTACTACGTTAAAAACTTTTTGGTTAAGAGGTTTTATAAGTATGTACATAAGTTTTAAAGCAAAACTTGCGAGATTAACCGGACAATAGGACCTGCATAATGCCGTTTGAATGTTAAGCAGTTAGACTAGTTTAGCGGTTTCACACGAAGAAGCCCACACAGATGTCTACATATTTTTGACAGATAATGGCCTCTTTGACATGCGGATACAGTAAAATATATGGAATTTCCAATCCAATTCCAATTTAAAATGTATGGCCCCATTATCGATGTCAGATAACTTTGTAAATGACCGCGGAATTTTGCTTCAAACGCTTTACGTCTAAAGAAAAACAACTTGTAAAGTGAAATTTAACGAAGTCACGTTCGCGACTCCGTCACTTAATATACGATATTTTTAAAGCAATGTTGAGAGCACAGAAAAATAAACATCCAAGTATCGACCGACCGAGCGTGGGTTGATTTAACGCACTTCACTACCCGACAAGAAACAAATACCTACCTACAGATGCTATAGTATCTTAGACCATTTAATTAGTTAACATCTCTCTGTATAGTTATTATTTTATTATATATATTATTATTAGCCTGTAGGTCTGTCCCACTCCTGGGCAAAGGCCTCCCCTTTTATCTTCCACGCGGCTCTGTCCAGGGCAATTTCCGCCCACGTCTTTCCCGCAAAGGTGTCCAAGTCATCGCGCCACCGTCTTCTTGGTCTACCCCGACTGCGGCGGTTATTGGCAGGTATCCAGCTAGTGCAGATATTGGCCCACCCCCGCGGGTCCATGCGCGCGACGTGACCGGCCCATTCCCACTTCAGCTTTGCAGCCTTTTTTCCCACGTCCGTGATGCGAGTTATATCGCGCAGAATGGGGTGTAAGGGGTCCTACCAACATCATCATGAGACCCAAGTCAACCTCACCTGCACGTGGTACACCCTGCCGACTAGCTAACGAGGCTCTGACGAACCCTCCACCAACCCGCACTAGACCAGCGTGGTGGAGTATGGTCTAATCCCCCTTTTTAACCCCCGACGAAAAAGAGGGGTGTTATAAGTTTAACATGTGTATCTGTGTATCTGTGTGTCTGTGTATCTGTGTATCTGTGTATCTGTGTATCTGTGTATCTGTGTATCTGTGTATCTGTGTATCTGTGTATCTGTGTGTCTGTCTGTGGCAACGTAGCGCCCAAGCTGATGAACCGATTTCAATTTTGTTTCTTTTGTTAGATAGATATTCTGATCGAGAGTGTTCTTAGCTATGTTTCATGAAAATCGGTTCAGCCGTTTGAAGATCATCAGCTTTTTTGTAGGTAAAAAAGCCACATTCGCGGCCAAAGCGAACTTCCACGGCTCGAATCCGTTCGAAATTTGGGCTCATTGGAATAATATCTTTGCATCACTTGAGAACGGCTGAAACGATTTCGCTTAATTATATTTTTAAATGATCGTAATAGTCTGAACTGGCTTTTTACAATATTATAAATTTGAAAAGTTTCCCGGATTCTGGAAAAAAATGATATTTTATCAATTTTTATATGAGATTTGTGTATGAACTAAAGACGTTCCATTAGGTCACGTTTCAAATGATGGATACGCGCATGCGTTAAATTTAGTTTGTTTTGTTAATGGTCATGGAATATTACGCAATAATAATTCTAGAGGTCGCTGCTCCGCCATTGAGAAAAAATACAGAAAAACAATCTAATTTAAAATAATTTAAGCGTTATTGAAAATTCTTCCCCTGGGCTGCTCCCGTCCACCTCAACCAGAGTTATTAGATCAAATTCAGTCATAATTGATAATCTTTTACTAGGAATTAAACCTCCGTGGCATCAATATTTAGATTCGTTGTCTATTCTAATGTCAATGATTCTAATGTCATAACAAGATAATGTCTCATACTTTTACACAGATTTTCTGTTGACTATTGTACATTGCATTAGTTATCTTAGATTATAAATGAGGAAGCCAAAACGACTGATGCGATGTAAATGGCGCTTTCATAATCTGGCATCGAAACTAGTTGTAACAGATGAATTTGCGACGTGAGCTATGAATACTGAGCTACGGGAGCTACGCAAATCTCGCTCACTTAATTATTATTTGGAAGAACTACTAGGTAAAGTATACATTTGATGAAAAAGTCGTCGCATCGGGGGTTTTTAAATTTTCAATTTAGAGTTATTCTTTTAACAAAATATGGCAAAACAATCTCTGTATAGTATTGATTTTTATTTTTTATGTAAAGCCACTGATTAATTTATCAAAATCAATATTTTTGAAGCACACTCCCTCGCTCAATTAGAGTGCAAATTTATAGTATTAGGTATTGAATTAATAAATCAACGTGCCTCTACTTGAGGAACCAACTCATACCTTGGTGTTCTAAATCATTCGAATCGATATCGGAAACAGATTTGAAGACTTCACTAATTTTGAAATTTATTGCTGTATAAACGTCAAACATATTCGATTACTATCATTTAAATAGGTATATTAAATCGAATGGTTTAAAATAACCTTATTGCGTCGGATTATATATTGAATTTTCTATACAAACAGCGCCGTACGGCGACGTTGTAAAGTGCACAATGCAAGTGTATTGGATGGACCCCTCGGGAACCATACGAGAGTATAGACAGCGCTGCCGACATCTTAAGGGACTCGCCAGGATTTGCAAGTATTATTGATACACGTGGACAATTGTGCATGATTGTACAGACGGTCGGGTACAGTCGTGTATAGAAATAGTTACCAATTTACATCTATTGTGAAGATTGAATGAAAGTATTTTGTTACAGTTGTCAGATATTCATCCTTCTATACCATATAGGAAGGAAATAGTATTTGGTCAAGTTAGAATCGCAGTAAACATTTGTAGAGTTTCTCTATTAATTCAAAAATAAATGAATTTATTTTGGTTCTTGTAGTTAGGTCACCTAGTCAATCTATCCTAACAACCCAGTAGATGCAATGTTTTTGAAGAGAAGCTTCTATACGGACGTTCCGTAGCGTTACACGATATATATAGGTATACAGAGTGGCAGCTATGGTGCCCTTCGCTTTACACTATAAAGCTTCGCTTATTTCAGGCATCCCTAAACGGCACTGTTTTTATTTTATTTAAAGATATACCCATGCATGTTTATCTCCATATCTATCTACGGTTTATATTAAATAACAGACATAACAGTGGTAAATCGTATCATAAATAATCTCATTATTTTTCATGTACGTTGTACCTATTGTTTATAAACTTATAAACTTGGTATACATCAGTAACAGCATCCGAAACAAAAGCTATCTCGCGGGCCCGTTTTTGAGTTACGGTTATGTGTTCCGTTTTCATTACATACACATCGCTTGGAGCTTCCTGAAATAGGTTTATGAATAAAGAATAGATCTAAAGCAGTATGTGAAAATAATCTACATAAATTCGGACGGATATAAAAAAACTACTTATACAATTGGACACAGTTTTGCAGAATGGAACTAATCCACATATACTTTTGCAATGTGGAACCGACCTACTTACACTTGCACTGGGGTTGGTTTTGGTCTGCAGACGGATGTATGGGTTGGTTCATTTTGCAAAACTATGACCAATTTTATCAATGAAGTGGGTGTAAATACAATATTTGTCGATGGTAGAGCCAGGCTATAGCCATATGCATAACTACAACTCATACATGGGCTGGGTCGACCAGGGTAGTATGAACATGACCGTCTTCTGGACCCGTCGAGACTTAAACTTCGGCGTCAACTTTAGACACTCCTGTCGATCCTAACTTATGGGAGCAGTGTTGGTGTGCCCCCCCACCCCACTGCTCTCCCACCCTTCTTTACGAAAAAAAATCAGTGCCGTCTAGAGACGCCCGAAAGAAGCGAAGCTTTTCAGTAGATATTAGATATATTAACGCGTAACGCGTAACCCGTAACGCTTTTCACCGTTTTAGTGCCCCGGCAGCGAGCGCCCCGAACGTCCGTAAAGAAGCTTCGCTTCAAAAAACAGTGCCGTCTAGGGATGCCCGAAAGAAGCAAAGCTTTATAGTATAAAGCATAGGAACTAAGCGTACGCGCCGCATGTTTATAGGTATATGTTGTGTAACGCTACTGACGCTTAGCACGGGTAGAGTAGCCGCGCGGCGAGCGCCACGAACGCCCGTATGGAAGCTTCAAAAACCAATCAAGAAAATATGGTAAATAGAAGTCACGAAAAACAAAGAAATTCCGCGGTCTGGGGACCCCTGTCAGGAATGAAGTTCTCTGTTGAGTATTTTGCATGCACTAAATTTGGAGTTTTACGATGTCGCACGTATCCAGTCATCTGAATTAATCACCTACGCCATCTAGTTAATTTCTAGAGAACTTTTTTACAGTGGACGTTACAAAGTTACGTGTAACGCTTTTCAAAAGTGACGATTTAGGCCGCAAGCCGCGTAAAGGCACTTCATTCTAAAAATCTACTGATAGGTACTGATAGGTACTGTTATAACACATTCACAATTCTTATCTATTAACCTACCCAGATATCCCATGCGTAGCGTCCAAAGGCCCATAAAATACCCATCCCGACTCTACAAAATATTCTGCGAACAAAATCGCATCAGAACATGCCAATTTCGCGAGATCAACACACACGCTAGGATCCGGGCTTACGAGCGTGCCCCACAAGATATGTTATTGCGTGAGGATCCGACGTGATCCCACCCGCCTCGATGGAGATGATTTAGTATCACCAACTACATTATGATATGGTGTAGAATCATAGGGTGGGACATTTTCTGGTCATGATTTTTCTGAAGGTTTCTTTAGATTTAATAAATATCGCCAGACAGGCACACCAACTGTACTGTAACCGTCCTAAAGTAAAAAACGTTTGTACTTTTTTTTTTGGGTACCGTACAATGGACTGGGGCCGATCACAGTGACACCCAGACCAGGGAAAATTAAAATTTGTCCCGGTGGGAATGAAATCCGCAACCACCATGTGCAGTGAGCCGAGCAGCCTACGCTCGAACCACTCATTATTCTTCAGTAATTTTAATTATGAATCAGTAAAAACCTATTAAAATGTTTTTATTCATTCCATTGTTCAGTATTGGTATCTCTCCACCTGTCAAGTTGGTGAATTTAAATTTGAAAAGTTACAAGCCGAATCAGTGATTAAACATTTGATAAACATTTAAACCAACCGCCATAGCTAGGAAAAAAGTATGTTTCAACAAAAATCTCCAATTACGCGGACAAAAAATAATGAATCGGCGAACGAAAAAATAAATACTTATATATTTTTTTACAAAATCTGTCGGAGAACTCCGAACCGATCGCAATAACAAATGAATAACTTCCGAGAACGATGTACCTATTACGTTACGACATGATTTACAGATAAATCTGTTTAGTAGCGGCGGCCAGTGTAAACAAAGAGATTTATTTAATTGTGCTCACACCTGCCGGCGGCATTTGGAAACTCGTTACTCTTATTCTGATACCCTGTTTATTTGTCCCTCACCAATTTTTTTTTTGTTTTATTTTTTTTGACTTTTGTCAAAGGGTTAACAATTTTGATGTTTAGTTACGCATATTATGTTTCCGTCTCGATTGTATAGTGGTTTGGTTTCGATTGTTTGGTTCTCCTCTGCTAATGGATACCCTCACCAAAACTGTGTTGCGTATGTTTTATTTTGTTAAAGTTTGTGCGAGCAAATAAAGCTTCAGTCTTCGTATTAAAATAAGGAATAAATAGGTTAGCTGGCTTAAATAAATCTACTGAAAACTAGGCATATGTAGCATAATCTATCGATATCCGTTTGTTATAAATAATGGCGATAGTACTGCCTACAATATCTTTATGTGCCTATATAGAACAGCTTTTATTATCTCTGAGAAAATAAATATAACCGTCGAATATTGGTTCGCCTGTAATTCTTAAGGGAGTGTGGAGGTGCATGGTCGTTCATTTACATTTATCGATGGTAAATATTAACAAGGAGACGTAGAGTGTACGTATCGACAATAAGAGCGGCAGCGTTTGATGGGGACCACCTCCAGTTTGTAGGGCCCATGATTAAAGCCAATGACATAGAAGTATTGATATCGATAGAAAATTGTACAAGGCGGTTAACAATAATTTTAACTTCAATAAAAAGTACAAAATGACACGACGTTAATCGGTCTACGGATTGAAGTAAAGTTAGTATAGGTCGAATGTTGCACCGCGCCGCCGGCTTCCCGCAACGCGTTACGGAGATAATATTGGCTAGGACGTCATTCACGCGTGAACAAAAGAACCTCCCCAAATAATTGATACTAATATCACTTAAAACTGCTAAAATAAATTTTAAAACGATGAAAAATATTTGCATAATTCATGAAAATATCGACGGAAAATTCCAACTTTGGGGGATCAGAATCATGAGTTCAATCCATGGTATCAGTTTTCGTTACGATGCCCCTTATACACTGTATACTCGTAAATCACACATACATTTATCTAAAGAACTAAGTCAGCCAAACAAGCATTTCATCCCCTGATGTTAATATCTATACTAAAGGCATCGCTCGCACGTTGTCGGACTGAAGGGCAGTGGGCCCGAGGGAGCGCAAGGGATGGGGTGCCGCTTATCGTACGAAACGCAGCTTTAATATATTTACTTTACGCCGATCTTCTGTAACAAGGTGGTACTACCGCTGTCGAGCCAGAAGGTGTATGAGCTGTAATCAATTGGATAGATCTTGGATAACATCGAAAATACATGTAAGTACTTTGACAAGTACCTAGGTATACATAAAGTAACAGTGCCGTCTAGGG
The DNA here is from genome assembly GCA_905147325.1 of Notodonta dromedarius. Classification (NCBI taxonomy): domain Eukaryota; kingdom Metazoa; phylum Arthropoda; class Insecta; order Lepidoptera; family Notodontidae; genus Notodonta; species Notodonta dromedarius. Next base: position 8,027,436 of record LR990175.1, on the reverse strand, counting down.
ACGCCCGAAAGAAGCGAAGCTTTATAGTATAAAGCGTAGGGCGCCGCAGCTGCCACTCTGTATACCTATATATGTATATCGTGTAAGCTACTGACGTCATCGTGTAACGTTACTGACACTTAGCATGGATAGAGCGGCCGCGCGGCGAGCGCCCCGAACGTCCGTATAGAACCTTCACTTCAATACATTGACATATAAGTATCACTCAATCGGTATTTGATGCCCTCACAACATGTACTAACCCCCCTGAAAATAGCTCCAATAAATATTATTAGTATTATTATTGTATTTAATCCCGCCCGCCCGGAGCCGCTGTTTGTTATTTAGGCGGAGCTATTTTTATACACCTTTAATAATGCTTGGGGCAGTTTAAAAAGGGAAATTAGCTGGTTAAATATAGAGTGTTGTGAACTTAGACCTTCTTATTTTATTTAAAGACTAGTATATGCCCGCGACTTCCTCCGCGTAGACTTAACTAAAGTATTCTATGTGTTAATCCAGGTTATAAGCAATCCGTGTTCCAAATTTCATCCAAATCCGTTCAGCAGTTTTTACGTGAAAGAGTAACAAACATACATCCACATTCACAAACTTTCTCATTTATAATATTAGTAGGATAAGCTCTGACTTTAAAATAATACAATTCTATTTACGGTAAGTAGCGGTTTGAAAAAATATTTTTATTCTTTTTACTAGCTCATCCGACAGACGTTGTCCTGTCTTAACTTTGAATATTGAATTCGAATTGTTCCGCTCAACTTTCTCATTTTCTTTCATAAGAACCTTCTCCTGGCAATAATAAACACAACAAAAAAGAATTAGCGAAATCTTTCCATCGGTTCACGCGTGATGCGAGGACCAAGGAAATAGAAATTCATTTTTATATATATAGATATAAGCCTATGCTATGGATAAGGTGAAGAAAGTATACCTAAGGGGTAGTGTCAAGGTAGTGCCAATCTAAATATATATAACTCAAAGGTGACTGACTGACTGACTGACATAGTGATCTATCAACGCACAGCCCAAACCACTGGACGGATCGGGCTGAAATTTGGCATGCAGGTAGATGTTACGACGTAGGCATCCGCTAAGAAAGGATTTTGATTAATTCTACCCCCAAGGGGATAAAATAGGGGATGAAAGTTTGTATGAAACTTTATCAATTAAATTTCACGCGGACGAAGTCGCGGCCACAGCTATAACAGATAAAGTAAGAGATAGGTTGGAATGGTTTGGACACGTGATGAGAAGGGATGAGAAGCAGCAACTAAAAGAGTGATGAATATGAATGTGGATGGATACAGTGCGAGAGGAAGGCCTAACAAAAGATGGATGGATTGTATTAAGAGTCATAAGAACGAGGTGGGAGTGGATGTGAGTATGGCGGGAAAGAGCGATGAATGGAAGGAAAATACATACTGCGCCGACCCCAGATAATGGGAAAAGGTAAGGCAGATGATGACGATGATGAACCTAGGCTCTACAACCAACCCATGTTTATGTTTCAACCTATATAATGTTTCTTCATAATAAGGTAATGCCGTCAAGCCCTCCCAGCTATTACATTTGTGTGAATACGACATAAATATACGGTATTTTGTGGATTAAATTGTGTGAATAAATTCGAAGCCAAAACTGGGCCGATCTCTTGAAGCTTCGCCAGGTACGCGGACCTAATGCAGACATATATTTTACAACTGGAAGCGCCATCAATCCACGCAATGGATTTTTTAAAGACATGTGATTGTAAAACTTGCATGTGCAAGGAAAGTAAATCGTTTGTAAAATAACCCAATTATGAATATCAACTGACCACAACTTATATACGGGTTGGGTCGACTGAGGTAGTACTATTTTCTCACAGAAAATCGGCGTAAAGTTGCTATAATAGATGCGTTTCGTAAGATGAGTGAGAGTTCAGTCCCATCCAGAGCTTTGGCTTTGGCCTTTGACGACTGCTTGGCACAGTGATTCGAGCTAAGGCCGCTCGGCTCACTGCCCATGGTGGTTGCGGGTTCAATTCCCGGCGGGGCAAATTTCAGAAATGGCCTCTTCCTTATTTACTCCGGTCTGGGTGTTACTGGGATCGCCCCCAGTCCATTGTGCGGTACCCATAGTACAAGCGTTGCTTAGTTTGGGACCATACAAATCGGTGTGTGGCGACCTCACATTCACGTCGCCGACAGAAACGGACAGATGGCGCTAAATGCAACGCCTCAATACAATGTACGGATTCTTCATAGAAAAACTGAATCACGATAGTAAGACTCGCAAGCATCGTGACTATATATACAAGACCCCGAGAATAACCAGCGGGGCATAGCGGCCGCCCCACCAGGCACAACACCCGCCTGGCTGGAAGATCTTCCTTTTTCCGCTAAAGTTGTGTCAGTCTTGTATTAATAGTTCATTGTCGCTTTCAGTTTACCTGTAGCCATGGCGTGCCCAACGGCGGCATTAAACATGAACGCCGGTTCAACGCCAGCCAAAGGTGTAGAGCAGGGCCCAACTCTGTTAACCGCTGGCATATCGATAGACTCGCAATACGTCAAAACTGACGTATCGCGTATTTGAATAAGTCAGTTTTGATACATTTTCTATAGGAAAACTGACGTATGTGATTACGTTAGTCTTTATAGATTTTATATAGGAAAACTGACGTATCGCGTATCTAAATACGTCAGTGGTGACAAATTTTCTAACGAAAATACACATTAAAAAATACAAGAAAATATACGTATTTTCGGAATTCGTCAAAACTGACGAGTTTTGACGCATTGCGAGAGATGCCAGCGGTTAACAGAGTTAGGCCCCTGGAAGGCGCACTCGGGAACATACCTCTACAAAATGAACACACGTCACATACACCGTAAATTTATAGCTTTTGTTCCCGTAAAATAGTGATGTAATAACGGTCAATATATATATCGAATACTCGTATGAGTAACGTTAAAATAAATAATTGATGATAGATTGCCTCCGAGTGGTTTTCGTTGTTTTTACCAGTCCAATCATATTTTTTTCGGAGAACATAACGTAATCGTGTGTTCGTAAATGAAGAATATTTATATACTAAACTGATTTTGATGTTTTTTTTCTATGTTATCACCTCTAGAAGGATCACCTGGATGGTTCTTAACTATAGTTAGACCCGTTAGACGGCGCTGATGTCGATATTCAGCAAATAAAATCTAAACTATCGAACTTGCAGGCAAAACCTAAGTACACATTCACAATGAAATTTTCAAAGAATGACATACCTACCTACACACAATTTTCCTACGCATATAGTTAGACATATTATACGTATATTAGACATATAAATATATCAGCTGTAACAGTCTTGTTTCTATAGCAATCAGCCCATACTAGCTACTTTTGTCTCCCGCTTTGCACCGGAGGGAAGTGTTTTTTTTTCTTCCAACTCCTCCTATTATTACTTTCGATTACATTCGTGCTGGTTCCAAGACAATTTAACTTTTCCCCGGGACTCGTCGAGGGTCAAAGCTCGACGTCATTATTGGTCACCATTGTCGATCCTGGCTTACAGGAGTTACAGTGGTGGGAGTAAGAAACGGGATAAGTTCCAACAAAAAAAAATATATTATGATAATCGTGGAGATATAAAAAACTCTTACGCACATCAGGATTTGTTTGTCACGATTCGTGGTTGGTTTAGTTCACAGACACGTCCCGCCAGACGTAATTATTTTTTGAAGGAGCGAAATTGTTTGTTGTTGACTTGGTTCTTCTGCATTATAAAACTCAAATTAAATCTATACCGTCTAGCCGTAGAATTTGTTAAATATTTACACAGTTCAGCAGAATAACTGTGTTACGTATTTCATGATTTATTTTGAAAGTAGATGTAGTGTTTTGTAGTATAAATAAGTAAATAAATATCGCCAGACTGACACACCAACGGTATGGTCCCAAACTAAGCAACGATTGTACTATGGCTACCGTACAATGGTCTGGGGACGATCGCAGTGGCACCTAGACCAAGGCAAATTACGAAAAGGCCATTTCCGAAATTTGCCCCGGCGGGAATAAACCCGCAATCACTATATGCAGTGAACCGAGCGGCTTACGCTTGAAGCACTGCGCACGGTCGTCTAAACATATGAACACATAGGTGTCATAAACAACAATGATTGCTCTATGACTTTTTTACAAAACAAAAAGTACATAAACAAATGTTTTTTTAAAATTTCGTTGTTCTCTACCACATTTTAATTATTTATGTCTGTACTACTGAATATCGCTACACGTATGACATTTAGAGCGTTGAATTTAAATAGTTTTTATTTTGTATAAAAGTCTGATGATTTATGAAAAGTCAAATAACCAAATTTGTTGTTGATGATGTTAGTAATATATTCCTGAGAGGATGTTAGGATTTAATCAATAATCCAATAACCCTGTATAGTTACGATGCTTGCGAACTCTAATATCGTGTTTCAGGTTGTCTATCAAGAATCGCGTATTGTATTGAAGCGTCGCATTCAGCGCCATCTGTTCGTGGACATCGTGAAAGTGAGGGTGCTACAGTTTTCATTTATAATTTTTAATTCGACTATTAAACACGATATACCTCGGTCGGTTCCCGTCACCGGCACTAACCTCATTCCGAATTCATGATGAAAATTATATTTTTACATTTTCAGATATTAAAGTAAATTGAATATCATTTTCCATTCCAAGTATATACAAACATGAATACAATCGCATCGTCACAATAGAACGGTAAACAATGGCCGGCCTGAATACAAGTTTTTGTTCGGCAATACCTAATTGTAAATAATGTGGCGCGTTTCGCTTTTACATTTAGACTCCATGTTTTATCGCGGCGGGTTCGGGCGGTTCTGCACAAAGGAAATGCCTCCTCACCACATCTTGAGAGTATCTCGAGACTCGAGGTACGAGCTTACAGGTTTTATTAAGGAATAATAGGTCTGTGAAGTCAATCGCAGTTTTAGACTTCAAGTCAAGCCATGTAGGTGTATAATACGATGACCGATTCCGACAATCTTAATTTCAAAATGCTCAATTGTTGAGCATAATTAATGAAAATATCAACGGAAAATTCCAACTCTGGTCCTGGTTCATTAGTTGAATCTATAGTTTCAGTTTTCGTTGCGATGCCACTTACACCCTGTATATACTGGAACAGAAAGGGTATATTATTTTTTTGGAAACTTTACTTTGTTAATCTAAACCTATCAGCTTTGTGGGACAGTTAAAGTACTAAAAGTTTTGTAGACTTGTGAAATCTGTCAACAGCTGTATTCCTATAACACCTTTTGTTTTCAAATTTCCTCCAAAGCTGATAGTTTTAGAATTACAAAGTTAAGTTTGAAAAAAAAAGTGTACCCTTTCTGTTTCAACATGTAGTTATGGTTTTGTTAGTATCAAAGCTGAACGAGAATCTTTCACACCTCTAGGGGAAATTTGCAGTTTTACAGAGACGTTCGATTATTCTATCTCAATTTGAATACGCCCAAAACTAGTAATGGCCCTACATTCATGATAAAACAAAGAACATTGTTGCTTAAAAAGATTTAACTGTAAATGAACTTGTGTAACAATAAGAAGTCGTCTAATCATTCATCTACGAAGCGTGGCTGACAAATTGGCGCCCGACGAGGGACTCTTGCTCGGAGCTTGTATAAATTATTCCACCGGGTAAAAAAATAAATATCATTCTACCCCGCTGCGGCATTTCATTATATTTTCAGTAAACTTAATACTTCCGCGTAAATAATGCTACTGGCAACAACGTAGAAATTAGGTAATACTTTATTTTAACTGTTTTCCTAGTGTCGTTATGAGTTGATTAATATTTATACCCTTTCCAATCGTTTATTTAACTTTTGACAGATCACGCACATAAAGTTTTGTAATAATTTTTGATACAATGTACTACAGGGAATACTGTACTTCATGGACGGGTTCCCCCACTTAGAGATGTGTCATTCGTAATTAATGACCACAGACTATAAAAACGGTTTTGAAATCAATCTATTATCGATTATATTAATAAAACATACAATAAAATTATTGTGATTATATTATTTTTTGGCATTTTGACAGTAACGAAGGGAGGAACGCTACGCTCTACTCAACCAAACGTGAGAATTCACAAATAAATCAACACAGAGGAATATAAATACCTAACTTCACGTATGAAAATGTGGATTAACACTGACAACAAACTGGCGTCGCTCGTCGCCGCCGCGTCCAGTGTTGCCGTTTAATAATCGATAAAATAACGAAATTATCGATAAAATAATGAGTGTGTTAAATCGATTAAAACTTCTTCATGAATAAAATCGATCGATAAAAGAAATCGAATCGGTAACGGGTCAGAGTATTACTATTTGATTAAAGTATTAAAAGTTAAATAAACGATTGGAAAGGGTATAATATTGGCTTTTATCTTCAAGCTAGCACAAAGTACCTTGGCAAATTGTTACAAAAGTGTAACAAGCTACCGTCCTACAATAGAAATAAACGGACTAATTTCCGGCGGCTACCAGATAGTCAGCTGTTACATAAAACTTTTGTTTGCAGAACCGGTTTCATGGGAGGCCAATAATAATTGAGGGCATTGAGGGTAGTTTTACGTCGTGAGGCGCACGTCGTTCAGTTTATGCGCGGTAATCACGCGATGCGGACGTCTTGGACTCTAACGGATTATTAACACAGTACATTTAAATACATTCTATATCATCAAAAGCCCTTCAATTTAAGTTTTCGCTTTAATACCTATTTTTATTTTTAATAAAAATGTACTTTACTCTTTGCTTAATTAATATTGTTTTTTTCTCAAGTCTATAATTATAATCAGTGGCCAGGATGGGGATCGAACCCGGAACCTCTCAACAACGAGGGCGGCCCCTCTAACTACTAGGCTATTGACGCCTTTAACTACTTCCTTCTTCTTCAAACAGTCTAAATATTTACAGCAAAATTACTGAACCAATTTTCGAACAACCTTTTTTACGTTCACCCTCGACACATAACAGAGTGGAAAATGTAGTGAAGCCTTAGATATTATCTCGAACGCTTCAAATAAAATTGCTTTCGTTCGAGTGAACAGTAAAAAAACTCGAATATCTCGTCTCGGAATCGTTCGATACATTAATAACACGAGATTGGGTCGTATCAGATCAGCCATTATGCTTAATAGGGTCCATCTATGCCAACAATTCTCAAAGGATTTTTTGTAGGTTTTCATTGCTGGGCCTCTTTGCTTCGCTGCATTCAATCGCCCAACTATTTACGAATGCGATAGCGTTTTTATTCGTTTCGCCGTATAAAGCTTACGGTTGATATAGGGTACTTAAATTTAAATTTCTTTATGCAACAAAGTTGGAAAATAAGCGTCACCACCATCTTTAATCCATCATATTGTTTTCTTATATTTTCGCGAATACTACACATTGAAATAAAACTATTTTTCATTACTCATACTCTGAAAGTAGGTCTGAAGTTGCCTGAGGAGCGGGTTGAAAGTAATACTTTTCCGGCCCGGGAGAATCGCTTTCAACTGACAGCTGTCAAATTATAAAAAAAAAACTAGTTCCATTTTCACATTTCTATGGCACCATGTTCAAACTTTTTCTACAGTCACTCAATTACAGCACGATGTAAAATTGAAATAACATAAAGTTAAGTATTAATTAAAGAATATATATTTTTAAATGACTAAATTATAATTTAGTTCAACAATTTCTTTAAAATAACATAGATTTGGGCAAAATATTTAAAGATGAAAATTAAAAATAATGGCTATATAATGAAAAAGGCCGGCCAACGAAAAAAAAACAAAATAGGCGGCAATCCGATCTTTTTTTTTTCGAGTTGTAGGGTATTGTTCATACTTCCTTGTATCATTTCTTTAGCCAATTCCTGTTTTTATTTTTACTTTCCTTGTATTCGTAATGAAAAGCACAATGTTTACCTCGGGTGAAAGACTTATTTTGTCCCTCGAACTATTAGCGCCCTCGCTACGCTCGGGCGCCAAACCCCGTCTCGGGACTAAATAAGTCACTTTCACCACTCGTGTAACAATGTACTATTTCGGTTTTTTATCGCGTTTATTAACTTTAACGTCGGGAACATAAAGTAAATAAACGCGATAAAATCCGAAAAATAGTATTATTTCAATATTTAATCCATCATGTTTATTCCGTGTACCAACCTTTGAGTAAAAATCTTCTATATCCACGTTACCAACATAATCAACTCCATTCTGAAAATGATAGCGACAGAATGGACTGCCCATTCATTCGGCATTACTGCTAGACGGTCACAGTTTTCTATTGTTTTGTTATTAAATGTGTTTGTAATTGTTGTGAATTACTTGACACTGGCAAAATACCTAATAACTTGGGTGGGCCATATTTTTTAAAAAAGAAGAAGACAAATATTCCATAGTACCGATGCCAGTGAGAGGGTACTGAAACAGTTGTCGAATATTTAATTTAATTTATATTAACGGACCATCTTTGTTATCTGAATTAAAAATAAAATAATAATAATAATTGTGTACAGTAACAAATGAATTTGCGGAATGTATGCAATTTCATAGAACAGGATTCCAGTAGGTTCATAGCATAAGCTCGCCGACCGGAAGTGGGGGCCGGGCGACGCTAAATTGGCACGGAAACCGAAATTATTTAACCCATAGCACAGTTAATTACGGGTTAGTTTTTCTACTAAATAAGAGTGTAACTGGAATGTTAATTATTAGGAAATAAGAAATTTATAACAGCATTATTACACAATTAATACAAGTTTGTATTTGACGACCGCTTGCCGCAGTGGTTTGAGCGTAGGCCGCTCGACTCACTGCACCGGGTAGTTGCGGGTTCGATTCTCGTCGACGCAAATTTCGGTAATGGCCTTTTCGTAATTTACCCAGGTCTGGGTGTCACTGGGATCGCCCCCAGTCCATTGTACGGTACCCATACTACAAGCGTTGCTTAGTTTAGGACCATACAGTTGGTGTATCAGTCCGGCAATATTTATCATTTAACTTAAACTTTTAGGGAGATATGTTTGTGTTTTAGTAACATGAAATCGAGTTAAGGGTGAATAATAATTGACTTTAATTAAGAGAAACGGAACAGTTTGGGATAAAAACATGCAATAGAACTATCAAAGTTCAAAGAGAGTTCATGTAACGGAAAGTTTAAGATACTGAAACAAAATATCAGGAACACAGCAATTCTGCGACGCTCGCATGTTCTTGAAGTTTAGCGCGCCTCACGTATCAGCCTTACTGAACTTTATTTGAAAATAAGTTGAGGTTTTTTTTATTTATCCACGAGGCCTCCATTTTGGTTTTTCAAAATGGACGGGATGGAAGGATCTTATGAAAGAAAAAATAACAAAACTGAGCGGAACAATTCGAATTCAATATTCAAAGTTAAGACAGGACAACGTCTGTCAGGTCAACTAGTATTGAATACAACGAAGATAATGATTTTAATTGATTTTAATAATATGTTCAGTATTACAACTACTTATTAACTAACTTTTAGTAAAATATAAGTAATAATAATAGTACATTGTTACACGAGTGGTGAAAGTGACTTATTTAGTCCCGAGACGGGGTTTGGCGCCCGAGCGTAGCGAGGGCACTAATAGTTCGAGGGACAAAATAAGTCTTTCACCCGAGGTAAACACTGTGCTTTTCATTACGAATACAAGGAAAGTAAAAATATAAACAGGAATTGGCTAAAGAAATAATACAAGGAAGTATGAACAATACTCTACAACTCGAAAAAAAAATTAAGATCGGATTGCCGCCTATTTTGTTTTTTTTTTCGTTGGCCGGCCATTTTCATTATTTAGCCATTATTTTTCATTTTCATCTTTAAATATTTTGCCCAAATCTATGTTATTTTAAAGAAATTGTTGAAACTAAATTATAATTAAGTCATTTAAAAATATATATTCTTTAATTAATACTTAACTTTATGTTATTTCAATTTTACATCGTGCTGTAATTGAGTGACTGTAGAAAAAGTTTGAACATGGTTCCATAGAAATGTGAAAATGGAACTAGTTTTTTTTATATAATTTGACAGCTGTCAGTTGAAAGCGATTCTCCCGGGCCGGAAAAGTATTACTTTCAACCCGCTCCTCAGGCAACTTCAGACCTACTTTCAGAGTATGAGTAATGAAAAATAATATTATGTACTTATACAAAAATGCTTCCACATCGTTGTCGATGCGATAGCGAGGCTTATTCGTTGCGCGAAAAACAAACCAGTCCGCCGGTCACGTGATGACAACAATATCAAAAATAATTACAAACATATCAAAACTAAAGATCAGATTTATAATGATAAAATTATTGATCAGTAGCGTGTATTTAATTCAAATCGTCGCGCAGGGACCGCAGGAAGAAACTAGCAAGTATAAAATAGTCAATAACAATGTATATTGTCCACAATCATAATTCCGATAGTACTATCTAAAACAAATGAATTGACTTGAAAGGCTTAAACGACTGATAGGACTCACTCTGGCTATCTAAACAGTACTTCAGTGCATATAATCCCTCGCGATAACACGGTTCAATATCAGCGAACATACGTGGACTTTGAATTACTTACAAGTGGCATTATTCTGGTTGGAGATATATTTTTAAATTACTTAATTATAATTTAGTTTCAACAATTTCTTTAAAATAACATAGATTTGAGCAAAATATTTAAAGATGAAAATGAAAAATAATGGCTAAATAATGAAGTTGGCCGGCCAACGAAAAACAAAACAAAATAGGCGGCAATCCGATCTTAGTTTTTTTTTCGAGTTGTAGAGTATTGTTCATACTTCCTTGTATTATTTATTTAGCCAATTCCTGTTTTTATTTTTACTTTCCTTGTATTCGTCATGAAAAGCACAGTGTTTACCTCGGGTGAAAGACTTATTTTGTCCCTCGAACTATTAGCGCCCTCGCTACGCTCGGGCGCCAAACCCCGTCTCGGGACTGAATAAGTCACTTTCACCACTCGTGTGAAACAATGTACTATTATTTTATATGAAATGAAACGGACGCAATGATTACCTACTTACAGTGGCGAATTTCACTTTAATAATTTATTAAAAATTATAACACCTCTCTGCACGCCGAACATAGTCAGTTTTATAAACATAGACATTACAAGACCCCGAGTATAGAGTGAAATGACGTCAGAGAATGATGTCGACCAAGAACTTTATACACTAAGCTTCTTGATGGCGACCAAGAATTTTGTGTTATATATCAGCTTCTTGATATCGACTTCGGATACGCTCATAAACAAAAAAGTTTAGGTCGCATTCTCAAATGTTCAGTTTAGTTCACTGAAAGCACTTAATAATGTTATCTATTAAGATTTTACAATTAATCAATACTTATGAATACAATATCAGTGATTGGTTGGCCTCCATTTTGGTTTTCCAAAGTGGACGTTCACATTTTTGTATTGTATTGTTATTAATTGTTTGTTATTGATATTTGTTACTTGGCACTGGCGAAATACCTATTAACTTGGGTAGGCCATATTTTTAAAGAAAGAAGAAGTTATTGTTTGTTGAAATATAGCTACTCTGGGATTATAGGATTTCTTGTTGCCATTTTTTTTTCAATTAACCGTGAGTTCGCACTGGACGAAACTTGTTCACGAAACATATTGTTGTCCCTATTTTATGATAACAGAAAGGAGAGACAACAACATGTTTCGTGTACATGTCCAGTGCGAACTAACGGTAAGATTAGGTATCCTATAGAAAAAGGAAAAGAAAGTTTACGTAAGGTTAAGATAAGTTTAAGTTAAAAATCGATAGATAGTTTTGATATATTGCGAGACGAGTGCGAGTCGAGCGAGATGCGAGCGGTTAACAGAATTGGGCCCCAGGTGTAATGAAAAAATTTAACCTTACTTCCTAAGCGTACGAGCCGCCTGATGTTAAGCAGTTACCGTATCGTATCGCCAATCGACTGTGAGGATGGGTCACGCATATTAACGGCAATCCAGGATTTTATATCCAAAACTACCTACCGTGCTGCTCCGTAAAAATGTAAAACTCTATAGCTCACAACATATGGGTCATATTTGGCGAGCTGTTGGCAAACACCGCGGCTATTTAGGTCGCAACTAAGATGAATGGAGTAGCCTATTAATATTCACTGTGTTCCCTTTGGCGCGGAATATATTAGCCACTGGCTCGTCGCGGTGCCTTCCGTGAACAGCTTTTTTATGTTTGAATATTATCTTCAGTAGTAAAGTACCTATGATAGAGGCTTTTTAATAACCTACGTATGAATTACGTCAATCTATCAATACAACATATTGCAAACACCCTCCTTGCATTGAGTTACGGCGATGGTAGGTAAATTACAAAAAAATATAAAACACTGAAATGTCATAGATACTTGACAGTTCTCGCTTGGCTCCAATCAAGAATTTTATTTATCAGCTTCTTGGCTCCAATGCTAAATCTATGTTCGTACTGTAAGGTCCATGTCGGCGCACTGGCCACTAGAGATAGGAGTTCCTGGCCGACGAGAAAATATTTAAATTTAAGAAAACATTATTATTTTGAAATTGAAAGCTCTGCGGTGCGCTGGCAGTGACAACCGGGGTACCGTTATGATAGGACGTGTATTTTATTATAAATAAATGTAAATAAACAAATAATATAATAAACTCCAAGCAATACGATTTATTAATTAAAACCCCGGTTTCACAGTACCAATACAAAATGACATCTCAAAAGTTAACGCAAGACCACTCTTAGACTTCAAATAACTACAAAGAGAATACAATACGTTATAGGTCTACCAGAATCTCATGGCATTAAAAAATATAAAAAAAATGTGACTTTCATATGGCAATGTCCATTGTCACCTGCCAAATCAAAGTACAAGGTTTGTCAACCGCTGTTGAGATTTTGTGATATCTTCTTGGCAATTTATTGTTTTTGTGAAAATGTCGAAAAAGCCACTTCGATCTCAAGCGAGAAATATTGTTTTCAATGTGTATCGTAAAATAAGGGAAGAAGAAGGCGTAAATCAAACTCAATCTTTGATTTTAAAGCGCGTCGTAGAGTTGACCGGTAAGTTGGACTGAGTTGTTTTGATACTTTTAGTTTATTTTATATTTTTCTTACTTAATTATAGCTTCTTTATAGGGGTTTCCAGTACTACTATACGGCGAATCATAGGTGAGGGCACATCGAACGATGGTGTATTTTCCACGCCTGGTAAAAAGAGGAGAGGGGGGAAGAAGAAAATCAACTTGGACAGTTTCGATTTACAGTTGATAAAGAATAAAGTAAATGAATTCTATACAGTTCGGAAGGAAATTCCAACAGTAATGAAACTGTTACAAATTCTTCGACAAGAAATTGATTTCAACGGTGGGAGAGAATCTTTGAGGTAAGAAAAATATTAAGTAATAATCCTTCTCACTCGTAAGATGAGGCTTGTGTCCTGCAGTGGGACGTATATAGACTGATGTTGATGTTGATGATTGGCTAAGCTATCGTTTCAGTAACATGATAAATTTTATTATTTTTTACAGACTTATACTTAAGGAGATAGGTTTTGAATATGTTAAATGCCAATCAAAAAGGATCATTTTGATGGAGAGAGATGACATAAAACTTCAAAGATATAAGTTTTTGAAGCGTATAAAGGAAAACCGCGAAGCTGAAGAGCAAAATAAATTGGATGTAATTTATTTAGATGAAACTTATATTCATGGTTCATGTTCTGTGAACAAGTGCTGGCAAAGCAAAGATATTGCAGGTCCATCTAAAAGCATATCACTTGGAACGAGGTGGATTATTGTAAACGCTGGTGGAGAAAATGGCTTTGTACCAAATTGTTGTCTGGTGTACAGGTCAACAAGTGTATCTGCTGACTATCACCACGACATGAATAAGGACAATTTTACAAAATGGGTGACAGAGAAGCTAATTCCAAATTTGACAAGACCTTCACTAATCGTTATGGACAATGCTAGTTATCATTCCGTACGTTTGAACAAACCGCCCACACAAGCCAATCGTATCGCTGATATAAAAGAATGGCTTCGTGCAAATGATGTACATTATGATGATCTTTGGCGTAAATGTCAACTACTTGAAGTAGTGAAACAAAACATGTCTGCGCCCTTATATGAGATAGATGAAGTATTAAAATCGCACGGTCACGAAGTTTTAAGGCTCCCACCTTATCATTGCACATTGAATCCTATAGAAATGATTTGGGGTATAATGAAGCAAAAAGTTGCTGATAAAAATGTTAATAGGCCTGCAAGTGACATTAAATTATTAACAGAAGAAGCTTTCTCACAAATCGGTGCAGAGGATTGGCGAAAATGTTGTGAACATGTAAAGAAAACTGAAAACGATTTCTTCGAGAAAGATAAAATAATTGAAATGCTGGAAGAGCGATTTATAATAAATACCTCTTTATCTTCATCATCTGATGAAGAACAAGAAATGCAAGTGGAGTTCTTGGAATCATTTTCTAGTTCTGAATGAGTTATTAACTTTTAACCGATATTATTGTTGCGACCTAGAAACTATTTGGTCAAATATCTCGAAGGATCCTTATTTTATCAGCTTTATACAAAAACGCATTGTTAGTCTAGATGTACTCCATCGATTAATTATGAAAGGTCTCAAAAATTGAATGTTCGAGATTGTAGGTATAAGGTGAACGCCTTTGCGTTATCGGCGCGACGGCGGCGAATACCTACTCGCGAACGAATACAAAGGAAAGCCAACAATGAGTCTCGGGATCGTTCGATTGCGATTATTATTACTTACATACCTCCGAGAATGTTCAGGAAAACACCAGCTCGCATCTTTATTCGATATATAAGAAGTCGACGACGGGCAGCGAGTTAGTTACTTCTTGGAAGCGACAGTGTACGGAACTAAAGTAAGCGAACGAAGAGCAATATACCAGTGACCTGAGCGATAATATTGGAATACTGCGAGTCTGCTAATTGATTCGGAACGGTGCTTGTTGTGTGTAACTAGTGTAGTGCTGTGTATTTGTCGAGTTTGTGGAGAGCGAAATAAACCCTTTTTACACGTTTAACGGCATTAATTGTACCTACCCCTGTACGTGTACGTAACATTATAATAAATTAGTACATAAAGTAATATATGATTGGATTTATTTTCTTTGTCATATTTTCCTATGTTAAGAACCCGATGTATAACAACATTCTTCATACACATACCTAGTATACTTCATGTTAATTAATGACTAAAGATATAAATAAAACTTAAACAGTATCAAGATCGTTTAATCCAATTTCCCCAGTATTGCACACAACAAATTTTTATTTCCCCATTTGCCATGAGATTCTGGTAGACCTATACCTAATAAATTCCCACTGTAAATTCAACCTTATTTGCGCCGTGCCATCTAACTTTTCTACTTAACATTCTCCACTTTGCTAATAAAATGAACAACGCTACTTTCAAATCAAGACACACGGTGGTGTCACACCAGGTGCTTAACTCGGTTAACGACTGTCGCTCGATTCAACTCGAAATACGTCAAAACTGACGTATCATGTACCTGGATACGTCAGTTTGGCCCACCCATGTTAATATTTATTTCGCCAGTGTCACCTAACAAATAGCAATACCAACAAACACATTTACTAACAATACAATACAAAAACGTGACCGTCCACTTGGGTAAACCAACATGGAGCAGACTTTCTATTGAAAAACTGTTAAAAGTGACGTATTCAGATACGTGATAAGTCAGTTTACCTATAGAAAATCTATCAAAATTGACGTTTTTATTCACTTACGCGATATTTACGTCAGTCTTGACGTAATTTGGGTCATTGGAGATGCCAGCGGTTACCAGAGTAAGGCAGGTCTTCGTTTGCTACGTATAAAGCGGTCCCTCCAATAAATCAGCGCGGCTCGCCCCGCGCCTCGGCTCGTCCGTCAGCAACTCCAGGACATTATTTAGCCGGCTCGAACTAAACGGCTTAGCGATAGTCGACTCGAGCGGCGGATACTTTATGTGACTCACGTTTTATTTCACATTTTATAGTTCGGATAGTTTCGCGAGTTATGTATTTCAAATGGAAATATGGCCGGGTCGATGACACGCTTGAGAAGGGTTATAAAACTAGACGATGTTAGATATTGCCTATACCTTATCCTACTAATATTATAAATGCGAAAGTTTGTGAGTGTGGATGTATGTATGTATGTATGTATGTATGTATGTATGTTTGTTACTCCTTCACGCAAAAACTACTGAACGGATTTGGATGAAATTTGGAACACAGATAGATTATAACCGGGATTAACATATAGGACTTTTAACCCAATAATCCAGTACTACGCGGATGAAGTCGCGGGGTACAGCTAGTTATAAATAAAATTATTAAGATTAAATGAAATGAACATCAACAGAGGTATAATTATATTTAAGACATCAACTTATTTTTTACATAAGTAAATCGGCAAAAAAGCGTACGAACAGCCTGATGTTAAGCTGTTGTCGTAGTAGCTAGTAACGTAGATGCTTGCAATACCAATCTCATTGCTCGCTCGTTGCTGATTTGAAGGGGAGTGGCACAAAGGCAAGGGACAAGGGGAAGGGGATAAATAAATAAATAAATAAATAAATATCGCCAGAATGACACACCAACTGTATGGTCCCAAACTAAGGAAAGCTTGTACTATGGGTCCCGTACAATGGACTGGGGGCGATCCCAGTAACACCCAAACCAAGGCAAATTACGAAAAGGCCATTTCCGAAATTTGCCCCGGCGGGAATTGAACCCGCAACCACATGTGCAGTGAGCCGAGCGGCCTACGCTCGAACCGCTGCGCCAAGCGGTCGTCAAGGGATGGCTACCGGCTCTCTCAATCATCGTACTTTACGTACTTTACTTTACGACGATCTTCTGTGAGAGGGTGGTACTACCCCAGCTCGTGTATGAGCTGTAATCATTTGGCTATAGCTTGGCTCTACCACCGTCGTTTGTTTTTTGTTAGCATTCACTACCAACTGAAAGTAGGTCATTTCTTGCAGGTCTATCAGGCGTCACATTATCATCATCATCATCATCAGCCTATATCAGTCCACTGCTGGACATAGGCCTCCCCTAATGAGCGTCACATAAAATATGTTAAGGCTGAAGCGCCCATCTAGCCGCCGAAGTTCAAATTTTTTGAGGTTTTTAAGATTTTTTTCAAAATCTGACAATAATAAAAGGCACATTTTGTAATTCGCGAGAAAGACCGTGTGCAGTGCATTTATTAATATATCCAACTTACTCTAAAACATTTCAAGAACGACAGCTATCCAGATAATCTGGCAATTTTTGTATATTTAGTGATTTACTAGTATCATATCCACCGTGATAATATTTAGAGTAAAATAAATGTATTAATAAACGCACTGCATACTGTGTTAGTCGCAAATCACAAAATGTTGTCTTTAATGTTTTCAGATTTTGGATAAACTATAAAAATACTCGATTTTTTTTTATTTCGCGGGCTACACAGGCGCCTTCACCTTATCCTACCTATAATTAAAATACTTCACACTCAACCTCCCAAAAGCGATAAAGTAGAATAGTTACCCATTTTCAAAGTGCAACATCTTAGCACGCTCTCAAACAGCAATAATAAAATGTCTGTAAGTCCACCACAAAGGGGATATTCCCGGCAGAAATTCCTATTTCCACTAAACCCTGTCATGACTGGGATAAAACTAAACACATCTTGGCCGGGCTGAACACCCGGGCGGCACATAAGGAGCGCTTGCATTTGACAGCCCTAACGACTTACAAGTACTGTTGGGTGTATTTCATCCGGATTCCGGGTAACACCTACTGTCTGTGCCAGATTAGGGTTTATCGTTTGGCTTTCATTGTATGGCTGATACCTTATTAGCATACTTTTATAAGTAACTAGCTGACCCGACAGACGTTGTCCTGTTTTAACTTTGAATATTGAATTCGAATTGGTCCGCTCAACTTTCTATTTTTTTTTCTTTTATAAGAACCTTCTCCTGACAATAATAAACACAACACAAGAAGAAAAAGCGAAATCGTTCCATCCGTTCACGTGTGATGCGATGACCAAGGAAATAGAGATTAATTTTTATATATATAAGATGGATAAGTTGTGTTACCAGTGATCTTTCATTTTCAGAAAAACACTTAGTAGAATAGAAAGTATTAAAGTAAATAAAACCCACTGATAGAAATAAGCCAATTAAGCCAATTTCTACTATAGGTCTACCAGAATCTCATGGCATTAAAAAAATATAAAAAAATATGATTTTCATATGGCAATGTCAATTGTCACCTGCCAAATCAAAGTACAAGGTTTGTCAACCGCTGTTGAGATTTTGTGATATCTTCTTGGCAATTCATTGTTTTTGTGAAAATGTCGAAAAAGCCACTTCGATCTCAAGCGAGAAATATTGTTTTCAATGTGTATCGTAAAATAAGGGAAGAAGAAGGCGTAAATCAAACTAAATCTTGGATTTTAAAGCGCGTCGTAGAGTTGACCGGTAAGTTGGACTGAGTTGTTTTGATACTTCTAGTTTATTTTATATTTTTCTTACTTAATTATAGCTTCTTTATAGGGGTTTCCAGTACTACTATACGGCGAATCATAGGTGAGGGCACATCTAACGATGGTGTATTTTCCACGCCTGGTAAAAAGAGGAGAGGGGGGAAGAAGAAAATCAACTTGGACAGTTTCGATTTACAGTTGATTCCAAATTTGACAAGACCTTCACTAATCGTTATGGACAATGCTAGTTATCATTCCGTACGTTTGAACAAACCGCCCACACAATCCAATCGTATCCCTGATATAAAAGAATGGCTTCGTGCGAATGATGTACATTATGATGATCTTTGGCGTAAATGTCAACTACTTGAAGTAGTGAAACAAAACATGCCCTTATATGAGATAGATAAAGTATTAAAATCGCACGGTCACGAAGTTTTAAGGCTCCCACCTTATCATTGCACATTGAATCCTATAGAAATGATTTGGGGTATAATGAAGCAAAAAGTTGTCGATAAAAATGTTAATAGGCCTGCAAGTGACATTAAATTATTAACAGAAGAAGCTTTCTCACAAATTGGTGCAGAGGATTGGCGAAAATGTTGTGAACATGTAAAGAAAATTGAAAACGATTTCTTCGAGCAAGATAAAATAATTAAAATGCTGGAAGAGCAATTTATAATAAATACCTCTTTATCTTCATCATCTGATGAAGAACAAGAAATGCAAGTGGAGTTCTTGGAATCATTTTCTAGCTCTGAATGAGTTATTAACTTTTAAACGATATTATAATAAATTAGTACATAAAGTAATATATGATTGGCTTTATTTTTTTTGTCATATTTTCCTATGTTAAGAACCCGATGTATAACAACATTCTTCATACACATACCTAGTATACTTCATATTAATTAATGACTAAAGATATAAATAAAAATTAAACAGTATCAAGATCGTTTAATCCAATTTCCCCAGTATTGCACACAACAAATTTTTATTTCCCCATTTGCCATGAGATTCTGGTAGACCTTATAGCTAGCATCGTAGTTCCATAGTCTCTTTGTCTTTGTCTGTCTGTCAGTTAGTTTTTAATCTATGGTCACTTTCGTCATTCGTAATTTGTGTAGATTTGATTTGATTAAAAACCGGACCGAGTTAAAAACAAATAAAAAACAAAGTTGGAAATGGATGAAGCTGTTATCGTTAAACACGAAGGCAAAAATATCGATATTAAACAAGAGAATGTGGATAGTTACAAGTTCGAGTTTGACTCTGGCAGCCAGGATAGCAGTAAAAGTGATATAGGTCTACCAGAATCTCATGGCATTAAAAAAATATAAAAAAATGTGATTTTCATATGGCAATGTCAATTGTCACCTGCCAAATCAAAGTACAAGGTTTGTCAACCGCTGTTGAGATTTTGTGATATCTTCTTGGCAATTTATTGTTTTTGTGAAAATGTCGAAAAAGCCACTTCGATCTCAAGCGAGAAATATTGTTTTCAATGTGTATCGTAAAATAAGGGAAGAAGAAGGCGTAAATCAAACTCAATCTTTGATTTTAAAGCGCGTCGTAGAGTTGACCGGTAAGTTGGACTGAGTTGTTTTGATACTTTTAGTTTATTTTATATTTATCTTACTTAATTATAGCTTCTTTATAGGGGTTTTCAGTACTACTATACGGCGAATCATAGGTGAGTGCACATCGAACGATGGTGTATTTTCCACGCCTGGTAAAAAGAGGAGAGCGGGGAAGAACAGTTGATAAGGAATAAAGTAAATGAATTTTATACAGTTCGGAAGGAAATTCCAACAGAAATAAAACTGTTAAAAATTCTTCGACAAGAAATTGATTTCAACGGAGGGAGAGAATCTCTGAGGTAAGAAAAATATTAAGTAATAATCCTTCTCACTCGTAAGACGAGGCCTGTGCCCTGCAGTGGGACGTACGAGTATTTAGACTGATGTTGATGTTGATGATTGACTAAGCTATCGTTTCAGTAACATGATAAATTTTATTATTTTTTACAGACTTATACTTAAGGAGACAGGTTTTGAATATTTTAAATGCCAATCAAAAAGGATCATTTTGATCATTTTGTGTACGGAACTCAAGTAAGCGAACGAAAAGCAATTATACCAGTGACCTGAGCGATAATATTGGAATACTGCGAGTCTGCTAAGTGATTCGGAACGGTGCTTGTTGTGTGTAACTAGTCTTAGTGAACTAGTGTACTAGTAGTGAACTAGTACTGTGTATTTGTCGAGTTTGTGGAGAGCGAAATAAACCCTTTTTACACGTTTAACGGCATTAATTGTACCTACCCCTGTACGTGTACGTAACATTATAATAAATTAGTACATAAAGTAATATATGATTGGATTTATTTTTTTTGTCATATTTTCCTATGTTAAGAACCCGATGCATAACAACAATTTCATACACATACCTAGTATACTTTATGTTAATTAATGACTAAATATATAAATAAAAATTAAACAGTATCAAGATCGTTTAATCCAATTTCCCCAGTATTGCACACAACAAATTTTTATTTCCCCATTTGCCATGAGATTCTGGTAGACCTTATAGCAACATGCACGTTGCCTTGTTGTGCAGCATCCGTTTAAAGCAGAAATTCCTTCTCATCTGCTCATAAATCTACCTCAAACTATCGGAAGAGCGTAAAAGGTTTTCCACATTTCCAAGAGGAAGCTAGAAAATTCACAGTATCACTCGATTTCCCGTTCCATTTTATTTTTCCTGTTTTATAAAATCGCTTTTATAGTTCAGATTTTAATTGGCAACACTCGGCGTTCTGATCGGCATTTAAAAAGTGTTGGCCTGTACGCAAGGGATGAATAAAAAAACATTTTTGCTGATCTATTTTTTGCCGTGGCAACCCGACGCGATGTTTTGTTGGCAAGTGAAATGAAGGCGCGAAAATATTCGCTTATCTATACAGAGGGGTGGATGATCGCGCGCCATTCGTGATTGCCGGCAAAAAAATGTGTGTACATCCGCTGCGAGGAAGTAGCGGAATTTTATCCGATCCATTGAGGTGAACTCTATTGTGGGACTTATTTTGACAGAATAAATAATTATGTAGGATATTCAAATTACTTTAGATAGGAAGTACATAAGTTTTGTTTTCTAGATTATATTAAATTTGGTGGCTAGGTACCGAACGCGGTCCTATCTTACTTCATATTTGTAAAGAAGATGAGCTGCGTCGAGTCTAAATGCACCTAAATGTCGACGACCGCTTGGCACAGTGGTTCGAGCGTAGGCCGCTCGGCTCACTGCACATGGTGGTTGCGGGTTCGATTCCCGCCGGGGCAAATTTTGGAAATGGCCTTTTCATAATTTGCCCTAGTCTGGGTGTCACTGGGATCCCCCCAGTCCATTGTAAGGTACCCATAGCACAAGCGTTGCTTAGTTTGGGACCATACAGTTGGTGTGTCAGTCTGGCGATATTTATTTATTTATTTTATTTACCTGACTCATTGAAACGATCAATCAGAATAAGCATTTATGTAACCTAATTCGATTTCAGAGTTTCATTCGCATAGAATTTTAATTTTACTCCATGAATCCCTCGCTATCTCATTTTATAAACTGCCTTAGTTAATAATTAAAGAAATAATTTAGCCCTTTTAACGTCCCACTCCTGGGCACGGGCCTCCTCTCAATACGAGGGGGACTCAGGCCATAATCCACCACGCTGGCCCAGTGCAGGTTTGCGGATTTCACATGTCTTTCGAAAATTGGCTAGATTTTTTAAGATAAGGAGGTTTCCTCACAATATTTTCCTTCACCGTAAGCAAGTGATAATCATATAGAAATTATGATTCGCACATAGATTTCGAAAAAGCCAGAGGTGCGAGTCCGGGTTTGAACCCAGGACATTGTGCCCGCAAGACCCGTGCTTAACCAATCGGCTATCACTGCTGTAGTAACAATATTTTATAGGTACACTAATACAGCTAGTGGATTGAAATATTCGCACCGCGGTATTGTTTTGCCCCCATTGCTAACTCATTTTTATCGTGCGTGTGTACCGAGCAATCATCATATAGTATTAAAACATATTCATTGAGAATCATAATAATATATTAGAGTCCTCATTACCTTGTCTTGTGCCTACAGGAATCTCTGATCCCCCCCCCCCCCCCCTTGCCCTTCGTTCAAAAGCCGGGTACGTCCATGGTTGCCGGAATTTCGGGCCAAGTTGTATATTCACCCTCCCACGATTCTAGAACTCTTTTATCGAGGAATATTTATTCATCCCTTTTATTTCACATCATAAGTTCAAGTTTCGCTGTCATAAGAACAAGTTGCCGCTATCTTCTCCTCGGAAATAAAACTGAAAGACGGTGTTAAGTTTTATATTTTTATCTTTCGAAAGTAAAATATCCCTTTCAAGATGTTATGCCAGTAAAGAGTCGCTGTTTCGTCCGTTCTAGGTGCAGAATGGCCTTTTAAAGATAGCATCGGAACGTAGCTTTACAATGTCACCGACTGGAGATGTTTCATAATTAAACGAAAAACGCGTTTAAATGATCTTGCTGTATACGTAACACATATTTTCATAAAATTGACATCATTTTTGTCAATTGTAAGATAAAAATGTCGGATATAAACTGGAATGCATATGAAATAAATATTTCTGTTTTGGAGCGACTCCAAAGTGTGGCGCGGTTATTTGGCAGTTGAACTTTATCTTAGACCGACATTGGTTAATATTTTACCAATAACCACATTACGAGTGATATATTTTTCTTTTAGCGGGTCGTTTGGCAATTTGGATAAATCTATGTTTTATGAATGAAGGCGTAAAAAAAGATACTGTTTACAAATATGGCCACCGACATGAAATTAATTATAATATTTCTACAAATCTATCTTCAAACTAAACCGATAAGGTTTGCAAAGAACAGCACCGAAATTATTCGAATTCCTGTCCCGGGCAAAATATACTTAGCATTTATTTGTCCACGCGGATCTAGCTATTTGTAGAACCACAAAAACAGGGTTGCCGCCGCCGAAAAAAATGTGACATCGGAAAATTAGATAGATAATAATTCTAGGAAATAGGTAGGCTTAGCATTTTTTTTGAGACATTATGTACTTCTAATGCTTATATGCAAGCTTCTTGTGTGTGCTCAAAGTTACTTTTAACACATGGGTCACTGTAAATATTAGTGCAGTACTAGTTTCGAAGAAGATGAGATAATTTTTATTTCGCTTATTTTGTTTGATTACTGATTGTAGTGTTCTTTGATGGACAAATGTGCTGCTGGTTTCGCTGCAGTGTTTTTAATTCTTAAATTTATTTAAAGTCCACATCCATCTGGATTATCTGCTTTCACGAGTTCCAAGATCTTGTGAGTTATTCCGGAATGATTTATGGAAGATGAACAGTCAATTTTACTTTGTGAAATAAGGGCTGAAGGATCATCTAAAAAGACTCAGCGATCGTAAAAAGGCTGCAGTATATTTATATATTATATTATTTCAAATGAACAAAACATTTGTCTTCGGCCCTCAAAAAATAAGTTACAATGTTCAACCCTTTCACAATACGACGTCAACCCTACAGACAACGGCCATTGATCGGCAGCGGAGTTTCCGGTGTAAATTAAACGGCGTCAATTGACGCGTTTCCGGCGGAAACCGTGCGATTATACATTTACGACTTCAGACCCAGCAGTGGGCCTAGCGAGGGTGTTTTTGTTACCGCCCGAGGGCAACTGGTTTGTTTGAATAGTAATCGCGGGATTATGCTACGCGATCTCACGATCTGTCGCTGCTAATAAAAAAATAGCAGACGAGGAGATGACAGTTAAATCGAGGGGACCTCTCGACTTGGCGACAAATTAATAAGCCACCGTGAAAAAACAACAGCAACAAGCTATTACTATATTACCTTACATAAATATGAGAGCGTCATCAAACGGATTCTTTTTGTTTTGTCTCCTTGTCGGCACATATGCGTACGACCTGCCTGATGTTAAGCAGTTCCTGTAGCCTATAGATGCTTGATATACTAATGGCACTTAATTTAAAAAAAGAGAAAATAAAAAATGTATCCATGGAGTTTCTTGCATGTTCTTCTCTATAGGATTTTGTTTTGGAACATGCACCTAGCTCTTGACTTTTTAAAAGTGCCAGTTAATCTGGCCTATTTGAAATAAAAATATTTGAATTTGAATTTGAATTTGAATTTGAATTTGAATTTGAATTTGAATTTGAATTTGAATTTGAATTTGAATTTGAATTTGAATTTGAATTTGAATTTGAATTTGAATTTGAATTTGAATTTGAATTTGAATTTGAATTTGAATTTGAATTTGAATTTGAATTTGAATTTGAATTTGAATTTGAATTTGAATTTGAATTTGAATTTGAATTTGAATTTGAATTTGAATTTGAATTTGAATTTGAATTTGAATTTGAATTTGAATTTGAATTTGAATTTGAATTTGAATTTGAATTTGAATTTGAATTTGAATTTGAATTTGAATTTGAATTTGAATTTGAATTTGAATTTGAATTTGAATTTGAATTTGAATTTGAATTTGAATTTGAATTTGAATTTGAATTTGAATTTGAATTTGAATTTGAATTTGAATTTGAATTTGAATTTGAATTTGAATTTGAATTTGAATTTGAATTTGAATTTGAATTTGAATTTGAATTTGAATTTGAATTTGAATTTGAATTTGAATTTGAATTTGAATTTGAATTTGAATTTGAATTTGAATTTGAATTTGAATTTGAATTTGAATTTGAATTTGAATTTGAATTTGAATTTGAATTTGAATTTGAATTTGAATTTGAATTTGAATTTGAATTTGAATTTGAATTTGAATTTGAATTTGAATTTGAATTTGAATTTGAATTTATTTTTATTTTCACCCAGACCAATTATGAGTTATGATTTGTTCCTATGGCTTATTAAGATAAGGGAAACATGATGTAAATAGGAAATTCATTGTCAAATGATTCGGGATCTTCTCCCGAGCCCACCCACTACTAATATTCATCTTGTAACCCTCCTAAATTATAAAACAAAAGTCGATCAATAGTTTTAGAAGAGGTCAGTAAGACCAAACTTCTTTAGTTAAGACTAGCCGAGCCCGCGACTTCGACCGCGTGGAATTTAACTTCACAAAAAAGCCCTCTCCCGCGTTCTGAGCCCGCGCGACAGGACTCATTTTTTTTGTTTTTCTAAAATAAAAGTAGCCTAAGTTACTTCTTATAACATCAGCTATCTGCCAGTGAAAGTCCCGTCAAAATCGGTCCAGCCGTTTCGGAGATTACCCGGAACAAACATACAGACAGACAGACTGCCAGACAAAAAAAAATTAAATCGCGTTTTTGCTATAGTTGTCGTATGTCCTTTCATATGCATTTAGTGAAAAGGTGTTATTTTGATATTACAAACAGACACTCCAATTTTATTTATTTGTATAGAAGATCACCCTTAAGTAGCTATAATTATAGATGCATTTTGTACGATAAGTATGAGAGCCGAAAGCTAAACCCCTTCTCCCTTCCCCTCCCTCAACCACCCCTTCAAAGGCAACGTGCGAGCAATGCCTTTCATATTGCTAGCATTTAGGCTACGGTAACATCTTTACAAAGCAAAGGTCACATGAGCTTATTTGAAGACTTTGCTAAGTACAATAAAATTAAACGTGAGAGAATTTGCTTGACCAAAAAGGTTTCATCTGTAGAAAAGCATTTGAATTTTTGGTGATAGCAAATGCTGCTCAAATGGACTCCACAAGGGAGCGTCCTGCAAGCAATGCATTAAAGTGACCTTACAAGGCAAAACACGGCCAACGGTCCAAAGCCCCTAAATCTCTACCGACACTCGTTTCCACACATATTGTTATTACCTATTTACCACCATTTACCCGCAGTTATATCTTTTCAGGCAGGTACTAACAAGTCAGTGTGGCTACTGACCATTACTTCTTGATCTCTACCTGTCCGTCGTGGTTGTAGAGCTTTTGTCGAAGGTTAGGGGTCGTTTTATGCCGGTGGCAGTGACCGGTTCATGGCACGTAACAAGTGGTGTATGTAAGGACGGGTCGTCAAAAATAATGAGTTGACAGATGGACAGGGGGATGGCGATGTTAATAATCTTTTAGGATCATTGCGAATGCTCGGAATAACATTAAAATTGTTGGATGTGAGGCTGTTATCATACTTAATATTATAAAGAGGAAAACTTTGTTTGTTTGGTTGTAATGAATAGGCTCCGAAACTACTAAAGCGATTTGAAAAATTCTTTCACTGTTGGGAAGCTACACTATCCCCGGGTGACATAGGCTATAATATATTTTCAAAAAAATGAGGGATCGTTACTAAAACTCGAATAATGTAACCGCAATGTACCCGTGCGAAGCCGGGGCGGGCCGATAGTACAATATAAATTGATTTCTTATTAGATCCATTGTTTAAACATTTATACACGAACTTGTGACCCGTCCCGGCTTCGCACGGGTGCAAGGCTGATACTTAAGTGTTGCTCTACTATATTATGCATATATTATACATACAAAGCTTCCTCATGAATCATTATATAAAAAAAAAAAAACCGCATCAAAATCCGTTGTGCAGTTTTAAAGATCTAAGCATACATAGGCAGAGACAGACAGCGGGAAGCGACATTGTTTTATACTATTTAGTGATACGGCAAAGCCAAAAAGACGGGTTATTAACAAGTAAAAACGTTTAAAACACTGTAAGCTGACTTCGGAAAAATCCACGCAAAAATTGCTAACTAAGAAGTTTCAGAAGAACAGCAAAAACACATCAGGAACTCTACCTTTTATGGATGTAACATCCGTCATATTCGATTTATTGATACGGGACTAAGTAATCCTCAAATTTCAAGCCACCGAGTGGTCGGCGGTCAGCCGGGTGTAGGTGTAGGGCGGGCGGGCCGGCCGCTTGCATAGGCTTATCTGATAAAACCGCCGCCTTCCAACTTGTTGCGTCTTCCGTTCGCTTTGATAGCTGTCGACTTTGAAGAATATATTAGCTGTTATGATGACATTTTGGCAGTTTTTACAGTGGTAGAGCCATGAGCTATGCAGTTTTTACAGTGGTAGAGCCAAGAGCCAAGAGAGAGAGCCAAGCGTTAGCCAACTGACTACAGCTTATAATTACGAGTTGGCTTGACCTGGGTAGCACCATCCTCACATAAAATCTGCGTAATGTAGCTGCGTTTCATAAGATGAGTGTGAGAACCGGAAGCCCAACCATCCCCTCTTTCCATCCCTCTATCTCACTCCACTTTAGGCAACTTGCGAGAAATTCAAATTCAAATTCAAATTCAAATTCATTTGAAATTGAATTTGAATTTGAATTTGAATTTGAATTTGAATTTGAATTTGAATTTGAATTTGAATTTGAATTTGAATTTGAATTTGAATTTGAATTTGAATTTGAATTTGAATTTGAATTTGAATTTGAATTTGAATTTGAATTTGAATTTGAATTTGAATTTGAATTTGAATTTGAATTTGAATTTGAATTTGAATTTGAATTTGAATTTGAATTTGAATTTGAATTTGAATTTGAATTTGAATTTGAATTTGAATTTGAATTTGAATTTGAATTTGAATTTGAATTTGAATTTGAATTTGAATTTGAATTTGAATTTGAATTTGAATTTGAATTTGAATTTGAATTTGAATTTGAATTTGAATTTGAATTTGAATTTGAATTTGAATTTGAATTTGAATTTGAATTTGAATTTGAATTTGAATTTGAATTTGAATTTGAATTTGAATTTGAATTTGAATTTGAATTTGAATTTGAATTTGAATTTGAATTTGAAATTGAATTTGAATTTGAATTTGAATTTGAATTTCTCGCAAGTTGCCTAAAGTGGAGTGAGATAGAGGGATGGAAAGAGGGGATGGTTGGGCTTCCGGTTCTCACACTCATCTTATGAAACGCAGCTACATTACGCAGATTTTATGTGAGGATGGTGCTACCCAGGTCAAGCCAACTCGTAATTATAAGCTGTAGTCAGTTGGCTAACGCTTGGCTCTCTCTCTTGGCTCTTGGCTCTACCACTGTAAAAACTGCATAGCTCATGGCTCTACCACTGTAAAAACTGCCAAAATGTCATCATAACAGCTAATATATTCTTCAAAGTCGACAGCTATCAAAGCGAACGGAAGACGCAACAAGTTGGAAGGCGGCGGTTTTATCAGATAAGCCTATGCAAGCGGCCGGCCCGCCCGCCCTACACCTACACCCGGCTGACCGCCGACCACTCGGTGGCTTGAAATTTGAGGATTACTTAGTCCCGTATCAATAAATCGAATATGACGGATGTTACATCCATAAAAGGTAGAGTTCCTGATGTGTTTTTGCTGTTCTTCTGAAACTTCTTAGTTAGCAATTTTTGCGTGGATTTTTCCGAAGTCAGCTTACAGTGTTTTAAACGTTTTTACTTGTTAATAACCCGTCTTTTTGGCTTTGCCGTATCACTAAATAGTATAAAACAATGTCGCTTCCCGCTGTCTGTCTCTGCCTATGTATGCTTAGATCTTTAAAACTGCACAACGGATTTTGATGCGGTTTTTTTTTTTTTTATATAATGATTCATGAGGAAGCTTTGTATGTATAATATATGCATAATATAGTAGAGCAACACTTAAGTATCAGCCTTGCACCCGTGCGAAGCCGGGACGGGTCACAAGTTCGTGTATAAATGTTTAAACAATGGATCTAATAAGAAATCAATTTATATTGTACTATCGGCCCGCCCCGGCTTCGCACGGGTACATTGCGGTTACATTATTCGAGTTTTAGTAACGATCCCTCATTTTTTTGAAAATATATTATAGCCTATGTCACCCGGGGATAGTGTAGCTTCCCAACAGTGAAAGAATTTTTCAAATCGCTTTAGTAGTTTCGGAGCCTATTCATTACAACCAAACAAACAAAGTTTTCCTCTTTATAATATTAAGTATGATAACAGCCTCACATCCAACAATTTTAATGTTATTCCGAGCATTCGCAATGATCCTAAAAGATTATTAACATCGCCATCCCCCTGTCCATCTGTCAACTCATTATTTTTGACGACCCGTCCTTACATACACCACTTGTTACGTGCCATGAACCGGTCACTGCCACCGGCATAAAACGACCCCTAACCTTCGACAAAAGCTCTACAACCACGACGGACAGGTAGAGATCAAGAAGTAATGGTCAGTAGCCACACTGACTTGTTAGTACCTGCCTGAAAATATATAACTGCGGGCAAATGGTGGTAAATAGGTAATAACAATATGTGTGGAAACGAGTGTCGGTAGAGATTTAGGGGCTTTGGACCGTTGGCCGTGTTTTGCCTTGTAAGGTCACTTTAATGCGTTGCTCGCAGGACGTTCCCTTGTGGAGTCCATTTGAGCTGCATTTGCTATCACCAAAAATTTAAATGCTTTTCTACAGATGAAACCTTTTTGGTCATGCAAATTCTCTCACGTTTAATTTTATTGTACTTAGCAAAGTCTTCAAATAAGCTCATGTGACCTTTGCTTTGTAAAGATGTTACCGTAGCCTAAATGCTAGCAATACCAAAGGCATGGCTCGCACGTTGCCTTTGAAGGGGAGTGGGATTGAGGGAGGGGAAGGGAGAAGGGGTTTAGCTTTCGGCTCTCACACTTATCGTACAAAATGCATCTATAATTATAGCTACTTAAGGGTGATCTTCTATACAAATAAATAAAATTGGAGTGTCTGTTTGTAATATCAAAATAACACCTTTTCACTAAATGCATATGAAAGTACATACGACACCTATAACAAAAACGCGATTTAAAAATTTTTGTCTGTCTGTCTGTCTGTCTGTCTGTCTGTATGTTTGTTCCGGGTGTTGGCGCAACTGCCGCGCCATCTCTCAGCCTGAGACGCAAGTGAACCACGACATCTATCAGGAGGATCCGAAACTATATATTCGAATCGAACGAACGCTCAAGAAGCATCGAGATTTTTATTCTCTTCTATACGATTCGCTTGAAGACACACGATATTTTCAAAGCGCTTAAATTGTACCTTTATTTAAATTCAAATACGTTGTAAACGATAATAAACGATTATAAAACCATACGAAAATAAAAGCAATCATTGAAGGAGAACCCGAAGACCCCCGTTGCCGCAACATTTGGACCTTCGAGCCGGATCATTTGATCCTTCGAGCCGCAGCATTTGGACCTGCGAGCCACATTAGAACCTCTGACGACATCCAGATCTGAGAGCTGCGTCTGATTCTGCGTGCATCAGAAGCCCTGAGCTACTAGTCGACGCTTCCCTGGGTCTACAAGCCACACTTCGCCTGGCAATAGCGAAAAACCTCGTCAAGACGTCTGAACTTCATCATCATCATCAGCAGTTCAACGGTCAGGTCTTTGATCCCGTCTACTCCTTCCTTATTCGATTTGTGTTAAAACTGTGCAATTTGTGCTTTACAGAAGCGTGTATTTCCGTGTGATTACCGGGCGCGTACCTACCTACTTGAAGAAAAAACGTGAGTACCTTATCTTATTCTTTAACGTAGGTCTTTAAAATGGGCGGAGACGATAAATTAGTTGTGCCTTCAACCGCCTCCCCAGTTTCTCCCACCAAAAAGCTTTCTAAAACCGACCTTTCTGACCTCAGAAAGCAGCGCGGTAACCTTAAGGGCAGAATGACGCAATTCAAAAAACATTTAGAATCATATAAAGATAACCGTCCTTCTCAACTTCAAATTAAAGAAATAAAATTTCGAATACAAGCTGCCCAAGAGGTTTTTAAAACTTTTAATAATTTAGAGGGTGAAATAGAATTATTTTCACCCGAATCAGACATTTCTTCTAACGCTGAATACGTTGAATCACTTGAAACGTTATATTTTAGTGCATTAGCAATAGCTGAATGTTTGGTCGAAGGTGAGGAGACTGGAGACAGTTGCAAGTTGAAGTCTAACAGCACTGATACAACGCGAGCTAAAGTTAAACTACCCGAAATAAAACTGCCTTTATTTGATGGAACGTATGATCATTGGCTCGAATATAAGAACTCGTATTTCACAATGATCCACCAACGTTTGGATTTAGATGCAATTCAAAAGTTTCATTATTTACGGTCGTCACTAAGTGGTAGTGCACTATCAGTAATCAGTGCGTTGGAATTCACGGCTTCCAACTATCATCACGCATGGGAGCTACTCGAAAATCGCTTTCATAATTCTAGGCTTCTTGTACACAACCACCTGAAATCGCTATTTTCACTTCCATCGATAAAACAGGAATCCCCTGTGCAGGTTAGGAAAATAATAGATACCGTCATGCGAAATTTACGAGCATTAAAAACGTTAGACGAACCCACCGAATCATGGGACACGTTAATTATTTATTTAATAGCATCGAAACTTGATCCTTCCACTGAGCGAGACTGGGAGAAATATAAAGGTTCTATTTATTCCGATTCTAGCAAAAAATTGAAGTTATCAGATTTGTTTACATGTCTACGCAACAAAGCGGATATGTTGGAAATGATAACTGCGAATAATAGCAAAACACAAACAAAACCTAATCTAAACGAAAATAAGGGTGGTCAAAACAAATCTAACGCTCAAGTACAAAGCTACGTCGCCACGAATACCGCCAATACTAAAAATAAAACAGTTGATAATAAGCGCATTCGTAATTGTCCTTCGTGTAACGGTAATCATGCTCTTTATACGTGTATCAACTTTTTAAACTTATCCGTTAAGGATAGGTTAAAATTGGTGGATGATAAACAATTATGTCGCAATTGTTTACGCACAGGACACCTGCTTGCCGACTGCGTATTTGGTCCGTGCAAGCAATGTCAGCGAAAACATAATAGTTTACTTCATCTGTCCAATTACGATAGCAACCTAGATATAAGTGCGCGCAGCGAGCGCACAGCTGATCGCAGTGCGCCCGCTTCGTCAACGGCCCTGCATTCGTCATCGGTCGATATAGATATAGATACGAATGGATGCGCCGGCGATGAGTGGGAACCACGTAGTACATCACAACCGGTATTGTTATGCACCGCGTTGGTCGAGGTAGCGGACGGTAATAAACGATTTCATACCGCCCGAGCACTGTTGGACAGCGGCAGTCAACACTGTCTTATCTCAGATAATTTAAGAAAACGTTTAAACGCGACATCTATACAGTCCACTGTTCAGATTTCTGGTGTTTCACAATCCGTAACCCAGTCAAATCATTCATGCGAAATAACTATGCGATCTAAATTAAACGATTATAGCACGAAGATGAAATGTCTTGTCTTGCAGCGCATAGCAACCAGCGTGCCCTCGACAAGTTGTAATCTCGAGCTAATACGTGTACCAAACGATATTCAACTCGCTGATCCCACGTTTCACGTTGCATCCACAGTTGATATATTGATTGGAGCGGATCTGTTTTGGGATCTCTTAGGAGATAATAGAATTCGATTACCAAACGGACCGTATCTACAGAGTTCAAAGTTAGGTTGGTTGATCTCCGGACCTATTTACACGAATGGCTTGCGCATTAATCAAGTGTCTTGTAATTTTACTCAAACTCTAGACAAACAACTTCAACGTTTTTGGGAAATCGAAGATTTGCCTCAGTTGGGTAGCGTTCTCACTGACGACGAGCAATCATGTGAGGAACTATTCATTAATACGACCAAACGCGAAATTGATGGCCGATTCTCGGTACGGATTCCGTTAAGAGAATCAGCTGACAGGTTAGGTGATTCTTATACGCATGCCAAGAATATGTTTCTATCGCTAGAACGTAAACTTGAAAGATCACCTGATTGTAAACGTATGTATTGTGAGTTTATGCGTGAATACGAACGCTTAGGTCACATGACTCGTATAAATAATTACGAAACCCCTCACTATATTTTACCGCATCACGGTGTATGGCGAGAGAGTAGTACAACTACTAAATTACGCGTAGTTTTTAACGCCAGCGCTGCAACCAGTAACCAACGGTCGCTAAACGATATTCAGCTACCTGGTCCAGCGTTACAAAATAATATAATAGCTTCTAAATTAACTAAACGAATAATGTTATCCGTAATATCGCAAATATACGACCCATTAGGACTTCTCGCACCCGCTGTAATCATGTCAAAAATCTTATTGCCGAAGTTATGGCTAAGTAAGCTTGATTGGGATACTCCTGTGCCTCACGACATTGCGGTAATGTGGAACAACTTAATAGGCACCTTGCAGTGCTTATACGAATTAAGAATTCCCCGTTACGCAATGAGTGAAAACGTACAGCATACGGAGCTTCATATATTTACGGACGCATCACAAAGTGCACACGGAGCATGCGCTTATATACGAACCTACAATGACGATTCGGAGGTCAAAGGTACCCTGATCTGCGCGAAGAGCAAGGTCGCCCCTTTGAAAGCCATAAGTATTCCTCGGTTAGAGCTTTGCGGCGCCCTAATCGGCGCTAGGCTTTATAAAAAAATAACGGATACGATACGATTACAATTTACAAAGGTATACTTTTGGACTGATTCGACCATTGTCATTGGCTGGTTACGTATGTCTCCGCACTTGTTAAAACCTTTCGTACAAAACCGTGTCACAGAGATAAACAACCTGACCCGGGACTCGAACTGGTTACATGTCAGTGGGAAAAATAATCCCGCTGACTTGCTAACCAGAGGAGTAAATCTCGATTCGTTAATTAATTGTAACTTATGGTGGAACGGACCACCTTATTTACAAAATAATAATTACAATTTTTCGAATAATATTTCATGTAATGATTCCATAAATACGGATAATCTTCCCGAATTAAAATCGCAGACTCTAAGTCTTACTTGCACTTTCATTAGCGACCTATTTCAATTCGATAGATATTCATCATTTAGTAAACTTATACGTATAGGCGCGTATGTATTGCGATTCATCGCTCGCACCCGCCGTCGTCGTTCAACACAAGAAACCGGTTCCTTATCGGTGGCTGAGTTGAACGCGTCGCAGTTAGTGCTCGTAAGATTAGTGCAAATTCAATCATTTCCTGCCGTGTACGACAACTTGTTAAATAATTCGCCACTCAAGGCAAATAGTAAACAATTTAATCGTGTTTTGGGACTTAACGTATTTATGGACGATCATAAAGTAATTAGAGTCGGTGGTAGACTGTCAAATTCTTCCAGTTTCGATTATAACAAGAAACATCCGATATTGTTGTGTAGCAAGCATCCTTTTACAGCTTTGTTGGTCAGACATGAACACATTCGTTTACTCCATGCTGGACCACAACTTCTCCTTTCTAGTATACGTGAATCTTGGTGGCTGTTGAGTGCAAGATGCCTGGTTAGGAAAGTGGTTCGGAATTGTATGAAATGTTCACGATTCAAAGTAAATTCGTTGACGCCGTTAATGGGAAACTTACCATCTGAACGTTTGGATTCTGGATTTCCATTCATACGTACTGGAGTTGATTATGCTGGGCCAATCAATATATTAAATCGTAAAGGCAGAGGAGCTCGACTTACAAAAGCGTATGTATGTTTATTTGTTTGTTTTGTTACGCGAGCTGTTCATTTGGAACTTGTCACCAGTCTATCCACTAACGATTACATTCTAGCACTTAGACGTTTCATAAGTAGGAGAGGCAAACCTAATGCTATCTTCTCTGATAATGGGAGAAACTTTGTAGGCGCTGAGAAGGAATTTTCCACATTTTTAAACGACAATTCACAGGTAATAGTCGATTATGCCGTAAATAACGGTATTAAATTTCATTTTATCCCCCCCTACTCTGCTCATTTTGGAGGCCTGTGGGAGAGTGGGATAAGGTCATGTAAACATCACCTACGTCGAGTAGTAGGTAATGCAAAATTAACGTACGAGGAAATGAGCACAGTTTTGACACAAATCGAAGCTGTCCTCAATTCCCGTCCCATGTCACCTATGTCCACAGACCCTAGCGATTTCTCTCCACTAACCCCTGGTCACTTCCTCGTTGGCCGGCCGTTGACAGCTCCTGCCAGTGAAGACGTGTCTGCCGAGAGGACAACGCTATTGGACCGCTATCACCGTGCGGAGCAACTACGCCAGCACTTCTGGCAGCGCTGGTCCAAGGAGTATGTGTCTGAACTCCAGCAGCGTACCAAGTGGAAGACTCATAAAGACGACATCACGCTGGACAGCCTGGTCTTAATCAAGGAGGACAACGCGCTGCCTCTTAAGTGGCGTCTGGGACGCATAATTAAACTGTTCCCAGGTACAGACGGAGTTTCTCGAGTCGCCGATATACGTACGGAAGCTGGCATCATACGAAGGGCGTTCTCCAAGATCTGCCCACTACCGTTGCAGCAGGGAGACCGAAGCGACGATGCCAGATCTGACTGAAGGTTGGAACACGGAGGTTCCAAGGCCGCGGGCATGTTGGCGCAACTGCCGCGCCATCTCTCAGCCTGAGACGCAAGTGAACCACGACATCTATCAGGAGGATCCGAAACTATATATTCGAATCGAACGAACGCTCAAGAAGCATCGAGATTTTTATTCTCTTCTATACGATTCGCTTGAAGACACACGATATTTTCAAAGCGCTTAAATTGTACCTTTATTTAAATTCAAATACGTTGTAAACGATAATAAACGATTATAAAACCATACGAAAATAAAAGCAATCATTGAAGGAGAACCCGAAGACCCCCGTTGCCGCAACACCGGGTAATCTCCGAAACGGCTGGACCGATTTTGACGGGACTTTCACTGGCAGATAGCTGATGTTATAAGAAGTAACTTAGGCTACTTTTATTTTAGAAAAACAAAAAAAAGGGTCCTGTCGCGCGGGCTCAGAACGCGGGAGCGGGCTTTTTTGTGAAGTTAAATTCCACGCGGTCGAAGTCGCGGGCTCAGCTAGTCTTAACTAAAGAAGTTTGGTCTTACTGACCTCTTCTAAAACTATTGATCGACTTTTGTTTTATAATTTTGGAGGGTTACAAGAAGAAGATTAGTAGTGGATGGATTCGGGAGAAGATCCCGAATCATTTGACAATGAATTTCCTATTTACATCATGTTTCCCTTATCTTAATAAGCCATAGGAACAAATCATAACTCATAATCGGTCTGGGTGAAAATAAAAATACATTACTGAGATCGCCCCCAGTCCATTGTACCCACAGTACAAGCATTGCTTAGTTTGGGACCATACAGTTGTTGTGTCAGTCTGGCGATATTAATTTATTATTATTTATTTATAAACCTTTGTCTGAGCCGGTCTTTATCTGTGATACTCTCACAGCTCTAAGTATTTCTGAGGTGAACATGATATTTAACATCCCTTTCCTCTACTTTATAAGCTTTTGCAAGCGTGATAGAGTCACAGGAAATATGTTTGTTGCCATCACATTACTGTTGACGAGAATGCATAGAGTTTACAAAGATATGCAAAAGTCGAACGGAATCCAGCCCTCGCGGGCCTCGCTGGCGTTCCGCATTTCCATAAAGGGGAAACACAAAGACTTTTATGATTACGAGCGGACAAGCTTTTTGAGTTATTATTACGTCGTGAGGATTGACATTGAGTAGTGGAAATAGTTGTTGGAAAATCTATTGTATGTTTTACAACTTCATCTTGGTATTAAATCCCGCTTTTGTGCATTGTATTCTAGTTCTTACCTCATCATAAATAAAGTTGTCGATCTCCTCGAGCGGCCTTCCATAGAGCTTAGGCGGGAAAGGCTCGTACTTCCTGGGCAGCCTAGCGCCGTCCTCTACGCTGAGTCTCCGGCGGGGCATGAACCCGAACTCTCTAACGAGCTGAGCGCCCCGGGAGCCGGCTCGGCGCGCCGACTCCCGGGTGAAGGGTGTGACGGCGGCGCGGGGCTCATCGCGCCCGCCGCTCTTCTCCGGCTCGCTGAACGTGACGCCCTCGAGCGGGATCCGCAGCTCGTCCCGCCGCGGCTTCTCGCACTCCCGGTCGAGCTCATCGCGCGACTGCGAGGCGACGAGCGGCGCGGCCGCCTCCGGGTTGGTCGCCTCGAGGGTGCGGACGATCTCGCCGAGCAGCCGCGAGCCGTCGATCTCCTCGCCGGGCGAGTTGAGCGGCGCCGGCGGCGGGAACGAGAAGCGCCTCTCGTCCTCCTCCATGCCGCGGCCGCGGGGGCTACGCGCGCCCCCGGCCCATCGCTCCGGCCCCACTACCACTCACACACACTATTTGCGCACCGATGACGTCATTCTATAATGTTACTGCCACCTGCGGAAGAAAGGAACAGATTAATGTGCTATCAATCAACAGTGGGGCCGCTCGCAAGCGCTTTTATATCGCTCATGAAATACCTATTATTTTTATGTATTCTGTGCAAATAGTTTCAGTATAAAAACATAAAATATTAAGATACCATTGTACTTATAATTACAATAAAAATTAATATGTTAAAACATAATAATGCTTTCCTTAAATAAAACTTATATCCCTAATAGCCAAGTACCCCTTCCTTTAAAGGACTGTTAACGACAGCTTTTGACTCATTAATTATAAATTTCATTAACAGACATCGCCCCATTAATCTTACTTTCACAAAATTACTGACTTGTAGAAATCAATTCCAACTACTTCCAAATTCAAATAAAATTCCAACACGGCTCTGGAAACTTACACCAGATAAATGTGGAGTTATGAGTGTTTTTAGAGTAACTTTATCTACTCGGCGAAGCTTATGGACATGAATATTGTAGGAGCGCTCGTTCGCTGTGATGCTGCGCCGCGATCCCATTAACTTCTCACCGAGGGTTCATAATAAATGAAATACGATATTTTTGTATGCTAATTGTTTACTGAATACGCTAGAGCCATTGTGGGCGTGATATTCAGTTGGTATTAATTATGATTGATGTGTAGCTATACTCAATGTGCTTTTAGATATTTTTTTTTGTCTTAGATAATAATAAAAAGAGATAAACTAGATTACAATAACCTGTATTTTGCAATTAGTCTGTTACCAAATGCATTCAGTCATACCCAAAAAAATGTAATAATACTTTATCTACACAGGAATTGAACCCGGGCTACGCCGAGCGGGCTACGCTTGAACCATTACGCCAAAGGGTCATCAAATTGCATTATTACACTGGCAACACTAGCACTAGTTTCGGACTTTTTTTATATATGTTTTTAGTACTGTACAGAGTAAAATGAGATGCTACAAAACGTTAGCAGTGAAGCCAACGTTCGTCGCGTCGTATTTTTCTAGTCTGGTAACACAAGTTATTGGGAGCAGCTCGCTGGGGTGCCACGAGTCGCCATTGTGCGCCATTGTGCGCCATTGTCTCCACGCCATTCGGAAGTATTTTACACAGAATAGTTCGTCTTTCTGATGAAAGTGATGTTTTTCATTTAGAAAGATTTTCCTTTACCATCTGACCTATTTATTCTGTGCCTTCTCTCTCTGTCCAACATAAGGGAACATACTACTGAGATTGGGCTTCACACTCAGAATAAACAAATAAGTTATACAACAGGTAACAATCATTCACACGGTTAACACGACACCGACAATTTCTATACATTTTACTGTATCTAGGTGCTGATTACAGAAATTAAATGTCAAAAATGTATCGAAAATACGGTGTCTTCTTCATCGTGTGAAAACCCGCATAAGGTGGGCTTGAGGATCTCCAGAAGTAGCACCTCACCGAGAAGTATTTTTAAGGTGAAGGCGCCTGTCTAGCCCGCGAAATTCTAAATTTTCGAGTATTTTTATAGTTTATCCAAAATCTGAAAACATTTAAGACAACATTTTGTGATTTGCGAAAAACACAGTATGCAGTGCGTTTATTAATACATTTGTTTTACTCTAAATATTATCACGGTGGATATGATACTAGTAAATCACTAAATATACAAAAATTGCCAGATTATCTGGATAGCTGTCGTTCTTGAAATATTTTATAGTAAGTTGGATATATTAATAAATGCACTGCACACGGTATTTTTCGCGAATTACAAAATGTGCCCTTTTATTATTGTCAGATTTTGAAAAATTTCTAAAAAACCTCAAAAAATTTGAACTTCGCGGGCTAGGTGGGCTCTTTAGCCTTAACCTACTTTTGTGTTTTTTTCTAAGTCTTCAACTCAAACTAGAGTCTACCAGTCATCAGAAGATATATTTTTACGTAAGTGCACTGGAACCTTAAAGACGGTACATAAATAAATAAATAAATATCGCCAGACTGACACACCAACTGTATGCTCCTAAACCAAGCAACGCTTGTACTATTGGTACCATACAATGGACTGGGGGCGGTCCCAGTGACACCCAGACCTGGGCAAATGACGAAAAGGCCATTGCTAAAATTTGCCCCTGCGGGAATCCAACCCGCAACCACCGTGTGCAGTGAGCCGAGCGGCCTACGCTCGAACCACTGCGCCAAGCGATCGTAATAACCAATTATAAAGTAATCCCAAAATACACCTTAACGAGGTACCGTAAATTCAAGCTAATAACTTGAGGGTGGCTGGAACGCTTAACGGCATTAATTGCGTTGTCAGTATTAGATTTCGCACGTAATCTACCTCGGTAATAAAGAATGTAACGATATATGTACGTTAATAAATGTGTACTCTGGGTTTTTCAAATCCACGAGCGAATCGACATTTCAATATGATTATCACTTGCTTACGGTGAAAGAAAATACTGTGGGGAAATCTGCATGTCTTATTTATTTATTTATTTTACTTGGCTCTTCAACAACGAGTACACTATAAAGATTACAATAGATCACTCCAATATGCCTCATTACTTAAAGAAGAGCACTACATGCACTAAATTGTACGCATAAATATCTATAGAAACAAAGAGAGAAAAAAAATTAAAAAAAAATACAATTAAGAAATTATACACATTAAGTTAGATTGGATATACAGTAACAGTAACAGTAACAGTCTTGGAAAATCTAGCTCACTAATTTTCGAAGGACATGTGAAATCCGCAAACCCGCCAGTGCGGTAGGTTATGGTCTAAATCTCCTCATATTAAGTGGATACCCGTGCCCAGGAGTGGGACCTCAAAAGGGCTACATTATTATAATTATTAAGAACCTTCTTTTAAATTTTAAATTACAAATCCGGAAGCCGGAAGACTTCCCATCTATAACCTCTATGCCTCTCCCCTTCAGGTCTGCAACGTGCTAGCAATGCATTTTGGTATGCAAGCATCTACAGGCTAACGTAACTACTTAACATCAGGCGGGTTGTACGCTTGTTTGCCGACTTGATTATATAAAAAAATCCTTATTAACCTATCATGCCTTTACGTTAGGAAACTTTTTAAATTCAGATCGCGGCACCGCATCGATCATATTAAGTTAATTTATTATCAAACTTCGGTTCAAAATCCAAACACTGAGCATTCGAGTTCATCTATCACGGTAGAAGGATAAGTCCACAAGATAATCCATAACATCTGCCGAACCGTATTGATTGCACGAAGGAGAAATAATACCATTCCTATCCAATAACCGAATGAGATTATATTATCTGTAACTAGGGTTGCAAGGGGCTTACCTATTAGACATCTTGGCGAAGCTTGCTATAAAAAAAGTATAGCCCAATCCAGGGGGATTGGGCTGGTCCCGCCACACACTCCCACCACTGTTACTCCTGTAAACCAGGATCGACAATATTGACCAATAATGACGTCGAGGTTTGACCCTCGACGAGTCCCGGGGAAAAGTTAAATTGTCTTGGAACCCGCACGAATTTAATCGAAAGAAATAATAGGAGGAGTTGGAAGAAAAAAAAGCCATTTCCCTCCGGCGCAAAGGGGAATTGGGCTATACTTTTTTTATAGACAGTATCGCTAAAGAGGGGAATGGGAGGACCCCTTTCTCTCCCTCGGATCTACTCCCGTTCGGCGACGTGCGAGCTATGCCTTTGGTATCACCAGCATCTATATAGGCAACAGTAATCCTTTAACATAAGGCGGGTCATATTATTTAATAAAAAAACAAGATCATTCCTTTTTTTAGTGTGTGAGCAACCCTATTTATTAGAGAACCCAATCAAAGTCTTGAACGGGAATCCGGGATCATTGTACTGTGTAATCAATTTGCGATATACCGTATCTGGGCTTATTATCCGTATCGGTGCGGATCCGCGCCGGATTTGATCCGGATAAGCCTGTTGGGATGGCCCTCTGGATGCGAATCATGTACCGAATTAATGTTGGCTCAATATCACATGTTTTGTTGATAATAAGGTAAATTATAAGATCTGCTCCTCTATTATTATACTCTACAACATAATGATGTTGGAATTAATTTGTGTGTAAGAAAAGTCATAAAAAATAATTATACAAGGTGAAAGAAATATACGAGGTAAGTCGGAAACCGATCTTACTAGTGTTGTATGTCGAGCGACCGGACACACGCTCGCATCAACGGACGCGGTCGGCACTCGGCCCTGACCTCGTGCGCGCGCGCAGCCGATCGATCCCCGACGGAGATCGCGTTTGTAAGGGGGCGTCGTTTCGTGACGACGTGAGTTAATCACATTACTAGTATTCCCATTAGCCCCACCAGCTAAGCTAATGCTTGTGTTAGGAGTGGGCTCACGTCAATAGTTTAACGGCCAGGATGGGGATGGAACCCGGTACCTCTCAGCTACGAGGGAGGCCCCTCTAACCACTAGACAATTAGCACCATAAAAAATTAAAACTAAATTAGTCACTACAAAAATTTAATGAATGCGCATTTAAATCTACGTATTCAGAGAAAATAAAAGTATGTGGATTTTGTTTTCTTATATTTACGCGAATACTACACATTGAAATAAAACTATTTTTCGGATTTTATCGCGAGCTTCAATCAAAACTTATTTCAAGCCACCAAAGAAGATTAGTCAGTTCTTACCACCTGTCAAGTGTCACATTCCTCTACAAGATGCAGGGGTATACAAACTTGAATGTGAATGTGGGCTCTCCTACATAGGGCAAACTAAAAGATCAGTAAAAACCCGCGTAAAAGAACATATAGCTGACGTGAAACACCGGCGCTCCACGAAGTCTGCAATCTGTGAACATGTACAGGACCGCACCCGCCATTATATCAGATTTGATAAACCACAGATCCTCGCAAAAGAACACCGATTCCGACCAAGGATGATACTTGAGGCCATTGAAATTAAAAAACATCCTAATTTCAATAGGGAAGATGGCTGGGTCCTACCACCAACTTGGGATCCAGTAATTAATATAATTAAATCCAAAACCAAGTGTACCATTGCAAGACCTCGAGACACTGTGAGCACTTTCTGCGGGGATCGGACCGCAAACAACAACTAAATATGAGGGTACCCAGTTACTAACTATGACATCAGGACGTCTAACACCTCAGTCCCCCCGTGACCATGGCTGCTGTAAAGCAACCGAAACGTCGGGAACATAAAGTTAATAAACGCGATAAAATCCGAAAAATAGTTTTATTTCAATGTGTGGATTTTATCCGGACATCCCATTAACTTGTTCGGTTGCTGCTTGTTGTTGCTTGCTGTTGTCTCTACTTTTTGTGGTCATCGAATAACGATAACAATATGTTTTAGGTGAATTCGTCCGGTACAAACAAGGGTTACACCTATCTTGATCTAAAAGTCATAGGATAATGTTACATTTATTCGTAATAAACAAACTTCATAGCAAAACAACGAAGAAAATGACACGTAATATTCAGTTTATAAATTTTCTGAATACTTTTATCTAAATATATATAACTCAAAGGTGACTGACTGACTGACTGACTGACATAGTGATCTATCAACGCACAGCCCAAACCACTGGACGGATCGTGCTGAAATTTTGCATGTAGATGTTATGACGTAGGCATCCGCTAAGAAAGGATTTTGATTAATTCTACCCCCAAGGGGATAAAATAGGGGATGATTGTTAAGTTAAATTCCACGCGTACGTAGTCGTGGCCACAGCTAGTAGACTATATACTCAATATCGAGCTCATAATGTGACGTAACGAAATAGGGCGAACAAACAACATAACCGTGCAGAGTGGTCTCACCCCAGCCGACAAACGGGTGTCACCATTGTCCCGATCAATTTGCCGATAAGGCATTAAAGCCTGCTCATGTTAAGGCACGCAATGATGGGGTTCAAACGAGAGAGACTTAGGCACATAGCGTGTAATCAGTACAAGGAAGTTTGGGGTGAACGAAGGGACGGAGTAACTGACAAAAGACGTGCCAGTCTGCATTTGCTCGCAATTTTTTGAACAGTTACACTAATTTTAAGCTTGCACGACTAATTACCTCAAGTCTGCTAATTTTATAAATTTCAGTTCTATTGTAAAACCGTAGATCATTAATTTGTTTTAGTGCCAAAGATCGTTAGTCCTATAAACCCTTGGCATGCTCTCGGTCAGTGTTAGGTCCGTATTAATAAATCTATCTCAAGTCTGATAGTGGTTTTGAGTACGCTTTTGATAAGTCATGTTGTACCGGTATGATATTGGAATGTCATTTCCAAGACCGCTCTCAGACTTACTTATATTAAGATATTTTTATTAATACGGGTCTTAGGATTTTAGTTTTTTTTTAATTTGGTCGACTACAGCTTTGCGGTAAGCAGACGACCATAACTTTCTAATGTAACCAAAACCAATGGTTTTTAACTCAATTATCTGCTATTTGATAGCAGAGTTTGGGCGTCCAGTGCGAGTGGATCTTCGCTCGCTTGTGTCAGTTTCAGAATCTCGCTTGAAAAGATACTTCTACCGAACTGCAGGCAGGTTTTGGTTAGAATTATGTAGTGCATATACTCCAGGAGAACACAGCTTTCAAGTATATCCGTAACGACCTCACTTAGGAAACCAGAAAATCGGGATCGACATAGCTGTTGTTACCGACCCTCAATCAAACGTCAAGCACAAGGTTT
This sequence comes from Notodonta dromedarius, assembly GCA_905147325.1. Taxonomy (NCBI): domain Eukaryota; kingdom Metazoa; phylum Arthropoda; class Insecta; order Lepidoptera; family Notodontidae; genus Notodonta; species Notodonta dromedarius. Next base: position 7,982,876 of record LR990175.1, on the reverse strand, counting down.
CCAAAGAAGTTTCCGGATAGTTACCAGAGTTCAAAGAGATAAGATGCCAATATTTGGATTTGAAACAGTTCGCTAGAACAGCCGCAAGCCAGTTCCGGTAGTCAATAATCCGCGGTAAACGCGGCTTGGCTTATGCTAAGCTTCAATTTAATGCTGAATAAACTTCACGTGGGAATTCTACAGAAAATATATATGAGCTAGAAATGAAAAATAAAATACCTTCAGTATTAAATTTGGGGCACATAATGAAGAGTTGTAGAGAAGTCAAGAATTCTATTGTCACTTATGTAAACAGCACAAAATAAGCTTCGTATTTTTAAACATTCGTCATCATGAAAATTGATGAAATTTCGTACATTAGATATACGTACTAGTAGATCTCAATTCGAGAAATATAAAATGTTGTAAAACTTTCTTATTTTTGAGATATCTTCCCGTACATGGAAATTGGGTATAATTGTCCATTTTTGTCAGCAATTTCTTCAGCTTCATCATCAGTAGCATTTACTCAGGTGCGTTGCAAAATATTGTACATTATAAAAATAAGACCTTTTAGAACCTTTCCATTTTATGTAATACACTAGTTTATGCCCGCGACTTCGTCCGCGGATTTCGGGATCATCGGGATAAAAAGTATCCTATGTGTTAATCCCGGTTATAAGCTATCTGTGTTCCAAATTTCATCAAAATCCGTTTAGTAGTTTTTGCATGAAGGAGTAACAAACATACATTCACACTCACTAACTTTCGCATTTATAATATTAGTAGGATGTCATAAATTTCAAAGCTCCAAAGGTCTTTTAACTAACCATTATTGATTTGTATAACCCATTTTATGGCGCACAAAGCCAAAATCTTGGATAAAGCATCCACTAGACCCTTAAGCATTGAATGAATAACATATTCCTTGCCATAAATCCATCCGTTGGATTTCATTGGGCATTTTCCCGCAGCCAGCATCTCAAATCAATGATTCCCAGGAGCGGATTTCATTAATCAAAACACCGCTATTAAGGTATAAAGAGCTCTGGTGAACGTATGTTTTGTGCGTGTTAAATAGAAGTGATTTTTGTATGTTTTATTTATCCACACAGCGTTAGCTTCAGGAATTTCAAAGCCTACTGTGGCGAACTCACAGTAACAACGCCGACAGAATCGCTGCCGGGTTAACCATGTGGATGGATAATCATTTATTTTCCATTTACTATCTCGTGTGTGCGTAATTGTTTACCAATTAATTTTATTTTCTTTCGTTCTCTTTTCTATCCATTAAAGCGTTATTTCCACAAGAACCGTCGCCTCACATCAAACAATGAGAATGTTTGTCGGTATTTGTGGGAGTGCGGCGAGTGTTGGCTCTCGAGCCGCACCGGAGGGCTCTACAGTGCGGGAGTGTGGGTCGAGGGCCGGCCGACGTGCCCGGGCATACTAAGGTATATCCGCATAAGAGATATCCGTATACTAAGGCACTATGTCTTCTGACCCCTGTAAGAATACTAACAAAACTTTATTTTAGAACGCATCCGATGTCGACGCAATCTTGCTCTATGCTTAGGATCAGGGATTTTTCAGACCTGGGTCGACCAGAGGATCAAGGTGGCCGACGACATGCCCATCGTCACGAATTAACAGCTTACAATATTATGAAAATTCATGAAGAGAATAATAATGACCTTAAAATATGAAATCATCCTTAGCGGTCATTCAAAACGATTACCCGAGTATCGATAATTTTTAAACATTTTAATGTATCCAGATGTCGAATGGGGCCATAAGTAACCATTGAGTTTCTTGCGTGGAAGCAGCATTCCGAACCGGTGGTAGATTCTGACTATTCATAAACGCTTTGTTACATGAATAAAAAAAATTGGAGTTTGAGAGTTTGAGTTTGAGTTTGGCCATTATATGTCAAAAATGTATAGACAGAACCAAAGACCTGTTATAAATTTTCGCTTCGCGGCAGAACGGTTTCGGATTCTTTGTGTAAAACACCGCTTACATTAACAATCAGTCGATTTGAACCCGATTCAACGTTTCCTATACATTTTGACTGTTTTTGTGACTTAAGTACGGGCAAAAATGTATTGATGTAAACGAAGCCGTAGATAGAAAAACTTGATTGTATAGAATACTAGCTGTACCCTGCGCGCGTTGCTACGCTGTCAAAGATTGGTCGTAACTCAGAAACCTTTGTGGGCTCATGCACAACACTTTGCTGAAGATCATGACATGATCAAATGCATAGTTTACGATTCTATAAAGGACATATAGACAAACATTCATTTTTATATACCTATATAGATAAAGAAAAAAATAAGAAGTCTTCGTATCGTAACCGAGGTATAGTTACTAAGAAAACAAATGGTTACAGCACTCCACTGAAGAGCCGCTCGAGCTCAATGACGCCGAAGGCAAGACCTCTCGAGAAACGAAAGCAAAGCCTCAGTGAGCTGACTCAAGTGTCCCGCACTTATTATTTCAGAACTAGATATTTTAAAAAACTTTGAGGCATTTTTATTTTCACCTTTAACCGCATCAATTGCTATGAAAAAGGAGAGGAAACTTTGCCCTGATAATACAGACTTCAATATTATTTGTTTACGTATCTACGCCGATGCCAGCTCGATTGAAGTAGTACCGCCCTCCCACAGAAGATCGGCGTTAAGTAGGTATTGTAACTGCGTTTCATACGATGGGTGCGAGAGCCGGAAGCCCAACCACTCCATCCTCCACCTTCCTCTGTCCCACTCCCCTTTAGGTCCGCAACGTGCGAACAATGTATATGGTATTGCAAGCATCTATAGGCTACGGTAACCTTTTTTGCCGTTTTATAGTACAAAAAACGGATATTTTCTATTGTTATCTAAAAATGAATGCATTGATGCCATTTTCCTTATTGGCTACGGAACCCCTCATTGTGCACGGCCCGACATGCACTTGGCCATTTTTTTGAAAAATGACATTTATTCATCCATTCATCTAGTATCTCATTGTAGCCCGTTGGGTAGAACGATTTGGTTAAATCATCCTAGCCCGATGGTCCCGTCTGCAAGCGCGACAGTATCACGAACCCTGTCATCGGAACGGGATCTGCTCTATAATAACCAAGAGATTCTATTTTCAACCTACTTCGAAAAGGAGGAGGTTCTCAATTCGGTTGTATTTTTATTTCTTTTGTCGGCAGGATTACGGTCTAAAGTTACAATGAAAATCAAACAACTATGTGATATTTAGTATTTTAGTATATCAATATTAATAGACTGTAGTCTAGGAGAAAGTGTTTCCTGAGTTGAAAGTCCAAGAGTCGGAAGTGATCAAGGCCTTACTACGGCAAAAAAGGTTTGACCGTGTTCGGATAGGTTTAAAAACACGTCCAACACGCATTTTTACCATTTTTTTCTTAATATTCGTGAGTAAATGTTTCCCGGAATATTAAAGATAGAAAGTGTTCAACGTTTTATGAATTTTAATGCGACAAAAGCGCTCGGCTGACCTTTTCAGAGCGTCCATTTTACATTCACCGTCAGTATTCCGGTGTCATTGATATTTTTATTCTTATTTAAGAACGAGCAGCTTGTTATACGATTTTACTTTTTAGCTTGTAAGAGCAAAACTATATTTGAAGATTTAAAAAATACAAATGCTAGCTAAAAGCAGTACCTTTTATATGAATAAGTGACAGTTATCCTATTTGTTCGATAAAATTGATTAATTTTGACGCCCGGTAAGCGCAGTGGCTCGAGCGTAGGCCGCTTGGCTCAGTGCACACGGTGGTCACGGGTTCGATTCCCGCCAGGGCAAATTTTTTCTGGAAAATGGTCTTTTCATAATTTGCCCAGGTCTGGGTGTCACTGCGATCGCCCCCAGTTCATTGTACGGTATCAATAGTCCAAGCGTTGCTTAGTTTGGGACCATACAGTTGGTGTATCAGTCTGGCGATATTTAATTATTATTAATCACGACATCTGACACTTCCATACCTGGAGTAACAGTGATGGGAGTGTGCGGCGGGCCTAGTCCCATTTACAGTAGAGTATATAAAAAAAATATAAAATATTCCATATTTCGACGACGTAGTGCTGAGTTTCTTTTTCCCAAAACGCCAGACAGATAGGAATCTTTCAGGTAAGTGTTATTTGACGTGCACTCACACGGGATCGGCGCCGAACGGATTAGGCGACTGGCGAATCCATTTTCAATATTAGGTAACGGTATTTTTGACGGAAACCTTAGAAACTGTATATTTGTGATTTTTTCCTATAAGATTTATACTAGGTGAAACAGAAAGGGTATACATTTCTTTTTCCACTTTACTTTGTAAAGTTGAAAAACTTTTCAGCTTTGTGGGCCAGTTGAAGTACTAAAGGTTTTGTAGACTTATGAAATCTGTCAACAGCTGTATCCCTGTAATACTTTTTATTTTTCAAGTTTCCTCCAAAGCTGATAGTTTTAGAATAACAAAGTTAAGTATAAAAAAGTAAACCCTTTATGTTTCAACTAGTATTTATATATATTTTTGATTTATGGCCTCTTTCGATTGAACCAGGATTCAGGCCCGATATAATACAGCCAATTTCACCGTATTAGAGGAGACACAATGTAGATGGATTGATCAGTTTTGATTCCAGTCTAGATTTTTTGTTGCGATTCCTATTGAGGAGTCGATGGTCGGCTGTGACCGATTTGAACTTGAAACATTATTGCCTAACAATCAATGATTTCTTATCGCTCCTCGTTAGCCGTGGTAGAGTTTATATAACTATTATATTACTAGCTCGTAAGTCGTATGCATACCTCTGCCAGACAGATGCCTAGTGTAACAGTAACTTCAATATCAAACGTTACTAATGGCTCTACCACACTATTACACACACTAAAGCATATTCTGAAACAATTTGAAATGGGCAAAGACAAACCCGCTCCTGTCGGTATCCATCCACGAGACAGGACGTAATTATCCTCTGCAAAGCGTGCTATGTGGGGTTAATCAATGAATTCCTGCTTGCATGGTAACAAGCTTAATGGCAACGGCTAACAAGGTCGCTTCAGGGCCCTGAACAAACTACATCCGCGTTGTGAAACAACGATATACTATTTGACTACCTACAGTAATTATATTCTTATTGTTTTGTTATATTTTTATTATCTAAGACGTCAATAGTCTAATGGTTAGAGGAACCGCCCTCGTAGCTGACAGGTTCCGGGTTCATCCCCATCCTGGCCATTAAACTATTGACGTGAACCCACTCCTAACACAAGAATTAGCTTAGCTGGAGGGGCTATGTTGGGACTGGTCCCGCCACACACTCCCACCACTGTTGCTTCTGTAAACCAGGATCTACAGGAGGGGCTAACAGGCATACTAGTAATGTGATAAACTCACATTGCTATTAATTTTTAAAAACAAATACAAAGTCTGTATAAATTAGCTCACGACCCACCCGATGTTGAGCGGTTTCCGTACCCTATAGATGCTTGCAATACCAAAGGCATTTCTCGCATGTTGACGATCCTATGAACTAATATTATAAATGCGAAAGTTTGTGAGTGTGGATGTTTGTTACTCTTTCAGGCAAAAACTACTGAACGGATTTGGATGAAATATAGGATACTTTTTATCCCGATAATCTCGAAATTTTTGTTAAGTTAATACTACGCGGATGAAGTCGCGGGCACAGCTAGTAATGTATAATCTTCAAAACTGCCTATTTATAACAACGATTACTAAATAAGGAGAGCTTTATATGAGTCGTATAGAAGCTATTATAGTTCAACTATAACAGTCAAAACGATGGCTGAAAACTATTCGAAAAAATTAAAGGATATATGTATTTACGTCTTTGATACGTATTAATAATGGTCTTTTGATTAGTGCGGCCATTCCTAATTTCAGGGTTATACAGCATTAACATGATAACATTCAACATGTCGACTATAACGAAGTGAACTTTAACTTCGGATATTTAAAGTTCAAATTTATATGTAGGAAGGCGTCTATAAAATCACTTTTGAGGAATGGCCCGAGTCACGCACTGTTATAAATCAGATAAATACCCTCGTCGAAACTATGATTAGCTGGTCTAGTTACTAGATAATCTATATATATATTAAGGTGAAGGCGCCTGTCTAGCCCGCGAAACTCAAAATTTTCGAGTATTTTTATAGTTTATCCAAAATCTGAAAACATTTAAGACAACATTTTGTGATTTGCAAAAAACACAGTATGCAGTGCGTTTATTAATACATTTATTTTACTCTAAATATTATCACGTAAATATACAAAAATTGCCAGATGATCTGGATAGCTGTCGTTCTTGAAATGTTTTCGAGTAAGTTGGATATATTAATAAATGCACTGCACACGGTCTTTTTCGCGAATTATAAAATGTGCCTTTTATTATTGTCAGATTTTTAAAAATTTCTAAAAAACCTCAAAAAATTTGAACTTCGCGAGCTAGATGGGCGCTTTAGCCTTAATACGTGAAGCAAAAACTTTCAATCGCTTAATACGAAAATTACGCGGGCGGAGGAATATGAAATTTGGCACACTTATAGTTTATATAGAGAAGGAGTGCAGTATGGTAATATTTTTATATTATAATACTTAGAAATACATTAAAATCAATAAATAAAACATTAAACACACTACTATGAATTGACACACACACATTTGTAACATCCACACTGACTGACTGTCTGACTGACAAACGGTGACAGTTTTTGAAAGGCCGTCATTTCCATAGTGCATTCTGCGTGCCAGTATCAAATAGTCTTTGACAATTTTAATTTAAAAACGTCACTAAGGTTTTACTTAGTGACGTTTTTAAATTAAAATTTCAATGAATTATGGTCGAATTTCGACGAAGCGGTGTGAGCTAAGCTGTGCAACGCAGCAACGCTTTGCATTACACAGATAACACTATAAACATTATTCAGCTTCTGACTTTGTAGATGTCACGACATAGCTGAATCCAACCTGCAACAGATTCGAGTTTGTTTACAGAATAGATAGGACGAAAGAAAGCTTATTCAATAGTAAAGTGCTTGTAATCTAAAGCCTAAAACCCTGGTTCAATGTTCAGGCACAAATGAAAATAGACTGTACACACCTTGCAATACAGTATTAAATCAGCTAAGTAACTCAGCCTAGGCATCAAATAAACCTCATTCTGGAGTCAATGCCTTACGGCTAATAAATTGAACGAATGCTTACAAAGCATCGAAGTAATTCTACGCCCAATCGAACACTGGTTTCAATCCAAATAGGATCATAATCCCTCGGATCAGAGTTGGAAACCCCGCAACAGCGGCGGTTGCCCAAACTCCAAGCAGTGCGTATTGCGTAATCTTCAAGTTTACCGAAGTTTGGTGTTAAAGGTTTGAAGGAATTTGGGAGGAGTTTCTTTAATCTATTACGGGCAGAGCGTTTTAAAAGCGAGCATTTTAAAATATATAGAAATTATCGGTGCCGGGCTTACTGTGTGAATAACTGCTTAGATAATTATTTGTAAAAATATCTAGTAGGTATTAGGTAGGTACTAAAGAAACCAATAGAAGATGAAAATCAAACACATTCAAGTTTTTTTCCGGAGATTATAGATGCGAAATCACAACAAAGCAATATAAAGTAATACGAGTATGTATGTAGTAATAGTATCTATGTATATTTATGACTCTCAAAACAAACCTCAAGCACACTCAACGAAGATTGAATCAACACGGCACTCGAGTGAAGAGGCGTCGAGTAATCCTCAAGATCTGAGGGCCACCGCAACGATAATTAGCACCAATTAGCCCCAAATCGAAAGGAGTATCTTAATCCGTGGCCTGATTAAGACTTTTAAGATAAATTTTGCCCTTTGCCAGCATCCGAACCTTCCGCTGGCAGTCCGCCGACTCCTTAATTGCAATTTTAATAAATTATTAGCCGAGAACTCCGGGGTAGATAGGTATAAAGGTTTAAAACAATTCCGCGGACGGGGTAAAAGATTTAAAGATTCCGGTGGACGTTTATCTTGGGTTTTACAGATGAATGCCGGTCGTTGCTCGGATTTCGTTGAAAGTATAGACGGAAACGTAGTTTTATTTAATACTCTAATTAAACAAAAAAATATTTGCAGTTTTTCTAATATATTACTGCTAACAAAAGGCTGCTTGCTCAATCTCATACTGGCTGGCCAAACGTGGCCCGCGGACGAACTGATAATTAGCCCGCGACACAATTTAGGAAATACCCGCCAAGGCTTCATTTTTTTTTTAATTGACTATATGTTGTTGGCCAGAGTGGCCATAACAACTTCACCCGGACAGAGGGCGAGCGCGAGTGCGCTCCAGCCAGAGGGGCAGGGGGGCAGCTAGCTCAAGGGCGCCACAAGGGACACGACCTCGGCTTGGCCCGCTGCCAGGAGAGGTGGCGAGGGTAAATCTACCACCGGATCGGAACGCGACCTCGACTGAGAAGATCACCGGCCAAGGTGAAAAAGTGTTGCCGTCAGTAGGAACCATCATTAGTAGCCCGATAATATTATGTCAGAATCGTCCGTTTAGCCCCACTGTTAAAAAAGTTGCGTAGTTTGCGTAACATTAATTTAGGCTACTTTGATAATTCATTATAATTTACATAAAATACCAATATGACTACACTATACTGTATCAATTTATGACACTTAGCTACTCAAAGTAATTATAAAATAAATTACTCTTTATAGGTGCCAAGTTTCTGTCGAATTGTTCGAGATTCAATCACAACATTCAAATACACACTTACATCGGTATATTTTACATAATAATAAAAAAAAAACATTTTCGGAGGTTGCTTCATCTGCTCGAGATTACTAACTACCCCTTTTTTCCGACTATCTTCCAAGTAGCGTGCAGTTTCTTAAACCAAATAAATATTCTGAAAGATTTTATAAAACGTCGATTTACTTCCCCCACGCCTCCAAAATATTGCAATATAAAATTCCGGAACGGATTGTTCAGAAGTTGCACATGAAGCCGCTAGGTGGGGCTTATCTCGTTATTTATGTGACCCCGAGCCCCAGCGGGATCCCATCTAGATATCCGCTGAGCTGGTAAGTTGCGGACCGTACGAGATATACCAGAGTGTATCTTAGACCCTCATCAAGTTTTCTTTCCGCATTTGTGATTGTATTCCGCTAGGAGACTTTTGGATCAGTGTTGTCAGACATTACGATAATTATGGGGGCGTACGATAATTTGGCCATCGGTACGATGTACGATAACGGATATCAAAATTTTGTGAAACGCACGATAATTTTAAACAGCACAAAAAAAAATTTAAAGCTAGAAGTCATTTTGCTCTATCGTATATATATTTCTTTACTAATATTATTCTTATTTTTCCTTTATCGTATGCTGATTGGAGTTAAGAAGCCAAAATAGGCTCTTTGTACTGGTGGTAATGAAAGAACCCGGATGCCTCAATATCTCTATATAAGTACTCTGTTGTATTAAAAGTATTTAAAAGTGATTGTCTCAACAGAAGAACATGCTGACAACTCTCTAAAATATTTTGCTCGTTGTTATTTTCTTACCTCCGTATTGGAAATCCGTTGCAAGCCTAGTGATATTAACAAAATCTCTACATTATTATCTACACAAATAACACCCAATCCCACGTTACATGTCGTAAACAACCGTCCAATTCTCATCTCGCACCCATATTTACGAGGAGCTAAAGAATACTGAGGTGTACAGGGAGTATTGATGGCTGCTGCGCTGATATATTTACCTTACGAGACCTGTAAGGAAGGAGATGAGGAAAAGGCTTAGGTACAATATGTCTTTATTCAAATTCAAATTCAAATTCAAATCGTTTATTTTGTGTAGGCCTACGGGGGCACTTACAAATTGTCTATTTTACATATTTTTTTTTCTTATATCTACAACCGGATCGGAACGCGACCTCGACTGAGAAGATCCGGCAAGAAACTCAGTGGGCTTGTCTTTTTACATGTCATATTTTTTTTTTATCGCCAGTTACTTATATTCAATAATTACAAAGGGTAGTAGATATTAACATAAATATTATAATAGCTCCAGTGTGTTGCCTTTTGATGTTACCAAGAATTACACAAATAATACGCGAGATACGCCGATTTATGCCTCTTTTTTACATTTGTATCTGTGTGTCTGTCTGTGGCATCGTAGCGCCCAAGCGGATGAACCGATTTAAATGTTGTTTCTTTTGTTAGAAAGGTATTCTGATCGAAAGTGTTCCTAGCTATGTTTATGAAAATCGGTTCAGCCGTTTGAAAATTATTAGTTTAAAAAGTCGTCGCATCGGGGGATTTTTAAATTTTCAATTTTAGTTATTACTAGCTGTGCCCCGCGACTCCCTCCGCGTGGAATGTGGACCACCTTTAACATTTAGGGGTATGAAAGGTTAGTAGCCAATTCTCAGACCGATATGCACACAAATTTTCATGAAAATCGGTCGAGCCGCTTCGGAGGAGTATGGTAACTAACATTGTGACACGAGAATTTTATATTCGATCCGAGAGCGATCTTATTCTTATGTCATACCAGTACAAAATGATGTGTCAAAGGCGTACTTAAGATCGCTCTCAGACTTGAGATCGGTTTATTAATACGGCCCGTATTCTACTGGTTGCACCCTCACGGAAGTTACATTGCAGTAGGTATAAATATAAATCGACGTGACATACCGTACAGCCCCTGGAGCCTCCTCCCTCTGGTATTCAGGAGTTACGAATGCATGAGCACACAGTGTTGTTGTGATTTAATTTTTACCGCCAGTCCTAACTTGGCCATAATTGAACATACAGTGATTTTACAGGACGGATTTACGATGCCAATCAATTGAGCTATTGGAATTATTGACTTCATAGAACCCATAGTAGTGTCGGTATATTACTTGTAGGAATTATATTATACTAAGTAGCTGACCCGACAGACTGTCCTGTCTTAACTTTGAATATTAAATTCGAATTGTTCCGCTCCATTTCCTTAATTTTTTATTTCATTAGAACCTTCTCCTGACAATAATAAACACAACAAAAATGAATTAGCGAAATCGTTCCATCCGTTCACGCGTGATGCGAGGACCAAGGAAATAGATATTAATTTATATATTATATAGATAGATAATAGATTCTTATATGCTAACTAGCTGAGCCCGCGACTTCGTCCGCGTGGAATTTAACTTCACAAAAAAGCCCGCTCCCGCATTCTGAGCCCGCGCGACAGGACCAATTTTTTAATTTTGTTTTTCTAAAATAAAAGTATCCTAAGTTACAGCTATCTACCAGTGAAAGTCCCGTCAAAATCGTACCAGCCGTCTCGGAGATACTCTTTGATTTCATGTGTTTTCATTTTTTTATGCGGAACCCTAATTGTTTTTCTAAAATTAAAGTAGCCTAAGTTACTCCTTAAAACATCAGCTATCTGCCAGTGAAAGTCCCGTCAAAATCGGTACAGCCGTTTCGGAGATTACCCGGAACAAACACACAGACAGACAGACAGACAGACAGACAAAAAAATTTTAAATCGCGTTTTTGTTATAGGTGTCGCATGTACTTTCATATGCATTTAGTGGAAAGGTGTTATTTTGATATTACAACAGACACTCCAATTTTATTTATTTGTATAGATAATTTGTAAAATTGTACATTTACTTGTCATACTTTGATGACCGCTTCGCGCAGTGGTTCGAGCGTAGGCTGCTCGGCTCAATACACCGGGTGGTTGCGGGTTTGATTCTCGTCAAGGTAAATTTCAGAAATGGCCATTTCGTAATTTTCCCTGGTCTGGGTGTCACGGGGATCGCTCCAAACTATTGTACGGTTCCCATAGCACTAGAAATGCTTAGTTTGGCTCATACAGTTGGTGTGTTCGTCTGGCGATATTTATTTATTTATTTACTGAAACAAATTGCTTTTTGCTATTACTTATTTTATATTGCTCGATATTTTGCATCGCACCTTATAGTTACTACTAAAGATAATTTACCTACTACAAAGTAATAAAAATATAATGGTTTCATTTCTGAAAGTTGTTGACATTTGATTCAATCATTGACTTGCTACCAATCAACAGAAAATATTTATAACATTTGAACTTACTAGTGCGCTATGCAAAATATCATTCATTTCTTAAATAACACCTTATGTAGGTGCAACTTCTAAATATTTACTAACTAATAGGTATAATATTGTCATAAAGCTAATTATTTTATTGTAACAACAGTTTATGACTCGAGTACCAGTTAGCGGTACTTACTTGAGTCAAGAAATGTTGTTTATAAGTTCAATAATAAGGTTCAATCCTCTCCGTATCCTATCTCCGTCCTTAGAACTTGCTAACCATAGAATAGTAGAGCGAATAATCCATAACTTAATCGTGGGATACTTCACAGCAATCTAGTTGAGCCAAGAGTTCAGCCAACAAGTTTCGAAGACGTGACTATGTCACTTCTCAACCCAAGTTAGTTTGACTAAACTTGATAAACAGACAAGAGGTTCGTGTATTAGTTTCGCTAAATACTTGACATAAGAGTATATAGCGGCAAGTCAGTTCCGCAAATCTACCGTGACTTTTACGCTAGTCGCTAGCCTCTACGTATACTAGGTGATACAAAATGGGTATACTATTTTTTTTGCAACTTAACTTTGTAAATCTCAAACTATCGGCTTTGTGGGACAGTTGAAGTACTAAAGGTTTTGTAGACTTGTGAAATCGGTCAACAGCTGTATTCCTATAACACCTTTTGTTTTTCAAGTTCCCTCCAAAGCTGATGGTTTTAGAATTACAAAGTTAAGTTTTGAAAAAAAATGTATACCCATTATGTGTCACCTTGTATGTATGGAAAAATGCGGCTATTAACAGCGGCTATTAACAGTCACTCTAGGAATTAACACTTCCCTATATTTATAGAATCATACTAATATTATAAAGAGGAAATCTTTGTTTGTTTGATTGTGATGAATAGGCTCCGAAACTACTAAACCGATTTGAAAAATTCTTTCACTGTTGGGAAGCTACACTATCCCCTGGTGACTTAGGAAATTTAGAGATCCTTACTAAAACTCCAATAATGTAACCGTAATGTACCCGTGCGAAGCCGGGGCCGGCCGCTAGTATTTGATATAGACGCAAGAGTGCAACTCGCGCGACCGTTGGTAGAGCTCCTGATAAGCTTTTGATAATCCTGCATATTTTTATATACCTAATCCTCAAATACGGGCTGGCTCGATATGGTTAGTACCACACTCTTACAGAAGATCGGCGTAAAGTATTTATAATAGTCGCATTTCGCACGGTGATTTCCGGATTGCACGGAGAGAGCCGGATTCGATTGCTCATCAGCTTTGGAGGGAAATTGAAAAACAAAAGGTGTTATAGGAATACACCTGTTGACCGATTTCACAAGTTTACAAAACCTTTAGTACTTCAACTGTCCCACAAAGCCGATAGTTTGAGATTTACAAAGTTAAGTTGCAAAAAAAATAGTATACCCTTTTTGTTTCACCTAGTATATGACACTTAGACATCCGTCGAGACTGGAGCAGCCACGACAATTGGACGTAGGTTTGCAAAATGCAACCAATCTAGAACTACGAGCACGTTGCACAGCTGGTGTTGGTCTACAGCAGTGCATGTGGGTTGATTCCGTTTTGCAAAACGATATCCAATTATCATCGCTCATCTCAGCTATTGTGATGTCATCAGTAACGTAAAACACACTTCAGCGATTCTTCCGCCATCTTCACACTAATAAAAGTAAGGACTATGATTTCCTTATGGCTTTAACTATATTATTTTCTCTCTTTGCCACATGTTCGTACGTCTATTATAATACTAATATATAGCCATATAATGATAGAGTCTTTTCTGGTACAAGGAATTGGTTTGGCTAGAGGAGCCGCTCTCATTACTGAGAGCTTCCAGGTGTGATCCCTATCCTATATCCTAGCCATTAAACTATCAACAAATCTTTTATTTTGTTTAGACCTATGAGGGCACTTACAATTTATACTAGCTTGCGGTCTGGGCTAGCTTGCCCACTCGCTTCGACGCATAGAATCGCATCATTTTAATGAGCTGAGGAAAATTAAAAGATTGTGTTAGTTGAAGCGAGCGGCTAACTAGAGGGCTTAAGTTGACGGTCGCCTTAAGAACCCAATATTGAAATGGTTAGCAGAAGATAAGAGGTATACGGGCGCACATACAAACAGTTCTGATAAGTTGACGTCCGCTTGGCGCAGTGGTTCGAGCGTAGGCCGCTCGGCTCACTACACATGGTGGTTACGGGTTCGATTTCCGCCGGGGCAAATTTCGGAAATGGCTTCTTCGTAATTTGCCCGGATCTGAGTGTCACTGGGATCGCCCCGAGTCCATTGTACGGTACCCATAGTACAAGCGTTGGTTAGTTTGGGACTGTACAGTTGGTGTGTTCGTCTGGCGATATTTATTTATTATTATTAAGTTCAGATAAGCTTTACGTCAGTTTAACCATAGATGAAGGAGCCAAGAGAAAAATTCTAAAAAGGTATTTAATAATTATATCATTTATATTAGAGTCGAGCAATTCCAGCTTTCTACCGTTTGTAGACGAACTCAATTAACAGGGTACAACAATATCAGTGGACTAGACTGTGACGTCATTAGTGTAGCTCCGAGAGAACGTGCTCTGAATACAAATAATACACTAGTCGTGGTACCTATTTAACATGACTCTGCTTGTGACTTTTATTGTAAGAATTGGGAGCAAATACATTTATAGCTAACAATCACCCAGGTGGCCCCATAAGACATCAAAATCAATCAAGGAGAAGAACAATTACGAACAAATGCACACCGGAATTTTATATAACAAATATTGCCAGACTAACACACCAACTTTTTAATGCCAAACTAAGTAACAACAATTCATCGCATCACGAAAAAAACAGTCACCCAAATCACAGTTACAAAATTCACACCCGGAATAACCCTTTCAATCGAACTAATCCAACACAATCTAGAAAGTTTTGACTTAAGGTACAAATCGAAATATGTACTAAACAACCACAAATAAAATCCTGATCGATACTATATCAAAGGCTAACTTCACGACGGCGAAAGTTCAATCAAAGTATTTCAATAAAAGGGAATTCGACACCAAATTACCCAACGCTAGGGGACTCTTTAAAAACTCCAACGAAATTCACTAAACTTGTGCACGAACCTCATTTTTCAGAGGAGTGACGTACAAAGGTTCGGGAGTGAATTGTGAGGTTCGAAAACGCTTCGTCAACGCCTGTTCGGCTAAACAATGGAACGATTATCGATAC
Source organism: Notodonta dromedarius (assembly GCA_905147325.1). NCBI lineage: Eukaryota > Metazoa > Arthropoda > Insecta > Lepidoptera > Notodontidae > Notodonta > Notodonta dromedarius. The sequence continues at coordinate 7,967,559 of LR990175.1, read as the reverse complement.
AAAGTGAGGATGGCATAGTCATCGCACCCTCCGCTGTAAAAAAGGTCATTTTTAAACTGACTACTTTTTTACTTAACGTGAGAAGTCACTGATAAAAACAGAACAAGAGGTTAACAATGTAAACGTCAATAATGACCATATTTTTTATACATTTTACTGTAGTCAATATTTCAAATACGGATTTTACTTAATTTGTCAAAAAATGTAGATATAAAACGGTATCGGCTGATACAGAATACAGAATTGTGAAATCTAAAACCTTGTTTTGCTTGCATTATGAAAAAAAACCGTGTCAAATTAAGTCTCCTGCATGATATTTTTTTTCCACGCTTTTTTTACAGTTCTTCCCTCAAATTTAAAATTCCTCCACGCCGCACATAGCCAAAAAGTTTTCCCTATAACTAAAAGATGTGCTATTATGAAATTCTACCACAGCCATCAAAATATATGACCAAAGAAACCTTTAACTAACACATCTTCAACAACCACGAGATAAGAATACAAAGATGGAGTTAATAGATATGTGGACGTGATGTGTCAACCAGGCCGGCCTGTAAACATCACCATTCAGGCAGCCGAAGGTCGGGGCGGGCGGATCGATGCCCGTGGGCGGCTCACGCACGCCGCCCTAGCCGCCGTCGAAAACAAACAATACCAAGCTAATAAAGTCCTGCAGTGCTGTCTCGATGGCTTGTGTTGAAGCTAAATGGTTTACCTAAGTGGGCAAATGTTGATGGTTCTAAGTCGGTTTTAAGTTTATTGAAGCTTTTGTAGGTATACAAGTTACCTCCTACAAAGCTTACGTGGAAGACCCTTCTCAAAAAGGTCTAGAGACCAGACGATAAGACTTGATTAAAGATAAGTTTCATGCCTTTCATTAACTGGAAAAGGTATGCTTATGGGAAAGCTTTCATACTGATGGATTCATTGATGATATACCAGATTAAATTGCTCCGTAACTAACACCTTTATCTACTGATGCACCGAGCACAGGACTTTTGAAATGTGTCAGGTTATTTCATTTTCGTGGCACCGAAATACTTGTGCAACACACTACATCAAGAAACTTATTTTATGTTGGCATATTAGTACATGAATACGGTTAAGTGTTCTACTGAGTGCCTGCTTTACATAAATCCCGGTTCCTCGCCCACATTAGATGAAAAGAGGAGCAAATGATATGCGGAAATTGGTAGTCGGACCGTTTTCCGGCTCCATATGTCCGTGTCGTTCGTGTCCCCCGTATTCAGATGCTGATTTAGTTGCGGGATGAGAAATAACAGGACATTAGGGCCATCACTCTACTTAAACCATTGACTGAGAGGTTAACCACTCATGCTAATTTTATGGTCTAAAAAAACGACTATACTCGTACTAAAGTTGGCACATGTAAAGTCACCTATATACCTAATTTATTTTTATAACAAAGTCGGCAAACATGCGTACGACCCGCCTGATGTTCAGTTGTTACCTTAGACGGTAGATGCTTGTAATACAAAAGGTATTGCCCGCACTTGCCGACTTTGTAAAAAAACGTACAAATAAATACTTAAAGCCAATTTTGCAAATGCAAAGAACAACAAGCAGGCACCATTCATCTTCTGGAGGCCATCAATTAACTTTAGGATCCCCTTTTTGACACCTCCCAGAATTAAAGTAGCAAAAAAGAAGAAATATTGCTCCCGCTTCACGTAGCAAACTGGTTTAAAAATGTTTAAATTGAATTAAATTTCGGCCGGAAAGGGTTCCCTCTGTCGAGATATCTCATTTATTTTTATCTGCAATGGAATTTAGAACCGGCAAGTTTACATAGATCCGCCTACCTGTCACTTAAATCGTGAATCCGTCCTACTAATATTATAAATGCGAAAGTTTGTGAGTGTGGATATTTATTACTCTTTCAGGCTAAAACTACTGAACGGATTTGGATGAAATTTTGAACACAGATAAAATTCAAAAAAAAAATTCAAAATTCAAAATTATTTTTATTCATGTAAGCCAACAAAGCATTTATGAATAGTCAGAATCTACCACCGGTTCGGAATGCTGCTTCCACTGAGAAGAGCCGGCAAGAAACTCAATGGTTACTCTTTTCGATGAATGAAAGATGGTGTACATTCTCAGGAACAGCATAAAAAAATAATATGAGCAGGCAACACCATTGCCACTAAATAGCTAATAGTAAATAATAATCATATATGTAATAATGTAAATAAAATGAGAATGCTAGTTTAGTGTCATGTGCATACCTACTCATACTTACATCAAATGAAACGTTTACGAACCAAATAATAATTGATAAAACAGGGGTGGATATTATGATAATTGCTTTGGTGTGATGCCTTCCATGCTAAGTAAATAAATAGTATTTAACGACAATGTTGTTAAGTGGTTTTGTTCAATTACTTCTATGATTAGTTACCCCTCGTTTCTACAGAGGAAACATTCATCCTTAAAGAAGCTGCCCATCACTAATGGTTTTTGATTCATTGGAAGATGACGCGTGCTGTAACTCCTATGTCACTGGCACATGGGTCAATATGCAATAAACCTCGCGTCGTGAAGTAACTACAGATACATAGGTACTTATAGGAATGTGAAGACTGATTCCTACCTCCCATGAGGGACATGGAGATAACAGTTTAAACAGGAAGGTAGTCCTCTGAGGGCAAACATTATTAACCTCAATTATCCATCAACACTTCATTAATTTGGTAAACCGGTAATATTATCAGAACGGACCAAAAGCGGTTAAAACAGAACCCGGTTGAAATCCAATATTTGAAGGTGATATCATTTATTCATTGGACATAAATAGGTGGGTACCTATACGGCATTGTAGGATAATTTATGAATGATTTAATAAGCCAGCATTGAACCTAGATATTTCTGTTCACGTTTCCTCTTCAGTAATCGATGCGGTTGTACTACTAATAGCTCGATAGGTTCAAGGCCCGTGGAGTTGAATCGGATATAAAACTATATTCTTATGCCTCCGAGATATTTTCAGCAATCTTTATATATACAAATTCAGCTTCCGTATGTTTTTTACCACAAAACTCGCAAAGTAGTCGATGAATTTTATACACAACGTTGCATTTTTTTCGCTATAGGAGTGTTTTTATCCAACATTTTATCCCATAAAGTTCCCAAGGGCACGGGAAATTGTTAATTATGAGCCACATTGATGTGTGGCCGGGTTTAGCTAGTTGTCGATAATATGGAGAAAAAAATCTGGATCAAAAACAAAACCCTCCAAGCGATGTCTGAAAAATACATTTCTACATTTGGCAGCCATCAAAATATTTCAAATGCCGAGCCACATGTCGGGTGCACGATGCATTGAAGACAATAAATAACTATAGTTATATGTTTATGTAAATAGATAAACAAAGCATAAACCGTATTAAGGCAATTTACACGCAACGCAAATGTAGTAACTATTGAATCGATTTTGTTTTATAAGTCTTTCTATCTTTTGCCGCAGGTTAGCTAACGTAGAATTTTTTTTCTGGATGTCCTCAACGACGCCACTAACCGACTTTAACTATAGCTAAGATCCATCCAGATGACCACATAATTAGGGACCAAAATAATAATCAAAATCTGTCAAGCCGTTTCGGTGTTACGAACACACCCACTGGTATTTAATAATATCCTACTAATATTATAAATGAGAAAGTTTGTGAGTGTGGATGTATGTATGTATGTATGTATGTATGTTTGTTACTCCTTCACGCAAAAACTACTGAACGGATTTGGATGAAATTTGGAACACAGATAGATTATAATCGGGATTAACATATAGGATACTTTTTAACTCAATAATCCAATACTACGCGGATGAAGTCGCGGGGCACAGCTAGTAAAGATATATATTTTACATGATAGTACATTAATGAATTATTGATATCACTACCTATGTAATAATAATAATAATGTTTTGTCCCTAGCCGTCTCATGATGGTAATTTTAGGGGCCCACCTAGTTGAACGGCAAGTCCCCACTTGCCGAAGATAGTTGGACGACACTGATTATGGCAGGTGTCCGATTCCTTTGCAATAGCCCAATCCCCAGGCCATCCAATCTCCATCGATATAACCTTTTTTCTCTTTCCATATTTGTAATAGTTCCTGCACCTGTTGGGGTCAAGTCGTCTATATGTCCCATCATTTGCAACCGTTGACCTTAACATGTGCCTTAAATAACAATAAAATTCTCACAAAGGGCCTCTACATGTTGGACCCATGCAAGTCGTCGTGCAAGTCTTCCAAAGGACCGGGCAGAGCCCGTGATACAGAGACACAATCCCAATGACACCCAGACCAGGAAAAATTATGAAAAGGCCATTTCCGAAATAGCGGTCTACGCTCGAACCACGGCACATAGCGGTCATGTATTTCTTTAAAATAAGTTTTTTGTATTTTAAATAATACTATGATTTGATAAACCGCCGGAATCGACGCATTTTGGCACCTGTGAGAGGCACATCGGGTAAATCGGGTCGATACATAACTACCCGCCTCTTACCGCATATAAAGGGAATTTGCATTTTTGTACCCCAGCGTACGGCTCCGCGGCTCTCGTTGGATTAACCGAATTTTATGCGAAATACTGTTTTTGAATAATTTTGCATAAGTAGGTTCCTACATTCTGTACAATGTTTGATAACATGCAGTACGGAAAATATTTGAGCACTCGAGCTAAAGGTGCGGTAGAAATATTACTCCAGGCAAATCATTGGAATCACGACCCACCATAAGGGTGACCGTCCACCTGGCTGTACTATGAAACGGGCCCGACTGCTTCGCTGGATAGGATCGCATCATTTCCTCAGCTTCACCCAGCTTAGCTCAAGTCAAGGAAACGAAGCGATCCTATTAGTTGAAGCGGGTGGGCCCACTTCATAGCACAATCAAGTGGTGTCATAAGACAGTCACCCTAAGGCTAATTTTGTATTGCAATTCTGATACCATAAGGTTGAAATTCAGTCTCAAGTTTTCATGGTAAGTATAAAAAGTTATTAACAGCAGTGACAGTCTCAAACGGACAATTGTGTAAGTGATGTCACAGTGCAGTTTAGTAGACTGTATATTCATAAATAAATGTTATGCAGCCTTTTTACTAAACTGTTTTGACGTAATTGTCATGGTCGTAACCAAAGAATTTGTTATAATAATGTCTCATTATTACAAATTCTTTGGTCGTAACGTAACGCATGCGAACAGTTCATAAATAATTTTAGATTTTTTAAATTTAATTAAGCCGTGAGTTGATGACAATGGAATTTGCATCAACGTCTCATAACATTAGTTTAATAATAGTATTCAGTGCCTAACACTTGTAACTTGCTCTACGTAAAAATATGTGTTCACGACTTTAATTATAATAATGACGTCACCCTCATTATAGCGAGCGGATGTCGTGGGAAATATCGATCGTGTGGCTACCGTGCGCGCCCATGCTGAAAAATTATATACAGGTATGGTGACCACACTATTAAAACAACGAGGACAATCCTGTAAAACTTATTACTGCAAAATGATAAACATGAAACTAAAAAGATATTTAACAGGTTATTCCGGGTTGTAAGTTGCAAAGTTCCAAAATAGTTGTGAAACATTAAGGTGGTCAAAGTTTGAGGACAACAAACACATTATTCTTGAATAACTTAGTAGTTAGGAATCACTTGCCCAGGGTCAGATCAAAATGTTTTCGATATCTGAAGTTAGTTTCTTAAACACATCACATTTCCCCGAATAACTTAGAATAAAATGTCGTATTCCTACTGTGAGTATTGTGATTATAATAATGTGCTCTTTGACTATAAGCTCTCTGTAAACTACATTGCAAAGCAGTGCATGCACAGTGCTGAGTGTGATACTTAACCTACATGACGTTGCTTTTAAATACATTAAAAACCTTCATCTTTTATGAACAAATGAGAGATGGAATATCTTCAACAGTTATTACACATTATTTTGTCAAATTCAATACAGTATACTTCGCGGCAGAATGCTCGCTGCAGCTAAACATCTTTTAGTAACTTATTATATGACGTGTAAGTTATAAATAATTTACGGTCATAATAAAAGCGGCTCCGCAATATAAAGCCGCGACTTTCCGGTTCACGCGTGGGTATTACAGTTAGTTCATTACACAAAGACGCATGTATTATTGAAAATTGATCCATACGCGAGTGTCGTAAGAGTCACAGCACGCGTCTTCGTGGATGCACTAATAATTAATACATCGATTGCAATTGCTCTTACGAGGAAATGTTATTTATAAAATTTAGGAAATTAAATTGGGGTTCAAAATATCGCTATCCATTTTTGGTACAACAATAATACTGTTACTATTAACCCGCATCTACTCTATCCTCTCTCGTCTCGTCTCTTTTTTGGTGCTGTTATTTAAGTAAAATAAGTACACACAATGGTCGTTTTTACATGGACCGATAACGTTACCAACTCAATATCGTCACGATATCGTCGGACAGATAATCTCATACATTTTTTAGTAAACGCTTTCACACGGTTTCGTTATCGTTACCGATCTGGTCGCTAGGACAGAAATATGCCCAATATCGACGACGACATTGAAACCCGAGTTCACAATACACAAACTGGCCGTTAGAGAAGTAACTGATAGCTTGATCTACTGGCAACAATCGTTTACCGCTCTAACAGTCCGTCCGTGTGTTAGTGAACACGGCCCTAAGTTCTAGGGCCTTGTGAAAATACCTAATCACACAGATTTTAACGGAAAATATGAATTTTGTTATGAAATCTCACCCAACGGCCATCGGCTTCATTCAGCGTAAACATCACTAATTACATTTAAGCCTATAACTAAAGTCCACACGATATAAACAAATTGACTCGCCTTATTTGTTTATACCGCGGACTATGTGCGCGGGGACGTTGACGGATGGAAGCTGTAATCCCAGGGATAGAAGGGCTCCAATACTATGAATATAAATTGTGAGGGACTGGTCAGGATGAAATTGGGACCTTATTACACTTACACCATGGTTGGAATACTTTTATGCGAACATGAAACTACGTAAAAATCAATCTTGAAAATGGCTTTATTTAATATAGTACTCCTGCGAACCAATTATGTCAGAAAAAACCTCGTTTTGGTATCAATAAGTGAATCTACCAAAATAGGTACATATTATAATAAAATAGGTACCAAAAAGAACCTTAATTAAGTCAGCATAAGATAGAAAATACTTAGTATTAAGTAATTAAAGCTAAAGTCCAACAGTGTTTTTTGCGCAAATCCTCGGAAAAACAATGTCAAAGAGCAGTCACAATAACACTAATGCCAGAACTATTATGAGAACAGCTACACACGACCTTGCGCGACCCGACCACACACAAAACACAAAATGTAACCTTAACACCACAGAATTCAGTTTAATTTACCGTAGAATAGAAATGCTGGAATTTCTGTTCTAATAGAATAAACTCATGACAGAAAAGATTTACATAATTAGCGAGGACATTGCCTTCCGCGGTTAAATCCCTACTTTTATTGCCCACTGGGGGTTTATTTTTTCAACTTTTCACGTTGAGTGACGTCTCTTTGCCTGCAGATAAAAATCTTTGCTGTAATTATGTGAGCGATGAAAACGTAATTAAGAAATTAGATTAGAGTGCGGAGTTAATATAGTTAGGACGACTAAGGTAGAACAGTGATTCTTTAAAAGCTATATTGGCCGCTATTACCTAGGTATCTACCTACTATCGTCACGAATGTTGGTATTATATACCTATTATGCACCAACGATCGATATTAAATACGGCTATTTAAATAATAGAAACGGTTTAAATAACTCTGAATGGAAAATTGATTAACCCCCGAAGTGATGACTTTTTAAACTACACAAGAGCTGATCATTTTCAAACGGCTGAACCGATTTTTATGAAACATAGCTAAGAACGCTCTCGATCAGAATACCTTTCTAACAAAAGAAAAAAAATCGGTTCATCCGTTTGGGCGCTACTATGCCACAGACAAACACACAGCTACACAGATACACAAGTTAAACTTATAACACCCCTCTTTTTTCGTCGGAGGTTCAAAATAGTTTGTAGTCCTTCCCAGAGGTAAGAATGTAGATATGTCAAAGTTATACATATTACGTTTGCATCACTGATTAAAGTTCTAGGTAACTACTATCATTCCACACACCGCGACAGACAAAACAGACGACACTTCTCACTTTAGATCCTACTAATTTTATAAATGCGAAAGTTTGTGAGTGTGGATGTTTGTTACTCCTTCACGCAAAAACTACTGAACGGATTTGGATGAAATTTGGAACAAAGATAGATTATAACCTGGATTAACACATATAATACTTTACTTAAGTCTATGTGGACGAAGTCGCGGGCATAAACTAGTACAAAATAATTGACAGCGTCTCCGTTTGTCGCGAGCAACACCTGCTGGCTTCAACGACTGACAGGCTCAAAAGGGCTTGTACCCAGGGCCGTTAAACTAACTATAAAAAATCAAGGACTGACTTTTTCACAATGTTGCGAAATGCAGATTGCTATACATCTGACTGACTCCATTTAGTGGACGGTCACATTTTGTGTTGTATTGTTATTGATTGTGTTTGTTATTGCTATTTGTTACTTGACACTGGCGAAATACCTATTAACTAGGGTGGGCCATATTTTTAAAGAAAGAAGTATACATCTGACATAGTATAATATTTATAGTGGGGTCTCAATTTTGGTTTTCCAAAATAATACGAGAGCAGAATATAATGGAAACTCTACATTTATTTCTCTGCCCTACCCACAAGGGACGCCCAGTGATACAAAAATAATTTTCCAGCTCCCTTAACCTACAGGAGGCAACCCTGCAAGGGACGTAGTAGGTTGCGCGCCCGGCGAAATTGTTTAAATATTTAATGAAATAAAATTCGCTATGTACAACGCAGAATGCTTTGTGAACATATTTTTAGGATGATATTATGTTGTTAGTTATAAAAGCATACAAACATTACCGGCGTGCCCGCTCACATCACTCACAATTCATAAATGGAGTGACAGTGACACCATATATATTCTCGACTAGCTGAGCCCGCGACTTCGTCCGCGTGGAATTTAACTTAACCGCTCCCGCTCCCGCGTTCTGAGCCCGCGCCACAGGACCCATTTGTTTTTTTGTTATTCTAAAATAAAAGTAGCCTAAGTTACTCCTTATATAACATCAGCTATCTGCAAGTGAAAGTCCCGTGAAAATCGGTCCAGCCGTTTCGGAGATTACCCGGAACAAACACACAGACAGACAGACGGACAAATTTTTTTTAAAGCGCGTTTTTGCTATAGGTGTCGTATGTACTTTCATATGCATTTAGTGAAAAGGTGTTATTTTGATATTACAAACAGACACTCCAATTTTATTTATTTGTATAGATACCGATACGATTATGATTACAAGGCCTACGGTTTGGTTTTCCGAAGCGAACGGTCACGTTTACGTGTTGTATATCTATACAAATAAATAAAATTGGAGTGTCTGTTTGTAATATCAAAATAACACCTTTTCACTAAATGCATAATTATGAAAGTACATACGACACCTATAACAAAAAGGCGATTTTTTTTTTTTGTCTGTCTGTCTGTCTGTCTGTGTGTTTGTTCCGGGTAATCTCCGAAACGGCTGGACCGATTTTGACGGGACTTTCACTGGCAGATAGCTAATGTTTTAAGGAGTAACTTAGGCTACTATTATTTTAGAAAAACAAAATTAAAAATGGGTCCCGTCTCGCGGGCTCAGAACGCGGGAGCGGGCTTTTTTGTTAGGTTAAATTCCACGCGGACGAAGTCGCGGGCTCAGCTAGTTGTTACTAAATGAATTTATTATGCTATTTGTTCCTTGAAATTGAAATAGGTATGTGTTTATAAAAGAAGAAGATACGATAACATTAGGTTTTGGATGTTTGTGTACCTAAGTATCAGATTCCATACTGCGAAGAACGGAATTATAGGATTAATGTCAGTTGATTACATAATAATATGTATAGTAGTTGAATTACTGTCTTATTTTTGCCTATAGCTCTATCACTTTCACTCTGCAGGCCTTAGGATAGCTGGGTATGACATGACAAAATGTCATATTTAATTAATCGATTTTGTCTAGAGAGACGTAGAGACCTCTCTGTAAGAGGGTTTCAATAGTCGTGTTTTACAAATAATTTTTTCATTCCTTTTAAGTCTGTTTAAACTTTGAACAGTAAGTATAGCAGAGAAATATGACTGTTATCTAGACCTTATCGCCATTAAACCGTAATATACAGTGCACTAATTAAATGTAGTATAACGATTATTGCCGACATTAGGGCGGTAAGTTATTGTCGGGCGAGAGGGCACGTTCGATTCAACCTTTCGTTGCGGTCGCCAGTAGACGCGACTTTATTTGGACAATATCATCGATTTTTATCACAAGGTGTAACTGTAATTTTTATACTGGGTGTAACGAAAACAGATACCATGCAATCAACTCATGATTCTGGACCCCCCGAACTTAGAATTTCCCGGCGATATTTTCATGAACTAAGCTCAAATTTTTCAAATTTATTTCAGCATGTAATCATTATACAAATCCATCTCAAATGTTTGTACATAAATAAATCAATAATTACTATTGTAGTCATAAACTGCAATGTTAAAAACTCATTATTATTTATCAACATTTATTTTTACGCACTCAATTTAAATACTGAAAATTTTTAACATAATTAAAAAAACTTCGGCGGAAAATTCCAATTCTGGGGTCTGAAGGCCCGTATTAAGAAATCGATCTCAAGTTTGAGCGTGAAATTGGTAATGTCATCCTTATGTGATCACAGTACAAAATGACATGCAGAAGCGTACTCAAGACCGCTTTCAAACTTGAGATAGATTTATGAATACGGGCCTAAAATACTCGATGTCTCGCAGCAACGCCGAACAGTCTCAAATGACAAATCTTTCGGTTACAAATTCTATACATAACGGAAACAAAGGACGACACAATCACAGACAGAACCACTTGACTGTCGCCACCAGGGTTGGAACTCATCAATCATTTGGACTGGTACACAATGACGCCTACGCATACCCCTTGATCTGTTGTTTTTTGTCAACCGTATAGTTCAAACTCAACTCAAACTCAAAATTGTTTTATTCATGTAAGCCAACAAAGCATTCATGAATAGTTACTCTTTTCAATGAATACAACATGGTATACTCGTATATTGTCAGGAACAGCAACAGAATATGAATATAAAGAGTATAAATAATAATAATCTATATATATAACTCAAAGGTGACTGACTGACTGACTGACTGACTGACTGACTGACATAGTGATCTATCAACGCACAGCCCAAACCACTGGACGGATCAGGCTGAAATTTGGCATGCAGGTAGATGTTATGACGTAGGCATCCGCTAAGAAAGGATTTTGATTAATTCTACCCCCAAGGGGATAAAATAGGGGATGAAAGTTTGTATGAAACTTTGTCAATTTAATTCCACGCGGACGCAGTCGCGGACACAGCTAGTATACTTATATAATCTAAACGTTGTACTAATGGGAACTAAACATAGTTATTAAACACAATTATAAATAAACAAATATCTCCAAAAATAAGGTTGCTGAGCCAGTTGACTACAGCTTATATGCCTCGACAGGGGTAGTACCACCATCTCACAAAAGATCGGCGTAAAGTAGTTATTATAACTGCGTTTCGTATGATCTGTGCGACCCCCCTCCGTCCCGCTCCCTCTGTCCCTCTCCCCTTCGGGTCGACAACGTGCCGGCAATGCGTTTAGTATTACAAGCATCTAGAGGCTACGTTAACCGCTTAAGGCTAAAGCGCCCATCTAGCCCGCGAAGTTCAAATTTTTAGAGGTTTTTTAGAAATTTTTCAAAATCTGTCAATAACAAAAGGCACATTTTGTAATTCGCGAAAAAGACCGTGAGCAGTGCATATATTAATATATCCAACTTACTCTAAAACATTTCAAGAACGACAGCTATCCAGATAATCTGGCAATTTTTGTATATTTAGTGATTTACTAGTATCATATCCACCGTGATAATATTTAGAGTAAAATAAATGTATTAATAAACGCACTGCATACTGTGTTTGTCGAAAATCACAAAATGTTGTCTTAAATGTTTTCAGATTTTGGATAAACTATAAATATACTCGAAAATTTTGGAATTCGCGGGCTAGACAGGCGCCTTCACCTTAACACCAGACAGATCGTTTGTTTTCCGACTTAGTTCTACAACAACCAAAAATAAAATATTTTGGACATCAATGAATTTATCCGTAACTAGCTGTGCCCCGCGACTTCATCCACGTAGTATTGGATTATTGGGTTAAAAAGTATCCTATATGTTAATCCCGGTTATAATCTATCTGTGTTCCAAATTTCATCCAAATCCGTTAAGTAGTTTTTGCGTGAAGGAGTAACAAACATACATACATACATACATACATACATACATACATACATCCACACTCACAAACTTTCGCATTTATAATATTAGTAGGACTTAGCCTGCAAATAAATTTTATATTAATGTCGATTGCAGATCCCTTTCAACGATGAGAGTCCCTACAAGTAAACCACCATCAATTACCATCCACCCCTAAAGGCTGGATGTACTAAAGCGTCCACTGAACTTTAGGGACCCTAATATCATGCATAGCTTAAGAGACCGGCTTAATAATAGTTTCTGCCGTGGGTGTTTAGCATCGACGTTTTTACGTTTAATGGACACGCTCCTAGGTGAACAGTGTAAATTACCTTTTATACCTAAACGGCGAGTGGCTTACTCATTTTTATGGGAATAATAAATAAATAAATAATAATAAATAAATAAATATCGTCAGACTGAAACACCAACTGCACGGTCCCAAACTAAGCAAAGCTTGTACTATGGGTACCGTACAATGGGCTGGGGGCGATCCCAGTGACACCCAGACACGAGCAAATTACGAAAAGGCCATTTCCGAAATTTGCCCCGGCGGGAATCGAACCCGCTACCACCATGTGCAATGAGCCGAGCGGCCTACGCTCGAACCACTGCACCCAAGCGGTCGTCAAATATAATAGCGTTATAATTTTATGCTTGTGGAGTAGTTAGTATCAGAGTTTAGAAACAACCCGATATATTGACACGGTTAATGATATTACATTAGAAACATCTCTACGCGTGACAGCTAGGTCACGGGATTTGACCCAAGACTACGTCAGCGGCTAATAATGAACCTTATTTCTAATGAACACATCCAATAGCCTAGTGGTTAGAGAGGCCGCTCTCGTAGCTAGGAGGTTCCGGATTCGATCGCCATCCTGGCCATTAAACTATTGACGTGAGCCCACTCCTAACACAAGCAATTAGCTTAGCTGGAGGGGCTAACGGGAATACTAGTAATGTGATAAACTCACATTTCTAGTAATCATAAAAAACTAATTTATAAAACTAATTTATATTAGCCCAGTATAAATCTGTATCATGATGTATGCTAGCTCGATCTTAAACAAAGACAAGTCTGCTTTTCTGATTCCGCATTTTCTCAGTTGAGGTCGGACACAGTTATAGAGATAAGAAAAAAAGGTAGAAAGATACGGGTTGAATCAAGAACACCCTCTATTTTAAGTCGGTTAATAATTATAATTTGAATATGTCCCCAACTTAATAGGTTAAACAAAACGAACGATTCTACGTTATACTTGGCGCTGTTTCGTTGTGAATTTAGCTTCAGCTTCTGAAAATTCCAAACACATAACCGGTTCTTCTATTCATTGGAATTTAAACGGGCAGATAATAATAACATAATCCTCACAAACCCGGTGTAATATACATATATGTCGCCCGTTCCATTGGCCAAAAACTCCGTCCATAATAACATTGAAATGTGAATTTCGTTAAATATTTTGAGGCAAAATAACATGACACCTATTGAGGAATAATAGGCTATTAATGTCGGGCGGACCCGCTCGTCCAATACCGTGATTTATTGAACAGCGAACGACGACTCTTGTGAGCACATTTCATATGTGCGTAAATGTGGGTAAATTCGTGTTTTTCCTCTTTTAGCATTCGAACGTTTAAACCAATTAAATTAAATGTTATATTGTCGATCAATCTAGGACCAAAAGCTTGTTTTTGAAGGGAGGCTTCTATACGGACGTTCGCGGCCACTCTATCCGTGCTAAGCGTCAGTAGCGTTACACTATGACGTCAGTAGTGTTACACGATATATATATAGGTCTACAGAGTGGCAGCTGCGGCGCCCTACGCTTTATACTATATAGCTTCGCTTCTTTCGGGCGACTCGAGGCAGGTTTTTTGTGTAGATGTATACGAAATCGTAATAAGAACGAAAATGCGACAAATTATTTTGATTTTGCCTATACCATGAGTTTGACGCGTGTAATACGCTCGCTGGTCTCTCTAAAATACTTGTGTCGGTAACCCGAGGACCTAACAACTTAGCACGCAAATATTTTTTGAAGACCCCAGAGAGTCTTCCAGCGTCTTCTAGCGAACTATATACTCATAATAGAGAAGATTTATATAACGCCTCGTATTCATACATTATTTGCTGTAATTACATAACATTTACTAAACAAAATACTAAAAAGGAAACTAGGAACCACCCAAATCATTTGCTGTTGTATTTTTTGTCTTATTGCACACCAAAACCTCTGTATTAATCTTTGAAAGTTAGCATGGTGATGGCTTCTCGCCTAGATAAATATTTAAAATACTTTTCACCCCGGGAATGGGAGGGTTCACTTGCAGGATACTCAAAATAAAATATGCAATCTAACGAAGGGTTCAACCAGTAAACGATTCACTAAACACTATGTTCCATTCTTGCATTCTTGCTGCCGCGGGAACAGTGCTGGGTCTTGATTACCTAGGTAGGTACGGCTATGCTGGGCTAAATCCCATAAGGATTATAAATATAAGGGGGGAGGCAGAACTGTAAGGGTCAGGTCAATGTCACGCGTGTACATTACCGTTGCATTCCTCGGGTGGTATGGCTAGATCCTCAGGTTCTTCAGCACAGGCACAACACTGGAGCGCTCCCAATGAATTAGAGTTCACACAACACAAATACACAGAAAATAATGTAGACTTCACTCGATTTGGAATTTAAGGCACAGGAGCACGCGCGAGAACGTCTATGCCACACGGAAGTCGGTCAGTAGTGTCATGACGGGGGAAAAGGACGACAGCACAAAATATCACATTAATCGGGGGTAGGCAGATGACGGTAGACGGGACACATTTTAACTAGCTACCTACATACAAAATTCTGAAGTAAACACCGGTTATTAACTAGACTGCTGTAAAATAACTTCAAAACCACACCTAATATCGGAAAGCGTGTGGAGGGTACACACAAAAGAGCAGGAGCCGACGGCAAAATGAGTGATGACTCTGTATATTGTTGAAGGGACCCGATTAGGGACCCAACCTTTGGAATTTTAGACTTGAAATCGTTGGCAAAATTCTAAACTCTAACTCTACATAATATGATTCAAATTATTTTAATAACATAATAGGGTGTTAGAATACATCGTATGTTATATATTTCTTACTAGTTGTGCCCCGCGACTTCATCCGCGTAGTATTGGATTATTGGGTTAAAAAGTATCCTATATGTTAATCCCGGTTATAATCTATCTGTGTTCCAAATTTCATCCAAATCCGTTCAGTAATTTTTGCGTGAAGGAGTAACAAACATACATACATACATACATACATACATACATACATACATACATACATACATACATACATACATACATACATACATACATACATACATACATACATACATACATACATCCACACTCACAAACTTTCGCATTTATAATATTAGTAGGATATGTACGCTTTATACGCGCTCCATCTACGTAATTATTTCCGTCTGCAATAGCTGCTACTACTACCTTGCGAAAATGGCTAACTACTACGTAGAGAATGTAGAGATTATCGCAAAATCACAATTCTTAAAACATCTTAGTCTAAATCGAATCTCTTCCTTATAGAAATCTCTTCCCAAAAGAGTAAGGTACACGAAATTTACACAATTATATTGTAACACATTACTGTAAGTAGTTTCTTGCCATAATAAATGCATGAAGGAGAATCCCGGAGGTAATCAGCGCTGAGACGCGTGGGATATTATCCCGGGTTTGTTACCCCTATTGAAACTTTAATACATCAAAATCAAACTGAAATTCATCAAGCCCACACGGCTCTGCTCCCACTCTACATCATTTACCAGATAAGATAAAGGCAGCATATACCTATTACAGATTTTAATGATTTTATAATGTAGTATTAGTATCTATCTAATATCTACGACATTGTCTGTGGGGTTAAAATCTAAATACACTCAAGATTTACCTACTATATAAACAGATAGGTACCTGTCAGATAGGTATTTGTCGCTGGTGCACGATAGAGCGGACTCTATTATTATACATTTTCATATAAAAACTACCGCTGCGCCTACCGGATATCCGAAACGCCTATCGTCTTCAAATCAATGCTAGTTGGAACGAAATATATGATGTACACAAATAGGGATATGTCTATAGTGGTAGAGCCAAGCTGTAGCGAATTATTATACAGCTCATATACGAGATGTCTCGACAGGGGTAGTACCACACTCACACAGAAGATCGGCGTAAAGAAGCTATAATGGCTGCATTTGTCCTACGTTTTATCCTACGATGTGTAAGACAGCCGAAGCCCAAAGCCCCTATTATTTTCTTTATTTTTGACTCTGTCACATTACAAAAAAATGTTTCAAGAAATAAATGTAAATAATTGTTATATCAAAAATTGCCAATTTACCACACGCAAACACCAGGAACATTCATTAAAAATATGCCCCAAGGGTCCGTTAAAGCATATTTCGGCCAAAACTTAATTACAAGCGGGAACTGTCCGGATGGCGGGCGGCTGTCTCTTCCCGTCAGTCCCCTCTGCCCTTCACACACACAGCAACAGATAACACTGAAGTGTATCCACTCAACACTCCCATAAATTGTAATATCAAACTACTTATTAACATAATAATAATTAATTAATAAATATCGCCAGACTGACACAACAACTGTATAGACTCAAACTAAGCAATGCTTGTACTATGGGTGCCGTACTATGGGCTGGGGGTCCCATCCGATCCCAGTGACACCCAGTCCTGGGCAAATTACGAAAAGGCCATTTCCGATTTTTTCCCCGGCGGGGATTAAACCCGCGACCACCATGTGCAGTGAGCCGAGCGGCCTACGCTCGAACCACTGCGCCAAGCGCTAGTCAACATATCAATCAATTTTATGACTATATGTTGTTCGCCAGAGTGGCCATAACAACTTCACCCGGACAGAGGGCGAGCGCAAGTGCGCTCCAGCCAGAGGGGCAGGGGGGCAGCTAGCTCAAGGGCACCACAAGGGACACGACCTCGGCTTGGCCCGCTCCCAGGAGAGGTGGCGAGGGTAAATCTACCACCGGATCGGAACGCGACCTCGACTGAGAAGATCCGGCAAGAAACTCAGCGGGCTTGTCGGGTGCCAAGGTGCGTCTAGGTAAGTAGACGCACCTTCTAGCGGAAGCGGGGGTTCGTCGACCTCGCCGGCGAGGTCGGTGTCTGGTGGGGAGTGTGCGTGTGTCGTTCTCCTCGACATCTGAGTCTAGGAGAGCGGTGAGTGGGTCGGGGGGGTGACACTTTTATATTTATATTAACTTTGTACTAACTTTAATGCAATGGTTATTGAGCACACGCATGTATACGTTATCTTAAATACAGGAACGCTAGGCAGGATTCACACTATTTTTAAAGTATTCAAGTGAGAGTCAATAATTGGCAATAGTGAGATAGCAAGGCTTTTTGGTCTTGACTTCCTAATGCTTTAATGGGAGCAAGTCACTTATCTTTATATATTATCTTTTATATCTTATCTATATAATTATTTTGTACGTGTTTGTCACTGAACTCCTAAATGGCTGGACCGATTATGATATTGTTTGTCTTTTGTTTGCGTCGGTTTGGGTGCCCCTTTATGGTATATATTCCCAATTGGACCCGATAGGTGAACGCAATCAGGTTCTGAGTGGGGCAGGACATCGTGTCTGCCGAGTCTGCTGGTATTAATTTATTGATACTTTACCTTAATGCAATAGGAGGCAAATCCTACAATATTTTTCAGCTTTTAATGTAGAGTTCACAGTCCAGAGCCCCGAGGGCTAAATATTTACCGAACCGTAACTAATGTAAGCGTGTGCCGTCGCGCTCACATGAACGATTCCACAAATAAGAATGACAGTGACAGCATGCATTCTCGATGAGAATACGACAATATTTTTACTGCAATGTCATCCGCCCACATTCTTAGGCCTCGTTTTGCGATATCGGCGAAACGATTAGCGTAACCTTTGTACGTTCTTTCGCATTTCTATATGTATTCGAATCGTTCGCTGAGGACGCATTAGTGAAAAACTCGGCTGTTGACTCCGATTGGAGTCAGACTTTTCATTTGCCAAAGTAACTTTTTTTTACAAACAAAAAATAAAAGAATGAGCTTTGGCTTTCAATTTCTATTATCTCCAATCGATCAATTGCAAGTGTAAATTTTCGCGTGATAATCCCTTAGGGCCGTAATAATAAATCGATCTCAAGTCTGAGGGCGATCTTAAGTACGCTTTTGACATGTCATTTTGTACTGGAATGACATTTCCAAGATCGCTCTCAGACTCGAGATCTATTATTTAATACGGGCTTTAAGTATTGATGCGAACATTCGTTTTTTACTTTAGGCAATTGAAGTATTTATACTTTTGTTTTAATTTTTTGTGTAAATTGACGACCACTTGGCGCAGTGGTTCGCGCGTAGGCCGCTCGGCTCACTACACCGGGTTGTTGCGGGTTCGATTCCCGTCAGGGTAAACTTCGGAAATGGCCTTTTCGTAATTTTGCCTGGCCTGGGTGTCACTGGGATCGCCCCCAGTCCATTGTACGGTACCCATAGTACAAGCGTTGCTTAGTTTGGAACCATACAGTTGGTGTGTTTGTCTGGCGATATTTATCATTATTTATTTATTTATTTATAATATATAAGAAATTCAGCAATAATGCGTTAGTTAAACGACCCGCCTGCTGATAAACAGTTACCGAAGCCATTACTACAGATGCTGTTATCTGTAAGGTGTGTCAAGCTTGTCTGTTCTATGTACCACCTTTGCAGATTTGGTCTTAATTTATTTGTACAGCGTAATACATAACTTTGAAATCTATGTACTTATACCTCCATTGCATACTTAGCTATTTATTGCATTAGCATCCGTTTCATTTCCTTCTTTATGCTGTTGTCTTCATAGACGGCTGTCGTTTAATAACACCCAACGGTTGTAATGTCAAAAAGCAAAGTTCACTATTAAGAAGACAAATACACTGTTTGTTTGCACTGGAAACTAAACGGAACGTGGCAGGACAAATAGCCGGAGATCGAAAGTCGAACTAAAGTTGAAAGGTTATTTAACGAGCCGTAAGGCTGGACGATATGCACGAGAGATACTTTGGAATATTCAAGTAGGGATCATGCTATCATTCATAGGATCATTTTAGGGTGATAGAGCCAAGCTTTAACTCGCAGAGTACTCGAAACAATAAACATCCTGGTATTTTTGCAAATCTTGAAGTGAGTTTGGGAATAATTTCATTAATAGAGACATATGTCATCATGTTTTGTTATATTTATAACATAGTCGCGAAACAAGCGTACGACTTGCCTGATGTTAAGCAGTTACCGCAGCCTATAGATGCTTGCAATACCAATGGTATTGCTCGCACGTTTCCGGCTTACAGGAGGGTGGGAATTGGGAAAGAAAGAGGGGAAGGGTTACATCTACAATCTAGCTCACATCTTAGCTCTATACCCTCAGGGATATCTCTACACAATAATCTAAGCATTTTCGTACGTGTTCAACCAATATATTTTCCACGAGACATAACCAGCCTGCTTCTTCACAGTCCGATGCACCGCTGAATTTCAGGCCGAGGCAACAAGGGGAAAATAACGTTGTAAGCTTGTGACCATCGCCGACCGAATCGCTCCCCTCAGTATTAGGGGAAATAATTACATAAGTATTTATTTATTATCATGACCACTTGAACTTTGCACTGAAAGATTTATTTATTTATTTATTTTCTCAATACATACAAATATCTTTACAGGCTAAACCCAATTCATTATTGTTGCAAACTTAAAAATTAAAAATAATTTAACTGTTTTTATTTAACATAGCAAATTCTATATTCATATTCTTTTCTATTCTATATTCTATTCTAGATGTATTTGTTCGGAGAGATGTGGCATTAAGCCAAGAAAGTACGAGTAAATAGCTTACATTTTAAGTTAG
The DNA here is from genome assembly GCA_905147325.1 of Notodonta dromedarius. Classification (NCBI taxonomy): domain Eukaryota; kingdom Metazoa; phylum Arthropoda; class Insecta; order Lepidoptera; family Notodontidae; genus Notodonta; species Notodonta dromedarius. Next base: position 7,947,084 of record LR990175.1, on the reverse strand, counting down.
TATATACATTGGACGTTTATATTTAGTACAAGGCTGTTCAGTGACCATGTTTGTGTTTAAAGTTTACTCTGTTAATATTTTATGTTCCCGGGGGATTGCAACTGAGTTCCCTTCTTTGTAAAATAATTATTGCTGTCGTTTAGTGTATTTTATATTGTAAAAATGCACTTAAATAATCGAGAGAACTTTAAAATTACTTCTTTAATTTTTTTCTAATTATTTTAATGTATTTTATTTTATTAAAAGGTTTAGTTGAAGTGTTCAGTAGGCAACTTATCAATGTGTCGTTAGTGAAAATTAAAGCGGATACCTTTCGCTCACACGCTTTTGTATGAGATTAAATTTTATTCCCTTGCAATAGAGTAGGTACATCTATAGATAGTCATGCAAAAGTTTAGATTTTCCATCTATTTAGCTCACTTTGAATGTAAATCTTAAGAAGACGTGAGAGTATAACAAAATAATAATTATTAAAATCATACTTAGTGCTTACCTAAAATCAACGATGCTTCGATACACTAGAAGAGTGTTTTTACTGAACTGTACTGCAACCAACGAGAAGCAATACGAAAAATAATCTTCAAGTTCAGGTCGGTCACTGCCGGGCTCGACAACAGGCAGCAATTTTATAAATTCATGATTCATACGATATCAGGTATCTAAATGTAAATTAAAAATAAATTAAGGCGAAACGTTTAAAACAATAATCTAATATTTAATATTTTTATCGATGTAACGTTTTTTTAACAAAACGCACATATTTTATATCCATTTTATAGCCGATTCTGGTGTTTTTTGGCAAGTGGTTTTCGACGCGCCTTACTGAAAACGGTTGAGCGGAACTTAAACCTTTCACTGCGGAATGAGTAGCGTTTAAGTAAACTGCCGTGTGCTTATCAAGTTTATCTACATAGGATATTAATAACTGCTACAAAGGAAGGCAAACATAATATCGAGGAAGATATTTACATTCTTTGTCTTGTACGTACGCATTGGCGTTGCCCAATATCGAAAGCCCATAAAACCGAATCTCTACCTGCGGCTACCTGCATAATATCGTTATAAACAATACCGTGATAGGATTGAATGAATAACAATAATATAAGACATAGACTTTATTTCTCTTTACTTGCCGTGAGTAGGTATTTAGTAAAAATATCTTAGTACTAGCTGTGCCCCGCGACTTCATCCGCGTAGTATTGGATTATTGGGTTAAAAAGTATCCTATATGTTAATCCCAGTTATAATCTATCTGTGTTCCAAATTTCATCCAAATCCGTTCAGTAGTTTTTGCGTGAAGGAGTAACAAACATACATACATACATACATACATACATCCACACTCACAAACTTTCGCATTTATAATATTAGTAGGATTTTTTGTGTAATTCGTCATTCAAAATTATAATGAAAGATAATTGTAATTAACAATTGAATATACTCCTTGATAGTAGTAGTATAGTTTCATATACGCTGTATTTTAGACATTAAACTAAATACCTACCTCCGACTCATATCATGTCTCTTATCATAGCTCATATTATATCCGAAAAAGTAGAAAGTAACTAAATAACTTTGAATCTTCTAAATTTTACAGAGGCGCGTCTCTATCGACAGACGAAAACGTATCTCTCTTTCTAACATACAACATCGCCACAAAGTGAATGTTACCACCTATCATGTCTTTTTATAGCAACTCATGTTCTTGGCCACGTTTCCTAGGCTGGTATCATGTCGAGAACCTCTCCTTTATCTGAACTGAGCTCAAGGGAATTAGGAGTCTAACAAATAGACCAACCCCTGTTTATACCTCGATACGTCACCGCTGACCTCTCCAAACCCACACTATGACGACTGCGTGGAAATGGCCGAAAAAATAAATAAATTGTGCAAACAATTTCTTTGAGATTCCCTTTTTATTAGCTTGTAATAAGCCTGTTTATTTTCGGGCCGTTTTTACACCTTTCAATTCTGCTCGCAACTGGGTCACGGTTTTATGTTATATAGTACCAACCTGCAGGCTTTCAAAGTGTATATTGGGGTGAGAAATATATTGTTTATTACTCATACTCTGAAAGTAGGTCTGAAGTCCCTGAGGAGCGGGTTGAAAGTAATACTTTTCCGGCCCGGGAGAATCGCTTTCAACTGACAGCTGTCAAATTATTAAAAAAAACTAGTTCAATTTTCACATTTCTATGGAACCATGTTCAAACTTTTTCTACAGTCACTCAATTACAGCACGATGTAAAATTGAAATAACATAAAGTTAAGTATTAATTAAAGAATATATATTTTTAAATGACTTAATTATAATTTGGTTTCAAGAATTTCTTTAAAATAACATAGATTTGGGCAAAATATTTAAAGATGAAAATGAAAAATAATGGCTAAATAATGAAGTTGGCCGGCCGACGAAAAAAAAAATAGGCGGCAATCCTATCTTTTTTTTTTGAGTTGTAGAGTATTGTTTATACTTCCTTGTATTATTTCTTTAACCAATTCCTGTTTTTATTTTTACTTTCCTTGTATTCGTAATGAAAAGCACAGTGTTTACCTCGGGTGAAAAACTTATTTTGTCCCTCGAACTATTAGCGCCCTCGCTACGTTCGGGCGCCAAGCCCCGTCTCGGGACTAAATAAGTCACTTTCACCACTCGTGTAACAATGTACTATTAATTTCATATTATTTATATTTTTACCCAACTACGTTAAAGCCAAAAGGAAATGTTATTTTTTTAGCAGTCTATGTATGTTTTTCGCATGTTCAGTCATAGAACAAAAGTTGTTGTTTATAATTTTAGTAATATAATCCTGCATACAAGTTAGTGTTTCACCAATCACCAATAACTCTCCAAGATTTTTTTAATAAAAAATTTTAACTCAAGTTCCAGTCACAGAATACATACGTTGTATTATAATCATACCCATTAATGGCAATATTTGCTTAAGCATTTAAGTTGATTGTCCCTCCCCTTCCCTGTCTCCACCCCTAATGACTAACTAAGGCAACAATAATACACCCGTCAAAGGGCCCAGACGCCTATCCCGGTTACCTGATAACGGCGGTCGTTAGGACCCGTCTTTTGTAATTGAAAACTGAACCTGAATGATTGTCTAACTATGACGACAGCTTACGGGTTCACTCCAATATGGACGTGACACACCATGATAAGCAGTATTCGTGAAAAAGTACCTTTTACATATAGGTATATTAAAAGCAAATGCACAACGTACGAGTATGTATTGTGTCCCACTGTTACCGCCGAGGTTTGACCGTCAACGAGTCCCGGGAATAATCAAAATTGTCCGGGAACTCGCACGAACAATCGAAAGATAGAATATGAAGAGTTGGTATTTAACGGGAGACAATTATGAAAATTTAGGGCCCAAATCCCAATATATGAGGGGCTAGTCTGAGGACCTAAGAATTTGATGCACACAAAGTCACCATTTTGTTTTATAAAAACACGAAAACTTACACATATTTTTCAATTGCCAACACTGAAAGAAATCCAATCAAAATCTAAATAATCAAACGCACGCAACTGTAATGAAGAACAAAAAACTAGTAGCACGCGATGGATCCGCCGCGCGAGCTGAGGACCAACAAGATGTAAACTAGGAAACTTAGATTGGATGGAGTCCAGGGTGGCCAGGTTGCGCAACCGGCCGGACATCATAATGCAGAGAGGAGGCACGTCAAGGATTAATTATTGCACACAGATAACTTTGACGACGTCGACATTTTGACAGCTGCTGCTACGAGATACACTCATTACCTTTTTTGCACTATTACCTTTGTCTTCACTTGTGCAGCGTATAGGTAAATGTTTTTTGTTAAAAGCGTGTCCTTTGCTTGATGGTAGATAGAGAGTTAGTGGTTCTGGCGAATCATTCGCACGATCATAATCAGCCCTATTGAGGTTTGCGTAAAGTGAATCTTCGATTGTGTACTGCCCAGGTCTGTTTCTGCTGAGTGTTCTGCTTTTATAAATTTTATTTTTGGTTCAAATCGGGTTTATAACAACTTAATAATTTTACTGTTAATTACTTTTATTTTCGTTCTTTAAATTCACAGTTTCTTCAAAAGTATTTACCTAATTATTTTGTTAGACTTCAACTAAGCACCTACATATTCCAACAATACAGCTTAATTTCGACTGTCAGGATTATTTTATAGTAGTTATTATGCAGGACTATCCTTGAAACCCGAGAATAGTTGGCACTCCCACGTCGTCTAACCTCACGCCTCAGCCTGCAGGGAGCGCTGTTTGTGCATATTTAACCACCATGAAATACTTTCTCGCGGAACAGCTCCGCATCAAGAAAAGATTTGGCCGGCGAATGTAATATGTACATAACGTAGAACGTACGCAGCGAACCCGATACACATTCGAATAGGTGATGGATCTTGCACTGAATACTTAAAGCCTTTGAGAAACACTGGTCCGGCCAAATCATCCCAACCCTTTCTGTGTAAATAATAATCGTGAGAAGACCCAGTAGTAGAAGGCCAACGTGGTGGACAGTTGTCCCAAAACCCCACGAATTGAGGATGAATATGCCTGGTGAAATGGCAATAGTATCGCCCAATATTATGTATACTAGTGTCAAATACCAACGGCGAAAGAAGGCGCACTGCAGTACATATCCCCCTACCCCTTTTAGGGACACCGGTGCAATAACTTATCGCCTGTTAACAAATAGCATGGAAGTAAACTATTCTGGAATCTCTTAAAAACCCTAAAAATACTGATTTATAAATAGAATATAAGAAAACTACATTCAGATTAATTTCGTGCAATGGGAACCAAATTGTTCGTTTATGAGCAACGTTAAGACCAATCGACTCATGTGAAGACCTCGTATGTAACACTGCTTAAAAGCATCCTGGTGACTGGCTGACCTGTGAAGGCTCAACTACTCAATCAAGATCACCTTATGTGTTGTGTTGTGGGATGAAAAATTAGTTTTTACTATTTTTATTTAATTACTAGCTGAGCCCGCGACTTCGTCCGCGTGGAATTTAACTTAACAAAAAAGCCCTCTCCCGCGTTCTGAGCCCGCGCGACAGGACCCATTTTTTTTAATTTTGTTTTCTAAAATAAAGGTAGCCTAAGTTACTGCTTATAACATCAGCTATCTACCAGTGAAAGTCCCGTCAAAATCGGTCCACCCCTTTCGGAGATACTCTTTAATTTCATGTGTTTTTATTTTTTTAACGCGGAACCCTAATTGTTTTTCTAAGATTAAAGTAGCCTAAGTTACTCCTTATAACATCACCTATCTGCCAGTGAAAGTCCCGTTAAAATCGGTCCAGCCGTTTCGGAGATTACCCGGAACAAACACACAGACAGACAGACAGATAGACAGACAAAAAAAATATCGCGTTTTTGCCATAGGTGTCGTATGTACTTTCATATGCATTTAGTGAAAAGGTGTTATTTTGATATTACAAACAGACACTCCAATTTTATTTATTTGTATAAATTAAATCTAGTTAAGCATTAATTCTTCTTTATTTAACGCAAAGAAATGTAATAAACACGGATATTTGATACAAAATTGTATTTAAGAATGGATAAGAAAAAGTGTGAGGGTTGCTTTGTTTCGGTAAATACAAGTAAATAAATAAATCAATCAATAAGGAAAATATTCGGAAAACTCCCTGCTGTGAGCATGATTGTGTAATCCAGAATACGCTTCAATTTCCAATGCCTTGATGTCACTGAACTGCAGAGCAACGGACGAATGCAAATGCAGACTCATTCCACATTTGACTGATTATGCTGGATTTAATTGAACATCCCTGAGCGAAATCTTCATTTAGTCAGTAAGAAAATGTATTTTGTTGCAAAACTGCTTAATCTTGTAAACTGGTTTATTTTTAAGGTCGCGACGTTTATGGTCTAACAAATTATTACGATTGATTCCCCTATAATTTCAAATTACTATTTTTGATGCTAATTACTTGGTTTATTTTATTAATAAATTATAATTATAAACCATAAAATGTTTCAAGCTGACGAGCTTCAATGTACGCAGTATGAAATCGTAACGAACTTTGTTCCGACTTCCTGACCTTTTACCTTTACCCGTGGTGCGGCAATAGTTATTGTAGGTATTATTAGACGCAATGTTGGGCCTACCGTCACCGTCGATGGATGATCGATCTGCTCTTTTCAAGTAGGTCAGGATAAGGAAGATGGTGCCTCTCACACCATTTCAATCACCATAAACTTAACATAAGCGTCACAAAAATATGAACTACTTAAATAAAGTTTTCTAAAAAATAGTGTTGTTCAACTCACCGTCAAAAATAATCAATCTCGCACAGAAAGTTCAATTGAAAATTTGAAAAGTTTTTCACTGTCGATATTGTCACCTGTATACAGTAAACATCACTCGGTCCGTGCGGGTTTCACAGGGCGGGCGTGCGGCCGGCGTCGGCGGGGCGGCCGGTGGGGCCGGTGGGGCCGGTGGGGCCGCGCGGCGGCGGCGGCGGGCGCGGCGGGACCGGGTGCATGGTCGCACCGCGGGCGGAAACGGCGGCGGCGGGACACGGGCGGCCGGCGCGGGGCGCGACACGGACTGACGCGGGGCACAATCACTGGGTTGCCAGTATAGGGAGTTCGAAGTCCCTGAATATTGAACTTTGGACGATTAAACCAGCCTTTACGACTTCTCGACTAACGGCGAGGCTTCTGCAAAGTTTCGCGACTGCACTAGACATGCAAATTACGTGTTAGATGATGAATAATAATATTCATAGGATATGTTTGGCACATCAAGTGAACTCACTCAAGCAAGCTATTCAAGCAACTTATTATTTTTCTTTATTGCATGTAACTTCAACTCCTATTCTTTCTTTCAATTGTCCTCAGGACTCGTCGAGGATCAAAACTTCAGCGTCATCATCATCATCATTAGGTATTAAAAACCTAATGATGATGGTTTCATTAGGTATTAGCTGTTTTTAAATAAAATCAGTTGTAGGATTTCGGTTTGATTAATTCTTTCACAAATTTACGCCTTTCGGTAATTAATAATTATTTATATTTCTGTCATAATAATAATATATTATATTCATACAATCTTATTTCTAATATCAATTCCATCTGACAGCTGTCACACAGTTGTCAAGTACGTTCCGTTTGTACAAAAGACTTAACAGTTCAGTTAATTGTTATATCGGAAAATTCCAATCTCCACCAAGTGCGGCGCACCCTGGCAGCCCCGCAGCCCCCGGGCGGGGTCCCGGCGCGGGGTCGTCAGGGCGGGCGCGCCGCCGCGTTCGGCACTGCCCTAAATACGCTCCGTCACAATACCGCCTGCCGTCCTGCCGCCTGCAGCCGCGACGACCGCATATCGATTCTAACGTACCGTGAAAGTAAAAACTTAACTCGCTCATTACGGTCAACGGTTTGACGGAAACGCGATCACGCTTTGTAGGTCACAATGACGATTTAAAATGTTAATATTGATTCAAACAGTTTCTGTTCAGGACTTGTTTGGACAGTATAGTTGCTAGTCTCGTAAACTATTTTTTATAATTTTATTGGTACTTAATTGACAACAAAAATAAAATAGATAGGTAATTTTTCTCTACTCTTTTTTAAACCTTTCAAGATAATTGAATAAAGGTAATCATTAATTTAATAAAAGTCGACAAGCACTTATAATATATATGAGGTTAAATAAGATTTTAGCTGCTTTTCCACTTTTATTTATATTTAGGCCGTTCTTTTCTTTATAATTTTCGAAAATATCAACTTCCATAAAATATCAATATTAACGTCATAAAAAGGCTGCCATTATTTTTTATGCAAATTGAAAAGCATCTGGATCGAACAATGGGGAGCTTTTATCCTTTATCTACGCGCCTCCGTAGTCGTGCTACGCGGCTACGTCAGCGCTGCGACAGGGCTACGGGTTACGGGCTACGGGCTACGAGCTACGATGGGTGTCGAGATAAAGCCAACATTTTGATGTTAGATAAGTAATAGTGGTGTGAAATATCTCTTGTGAAATTTGACAAGACACGTGTTCATCCCGTGTTTAACTATTTGTAATAACACCGTAAATGTATATTTATATCTTTCCTATTAATTCAGTAGGTACCATACAAATACGTCAAAATTTTTTTTTTTGTATTTGCGTTGTGTAACCTGTTGGAATCTATACAAATAAATAAAATTGGAGTGTCTGTTTGTAATATCAAAATAACACCTTTTCACTAAATGCATATGAAAGTACATACGACACCTATAGCAAAAACGCGTTTTTTTTTTGTCTGCCTGTCTGTCTGTCTATCGCCAGATACACCAACTGTATGGTCCCAAACTAAGCAAATCTTGAACTATGGATACCCTGCAATAGACTAGGGGTGATGCTACTACCACTGCGTCAAGCGGTCGTGAAATAAATAAATTGACAATAAATATGTTTGTATCAAGGAATTCGAGCACAACAAAAATATATCACTTTCGTCGAGGGAAAAAGTAGCATTAACAAAACCACTAATCAGCATCGTGGTTCTTTTGACCAATAATTAAAGTAGTACACCCTCGAATACTAGACCAATGAAATCATAACTAACCATCCCATGTTCATAGATGCGGTCCGGTGCGGTCCGTGCGGCGGCCGCATGGCGTGCCGGCTCTCGCGTGCCGCGCCCAATGCGTGACAACCAACACTGTTTGTGATTCTTAAAAAAACCGTATTAAAACTGGCACGGGTTAATGTGCGGTTCTGTTGACCCGCGTCTATCTCGGCCACAAGTGAAAAAGACGTTAAGTTTTTCTATATTATATCCATATAAAATAAATTCGGCATACTGTACGACCGGCCTCATGTAAACAGCCACCGTAGCATGTAGATGCTTGTAATACCAAAGGCATTGCTCGCACGTTGGCGACATGAAGGAGAGTGTTACAAACATAGAATTCAAATTCAAAGCGTTTATTTTGTTTAGGCCTACGGGGGCACTTACAAATTGTCAATTTTACATATTTTTTTCTTATATCTACAACCGGATCGGAACGCGACCTCGACTGAGAACAACAATTATATCAAAATCGGTCCAACGGTTTAGGAGGAGTTTAATGACAAACATGCGGGCAGAAAAGTGATATATAAGGTGTATATATAACTAGGTATTTACTTCAGTGGTAATATACATATCTGCCTTACACTTCGGGTATAACGGTCATGGTGTTACGTAAGTAAGTATCAATACTCCCGCACTCTTCCAATGATTTTTGACGACCGCTTGGCGCAGTGGTTCGAGCGTAGGCCACTCGGCTCACTGAACATGGTGGTTTCGGGTTCAATTCCCGCTATGTCAAATTTCGGTAATGGCCTTTTCGTCATTTGCCCAGGTCTGGGTGCGTCACTGGGATCGCCCCCAGTCCATTGTACGGTACCCATAGTACAAGCGTTGCTTAGTTTGGGACCATACAGTTGGTGTGTCAGTCTGGCGATTATTAATGATTGCTAATCAATTTACTACAGTTGATAAACGCGAAGTGAATCACACAGTCATCAGCTACCGGGATTTTATCATGTGATTATTTATGCGACACATAACAAAACAATGAACATAAAATTTACAACTGACAGGTATGTACCATACCTACTTCTTATTAGGTACGTAATCCCGTCGTCGTCATCATGAGTAATGAACAAAGACATTGTAATAATGTATTTATTTGTGATAATGACAAAATTTGGTATCCTAAAATTTATAGGAAATTCAATCTTTTCACAATGTCTTTACGTACGTACGTAACATTTTTCGGAACAAAGGGCCTTGCAATACAATTCTAATTCTAAATCGATCAAGGGAAACATAGGTGTACCCTGAAACGTAAGATTATAGTTAATACTAGCTGAGCCCGCGACTTCGTCCGCGTGGAATTTAATTTAACAAAAAAGCCCGCTCCCGCGTTCTGAGCCCGCGCGACAGAACCCATTTTTTTAATTTAGTTTTTCTAAAATAAAAGTAGCCTAAGTTACTAATTATAACATCAGCTATCGACCAGTGAAAGTCCCGTCAAAATCGGTCCAGCCGTTTCGGAAATACTCTTTGATTTCATGTGTTTTTATTTTTTTACGCGGAACCCTAATTGTTTTTCAAAAATTAAAGTAGCCTAAGTTACTCCCTATTACATCAGCTATCTGCCAGTGAAAGTCTCGTCAAAATCGGTCCAGCCGTTTCGGTGATTACCCGGAACAAACACACAGACAGACAGACAGACAAAAAAATTTTAAATCGCGTTTTTGCTATAGGTGTCGTATGTACTTTCATATACATTTAGTGAAAAGGTGTTATTTTGATATTACAAACAGACACTCCAATTTTATTTATTTGTATAGATGGCTCGTCTTTTCTTTATTCAGCGAGCCGCAGGTAGTGATTCCATTATGACAACTTGCTTTAATCAATAGAACAGGGTTTAGTGGAAAAGGAAAGATCTTCCAGCCAGGCGGGTGTTATGCCTGGCGGGGTGGCCGCAGGCTATGCCCCACTGGTTATTTTCGGTGTCTTGTATATATAGTCACGATGCTTGCGAGTCTTAATATCGTGATTCAGTTTTTCTATGAAGAATCCGTACATTGTATTGATGCGCCGCATTTCGCGTCATCTGTCCGTTTCTGTCGGTGTCGTGAATGTGAGGTCACCACATGGGTTATATCTATTCATAATAAGCTTCTTTTTAGTGTTAAATCATGATAACAATAGGCAAATGAGACGGGAGAGTAGCAAGTTTGTGCATAGTTCGTGAATGCAGCCCGGGGCGTTTCCACTAATAGTCTTGGCTAACTATTCTCTAATATATCTTAATCAAATTCATTAATGCATGCATAGGAAAAAGGGAAATAAAGGCTATTTTTATTTTAACTATCGATAGTGAATGGGTTGAAAGTTGAACTCGAAAACTAGTCATATATCAATGACATGTGACTATACTATCGGTAGTATGTATCGAAAATTATAATCAATATTATTTATGACGAGCAATAGATCGCTATTATGGCGTGTTTTATTGAAATCAGTATCGATACTATCAATAGTATGGCATCGATACCTATCGATAGTATCGATACTATTTCTCCTCAAAAATAATATTAATTATAATTTTCGTTATTATTGTCATATGTCAGTACTATCGACGGCTCAATCAATATTATGACTAGTTTTAAAGATCACGATAGTACAATCGATAGCTAGGCGACACCAGCCGCAAGTACTCTTGAATTGTTCATTGTATCGTAGCGAGTCACTCATCTACTGTAATTTTCATGAGTTCACCTAAAGTGCTAACGTCTGTTCGACGTTAACACTTTAGGTGGTGTAACTATGGTGTATATTGTTCGAAGTGAATACAGATTATTATCTGAACAATCATTCAAAACGACCATGGAGTATATACATGAGTGAAGGCTGTCTGAAACCAGTAATTAAGTTTTAATTATACTCTTCACCTACCTTATCATAGTATCTGATCATTACACTACGTAATAAATATTATAGAAGCTGTTCCATTTCAGAAATGTCGAACAAAATAATAGAACTTTAGAATGTTTGACCTAACCAAATAAAACCAACAAGATAATTACAAATTATAATGAAGTATAAAATCAATCGATTATATTTTCAAAATGTCAATACACATCTTACACAAGTTTCCGTTTAAACAATCTGGTGAGTGGTCTGGATGCCGTCGCTGAAGTAGTTGAGGACCATGTTGAACCAGCTCTGGAGGGTGCTAATCACGCTGGGCTCCTCAGGGCCGTTCACCGTCACTTGGACAAGGCCGTCGTTGTAGATGTCTCCGGAGGGGAACTGGGGAGCAGGGGCGGGGAGCTCCTCGACGACTTCAGGGGCGACGGGGGAGGGGAGGACTACGGGCTCGGGGACAACCTCGGGGGCAACAGGAGATGGTAGAACCACTGGCTCGGGGACCACTTCGGGGGCAACAGGGGAAGGAAGTACCACAGGTTCGGGGACAACGACCTCAGGGGCGACTGGGGAGGGTAGGACCACGGGTTCCGGGAGGGCAACCTCAGGAGCGACAGGGGCGGGGAGGACAACAGGCTCGGGAACAACCTCGGGGGCGACAGGGGCGGGGAGGACAACAGGCTCGGGGACAACCTCGGGGGCGACAGGGGCGGGAAGGACTACAGGCTCGGGGACAACCTCGGGGGCGACAGGGGCGGGCATGACGACGGGTTCGGGAGCGATTACGTAGTTAAGATCATCGTTTGCGGCGGTGGCGGCGGCGGCAGCGGCGGCCTCGGCGATACCTACAGCGGTGAAGGGATGAAGAAGGTCGGTGGCAGCCACCACCTCGCCGCTGACGTGCTCCTTCAGCTTAATGTCCACAATGTTTCCGATCTCCAGGGGCTGGCCCTCAGGCACTCCATTGACCACCACCTCGACAGGTCCGTTGGCCTCCTCATCCGGTAAGGGTATAGCGGCGGCCACCGCCACGAACAGAGCCAACAAAAGGAACTTCATCATCACCTAGAACGTTTTATTAGCATATGTAAAAACAATAATTTGGGATTGTAAAGCATTTGTAAGGCTGAAAGCTGACGTTAAGTTCAGGAACGTCGTGGCCTCTATGGTCATATGTCATTGTATACTGTCATAGAAGAATTAAAAACTCACCAGTGTTCTCGAAGGAGGTTTAAAGTGGTATGGAGAATAGACCGGCCCGCGAGAAGTTAAAACATGCACAGATAAAGATATCAAGGTGCCGTTAGATTCGGTAATCCGCCATAAATTATATTATGATTATTGATAATTGAAGGAAAACTTCCTTATTGTAGATAAAGAATGAGAATTTCGCGAACCATTAAGCGTCTACGTGAATTATTTGTTTAGACACGAACAAATTGCCATACCTACATATAAATTTATTTTACGTAGACACTAATAATTATTATAAAGGCTTTTTTGTTATTTTGGACTAGTCCCGCCGTGGACCCGCCACACACTTCCACCACTGTTACTCCTGTTTTGCTGTTGTTATTGGAACAAAGTTTTGGAACTAAGTTCCTTATCGCGCGATGCGAAAGGGGGCTAGACGGAAAAAATTAAGACCAAAAGTTGTAACGACACTTTTTGCTATAGTTGTAAGCCGTGCGGCGTGCGCGTGTTTCTCTGTCTGTCTCTCTCTCTCTCTTATAGAAAGCAAGCCAGATATTTTCGTTTCGTCTTCCTATTTCGCATTGAACAGTGTGGTGTCGCGACGATTATTTTTGTTGAGTGTATACAGGTTTTTTGTACATATTAAATAATAAAAAATAATAACAATAATGAATCCTGACAGTGTTTTTTAATTTAGTTTTTTTAATTTATGGCCTCTTTCATTTAAAGTGACGCGTGCCGGGCTCTTATGCCCCCGGCATATGGATAAATTTTGCAATAATAGTAAAGGCTATAAGTTAATTAGAGGCCTCCATTTTGGTTTTCCAAAGTGGACGGTCACATTTTTGTATTATACTGTTATTATTTGTGTTTGTATTGCTATTCGTTAGTTGACACTGGCACAACACCTATTAAACTGGGTGGGCCATACTTTTAAAGAAAGAAGAAGAAGTTAATTAGAGAAATGTGATAAAAGTGAAAGTAATTGAAACATGTGCGTGTTGACGTGCATCTTATAGACCAATTTCACTGTAAATTCTCATAATATATTGCGCACATTATATCATTAGCAGGCATTAGATAAATATGTAGGCATCGCTGCTTATCCTTAAGATATATAACATTTTATTCATTTAATATTACTGATAAAAATGGAACCGACTTCAAAAAACCTGGGTGCACTAAACAGCTAGAAATAATTAGGGGCCTTATAATTTCGTTCATTTAGAGTTTATGGGATCACCAGGGGTACACCGGTGGTCCCATAAACAACTACAAAACTTCGAACAACTACAAAAATCAAACAAAAAAAAAATCTGCTCTCTGACAATCACAGGAAAGCAAATTACGCAATTTCGTTTACTTAAATAATGTATTTTTTTCCAGTTATTTTGATTTAAATGTCAAACTACTGAACCGATTTTGTTGAAATTTTTATTGGACTAATCTGGAAGGACATCCTTTCAAATGCAAAAATATTTTTTCGAATCGGTTTTTAAATCACGGAGTTCGGAGGTAACAAACATAAAAAAATACACACGAATTGAGAACCTCCTCCTTTTTGAAGTCGGTTGAAAATAGGGCCAATTATGTTGGCACAATAAACAGTATACCAAACTGAAACTCTATAAGTTTTTTGCCATTTTCTTTCAACTTTGTTTTAAGGGTTTCGTCCCTCAAAAATAAAAAAATAAACCCTATAGGATCACTTTGTTGTCCGTCTGTCTCTCTGTTTATTTTATCAAAATACGCAACTACCTATTAAGTACATAAATTGAACTAAACTGCAATTAACAAGATATTAAAAAACTTGTGTCTAACCCCTGTCTGTTATATAAAAAAAATCATTAACTACAATTAGTATTCTCCAAACTTTAATTAGAGATTTTTTCAATTTATTGGTATGAGGCAATTGAAACATTCTGCAATTTAAGCAACCATTTAACAAGATTGTACGTACTGTTTTAATTCAACGGTCGCGCGGGCTTACGATCAGCCACCAATCAATCATTCATCAACTACAATAATCAACGAATCAATTAATAATTGAAATTGTTTATGCACCTACCTACTCACGTATAATTCCTTATCAATACTATCAATTTCACGACAAAGGTTGTTGCGGTCAAGCACAGACCGCACACTACTATAAGTATTTAGGTATATTAATACTAACCTACTTATAACTACTTGAAATTGATAGTACCAAATATTTGTAAGTTAAATTAAGTGTTCAGTCTCTGACTTCACTCATTGTTAGGTACAGTTTAATACAAACGATGATATCAACTATTGAGCATCTATTGAGACAACTATGACTTCACACACACACACACACACACACACACACACACACACACACACACACACACACATGGAATTTGGAAATCTAACAAATTTCGTGTAACACACATCAACAAGTTTGAAATTTTCCATACGACATTCGAGAATCTTAATCTCAAATAAATTGTCATAATAGTTAATACAATTTCTCTGCCTAAACTACATATTATGTAGTTTAAGCAGATTAACTATTATCACAATTTCTTAATAAACATAACTCGATGAATCACCAAATAATGTACCTACGTTTCTTGTAGGTACATCATGATTGGTTATCAGAAAGTGTCGATAAAGTATAACCGTTATTTGCTTTTAAAACAGATTAGGTAACGTAGATATTGAAAACGAATAAGAACACTGACTGCTGTTTTAGAGTCTCACTAAAATTATATTTCAATGGGCTTAGGCCGCTTTCTGACAGATGTAATGGAAAAATACTTTCTTCTTGCCGTTCGAATGTAGGCAAAGTAAGTACCTACCTTCTCATTTATGGTATAAAACAAACAGACCATTAAGATCATTTGACACACACATAGGCATAATGGTAAGTAATAATCCATACAGTAATGTATACAGTACTAGCTGTGCCCCACGACTTCATCCGAGTAGTATTGGATTATTGGGTTAAAAAGTATCCTATATGTTAATCCCGGTTATAATCTATCTGTGTTCCAAATTTCATCCAAATCCGTTCAGTAGTTTTTGTGTGAATGAGTAACAAACATACATACATACATACATACATCCACACTCACAAACTTTCGCATTTATAATATTAGTAGGATTGACGTGTATGACATAGTTCTATTGAAACCTAATTAGTGTTACACATAAAACGCATACTCAGTACTTCTGAGAATGCCTTTTGGAAAAAAATAACTTAGTTCGTAAATTAACTTTAATCAAATATAGTAAAATATAACATTTAAATAATAAGAATACGTAATAATCAGATTCTTGATGGTAAAAGCTAAGGGTTGGGTGTCACCAGCACTAACACTGGGGTCAGCTTGGGGTCCCAGGTGCCGTCGTTCTTCGAGATCGGGGTCAGATCTCCGCTCTTCGCGACCTTCGAGATCTCCTCGAATACATCTTGAAACTTCTTGGTGGCGCTGTCGTCTGCCGCAGCTTTGTCTACGTCATCGATGGTTGTTCCATTTGGCAACACCTGCTTGCCTGTAGTGTATGGTGTTTCCTGATATAAAAATACAAATAGTGTCATCTCGCAGCGAAATAAAAGACATTAAAAAATATTTCAATATAAATCACAGTTATCATTTGAGCTCAAACTAAGCGCGCAGGGCAAGCCTGTATCTTGATACCAAGAGGAATAAATAAAATAAATAAATATCGCCAGATTGGCACACCAACTGCATGTACCCAGTGAACCCAGACCAGGGAAAATTAGGAAAAGGCTATTTCCGAAATTTACCCCAGCGGGAATCGAACCTGCAACCACCATGTGCAGTTAGGGCTTTACCTTGCCATATTGAAGGTCCATATAGTCATTGAGCAAGCCTTCCACGACTTTCTTGGTGTTTGGCCCCAGGGTGTTGTCCTGGGTCGCGTCGGAGAGCTCGCGGATCGTGACAGTGGGGAGAGCAGCCATCTTGTTTAGTTATCTGTGAATTACATTGAATTTTACTTTACTCAGAATAATTTTGTGCGGTCTGCAGAACTTTACACAGACAGAGGTACCTATTTATCAGGCGTTCTTGCTGTAATTACCGTTACCATGATTCATAAAATGTAACTTTACTATTCTCTACCAAACTAGCAAATGTATAATCAAAAACATCTACTGATACGATCGGAAATACGGTTATCAATGATATTAAAAATGTTCTCGAACGACTGGTGAATTACATTTCAACTTAATCACTTTGGAATTAAGATCTTAATCATGTTAACAAGAACTGAGTGGACACTATATATAGCGGAGGGCTCTCCCTATTAGTAGTATTAAGTAGAGGAATATCCATTAGGTTCCCTAGTTAGAAAATAGGTTCCACCAACTGGCTCTAATAAAAAGTTTCATCAAAAATAAACTATAACAAAACAAGCCTCAAGGTTTAAATTCAGTCATAAAAAGATTTGATGATGAATTAACAAAACAATATCAAGATCTTAAGCTTTCCGATAAACGCTAATAAAGAAAGTAAATACAAATCCATCCAGGAACATTATCTGCCAAACATCTTGCGCAAATCAACACAATATAGATAAAAAATGGTCGGTACATCTAAGCGCAAATCCGTAATCCACACGTAAGCTATGATAAGATAGAACAACCATAAAACGAATCGTAATCGTAAATCACAAATGTGCGAACTTCTCTACCGGCACACTTAATTTACAAGGGTGATAATACGCTATAAACATTTGTATACTGTAGTAAAATAAACTTACCTAAGTAGGTACCAACTCAATAGTTGTCAAAAATACGAGAATCCAAAGTATAAGATACCTACATAAGAAGAACTTATATTTCTTGAGTTTCGCAAACAAAAAGTGGCGCCGCAAGTAAAAGTATGAACGTTACTGAAAGTTAACACTAAAAGGTACTTACTAACTTGAGAAGTACTGGAATGCGCCTTGAACCTTGTTAGACTGACGCGATGGGACATCGATGGCAACTTATAAATCAAACACAATCTGTGCTTGTCAAGATAGTACGTGGGCTGGGCACGTCAACATGACAGGACGCGGCAAGCGAGTTGTGGGATGAGCGGCCATGGTTCCGTATGTTAGGACAGCACTATTTTCTTTTCTGTCGGCAGTTTCAAATGATGCTCTAACAGCTACAGCTCTGTAGCCCTGTATGTGTTTAGTAATTGATTCGGCAACTTAGACGGACCATGATAGAGTAGAAGGGACGAACAAAAAACTATATAAGGATAAATATCATTGTGATGCTAAAGTAAATAAATAAACATCGCCAAACTAACACACCTACTGTACGGTATCAAACTAAGCAACGCTTGTACTATGAGTGCCATACAATGTACTGGAGCTGAACCCAGTGTCACCCAGACCAGGGAAAATTAAGAAAAACGATTTTCTAAATTTGCCCCGGCGAGATCTAACCTGCAGCTTGCAGCAACCACCCTGTGCAGTGAAATGAGCAGCCTACTCTCGAACCCCTACACCAAGCTGTCGTTTAAACTGTTTTTATATTATACTGCGGTACCCCAACTACGCCACTATCAGTCGAAAGATAAGGTTTCGCAAGCAGCGGTCAAATTTTCGCATGATTCAAACCACTGATAACAAATTATTTGGGGAAAATATCACACTACACCATTTGTTTATAGTTGTAGTTACCTAAGTGTGATATATCCAAGTAGATATATTAGTTATATCGTAGATATACACATGGACTGATATATTTGTAGCAAGTGCTGCCTGACGATCTTAAGGTCCTGGGTTCCATTGCCATTTAGTGCACAGATACCTATAGACATGTGAAGGAAAAGCCCAAATGGCAGTTGAAACTTGAACACTTGAAAGTGTGCCAGTTAAATAGCGACATGGTTATCCCTAACCGTTGTGATCTAGCAACACAGCAAAGATAAAATCATCTTAGATTGTAAGCTAAACTTAGGTATACAGCAATACCCTTCTACCTACCTACTCCATGGGAACGGACTTACTATTCAGCCATACGTCCGTCCGTCTGTACGTAGCTCTCACAGCGCCATAAATTCTACATTATTTTTTATCTCTCTAGATCTATTGACCTAATAATTAAAATATTTGATGAATGTAAGTATTTCTTCAAATAGGTACATTTGTATTAATTTTATGAGTCAATTTAGTTGTAAACGTGAACTAATACATGCTTACACGTCGATAAAGAAAATGATATCGTTATGATTAATATCAGGCGTGATGACATTTTCAAATTAAATACGTGGGTACTTAACGCTCTTTACAGGACATTCAGATAAGTGGGTACCTAAGTCAATATTTTGATTAAGTAATGTAAGTAATTATTTTCGCTTGGATAAATAGTAATAATAAATATCGCCAGACTGACACACCAACTGCACGGTCCCAAACTAAGCAAAGCTTGTACTATGGGTTACCGTACAATGGGCTGTGGGCGATCCCAGTAACACCCAGACCCGGGCAAATTACGAAAAGGCTATTTCCGAAATTTTCCCCGGCGAGAATCGAACCCGCAACCACCATGTGCAGTGAGCCGAGCGGCCTACGCTCGAACCACTGCGCCAAGCGGTCGTCGGATGGAATCAATTAGTATTTTATCATGCGACATAATGGAAAGGTTTAAAAAAATCGTAGTCAAAAGATACGAGGAAGGTTTGTACGAGTTTTGAAATAACCATCGAGTTATCGAATGTCTCCAGATATTAAACTAGTAAAACTATACGTTACCGCTAGGGGCGCTGCTTTGAAATGTATGGACAGATTCGGTCATTCAAATGGTATTTAATGCCGTCAAAACTTGTACTAAACTCCTGAATAAATCTTAGCAAATTGATTGCTTATAACTCCATAGTCGGTAAACAAGCATAAGTTTAAAGTAGACCAAAACAATATGAAAATAAACCTAATTAATACCAATAAATAGCGAGATTTGAATACACAGGAAAACAGGCGTAATAGTGTATTTTACCAATAACTGAACTCTATGTAGAATATTGCAAAATCACCTCTAAACCGAAATAAGAATAGTTACTTCGCAAACGAAGTCGCGGAGCCATTTAGTTTCGATACCAAATGTATTTTTGTAATATAGGAGTCAAAAAGGTAGTAAAATCAAAATTAAAAATATTTATATATATATATTATTATTATTATTTGATAATCAAAGATGTAGGCCAACAAAACACTTTTGAATACCTAGTCAGAATGTACCACCGGCTCGGAATGCTGCTTCCACTGAGAAGATCCGGCAAGAAAAGCAATAAACCTCACCTACCTACCATGTGTCTCATCAAACTCTGTTGTTGGCAAAATCATCGACTGTGCGATGAAGGCATTATATTTTAAAAAGTAAAGTGTACTTTTTTCTGTAGAATGAAAGATGGTGTACGATCCCACGATATGCCAACGTGATAGCTCCCCCGTGATGTGATAACACGGTTATGCAGCTTCCCACAGCTCTGTCTGATAACGCTTGCAGTCATGATAACCACATCTCAGGTCTGCGATAACTTATCTTAACATTTTTACAAGCCCGTCACATCCCATCTAACTGATCTGACTCAATCTATGATAAATAAAAGTAAATAAATGTATACTATAACAATAAAAAAAAAATCTGTGCCGTCTAGGGACGCCTGAAAGAAGCGAAGCGAATAAATTGCTTGTGTGAAGGTTTGAACCCACGTCTATTACTATTTAGGCCAGACCTATTACCAACTGAGTCACCTAAACATTTGGGATTATGACGAAATTATCCACTATAAGGCAACTAAAATATCGTATGTAATTGTAGATATGGGTTACTTATACGGAATCTTTATCAACAAAGTCCATAGCACGTTGGATGCATCGGTTCTCGTCCGATCACCGAAGTTAAGCAACGTCGGGCGCGGTCATTACTAAGATGGGTGAACGCTTGATGACACGCGAAATTGTGAAATATTCTTAATTTTTAGATATATTTAAATTATTACCAATGTTCTATCTAACCTTCAAGCGATATTTAGTATAAAGCTTAGGGCGCCGCAGCTCTGACGTCATCGTGTAACGCGTAAAGTGTAACGCGTAACGCGTAACGCTTTTCGCCGTTTTAGTGCCCGTGCAGCGAGCGCCCCGAACGTCCGTAAAGAAGCTTCGCTTCAAAAGTTAAAGTTTGTCTGTTTGTAGGTATGTTTGCAGGAGATAATCTCTGCAACTACTCATCCGATTATTAATATTATTAATAATTTAACCGATAGAAAGCTTGTATTCCTTTGTGGCATATGCTTTAGACCTCCATGGGTGAAATCGCGGGTTGCAGCAGACTGCTATCTGCACAGTATAGGTTCCTGATATCAGGTAAAAATTTAGAAACCGTCTAAATTGATCGATTTGAAGTCTGTGAGCGATCTTGGTTGGGTTTCCGGTTTAGCTTCCTATGCCATTCGCATTTCACACAGATTTTCCTGCATTAAAGGCTAACAGGAAAGATGTAGAGAAGAGGATAACAGTGTTTTTCGTTCGCGTAGTCGGCTCAAGGAAATTGGAAAACCCAACCGCTAATGAAGCCATATCTTTGTTTGGTTTTACCATATCCCTTCCCTTCTGCTAGTATTTTATCGTTTCACCCTTTTTATGGCCTTTTTGCTCACGTATCTGCAGACAAAAATCAGGCAAGGGGCAAATCTAACAAGAAATCCCTCGACACATTCCATTAAAATAACTTTGTGGAATGTTTATACCCGTTCCACTGTCTTTGATTGAGCTAGTGTTTTGTTCTCAGTTCTATGTAACATATTGGGTGGAGTATTGTTTAAGAATGCGTTTATTATCTGCTAGATATCGTTCATTTTAATAATGTTTAGACATTTTACTCTATCCAAACGTTGTCTCAATGACGACCGCTTGGCTCAGTGGTTCGAGCGTAGGCCGCTCGGCTCATGGTGGTTGCGGGTTCGATTCGCGCTAGGGTAAATTTCGGAAATGGCCTTTTCGTAATTTTCCCTGGTCTGGGTGTCACTGGGATCGCCCCCAGTCCATTGTACGGTACCCATAGTACAAGCGTTACTTAGTTTGGGACCACACAGTTGGTGTGTCAGTCTGGCAGGATAAAAAAAATCTAACAAACATGGAGAAACAAAACGGTGTCGGCTTCTTCGTGTTTATGACCGCTATCTTATGTCTATTATATAACGTGGAGACCAAGAATCTGATATTATTATATTCTTGGTGGAGACATTGAAAAGTTGATGAAATCCGAATTATTTACATTCCACATTAGGAGGATTTATAATAAAAAATTGAAATAAATTTATCAAAAATTTATATATTTTCTTGTCATTTTATGGTTAGGTACTATCTATATTCTTTAGTTATTGGTGCGTGTTTTGGAAAAATTGGCAACTTTAGATCACAATTTAAGTGATTTATATCATGGGTCCAACGACAGCGGGGAGGGGTGCGACAACAACGGGGGAGGGGACGATTGTGCCGGGGATGGGGGCAGCATCGATGGGGTTCGGCTGCTCCACAACAATGACGGGCGCGGCAGCGATGGGGGCATTGTCGACCACGATGACGGGCTCGGCAGCAACGGGGGCTTGGTCGACGACGGTCACGGGGGTGGGCACGATCTCGGGGAGGGGAGCGGCGGCACCGCCGGGGAAGACGAGGGCAGCCTGCGGAGAGCGCAATCGTATATAAATTGTCTAATCTGCACACTTAACATTTCCTCTTAAGTTTTTAAGAATCAGCAATCATTTAAGCACATAGATATTGGGCTTTGTGATTTTCATGTGTTTAGTCAAACGGATCACCTATGACTTTGCTCGATTTTTGTGCTCAGGCGCCGCCAGATACTCACCGCGCGCGCCCGTAACTTGTTCAATCAATGAGATTGATTGCAGTTTCGGACCATCGGCGACTACATTCAAGAGTATATGTAGGCATCTTGGTTTAGTCGATTGGCTGACGCAGTTAGTCAAGTGGCGGCGTGTAGCCATTGGAGACATCTTCAAACGGAAGTAGGCCATAGTACTAATCCTCAACATTATGTTCAAAATCTTAAGCAATTTCAATGATAACTTACATCCTGCTGTTTGATGTTAACGATGATCTGGACCAGGGGGCTGGAGGCAGCGGGGGTCTGGCCAGGGGCGGGAAGAACGGGGGTCTCCACGGGGGCGGGGATGACGGGGATGGGGACGGGGGACTCCACAGGCAGAAGACCGGCGGGGGTGGCGATGGTGATGGCTTCCTGGAGATGAAGAATTAGTGATTTTATTCATTGAAAAGAGTAACCAAGAGTTTCTTGGCGGATCTTCTCAGTGGAAGCAGCATTCCGAACCGGTGGTAGATTCTGACTTATGAATGCTTTGTTGGCCTACAGGAATAAAAACAATTTTGAGTTTGAGTTTTGGTAAGTAAGTATCAAAGATGCTATGACTAACTATAAGACAAACGGGTTTTATAGCTCTTTCCCTATTAGATCAGGTTATTGGTGGGCTCGAATGGTACCTTATCCAGTCATATTTAGCGTTTTTCATAGTAACGTAGCTAATGATATTTTTCTGAAAAATTGCTCGGTCATAGACTTGCCTTTCACTAAATACATTCACAACACGTGACCGTCGGCGTCTAGTAAAAGGACCTAACTTTACAAGGAAAAGAAGTGTGATGGTATTTCACCCTTCTGAACATTTCCAGAAGTGCCAAGTCTTACCAGCTGCTGTCCAGCGAAGAGGGCCGCGACCACCTCGTTAAGAGCATGCTCCAGGTAGGGCACCAGGGCGGGGTTGGTGGTGGGGTTGTTGAGGGCGGCGTCGATCTCCTGCAGGGTCCAGTAGCTGACATCGAAAGCGGGGACGGCGACGGCGACGGCAGTCTGCAAAGAGTTGTGTTGAAAGAGTTTGATTTAGAAAATAACTGATCAAAGCGTGATTGATGGTATGCTTAGTAGTACACTTTCTGAAACGCACACTGAAACTCTAAGAAGAGACGCGAATCTGACGCGTGTGTCATAAAGAGAGAAGGCCAACTATATTCCCATTCCCTTGTTTGTCATTAAGTTAGATATAGATATCGCCAGACTGACACACCAACTGTATGGCCCCAAACTAAGCAAAGCTTATACTATGGGTATGGGTACCGTACAATAGACTGGGGGCGATCCCAGTGACATCCAGCCCTGGGCAAATTACGAAAAGGCCATTTCCGAAATTTTCCCCGGCGGGAATCGAACCTGCAACCACTATGTGCAGTGAGCCGTGCGGCCTACGCTAGAACCACTGCGCCAAGCAGTCTTCAAATCGTCGGTTGAGTATAAGCTTTATTGAAGTTCTTGCTCCATCATCACAAACTCATGAAAATTGTGGGTTTCTGAACAAAGTCAATTAACACTTACAGCTGGCTGGCCAGAGATGAGAGCATCCATCATCTGGTTGAGCGCGGCCTCGAGGAAGGGCACGAGGGCGGGGTCAGTGTTGGGGTTCTGGAGGGCGGCGGACAGCTGGGGCAGGGTCCAGGTGGACAGGTCAGCGGTGGGGATGGTCACAGAGACGGCTCCCTGTTAAACATAAATATATATTTTTATCTATATCGTTAGAGCTTTCAACGTTTTTTAACCTCAAGTTGCCAATCTGAGGGCATATAATTGATTAACCTCTATATTCAGAAACATTACTGTGAAGTCTCAATGCGCGCGAACCTAGAACAATTAAACTAGGCGCGAATGCACAGTCTATTGATAAATCAAAAACCTTCTATATAGTTGGTCTCTTACTTAGACAAGTATTGTTTGTGAATAAGGCCCTTAGAGTCTTAGGTACTCCTAGGGCCAGGGTCAATCCGATATGAGCGACCCTTCTTTTATGGGTTTCGTACTGGCCCTGATTAACAACATGTAGAAATACTAAGTTTTTTCCCACGAGAAACGCAAGGTTTTTTTTCTTACATTTTGATAGATTTAGACCGCATTTGCCACGCGAGTATGGTTAAAATGTATGGAAAAGCCGGACAAAGTACTAGTTGATAGTAAAGTCTTCAGCTGGATTGTTGAGCTGACAGGATTTGAAGCTAGTATCTCTTACCACTTGCTGGCCAGCGTAGATGGCGTCCATCATTTCGTTAAGGGCCTGCTCAAGGTGGGG
This sequence comes from Notodonta dromedarius, assembly GCA_905147325.1. Classification (NCBI taxonomy): domain Eukaryota; kingdom Metazoa; phylum Arthropoda; class Insecta; order Lepidoptera; family Notodontidae; genus Notodonta; species Notodonta dromedarius. The sequence continues at coordinate 7,922,287 of LR990175.1, read as the reverse complement.
CAGGATAGCGGGGTCCGTGATCGGGCTCTGGATGGCTTCGGACAGCTGATGGAGAGTCCAGGAGTTCTGGGCGCCACAGGCGACCGCGAGCATAGCGGCGAATACAGCGAAGAATTTCATGATTGATTTTTTTTTGCTGCTGTGAAATTAATAGTTGGTTAGTCGATGTTATTACTGGAATGGAGAAAATAATTCAACGAAGAAATGCAGCCAGCATTCTGGGCACCATTACACGCGGACAAGGGTTATTTTAATATATGTTTACTTTTAATTTAAAATACGATTACGAAGTTAATTTTTTTAAAATAAATAGTTATTTCACTGTATTGTTAAAATAAAAAAACTATTTCTAATTACTTTTAATATTTTTTATAGTGTTATGCAAGTAGTTTGAAATATCGTTTCACTTACCTATCGTCGACAATTTGACAGAATTTACCGATGTTGCAATATTTATACATAATTTCTCGATAAAGACAATAAACTATATCTTTAGTTTATTGCGTTCCGTGGCGTAGGTACCTATATCAATATTATAAATACAGCTTATGTGCAAATCCTAGATTAAGCTGTGAGAATAACCATTGGATATTTTACTTCGTCCTATCACCACGGGGAGGGTGGGCCAATGCCTTCCACACCGGGTGTTGCCAGAGGTTGGCACACATTTGGGATATTCGATTTACTTTACTGTGGTATGTTTTAAGAGCGGCTATTGGTAAATCTCAAGGCTTGAAGCCAAAGTTTGCTTTGCATACATTCCCATTCCATCATTGGACATTCATATTATCTTCGTGCCAAAAATCACCCATCACAACATCATCTATCTTTGACATAAGAGACAATACTAAAACTGTCCAAAAACTAAATAGAATGGCTTCTAATGAATTATATTACGCGGTATTTGATTAGCAGACTCGGGGCCCGGCATTTAACTCTGCATACGAATGTTTCTAAAGCGTTTCACATTTCGTTTTAAGAATCGCCATGTTTGCGTCACGCGAGTTTCACCCTGAACTGTCGAGAAAACACGTTCGATCATTTATTACTTGACCAAACGCAAATCGAGATAACGTACCGTACAGTAATTTATCAAATCGCGCGACATTAAATTAATTCAACGTCATATAAATAAGTATTATCATAATTTACTTACTGTAGTAAATATGCGTAAGTAAGTGAACGTCAAATTATTTCACCGTAAGCATCTCAAACGCGGTAGTGGACGTCACTAATGGACATATCTCACGAAAAAATATGTGCATGCGCATGGGTACCATGTTCCTAAAATAGAAGCGTTCCAGGCGTTACACACCGGAATGGGTGACCACTACTGGCATGTACAACGAAGCGCTTTCGTTCGTGCTTGGGCCAGCTATCACAGTCGTTAAGCCCTTTCTGAGGCCTTCGGGCAGCCTGGCAACTAGTTCATACGAGGAGAAGGCCATAATAATTCCTTGTATTGTCACGATGTTCTTCAGTGATATTGCAATATGGGTTTGGTTACAAGGCCCGAATTTAACAAGTGCAAACCCTGAATTCGTCCTTTAACGAGACAAAGACATCGCCATATAAATGCATTATCGTATTCTTATATGAACATTGGCACGACGTTTATTATTATAGCATTGGATGCCAAGGTACAATTACAAACAGATCTCTTAGGGCCATCCATGGCCCTAATGGATCCATGGCGGCTCAGTGAAATAGGGCCCTAAGGAAGCTCCTGGAATACTGGATAGGATGAGAATTAGAGGAGCCAACTATGATCGTTTCTACAAAGAACAACATTCGATCGTTCGACGGTCGATTGATAATCTATAGAAAAAAATAAGAATAAACCTTCACTAAAGTAAAAATAGTATATTCAATCACAGCAATACAGTCTTAAAACCACCCTATAAGTAATTACTTCTCTCATGTTTATATATTGAAAGTAGGTACGATTTCATATATCCTTAGTATTTCTTGAAGATACGTTTGGTAGGTTTGGGCAGCAATACACTGTCACCATTGTCAGGGCCGCCGACCACCAAGCCGACGGGGGTCACAATGTTGATGGTTTCCTGAAAAACAATGTAAAATTATCAATATCTATATTAATATTGGTAACAGACTTAAAAGGCTATTGAAACATCTATCTGAACGAGCCAGAATATAGATGATATTGTGTGTGATATACTCAGGTGTGGGTGAAATATCTCGACACCGGCGACTGTGCCACAATTTAGCATCCGATTGCATCAGTGAGACCCACAAATTGATTAACAGTGATATAAGAATTTATGACAAATAATTATTTCATATTCAATAAATCGCACAAACCCTGCCTAACTTTGGCAGAGACGTTTCCTTAACTCTATTGGTCCAAGTCTCGCCACTCAGTCACACCACTTTAACTTCTGTAAGGCAGGTTCAACAGCACATACATTCCCGGTAAACGATACAGGATCTTACCCGTTTTTCTCCAGCATCCAAAGCCTTCTTCAGTTCGCTTTGAGCCTTCTCCAAGTACGGCCGGAGTTCAGCCTTGGTGTCAGGGCTCTTGACGGCTTCGTCCAAGTCCGATTGAGTCCATATGGATATGTCGAGAGCTGCGATTGCCACTTCTACAGCCTCCTGATAATGATAGAGAAAAATATTATATCATGTTCACCGCGTGTGATTATGTTTTCGTTATGTGCACGCGGCGATTTCGACGGAAACTTTGATCAATAGAATGCGGTCACGCTGCGTACCCGCGGCGAACACGCCGCCCGCACGCTCGGCACAAGCAACGGATAGAGGCCCAACTCTGTTAACAACTGTAGCTCCACTAGACTCACACTCAACTTGTAATACGTCAAAACTGACGTATCGCGTAAATGAATTCGTAAATTTTATCAGTTTTCTTTCATTAAAGCGTCAATAGCCTAGTGGTTAGAGGGGCCGCCTCGGTTGCTGTGAGGTTCCGGGTTCGATCTCCGTCCTGGCCGTTCAACTATTGACGTGAGACCACTCTAACACAAGCATTAGCTTAGCTGGAGGGGCTAACGGGAATACTAGTAATGTGATAAACACACATAGCTAGTAATCTTAGAAAAAAAATAAAAAAAACGCGATACGTAAGTTTTGACGTATTGCGTGTCGAGTGTGAGTCAAGTCGGCGACAGTCGTTTCCAGAATTGGGCCGGAGGTTCATCAATCGCCCGGTAGAAACACACTCGCAAACCGCTAGTGGGGCCTTACAAGATGATGCCATACATTATCGTGCCGCTATACTTATTGCTAAAATCTGCGCAAGCGCAGCTGTGTGTAAAAGCTATCTAGAATTATATTTCAGTAGGATCACGTCACTCTGAGACCTAGAGACCCCATCCTCCTTATCCTCCCCATCCTCCCCATTCTCACCTATGATGCCCAGGTTTGGTCTTTAACAGTCCAAAAAGCAGCACGCGCGGTCTGTAACCGAGCAATGAAGCCGAGGATCCTTGGAGTCATGACTCAGTACTAACCAAATCCAAAACACTACAGAGCCCTCCTCTACGAGAAAAAATACTCATGTAGATCAAAAAGACGTTAATCTGATATGGGACTAGGCTAGGCGAGACACAGAAGTGGGGTCCCTTGAAAATGTCAGACGTGATTTCGGCAGGCCCAGAAGGAGAGTCATCATCCTCATCATCTGCCTTACCTTTTCCCATTATCTGGGGTCGGCGCAGTATGTATTTTCCTTCCATACATCGCGCTTCCCTGTCATACTCACATCCACTCCAACCTTGTTCATATCACTCTTAATACAATCCATCCATCTTTTCTTGGGCCTTCCTCTCGCCCTGTATCCATCCACATTCATATTCATCACTCTTTTAGTCACATGCTTCTCATCCCTTCTCATTACGTGTCCAAACCATTCGAGCCTCCTACCTCTTACTTTGTCTGTTATTGGCGCTACCCTAACACTACCTCTTAAATACACATTCTTCACCTTATCCATTCGCGTCACTCCACACATCCATCTCAACATTCGCATCTCGGCAGATTGGAGACGTTTCTCTTCCCGCACTTTAGCCGCCCAGCATTCCGTGCCGTACATGATTACCGGTCTTATAATCGATTTGTAGATTTTTCCTTTCATTCTAATTGGCATCCTTGGGTCGCATGTAGTGCTGGTACCTTGTCTCCACTTCTGCCATCCTGCATTGATTCGCCGTTTTATATCACGGTCAACTTCACCGTCATGCTGGAGTAAAGAACCGAGATATTTAAAATAAGGAGAGTAGAGGAGGAAAAGTAGGGAGGCCTTCGCCTAGCAATGATAAATGATATTAATAAAGGCTCACATCAAGTTCTCCAGTAGAGTTGTTCTGCATGACATAGCTATAGGCTTGCATCAGTGCGAACCGGTGGTCGAGCCCGGTGGCAGGGTCCTCCAACGCTTTCTTGAGCTCAGTAAATGTCCACGTGGGGCCACCAGTAGGCGATGATAGTACAGCGTGAATTAATCTCTGAGAAAGTTACAAAACACGTTTTAAATAATATGTTAGCGAGAAAGGGATCTTCCAGCCAGGCGGGTGTAACTCCTGCCGGAGCCAGCCGCTACACCCCACTGGTTGTTGTTCGGGATCGCGTTTATAATAATATACCTACTAATGTGCCTCGATAATCTTGAGACTTGACATCGTGTTTCAGGCTTCAATGAAATAAATATCGCCAGACGAACACACCAACAGTACGGTCCCAAACTAAGCAAAACTTGTACTATGGGTACCGTACAATGGACTGGGGGCGATCCCAGTGACACCTAGACCAGGGAAAATTACCAAAGGCCATTTTAGAGATTTACCCTGACGGGAACCGAACTCGCAACCACCCGGTGTAGTGAGCCGAGCGGCCTACGCTCGAAGCACTGCGCCAAGTGGTCGTGATGAAGATTTTCCTCAATGTATTGGGACGTTTCATTCAGCGCCATCTATTATTAGGCGGTGTGAATGTGCAACCTATTTAATACTTTCGACCTTTCTATCGACAGACTGTCTCCTACTGGAGCCGGTATTCACAAATCCATCTCAAGTCTGACAGCGATCTTGGAAATTGTGATTTTAAGTAAGTAGGTACCTACCAAAAAAAAGAAAAAATTGCATTTTTTTGTTCAGTAATTACTGATTTTCTGAAAGACAGATACAACAACAGAAAACCTACCCCCCTTCCGTCCCCTAAAGAAATCCCGTATCCCTGACTGAGGTACCAACCGTATTGTTTCCAGTGAACATGGAAAACGTGATCTGCTTCAAGGCATCCATTAAGTACGTAGTATCCTCTAAGTACGGACGCAGAGACGGGTCGGCTTTGGAGGTCTGAATAGCTTCAGAGAGCTCATGCAGCGTCCATGTCTTGACGATCGGATGGCTGGCAGCTGTCGCCAGCAAGGCAAGGAAAATCGGCAGGAAGCTCATTATCCCTGAAAAAATAAAAAAACAAACTATGGACCATATTAACACATCGATCTAAAGTCAAAGAGAGATTTGCCACAAGTTCAGCACTCATGGCAACAAAGTTACATGTGACGGCTCGCGCCGCGCTGTCCGATATCATTGTAATTTTACTTTGTACCAACATAATTGTAAATAGGTATGCACTTACTTACCTATTGACAATCTATTATTAAGTAGTAAACGAAAAAAGCACCAAAGAACAACACGTATGAACCAGAACCTTATGAAGACTAAATGTGGAACAAGTTCAAAGATCTTTAAACTCCGCACGTCCTTACAGCCATATTCGTACAATATCTAAATTGCGTCTTAAAACAATGACGATTCAGTTGAAAATCATTCGATGTCAGATTTAACCGTACATTGCATTCTGTCGTACGTACTATAGTGATGGGAAATATATTTACACATATTAATGCTACAATACACACGCCTTTACTTACATACGTTTTTTACATCAATGATTACTAGTTGATGATATAAGTACCTACTAAATTTGTACCTACCTAGCCAGAATTCCTACCTAGAATGTTTTGGTTGGGTGTGATTTCGTTCACAGTAGAAGTAGGTATACACGAAAAGTAAATAAGTACATAGGTACTGACTTAATCATTACATTTATATAAATTGTTTCAAATTCAAATCGTATAGGTATTCGTGGAGGCCCATGGGGCACTTACAAATTGTCATGCTGAAGTACATTTTATCATTTAAGTCTGCAATTAGTCATATCTAACAAAACAAATCAGAGACAGCGTATTGAGGCATTTACAAAAAAATGGCACAAGTCTACTACCATTATGTATGACCAACTGGCTTCTACTCTTTCATACTCTCGGGATTGGATAGAGATAGAACATGAACATGGTCATTTAAAAGGACAGTGCCAATGCACTCCCATGCCAATGGCCGCATTATACGAGGCTCGTGATGATAACTAAACCAGTCGCCATTCAATCTATAGGGATGAAATGTTACAATACTACAATTTTTGGTATATTTTACTCATTAGTGCAGTGTACACTGTGCCATTATCCAACAGCCACATCCAATGTTCACATCACGGAAGTTAAATTATTGAAATATATTGAAAATATGATAGTTGCGTACCTTTAGTCTGCCATCACTAGTCAGTCTTAAAATGTAAATTATTATTACGGACTTCTGAAAAACCCGCATATGCATTATTTATAATGTTATTAATACCCTCTAGATACCTAATACTAATAAATCAATCTCAAGAGCGATCTTGGAAATGTCATTCTAATGTCATTCCAGTACCAAATAACATGTCAAAGGCGTACTCAAGATCACTCTCAGACTTGAGGTCGGTTTACTAATACGGGCCTTAGACTGTTAGTCTTCCTAGTAAGACTATTAGGAAGATAATAACCACAAGTTATTTTCTAGACTCACATAAGAGTGTAGCCACACACTCTTATGGTTTATGAATGTGAGAATTAGATGACTCAACGATGATCGACAAAGAGCAACGTCTCTCGATCATCGTTTGACGGTCTGATGGGTCCGATCAAGTGGAGGACAAGTAAACTATTGGGAAAAAATGTCTAGGTAGCCAAGTACCTAAATAACTTTAGATTTAAGAATAAAACTTCACTAGAGTAAAAATATATATTCAATCATTGCAATACAGTCTTAAAACAACCCGATAATTATATAATTGTCTCATGTTTATATATTGAAAGTAGGTGAGACTTCCTATATTCCTTTTTAGTATTTCTTGAAGATACGTTTGGTAGGTTTGGGCAGCAATACACTGTCACCATTGTCAGGGCCGCCGGCCACCAAGCCGACGGGGGTCACAATGTTGATAGTTTCCTGAAAAAAATAAGTTAAATTAACATTTTTTTTTATATATCGCCAGACGAACAGTCCAACTGGATGGTCCCAAACTAAGCAACGCTTGTACTATGGGTACCGTACAATGGACTGGGGGCGATCCCTGTGACACCCAGACCTGGGCAAATTACGAAAAGGCCATTTCCAAAATTTGCTCCGGCGTGAATCGAACCCGCAACCAACATGTGCAGTGAGCCGAGCGGCCTACTCTCGAACCACTGCGCCAAGCAGTCGTCATATCTTTATTAATATTGGTATTACGGTCAACATTCTTCTACACAGACTTAAAAGGCTATTATAGATAATATTGTGTGTGATATACACAGGTGTGGGTGAAGTATATCGACACCGGCGGCTGCGCCTCAATTTAGCAGCAGATTGCATCAGTGAGACCCACAAATTGATTAACAGTGATATAAGAATTGATAACTAATAATTATTTCACATTCAATAAATCGCACAAACCCTGCCTGATTTTGGCAGAGACGTTTCCTTAACTCTATTGGTACTAGGCTGGCCACTCAGTCACACCACTATAACTTCTGTAAGGCAGGTTCAACAGCACATACATTCCCGGTAAACGATACAGGATCTTACCCGTTTTTCTCCAGCATCCAAAGCCTTCTTCAGTTCGCTTTGAGCCTTCTCCAAGTACGGCCGGAGCTCAGCCTTGGTGTCAGAGCTCTTGACGGCTTCGTCCAAGTCCGATTGAGTCCATGTGGATATGTCGAGAGCTGCGATTGCCACTTCGACAGCCTCCTGATAATGATAGAGAAAAATATTATATCATGTTCACCGCGTGTGATTATGTTTTCGTTATGTGCACGCGGCGATTTTGACGGAAACTTTGATCAATAGAATGCGATCACGCTGCGTACCCGCGGCGAACACGCCGCCCGCACGCTCGGCACAAGCAACGGATAGAGGCCCAACTCTGTTAAGGCTAAAGCGCCCATCTAGCCCGCGAAGTTCAAATTTTTGGAGTTCTTTTAGAAATTTTTCAAAATCTGACAACAATAAAAGACAAATTTAGTAATTCGCGAAAAAGACCGTGTGCAGTGCATTCATTAATATATCCAACTTACTCTAAAACATTTAAAGAACGACAGCTATCCAGATAATCTGGCAATTTTTGTATATTTAGTGATTTACTAGTATCATATCCACCGTGATAATATTTAGGGTAAAATAAATGTATTAATACGAGTAAATGCACTGCACACGGTCTTTTTCGCGAATTACAAAATTTGTCTTTTATTATTGTCAGATTTTGAAAAATTTCTAAAAGAACTCAAAAAATTTGAACTTCGCGGGCTAGACAGGCGCCTTCACCTTAACAACTGTAGCTCCACTAGACTCACACTCGGCTCGCAATACGTCAAAACTGACGTATAGCATACATGTATTCGTAAACTTTGACAGTTTTCCTTCATTAAAGCGTCAATAGACTAGTGGTTAGAGGGGCCACCCCGGTTGCTGTGAGGTTCCGGGTTCGATCTACATCCTGGCCGTTCAACTATTGACGTGAGACCACTCTAACACAAGCATTAGCTTAGCTGGAGGGGCTAACGGGAATACTAATAATGTGATAAACACACAGTGCTAGTAATCATTTTAAAAATATAAAAAATACGCGATACGTAAGTTTTGACGTATAGCGTGTCGAGTGTGAGTCGAGTCGAGCGACAGTCGTTTCCAGAATTAGGCCGGAGGTTCATCAATCCCCCGGTTGAAGCACACTCGCAAACCGCTAGTGGGGCCTTACAAGATTATGCCATACATTATCGTGACGCTATAATAATAGCTCAAAGCTGCGCAAGCGCAGCTGTGTGTAAAAGCTAGCTTGAATTATATTCCAGTAGGATCACGTCACTCTTAGAACCTAGAGACCCCATCCTCCCCATCCAAAAAGCAGCACTCGCGGTCTGTAACCGAGCAATGAAGCCGAGGATCCTTGGAGTCATGACTAAGTACTAACCGAATCCAAAACACTACAGAGCCCTCTTAGGTCAAAAAGCCGTTAAGCTAAAATGGAACTGGGCGAGACGCACAAGTGGGGTCCCTTGAAAATGTCGGACGTGATTTCGGCAGGCCTGGAGAGCAGTGGAGGAAAAGTAGGGAGGCCTTCGACTAGCAATAATAATAATATAGGCTCACATCAAGTTCTCCAGTAGAGTTGTTCTGCATGACATAGCTATAGGCACGCATCAGTGCGGCTCGGTGGTCGAAATCGGTGGCGGGGTCTACCAGCGCCTTCTTCATCTCAGTAAATGTCCACGTGGGGCCGCCAGTAGGCGATGATAGTACAGCGTGAATTAATTTCTGAGAAAGGAAAGTTCCAAAACTCGTTTATAATAACATGTTAGCGGGTAAGGGATCTTCCAGCCAGGCGGGTGTAACTCCTGCCGGGGCCAGCCGCTACACCCCACTGGTTGTTGTTCGGGATCGCCTTTATAATAATATACCTACTGATGTGCCTCGAGAATCTTGATATCGTGTTTCAGGCTTCGATGAAGATTTTCCACAATGTATTGGGACGTTTCATTCAGCGCCATCTATTATCGGATTATTATTATCTCCTACTGGAGCCGGTATTCATAAATCCATCTCAAGTCTGACAGCGATCTTGGAAATGGTGATTCTAAACAAGTAACTACCTAAGAAAATAAAAAAATGCAATGTTTTGTTCAGTAATTACTGATTTTCTGGAAGACAATTATAATTAAAGGAAGCCTTTTCCCCTCCCTCCCTATAATAAATCCCGTATACGACGTGCCCGCTCGTTGTGCAAGCAAAATAAGGTACCAACCGCATTGTTTCCAGTGAACGAGGCTAGCATTATCTGGTTCAAGGCATCCTTTAAGGACGGCCGCAGAGACGGGTCGGCTTTGGAGGTCTCAATAGCCTTAGAGAGCTCATTCAGGGTCCATGTCTTGACGGTCGGATGGCTGGCAGCTGTCGCCAGCAAAACAAGGAAAATCGGCAGGAAGCTCATCATCCCTTAAAAACATAAAAAACAAACTATGGACCGTATTAATTCATCGATCTTAAGTCTGAGAGCGCTCTTAAGTACGCTTTTGACGTGTCCTTTTGTACTGAAAGGACATAAGGTAGGTATAGGAATCCAAGATCGCTCTCAGACTTGAGATCCATTTGTTATTACGGTCCTTTCGATAGTAAGTTTAATGGTCAATTTACCTTATCGCAGTGCCAATGAACTTAGTTTACACAAACGGAACGTAAGTAGGTGCATTACCAAATAGGTACCTAGGTACCCACTTGCCTAATTAGAATTTATTTATTTATATTGAGGCTTCTCAGGCCCATAAGCTTTGCCAATATATACTATCATACAGATCTATACATACAAATAAATAAAATTGGAGTGTCTGTTTGTAATATCAAAATAACACCTATTCACTAAATGCATATGAAAGTACATACGACACCGATAAAAAAAACGCGAATAAATTTTTTTTTGTCTGTCTGTCTGTCTGTCTGTCTGTGTGTTTGTTCCGGGTAATCTCCGAAACGGCTGGACCGATTTTGACGGGACTTTCACTGGCAGATAGCTGATGTTTTAAGGAGTAACTTAGGCTACTTTAATTTTAGAAAAGCAATTAGGGTTCCGCGTAAACAAATAAAAACACATGAAATCAAAGAGTATCTCCGAAACGGCTGGATCGATTTTGACGGGACTTTCACTGGTATATAGCTGATGTTTTAAGGAGTAACTTAGGCTACTTTAATTTTAGAAAAACAATTAGGGTTCCGCGTAAACAAATAAAAACACATGAAATCAAAGAGTATCTCCGAAACGGCTGGATCGATTTTGACGGGACTTTCACTGGTAGATAGCTGTTGTTATAAGCAGTAACTTAGGCTACTTTTATTTTAGTAAAACAAAATTAATAAAATGGGTCCTGTCGCGCGGGCTCAGAAAGCGGGAGTGGGCTTTTTTGCTAAATTAAATTTCACGCGGACGCAGTCGCGGGCTCAGCTAGTTTATAATAAAACGAACACTAACACTAAACTATAGGTGGTGGCGGCGGCAATCATCTTTTTAAAATTTTCAATTTATTTTATTTTTATTACTTTGTACCAACAAAGATGTAAATCCCTATCTCATATTTTATTGATATTTAAGTAATACAATTTATTAAGTAGTCAAATTAAATTAAAAATAATTACAAAACAGTCGTTTAAAGTATCTACCTAGGTTCCTAAGTTCACGTTGGGCACTCACCAAATTTGTTATCAATATAACGAAACAAAAGCACCAAAGAACAACACCAGTTTGAACCAGAACCTTCTGAAGACTAAAATGTGAAACAAGTTCAAAGATCTTTAAACTCCGCACGTCCTTACAGCCTTATTCGGACAATATCCAAAATGTGTCTTAAAACAATGCCCATTCAGTTGAAAATCATTCGATGTCAGATTTAACCATACATTGCATTAAAATATATTTACACATATTAATGCTACAATACACACGCATTTATTTACAGAAGTTTTTTACATCAATGATTAGTGATTACTGACTAGTTTATCAACTAGCCAGAAATAACCTATCTAGAATGTTTTAGTTGGGTGTGACTTCGTTCATAATATAAGTAGGTATTCACGATAAGTTAATAAGTACCTGTTTAATAATTAAATTTATATAAGTAAACTAGCTGAGCCCGCGACTTGGTCCGCGTGGAGTTTAACTTAACAAATTTGCATCCCCTATTTTATCCCCTTGGGGGTAGAATTAATCAAAATCCTTTCTTATCGGAAGCCTACGTCAGAACATCTACCTGCATGCCAAATTTCAGCCCGATCCGTCCAGTGGTTTGGGCTATGCGTTGATAGATCACTATGTCAGTCAGTGAGTCAGTCAGTCAGTCACCTTTGAGTTATATATATATAGATTGTCCCATAGCTCTACTAAGTAGTTGAGTGTATATTTTAATAAATACTTAAGTACCTAAATAACATAATTTTTTTAGTTTCACCTTAACGGCGTAAGACTTACCCACTGGTTCAGTAGGTATTTCAAACTGAAATCGTATATTTCGTTTAGGCCTATGGGGACACTTACAAATTGTCATGCTTACATTTTATCGTTTAAGTTTACAATTTGTCAAATCTTACAAAACAAATTAGTGACAGTGTATTGAGGCATTTACAAAAAAATGGCACAAGTCTACGACCCTCATGACCAACTGGTTTCTACTCTTTCATACTCTCGGGATTGGATAGAGGTGGAACATGAACATCGTCAATTAAAAGGACATTGGCACTCCCGTGCCAATGATCCTAGCAATGGTCGCATTATACGAGGCTCAGGATGATCGCGAAACAGGTCGCCATTCTATCTACAAGTTGTTTGTCTAGTGCAAAAGTCCAAAATAGGTATATTGGGGTTTTAATGAATGAAATGTAATAGGTATAACTTTTATTAAAATTAAAACATGTTTTTTCATGCATATTGGTGGCTGCTACTCATTATTAGTGCAGTTTACACTGTTTTCTAGGTCATTATTATATATTATATTATTATTAATATATAGGTATTGTAATGTAGATATTATTTATATTGTTGCGACCTAGAAACTATTTGGTCAAATGCCTCGAAGGATCCTTATTTTATCAGCTTGATACAAAAACGCATTGTTATTCTAGATGAACCCCATCGAATAATTACGAAGGATCTCTAAAAGTTGAATGTTCGAGACTGTAGGTATGTAGGTATAAAGTGAACGCGTTATCGGCGCGGCGACGGCTGCGAATACCTACTCGCGAACGAATACAAAGGGAAGCCGACAATGGGTCTCGAGATCGTTCGATTCCGATTATTATTACCTACATACCTACCGAGAATGTTCAGGAAAATACCAGCTCGCATCTTTATTCCGTATATAAGGTGTTGACGACGGGCAGCGAGTTAGTTACTTCTTGGAAGCGACAGTGTACGGAACTTAAGTAAGCGAACGAAGAGTGATATACCAGTGACCTAGGCGATTATATTGGAATACTGTGTGACTGCTAAGTGATTCGGAACAGTGTTTGTTGTATGTAACTAGTGATAGTGAACTAGTGTAGTACTGTGTATTTGTCAAGTTTGTGGAGAGCGAATTAAACCCTTTTTACACGTTTAACGGCATTAATTGTACCTACCCCTTAGTACGTAACATTGGTGTCAGAAGCGGAATGCCGTTACTACCGCGAGAGGAAGAAGGGCGTACTCCACGAACCAGACGTCAAGTGGAGATGGATGCCGCACGTCAACGTAGCCGTGAAGAGGAAGAGCGTCAAGTTGATGCCAGTGTTTCGGCGGGAGCTGAGGCAGCACCTTCAGGTAGCTCATCGGAATTTAATATGGCAGCGTTGCTGGCGTCTATGCAGCATATGCTAAAAACCAATCAAGAGGCTAGCCAGCAGGAGTTCAAAGGGTTGATGCAGGCCAATCAAGAGTCTAGTCAGCAGGAGTTCAAACAAATAATGGAGAATATGCGCGCAATGGAGGCTAATCAGCAAGTGATCCAAGCCAATCAAGAGGCGGTCTTGGGTAAAATCGACGCTGGAATCACTATTCTGGGTGAGAAAGTAAAGACACTAGAAGACCGCATGCAGGTACTGAACGAGGAGGTAAATCAGAAGACTGGAACCCTCGAAAACCGCCTGATTGTGCTTAATAAAGAGGTAACCCTGAAGACTGAGACCTTCGAAAGCCGCTTAGAGGTAATGAATAAGGAAATGGTGAGGCTGAAGACTCAAGGACCTATTTCAGTAGCTTCACCATCATCCACAAAGCTCGATCTCCCGCGCTTTGATGGGACTTCCTCGTGGACAGCCTTCAAGTACCAGTTTGAGATACTTGCAATTGGAAATTCCTGGAGCAGTGAGCAGTCCTTTGCAGCCCTTGCGCTTGCCTTACGGGGAGATGCTTTAATGGTGCTGGAAAATCTGCCGCCTGAAGGAAAGACGCTGGAGACTCTGATGGATGCACTGGACACACGCTACGGTGAAAAACATCTGGAATATGTTTATCGAGCGCAACTCCACGAAAGAAAACAAAAGGCTAATGAAAGTCTCCAACAGTGGGCACAGGAGGTGGAAAGGCTAGTTCGTCGTGCTTACCTATCGGCACCAGAAATGATTGAGAAGACTCTGCTGGATGCTTTCATCAATGGCATAAGAGAAACGGAAGTTAGGACCTTTGTACGGCTGGGTCACCATCAAACTTTGAAGAACGCGCTTGCACATGCTCTCGAAGTGGAGGCTGTTCGGCAGGACTCTAAATTAAATAAGGTCAGAGAGGTTAAGGAAGTTGTTAAAGAAGAAAGGAAGCCTCGGTTTGTCCCAACTTGTTATGGCTGTGGTGGTAAGGGACATATTCGCTTGGAATGCCCGTCAAAGAAGAGAAAGGTCGCGGACGAGTCCGAGACACAAGCGGAACCAAGTGTCCCGTTAAACTAGACGTCGCCAGGGCCGCGGGGCGGGCGCTGGCTGGTCAAGTTGAGGCCCCAACAGTCACTATAACTCAAGTTTGCAATGGAAATAGTCTGATCATCGAAGCCACCTTAGACAACCAAACTTGCAGTTTAACTGTTGATACTGGAGCATCGCGTACAATTGTGAGGCCGGAACTGCTGAAACGCACCATAATGTGGGAAAAGCGATCACCGTCATGCCGTCTGCAAACAGCCACTGGCCAGCCAGTTTCCGTCCTCGGTGAAACAGATGTTAAATTAAGAATTGGCGACCGAGTCTATCTCCAGTCAGTGTTGATTGCTAATATTACTGATGATTGCATTTTGGGACTAGATTTCTTGAAGAAGCAACAGTGTGTTTTGGATGTAGCCAAAGGAGTGCTAAGGTTTCCTGATCAAGAAGTCTGTTTACAAGGATCGCGCCCGTGTACACTTTATTGTTTGAGGGATACCACATTGGCTCCGAAATCAGAAACCTTAGTGAGAGTTAAATTTCCTGCGAAGACTGAGCAAGGAAGATGTCTCATCGTAGAAGATGCTGGCAATCACCCGAGTTTAATTACAGCAAGGACGTTACTGATGTCGAACGGAATTACTAGGGTAAGAATCCTAAACCTTAGTAATGAAGAAGTACAGCTGAAGAAGAATAGTGTGGTCGGAAAATGCAAGGAAGTACAGTACCTGAGAAAATTAAGCGCTCCAGATAAACAGGAAGGTACGCAGATCGCAGAGGATCACATCTGGGAACTTCTGGAAGCTTCTAAGGAAAATTTATCGGCATCGGAACTACAGCATGCCAAGAAGCTGTTGCTAGAATTTAGAGATATTTTCGCAACCGGAAATAATTGTGGAAAGACAGGACTCGTCAAACATCGAATCGATACAGGCGATGCCAGGCCTATAAAACAAAGACCCCGAAGATTACCATGGGCAAGAGAAAAGGAGGTGACAGATATGATTAATGACATGGCTGATAACGGAATAATTGAACCTTCTACGAGTCCATGGTCTTCACCCGTGGTGCTGGTAAAGAAGAAGGATGGCAGTACAAGGTTCTGCGTGGATTACCGAATGCTGAATAATGTCACGAAGAAAGACAGTTACCCCTTGCCGCGAATTGACGACACGCTGGATATGCTCAGTGGTATGAAGTGGTTCTCAACCATCGATCTGAAAAGTGGCTATTGACAGGTCGAGCTCAGCCCAGAGGACAAGGAGAAGACTGCTTTTAGTACAGGAATCGGGAACGGATTGTGGCAGTTCAACGTTATGCCATTCGGCTTATGTAATGCTCCGGCTACATTTGAGCGCCTAATGGAGAGAGTAATGGTGGGTTTACTCGGGGACGTGTGCCTGGTCTACCTTGACGATGTAATTGTTATGGGTCGCAGCTTCGAGGAAAATCTGAAGAACTTGGAAAAAGTTTTCACTCGAATCCGTGAGGCTAATCTAAAACTTAGTCCTAAGAAGTGTGCTCTGTTTAAAAAGGAGGTCAGTTATCTTGGACACGTCATCTCAACCGAAGGAGTAAAGACCGACCCCGAGAAGATAAAATCTGTTCAAGAATGGCCTTATCCAAAGAACAAAACAGAAGTACGAGCGTTCCTTGGACTATGTGCATACTACAGACGATTTATCAAGAATTTTTCAGATATTGCGAAACCTTTACATCGGCTAACGGAAGATAAGCGGGATTTCGTTTGGGACCTGGAATGTGAGAAAGCTTTCATTGAGCTGAAACAACGATTGTGTGAGGCCCCAATATTAGGTTACCCAACGAGAGAAGGAAGATTCATCGTGGATACTGACGCCAGTAACACCGGAATAGGTGGTGTTTTGTCACAACTACAGGGGGATCACAACGTTGTCATAGCGTACTTCAGTAAATCCCTTTCCAAGCCAGAGAGAAATTACTGTGTGACTCGCCGTGAATTGCTAGCTGTGGTGAAGTCCTTACAACATTTTAACAAATATCTTATAGGAAGGGAGTTTACACTAAGGACAGATCACGCTGCATTACAATGGTTACTACAATTTAAAAACCCAGAGGGCCAAGTAGCACGATGGATCGAGCAACTACAGGAATTTTCCTTCGTAATAGAACACCGCAGTGGAAAAGGGCACGGTAATGCTGACGCTTTGTCACGGAGACCGTGTGCCGAAGACTGCAAACATTGCCTAAGGAATGAAGTCCGGGAAGAGGTCAAGCTCATAGGGACACATGGAATCGACGACGAATGGACCGGAGCTAGTATGAAGAAAGCGCAGGAGGAGGATAATGACCTACAACCTATACTGCAATGGAAACAGAGCGGAAACAGACCCCAATGGAGCGATGTGTCTATCTACAGCTCAACTACGAAGAGTTATTGGGCTCAGTGGGACAGTTTGGCTCTGGTAGATGAAGTGCTGTATAGGAGATGGGAATCAAACGACGGTAAGGAAATCACCATGCAAGTGATAGTGCCGCGGAGTAAGGTGGTTTCTCTTCTACGGCACATTCATGATGGTGTTTCTGGTGGGCACCTAGGAGTCAAGAAAACCCTGGTTAAGGTGCGACAGCGGTTTTATTGGCTGCGCTGCCGAGAAGACGTCGAGGATTGGTGTCGCAGATGCACTGCGTGTGCGTCAGTGAAAGGCCCGCAGACAAGAAGCAGGGGAAAACTGAAGTTGTACAACGTTGGAGCCCCGTGGGAGCGCATCGCCATTGATGTTGCTGGACCGTTTCCGATGACTGAGGATGGGAATAAATACATCATAGTAGTGCAAGATTACTTCACTAAGTGGCCAGAAGTATTTGCAACACCCAACCAGGAAGCAGTCACCGTAGCGAAGAAATTGGTCCAGGAAGTAGTCTGTCGGTATGGCGTACCTATGGAGATCCATTCTGATCAAGGAAGGAATTTCGAGTCTGCGCTGTTTCAAGAGATGTGCAAGTTACTCGGAATGAATAAAACTCGTACGACTCCAGCGCATCCGCAGTCAGACGGAATGGTCGAGAGGTTTAACCAGACATTGGAAAACCACCTGGCCAAGGTCGTAGACGAACATCAGCGAGACTGGGACCAATACATTCCGCTGTTTCTGATGTCCTATCGGTCTGCAGTACATGACAGTACGGGTCACACTCCAGCCAAAGTAAATTTTGGTCGAGAAATGAGGCTCCCAGTGGATGCGATAACAGGCACGCCACCCGACAGTCCTAAGGCCGTTACGGACTATGTGAGTGAACTTCAAAACCAACTGGACGAAGTGCATCGAATGGTACGGGAAAACAACTTGAAGTCAAGTACGAAGATGAAGACCAGGTACGACCGAAGTGCAAACACCAATGGTTTTGAAGAAGGAACAGTGGTGTGGCTCCACAATCCTCTTCGCAGAAAAGGGAAGTCCCCGAAACTTCAGGCTCGCTGGGAAGGACCTTATACAGTTATTACGAGGATAAACGATGTGACCTATCGCATTAAGAAGGGACTTCGAGGAAAGCCAAAGGTAGTCCATGTGGACAGATTGGCTCGGTATCATGGAACAAATGATGCTCGGGACGAGCATGACTAAGAGGGGGGTAATGTTGCGACCTAGAAACTATTTGGTCAAATGCCTCGAAGGATCCTTATTTTATCAGCTTGATACAAAAACGCATTGTTATTCTAGATGAACCCCATCGAATAATTACGAAGGATCTCTAAAAGTTGAATGTTCGAGACTGTAGGTATGTAGGTATAAAGTGAACGCGTTATCGGCGCGGCGACGGCTGCGAATACCTACTCGCGAACGAATACAAAGGGAAGCCGACAATGGGTCTCGAGATCGTTCGATTCCGATTATTATTACCTACATACCTACCGAGAATGTTCAGGAAAATACCAGCTCGCATCTTTATTCCGTATATAAGGTGTTGACGACGGGCAGCGAGTTAGTTACTTCTTGGAAGCGACAGTGTACGGAACTTAAGTAAGCGAACGAAGAGTGATATACCAGTGACCTAGGCGATTATATTGGAATACTGTGTGACTGCTAAGTGATTCGGAACAGTGTTTGTTGTATGTAACTAGTGATAGTGAACTAGTGTAGTACTGTGTATTTGTCAAGTTTGTGGAGAGCGAATTAAACCCTTTTTACACGTTTAACGGCATTAATTGTACCTACCCCTTAGTACGTAACAATATCTTCTTTCCTCTTAACAAAATTGTTGTTAAACTCTATTCATTAATAAATTGCTTCGTTTTAACGCACCACGGTCAACAAACATAAACATTTGCTTGTGACTTAGTAAAAAAAGTGATATGTTGTCAGTTTGAAAATGTTTTGCAATGTTGTTTCATCCATGTTCTATGATCATAGATTTGCCTATTTGCATTATTAGGTCGAAATGAGATTAATTATACTTACTTCGGCCGCTTCGACTATTAGGATCGCTTAATATCCTCTCAACTTGTACTAAGCTAGGTGAGGCTGAGGAAATATAGCGATCCGATCTCTGACGACCGCTTAGCGCAGTGGTTCGAGCGTAGGCCGCTCGGCTCACTGCACCGGATGGTTGCGGGTTCGATTCCCGTCAGGGTAAATTTCGGAAATGGCCTTTTAGGAATTTGCCCTGGTCTGGGTGTCACTGGGATCGCCCCCAGTCCATTGTACGGTACCCATAGTACAAGCGTTGCTTAGTTTGGGACCATATAGTTGGTGTGTTCGTCTGGCGATATTTATTATTATTATTGGTCACCCTTACGACACGAACACGTAACGTCCCCGCGACGATCTCGCTGCGCATGCGCTGCAAACCGGCTTACCGATCGCCCGACTAGGAACATGCTCGCAAACCACTAGTAGGACCACAGATATAGCTTAACATAGATAACGCAAATGCATGTACTTCGCGTGTACGAAACCCTGACCAAGCGTCAAGGTTGGTCGCCGCTAACTTACAGTCCGCGCGACTACAGATATAAAAAATATGAGTATGAGCGAGATAATCACTCGAGAGAATCGTAGCGGGCGGAGGGGCATCGGCGGCATCGGTGTCTTTGAATCGGTTTGGACTAAATTTCGGCTGTGACGTCACAGGTGTTAAAAATTCGGCACGCTTGGTTTCAATACAAATCGTGATACTTGCGTTATCTATGTAAATCTATATCTGTGAGTAGGAACTTAGGTCCGTATTAATAAATCGATCTCAAGTCTGAGAGCGATCGTAGAAATGTCATTCTAATGTCATAAGACTATTGGGAAGACAATACCGACTAGTTCTTCTGGACTAACCTGTAAGTCTACTGAGGGCGTATCCACAGTTAAAGGATCTTTCCGATGTTGCGAATAACAGCTGCTATCCTTCTTCTAATTCATTTCTAAGAGAAGGATGAAAGCTGTCGATTCCGACAGCAGAGACTTTCACAGTTGACAGAACGACCGTTATTTTTTATTTATTTATATTCAGGCGTCTCAGGCCCATAGATACATACCTTATAAACTAACATATATGTTATTAACTAGCTGTGCCCGCGACTTCGTCCGCGTGGAATTTAATTGACAACGTTTCATACAAACTTTCATCCCCTATTTTATCCCCTTGGGGGTAGAAAATCCTTTCTTAGCGGATGCCTACGTCATAACATCTACCTGCATGCCAAATTTCAGCCCGATCCGTCCAGTGGTTTGAGCTGTGCGTTGATAGATCACTATGTCAGTCAGTTAGTCAGTCAGTCAGTCACCTTTGAGTTATATATATTTAGACAACTAAACTGTGGGTGGTGACGGCGGCAATCTCCCCCGAAAGCGCCTGTGCACCACACCCTTCGGCCAGATATTAACTTATGAGATGAAAAGAAAACACATCTTGGCCCCAATTAATTTATTACAACTTATTTATTATTAATATAATATAATATTATTTTATTACACTTAAATAACCATTAAGATTCGTCTCGTCTCTTCGCTTATGCTGCCCCTGAAACAAAAAAAAACGTCTTATAAGTAGCCTCTTATTCACTTTTAATTCCTTTTTGATGTTTGAAATAGACTGTTCACATTACGTGAAAAAGATTTGAAGCTTCAATAGCCCAGTGGTTCGAGGGTCGCCTTCATAGCTGAGAAGTCGTATATTTAAGTAGCTTCTACTCGCGACTGCGTCCGCATGGACATAAGTAAAGTATCATATGTGCTGATCCATGTTATAAGCTATCTGTATGCCAAATTTCAACTAAATCCGTTCAGCCGTTTTTGCGTGATTGAGAGTAACATCGAGCCATACCAACAGACCCAGAATGAACGACAAATGCGCAACTCGGAAAGTATTCCCATTTCGAATCGCTTTTTTGTCGACAATGGTTTAGAAAACTTTTATTTTTTGTATTAAAGATTGTTAACTTACTGTACATAATGATTTATAACGCCGGTATTTTTGTTTCGAAGTACACATGTTCTAGGTGTCGGCGGACACGGCCAACAGCCGCTTGTAGGAGCCGGCGAGCGAGCGCGCGGCCAGCACCAGCAGCTCGCGCCGCGACACGCCCGTCGCCGCCTCCTGCCACTGCGCGGCCGGCACCTGCTCGGGACAAACAAATATATATACTAGGTGAAACACAAAGGGTATACTATTTTTTTTTTTCAAAAATTACTGAAGATGGAAGGATATTTTTACGTTTTAGTAATTAATTACGTATACCGCACGGACAGTACCCATTGTACAAGCGTTGCTTAGTTTGGGACCATACAGTTGGTGTGTCAGTCTGGTGATATTTATATTTATACAGGTTGAAACAGAAAGGGTATAGAAATTTTTTGCAACTTTACTTCGTAAATCTAAAACTATCGGCTTTGTGGGACAGTTGAAGTACTAAAGGTTTTGTAGACTTATGAAATCTGTCAACAGCTGTATCCCTATAACACCTTTTGTTTTTCAAGTTTCCTCCAAAGCTGATAGTTTTAGAAAATTGCAAAGTCAAGTTTTGAAAAAAGTATACCTTTTCTGTTTCAACCAGTATATGTATATAAAAAAAACTTTGTTTGGATTTGCTGCATTTTCGGCAATTACAAGTCTTTATAATAATAGTACTTGTAAATTGTCCGCCATGATGGAGCCGATGGTGACGCTGAAGCCGGTCTGCGCGTGCTGGTAGCCGGGCGGCGTGGCGGCGCGCGCGGCGGCGGCGGCCGCGCCCGGCAGCGCCGTGCCCTGCGACTGCGCCTGCAGCTCCAGCGCGAGCGACGGCTGCGACAGCACCAGCACCCACACCTCGTACCATCTGCACAATACCATTACAATATACTACGTGATACATACATAAATAAATCAATCTAAATATATATAACTCAAAGGTGACTGACTGACTGAGTGACTGACATAGTGATCTATCAACGCACAGCCCAAACCACTGGACGGATCGGGCTGAAATTTGGCATGCAGGTAGATGTTATGACGTAGGCATCCGCTAAGAAAGGATCTTGATTAATTCTACCCCCAAGGGGATAAAATAGGGGATGAAAGTTTGTATGAAACTTTGTCAATTAAAACTTCGATAAGATAAAAGTAGACAAAGTTACTCCCTATAATATCAGCTAATTTAGCCAACTATTTGAATCCCGTCCATTGGTCCAGCCGTTTCGGAGGTTAGGCGGAACAAACGGGAAGAGCGACACAAATAAAAAAAATACGTAACAACTATTTCTGAAACCACCCGAGCCGAGCGGCTAAGGACGGAACCACTAAGCCGCGCAGTCATCAGAATACTTGATAGCCACCCTGTAGTGACAAAATAAGTAATGTGACAGACAAGTGTTACTCCTAACCAAGAATACTGATACTGACCTGTCAGGGACGGACTCGAGCAGGTAGCTCTGGAGCGCGACGACGGGTATGTTGTTGTGTATGTCGGCGCGCGCGGAGCGCACGTGCGCGATGCGCTGCTTGGCGGCGGCGTACGCGGCCGCCGCGCCCACCGGCTGCGCGGCCGTCACCGCGCTCGTGGCGCTGTAGCCGCTGGAATCACAACCTTCACGTCATCCGCTTTGCGTACGACAACCGTAGGCAGCTCGGCTCACTGCACATGGTGGTTTCGGGTTTGATTCCCGCTGGGGTAAATTTTAGTAATTTGCTCTGGTCTAGGTGTCACTGGGATCGCTCCCAGTCCATTGTACGGTACCTATAGTACAAGCGTTGCTTAGTTTGGGACCATATAGTTAGTTGGTGTGTCAGTTTGGCGACATTTATTTATTTATCTATTTAAGTGTCGCATTCGAAGGAACTCAATTGCGAGTTCCGGATCACGATTTCCGGATGTGGCTGCAAAACTGAAGTGAAAGTGCGCCGGTCCCATCTGTCGCATCATTTAAATTGAATATTTTGAGTATAATTAAATTTCAATCAACATGTGCGAAACTAATTTATTTAATGCTGTTATCCAACCACAGTAAATATTAGTGATAGAACATTTCACAGGTATCACGTGAAGAATCATATTATATAGGTTTTCATAAGTAGCACCTACTACCTACATAAATAGAAACTGTCGAAAATAATTGCAATTAAATCGCAAAGCGTTCGGTATCGTTCCAGTTTTCATGATAAATCTAGATCTAGATGACTAGAGACTTCATAGGATTAAGTCATAGTGAAAATTCACTGCGAATAAACTGATTGTCTGTGAAAAATCACAGGTGAAATAACAGTGAAGGAAAAACATAATTTCACGAAATTAAAATAAATTGAAAGTAGCAGTCATTTCCATGCCTATTAAATATAAAACTACTGTCTAAACAACGAGGATGTGACACAGGCCACATACCGAGCGCGCCAGTGTTAGAGCGGTTTCGCACTACGTCCGATCCGAATCTGATCCGAACCCATGAAGATATGGTCCGTAGTAGCCGTAGAACGAGTTTTCTAGATCGGATCGGATCGGACGTAATGCGAAACCGCTCTTAGCCCCAATCAGCTTTCTGCTGAATGTTCCATGAAAGATACAGATTGTAGTAAATCAAGAGGCCCAAACAAAATGCTATCAACCTCATCTCGTTAAATTTAGGTATGGCTTTTGACTGTAGTCCACTTAATACCAATATGTGTAGGATTCTAAACGAAAATACCTTTTATTTCTTGATAGTATAAGAGTCAAAATTGTTTGCTAGGAATGGTGTGTTGTGATATCCTAATTGTAAGAGGAGTCGCCTTCGGAACCGAGAGATTAAATCCCTATGCCTGGCCATAAACTATTCACATAACTTTACTAAAAAAAAATTAAGTGAATGATTTTATTTTACATCAAATTAAGCAGTTATTTCTAAAATATTTTTTACTATACTCACACTACAGTCGCTTTCCCAAACACGGTCTGGAATGCTTCTCTAACCGGAGACACCTTCGCTTCTTTGTCGGACGCAACCACCACTAATAGATGGCCGCCACTTTCTGTAATTGTAAATTAGCTGCTGAACAAGACAAAAGATGCTATGCATCACATTCACTCTAATGCCAAGGTATATGCGCGTATCTCAAATTTCATTTCTATTGATAAAAATGACATATATTTTATTCTTCCTCTATGACGCAAGATAAATCTATTATTATAAATATAAAAATGAATTGTTGTTCGTTAGTCTCGCTAAAACTCGAGAACGGCTGGACCGATTTGGCTAATTTTGGTCTTGAATTATTTGTGGAAGTCCAGAGAAGGTTTAAAAGGTAAATCAATATGAAATTCCACGCGGACGAAGTCGCGGGCACAGCTAGTTGTTTAATAAAGACGTATATATTATTGTTTAAAGTACAAAATCTGCAAAAATATTTCGCCCGACCTGATGTTAAGCAGTGAATGTAACCTATAGATGCTTGCAATACCAAGGGCATTGCTCGCACGTAGCCGACCTGAAAGGAGTGAGACAAAGGGTGGGGAATGGAGAGAAGATTTAGGCTTCCGGTTCTCTCATTCATCATAGAAAATGCAGCTATAATAACCAATTGAAATATTCTAAACTTACTAAGGTATTCTTTCATCTGTGGGTCGAGGGTGGTGATCATGGTGTCAACGGAGCTCATGGCCTTCTCGGCGACCTTGTGCAGCAGCCCGCCGCTCGTCACCGCGCCCTTCACCCACGTGAGCAGGCCACTGCCGGGCATTATGTCACCTGACAAATACATCATCTGTTATACCCACAAAGGAGTCCCCGGAGTGCTTACGGGGACCACTCCGCTCACTTTCCTCTGAACAACATTGTACTTAAATTTTGCTCGTTTCACGCGATATCTTATTTTGTTTACAACAAAAACCCTAGTCTGTAACAAAAGGGCGACAGCCACAGCCAGGGGCCTGACTACTTTAACCGCTGGCACCTCCTATCGACTCGCAATTCGTCAAAACACTCAACACTGTTGTAGCGCGTATGTGTCAATGCGTCAGGTTTGGGTTTGACGTATTGGGTCTCTGAGTACGTCAGTTTTTCAATAGAAAATCTGTCAAAACTGACGCATTCACACATACGCGATACATCGGTGTTGAGTGTTTTGACGTATTGCGAGTCGATCGATATGCAAGCAGTTAGGCGAAATACCTATTAAACTGGTTGTCCTACTCCTGGGCACGAGCCTCCCCCTAATGTGAGGTGAATTCAGACCATAATCCACCACACTGACCTGGTACGAATTGGTGGTTTTCACATGTTAGATATTCGATTTTTTAAATCATGCAGGTTACCTCACGATGTTTTCCTTCACCGTAAACAATTGATAATCATATTATTGAAATTCTGTCTTATGTAACAAAAGTTTGTCTTGGTGTTCCACACTCACCAATTTTCACGGTCTCTGTGTCAGGCATAGATTCAGGAGATTGTGTGGTCTGGGAGTCCTCTGGTGACCTGATTGACGTCATTGGTTCTCCTTTACTTAGAGGTATTGCTGGGCTGGATAAAGGGTACAATACAAAGAGTCCAATAAGGAATTATGCAGGTATTGCAGCACTCATCCAGCTAATTGTGCTACTTAGAGTGTATGGTCTCTTACATCACATTGTTAAATAATTATAAGGCCTTAATGTCCCACTGCTGGGTAGCAGCCTCCCCACAATGCAAGGTGGGGAGGCTGCTACCCAGTCTGCTTTCAGAGTATGCAGGCTGACTTTACAAGTCATTTAACAATTTGTAAGATTAATTTGTTAAATGTATGAGAGAACCATTAATTCAATCATGCAACTAGCCATTCTTTAGGAAAAAAATATATATTTAGAAAGCAATCTTGGCATGACTCGTAATTTTTCTGTCATGTTAATTCTCATTGAGAATAATTAAAATAACAATCGATTTTTAATGTAATCAAATATATTTTTTTAATTGGTAAAGAAAAGTATACTGTACTTAGTTTAGTTGGTTGACTAACAGAAATATAAATTTATAAATAATATTAGTACCTGAATGTTTCCGAGGCTTGAGACTGTTGCTCATCCCTGGACTGCACAATGATGGGCTGAACTGGCACTGGTGATGGTGGTGTTGGTGCTTGGACTGCTTCAGGAACCTTGAATGAGAAGAAATTGACTAGTAAAGATATTATCAGTAAACTAATTTTCACTGCTCATCGCCGATTCACAGCTTACAGTACTTCACTAATTCCAAGAGGACAATAGAGTTGACAGTAGCGGAATATATACCTTATTGCACAGCTACAGATAACATTTTATTAATCACTTTACTTTCTTAAAACAAATTAAGTTATTGTTGTTGAGATAGATAATATTTTAAGCCATAATGACTAAGTGGAACAATCCTAAAGACTTTGAAATAAAACTATTTTTCGGATTTTATCGCGTTTATTAACTTTCTGTTCCCGACGTTTCGTCGTTTCCGAAAAATAGTTTTATTTCAATGTGTAGTATTCGCGTAAATATAAGAAAACAATAATCCTAAAGACTATTAAATAAAATATGCACCAATGTCTCACAGTGCACAGCTCATTAAGAAATGTCAAACTATACCTACAGGAGTTAGTCCCTTACTTAGATAATTAGGTATTGTTAGTGAATATGGCCATGAGTTGCCCAAAAATGACAGGTTTGACCAAGATGACAAGGATCTTTATAAAGTATCTAAATGTGTACCATTTATTTATCGGATGTATAGAAAAGTCTGTCTAATGATGCTGGAGACCTCCTTGTTAGTAGCCATATTGATCCTAATACCATATACAATCTTCATGGCCTAATATGCCTTCATTATTAAAAGAAGCATAAATATTCAATTTGGCAACATCAAGATGTTAGGGAACTTCCTACCTAAACTTGGATGGCTGGATTGACCAGCTCTCCACCCCCCCTCATACAAAACAGGAGCTTTTGACGCCAATTTGTGGACACCGTCCGCAGTAAAAGTAGAAGAACATTCCAACGAGAACGAAAACAATGACATTAAAATAAACTCACTTCCTTGGTTGTGGCGACAATAGGAGCGGCAGGGGCAGCAGTCACAAAGTTCGGCAGCTGTGACGGCGGGGCCACACTTGAGAGCAGGTTCCCAGAGCTAGCCGCCGGCGCCGGCGGCTGGGGAATCTTCGCCTTCCTCTCTGAACCGCTCATGTTCACTCAAAACTCTCTGCTGTTATGTTTATACGTAAATGAGTGGTGGTCCTAAGAATACCAAAGTGGGTACACGAGGAATGATTTTCAAATTTTCAGCCACCTTATTGTATTCACAACAAATCAACCGAACATGAAAATAAATAATTTCGACATTCGTGGATTTTCTGTTCTCGATACTGTCAAAGTCAAATTGACATGACAATTTTGTTTCAGTTTTTGGCGCTGGCAATGACAGCTGATATCTTTTAAGCTTTTTGTACGTTAATAATTGCAAATCTCTTATAATTTTACATTCTATATTTACGGGAAACTATAAATTTTATTACGGTATTATATTGAACTTTTAGCATGTGTGATTTACTGATTTACCCACAGACTTCTCTGTGGATTTACCTAACGAAAAGGTAAAAAATTAATTCACCAATTATGAAAAATACTCGTAACTTTCTTTATGAACGCAAGTGTGTACGTCACGTATAATCTGTCAGATGCAGATGCAAATATCAAATAGCAATAACTTGAGCATTTTATAGTTCTATCTTTGTTACACTCATAGAATTCGGCGTTCAATATGGTTATATCATGCTAAAAATATCATATCCGATAGACAGAATAGATGACAAAGGGGTTGCTCATTTCCTTCTGTCAAGTGAATCTCGGAAATTCGGATAGTTATTTTGCTGTTTTTGGAGGTGATTTGATAAGAAGCGTGTATTGTTTCGTTATATCGTCTTCGGCCGTCATAAAATTGTGTTCATAGAACCATGTCGGAGGGGCCAGACTCACCGCCCTTCAGCACGGTGGATATCAACAATGATAACAGGGATGATGAAGATCTTTTCGCTTCTGCGGTCCAGGTATCTTATGAAAATCTTGTTTTTTAATTACTTCGCCGCGTCCGCCCCCCGGCGTGCCGGTCAGGCATGACGTTGACGCCCCTAAATACCTCTATTTAGAAAACTAAATAAAAGCGTTAATCATCGTTCATAAGACACTATTGTTATAGTCTTACATCGCAGATAATGCACTAATTACTAGCCATTATAAAAGTAACATTTGCAATTTAAACAGTTTCATAGGTTTACATCAGGTTCAATATGGAACTTTGATTTACTATTGAACTACCCTTGAAACTGTTTATTGAATAATTGGATGAGTTTTATTGCATTATCTATTAGTCATGCAGATAATGGCTTTTTCACAACAATTTTATTGTTCACTATGTATGTTTTTAAAGTACCTAGTTGCGTGATAATTTTAACTGTGTTTAACTTTGTATTAATAACTTTTTATCAATTAATTCACCTGAATAAAGAAGATAATTGTACTCTAGTTTTATGATGGCTAACAGAACAGGTACTTAACACATCAGCTGATTCATTGTACCTCAGAAAAATTATGATGATGAATGATCATACTAGGTGAAACAAAAAGGGTATACTTTTTTTTTGCAACTTTACTTTGTAAATCTAAAACTATCCGCTTTGTGGGACAGTTGGAGTACTAAAAGTTTTGTAGACTTGTGAAATCTGTCAACAGCTGTATTCCTGTAACACCTTTTTTCCAATTTGCCTCCAAAGCTGATAGTTTTAGAATTACAAAGTTAATTTTTGAAATAAAAGAATACCCTTTATGTTTCAACCTGTATAATAGGCTACAATCTTAAAGTGACCACGGGCCTTATCACACAGCATCCCCCAACAAACATTTTTTGAGCAACTAAGTGAGTAGAGTGCGGAATAATCTCCCAGAACTTAATAACAGACTTGACAAACACATTATGTACAAAAACACAAGTAGAGAGAAACAGGATACAAGCATCTATCAGTTGAAACAGCTGCCTCATCATCATCATCTGCCTTACCTTTTCCCATTATCTGGGGTCGGCGCAGTATGTCTTTTCCTTCCATACATCGCGCTTTCCCGTCATACTCACATCCACTCCAACCTCGTTCATATCATTCTTAATACAATCCATCCATCTTTTCTTGGGCCTTCCTCTCGCACTGTATCCATCCACATTCATATTCATCACTCGTTTAGTCACATGCTTCTCATCCCTTCTCATCACGTGTCCAAACCATTCCAGCCTACCATAATAAATAATATTAATAAAATTGGAGCCTTATCCCACAAGTGGTATGTGAGTGTGTTCCCAGCGGGGTTATTGATGACCCAAATCAGAGAGTGCACTGAGCATGTGTGTTGTGAAATTCCCACATATATGCAACGTCTTCACTGCAGGTATGCAACAAATTTGCTGCTGATTAAGGGCAATTTTGGACAGAAACAGCCACAAGCACACAATACACGGGTCATGTGCATGCTGAGTTTGTGTTGTGTACCTGTAGTCATCTCTGATTCATTTGGACGTAGTTTTGCAAAATAGAACAATCCCACACACACTTCTGCAAACTAAAATCCACCAACAACCACTAACACAAGGTTGGTTTTGGACTACAGCAGGGCTTGATTCCGTTCTGCAAAACAATATTCATTTATCACTGGGAACATCCTTGTGCAAACCACCAGGGGTATAACGCTGTTAGCCTGGAATAGGGCCCTGTAAGCTTACCTCTGTTAAATACTGATTATTTTCTTGGTATGCATCCATAGAAACAGGATTGTTTTTGTATGTGTGTCCATGCCGCAGACCAATAAGCCATAGACGATGCTTAACTGGACATTATCATTGCATACATATGACCACAGCTGAGATTTTTATTGGTCCATTCATGGCTTGACCTTGCTCGAACTTTTAGAGACTGCATTCTCATACAATGAAAGATGTAAGCAGTGTCTTGTGTTATTGGTCTGCGCTCCATGCATACATACTTCTGTGCTGTATATGTTAACCACTGCACTCTTAAGAGATAGCAAAATACATTCAGTAAAGACAACTTCATTCTTGGTCATAATTTCACAAATATGACACTCTAAACCTCACTCACTTGGTTAAAATATCAATAACTAGCTGTGCCCCCCGACTTCGTCCGCGTAGTATTTAACGTAACACAAATTTCGGGATTATCGGGATAAAAAGTATCCTATATGTTAATCCCGGTTACAAACTATCTGTGTTCCAAATTTCATCCAAATCCGTTCAGTAGTTTTTGCGTGAAGGAGTAACAAACATACATACATCCACACTCACAAACTTTCACATTTATAATATTAGTAGGATAAGCTAGTTTAAAATTGTGAAAGCATAATAAATTTATTTATTTCCTGTATGCCCGGTTTTAATTGTTTCATAATGTTGAATAAAAATACCTAACTATCGATAACATTTTCCTTTCCACTGTACCTAAAGGAGGATAAATTAAAACAGTCACAATCACAAGTGTATTTTGGACCAGTATAGGTGTAGGGAGTATCCACAGCAAGTGGTTCTATTATCATAATATAATATAATAATAATAATATCTGGTGATAACTTACAAAGATGTTTAGATTTACGTACAAAAAAGTGTTTTATCCTGAAGATAATAAGGTTGACTTGGCCCAGGTAAGACAGCTAAGTCTAAATTATGTTTAACATCTTTTGAAAGATGACTGTATACAAAGATTCTTACTAACAAACAAACAAACAAGATTACCTTTACTCTTGTGACTTTACCTCTAGGTAAACTTGGATATTATGTTACCCTTTAGAGTGCTGGAACATACTATTCAGCAATTTATAATAGTACTAGCTGAGCCCGCGACTTCGTCCGCGTGGAATTTAACTTAACAAAAATGCCCGATCCCGCGTTCTGAGCCCGCACGACAGGACCCATTTTTTTATTTTTTTTTATTTAGTTTTTCTAAAATAAAAGTATCCTAAGTTACTCCCTATAATATCAGCTATCTGCCAGTGAAAGTCCCGTCAAAATCGGTTCAGCCGTTTCGGAGATTACCCGGAACAAACACACAGACAGACAGACAAAAATTTTTGAAATCGCGTTTTTGCTGTATGTGTCGTATGTACTTTCATATGCATTTAGTGAAAAGGTGTTATTTTAATATTACAAACAGACACTCCAATTTTATTTATTTGTATAGATTCTAAATCAGTTCCCTCTTGTACAGGACGTCAGTCTGGATCCGGAGTTGAATGGCGCTCAAGAAGGCCTCGAAAAGGTCAACATTGGTGATGCTCCGTCGATCACACCGTCTCTGCACAGTCCCATCATGGAAGAGGTATGTTGTGGTGAACCCACCCGCCCGCACTGTACGCGCCGAACGCACAAAACGCGGACCCGCGCGATAGCCTGAACTGCCTTCCATACAAGGACCTAACCCTATATCTACTAACAATAAATTAAATTTTTGTCTCTCTGTTTGTTCCGGCTTATCACCGAAACGGCTGAACAGATTTTGACGGGACTCTCTCACTCGGCAGATAGCTCATGTTATAAGGAGTAACATAGGCCATTTTTATTTTAACGAAGTACCACGCGGGCGGAGCCGTAGGCAACAACTAGTCGACCGTAAAGTGTGGTGTGGATTATGTGTACTTTTTCCTTACTACACATGTGTATGTAGGATAATGGTATTTCAGTCAGAGTCTGCACTACATTTTATATAGTTGTGTGCCAGAATTGGGATAAAATTCAGTACAGCAACTAACTTTCAATAACTCCATTATTGGTTACAAGAGCGGATAATAATTGTGCACATATTTACTATTATATATTTAGTTGCTGTGTTCTATTTATTCATTTCTTTTTTTTTACAATTTTTGTTGTGATAGCGGTAAAAGGTTATCGATATAGGTAGTTAAAAAATAATGAACAGGCCCATCAGTCCATTTTCCTTATCGCAGATAGCGACGGAACGCGCGAACAATATAATAATAAGCGTCACCGAGCCGCAGAAGATCGGCGAGGGCATGAGCTCGTACGTCGCGTACCGGGTGCTCACCAAGACCAACATGCCGATATTCAGCAAGCAGGAGTTCGCGGTGCTGCGCCGGTTCAGCGACTTCCTCGGCCTCCACGAGAAGCTGACGGAGAAGTACCTGCGCTCCGGACGGATCATACCGCCCGCGCCCGAGAAGAGCATAGTTGGTGAGTTTTATATATATATAATAAATAAATAAATAATTTAGCCCTTTTGACGTCCCACTCCTGGGCACGAGCCTCCCCTCAACACGAGGGGGAATCAGGTCATAATTCACCACGCTGGCCCAGTGCGGGTTGGCGGTTTCACATGTCTTTCGAAAATGGGTAGATCTTCTAAGACATGCTGGTTTCCTCACTATGTTTTCCTTCACCGTAAGCAAGTGATAATCATATAGGAATTATGATTCGCACATAGATTTCGAAAAATCCAGAGTTGCAAGCCGGGGTTTGAACCCAAGACCTGGTGCCCGCAAGACGCGTGCTTAACCAATCGGCTACCACTGCTTATATATATCTATACTAATATTATAAAGAGGAAATATTTGATTGTTTGTTGGTTTGCATTGAATAGGCTCCGAAACTACTGAACCAATTTGAAAAAATATTTTGTTTTGTAAACATTTAAATTGATGTAAAGTGTGAGCAGGTATGCACACCCCACTAAACTAGCTTACTCATATTATTTTAATACATTAATTCTGAGTGAGATTTGATTGTTATTTACTTATTCAGTGACAATGGTGTTGCCTGCTCATATTATGTTGCTGTTCCTGAGAATGTACACCATCTTTTATTAATTGAAAAAGTAACCATTGAGTTTCTTGCCGGATCCTCTCAGTGGAAGCGGCATTCCGAACCGGTGGTAGATTCTGACAATTCATAAATGATTGGTTGGCTTACATGAATAAAAACAATTTTGAGTTTGAGTTTGAATTCAAATATTTTTATTTCAAATAGGCCAGATTATCTGGCACTTTTAAAAAGTCAAGAGCTAGGTGCATGTTCCAAAACTAAATCCTATGGAGAAGAACATGCAAGAAACCCCATGGATACATTTTTCTTTTTTTAAAATTATGTTTTCGTTTACAGTAGGTATAATTAGAGGTGTGAGGGCAATGTAGGTTAATGCATAAGGCATCACAAATAATGAAGTAATATGCCCAGAATACTGCCAGAACAGAACACCTGAATAGAAGAAAGAAAAGAAAAGAAAGAAAAAGTATTTATTCTGAATTTAAAAAAAACATAACAACAATTCAATACTACTGCCAAACTGCAAAGCAGTTTGTTGGCAGTCGAAGCTCCCATTTTAAAACATAGTTTATGTTCTCAAAACAAAAAGAAAATATCATCATCATCATCATCATCATCAGCCTATACTTGTCCACTGCTGGACAGAGGCCTCCCCTAATGAGCGCCATAGCGCCCTGTCTTCAGCTTGCCGCATCCAAAATAATCATTATGTTTCACTCAAAATCACACACTATAAAATATATTTAATGTAACTATACTTTAAGTTTAGAAGAAACGCTTAGCAGAAACTTTGCCGTTTTATGTTTAAACGACCGTTTTGATGTGAAAGCACGTTCGATGTCTGTTGGTAGACTATTTAATATAGTTGGAACTAAAAATTGCTCACTGTTAGATTGCTCACTGTAAGATTGCTCACTGTAAGATTGCTCACTGTCCCCAGGAACTACTAAACTGAAGATGACGTCGACGCCGTCCACGGAGAGCGCGAACGGCCCCGCGGCGGGCGCCATGCAGTCTCAGTTCGTGGAGCGGCGCCGCGCCGCGCTCGAGCGCTTCCTGAACCGCGTCGCGCAGCACCCCGTCCTCTGCATCGACCCCGACTTCAGGGAGTTCCTCGAGTCAGGTGAGAACACACCCTCGCGGTCAGAGACCTGCCTCACGAGAGTTCTCGGGAACCAGTTATCGTGAGCCCACTCCTAGTACAAGCATTTTTCTCATCGAAGATGCATATTGATTCATGGTAATATTTTACTGTTATTTTGACACATGTAAAAACATGTTTATAAAAAGAAAAAAAAAAACAATTTGTGAGGCTAAAAGAAAATGAACGCTTTGACTTTGCCTTTGACTTATGTTCGCTCCTGCCGATCTAATGTTATCTATATTACGACTTTGAGGGATGTCAATAGGTATTTAAAGAAAAAAATATATTATGTTTTACGTTTACTAACAGTGAAATATTTGTTATTTAATTATGATGTGGCATGAAAACAAACGCCTCACTTTCATAAAAAAAAAATGGAAATATATTTTTTTTGTACTGCAAAATCTTCCTTTTTGAGATATAAGTTTGAGAAAGCAAAGCGACCATATACAATGTGGGTGCACAGACACGGAGTTGCCGAAAGCGACGAGCACGTCCGCGCTGAG
Organism: Notodonta dromedarius; assembly: GCA_905147325.1. NCBI lineage: Eukaryota > Metazoa > Arthropoda > Insecta > Lepidoptera > Notodontidae > Notodonta > Notodonta dromedarius. The sequence goes on along the minus strand of LR990175.1, from coordinate 7,887,623 downwards.
CGGCGCGGGCGTGCTGCGCCTGTTCAACAAGGTCGGCGAGACCGTCAACAAGATCACGTACAAGATGGACGAGTCCGACCCTGTGAGTTCTATGTTCGTCTTTATATTTTATTTTTTACTTTTTTGTATGTATGTTCACCGACGACTCCGTCAATGACACTATATTTACACACTGTTAGAACTATTTCTTAGGTAGGTAACTACCTACTCGTACTTGAAATGGCACCAGGGCGTTTTGTGCACCCAGGTTTTTTGAAGTCGTTTTAATATTTTTTATTATTATAATTTCTCTCGTATCATTAATTCTCTATATAGACCCGCAATGTTACTAGTCGAATAGAGCATAATAAAATTCAAAGCCATTGATTTTTCATTACTCATACTCTGAAAGTAGGTCTGAAGTTGCCTGAAGAGCGGGTTGAAAGTAATACTTTTCCGGCCCGGGAGAATCACTTTCAACTGACAGCTGTCAAATTATAAAAAAAAAACTAGTTCCATTTTCACATTTCTATGGAACCATGTTCAAACTTTTTCTACAGTCACTTAATTACAGCACGATGTAAAATTGAAATAACATAAAGTTAAGTATAAATTAAAGAATATATATTTTTAAATGACTTAATTATAATTTAGTTTCAACAATTTCTTTAAAATAACATAGATTTGGGCAAAATATTTAAAGATGAAAATGAAAAATAATGGCTAAATAATGAAGTTGGCCGGCCAACGAAAAAAAAACAAAATAGGCGGCAGATTTTTTCGTAATGAAAAGCACAGTGTTTACCTCGGGTGAAAGACTTATTTTGTCCCTCGAACTATTAGCCAAACCCCGTCTCGGGACTAAATAAGTCACTTTCACCACTCGTGTAACAATGTACTATTGTTACTTCGCACAGTTTTGGGTGCCAGCTAATCGTAGCAGACTCAGTTCTGTTTGCAATCACAGACTAATAAGATGAGGCACCGCTTACGTCCACTATTGTATTCCAATGCAATCGTCAAAAGTTGGCGGAGTATCGGGGAAGACGGCGAATAGTTTTTTCGTTCAAGGTCGAGCCGTGAACGGACAAATAAAAATGTCAAGTGCGGTCACACGTATGCAGTGGCAATGCATATGCTGGGCGGGCGGGGGTGCCCGGCTATGCGGCGTCTATAGCTTATTAATCTGTAATTACAATGAAGGGAAGACGTTAATATTTTACCCACTATTTCAACTTTGCAAACATTTTGCAAAATTATTAAGGCAAAGCGCCCATCTAGCCCGCGAAGTTCAAATTTTTTTAGGTTTTTTAGAATTTTTTCAAAATCTGACAATAATAAAAGGCACATTTTGTAATTCGCGAAAAAGACCGTGTGCAGTGCATTTATTAGTATATCCAACTTACTCTAAAACATTTCAAGAACGACAGCTATCCAGATAATCTGGCAATTTTTGTATATTTAGTGATTTACTAGTATCATATCCACCGTGATAATATTTAGAGTAAAATAAATGTATTAATAAACGCACTGCATACTGTGTTTGTCGCAAATCACAAAATGTTGTCTTAAATGTTTTCAGATTTTGGATAAACTATAAAAATACTCGAAAATTTTGAATTTCGCGGTCTAGACAGGCGCCTCCACCTTAAGGGAAACTTCGGCCCGTATTAATAAATTGATCTCAAGTCAAGTCAAGTCTGAGAGCGATCTTGGAAATGTCATTCTTGTGTCATACCAGTACAAAATTACATGTCATAAGTAACCCTCAAGATCGCTATCATTAATTCATCAAATAATTATATTAATTAATACGGGCCTTGTTGTTTGAGAGAGATTGATCAGCTCTCGCTATTTGTGACGGTGTTTTGTCGCCCGCCGCCCGCGCACTCGACCACAGTTGCCGTCTTAGCTCCGCCCGCGTCATCCACAAACGTGGTCAAAATACGGATACGTTGAACTACTAGGGTCTCCGGTGACCGCGTGTAGTGACTAGGGGCTAGGGGCAGCGGCACGCGGCTCGGCTTGGCGACCGGTGACGCCCTCGTGGCTGCCGGCGCGCCGGCGGGGTTGCTCAGTGTGTCGGCGGTTGTGGTTGTCAGTGGTAGTGTGTGAGCGGGGTGCGTGCGTGTGCAGTGGTTCGAGGAGCGCGGGTCGCGGCTGGAGGCGCTGGAGGCGTGCCTGCGGCGGCTGTGCGGCGCCTGCGAGGCGCTGGCGGGGGAGCGCCGCGAGCTGGCGGCGCGCGCGCACGACGCCGCGCGCGCCGCCGCCGCGCTCTCCGGCGCCGACCCGCACGCGCCGCTCTCGCGCGCGCTCTCGCACGCCGCCGACCTGCACGAGAAGGTACCCACCCCGCACTACACAGGACACTAGTACTGCAGGCGCCGCCGCGCTCTCCGGCGCCGACCCGCACGCGCCGCTCTCGCGCGCGCTCTCGCACGCCGCCGACCTGCACGAGAAGGTACCCACCCCGCACTACACAGGACACTAGTACTGCAGGCGCCGCCGCGCTCTCCGGCGCCGACCCGCACGCGCCGCTCTCGCGCGCGCTCTCGCACGCCGCCGACCTGCACGAGAAGGTACCCACCCCGCACTACACAGGACACTAGTACTGCAGGCGCCGCCGCGCTCTCCGGCGCCGACCCGCACGCGCCGCTCTCGCGCGCGCTCTCGCACGCCGCCGACCTGCACGAGAAGGTACCCACCCCGCACTACACAGGACACTAGTACTGCAGGCGCCGCCGCGCTCTCCGGCGCCGACCCGCACGCGCCGCTCTCGCGCGCGCTCTCGCACGCCGCCGACCTGCACGAGAAGGTACCCACCCCGCACTACACAGGACACTAGTACTGCAGGCGCCGCCGCGCTCTCCGGCGCCGACCCGCACGCGCCGCTCACGCGCGCGCTCTCGCACGCCGCCGACCTGCACGAGAAGGTACCCACCCCGCACTACACAGGACACTAGTACTGCAGGCGTCGCCGCGCTCTCCGGCGCCGACCCGCACGCGCCGCTCTCGCGCGCGCTCTCGCACGCCGCCGACCTGCACGAGAAGGTACCCACCCCGCACTACACAGGACACTAGTACTGCAGGCGCCGCCGCGCTCTCCGGCGCCGACCCGCACGCGCCGCTCTCGCGCGCGCTCTCGCACGCCGCCGACCTGCACGAGAAGGTACCCACCCCGCACTACACAGGACACTAGTACTGCAGACGCCGCCGCGCTCTCCGGCGCCGACCCGCACGCGCCGCTCTCGCGCGCGCTCTCGCACGCCGCCGACCTGCACGAGAAGGTACCCACCCCGCACTACACAGGACACTAGTACTGCAGGCGCCGCCGCGCTCTCCGGCGCCGACCCGCACGCGCCGCTCTCGCACGCCGCCGACCTGCACGAGAAGGTACCCACCCCGCACTACACAGGACACTAGTACTGCAGGCGCCGCCGCGCTCTCCGGCGCCGACCCGCACGCGCCGCTCTCGCGCGCGCTCTCGCACGCCGCCGACCTGCACGAGAAGGTACCCACCCCGCACTACACAGGACACTAGTACTGCAGGCGCCGCCGCGCTCTCCGGCGCCGACCCGCACGCGCCGCTCTCGCGCGCGCTCTCGCACGCCGCCGACCTGCACGAGAAGGTACCCACCCCGCACTACACAGGACACTAGTACTGCAGGCGCCGCCGCGCTCTCCGGCGCCGACCCGCACGCGCTGCTCTCGCGCGCGCTCTCGCACGCCGCCGACCTGCACGAGAAGGTACCCACCCCGCACTACACAGGACACTAGTACTGCAGGCGCCGCCGCGCTCTCCGGCGCCGACCCGCATGCGCCGCTCTCGCGCGCGCTCTCGCACGCCGCCGACCTGCACGAGAAGGTACCCACCCCGCACTACACAGGACACTAGTACTGCAGGCGCCGCCGCGCTCTCCGGCGCCGACCCGCACGCGCTGCTCTCGCGCGCGCTCTCGCACGCCGCCGACCTGCACGAGAAGGTACCCACCCCGCACTACACAGGACACTAGTACTGCAGGCGCCGCCGCGCTCTCCGGCGCCGACCCGCACGCGCCGCTCTCGCGCGCGCTCTCGCACGCCGCCGACCTGCACGAGAAGGTACCCACCCCGCACTACACAGGACACTAGTACTGCAGGCGCCGCCGCGCTCTCCGGCGCCGACCCGCACGCGCCGCTCTCGCGCGCGCTCTCGCACGCCGCCGACCTGCATGAGAAGGTACCCACCCCGCACTACACAGGACACTAGTACTGCAGGCGCCGCCGCGCTCTCCGGCGCCGACCCGCACGCGCCGCTCTCGCGCGCGCTCTCGCACGCCGCCGACCTGCACGAGAAGGTACCCACCCCGCACTACACAGGACACTAGTACTGCAGGCGTCGCCGCGCTCTCCGGCGCCGACCCGCACGCGCCGCTCTCGCGCGCGCTCTCGCACGCCGCCGACCTGCACGAGAAGGTACCCACTCCGCACTACACAGGACACTAGTACTGCAGGCGTCGCCGCGCTCTCCGGCGCCGACCGAGCGCTCATCGTTATTGTAAAAACGCCTATATCTAATATCCACGCCTTCGCGCTAGCCAACATGTTTTTATTACTGGTCTATGACACCCTTAAGATTGTACTTTATGTCACAGATAGAGCACTTAAGACTGGAGCAGTCGAACACGGACTTCTTCGTGCTGGCTGAACACGTTAAGGACTACTTGGGCCTAATAGGCGCCATCAAGGACGTGTTCCATGAACGAGTCAAGGTAAAACATACATTTGACAAAAGCAACTCGTTTTATTCTGAATTTTAAATTTGTGATTATTTTATTTATATTTACACTAATATCTACTACCCTTTGTAATTATTAATTGTAATTTGTAAGCAACTGGCGATTTAAAAAAAAAATATTACACAATGTAAAAAGACAAGCCCGCTGAGTTTCTTGCCGGATCTTCTCAGTCGAGGTCGCGTTCCAGTCCGGTTGAAATATAAGAAAAAAAATTAAAAATTACAATTCGTAAGTGCCCCATAAGTCTGAACAAAATAAACGCTTTGACTTGATTTGACTTTCGACACATACTTTAGGCTTTACTTTTTAACCGACTTCAAAAAGGAGGAGGTTCTCAATTCGGTTGTTTTTTTACTATAAATAATTTATTTAATTTGGACTTGATGCTAATTCGTTTAAGTAGGGGTAGGTAGGTACCTAAGTACAAATGGCCCCATGGTCAAACCAATTCCCTGGACGGACGGGGGTGTCTCACCCGTCCTGATGTCTGCGGCCTGGTGCTCACTGCCAGGCCAGCCGCTGGGGCGTCACAGTTGACGAAGATCCTGTGGCGCTTCGTATTTCAGCGGCGAGGTCAGACCGCTGGGTTTTAGTGGGTAGGCTGGATAGTCGTCCAGGAGTCCCACATATCCGTCTGGGTTCCCCCGAGCCCAGACGGAATGCGTAACCGCATTTCCCAGCGAAAACAAAAAAAAAAAAAAAGGTAGGTACCTAAGAAGTGATGCTAACGTAGTATAAAGATAGTGGCACCGACTCCATATGAAAGAAATTATAAGGTCCCTAGTTATTTATAGCTTTTTATTACTCACAAGTTTTGTTTTGAGATGACTCAATTTTATTTTCCATTTTCTTGAATGTTTGTATTTATTTTTGTGTTGGGCCCAGGTGTTCCAGAACTGGCAGCACGCGGAGATGCAGCTGAACAAACGGCGCGAGAACAAGGCCAAGGCCGAGCTCGCCAACCGACCAGAGAAGGTCGAGCAGGCCACCGGCGAGATCGTTGACGTGAGTATCATTAAAACACAGGATCAAAATATATTTTTTCATTACTCATACTCTGAAAGTAGGTCTGAAGTTGCCTGAGGAGCGGGTTGAAAGTAATACTTTTCCGGCCCGGGAGAATCGCTTTCAACTGACAGCTGTCAAATTATAAAAAAAAAACTAGTTCCATTTTCACATTTCTATGGCACCATGTTCAAACTTTTTCTACAGTCACTCAATTTCAGCACGATGTAAAATTGAAATAACATAAAGTTAAGTATTAATTAAAGAATATATATTTTTAAATGACTTAATTATAATTTTGATTTGGGCAAAATATTTAAAGATGAAAATGAAAAATAATGGCTAAATAATGAAGTTGGCCGGCCAACGAAAAAAACAAATTAGGCGGCAATCCGATCTTTTTTTTTTTTTTCGAGTTGTAGAGTATTGTTCATACTTCCTTGTATTATTTATTTAGCCAATTCCTGTTTTTATTTTTACTTTTCTTGTATTCGTAATGAAAAGCACAGTGTTTACCTCGGGTGAAAGACTAAATAAGTCACTTTCACCACTCGTGTAACAATGTACTATTGTATATTACAAAGCCTGCAAAACAGCGTATAACCCGCCTAATATTAAACAGTTACCGTAACCTCTATGAGTTACGGTAACGCAAGCATCTATATGCTTGCGATACTAAAGGCATTGCCAGCACGTTGGCAACTTAAAAGAGGATGGGAATTGGAATAGAGGGGGCAAGGGGGGCTGGCCTTTTGGCTCACTCACTCATCCTAGGAAACGCAGCAATAATAGCTACTAAACGCCGATGTTCTGTGATAGGATGGTACTACCCCGTTGGAGCCAGACCTTATATGAGCTGTAGTCAGTCGGCTTCAGCCTGGTCTACCACCTTGGACATATTTCCACATTATTTAAAACGTTATTTTTACCATTTGACGACCGCTTGGCGCAGTGGTTTGAGCGTAGGCCGCTCGGCTCACTGCACATGGTTGCGGGTTCGATTCCCGCCGGGGCAAATTTCGGAAATGGCCCTTATGTAATTTGCCCAGGTCTGGGTGTCACTGGGATCGCCCCCAGTCCATTTTACGGTACCTATAGTACAAGCATTGCTTAGTTTGGGACCGTACAGTTTGTGTGCCAGTCTGGCGATATTTATTATTTATTTACATATTTATTTTTGATGCCTTTTTATTTATAATTGGATATCGTTTTGCACAACGATTCAACCCACATGCACTGCTGTATTCCAAAACCAACCTTGTGTTAGTTGTTCTAGGTTGGTTTTAGTTTGCAGAAGTGTGTGTTGGTTGGTTTAATTTTGCAAAACTTCGTCTAATTGAGCTTGCTACCCGTTAGGTAAAACAGTAAATTATGTAAAATATTAATGTAATTAAAATAAGTCGCATTTTTAGTGGTACAAACAAAATGGTCTTATAGGAACAGACTAGTGTGGCCAATATAAAATATTAAGTAAAATGTTGCCACCAATGGCATATTAAAATTGACTATCCTTATCCTTACTAATATTATAAATGCGAAAGTAACTCTGTCTGTCTGTCTGTCGCTCTTTCACGCCAAAACTACTGAACCGATTTTCATGAAATTTGATACACAGATAGTCTAGAGCCTGAGAAAGGACATAGGCTACGTTTTAACGCGAAAAAAGAGTTTTAAGGGGTTTAAAGGGGGGATGAAAAGTTGTATGGAAGTATCGTCATTCTTAGAGCTAGAAGCATGAAACTTATTTGTGAGGCTGTTGATTCGATATAAATAAATATGACATTCAAAGTTTGTAAAAGTTTGACCCTCAAGGGTGTAAAATAACAATAGGGGATGAAAGTTTGTATGGAAATATAGCTCTTTGCAGTGAAACACTGCAAATAGCTCATTAAAGTATTTATACGTATGGGACTTATTTGTAAAAAAAATAGACTAAATAATTAAAAATGCTACCCAAATACACTATTCCACGCGGACGAAGTCGCGGGCATAGCTAGTTATTATATAAATATATTATATTTAAA